>OY728121.1:1883445483-1884831483 GCA_963277665.1 Viscum album
ATCTGGCCTGACGTGCAGCCGCTGAATCACGTTTTCATCCTCCTGGAGCCTCCGGATGTTCACCACCTTTCTCCACTACCATCCCATGCCAAGGCCACAGTCATATTCCCAGATCTTCTCCCTCATGAGATCTCAAACGAGCATGTTGGGACGCCAGGCATCCACTCCCCCAGCACATAGTTCATGTAGCCACCAATAATGTCTCTATATATGATAATCCACTATGCTTGCAGGGTTTCATCGATAAAGAGCTTGATCATATTGCATGACCTAATACATACTATTATTCTGTCCTCTTCATTAGAGATCGTCTCATCCCAGTCTATGGGATTGGCAGGCTCACACACATGGAACACCCCTAATAAGTCATTAGTCGGGTTCGCATCTCGTGTATGTTTGGGTATGTAATGACATGTGTAGTCCGATCGATCTTCATCATCATACCCTACCTAAATAATCATAGGCCCTGCCCTGCTAATGGTCCCACTAGTGATCGGGAGTGCCACAGCGTGGTCAGTTCAGCTATCTACTTCTATGATCACTGCATTCCCCTGGGAGAGGATCCACTAGAAGTACCAATCAACATTGCCAAGGAAGCCCACACCATTTTAAGAACTGTGAATACCATGAATTAGATAGATTTCTGTTAACCTGACCAATGGGTGGCAGACATGAGTTCTGTAAACGGGGCTTACATAGATCAAAGTTTCAGTCTCTCTTCTCGGTTGTTTCCATTGGGAACCTGAGTCGTGCCCCCCCGTATATTGTTGGGATGTCTGAAAACTCAGGATAAACAACCTTAGGTGTCCTAACCCCACTAGACGTGGTAATTTCCATAGCCTTAGTTGTAGATCCGGAAGGCCCTATATCTACATCTGATGAGGGGAGAGAACATGTTCTGCAAATCTGGACCTCCTACACAGTTTAAATATTAGTGAGGGGTCTAATGTACCATGGAAGTAGATCCTATGGTAGGGATGCAAGATTTTACCTCGAGATCCTCTACAAAATCTTCATGATTTTGATCTGAATCACCAACGTCCCCCTCCTCTAATGGGATCCCTCTACTAGTCTCCTCCACCAGGCGGAGTCGTCTAATTCTTCTATAAATGGAAAGTTCTCACTTAGTTCATTAGATGACAACTGTGGAGGGGACATAAGATCCAAAAACGCATTTTCCCGATATGTTATTGGATGTGGGGAACCCTGGGAGTGCATGAAGTCCTCCAGCTCAACCAGGTATTGCTCCTCCTATGCCTGGGATACATAAAAGTCAGCCCAAACAAGGCTAATTCCTGGAATATCCATATTGAGATAGTTCAGGTGATGCCACATTTCATGTGGGTTGAGTAATTTCTGGTTGAAATCAAATATGTCCTATGTTTCTGGGAAGAAGGATTTTTCTGGAATGTTAATATGGCACAGTCGCATCCCAAGAGCCTTGGTGGATATCCTGCGAAATCCCCTTGGTGGCCTCCCTCAAGAGGACTCGCCTTCTCTAGGACTGTCAGGTCTGCTACTGCCACATGATCTGTTATTACCTCCACTTCGGCTGGTGTGTGCCTCTTTGCCACTGCAGCCCCACCATAGTGAGATTTCATCTACGCTATCTAGCCCCGAGCTCATGTTTTGGGAGGCACCCCATCCCTAGCTCGAATTGTTGGTTGGTTCAGCATCTCCCTAGGGTAGGCCGCCTCCCATCTTTTGGCATACACCTTCACCAGTATGTAGACGGTCGTGGGTGAAGGTTTCTATTTTCGCATCTTCCCATCTTCCCATATGAATTTGAGCCACATCTGCCTCATTATACACAGGTGATCTTCGTGGTGCACCCCCAAGTAGACCCGTAAGGTCAACCACTGCCACTGATGACCACAATAATGAACGCATCCAACTTGACTATCGGTTTCTGCTCGGTATTGAAGTTTAATCCCCTCATCTTCCACTTTATATCCTAAAAAAGCCACCAGTATATGTTCTATTTGCCTCGTTGAGCCCCCTTCGGGAATTTCTAAGGCCTGATAGGGAACTGCCTATTTTCTGGGATGTTCATGAACTTCATGAACCACCGTTGTAAGTGGGTGTCCCTCACAGACTACTTGTCCCCTCCAGACAATAGATTCATCAATGCCATATCCAGTTGTGGAAGATGATCCATATCCACCCACACAACTTCAATGTAGAGGAACTCATCATACATCACCTCAAATATTGGGACCCCTAAGATCTGATGCAGGACACATAAACCGATGTCGACCTCTCCATGGTGAAAATGGAAGGTATTAGTCCTCAATGACCATCTTGTCATCAAATCTGGCATCGGCTGCATCATCTGATAGATACGGAATTCGGAGGCCCTAGACGCCTCATATAGGCACACTCTTCTCAGATCTTCCCTGAATTCCTCACACGAGGAACCTACCCTGTCGGCCCACACCCAATCGTCTATGATGTTGCTGCCCCGACGCAGATCCCACTCATCAGACCACACCTTTTTCAGGATTCTCAGGGGTTCCCTCACGATATTATGATAAATAAGGGGGGAGGTCTCTGTCTACAATTCATTCCTATCAATTTTGTTCATGGGATTGTATAAAAAGACTATGTTGATAGGCGTGAAGTCCCCCCAGGCATGGCCGTCAACTGCCCTAAACCACTAGTGCTCGCACTGTGTGCTCCTGAAAAAGTAAGCTGTCTCTTTTCTACTTTATTCAAAGATGAAGATGTCATTCATCTATCCAAATCTTTATAGAGTTATCCTCTTGAGTAATAGGTAGTTCTTTTGGCTTTCCAAAAGCAACTATACTAGAGAATTATGGCCTGAATGGAACCATAAGAACACCCCTATACTAGAGATATCTACCATCTCCTCCCCCCAGGAAGCATCCACAAGGACCCCCTGGTAGCCTCTTGGTGATCCATTCAGTTTTTATGATTTGGTTCTTTTTTGTTCGTGTTGACCTTTCATGGACCTCTTTCGTAAAGACCGTTTGCAGAGATCGACCCGAGCAAAGAAATTGTGAATCAATGTCCCAACCTTCAGACACAAGATGGTGAGTTCACCATTGAGAAGTAAAAAACTTGATGTGTGCCATGATGTAGGAGGTCCAATTCGCAGAATGCAATATCAGAGTACGCTGACATTCACAAATGGATAGTGAAAAATTTCAAAACGTAGAATGGAGAAAAGGAAAATGAGATGTCAACCTCCCCTACTTATAGGTGAAGATCCCTTGTGCTTCGTGTCACATCCAAAAGTGGTGAGAATCATAGCATGCTCATCCTGCACGTCTCCTTTTCACTTATCATGCCTCCTTCATGAGTCTCCTTTGCGATTAACCTGGGAATTTTGGCGATTGAACCTCAGAATTCGACACTCATTTTCTTCTCGTCAGCATGTCAGAGGGGAGGGATTTGTTACTGCCAAATTTGGAAAGGACAAGAAAAAACATGAGCCCACTGGGTGGCCTCGTGAAGCTTACCCGTGGTTCCTCGTAGCACCTTGGCCGATGTGAAGCATCCCCTCATAAAATTCTACCCAGATCAAGGAGGTGACTGGCGCTGCGAGCCCATTTGGTGTTTCTGAAGCTACCATGGGGAACGGAGGCAGGAGGCTCCTTGAGCCAGATTGATGTTTGTAAAGCTGCCATGAATCATGGCGGTAGAATGCTCCACAAACCCATTTGATGTATGCAAATTTACCACAGTGTAAGGAGGATGGAGGCTCTGTGATTACGAAAAAATTCCACATCTCTCAAGCCCAATAATCTCCTCTTCATGACGCCTCTTGCCAATAAATATCAGGATTCCCATGATCCCAAATGAGGGATCCTCTGACCTCTCACCATCTTAGCTCTCAAATCCTGATGCAATTTTTGTCTGCAAACCATGAGATTTTCACAGTACATTAGCATCGTGAAGAGCCTCCTCCTTTTCTTGAATTCATCCCCTCTTCAAAGAGGGATTCCCTTCATGGAGCTCACTGGGATCCATGAAGTAATGGGATCCAAAAGGTGACTCGGTTCATCATGTAGAACTAATGCTTCACGAAATACCCTCTAGTCACATGTGATCGACATGATAATGCAGGGTCACTGTGCTTTGCGAAGAACAATTCTTCACAATTCTATACTTTCCAGGGAAACCTTGCTTCATGAATCCCTACTACGTGAATGCCTTTTCACTTCCCAAAGCACCTTCCATATGCACCCTTTCCCTACACCTAGTCTAGGCAATTTCCCTTAACAAAGAATACCCCTTTACGATGCCCCTCCACTACATGGAGCACCCGAGCTTCATGAGGATTCAACCTATGAACCCCTATGCTCAGTAAATCCTTTTCCCATGAGACCCTCCATGTTTGAACGTATTGATTTCAATGTCCCTTGGGTAGTATATCACTTTTCCTTCCATAGCCTTATGATTCTTCCCATAGGCAGGCTAATAGTTATTTCTTCTTCGCATAGACATGCTAACGTGGACCCCTTAATGGATCACTTCATAACACCACCTCACAACAATATTGTTACTACCTTCCCTTCCCCAAGGGGAATGAGTTATCAGTTATGTAAGTCTTAAGGGGTGAATATTGGACCCAACACGTCCGAGCTATATGTCATTAAACATCCAAGAATCATATTTCTTAGTCAGTGACATTAAACTATGGCCTCTCCCCATGCATCATACGCTGGGTGCCATGTCTCGGTCATTGTATACACCCACTGGTCTCTACAGGACTGAGATCATTCCCCTTGATGAATGAGATCCTCTTTATCAGAGTAGCATATTCCCATGGGGAAAGGGAAGCCACTTGGTCTATGCCTCTATCCTTTCTTGTGAGAGGCAGCATCTCTTCTCCTCCTATCTTCTTCCTTTCCAAAGACCAGAGATGGGTTACGGGCACCGGAGCCCTTTTCTCTTCCTTTCCAAATCCCTCTCCCATTGGGATTTTTTGCCACCGGGCCTCAACCCAAGAGTAAGTCCCAATCACCATTTTGGTCCGCTAACCAGGCGTAAGCCCTTATTTCTCTTTTGGGATGCAAACCACGTGTAAGCCCCACTTCACTTCCCACAAATGAAACTTTCATGATGTGATCGTCAGGTATTTAGTACCTCTTCTCTCTCACACCTAGCATGACATGCATGGGCTTAGAGTAAGCATTGACCATGACATACTATCTGGGAAGCTGTGTGTGTAAGCCCCAAACACCCACCAAACTAATGGGTCATTGATCGTTGCAAAGGAAATGTTCATAGGAAGACTCCCTGAGGTTCATGCCCCACAACCATTGGTCCCGACCCACTTCATGTTGGTTCACAAACACCATCCCAAAGTACGGGGACTATGATCCTTGCCGAGGAAATGTATGTAGGAAGCCTCCCTATGGTTCAAGCCCAACATGAATTAGTCCTGACCCCATTCATGTCGGCTCATCAACACTATCCTGAACTATGTGGACTTTGATTCTTTCCAAGGAAAGGTATGTAGGATGCCTCCCAAAGGTTCAAGCCCAACACCTGTTGGTCCAAACCCCCTTCAGGTCGGTTCACCAAACCATCTTGAACTACATTGACATTGATCCTTGTCTCTTAGGTAAGGTACGTAGGAAGCCTCCCTGATGTTCAAGACCAGCATCCATCAGTCCCGACCACTTCACGTTGGTCCACCCTCATCCTGCCCAATGTTAAACTATATCCCTCTTTTATGTCCTGCATAAAGCTATGTTGTACCCATTCAAACTACATGGGCCTTGCTCCCTGTATCCTATATCAGGTGCATTGGAATCCTCCTTGAGGTTCAACCCCATTCAGCGGTAATCCATTGTGACCCCATCCAATAGTAATTCATTGCGATCCACATCGAACGGTTAACCGTTCTGACCCCGTCCAGTGGTAATCTGTTCCGATCCCTATCCAGAGATAATTCATGGTGACCCCATCCAGCGGTAATCCATTGTGTCTCCATCTAGTGGTATGTAGTTGGGACCCCATCCAATGGTAATCTATTGTCTTCCCCTCCAATGGGATCCATATATCTGGTCTTCCCCTCTGGCGTCAGATCAACTTTCAGGCCACTAATCATGTGTAAGCCTCGACATGTCATTGAATCATTATCCCGTGCACGCACCCCAATTTCATTCCCCATCCTAGAGTTTCTACTTCCTCTAGGTCCTCTTCATTTGGTTATCCACCTTAGGTGTCCCATCGCCTCACTGGACAATGTAGACATTGATTCCCAACCATGGGTATACGTAGGAAGTCTTTTCGAGACGTATGCCCAACCTCACCATCGTACTCATGTCAGTTCAATTTTATTCATAATCAACTCTCAACCCTCCATCATCCTTCATGATTCACATCCGGGCAGCCACATACTGGTGGGATCATGAAACCTCATTTTCAATTCCCATTAGCAACAATCGGGTAACTAACCACGCGTTAGCCCCAATATTAGTGTGTCCTCCAGTGGTCACACCCATCTGATCCACTCTAGTCAGTGTTTGGATCAGTCTGATCTATCTCCTCTAGATGATAAACTCACGGAATTCCCTATATTAAACATGGTAAGTTGAGGAAAATCTCATAGACATGTCTATGGAATATAATTCCCCGCATTAGACATGGGTTGCCTAAAGATTATGCGCCCTTGAAAAGCCCTATAATAAGTGGAAGAATCCCTGACATGCTAATGTTGTAGCATCCAGACACACCAGTGATGTTCTACAAGACTACTCCCCAGACCGAAGGTTGTTTCCCTAGCTGGACACCTTGGAATGTCCCAACAAAAGTAGTGAAATTAACCGGCATCCATAAAAATATGGCACTGGGAATCATTTCATGAACAACATCTTAATATATAAGGTAGACCCAGACTAGGTGATAATTTCTAAGGAAGAATCCCTGGATGTAAGAACCAACATCTAATCATCTTGTTTCGGTCAAGGAGAAAATTTCCCTGAGTAAGTGACATATGTTTCCCACCTTTGGAAACCAGTAATGAAAGAAAACCGCCAGCGTGTCCTCATCGTCCTCAAACAGACCGATGCACGTGCCATGGAAAAAGTGTTGGAATGAGGTTCCAATTAATTTCAATTCTCTTACAGATGTTAGAGATTTAGCAGATTCACCTGCATTGTCTAACTACATCATCATCGACTTCACATAAAAAACCTTTCTCCTTTATCATTGTTGAAATCATTCATGAATAGAAAAGATATTTTTAATTACAACCATGTTTTATCATATCATTGATGAGAACCATCAGATATCTAAAAATATTCCATTTAACTCCTTTCGGAAGAAAATAAATGAAATATACATCATGATAATTGATAAAATAAAATGCCTCTTTCCTACGAAAAATATGGTTTTGAATAAACATAAATATAATTCTACACTCACCATTCAATTCTAAGGCATTGGGTCTCCTATGTTCTTCTTTTTCAGTTACTTCTTTCAGAGTTGTCTCATAGAAAATGAATTCACTTTCAAGAAGAAAATAAAATTATTAATCCTCAAACCTTCCTTTATAAGGTACCATATATACATTCATCCCAAGGTCTTTAAGATAAATATATTCTCTTCCCTTTGACAATTGACTTCACCCAAGCTACATCACATCCTTCCAACAGACGTACCATATTAATTTAAAATTCATACACCAGCTTCAAGTAGAAGACATTGTCATTATTTTTGAACAACTCAAGCCATCATCGATCTAACAAAATTTTATAAAAAAAAGATTTTCTCTCTAATATCCATTCCACAACATATTTTTTTTATGAGGTTACAACATGTTTTTCAAGACTATTATTTATAGAACATGAATCATTTATCGATTCCCCATTTTTTCTGGGATTCATGAAACTCACCCTATTCTAGTGCTCGATTCATTCTCACAATTATGATTAGTTCTGTCTTGTGGTCAGAAGGTGAAAGGTAAAGAATAGAGAAAGAGAGATGTAGCTGGGATAGAGAGAGTAGCGTTAAAGCAAATAGAGTTGGTCGATTAGAAATTTATATAATTTAGTGATTTTTAAATTTGAAAATTGCAAAATCATGATCCAGGTTTACTGGAATTAATGAAATGATCTCATTCTGATAAAAACATAAAATGTAGAAAAGAAATGAGTCATGGCATTCGGTATGACAGACATTGTAAAACAGTAACAATGTCGACATGCCAAACTTTGTAAAACCCTAACAGTATCGGTGTGACAATGTTGTCAGTGTGACAACATCGTTAGCATGAAAACCTCATAGCAAAATGATTAATGGAATGGGAATCATAGGATCATACTCATTGATATTTCCTAAATTATTTCTAAAGTAATTTATTCTTTTAAATATCAATGGCTTAGTGAATATATAAGAAAGATGATATTCAATACCAATAAATTCTAAATTGATATCACTGTTTTGATAATGATCTCTTAAAAGGTGAGGTCTTACAATACTATGTTTTCATCTGGAATGAGAAATTGGATTCATAAAAATTTTAATAGAAATTATTTTGTCCCATTTTATAGGCTCATATATAAATTGATATACATAGTCTAGCAGTGTGTGTTTCATCCAAAAAAACTTTGTACAATAGCTACAAGAATCTATGTATTTAGATTCGGTAGTTGATAATGCAATATAATCTTGTTTCATACCACACCATGAAACCATAGACATTCACAATAAAGTGAAATGTCCAAGATGCTCTCTTTCTATCTAACTTGAATCCACCAAATTCATCATTAGAATCACTCTCAATATCAAATGATTGTTATTTGTTGTAAAAAAAATCCTAAATTGATAGTATTTTTAGGGAACATGAAAATTCTTTTAACAAAATTTATGTGAGTTTCATTGGGGTTAGCATGAGAATGGGAACACATACAAAAAAATAAATATTATATTTGGCATACTAGAAGTCAAGTAGAGTATTCTTCCATTAATTCCCCAGTAAGTGGATTGATCAAAAAATTTACCATCTTCATCAAGATCTAGCATTCATTAAGTACTCATTGGAGTGTCACAACATTTAATTATCTCAGAGATAAATCGTTTTAAAATATCTTTTGTATATTTACATTGATTTAAAACGATCCCTTCTTTATTTTAAAAAATAATAAATCCAAGAAAAAATTTGAGATCATCTATTAGAATCATTTCAATTTTTTTCATAAAATTTAAAAACTCAATATGATAATAATTTCTAGAAGACCCAAAAAAATATCATCAATATAGATTTGAACTACTAAGACATCTTTTGAAATTATTTTTAAAAAAATAGTAGGATCAGAAATTATTTTTGTAAAACATTTTGAAATAATAAAACTAATAAACATATCATACCTAGATGTTGGGGATTATTTTAAAAAATATGTTGAATTTGTTAATTTGGAATCCTGATTTTCAAAAATGATGTTTTGTAAAACTTGGGGGTTTTCCAAAAAAATTATCCTCAACAATATATCCATTTTGGAATATACTTTTAACATTAATTTGATAATGTTTGAAATTATTATGGATAGCATAAGAAAGAGGGATTATGATGGTCTCATGTATAGAAATAGGTTCAAAGTTTTCCTCATAGTAAATTCCTTCTTCTTAACTATAACATGGTGAAACTAGTTTAGATTTGTTTCTAATAAATTTACTAGATTCATCTTAATTATTCTTAAATTCCAATTTAGTGCCTATGGTCAAGGTGTGCTTTGGTCTATCCACAATATTCGAAAAATTATTTATATAAAATTTATTATGTTTTTCTAGTATATAGATCACCCGAAATTCAACTTTAATTGCTCCATTAATGATTTTAGGTTCAAGTTGTGACTAGAATGATTGATGTTCAGCATGATTTCTATAAGAATATCCAGTTTGGGTCCCTATATCTAATTATCCAACAACAAAATTTAATGGATGGTTCTTATGAATTATAGTTGGTCTAGAAAATGAGGGGCTAGTAGCTTCAGGTTCATATATTCGTTCTAGTTCATCTTGGTTAGATTCTGAATATTTTCATGAAATGTTTGATTTAACAGATTACATGAAAGAAGGATTAGATAATTTTTTATTCATGTCCATATTTGAAATATCATATTCAAGGATTTTTATAGATATATTAGGGTCATGTGGATCTATTTCATCATATTTTATATACACAGATTCATCTAAACATTGGGTTCTTTTATTAATGATTTTATGGGCTTAACTTAGTAATAATCCTTAATGACTCTAGGATGCAAATTTTTCAACATTATCCTTTGTATTAAGGATATATACTTTACCACCAAAAACATTGAAATAAAAAACATTGTGTTTTCAATTGTTCCATAGATCTGAATGATTATTTTTGATGATAGGTCTAATTATGACTATATTAATTTTGTAATAAGATACATTCACAACATCATCCCAAATGAAAATAGGATAATCATATTCATTAAGAATTTTTAAGGATATCTTTGGAAAATTTATATTTATTCATTCGACAACTCGATTTTGTTGAGGTGTGCTAGGGGAAGAGAAGTTATCACTATAGCCATTATGTGAGAAAAGAGATTCAAACTCTTTATTTTCAAACTCACGACCATGATCACTTCTTAATGATTTTATTGTATTCCCACTTAGATTTTCCACTATTTTGACATACATGGATATGTAAGTACATGATTCATGTTTGGGAGCTAAGAAATAAGTCCTTGTATATGTAGAATATTCATCCACAAGAACATAGACACAATGCTTCCCATTTAAATTAGAAACTCCAGATGGTCCAAGAAAAAACATGTAAACCAACTCTAAATGATGAGAAGCTGAAACTTCTTTTTTTATATGAAATATATCTTGTGTTGTTTTCCCTTTTGACAAGGATTAAAACTTTTTATTTGGAAACTTGTGTTTGGGTAGATCATTGACTAGCCCTTTTTAGTAATATTTATAACAGAGTGTACATTATAGTGTCCTAACCTCATATAACATAGAGAACACTCTTTAAAAAAGGAACTAAAACATGAAACAGTTTGAGAAACTAATGAATCTATGTTAACAAAATATTTATTTACATTTCTAAAATAAGAAAATACTAATTCATTTTTACAGTTAAAACATTGCAGACATCATTTTAAAAATTAACAGTAAATCCATCATCATATAATTGTGAAATACTAAGAAAATTATACTTTAATACAATAATAAAAATCACTTTCGATATTAAAACTGATTCAGAGTATCCAATCTGGCCTAAGCCAATTATTTTTCCATTGGTGTTGTCAATAAAGGTGACATATCCTCCATCAATATTTATTAGGTTCCTCAAGATTTAGTAGTATCCTATAATATATTTTGAATATCCACTATCGAAGTACAAATGATTCTTATTGGAGCTCTTCAAACAACGTTCCTATATGATAATCAAACTAATAATGATTTTGGTACCCATACATATTTGGGTACAATGAAATTAATAATCAGTGCTTTAGGCACCCACATTATGTTTATGTGTTTCCCATAATCATTATGTAACATATTTGAAAAATATAGTCTATTTGTTCTAGAAATAATAGAAGTAGTAATGTATTTTTCAAAACACGAACTTTACAAAAAAATCGTGTTTTTTGAAGAAAGAAACAGATTTTCAAGATTTAGTTGTAAAATGTGTTTTAGATAAATTTCTTGGTCCTAGATGATATCATATTCCCCTTGTATACCTAGGAGCTATCTGTTTACCATGTAATTTAGTAAGTGTATTTTTTCCATTGGTAAACTTTTCTAGATCCTTCTTTAATTTATCATTAGATAAATTTAGGTTGTAATTTTCCAATAGTAGTTGTTCATTTTTCCTTCGCTCAACAGTATGTTCAGATTTGATATTTTTAGAGAGTGAAATCTTATTATTTAAGGATTTCTAAATAACCTTTATTTCATTAGATTTTTCTTCTATTATATTAAAATACTCAAAAAGTTCATCATTCTTCATATTTTCATATTCACATTCATTTTCATAGGAATAAGAATTGTGTGCCGGTGAAGGTAAGGTTACATATGATGTGTTTGTCATAAAACACATATTTTTCATGACATCTTCCTCGTCATGAGATTAGGATGATTCACTGGAGATATCCTCAGAGGCACTGAAGGGGTACTTTATAGTTTTTTTATACTTCTTGTCTAGTTTTCATACTTATTTTTGTATTTTAACATTTGAAAATCATATTTCACATGTCCTCTCCTCTTACATTCATAGCATACAATCTCATCAGATTTTTCATTTCTTTTATAGTCATTTTTTAGATGCCCTTGTTTTCATATATTTCTTTGTAATTGTGCTTCCTGAAAAGAAACATCATTCTAAGAAATTTATTAAATATTATGGCCAGTTGATCCATATTTTATTCACTATCTGATGTTGATTAATCCTTTTTGGAGCTTTCAAAATATTATAACACCTTCTATTTTCCTTTATTCTTAGATATTGTAATCGGGAATTCTATAGACATTCTCCTAGGTTCATCCTCCCCTTCTTTGTTGACTTTTATATATTCTTCGTATATCATCATATTCCAATGATTTGTTTGTCAAATAACATGTTGATGTCACATGATTCTCTAATTGAGATAGAAGTTCCTCTATATCTAATAGGTAAGCATATGATAATCCTCATGATTAGTTATTTGGTAGTAACAACTCTTCCCAGAGAGATCATAGTATTCACTATTTCATTAAATTGGAAATACATGTCAGAAATATGCTCATTAGGATTCATCATAGATTTATTTTTTTTAATAAAATATGTGTTAAGTTTCAATTCCAAAACTCTAGAATTTTTTTCAAAATAAATAGAAAAAGTATACCAAATTTCATGGGATGTTCTACATGCAAAAATTTTGTTGAATTCTTCATATCCTAAACAGTGGTATAAGGTATTCCTGGATTTTCAATTATTGTTATAAGTAGTGTTAGTTGTGTCATCCCAAGTAGATCATACAGTTGAATGAATCTTATACTAATCTACAATAAGAGACCAAATTTCTAAACCCATACATTCTAAGTGCCTTTCCATTTTAATTATACATTGTGTATATTATGTTCCATTAATGAATGAGGGTCTATTGGTAGAAGCACCTTATAGTATTTTATCCATAATAAAAATCGTATAACATGATTTTAAAGAGATAATATTTTAGTATTGATAGAAATTTTAGGATCTTTAAATTCCAAATAAAATCATAGTTGAAATGATTTGACAAATATTTGAACACTAAAACTTCGAACAATCCTTTGATACCAACTGTTGGACGGAGAAGAGTACTCAAGAAGGGGGTGAATTAAATATCTATAAAAATTTCTATTAAAATGGTTCTTTATAAATTTTACACAATTAAATATATAATCTATTTTAGTTTGTTGTGAACATAAATGATTCTTGATTGTTCAATTAATTTCTAAAAAGATTGATTTGTTCACAACTATATTAATTTATAGATTAATAAAAATTTTGAATCTAACCTACTGGTTATAAATAGTTATAAACACATTATAATATAACTATAAAAGTTAAATTTAGTTTTATGAATTATTTATATAATAAAGTAAAACTAAAATAAAAACACAACGAAAATTAATAGGATGTTCAGTCACAAGAAGAGACATAATAATCTATACTTGGTGATTGCCTGCCACCAAGATGTTTTACTTAATAAATAGTTTTATCCACACCTTGGAACGGGGTTCACAACAACACAAAGGTCTGTCCAGGTCACACTTGACCTCTACCACCATTTTTCATGGGAAAACCGAAAACATGTCACAATTCACCTCTTCCATAGGTATACGGGGTAGTCAAATGTATGAAGAGAGGTGTGAGTATTAGGATATTAATTATCAACTTATTATGCATAGGATATAGTGTGTGTGTGTGTGTGTGTGTAATTGATTGATAAACACACTACTCAAAGATGTAAATAAATGAACACAATAGAGTTAAATATGTAGAGATAGGTTTAAAAGGCTATTTGTGTTATGCAGTGAAGCTATGGACTCGTTTGAAGAAGTAGATTTGATGTTCGAGACCTATTTAGGAGGTTGAATCCAAAAAAGAGTGTTGTAGCCTCTATTTCATGGCTTCCAGGATTCTGATAATTTCATCTTCTTATTTGAAAGATGATCAGGTTAGCTCAACAAGTTTTTCATTTCTTCTTGATCTCCCTGTATGTTTTCCCTTTTTTGTTCATGGGTTTTGAAAGTATACTCTAGAGATACAGGAGTTCGTGGGTTTTCTATTATTGATACTCTTTTACATGTTTTTCTCCTATTGAATGATCCATCTTGTAATTATTTTATACATCATGGTCTCTCATACACAATGATCTTCCCACACACATGTACCTTGTATTATCCTATTAATATCCTACAAAAAACATTAAATAATGACAGAACCATTAATTTTTTCAAATATGATCTTTATATATAAATTCTAATTAATATATTAAAAAAATTATGAATATCGGTGAGTCATAAGTATCATTGAGTTATTTTCATCGGCTGGTCCTCCTCGGTGACTCTCTGTATCGATTAGCCATTTCCATCGATATTTGTGACTCTGGGCGTTGGTGTCTACTTTTATCTATTTTTACTTCTATCGGTGAGACAGATGAACTATCGGTAACTCATATCTACAATGATTCATTACTTTTTTCGGTGATATAGTTGAACCAATGGTGACTCCTTTCAACTAATGTTAAGTCATTATGTTGGCAACACCATGTAACAGTAGGTCACTTGAACTAACGGTAGGCCATCTGTGTCTGTGAGTCATTGTCAATGGTGAGTTGTCTGCATCAATGAGTCATATTCATCAGCGATTCATATGAAATAGTTAGTCTGTTGTGTCTTTCTAATGGTGTCAGCTTCACATGCATAGAATATATGTCATTTTGAACTATCTGTCTGTGAGTAATATGTCTGACGGTGAGTTGTCTTCCTGTCTTTGTCACAAACTCGCACTTAGATAATTTTAGATGTTCTGTCTGTCATACAATTCATCAAATTTT
Source organism: Viscum album (assembly GCA_963277665.1). Classification (NCBI taxonomy): domain Eukaryota; kingdom Viridiplantae; phylum Streptophyta; class Magnoliopsida; order Santalales; family Viscaceae; genus Viscum; species Viscum album. The sequence goes on from OY728121.1 coordinate 1,883,460,531, forward strand.
GAAAATGGTAATACTAAACATTACACATAGATAATTAGTTATAAGTTTGTTTAGACTAAAACACAAATAAATAGTTATATGATTGAAATGATTTGATATTCAGGATGATTCTTTGACATAATATTGGATATGACATGAGTGGGGAAATATATATGTTAATATATGACTTCATTTGAGATAATTAATACCATTATTGTTAGAGATAGTGGCCAACAATATCTATGGGACAACAGTACCACTAATTACCACAAATTTTAAGTAATTACCTATATTTTCTAGTAATTACCCCTAATTTTTTCTAATTACTACTATGTTTTACTAAGCACAACTAATATTTACTAATTACCACTATTTTAACAAATTAATACAAATTATAACTAATTGTTGTTAACTATTACTAAGCATTGCTAATTATTACTAAGTACCTATAATTACAGAAATTTTTTAGTAAATACCATTAATTACCTCTATTTTCTATTAATTGCTACCAATTTTTAGTAATTACCTCTAATTACCACTAATTATTTATAATTACATCAAATTATTTCTAATTACCTCTAAATTTTACTAATTACCACTCATTAATACTATTTACAACTAATTTTATAAAATATCGCTAATAATAATTAGTTATTACAAAAAAATTACAAGTTATCAAAAAAATTTATTAATTAACCCTAACTTAAAATATTTTTCAGAAATTTATAATAAATACTGGTGAATTCTAATAGCTACAGTGCATTACTAACAATAATCTCCGATTTTTACTCATTATAAATAATGTGTACTAATTTCGACTAATTTTTAATAATTTTTTATAATTGTTAATATTTTCTTGTAATTATTTAAAATTAATATTATTTAAAAAAGATTATTAACTACTAATTACTGTTAATTAAAACAAATTACTTTAAAATATATTTATTAATTTATATGATAAATAAATCATTATTAATTTTTTTTTAATCCAATCCTCTTTTTGTTAATTTTTACTATTTTTCACTTCATACCATTAATTATTAAAAAATACTAGTTTTTTATATAAAATATCAACAATTTATAATAATTACCACTAATTAATAATAAATATTACTATATACTAATAATTAAAACTAATTACTACTAATTTAAACAAATTACTTCCAGTAAAAAATTATTATTAAGAATTAAAACTAATAAATTCTAATTAGTAACAAATAGTACCACTTAAAATTAATTACTGACAAATAAAACTAATTATTCCTAATTAAAAATATTTAAATTTACTTATTAATTATTATCACTAAAAATAAAATAAATTAATTAAAAATTATAAACATTAAATAGATACATTAAAACTGAATCCTTAATTAGATGCAAATCTCAAAATTTAATTCACTTTAAAATTCAATAAATGAATTTTTTTTGGAGGAAGTATAGAAGAGAAGACGATGAGAAGTGAGTTAAAGGGAAGATATAATGGGAAAAAAATCATAGTGGAGGTTTGTATATAAGTGGGATTATTTGTGATGGGAGTAATTATGACAAGAAACCAGGGAAAGGAAAACTATTTCCTATAGGGCCCATCCCAATTAGTACCCACAATTAATAACCCTTTCAGTGTTAAAAAAATTATTTATGACCTATCCCATCAAAAATACCCTTCTACCGACTATTATTTTGTGATGGAAAATATTTCCTATCATAAATACATTTACCGCAGTTTGGAGCATAGTCCACAGAAAAGGTATTTCTTAGGTGAATTTTTTCTAGTTGCAAATAATATTTTATTAAATACTATTTATAAAAGTACTCATGTACCATCACAAATAGTCCTTTAACAACTACTCTTTTGGATGAGTGATGGGATTGTCACAAATTCCCATTTTTTACATTGTATCCTAGGACCCTGTCAAAAGGCCTTTCATCTTCCCAAGACACGACATGTTTAGGCAGAGCCCATACTGGTTTGAAGATAATAATATCTAATAGGGATCCTCAAGATTACCTAACATAAAGAATCAACAAAGGATAGATCAACATCAGAAGATATATCAATCAGATATGATAAACATATACAACAATCAAAAACAGAATATACTCATTACAGACTACATGTCTCAGAGAGGTCTCAACCACACCGAAAAAAACATTTTTTATCTCATGGCATCAAGGTAACACTTATTTTGGGAGAATTCAGTTCAAGAACCATGAAATAACTTATGAAAATCATCCTAGTGGTTGTGATCATTAGGAATCACCAAACAAGAACTACCTCAAACTAAGAAGATCTCAATTCAATTATAGGTCATCACTCCCAAGAATATTGTGGAAAATCAAACCCTATTGGTATATCCTACATTGAAGGAATTGCACACCTGCAACTGTTGGTTAGGATGATTCCACAAACCCCAGATAGGTAAGGTTGTGAAATGATAGCGGAACTTTCCCTGATCTCATGGACGTATAAAAAAACACTATACTATGAAAAACACATAGAGGGGACAACAATCATATTCCTAAGATGTTAGTCCATATTGTAACATCACAAGAATGAAGCAAGGGATTACATTCAACCAATTATTGTATATATTTATTAAATAGAGGGTCTTAAATTTCCATGAAGGAAGTATAATATGTGTAGTATTACTAAATGGATTATTCCTCTTAAACCAAACCAAACCATGTCCAGGCCTATGTTCTATTTCTGATTTCCGTATACATTTTCCAATGCCCATGTACATCTATTGATTCTCGTTTATAGTGGTCGCACGTTGTACAATGACCACACTTGTGTACCGTGCGGTTCCTATGTACTACTGTCATGCCCATGTTTTTTATCGTGCTAATGGTAAAATATTTCAAGAGTAAATGAAAGGACCACATCACTGAATCACAAGAAATTTTATACATTATTTCACACATAAATCATATCACCACATCTAGGTCCCCACACAGTTGGTGTTTTGGGGACTACATGCCACGTAACCCAGTATTTTCAAGAGGTTGTGGGTTCCTCTTGCACCTACCAATCATTCTATCATCACCGACTTCTATACTAATAATAATGCATGTTAATGATGGATTTGGGGTTGGGTGACTCTTCCATCACTGGTGTCTAGATTCAAGGCATCCAATTATCTTTTGAACCAACTCCTATAGAATAGTGTAATTGCTACATGCCAACATCAATAATGAAAACCTCAATTATGGTCCTAATCTCACATTGGTCAACCATAGTTGTCTTTCCAACCCATGCACTATATTGATCTTGAACCTGAACCCTCAGTATCTATCTACTTTGAAAAGAGTGATCACACAATAATCAAATATCATGTATTATTCATTCATCCAGACGAAGGGATTATCAGTGATTAATATGCGAAAAAATAGGAAAAAAATAACAAATAATAAATTAAAATGAACCATGACAATTTTTTATGTTAGACTAAACTAATTTCCATGAGAATGATGGAAGAAGAGAAATTTGAAATGAAAATATCTATTCCCTATAATCCAAGGGAGCTAAACCTAATCCCAGAAGCTATTATCGAACTGAAAATCAATATTTCAGTCGATTTGATTCATGTTCAAAATGGGATAATAAATAGGGGAATAAATTCACATAAAACATTTCATACCATGATTTTGGATCAGCTTTTCTAAATCATGTTTTCGTTCCATCATTTATGGGGACATCCAAAACTCCACATAAGTTGGTGAAGAAAATCCCCAAGAAATTGATTCCAATCCTTGATCTGTTTTCATTCATCGATCTCTCCCCCAATGATGTTCTATTATAATACCACATATTTTTGGATTACCCTACTAATTTGATATAATACTAAATTTATTGAAGCTTTTAGCTCATAGAAATACATTAAATAATGTATTTTTAATTTTATTTATTAATTAAAAATCTCCATTGACTGCAAATTCTCAAAAAATGTGAAAATAATGAAGATTATGACATTCTAAGTGTAAAAAACACATTTCTTATTCAAAAGTGGTTTCATATTTATTATCTAATATTCTATTTTTTTGTTATTTAAATTGTTTTAGGGAAACTATGTATTCAAGATATAATATAATTTAATATTTTTATTATGGAAAAACTGAGCTCATTAGGCCACAAAATCTCTTACATGCTTAGTTCCTAGCTCCAAAATATTTATTAATATATTTCAAATAATTAAATGGAGTAAAAATAGATTTTATATTTTCTAGACATTATATATTTTCATCCTGAAATGATAAAAACCTACTCAAAATTATTTGTGTACTGAGCTCACATATAGATCTCACGTTCATAAGTTCTCTCTTGAAGATTACTATGCTACCACTGGACACAAACTATGGGAATCACTCACCCAAAAAGGATCCTCTACCCCTGATCCTTGATCTCAACATGGTACTCAATAAGGGTAGATCCATCCTCATGGCACATCTCACCCAAATTGATAAAATTTTATGGGTCATGAGAAAGCCACCTTATATATGACACATGGAAGATGTTATACCCATGGTCTAGCTATGATGGTTGCTTTATGCGATATACCACCTCATCAACTATAAATAGTATTTTTAAGGATCCAATGATTCTTGTATATAAATTTCCATACCCAAAAAATATCCACAATACAAAATGATGGGTGACCTTTAAGGACACATGGTCTCCCTCCTTAAACACCAAATTTCTTATTCGATAGTTCTTATATGAATTTTCACAGATCTGGGAAAACATCATGTGCTCCATGTTAATCTGCACCTTCTTTACCGTATCTTGCACCAACTCTGGGCCTATGAGTGATGAATATATTTAATCAATCCAACATAATGGCGACATTTTGGGTCTCTCGTAGAAGGCCTCTAATAGTACTATACCAATGTTGTAATGGTAGCTAGTGTCATCTTCTAACTCCCCCCCGCCCCCCAAGTATCCGATCATCCTAGTTATGGAAAAAGTATAAAATTAATGACTGTAACATGTCATGTATAACATGAATGATCTTCTTAATTAGGCTTTCTGAGTGGTGATTAAATGTTGTTCTCAAATTCAACTAAGTTCCAAATTATTCTTGAAAACCTCCCCATAATCATAATGTGACATGAGAATCACACTCTAAAATGACCACTGAGGGAGCTTTGTGAGTCCAAACTATATGAAATTGGTAATGTTTTTTTAAGAACTCTGTAGATCTATTTTACAGGATAAATTAGAATTTGGATGACATGGTGAGTCTGCCAGCATTCACACAACTAAAATAAGGTCATCTAAAAATCATGGTTCCATGTAACGATGTACTTGTATACAGAATCCCACTTCCACTCTAGTATATAAATAATTTCATTTAAACCCATAAAAACTTTTTGATTAGCTTTCACTTGATGACAATTGAGGTATCAAGAGACATAATCTACACCACATTTTTTCATCCTTCGACTCCAATACTGATGATGAAGGTATTTGAACATCTCAGCCACACCTAGATATTCCTATAATGGGGATGTATGAAACTACCTCATCCCAAATTCTTTTAATGTCATTGGTGCCACTAAATATCCTCTAAAAAGTATTACAAACACCTCACCTTCATAAAATCCAACAAGAGCACATCCTATGGATATATGAGAATTCATGATCTCTCAGTAGGTTTATCCATTCCAAACCTCCCTAACATGTTGAATTATTGGAGGGGTAACAACCATTGACTAGAGGTAAGCTACACAATACTATTCCATAAATTGTAATTTCAAGGAGGATAACTTATCTTTAACATAGTGAAACAACTACAAACATGACCTCCTACTAATAGAGTCCACCAATATGTTCAAATTTGTTGGAGTGTAGAAAATCACGAATTCATAATCCAGGATGAACTCTATCCATTACCTCTCTCATGTTATCTTCCTTTTATGAAATGATACATTTAAGTATCTTATTGTTAGAATAAATGATAAAACACTCACCCTAAAGGCAGTATCACCACATATTTAGGGAATAGACTACCAATTAAATCTCAAAAATTGTGTTTCTATATGTTTTTCCCAGGTGGTCTCAACTACTGGGACCCATAAGAAATTACCTCCTACATTTTCATAATGACACAAAAAATTGTGTCCCTGATCCATCATGGAACACTATATATTCAACACCCTTGTTTGGAAATCTCATGATGAGAACACTCATAAACACAGGAAAAAACTCATATGAAGATTCTTGGACCCTCTACATATAGACAAAGGTCTCCCAATTTTGAGTCAAACGAGTGAATGATACTAATATTGTTGAGAAATTAGGCACAAATCATCATTAGTAGTCTGTTTATTCAAGGAAACATTGCATCTACATCAGGCTCTTAGGTGGATACCATGATAACTCTTCCCAAAACATCATTGGGTATAATTTTAAACCATCATAATAATGCCTAGAATGAATAAATTCCCCTGAGAGTGTGTCTAGAACCAACCAAAAGTGACTCAAGTGCTCTCACTTAATTGTCCAGTACTCTATAATTTCATAAATAAAGACCCCCGAATACTAGTCTATGAATATTTAAAAGACCAGGTTCATGAGCCCCGTTATTATTTTGGGAATTAATCATGTTTAATTGAATACAAAAAGTACACATTGTGGCCATAACAACATCATAATTTCATCTTTAGTGTATCCATGTATTTTACACATAGTCTTGGATAAGACAATCTACAGTCTATCTTGGAGAACCACATCTACCTTATCCATTGGTCGAAGTGATTTTCAATAATCAGTAGTGGATACTTATTAATTATAGAAACCCTATTTAGTTGAAAATAATCTACATACAACCTCATGTTCCCACCATCCATATTGGTGAAAAAAACATCGAATGCCTAGGGTGACACAATTGGTCTGAAAAATACCTTACTCTATAAGTCAATGAACATCACCTTTATCTCATGATGATATGTGGAATCCATCTAATATGATAGAACATATATCAATGAAGTACCTAAGTGAATTTTTATAATGATTTCATTCTCTCGTTGGATAGGAAACCACTACACATCATTAGGAATGACAACCTAAAACACTACCACAACTTTAGAAAATTAATAGGTTATAACATCTACTTCTGCAAGGGTACTACAAGAACACTGGTGAAAAATATAATATTTTTTTCCTTGTATGATCCCATATTACTTGACATGGATTCACTTTTCATTGATGTAGGTAAATATCATTTCATCATCATAGATATATCACATCCTCCATATGAAATAGTCAATTAGGGAATAAAAAATAAAATAGACAGTACACACCGAAAATTAAGATATAATACCTCATCACTACTATGAACAGATCCCATAAAAAACACTCTACTCTAATAGTTTGGTTATACTATTGGCATAATTTTGTAATCACCAAATACCTTTCAGTAGGAGTCCATAGGTGCACTGGTAAGGCCAAGGGACAAACAAAAATCTCTATGTCTCAAATAAGATATGTGACAAAAAATGAGTGTCTCTTGCCAGTGTCTTGGAGTACTGAAAAAAATAGAGAATAAAAACATCATATCACTAATAATAATAGGATCATATTTTTCAAATTCCTTCAAAGACTGTAACTATCACCTTCCTTGTCCCATATCTCACTGATCCTGGAAGGAACCAGTTGGCAGTGTTGGTGTCAACAAGTCAAACCATCTTCCAACTCTTGCTACTCATCCAGACCCTCTATCACATCTTCAAAATTATTGAAAACAATTATCTTGCTAATATATTTAATTTGGTGGTCCATTTACTACCTATGTGTTAGTTGTATTATGTTATGGAAATTATCATTCAAGATGTTCCTGATCATCACAAGAGAAACACTAATATACCTAGGATTACTAGAAACATATGGAGACCCTTGAACTAAAAAACATCTACTATGGGATGTTGTCAAGATGTTTCATGCATTCCCATATCCCTAAGCCTACAATTGGATACTAGATAATGACGTATCATCTCCTATGAGCACACTAACAACACCAGTAGTCAGTGTTCGCTATTCCCAAAATCACCCCACAAATAAATCCCAGCAAATAACTCCACCATAGTTTAGAATGAAATGAGATGTCACTATTTTTTCATGGTATCAAAATATAAGACCATATTATATTTCATTTACTATAAAAAAATTTATCTTAATCCATATCCTAAATCTGTCTTGAGAGGTTAGCTTGCCTCAATTAAAACCCAATCCTGACCATACTACCATACAAAAGCTATTGAAACTCATATATGGACACCACTCATAATGTGGATGGATATAAATACAACCAGAAGAAACAAACAAACAGTAGGCCAGAGTGTGTCATCTCATCACGTGTTTGAGTAAACAGACATCAACATTTCCTTATGGTTCCCAGAAAAATACTCACCTCTCAGACCATCATCTGATATAGAGGTTTCCACACATGATAGAATACTCAGCTCACTGCCTTATATAAGATCATGGGTTTTTCAATTGGTTATGAATCTTTTTAAATTGGGTATAACTAATATTTTTTTAAAAAATTTGATTATCTAATTAGATAATAGTTGTTATGGTTGTGCTCGAGGCATGTTAAGAGAGAGATTCTTGATTTTTTTGGGAAAAATAGTTTGGTCTCATAGTTAGAAAAAATATGGCCCCCATACACATGGTAACTAAAAATCATGCAGGGAATTTAGGAGGGAATAAGGGGCCACACTATTTGGGATAACCATACAGATAGGGAGACAAGACCAATCAACAGAATCTATAATTTATATCGAAGGATAAATGAATGGTCGGTGCACATTTTTTCCAAACATAAGCAATGATCCTGTGAGAGATGACAAGGGACAATGTCATATGTCATAGTTTTCAAACAGTTTTCCAAACCTTGCACATAAATGATACACATTCACAAGATAAAATGTGATGGGAAAATAGTTTTCACATGTTTTGGAAAATCATGTGAAACAACTGTCCAACAAAGAAATTTAAAGGGAATCTAAAATTTCACCCATAAAAATTCTTAAAACGATAAATACTTTCCTCCTTTAATTCCACTAGATAGAGGTGAAATTTTTCTCTATTTTAAGACCTCATAGTCTAGGATTTCGTTCCGATTTACAATATTAACTTGGAATGGAGCTTCATTTGGATTGTTTGATTCATGGCGGAATGTTCTATATTCATCTTTTAGGTTTCATCATTTTCCTTTGAATCAACAAAGATATGTTGGTGTATGAAAATTTTCCCTATTGCTATGGTAATCCTTTATTATTTCAATTTCTTCTAATAGTGTATTAGTTATGAGTTAATATTGGATAGGTGGTATAAATTAGTATATAGTAGGTGTTCTATACCTTTCCATGAAGGTTTTATGCTTTAAATGCCATATTGATGATGTTTTGCACACAGAAAATTTCAACGTTGCACATAAATTAATAGAAATATATGATTAAATTGTTTGGGACAATTTTTGATTTTCCAATATTGCCATTTTATCATTTGATGTCATTAGACCATTCCTAAGAACACATGGTGTGTGACCTTTTCTCTTTCCTATGTTATACCACCTATTTGGTGTGTGTGATATCACCACTTGTTTTGGGAGCGTTAATAAACTGAATAATAATTGAATCAAAAAATATAAAAAGGTAATGCATCCTTTGAATAATGATAGCATATTATAAAATGGTTTAATTTTTGAAAAGGGTAATTTAGAAATGGGGTGATGAACACATTTATTGTTAAAATATTACAGAATGTATTTATTATGTTAGTGGATTCTAATGACATTTCTAATATTTGGATTATTATTCCATATAATTCGATAGTCATATAAACTCAATAGATACATATTGATTATTATACTATATGTGTCAAATATTTATTCTCCTAATATCTAAATTTTAAAGGAATCAAATGGAATTTCAGTCCCCCTGATCCAACCTGATTGGACTAACATTGGACATGATTTGTGGAAATTCTCCTTATACTCCACCGAACATGCTACCGACTATTTGTGAAGTTGATACATGGGCCCAATAAGGATGCATTAGTATTTTATACCTTATATATGACCCTACATTGTATGAATCTAGATTACATGACATAATTTTTTTTTATGTTGACACTTGATTACACAACATGGCTATGGTGAATATTTTATCTATGATTTACAAATATCCCTTGTAACGTTATATCATTTTAGTTGTCTGACCGACCATTATCAAACTAACTTGTTTATGCTTTATATTATCCATTATCATTAGTGTCTTGATTATTGTTCATAGTGAGTCATTATTAGCAATATTGAATATTATTTTATTTAACACTGTAATTACATTACTCTTATACCTATAACACCCCTTCATTTTGTGAGATATTTCTTTAGAATTAATTTAATCTTTTTGATATTTTACATTTCACACAACACTAAAAATAGTTTATTTTATATAAGAGAACTATGTTTATCTTGAATTATATTAAAACCAAATTTAATCATGTCTAACACACAATATAGATTTATTATTTATGTACATGTAACACTGAGGTTATCTAGTGTTACATGCAACAATTAATTTCCTCAATGGATTTTGTAAAACGTAGTACCAGGGTTTACCAAATAATGATATATTATTTAACATAACATAGTTGTTAAATTATTATTTATTAAAATGGGTAAATAATATGTAAAATCTATTGTTTACACAAATATAAAATGAATTCATTTCTTATAAATTAATTTTAAATGAATATTAAAAGCGATGAAAATAATATAGTAAAATATTATTATATCCACAAAGATATTTTTTAAAATAAATTAAATTACTTAAAATTATTGAGTGATATTAATGTGTATTATATATATATATTAAATTAGTCATTTTTCATATTCATCCAATTGATTTTATAGGCTTAATATAATTACAAACCAAATTTTATTATTATAAACCAGTATTATTATAAAGGTAGAATTACTTCCATTTAATATAAAACTTATTTTAAAATGAAAATTTTATATCATTTAGACTTTTATAATGTAAAAAAAACACAAATTTAAATTAAAAACTTATAAATTATGTTATGGAAAAATTGTGGTATTTTTCTATAAGGTTTTGTAGGAATAGTTATAAATACTGAACATTAATAAAAAGCTGTTTTTCATCTAATTAATTTATATAGATAATTTATATTATAAATTTGATTTGAATTTTTAATTAGATTATATTTTTATTAATTAATTAAATTTATATAATTATAATTAAATTGACATTGATATTGGGTATAAAAACATAGAAATCATTTGGATGTTTTTACTTTAAAAACCCACAGTGTCGTCCCATCAGCGGGATTAAATTTAAATTAATTTTCACCACTTATATGATTGGAACGTTAAAAAAATTGCTACTATATTTGGAATTATATTAATTTAAATTTTTCCACAAGTTAAAATTATTTTTGATGAAAAATATAAGTGATTGCAGGTAAAATTAATTATTGTTATTAATGTAAAATTAAGTATCACGTTTAATGTAATAGTAAATTTAAGGGTCCAAATGACCTAGATACTTTTCTAACGCCCATTTGATGGAAATATATATTCCAAACCTTCCATTATTTAGTTTTTTCTATTTTTATGACTTTTTTTAGGTAAAACGTTGGGTACACCTATCTTGTTTTAAAAAATTCCAAGTTTGTCCTTTCATTTCTATGTAAATGGCCCCACCTTTGCCTCTTCATCACACCTCTCAAACCACATAGGATCATCCATGTTATGTATAATATAATTCTAAAAACCCCTCCCTTCCTCCTGAAATCATACCTTTTTTCATAAATCCTTTCAAGGAATCCCTTTGTGCAATCCCATAGAGTTTTCCTGATTAAGAGGTAATAGACTCTCTTAGGAACCTTTCATTTTTTTTCTATTCTCCACTACCAGAAATATTCTTCTTCCATTATTGTATGAAAAACCATTTTACTAAATATATGAGTAATTTTTATGCTATGTTTTTTATATACACTTACTCACACATCCATCAAATGGGTAATGAACATAATGTTTACGTGTATGGTGAATTATTGCCTCATAAAATTTTGATTGTTTAATTTTCGTTTACTGCATGTCATTGGGTATATTATGATGGAAAAAAATCTATATGTCATATATATGATATTTACAATGTATTTTTTCTTCAATAACTTTTATTTATAACATACCATTATTTTTTTCATCTGGTGTAAATAAGATAATTTCTTTTAAAGAAGTGTGGACTAGCTCTACCTCAATGCGATGTTATTTATTCACACACTACATGAAATGTATTATTGATATGTTTAGTGAAAATATATAATATATATGACATAATAACTCTAATTTAATATTATTAAATTCTTATATACATATACAAATATTCCATTTACATTATTTCCATAAATACTTCAATAAAATAGAGGAAAAATTCTTATGTATGTATGGCCTAACGTCTCCATGAAAGGTGTATTCCATTTAACATTTCAATATTATATAAAATATTATAATAAAAATATAATTTATATTTATTATATTTATATCATTGTTTACATTCTATAAATCATGATATAAGTATAATGACCAATAATAAAAAAATTAAGACACAAGCGAAAAAAGATAATATTACACGATGTGATACCTTATCATAGAACTGTTAAAAATAGGGTAATATAAATTCATAATAAAACAATATAGGGAATTAAATAAAATTATATGTTTCCATACAATATATATAATAAACTTATATTTATCATAAATGAGGTTCTTACGAGCATGAAGAGAGTAAGTACACATTATTGGGGGATTACATCTCACTTTATCTTTTCATGAGCTACATGCTTTAATCATCACTCATTTAATTTTTTTTGTGTTTTATACTACCCATGTATTTATTATATTATTATTAAACCTAAATTTTATGTTATTTAGATATCCATTTTATGATATTTATTTCATGGGGTTCATTTTTAAAAAGTTACCAAATCTGTAAAGTAACTTTGTCTCAATTTTCCTTATTTGAGACACTTTCCATGTTATGAAGAAATATGTTTCTATGAGGGGTATATACATAATTTTGACATGTTATATCATGAATCTTCTTCTTTTTTTGATATTGTATTCTTCATGTAATGTTATTATTTCTATAATTATTTAACTTTACAAAAGTATGTCATGATTTATAGCTTTAATCTCTTCATTTATTTAGAATGTTTTCGATTATGATTCCATTTATTTAATATTATGAACCATTTCTCAGTAAACCTCACAATTATTATTAAACTCATGATATAATTGTTATATCACTGTTATGGGACCTTTTTAAAATCATGTGATCTAAATAAAATTAAGAAAATGTTTTTATGGAAATCTATCTTTATTTCTCCTCTCGATAGGAAATTTGGGTTCTTTTAAAACAATGTTTCCAAAAAAGTGTTTTCAAATATTCTTTATAAGTTTTAAATTTATTTTCAGACAAAAAATTTTTAAAAATATTTTCAATAATTATTTATGAGTAATAAATGTATTTTAAAAAAAGTCTCAATGTTTTCAAGATTCTTTTATATGCTTTCAAGTAAAATGGTTATCTAAATTTTTTTTAGAATTATTTATATGTTTTCCTAAAATTTAAATGAAATGTATTTCAATATGTTCTCAATATTATTTTATATATTTTCAGAAAAACCATTTTTAAAAAATGATTGTAATATTCATTTATATTTTTTCATAGGAAAATATTTTCATAATGATTTCAAGACACTTCGTACATTTTCAATGATGGTTCTAATAAAATTGTTTTATAAGGGTTTTATGTTTTAAAAAAATTACAATGAAGAAAGAATATTTACATCAGGAAAATGTTTCTAAATATTATTCCTATTTTTTCCATTCGAATATGAAATCTGTTGATGTTACTCAATCCCTTTTAAGAAGGGATCCAAAGGCTCTATTCATATTCCTTTTTGAAGGGTGGATGTTTTTATGTAATAATGTTAATGAATCAAATTTCCATTCCATGAATTTTATTCTTTTTTATTCCAATTATTTCCATGGTTTATGATTTGATGAAGTGATTATAAAACCTATCTCTTATCAATAGGTTAAGATGTCACAAAAAGAAAATGATACCAACTTGATTTAATGTTAAATGATTTAATGTTTATATAAAACATTCCCATTCATGGGTTATGAGATGATAAATTTTTTTCAGAACAAAAATGTATTATTTCATTATTTGTTGGATGCGACCAATATCTCCCTCAAATGCATTGGGTAATGATGGATGACTCATGAGTATAAATTATATGAATAAACCTGATGACATGATGAAATTTTTTTGCATGGTCCTTATTGCATGACCATATGTTTATCCATGAACCTGATTACATGTTTAATATATTATAGGTGAAACTCTTTATTTGTTCATAATATTTTTCATAAACCTGATTACTAGTTCACAATGTTATGCATGGACCTAGTTGCATGGCCATAAGTTTATGCATGAACATTATTTCACGTTCACAATGTTATATGTGAACCTCATTGGATGTTCATAAAATTATGTTTGGACCGGGGTGCATGTATATAATTCTATCGTAGGGCCATATTTTGAGTCCTTAACATAATATGTGAAACTACTTCTGCTTATACAAGTTCACTATGTGAAACATTTATGTGTGTGCACAATTCCATGTATTTTTAGAATTTTATTCCTTCACGGATTATAATCTTGATTTCCTTATGATTCATGAAGTATGAACTGAAAATATTAACTCCATGATTCATGTTTATGATCTTTAATATATAATTTGTGACCTTATAATTTTTTTGATTTCATTATTTTCCCTTTATGTTCATGATATGCATATACATATCCTTTTATACCATTACTGAGCATTTGAGCTCACCATTTTCATATTTTTTATTCTCAGGGGTATGAAGAAAGGTTTTAAATTATTGTTTTTAAGGGGGAAGATATTTTTGGTAAACATTGAAAATCAGTCACTTAGAATGAATATTTTTATTCATTGATTCCAAAATTACTAAGCTAATATGGTCTTCAAGAATCTGGTTTTATAATGTTTTATGTATTCATAAAATGTGGTGTAATATGTATATAGGTTATGACTTAGTAATTATAGTTGGTATCAGGAAAAATTTGTAGTTAACCATTGGAATCTTGGATGAGAAACCCTTAGTGAGAACCCTATGGACATTTATATTGATTAGTATATGGATATGGACAATTAAAATAAAATGTACTAGAAATTTGGTAAAGGATTGACTATGTGGTGACATAAAAATATATACCACTCTAGATAATAAAAGTGGATGTCACACTAGATAAAATTTACCATGGATTAAAACCATTGACATGATGTTCCGAGCCAGACTCAGGGTATTCTAAAACATGACAATAGGCCTTAAAGAACACCCAGTTTGACACTCCTATGGATATTAATTGGAAATTCATGAATGCATCATAATCCATCATAAAGGATTCAAATATATTATGTATTTTAATATCCTTGTATAAAAATAAGGTGGAAGATATCAAGGAAGGCGTCCTAATTTAGACATTAATTATTTGATTTTTCATGATTATGTTGCTTTTCATTATGATAAGTGTTTCTTAATCCATGGTTTGGTTTTAGCAAATGGATAGAACCCAAAAGAACCATGTTAATGGTGACTAAGATAAACAATGAAACTGTTGTTCTCTTGAAGATCTATATGCTATGGGAGCGGGAAAAAGTCATTGCTAAACTCTCATTGATTTCTCAAGATATGAAACATGCTTATATTTCCAATGAGAAAATGAGGTAACAACATTCTGTTGAGTCCTTCATGAGAAAATGACCACCTTAATTCAATGGATCTTTTTATCCACAAATTACTGTACTCTGGATCAGTACCACTAAAAATATATTATCCATTCGCCAGTGTTTGGATCATCAGAATGTAATTCTGACTGTTTATCTATTATAAGGTGAAATAGACTAGTGGTGTACACTAATCAATAATACAAGGAATCAATATGAAATAGAATACATGGATTAGGATGATTTCAAGAACCTATTATTCAATAATTAGTTTCCTAATGTTATTTATATGAAGATGGAAAAGGAGTACCTTTAGTTGAAAAAAAGGATGATGAATCAATCGGTACCTGTGAGTATATATTAAAAAGACTATCAAGGAATGATTCTAGTATTATAATCCAACCGAAATGTAAAGTTGATAAGTTCATCGGTGGCATAAAACCACATCTCACAAGTTCATTGGACATAAGATACATTAGTATCTAGGAATAGATTATGAGTTGTTAAATCAGTGGTGAATTGGTGGATAGAGTTACGTATCAATCTCATGGTTTCAATAGTAATAAAAATATGGAGTTTAAATGGGAATCTAAAAACCATGGAGAGAAGGAAAAGCATCAAAATCCTACTAGCCACAACATAGGGAAAGATCACTTATAAGGGTTCCTAAAAGGGACAATAAGGTGTTTCAAGTGAGGGAATCCTAACCTCCATTAAAATCAATATAGAATTGAATGAAAGAGGAAATTCATTGTAATGATTGGAGAAAATTCTAATAAGAATGGACCACCCTCACATTAGTGTTTAAAGTTCATGGAGTTTGGGAATTATGGGAATCAACGCCACAGTCCAATAGATAATATGGATGAGAAGACACAACACCCCAAGAGAAAGGAAGACAAAGGTAAATCTTATACAATCAAAATGGATGAAGTAAATAATGTAAATTAGGGGAAAACATATCCTTTCCCGCATTTTTTTGGATTTTCATGTTTTATTTTTTTATGAATAAGCCATATGATAATCTTTTTGTTCATCCATTATTGATGTTTCATGTGATTATATACCTATAAGTGGTTTTTTAAATATTAAAATAACATTTATAGTTCTATCAGTTCATGGATGATCCCATGTATCAAATAAAAATGTTTTTATACGATAGTATCATATTCAAAGAATAAATGGTGAATTATATTTTTGATGGGTTATAAAGTTAATAAATTTTGGGAAGATTACATAAATATTCAAATAATTTTTTTGAGATTAATGTATTATATCACCAACTAAGGACTTATGCATATTAGATAACCTATTTTTTATTATGGTAATTGAAGGTAGATTGTATAACATATCATAAATCACATGATCTAACAGTTCTTTATGAATGAAAAACAATCACATTAATATTTTAGGGTAATAGATGATGAGGAAATATATCAAGGCATAACCAAAGGGTTCTATTTCGAATATGAACAAGAATAAAACCATGTAAGTATAAATTCTCATGAAAATTCTTCAACTCTTGTGAAAGAATCATAAAATCAAAAAGGTTATCCTAGTTTTTTATTTTCCAATGAAATAAATGACCCCATAGATCATCTCAAATTTATGGATTTGTGATTTTTAACTTTTCTCTATCTATGTTATATATCACAAACCTACAGGACAAGATATTTACATTTCTCTTCCATGACCATGTTTTCACTTTCCACCTCTGTTATCTTAAATGGAAACCCAAAAATGTGTTACTCTCTATAACCAATATGGTTCCAACATTTTTATAAATGATTTATTTTTCATTTTAATGATGTGGGTTTCTATGAAAGGAATTAAAATTATTAAGCCATTGATAGAAAATATGATGTTTTAGTAGAAAATTATTATTGTTGATGGTATACTGTTACAACCTAAGATTATATGAAATATTTATTTCCAAAATAATTAAATCTTTATGATATTTTACATGAAACACTAAAAATAATTTATTTTATATTAAATAACTTGTAATGGATTAGGTCATATGAAAAACCAAGTTAATAATTCACTACACGCAATATAAAGTTTAGCAATCTCTATATGGAAGACCAAGGCTAGATTATGTTACATGAAACAATGACTTTCCTCTAAGTCCAGTGTAAAACAGAAGACTTAGTATTACCGAATAATTAAATATTATTTAATATAACCTTTCTGTTTAATTATTAGTTATTAAAAGGGTTAAAAAACATATTAAAATATATTATACAAAAAAATTAAATAAATTCATTGGTTAAAAATTAATTGTAAACCAATATGGAAACCATTTGAATATAAATGAAAATATTATCGTAACCACAAATATATTTTTCAATGATAAATTTAGTTAATTATAGTTATTGTGTAATATTAATATGTTATTTATATTATATATTCAATAAAACATTTTTTATATTCATCTAATAGATTTTATAGGCATAATATAAGAAAAAATCCATTTTTATGCTTGGAAACGTATATGTTTATAAAGGTAGTCTAACCATCTTTTAATAGAGAACACAATTCAATTCCAATTTTTTGAAATTTTATAGATTTTATATGTCAAAAAAATATTCATATTATATAATGAAACCTAAAAATTAGGTTATGTTAAATTTTTGGTATTTTTCAAAAAAGTTTCATTTTTTAATGAATTGTTAAAAATACTGAATTTTAATTCAAAAATTATTTTTCATATAATTTATTTATAAGGATACATAGTGAAGTAAATTTATTTAAAAGTTTACTTTGATAATATATTTATCAATTATTCCAATTTAGGACATTCTAATAAATTTAACAAAGTAATAGGGTATAAAAACATATCAAAACGTCGATGTTTTTACATTAAAAACCCGCAATGGTGTCACGTTAACGGGATTAAATTAAAATTAATCTCTACCACATCTATAATAAGAATTTTTTAAAATGGATTTAATATTATAATTTATATTAATTTATAATTTTCAGTATGTTTAAATTAGTATTTTACCAAAAATATTGTTGAATGAAATGTAAAATAATCAAATTAATTAAGGATAAATTAAGCTTAAAAGTGGAATATTCCCTAATTTTAATGGCCCAAATAAAATAATAACTTGTAAAACAAAACTTTTATGGACATATATTTTCCATAAAACAGAAATTATTTATTTATTTTTGTTTCTTATAAAATTTTTGCAGAAAAAATGTTGGTACACCTAACTTTTTTTAAAAATGCTATTTGTGTGCTTTACCTTCCCTAGAAAAGTCCACCAACTCTCCCTATTCACCACACCTTTAAAAACACTTAGGATAATCCAAAATCTACCAAATTAACTTCATAAAATACCTAGATTACTCCTTCAATCCTCTATTTTCATAAATCTTTCCAGGGAATCCCTTTCGTGCAAACCCAAAAGAGTTACCCGATTAAGAGGTAATACCCTCCCCTAAGCAACTCTCTTTTATTTCCATTATCCTCTACCAGAAATTTTATTTTTTGCATGATTTTATAGAATAAACACTACACAGAATATACTAGGATTTTTTATTATATGGTTTTTAACAACACTTACACACACATCTATCTAATGGGTAATGAACATACTGTTTATGTCTACGACGAACTACCACCTTACGAAACAATGGTTGTTCATTTTTCATTTACCTCCTCTCACGATGGAAATTAGAATGGACACTATATTTATATATGATATATATTATATTTTTAATGTCTTTGTACTTCTATAAAATTTATATAGAATATATCCTTATTCTTTCCATCTTTTGTAATTATGATAATTTCATTTGAGTAAGTGTGGACTACCACCCTCTCAAAGTGATGTGATTTTTTTCACACAGTACATGGAATGTATTAACGATATGTTTAGTGAACCTATATGATATTTATGAAATAATAAATTATAATTTAATAGTATTATATACATATATACATATACATATATGTAATTTACTATCATTATTTCAATACGTCCACAAAAATGAAGCAACATTCATGCGTATGTACTACCTACAATCTCATGAATAGGGATACAAATTTCATATTTATATAAAATATAGACTTTTAACATAAAACTATAATGAATATTAAGGTTATTTATATCATTTTTTAAATTATTTAAATCTTTGTATAATTATAATGACCAATGATATTACAAAGGCAGACACATGCGAAAAACAAAGCGTATATTACCTAAGGCATAATCATAACATTAAATTGCTAACAATAGGGTAATGTAAAGTCATAATATAACTATATATTGAAATATATATAAAACTATGATTCTGAAAAATTTATAATATACTTATATTTATTATAAAGTAATTTCTTACAAGCATGAAGAGAGTCAATGCACTCTTTAAGAGGATTTCATCTCACTTTTTATTTCTGTGAGATACATGAATTAATTATTACTCATTTCATTAGTGTTATATTTAATATATCCATGAATGTATTATATTATTAATATACATTAATTTATGGGTATTTAAATATGTATTTTATTATTTTTTTCATGGGTATTTTTTTAAAGGTACAAATCAGTAAATATTGTTGTATTTATTTTCCATTATTGAGACATATGTCTTATTATGCACCTCTAATTTTCAATTAGTTGTATATAATGAAATTTTACGTGTTATACATTCAATGTATATAACTGTTTTAATGATATATTATGCTTAATTTAGTGTTATTTTTTCCATAATTATTTAGCATTACCAAAGAAAGTATTGGTTTATAGATTCAATTTTATGAGTTATCGATAATGTTTTCGATTATGATTCCATTTATGAACAATCATGATCAATATTTCTGGAAAACTCATGAAGTTTCCTGACCTTGGGATTTTCATGTGATATCCCTGTAATTGTACCATTTTTACACTCTTTGGTTCTTAAAATAATTAATAATTATTTTATGAAAATTAGACTTTATTTCACCCTTTGTCCAGAAAACATTGTTGATTAAAAACCATGATTCCTAAAAAGGATTTCAAGTATCAATCATAATGCCTCAATGTATTTTCAATAAAAAGGTTTTTAAAATGGTATTAATGAATTCATTATTATTATTAAATATATTTTCAAATAATTGGTTCTCAACTAAATTACATGTTTCTATTACAATTTTTCATGTGAAATGATTTTAGAAACATTCCTTGACTATGTTTATATGTTTCCAAAGGGTTTCAAAGAAATGTTTCTCAAAATATTTTCATTATTAATTTATATATTTTCAAGTAAATATGTTTTCATTAATTTTTGAAGATTATTTTATAGTTTTTCACGGGAAAATATTTACCAAATGATATCAATAATTTTTTAATTTTTTAAATGAATTTTAAATGAATATAGTTTTCTTAAGGTATTATGTTTTAAAAAGGAATTTAAAATAAGAAATGATATTTATATAAAGAAAATTTGTAAAAACATATTTCCATCTTATTTACATTCTAAGATGACATCCATTGATATTTCTCAATCCCATCTATGAAATGATCCAACGATTCCATTCAAATTACTTCTAGAATGGTTTAAATTGTTATGGACTAATTCTTATGACACCAATTTCATTTCCATATGTTATATTCTTTTCAAACCCACTTCATTTAATAATTAATTATTTGATAATATGATTATGTAACCCATTTCTTCTTCCTATGTTATGATGTGATGAAATTTTAATGATACCCAATTCATTTCATGGGTTAATATTTGATGTTCATTGAACCCATCTCTTTTCAGGGTTTATGATATCACCAATGTTTTTTAGCACATGAATGTATGATTTGGTTTTTTAATGTAAGGGACCTATATCTAACTCTAATATATTGGGTAATTATTGATGACTCATGAATATAAATGTAATTTGTGAACCTGATCACTTGTTCACAATGTTATAAATGGACCCGGTTGCATGTGCAAAAGTTTATTAATGAACCTGATGACATGTTCACTATATTATGAGTGAATGTTATTCTGTGTTCATAATTTTATATGTGGAATTGGTTTCATGTCTGTAAGTTTATGTGATAACCTGATTACATGTTCAAAATGTCATGCATGAACCAGATAGCATGTTCACAAAATTATGTCTACACCTACGTTTATGTCTGTAAGTCTATGAGAGAGCCAGACCTCATATCCTTAACATTATTTGTGAATATTTTTGTCATTATGATTGTTCATTAGGTTAAATTTTTATGATTACGCCACAATTATATGTTTTATTCATATGTTATGATTACCTGGATATGATCCTGATTTTATTATAATAACATTATAATGAATTGATAATATTTACTCCATGATTCATGTTTATGATCTTTGATATGTGGGGTATGAACTTATAATGATCATGATCATGTTCTTATACTCATATGTTCCTGATATGAATTCTCATTTCCTTTATCTCCCCGTAATGAATCATTTGAGCTCACCCATTTCTTATGTTTACTTTCGTTAGGTTATGAAGAAAGGTTTTTATATAGTGTTTTTATAGGGGAAAAACATTATTTGAATAATTAAATATATATCACTGAGCTAGATGTTTTTATTGCATAATTACAAAGGCACTAATTTAAAATGGTCTTTGGGAATCTATTTTTTTAATGTATTAAGTATTCTAAAAAATTGTCTTAATTTCCATGTACATTATGAAAATGTCGTTATAATACATGTGATATATTACACAGTAGTTATATTTTTATACACATACTAGATTTTTTATAGACACCATTTGGGGTATCCTACTGGATGTTATCTCACACACTATTTGAGCCGTCATGGGGTACATGGTCATACGTGATGGTTTCTAGTATGGACCAGAGAAAGTGGACATAATACAATTCTTGAGTAGATAATTTCAAAAGAGCCAGGAAGCACTTGAGCAAACCATAATTGTGAGGCATGCTAAACATAGTTTATTTTGTGTAATTTTTTTTATTTTAATACCTGTATTTTACTGGATTAATGTTTCCATGTATTTTTGGAAATTTTCTACAGAGATATAACATGATCATTAAATTTTATATGACACCTCTTTTGTATTATTTATTATTATAGTCTTCTAGATGTTATCTAATTTCATTGATTTACATTATTCTTATTAACATTTATCTACTTTAGATACCTCTACGTTACCCTAATCATGAGGGTATAGTCTGCCTAATTTTCCACCTAATTGTTTCACTTCTAGTTGGAAGCCTATATCCTATAGGGAGGCATGCATGAGGCAATGTGACCTACCAAATCAGGACCTCATTTATTGGTTGCACATCCAAGAATATTACGATGTTTTATTAGATAATTACCTTTCATTGATTAAAAAATTTAATAAAATAGATAAAAGATTATGATCAATTTTGAATTTCGTAATTCTCTATTCTTGGGAGTATACAGTATAAAAATAGTTGAAATATAAATTTTCATGGAACGAGACAAGTTTTTTTCTACAATATTTCTATTAAAATTTATTTATTTCTCCCATTGGGAATGATATTTTATTGTGATCTTATAGTACATATGGTTGATGTTTTTTATTTTTCTATTTCCAAGTTATATAAGGGTATTCCATCTCATGAATCATTTCAAGAACCATATAGGATACAAATTCTATGAATATTCAATTCCTTATCAGTTTCATTTCTTTACATCATAACATGTATTATCTGTTCCTTGAGTGATATCCGATATAATTAATAAATTATTTTTGATAGGGAATGAGAAAAATAGTAAGTACATTGATTTACATACATAAACTAAACAATGTTTTACTATTATTGATATTTTCTCATTTTTTTGTTTTCCATTATAATGGCATGCCACCATGATGACCTTCTTTCATGGTTTAGGAAGATGGTGACGATCAGGCACCAGAGGTGGTGGGCCCTGAGCCACTAGCAGAACCCCTGTTAGTGCCACATGCGACACTACCCATTATTCATGAGATGTGTAATAATGCCAAATTATGAGATATTTTCATAAACATTATGAATCCCAATCGGGGATCCCCACAAATATCCTCTCATATGGAATAGTTGACACAAGTGTTTTCGGAGTAGCACCCTAATATGTTTTTGTGGGATGGAAGTACCAAGGATGTTGATCAATGGATATGGAATGTCATTTCTATATTCGAGCATCTAAAGACACATCTAAGGATTAGTTTGAATCTGGCGAAATATATGAATTAATGAAAAAATAAGGGAAGATGGGATTTATTGAACAAGTATGATGTACTTCTAGATATGGTTTCGATGGATTTCTAATCCTTGTTTTAGAATTAATTTTTCTAATAACCTATGAGGTAAAAGGGATATTGAGTTTATGCATCTTTTGTTGGGAGTGATAAACATTATAGAGTATTTTCCAGTCTTCACAGAGCTTCAGTATTTTGTGTTGATTTCCCTTCTCAATGAGACACTGATAGTGAAACACTTAGAGGAAGGACTCAAGATTTAATATCAATTGTAATCAATATGATTTTATTGTAAAATAGTAAAAAATAATGATTTGGTTATTTATTATCGAATGATTTTTTAGGGAATATGGGGGAATATAGTAGTGTGGTACGTCATCAAAACCCAATTGTTTAACATCTCTTGGTACAAAATAGTGTTTTGAGACTTCTCATGAGGGGAATACCAGCTCATATGTTAGTGATGATAGTTTTATATTATTTCATCAGTGTGAGAGATTGGGGAATATGAGGATTCGGTGTGGTAGAGATTCTATTGAGTGTTGATCATGCAATAGGATAGGCCATGTATAATGTTTCTCCTAGACCTACCATCTAGAAGACAATGAAATTGGATTAATTATAAATCTTGGATCAAGTTCCAGATTCGTTACTCCATGTTAGGATGGTTTTTGGTGTATTTTCAGTATTTCTAAATGAGGTGGTAGTTGTGGCAGAGGAAGCCTGAAACGAGTTTCATCAAAGATAATAGATTGGTCCTACTCTAGTTAGTGAGTTTGTTTAACCGAGAAATAGTTCAGGATTGATATAATATATATAGCCATAACATGAGGATTAGAGTTCCAAAACCTCTATTGTGATAGGTTTAATCTAATTATCCTCTACTATTGAAAATTATCTTTTAGATATAATTGAATCTCATTCTTTCATATCGTTTAATTTTATTAAGATACTTGGTCCTATTGTCAGGTTTTCAGATGGCATTATAACACTTGCTTCTCCATTGGGATTCAAATTGTATATTTTATGCTAGATCATAGTGGGATCCCTTGATATAGATGATTAACACCTGGAATGAAATCCTTTTATCCAATATATGGATGTGTATAATATTATACAAAGGATGGACTTGATAGTTTTTTCTCATGACTTTGTCAAATGATACACCTAAAGGGTGGATTTCATAGCATTAGAGGGATATTTTTTTATTCACAGAGGTGAATGTGATTTCCAGATAGGTTGGTATGGACCTAAGCATCATGGACTAGGCAGTATGGTAGCCCATAATACTAGTTTAAATATGTATGATCAGAGAATACCTCCATAATATTTTCACCCAGTAGTTGATTATTTTAGAGACAGTTTCCCAGATTACATTTTTGATTTAACTCCAGAGAGATTAGTATAGTTCCTTAAATTGCTAGTCAGAATAGATTTTCCAATATGTATTCCTCATAATAGGATGATGAAAATAGAGTTTTAGGAGACCAGGAGATGGATCAGGGACTTAATGATAAATGTGTTTATATGACTAAGTAATTATCAATTGGGTTTCATAGTCCTTTTGTAACAATGGAGGATAAAAACATTAAGATATGTGTGGATTATAGAAATTTGAACCAGTTGTTTCTCATTAATTGGTATTTATTATTTCAAATTTATGATCTCTTCAGCTATCTTTTAGGACATTGAGTTCTCACAGATATTGATTTTTTGGTCAATTTATCATCAGCTATGTGTTTTAACCATAGATATACCTCATATATATTTTCATAGAAGGTATGATCTATATGAGTATCTGGATATACCTATCTTTCTTACAAACATTCCAGTTGCATTCATGGAACTGATGAAGATATTTTTTTATCATTATATGGATTAATTTTTGGTAGTATTCCTAGATGATATCTTGGTGTATTCTCAGAATCAATATGACCATGTGAATTATCTTGAGATAATTTTGGATAAACTAATACAATATTAGTTATATTCTAATCTTCAATAGGCCACTTTTGAATTGATAACATTCACTTCAAGGGTCATATTATGTAATAGAACGAATTATAAGTTGACCCAACATAGGTAAGAGCTGTAGTTTCCAAGGATAATCCCAAGAATTTCATTTTACATATAAATATTATTGGGTATTGATGGATATTATATGAATTTCATATAGAACTTTCAACACATAGCATAATAGGATACATTCTTGAATATGAAGGGTATGAAATTTGTATGGTTATATACAACAAAATATCATATCAATAGATGAAAAAGAGATTGACTTTAATTTCAGTCCATATTCTTCCATATATAAGTAAAAGCTTCACTATATATTTTGTTTCATCACGTATGAGGTAAGAAGTATTTTTTATGTAGGATGAGTGGTTCATGGTGTAATGGTATCATCAGTTGAGGCCAAACGAGATGATTTAACTAAAACATTATCATGATCTAACTGATGTTGTTCATGCCTTTTATTGTTGCATGCATTACATACTCGGAGTGTTTTTTATGGTGTAAAAGGACCAGAGAATACTAAAGAAAATTTTTAAACAACATTAATAGAACCTTAGGAAATGAATTTTGGTGGATTTACTCTATTCTTTTAACATCGAGCTTACATACATGCCCAAAAACTGTTATACTTTTATCGATGAAATGAGCAAGAGGACTCAGTTACTAGATGTTTATGAGATATAGAGTGAGTGGGTTATTTTTCCCATATTCATAGAGATTTAGTAGGAGGTATAGGATGTACATTGACAACCTGTTATCTCATCCCTATAAGTGAAATCCACTCATCTAGATAATGTGATTATGAGGTGGTTATTAGATTTTGAGGGCCTAACACTACGAGATATTGTTATAGGTACATACCTACCTCCTGGTTAGAATATGGGAAAGGATTAAACTAAATGTATTTGTGGTTGTGTTTGGGTTCAAATAGAAATACATGGGGATTCCATGTGGGAGTTTCATGCATTTTCATGGGGATTACATTCTTGCATTTCTCAGATTTGTTAGGATTTATGTCAGTATTGTTTTCAGAGGGATATAAAATGTGAGGTAGTAGGTTTTTTCAAGAGTACTTCCACCTATAAATAGATGAAGGGAGAACACCAGTGACTAGCTGGTCATTTACAATAGTTACCCATCCTTGCGTAGAAATGGAAATGATTTTGTGATGGATTTTGTACACATATTTCCAAGGTAGAATCAATGTAGTGGTGCGGTATGGGTTTTTTCGGGATAATATCATGAAGGTTACTGATTTCGTTCCTATCTGAGATAACTTGTTAGTAAATTAGCATTGAATAATTTATATATGTGAGGTTGTGTTTCTTCAGGGATTTAATTGTAAAGTATTATCAGAAATGGATACATGGATTATATATTGATTCTGAGAAGGATACATAGTGTATTGGGTAACATGTTTATCCAGGCATGACATACTGCCCTTAGAATAATGGAATGTTAGAGTTCACAATACCGGTTCTAGAGGTAATGCTCAAAGCATACATCCTTGATTCAGGGGGATCTTGAGAGAGGCATATACCCCTGGTTGAGTTTACATACAAAAATATATATCAAGAAACTATACAGATGAAAAATTATGAGGCTTTATATGGTATACCATGATGATCACCTCTATTTAGGTTAGAAGCATGAGGGGATGTACTTCTTGGACCACATATCATGTTGAAGATTTGATTCCTGTTCAATTGAACAGAAAGTGGATGGCCACAACATTGTCTAGGCGTAGATCGTACAAATATCACTTTTTACGACATATGGATTTTAATGACGGGGATCAGGTCATTATACATTTCTCATCGAGGATGTGACACAAAAGGATTAAGATAAGGGGCACACATTCACAATGATACATGAAATTGTTTGAAACTCTGGATAGATTCGGGCCAGTAGCCTTTCATTTGTCGCAACCTTAGAGGTACCGAGCAATGTATGATGACTTCCATGTATTTCATCTACACTATTATATCACAGACCCATCTCAAATTTTCTTCCAAATGATGTTAAGATAAAAGTAAGTGTGTCCTTTGAGGAACATATTATTAATATCATTTAAAGTAGCATGAAGGATCTTTGAGGCAGGTAAGACCCTCTAGTATAATATTTATGGAATCACAACAATTTACATAGAAATAAATGGGAGTGGGTTGTCGATGTACATTCTCAATGGATAATGTTATTCATATATGGTTATTGAACACCAATGGGGGGAAATTTAGGGGATTAATTTCATGATTGTGGAATATTTTAAGATACCAGGGTTTTATATGATGTAAGAATATACTTAATATCAGTTTAACTCCTTGGTTTTGACATAATTTTGGTATCTAATGAGATCTCATGAGTTTTAGCAGTTCTTGGGGGTTGGTCGAATATCTGATCATTTAAATTGGATAAAAACATTGGATGTATGGTTACTTAAATCTATATTATCAAAGAATCATTGTTACTAAAATCTATTTAGGGGAATTCAATGGTAACTATGAGACCACATGATTTCAGGAAACAATTTAGCCAATGGATCATGCTCATAAGGGGGAACCTATAATTTTTGGATGAGGTAAACACATGGTCAAAGAAAGTTTTTCCTAACCTTTTTATTTTATCTTTTAAGGGGTGATAGT
The DNA here is from genome assembly GCA_963277665.1 of Viscum album. Lineage (NCBI taxonomy): Eukaryota > Viridiplantae > Streptophyta > Magnoliopsida > Santalales > Viscaceae > Viscum > Viscum album. The sequence goes on from OY728121.1 coordinate 1,883,489,245, forward strand.
GTACATCGTATTATGTCTCTCTTTTAACATGGTTTTCTAAACAGTCCACATGAACCATGTGGGTGCCCCAGAGAGGGATTGAGGGCTTCAGAATTAGTGAGCAGTTTGGACAATCATGTGTCCAAAATTTACAACCCATTAAATTCACTGAAAATATCCATTTCAAAATTAATAATTATTAATAACAAAAAATATATTTCCTAAATTCATTCTAGTGGATAAGAGTGATGTTTTTTCTTGTTGAATTCTTTATATTCTCGGCTTGGCATCTAATTTACCATCCATACATAGAATCGAACATCATTTATCACATTAGATGTATGCTAGTAAGTTCTATAATAATACTGAGTAGTTCTCTATTTAACTGTAACATCTCAGGTAAATAAAGAAGAATACTTTTTCATATTTAATAATATTTATGAAATAAATATTAATTTTATTTTAAGGGGTTTCTATGTTCGATAGTGTACCCAATACGCAACAAATAGTTTCTTTGAAATCTCACGTTGCACACTAGTAATAAAATAATATTATTTTAAATGGTAGTTTACACATAGTCATTATATTGGAGGGAATGAATAGAAACAACTAAAATATGATTATATATGTTTTTTAAATGGTTTTACATTTATCGAATAAAATATTAATCCTTAAAATACGAAATGAATTCAATTTTACGCATAGATACTCTAATATTCACTAAAAGGTCGAACTATCACCGTTTGATGGAGAACCCTCTTCAAATAATGTTTTTGTCACTCTTATACATTCTATTGTAACAAATAAAATTCTTCTTTAGAATCGGGACATCAAAATTTACATTGTGTAAATTTTTGGTATTTTTCCGCTAAAGTTCATTTTTTTAATGATTAGTGAAACTGTTTTATTTTAATTAAAAACCTATTTTTAATATAATTTATTTATATGATTATATTATCTTTTGAATTGGGTTTCAAGTGAAATTAGAATATATTTTTACTATTTAATCCAATAGTGTTCATTGGAATTAATTTCACTTTGAAATTGGACTTAAACTAGTGTCAATCTGTTGATATATATTGTTTCATAAAAACATGCTATTTGTTCTGACAACGGGAATTAATTATTAAATTAATTAAAGAAACTTATATTCTTTGAATTTTTTAAAATATACATCATTTTTGAATTTATAATATCAAATATATCTTAGGGTGAAGTTTTGGTTTTTTTCTAAAAAACTTCAATTTTTGATTAATAGTAAAACCACTAAGTGATACTTAAAAAACTGATTTTTCATTTAAATGAAAATTTACCACCTCTGTGTTTGTTATTAAAAAATCCGACATAAATGGTCATCATTAGGATTTAAAATATGGTTCAATGGGATTAAAATAATTTTTTGGTGAATTTTAAGTTTTTTGTTTTAAATCGGGATTAGAGGTAATTAGTGTAATTTAAGGTAAAAATAATGTTTTAATAATATGAAATGATCTTGACACATATCCTACCCTTACTGGATGAGTCATGTCCGACCATGAAAATCCATGGGTCAACTTGGGGACCCCATGGAGACACTTTGGTAGGAAAATGACATTAATAACTTTTTATTTAATGTTAAAATTAAAATGTCACAAACATGTGTTGATTTACTAAAACAATTTTTAAATGGGGTTATACAAATAATATTTTTGACTATAAATATTCATAAGAAATATAAAAAGATTTAATAGATAATGATATTTTTTTTATAATTTTTAGACATTAAATAAATTAAATTATTTATGACACAATGATGGTGCAACGATTACCTCATTATTTAACGATTTAAATAAAATTAAATGATAATGTAAAATATAAGACCTAAACTTGTCAAAAACCTATTTTATGGGTTTATTTCGAACTCTTATCCCCTTATCCTCGAAATATATAATTTTTGGACCTTTAAAATATGAAAATAAATTATAATAAAGTAACCTTTTATAACGTTCCAAGAGATCCCCTCCTCTCCTCTTATAAAAGGCCCCCACCTCTACCACCTTACCCACACCTCTCAAGCCTTTGGATCAGACAACCCTTTCCAATTATGTGTCTTCACATTCCTCTATTACTCCTAGAAGCCTCACTTTGGGCATAAGTTTTTCCAAGGAAGCCTTTGAGCTGAAATCAAAAACAGTTACCCGTTTTAAAGGTAGTGTCTTCTCTTATGTTCTTATGTTTTATTTTGCTTATCCAACCCACTAAAATATTTTTATTCCATTAATTTCTTACAACACCAGTATCTTCAATATATTAGTATTTTTTTATGAGAAGTATTAGAGCTACACTTACACACACCTTCATCTAATGGTTAAAGTGCATACTGTTTCCGTGGATGGTGAATTTCTGCCTCACAACACGATGATTGCCCAATATTCTTCTAACACCTTCAAATGTGGCCATTAAGATAAAACTATATTTATATATGATATATAATATGTTTATGTTTTCCTTAAGCTTCTGTATTTTTCATTTATGGAATATCATTATGGCTTCCATTATGGGTATACACGATATCTTCATTTTAGGAAGTGCAGAATACCGCTCCCTCAAAGTGATTTGATTCGTTAATGCCATATGTGGGACGTATAAAGGATGGAGTTAATGATAATATATATGAAATTATACTGGAATTATAATATACCTTTATGTCATTATAATTCCATTCCATAAAATATGAAATAGAAATGAATGTAGCGTTCATGCGTACGTACAGCTTACCGTCTCCATGAACAGTGCATTTCATTTCTTACCTTTAAATGTTATGTAATATAAAAAATGCATGTATATACTGGATATATATGATATATATGATATCTAAATAATGAATATAACTCTGGATATAATTTATACATGAACAACTTGTAATTATAAAGAGTTTATTTTTGACTCAAGTACCAATGATCATTAAAACGACCATTATTAACATAAATAATTAAATTGTGTTCATGACATGGTAATAAGTGATATAAAAGGAATAATGAACTTGAAAAAGGTTCTTAAGAAAGTATAAATTAACTCATGTTTATTATTCAAGAGATTAAATATCAATCAAGTCACGTTGGACATGAGGTAAGGGACTTCGTCTCAATCTCCCTTCATTGAGACATATTTTGTTTTATACACAACATTCTTTTATACGGTGTATAAACCCCTTTGACTTTTACACTTATTAAAAAGGAATCTTTTTTTATACAAAGCATTTTACTAAACAAAAATAGGAATGTTTTTTTGTCGTACGTATGCGGCGACAATGAATTCTCCACCGTCGTGACAATTAATTGAGTTTCGGTTTCCTCTACAAGCCATAACTAACGTTTTTTAAATAAAAAAATAAACACCATGTATAACTTTTCTTTTATTTTGGTATTGAAAATGGGTTTCATAATTTTTTTATTATATCAATGTGTTGTATTGATATCTTGTGATTGAAATGTGGAAATTTATGTTTCCTTTATGCATGTTTTACATGATAAGATTATGTTATGGTTATTGGGAATTATTTTGAAGACGGGTGGTTACGTGATAAACTAAGGGCAGGTGAGCCCGATATAGCTCTCCAATGCATTGGGTAACGTGAAGGAGTTAAACATTAAGGTTTCTCCAAAGAGATTTAGGGAATATACTGTGATGGGTATTCCAAACGTAACCATGAGGGTTACTCCCTACGTAAGAATGTTATGAATGCCTCAAGTTACCTTTATGTCTTATGATTTCTATGATTTATTCATGATATGATTTGGCATGTTAAAATGATTACGTTTTATGAGTAAAGTATAATTTCATACATGGACTAATGTTTTCATTTCATACTTTTATATCCCTTACTGAGCGTTTTATGCTCATCCCACATTTCTGAAAAAAAATTTACATGACTTAATGTGGAATATGGTCAAGGATGGGATCAAGGAAAAGTCATGCTATCTAAAACATGGAACTAGACATGTTTCTTTTTAAGAGTTTTTATTTTATGGAAACGTAGTAGAAGTGTCTACTTTGTAATCTTTTGAGATGTAATAGTTATGTCCTAATTCTCTAAAACTCTAAACCTAAAAAGATCCTCAATGTGAATTATTCATTTAATTCAATATTAAGCATGGTTTAAGGTCGGGGCCTTATTTTTGGTATTAGAGGTCGGTTTAGACAACTTTAGGAGTTATAAAATTGTTAAAGTATAAATTAATTTATGGTATAATTAAAATAATATAGCATTAACAGATTACCATGTTGCTTCGCCTAATATATTTATGTGTTATGAATGGTTCTTCAAAAAGGATACAGGGAAGTTGTGTTAGGATAGTATACAGATGGAAATTAACTTCTAAATCAGCATCCTGAGATGGTCAGAATCAAAATTGAATAGTTTGTTCCAGTGATGGTTCAGTTGACTCAGGTGATAAATCGTGATTGTGTTCTTTGATGATATTTTGGTGGTTTCTAAATGTAAATAGTAGCATGAATGTCATTTAAGTGTTATCTTTCAAACCTTAAAATAAAAGAAACTCTATGGAAAATTCCACAACTGTGAGTTTTGGTTACAAAAAATTTCTTTCTATGGTAACATTGTTTCAAAAAATGGCATAACTGTTGATCCTGCTATAACAAAAGTTGTTGAAGAATGGACAAGACCCACAAATGTAAACGAGATCCATAGTTTTATTGGTTTGGCAGGTCACTACAGAAGGTTTGTTGAAATTTTTTCATGGTTATCTAGTCCAATGACTAAGCTAACTCGGAAGGGTGTTAAGTTTATCTGGATAAAAGAATATGATGATTTTTTTCAGTAGTTGAAATGAAGATTTGGGAATGCTCCAGTTTTGGAACATCCTTCCAGGAATGGTGAGTTTGTTATATACAGTGATGCTTCGTTGAAGGGAATTGGTTGTGTCCTTATGCAGAATGATCAGGTAATTTCATATGCTTCACGATAGTTGAAAACTGACGAGGTAAATTATCCTACAGATGACTTGGAATTAGCTGCTTTTGTTTTTGCTCAAAAAAATTGGAGGCATAATTTGTATAGAGGAAAGTGTGGAATATATACTGACCACAAATGTTTGAAATATATATTCACTCAGAAATAATTGAACATGAGACATAGGAGATGGCTAGAATTAATCAGGGATTCTAATTTTACAATTCATTACCATCCGGGAAAAGAAACTAAAGTGGCTGATGCTTTGAGTCGAAAAAGTTATGCTTCATTAACCATGCTACGTTTGGAATGAGATCCTTTGGTTTTTGATTTGATGAACATTGGAATAGAAGTTGTTGGTGCAGAAAGTTATTCTGTTTTGTTTCAGGTATTAGTGAGATCATCTCTGTCAGACAGAATTAAGAAAGCGCAGAGGAAAGACAGTGGGTTGCAGAAAAAGGTAGAGCTGGTTCAGAAGGGTATGTTCCCTGAATTTAATATTGAAAATGGTTTTGTTTTGAGGTTTGGAAAGAGATTATGTGTTCCTGGTCATTCATAGTTGAAGAAATAGTTGTTGTGTGAGGCTCATAGTTCCCCGTTTTCAGTTCATCCTAGAAGTACTAAGATATACAGAGATCTGCGGGAGTATTGCTGGTGGGATTGAATAAAAAGAGATATTGCTGATTTTACTGTGAAGTGTCCGACTTGTCAGCAGGTTAAATCAGAGCGGTAATTACCGAAAGGGATGCATCATCCTTTACTAGTTCCATATTGGAAATGGGAAATTATATCCATGGACTTTGTTGTGGGATTAACGAAGATATCTCATGGTTTACTTCTAACTTTTTGAAGGGCCTTCAGAAGTCGTTGGGTACTGAATTAAATTTTAGTACATATTTTCATCCTCAATCAGATGGGCAGTCAAAACGAAGAATTCAGAAATTGGAGGATATGATATGTTCTTGTTCGATGGATTATTAGGGAAGTTGGGACCAACATCATTCTTTGGTTGAATTTTCATATAATAACAATTTTCATTCCAGTATACAGATCGCACTGTTTGGGGCATTATATGGGAAGTGGTGTCGAACTCCAGATTTTTGGGATGAAGTGGATGAAAGGAAGCTGATGGGACCAGAATTGGTAGAAGAGATGGCAGAAAAATTTCAGTTGATTCAGAAACACATGAGAATAGCTCAGAGCAGACAGAAACGGTATGCAGACAACAGGAGGAAGGATTTATCTTTCGAGGTAGGTGATAATTTTTTTCTCAAAGTTTCACCGTGGAAAAGTGTGATGTGATTTGGTAAAAATGGAAAGCTTAGTCCAAGGTTCATTGGACCCTATGAAATACTGGAAAGAGTTGGATCAGTTGCTTATCGAGTGACTTTACCTCCGAGTTTATCTCAGGTACACAATGTTTTTCATGTTTCAATGTGGAGAAAGTATATGCCAAATCCAGCTCATGTTTTGAGCCCAGAGGGAGTTCAGTCGGAAGAGAATATCTATAATGAAGAAAAACCAGTCCAGATTCTTGACCATAGGGAGTAAGTGTTTCGGAATAAGGTAATTCACCAGGTAAAGGTTTTGTAGAAAAACCATATGGTTGAAGAGGCAACGTGGAAATCTGAAAATAATATGAGGAATAAATACCCCCACTTAGTTTGATAAGTGAATAAAATTGCGAGGATGCAATTACCAAAAGGGGTGAAGGATGTAACATAACATGTAAATAATGAATAATAATTTTTCATATTTAATAATATTTATTAATTAAATATTAATTTTAATTTTAAGGGGTTTTTATGTTCGATAGCGTACCTGATACACAACAAATAGTTTCATCGAAATCTTACGTTGCACACTAGTAATAAAATAATATTATTTTAAATGATAGTTAACACATAGCCATTGTAATGGAGGGAATGAATAGAAACAACTAAAATATGAATATATATGTTCTTTACATGGTTTTACATTTATCCAATAAAATATTAAGGCTTAAAATACGAAAAGAATTCAAGTTTAGGCATAGATACTCTAATATTCACTAAAAGGTCGAACTATCGCCTTTTGATTGAGAAACCTATTTAAATATAGTTTTGATCACTCTTATAAATTCCACTGGACCAAATAAAATTCTTCTTTAAAATTGGGACATCAAAATTTACTTTGTGTAAATTTTTGGTATTTTTCTGGTAAAGTTCATTTTTTTAAGGAATAGTGAAAATGTCGTATTTTAATTCAAAACATTTTTTTAATATAATTTATTTATATGATTAGATTATATTTTTAATTGGTTTTAAAGTGAAATTAGGATATATTTTTACCATTTAATCCAATAGTGGTCATTGGAATTAATTTCACTTTGAAATTGGACTTAAACTAGTGTCAATCTTTTGATATATATTGTTTCATAAAAACACGCTATTTGTTCTGACAGTAGGAATTAATTATTAAATTAATTAATGCAACTTATATTCTTTTAATTTTTTAAAATAGAAATAATTTTTTAATTCGGAATATCAAATATAGCTTAGGGTGAAGTGTTGGTATTTTTCTGAAAAACTTCAATTTTTGATGAATAGTGAAACCACTAAGTGGTACATAAAAAAACAGATTTTTCATTTAAATGAAATTTTACCACCTCTGTGTTTTGAATTTAAAAAATCCGACATACATGGTTGTCATTAGGAAGTAAAATGTGGTTCAATGGGATTAAAATAATTTTTTTGTTAATAGTAACTTTTAAGTTTTTAATCGCGATTTGAGGTAATTAGTGTAATTTAAGGTAAAAATAATGTTTTAATAATATGAAATTACCTTCAAACATGTCCTACCCTTATTGGATGAGTCATGGCCGACCAAGAAAATCCAAGTGTCAACTTGGGGACCCCATGGAGCCACTTTGTTAGGAAAATGACATTAATAACATTTTATTTAATGTTAAAATTAAAATGTCACAAACATTTGTTGTTTTACTAAAACAATTTTTAAATGGGTTATACGAGTCATATTTTTTACTATAAATATTCATTAGAAATATAAAACGATTTCCTACATCATGATAATTTTTTATAATTTTTAAACATTAAATAAATTAAATTATTTATGACACCATGATGATGCAGTGATTACCTCATTATTTAACGATTTAAATAAAATGAAAAGATAATGTTACTTCTAAGAACTAGACTTATCAAACAATTATTGTATGGGTTTATTTCGAACTCTTATCACCTTATCCTCGAAATATATAATTTTGGGACCTTTAAAATCCGAAAAGAATTTTATAATAAAGTATCCTTTTATAACATTCCAAGAGTGCCCCTCCTCTCCTCTTATAAGAGGCCCCCACCTCTACCACCGTACCCACACCTCTCAAGGATTTGGCTCAGCCATACCCTACCCATTTTATATCTCCAAATCCCTCTATTACTCCTAGAATCCTCACTTTGGGAAGAAGTCTTTCCAAGGAAGCCATTGAGCTCAAATCAAAAAGAGTTACCTGTTTTAAAGTTAGTGTCTTCTCTTGTGTTCTTATGTTTTATTTTTCTTCTCCAACCCCCTAAACTCTTTGTATTCCTTTCTTTTGTAACAAAACCTGTCTCTTAAATATACTAGGATTTTGTTATGATAAGGATTAGAGCTACACTTATACACACCTTCATCTAATGGTAAAATAGAATCCTGTTTCTGTGGATGGCGAATTTCTGTCTCACGAAACGATGATTGTTCAATATTCTTATAACACCTTCAATGGTGTATATTAAGATGAAACTATATTTATATATGATATATAATATGTTTATGTTTTCCTTAAACTTCTTTATTTTTCATTTATGTAATACCTTTATGGCTTCCATTATGGGTATATGCGATATCTTTATTTTAGGAAGTGCGGACTACCGCCCCCTCAAAGTGATTTGATTCGTTAATAACATAAGTGGGATGTATAAAGGATAGAGTTAATGATATTATATATGAAATTAAACTGGAATTATAATATACCTTTATGTCATTATGATTCAATTCCATAAAATACGAAATAGAAATGAAAGTAGCGTTCATGTGTACGTACGGCATACCGACTCCATGAACGGTGCATTTCTTTTCATACCTCTAAATGTTATGTAATATTATAAATGCATGTATATAATAGACATATATGATATATATGATATCTACATAATGAATATAACTCTGGATATAATGGATACATGAACAACTTGTAATTATAAAGAGTTTATTTTTGACTCAAGTACCAATGATCGTTAAAACGGCCGTTTTTAACATAAATAATTACATAGTGTTCATGAAAGGGTAATAAGTGATATAAAAAGAATAATGAACTTTAAAAAAGTTCTTAATAAAGTATAAATTAACTCATGATTATTATTCAGGAGATTAAATAGCAATCGAGTCACGTCGGACATGAGGTAAGGGACTTCGTCTCAATATCCATTCATTGAGGCATATTTTGTTTTATACACAACTTTCTTTTATACCGTGTATAAACCCATTTTAATTCTACTCTTATTAAAAAGGAATATTTTATTATACTAAATGTTTTATTAAATTACAAAAGGAATTCTTTTTGTCGTACGTATGCGGCGACAACGACTTCTCTACCGCTATGACCATTATTTGAGTATCAGCTTCCTCTACAAGCCATAACCTATCTTTTTTTTAAATGAAAAATAAACACCATGTGTTATTTTACTTTTATTTTGGTATCGAAATTTTTTTTCATAATGTTTTTATTATATCAATATGTTGTATTGATATCATGTGATTTAAATGTGGAAATCTTATGTTTCATTTATGCATGTTTTACGTGATACGATTATGTTATGGTTCTTGGGCATTGTTATGAAGATGGGTGGTTCCGTGATAAAATAAGGGTAGGTGAGCCCGATATAGCTCTCCAATTCATTGGTTAACGCGAAGGAGTTAAACGTTATGGTTTCTCCGAAGATATTTAGGAAATATACTGTGATAAGTATTCCAAACGTAACCATGAGGGTTACTCCCTACGTAAGAATGTTATGACTGCCTCATGTTACCTTTATGTCTTATTATTTCTATGATTTATTCATGATTTGATAGGGTATGATAAAATTCTTATGTTTTATGAGTAATGTATGATTTCATACATGGACTAATGTTTTCATTTCATACTTTTATATCCCTTACTCAGCTTTTTATTCTCATCCCATGTTTTTGAAATGTATTTCACATGACTTAACGTGGAATAAAGTCATGGATGGGATCAAGGAAAAGCCATGCTATCTAAAGCATAGAACTATACATGATTCTTTTTAAGAGTTTTTATTTTGTGGAAACATAGTAGAATTGTATACTTTGTAATATTTTGAGATGTAATAGTTATGTCCTAATTCTCTAAAACTCTAAACCTGAAAAGACCCTCAAAGTGAATTTTTCTCAACGTGTTTTTCATTAAATTCATTTTATTCCTTGTGTATTATTCTTCACTTTATTGTGTTTCCAATAAAATAATTGAATTCTTTCTCTAAATTGTTTATTAAATCTTTAGGTTTCCAGTAACACCATTATTATCATTGGAGGTTTTTATACTCATCCTAGACCACCCATGGTGTTGTCCCTTCTATGTTCTGTATTTTGTACCACCCATTGGGAGTATGTTACCTCTTTAATTATTTGTAGAGTCTTAATAAATTGATTGATTATTTAATGTGTGAATAAGATTATTTTATTCCTCCTTTGAGATGCCATAACAAGATGTCAAATTGTTTAATTATTTAAATGGGAAATTAGGAAATGGATTTGATGAAATCAAGGATTCCAAAATGAATAAGAAATATATTTATTATGGTAGTTGAAGAAAAGTACATTTCTAATCCTTATATCCATCTTACAAAGGATACGATGGACATTTCTAGTTCATGGATCCGTATTGACTATGGTAGGGGATGATGGGGAAATTTCGACTCCCTTTATATTGATTCTAATGGATTCCAATAGAATTTCAACCAACTGGCTGTGGATTTATGGGAATCTTTGTTGAAATGATTTGGGGAAATTCCCCATGGAATCCTCCCATGTAATTGCTGAGTTTCCATCAATATGGCCCATGGACTCTGCATGGATGCCTTTGTCTTCATTACCTTTGATAGATCCTTTCATTTTATGAAACTACATTACCATGCACAGTCTGTTGGGGATGTTGACACATGATTACATATAATGGAAATTGTATATATATTTTTCTATTATTTATAGATATACTTTGAACAATTATATGATTACAATTCTTAGACATGAAATTATCACAAATTCTTGTTTGTGCTATACAGTAGAACTTAATTTCATTTTCATGATTATTGTTCTTAAGGAGTCATGTATAGCTCGACATTATTGTATATTCATTGACCAATTAATTTAATTACTATTATAAATGTTATATATTTATACTTATTATTATTTTATACACAGAATGGATTTCTTATAGAAATCATTGGTGCTGGATTATTCAGTGTTATCTCACTACTTGTTTGGGAAGGCATTGGGAACCCAAAATGACTACATGGATATAGATAGCGAACATGGAAAGATAATACTATTATATGATTTATTTGATCATATCTTAGGGGTAGGGGACCATATGGACAAGTTATTATCATGAAGTGAGATGGAGATAGTTTCTTTTGATCTCTTTTATTTTTTAATACATATACAATATTGGGTGTCGGAATCCATATATTTATTTACATTTTTTATAGAGGCATGACATGATTATTATATTTTTTATGAATATTCTTTTGGATTGTTTATTATTATAGTCTTCTGGATGTTATCTTTTGACTTTGATTTTTAATATGCTTTTACAGACCAATTTACATGATAATCTTCTATGTTTCTCTTTTCATGTGGTTATAGTCTCCATATCATACCACATTATACCCTAAAAAATAGTCAAAAACCTCTAGTGTATTCTATTTTGTGTTTGAGAAAATATGATCCACTAGCTCGGGGAACCATTTATTGTCTCCTTGGTTTGGATGTTACACTGAAAGCCATTCTGCACCAACATTGGGGGTTTGACTTACCCTGAAACCTAGGAGGTCACTACCGTTGAAAATCGAGGAGTGAATTCATCCTATGAAAATAATTAGTTGATAGTTCTGTCCAAACCTATTTCTCAATAGGTTGTGGAAATACTTGAATAAAATAAGGAAGTAACACCTCTAGTACAAGAACTTATATCAAACCCACATCACAGAGTGGATCACCCTCATTACCATTATGATGAATCATACATTGTATTATTCACGAATATATCTTGAAAAAATGATTATGTACCATGATCAGATTGTATATCCAGGGAACTGACTGAATAAGGATATGGTTACCCCTAACCATTCTTATAGGATTCATGTACCAGTTTCTCACTAAAAATATTGTCTATATGTACCAAGTGAAAGGGAAATTTTTCATTGCACTAGTGAATGGGTATATAGGCCACTACAACCACAATTGATTCCCTGGCCTATGAGTTGAAATTAAAATACATTAACACTTAACACATAAATTGAAAACAAATACATAATAAATTGGAAATATTCAAAGTCGTGTAGAAATGTTGAAATGGCTACATTGATAACACTATGTTATGAATGGACCCACTAGGGCCTGCCGAATAGGTGGAAAGTCGAGGGTAACACCCCAAGCCTACTTCTAATAGGATAGAGGATGGAGACCAACACCAAGATGGAATATCAGACATATTTGAGGCCATAACCCACGTTACCTGCACACACTCACATCTCCAAACCCATACAATGTTGAAAACATAGACACACACAATACTAAAATGGTTGGTTATATATATCTAACATTTAGTGTACAATAGATGTTTTGAAAGCATAACGGTACAAATATAATCCTACTAATTTTGATAATGATATCTAACTGGAAAAGTACTAGGGGAGTGTTATCAAATTCAAATAATGGTATGAACCATATCCTATCTACATAAATATGTTCCACCTACTCTCGGTCCTCCTCAGATTCCATCAAAAGGCATATTTTTTCATATGGCATGACATGTTTAGGTAGAACCTACATAGTGGTGAGTCTAACAATACACTTTAGGATTACCAAAAATCCCAAAAAATAATGATTCAAGGGAGGCTAAATCACGATCATGAAACGTGTAAGTCAAATCTGAGACTGATATACAATAATCAATATCAGATATACTCATAATAGACTCCAAGTCTATGAGATGGCTCAACCACACTACAATCCGTAAGATTTTTTTGAGGTTTTAGTGTAATACCCATTACTAGACAACTCAATCCATGATCCATGACATCATTGATGGAATTAATTATAGCGGTCATTATCATTGAGAATTTTCAAAGAAAAACACAATGTTCCTCTTAATATATCAAAACACATATAGGATTGCATGATCAAGATGACATACAGACACCCATAACCCTACTGGTATTACTTGATATGTAAGTTATTGTATTCTCATGTAAGTTTGTAATGATGATTCCAGAAACCCAAAATAGGGATTGTGATAAAATGATATTGGATACCACCCTTGTCATATAGAGTTATAGAATAACTTTATTGAAAAAAACCATTTAAGGGGATGAAAATCCTATTACTAAGATGAAATTCCACATTTTACCCAAATAGAAAAGAACCAGGGGATCCGTATAAACTGATACTAGTCTATAATAATAAAATAGAGGTCCTCAGACTACCTCAGATGATGTTCATATCATGTCATATTAGTACATGACATGTTCTTCTTAATAAAGACATGCTCGTTCCCATTCCTATGTTCCATATCCAGTTACTATGTACATATTCGAATGCCCATGTATATATGTTCATTCTTATATACAATGGACATGCCTTTTACAGGGGTCATGACTTGGTAAATGTTGGTTCCCATAAACCATGGACATGACCCTATTCCTAGTTGTGTCATTTCCTATGTAACATTGGGGTAAATGTTGGGCCTCTGACATTAGGTCACACGACATGTGAAACTTTAATTTTTATCTAAACCCTAGAACCATAGTGTGAACCCCACATGTAATGTGTTATTAGTATAGTTCTCCATGCATCTTAGGATTTTCCTGAACTAGTGGGTTCATCAATAATATTCCACTCACACAACCTTTGTAGCTATCTACACTCAAATCTATCCCAATAATAGGAGACCTGGGATTGGGTTAAATTTTCCTCACCTTTGGATACATATTATAGAACTTCTTTTCTCGAAGATCCCATCACTCAACTTCATCCCTAATTCCAAAACATAAACTAAGAAAATCTCAAATATGATCTCAATCCAACCCCATTATCCATTGTTTCCCTCACACCATGATTGCTCTGTCTATCAAAAACACAAACCCTCAGTATTGATCCAATAAATCAAAGAATATATAAAAATTGATTGATTATGATGTATTAGTTTAACCACCAAATAAAGGGATTGTTAGCAATGTACGTGAGATGAAACATTGAAAAATCACAAACCATAAAGAGGAATGAATCTCCTCTATTTTTTAGTTCACCCATAATTCGTTATCATTAGAATTATAGATACATAGGCTTTACAAATAGTTTCATACCATTGGAATAGTTTTGAAAACTATTTTTATGAGATATACCAATGGTTTTCTAAACCATTGGGTGTTAAGACATGGGGATTGTCCTATGCCAATGGTTATTCATAAACCATTGGTGTAGGCTACTAAATGTTACAATATAACAACTAATTATTAATAACTATTGGTATGTATTTCTCTCAGTGGATTATAAATTGTTGGTCTTTTGGTAAATATAATGTATTATAAATGTTCTTAAACCATTGCTATGTAGTTTTACCAATGTTTTATCTATAACTGTAGGCATATCTAGTTTTTCCAAACTATACCAAGGGTTTGTAAACTATTGCTATTGATTTTTTTCAAACTGTTTATAAACTATTGGACTCTTTTAATTTTGTTTTTCATCAATATACCAATGGTTTATTAGATTTTGGTATTTACTAAACCCCAAGGATGATGGAATCAGATCCACAAGATCTGATTTGTAGCATTGCATACTGAAGCTTCCCCTCTCCCCTATGCAGATACCACAAACGTCACCAAAATACTACAATACCATATATAAAATTTAAAAAATTAATTCAACACCTAAAAATAAACTTCAATAAAATATACATAATTCCAAAAAATTAGGATTTTGATGACTAATAGATTAATAATTTGGAATTAGGTTTCTAATTTATTGAATATCTAGATCCTAATGAATTATTTCTGGGTTAGGTGTGTTGGTTACTCATGTTGTATTTAAAAAATTATCATCATTGAATATTAGAGGAGATATTACAACCATTATATTAATGAGTGAAGGTGGTAGTTTTAATTGAGTGAGTTTCATTAACCCAACTAGATAGAATTTGGGAATGTATTATTAGTGAATAATTGGAGAACGAATGAGTCATATTAGTTTCCAAATTTTCACTATATCTAAAGATTATTAAGTAATTATTTGGAATAATATATTTATAAAGTTATGTAATTATTTCATAATTTAATGAAAAATCTATCTGGACAATATTTTTTGATATTCCAGTACTAGTGGGGGATTATATAATTATTCTAAATAAATTAGTAGAGTTTTATCATCTTCCAAAAGCAGAGGATATTAAAATATTTTGTTTTTAACTCAGTGTTTATGCAATCTCTTCAAAGATAATGTATCAGGGTTATTATAATTATGTGTCACTCTACTATAGGTGGTTGAGTGACCCTTAAATTCTATTAGTGATGAGGCTTTATGATTGGGATAATTAATCTAGCACTATTGTGAGAAGGTTAATCTTGGTTTTTAGGAGTCTATGAGGGATTGAACAACACATTTCATGTGTTACTGAGATATGTGAGATATAATTGGTTTTTTATTCATGTTATTAAAAACAATTATGGGTGTTACATATTATAGTAGTATTTCTTAGTAATAATACAATTTGGTAGGATTGGTGACTTGATAACATGATGGTATAATGATTGAAATGGGAAAATGATGGGGCATTGGAATCTAGTCAAATGAATACATGTTATTTGAAATATACAGTTAGATATTAGAAAATGTATGATGTATGGAAATGAGTTAGTAATGATTCACATCATCATGGCGTGATTATTAATGTCGTTTTTTATATGAGGTGGTAAAGATTATTTGATATTTTTTTCATCATAACACGATTTAAACATAGGATGTCATTAGAAGGTTTAGTCTAGATATAATAACTATTCATTTAATAAATTATATGGTAGGATTATGAATATGGGACAAAAATAAGGTACTAGATCCCTGGTCTAGTTGTATAAACATGGGGATTTTCTTCCCCTCATCTTTGTAAGAATGGATTCTAAAAGGCTCCCACCACCATCCAATAATCTATTCATTCTAGAAAATTTTGTTGTGGGAGGAGGAATTATTCCTATGATTGATGTATAGTTTATATAATGTGATGAATTACTCATTAATATTAATACATGAGAAAAAAAACCAAAAAGGCCTTAGACCTATCCATATCTCTAGAAGTGATGAATTACCAGTGCTTATTGGTGAACTATAGAAGATGGAAAATTAGATGAATGAGGATGGGTTGTTATTATTAATATAGAAAGGTCTTATAATTTGGTTTCTTTCTAAGATATGTACCTAAATATATATATCTAACATATAATGGTATAATGTATCAGACTCTAGGTAAATGACTTTATGATGGATATCTATCTAGTAAGTTAGAAATGAATTAGTTTAGTGGTGGTAGTGTTGGTTAATTATATTAGTAAGTTTGAAATTATGTATATGGAAGTATTTATTATGAATCATTATAAACATTTTTTATAATATGGCTAAATGGTTGCTCGTGATGATTGATTTTTTTATCAAATTCCATGTGATTATTAGTTCATTGTTTAATCCATATGTTCAAAATTTCATTGGGGTTAGGTAAATTTTTCTATATTATGGAGTGGTTAAGAGACTGAGATACATGTAAAACCCCTCTGTATATTCACCTTAAGATACACCAAATAGTGTTATTCTAATAATTTTACTGAGACTCCCTTAGTTAATGATTATTTTATATATTAACAGGAGGATTCCATGTAGCCTGAATATATGAATACATTATGTATGATTTGTATATTCCATGATGGTTTGGGAGGAAATTTAGTTTTGTAAGAAAATTAGTTCCAAACTACTCCATCCACTGTTCAAAATAAAAAAAATCAATTTCAGTGAAAAAATAGTAGATGATTTTATTGGTTGAAATGGGTACACACGTGTTGCTCCCACAATTTTGGTCACCATTGGGGTCATAGTTCACTATGCCAATACCTTGATCTGATCATCCTGATGGGAAATTTGGAACATTAGTGTCCATGTTTAATAACCCATTATTGGATTAAAGAGATGAGGAACAATATAAACATTAAAATAAAAAAATCCTAGGAAAAGGATTTCCTAGTAAACAATAGAGGTATAACGGACTATAAAGAGAGCCTTTTAGAGGAGTTCCTTTTAATTCTAGATGATAAGGAAACATGTAATGTATATTGAAATTCAGACTTCATATATTGGACCAGTCCTTATTCTTTTAATTATAGTATGAGTTAATTGGATCCTTCTATATAAATGTATACATGATGTTGTATGTGTAATTATAATAATAACAAGGCTATAAAATTATAGCGTGTTCTCAATAATGGGGGAATCTGTTTAAAAAATATCTCAAATAAAGGGAGATGCGATATTTGGATGGTAGGCACGACATGTTCATGCAAATCATGTATTTGTAGTGAAACTTCTATTTCACATGGACACCAATTTCATTATTCCATAACACTTATGTGAAAATACATGATCTCATATCATTATGTGAAGTTTAAACCCCTTATGAGTTTATTTTCAAATGATATATTCAATCATGCTACCTCATTCCATTAATGTTATATAGTTATAGGACTTCAATCACATAAACAACGCCACCTATTATGAAATCATTATATAATATAGTAGTGAGGCGGCTTGGATGATGATGTCATAAAGTATGCCTGATGAAAGCTAGGATACACTCAATGAGTTATGTGATGAATACTTGAGATGACAATATTTGACCCCATTCAATATAGTATGCCCAATATGACATGGGTACCTATAATTCATATCCTATATACGATCTAGCATTGTAAAATTAGGGGATTATTTTATTGTTTTTATTATAATTATCATGCGATACATAGCTCATCCCTATCATTTGGATGGCCGATCCTGATGGTATTTGTGTTATTAGTATAGATGACACATATTTCAGTGATTTCTCTTTTTTTGGTGCCTTGGTGGTTGCTTTGATTCAGTTATTACCAAGTAAGAAGATGCAAGTACATGTTGAGTGCATAGCCTTGTGTGCTAGAAGGTCATAGTGGGAGTGTGGGGATTTGTTCTTTAATTTAGTGGAATTAGTTTGTGAATAATCATGTGGATGATATTGGAATAAAATAGTGTACATGGAAATTCATACAATTTAGCAATGACATAGTGTGTTGGGTGATCATGAGAATGATCATTGCACATTTAAATTGCCTGATATTTTAGTTTAGTTCCAAGGATTCTCTTAGATGGTATGATGAAATATCATAGAGAATGGTAAATTTAATTTAGTGAGGGATGACTTTGGGAGCTTGATGTGGAGGATATATTGGGTGTAATTGGATTTTAGACCTACTATATAAGATAATATTGGAATGTAAACCAATATGGTAATTTGGTTAACATTTAAATTGTAAATTAGTGATAGTCATGAGAGAGAAAATTAATGAGTTTTTATTTAAGTAATTATTTATTGATACTGAGGTTCAATCCTCCTCATTGATTTAATTTAGAATCATCCCCACCTGCATAGTCTCCCTCCTCACCTAACACCAGCATACTTTCCCAACATTACCCCCCTTCACAATCCCTCCCCACCTTCACATTGCACCCCCCCTCAGCTACACATCACCCACCCACTTTCACAACCCCCCCCCATCTACACACCCCTCCCCAACCACACCTACACCCCCACCTACACATTCCACCTCCCCCACCCCCACCTGCATAGCCCACACCTCCCCCACGTCACCCTCCGTAGACTTCCCTAAACAACCCCCTCCCCCATGCACACCCCCTCCCTACCTGCACACTACACATCCCCCTATCCACTTACAGACCCCCTCCCATCCTACTTATCCTTCAACGGCCAAAATCCTAGACCCCCCTCCCCCACCAGCACAACCCCCTCTCCCGACACACCCCTCCACACCTACAAAACCCCCACCACCTCTTTCATATCCCACCCCACCAACACCTGCACTACCCCCAATCACAATTGAGATCGATAATTAGTGTATGGATCTAATCCAAGTGAGATGGTGGATGTCGAAATAGAGATACTTGAACCTATCCTAGGTGTTAGGGTATGAGTTTGGGGTTGTGTTATGAGATGAATTCTATTTCGACATTCTCCAAATGAAGTGATGTCAGGTGTTGGGTCTCCCTGGGTAGAACCCACATACCATTAATAATTGTTTCATGTTCTATATTGGTACTAATTTTGATTTCTGATACATGAATGCACTGTATATAATGATGTATATTGGGAGAAATTTGTGATACCCTACCATGTTATATCATGTTGACGTTATCTATTATTATTGGTTGTCTATTAGCTGTAATTTCTTATTCTTACTATACTGTTTTATTTTTATTATGTTACATAAGTATTTTTATTTTGGAGGTTATAGAGAGTATAATATCACCAAGATACATTTATACTCCAACCATTAGTCTAATTCTTCTTGTATGAGAACATATGACACATTTTTTTGTCATATGTGGCTTATTTTATAGGAATATAGAAAATGGTTTTTGTAAAAAATATATTTTCAATTATTATCTTAAAAACCGAACCATTACATAATTATTTAGAAATGTTATTGTTGGAATTACCATTTTGAAGAAATAAATTAGTTTCTAAGGTAAATTTTCTCAAAATATTAATGTGAACATGACTGATGTGAGAAAATATATTACCCCTACAACATTAATATTGTGTGACACACCATGAAAAATTAAGGATGGTGGAAGTGGTTGAAGAAGAAAAATTCAATGTCTATTTGTAGGATAAATTATTTCCAACATTCCAATTTCACATTCAAGAACATTCAAAAACAAAAAATATTAAGAGATTGCACCACATGAAGAAATAAAAATAACGTGTAATATAAAAATCAAAAATAAATTTAGGTAGAAGATGTAACTCAAACTCATCAATTTGAAGTGGGAACAAATAGGATGGATCATTGTAAGAGGATCAGATGTCTGCTGGGAAGAGAGAACCACTCTAATAGGTAAAACACAATCGAATCTAGAAAGGTGAGTGGTGACACATGTGTATTTGGGAAAAAACTATCCCAATGGTTTAAAAAAACTATTGGGAAACATCACCTTTACTAATGGTTAACAAAAATTATTGGGAAACTTCTCTATAACTCCTCTCTATCCCAATGAGTTACAAAACTATTGGAAAAAATCCCTATACCCTAATGGTTTACACAAACCATTGGGAAATACTACACTAAAACACAAAATCCCAATGGTTTTCTATGACCATTGGAACAAACTCTATGTCCCAATGGTTTAGACAAACCATTGGGATATGGGTGTTGGTATAAGTATGATTTCTAGTAGTGTTATAGTGATGAATTATAGGGAAAATAAATAACATTATCAATTCCTTATAATCCTAGGAAGATGAACTGGAACATGTAAGGAATGAGTGAACAATTAATCAACTAGGAGTTTATTTTATTCACATTCATCAAGTGATAATCAAACAGGTAAAATCAACATAAAAATGTACAACCTCATGTTTGGATCAAACATTGGGGAATAAATTTTTTGATTCATTTTCATTGGTATTATCCACAAAACTATTCTTATCGGTGATGACAATTATTAGCACTTGAATCATGATCCTTGACCTTTTTTCATTCATCAACATCTTCTTGAATGGTTCCTCTCACAATCCCAAGGCTATGTACTAAACCCTAAAAAATAAAGATAACATTATATTTATAGAGAATTTTTGGTCATGATGATATAATAAAAAAATAATTTTTTAAATTACTAATTTATTAATCTAATCCTCACAGAACATTCCTAAAACACCCCTATTTGATAGCGGTTATATTAGGACTAGTGTAATACCTACATTATAGATTCAATGTATGTCTCTGGTTTCTGATCCAAGACTCCATTTTGGCATTATTACATTATTTTATAAAAACAACATGTGAAGGATATAATGTAATATAATATTTTTAATATATCCACATTATCTCTAAACCACATAGTCTCACATTGTCTCAACCATAGGCTCATAATATATTCCTTAATATATTATTAATATTTACATGGTCAAAATAGAGATGTTACAGGTCATAAAATATGGAAAATTCTATTGATTATATATTAATTAAGTAGACACAACACATTCCTTTGAAATCTATAATAATGTAATGTGTCCAAATTAGGGTAAGTCTCTAACATTGAACTATATTTGTATTATAATTTATGTTATTTATGGATTTTGATGGATTAAAAATTTAATATTTGGTTTCTCAAAACATCTTCATAAATTTCATTTAGCTTACTTATCATATACATTCAAAATTTATGATAAATCTTCAAAAATAATTAACAATGTCAGTTAAAACAGATGATAAATTTGTCTATATAAGATATATTATTTTTTATCTTTCATACATTTATATTACATTGATGGTGAATTTATATAAATAAATAATTATACATGATAAAAAAATTGATTCCACTATAAGAAAACCGCCCTTTAGAAGAGGTTATTATTGTGTTTAGCGGCGGTTTAAACCACTGATACATGGGTTTGGGGCGGTTTACATAAACCACCGCTAAATTTTGCATCAGCAAACTGTTTATCGGTGGTTTTTTCCATTTAGCGGTGGTTTTAGAAAAGCGTCGTAGCTACCTCATTTCACAGCTATTCTAGTCACTTTAGTGGCGGTTTTTAAAAGCCCAATATTTTTTATTAGCGGCGTTTATGAGCGCTTCTAAAGTCACGAGAACCGCCCCAGAATACATGCGGTTTGTGCGACTCTTTAGTGGTGGTTAAAATCATAGTAAAACGTAACAATACATACATTTCATGGAGGTTTTTACCACCACTACTGTCTTACCTGCATACTCTTAGCGGTGGTTAACACAGCTGCAAAAAGCTAACCAGGAAAAAAATTTCTGCTTCCACTGCTCCACTGCCCTAAAAAACAATTCAAACCCGAAACAATTTCATAAAAAAACATCTTCTCAATGATGTGTTTGACCTTTCAAGGGTGTTTTTGGATATATTGATGAAGTGTGGACTGGGATTATGGCCACCCATGGCTTTGCCAATCCCTTAAAGATGTGATTATAATTATTAAATGATAAATTGAAGGGTTCATGAGATTAAACCAATTATAGGTATTTTTAGCATGTCAAAATGGAATAAGTGTATTATCATAACTTTTATGGTTAAATGGGTTATGAGATAACTAAGGGGATAAATAATGAATGGAAAATGTGGGAATATCCATGTTATAAGATGGAATTGAATATATGTACAATGGTTTTTATTATTAATGAATAGTTAAATAGAATAGTTATGGAATTACGTTAAGTGTAGTGAATGTGATAAACTATGTGAATATTAGTGTAATGAAATAGGTTCACCCTTGATATTGCAATTTGATAAAAATTTCAAGTATGTTTGACCTTGTGGAATGTGTATTGATGGATTATTAAATGATGAGGGACACAATAGATCCCACCCATGGGTAAGAATTTTTTTACAAGGAATTATTTATCTTTGATGTGGGATGGATAGATATGAAATTTTATATAATAGTCTTGATATGATTTATATGGAGTTCCCTATGATTGGATAGTGTACTGACTTGTATATCCAGGAAATAAAGCATATGTGTATGATATGAGTGAACTGATTAGTACACCACAATATATGAATGTGAAATGATTAATGAATTATAATTGTTGTTAATAAAAATGTAAAACTCATTTACACTATTGTTTTACAATGGTAAATATGGTATATTATCCCCACATACGACATTGGACCCTCAACACTAGTAGGAATCCTCTTGTATATGAGGATGCATTCCTAAGGTCATGTGGCACATTGGTTTGGGGAACCTGTTTAGTGGTACCTAGGTAATGGCGTCACAATGTTATATCAAATCCATTTTATTTTCTATTGAATAATTTTTTTTAAAGGATTATATGATATTAATGTGTATCAGTCCTTGGTAATGTGTTTTTTGTGGGATTATCTAACACATATATGGGGGAAAACCTAGGTTCTCGGTATGGGATTGTTGTTATTGTTGATTGATGTTATAGTTGAATGTTATTTCACCTTGGGTGATATGCCACATGTGATATATTATTGTTTTATAAGGTTTTATTCATGGAACGACATGTAATTTTTTATATATTCATAAATAATTTTAGGAAATCAGGATTAATATAACATGAATCATATTAGGCTCAAATAGAAAATAAGGTTATGTTTATGTTATGGAAAATGAAAATAATTTTCTATTTCGTTCATAGAAAATAGTTCCTAAAAAAGAGTTATCAATCCACATGTATTTATGATTCACAGTGTCATTGGATACCAATGACAGAAAGTTTTTCCTTCTTGGGTGATGATATTGAATAATTACAAATTATAATATTAGTCATCAAGAATTTATTCAACACGTCAATAATGGTTTTAACTCATAGTCATCCAAAATCTCGACTACCAATTCAAACACCGGACTAACTTGAATGATGTATACCACACATGAGAAATCAAGATAAAAAATGAAACATTAGAAATCAATAAAATACATAAAAGGAAACATGAGAAATCAAGAAAATGTTAGGACATGAAAATTTTTAGTGGCATCTACGTGCCACACATGGTACTTATACAAACCAAAATTCCCCATATTTATTCACCACATCAACAATACACCTACTCACTGTCCAATGATGCATCATCACCCTCTCCAACATCATCACCCTCTCCACCTCCATCTCCACTTTCTGCTGGCACCTGTAAGAACATTATATTGAAAATTATATATTGTTGCAAATTTATATTAAAACATAAAACCAATGAATGTTTTCTAACTATATGATTTTGATTTTTTGTGATTTACATGCGGACCACCAGTAGATGCAATACCACTGGGGGCTTATCTGCTCATATGCTGATGTATATCAGTTATCACTTTCTACAAAGTGGATTTCTGATCCCCCTGATCTTGAATTGTGGTTCCTAGAAAAGAAATCTCCCTCTGAGTATATTTGAGTATGGACTGACTATAACGAAGAGTAAATGTAGCTAGAATCCCTGGTGGCATGCCAAAGACCTCAGATGGTACGGGTCTGAAACCCATCTCGTGCTCTCTACCAGGATGCTCCTTCCCAAGGAATTTAGCAAATAGGTCATCCTGGGAGACTGAGTAGCACTGACCTAGAATGGCATCCAATAGTTCATTAATTTTTACGTATAAATCAAATACCAATATATATTAACACAGTAAAAACTGATAATAAGTTATTATAATAAAAAATGGACATCATAACCCCAACTTCTTTGGCATTCTCATTAACAAAACTTCCGTCTTATTTTTTGTAAACATCCAACCACAATTCAGTTCTAGATTCTTCGTGGCCTAAAATCGGTTACTACATTAAGAAAATATTAAAAAAATTCAACAAATTAAATGGATAATATTATCTTATAAATATTTAAAATAATTAAAACATTACCAATGTCATTCATCTTTTGAAAAGCTTTTGGAGCTCATAGTGTGAGGGATAACTTGCTTAGCCGGGTTTGATGCATTCTGTCTTGAGAGATCCAAAAATAAATAAAATTCAATTTAACAGTAATGTATTTAGTGTAATATCCTCTTCATATACATTTATTAATGTAAAACGATGATCATATAATAATATATATTTCAATACCATCAGCTTCTCATCACGATGTCTTTCAACAAAAACATTCCACTCTTCTTTCAGTACCTCACTGTGTAGATTCTCATACATTTGATGCATAATAAACAAAGTATCATTGACATCACACCACAATCTCCATTTTAAATATTTCAATTTCATGCCATGATTTTTCAAAGTCCGCTTCCATGCTATCACATCAGCAACTATAAAGTAGAAGAACATCTGTATACAGATATTCATTATGAACATATTAGTAACATGACGTTGAATTATACCATAGTGTAATAAAAATACCTTTATTTGGGAATCAGAAACATCATTTTTTACAACTATGAGACATATTTCTCCAATCATCATAAGAAATAGGAAGGGACATGGGCTCCGCTGCCAGCTGGCCTAGAATCTGGCCAAGTAACCCCACGGCGTCATCCGTAGGGACCCCATAAAAATCAAATGGCATGACTATCTTTTCACCATTCACATTCCAAAAATCTGAAATTTTTATGTTTTTCTCCATGGTTTCATTTTTTCATCTTCCTTGAGAAAACAATTATTATAAAAAATGAAATAAATTAATTTAATTAAAATTTGTACCTATGAAAATGACACTCTAGTATGTTCGTGATGAACTGGAAGGGGCGTGTCGCCACCCCACTGTTGAGGCTTATAAAGGGGGCGTCAATGACTCAGCCTCTAATGGGACAACCACATATGGTGTGATAGAGGGTTTATGGGGAGATGGTGCATGGGTGTAGGCATCTGGTGCCTCAGATGTCGTGGGGAGGGAGCCAGATGGATCATCATCTATCGCAAAACTATATGATATAGTGTACTTCTTATTCCATGGAATTCCTATCATTTAATCAAATAAAATTTAGTTTAGAAAATATATTTCAAAAAAATTAAGTAGAAAAAAAAATTAAAAATAATAATAGATTCCCAATACTAACAGACCGAATATTTGTAACAATGATAATGAATGACTGCAGAAATGAAACAAGTGGTTTCCAAATGAATAAATAATTATTCATTCAATCATTTTCCCATTAAATCATGTCATTTTCCTGCTCCATTGCATCATCCACTTCATTCGTCCTTGCTAGAATAATATTTTCAATATCATGATGGACAAATAATTCTAATTCTTGTTGTTGATGAAATTCAATTTCAGAGGTCAAACCATCCAATTCATCACCCATATCATACATATCTCTTTTTATTATGTAAACAAATACACTTCACCCTTCATCCATAACATAATTCACATAATATTACATTTTTTATGATGAAAAGATATAAGGATCATGGAGTTCAGCATCACCAACATCCATCAAGCAAGAGAAGTTCACATGAAGTAAATTGCAAGGAATCTCTTTTAACACCTCTGATAATATCGACCCATTTTCATTTGAATAATAAAATAGGAAAATGTATGTGGTAGTTTAATTCAATAATATCATGCAGCTTTCAATAGTACCCCACTTCATCAAATGTAAATATACAACTATTCTGCATTTTCAAACCCACTTCTCGATCGACTTTATGAAATATAAATCCATTCACATTATATGCGTCGAGCTTTATAACTTGTTTTATAGGACCTCTAGAAAGAAACAAAAAATCTTATGATAGGTCTTGTTTAGTATTATTATTCATGATATGGAAAAAAGAAATATAATTTAATAGATTTACAAAATGTATGTGTCAAACTAATATTCGTATTTATTGCAATATTTATGAACATACACATCGTGCAAACCATTCTACAAGTTCTTTATTCACAGCTTTAGTTATATCTTTATCATTTAGTTTTGGTTTCTCATTCATCACTTTGTTTGTATCCTCAACTCTTCAATAAATGGATCAGAAATTTCACTATTCAGTACTACATATTTATGTGCCTGTAATAATTCCAATTCTGTCAGTGTCACATTTGAGGTCCTCCCAGCTGATCGGCCAATAACAGGAAATATTACTGATTTCTGATGCACTTGAGATTGATTTGGTGTGTCCTCAACACGTACAACTCGATTATGTCTTGTCTCAATATCATCCAAATATCTGGAAAAAAATGTAAGACACTCCTTAGCAAAATAGCCTTCAGAAATAGAGCCTTCTGGTTGAGCTTTATTTCTTAAGTATGCTTTCAAATTCCCAAGATATCTGTGAAATAAAATAATAATATTATAAATTTATTTAAATGCCCAAAATTATTTACATAAATGAAAAAAATATAAATAAAATACCCCTCAATTGGATACATCCATTGATAATGAATGAGTCCTCCTAATTTATCTTTCTCAACAGAATGCACAGTTAAATGCATCATTACAGTAAAAAACGATGGAGGAAAGATAATCTATATTGCACAAAGGTTCAATAAAAACCTCTCGTGGAGGTTTTCAAGATAAAATTGATGTAGAGATTTCTTATATAATTGCCTGAAAAATGTACAGAATTGGTGTACAACAGAAATAACTTTTTCTGGTAATAATGTACGCAATGTCAATGGTAGTAACTATTGTAAAAAAATATGTGAATTGTGACTTTTCAATCCATGAACCATATGATTATTCAACTCAACACACCTCGAGATGTTACTCAAATACCCATCAGATACCTTCACATTATTTAATATTTGAAGGAATATATCTTTACTCTTATTTTTCATTGAAAAAATGGTTCGAGCATACTTTTCATTCTCATCTGGCCAGAGATCGCATTTTATGTTCATTACTTGTAAGTCTTTGTGAGCATTGAAATGATCCTTCGACCTTCCTTGCTCATTAAGTAATGTGAAAATAAAATTATTACATACATTTTTCTCAATATGCATCATATAACGATTTTTCCACAAAAGATTAAATTCCCAATATGGGAGTTTGAAAAATATACTTTTTTTATTCCATTGTTGTGTTCTGATTTCACATGATGATGCACTTCAGACCCATTTTTCACTATATTTATAATGATGAACCTTCCCAAATTATGTTTCAACATTTTCAAGTGGTGTCAATATTTCAAAACCCATTAACATCTTTGGAGGTGGTCTATGATCAATGGAGCTATTAAATTTTGTTATGTTCAGCCGAAATCTATGAGATTCATCGAGAAATCTTCGATGGCACAAGAATCACCATTTTCTACTCTGTGGTAGCCGTTTGGGCTCAAAATCAAAGTTACAAATGGTACAAGCCAAACTAGTGTAATTGTTCCAAACAGATAAATTCTCAAGCCCAGGGAAGTCACTAATGGTCCACATTAAAGCATCATACATTTTGAACATTGTTTTAGAAGAAGAATCAAATGTCTCAACACCGTTTCTACATAACTACTACAATTTTTCAATCAAAGGCTGCAAGTATACATCAATATCATTCACAGGAATTTGTTTTCCTGGAATAATCATTGAAATGATAAAATTTTTTTGGTGTATACACATTCACGGAGGAAGATTATAATGGATCAAAACAACTAGCCAAATGCTAAAACTATTACTCAAAGTCCCAAATTGGTTGAATCCATTGGCAGCCAATCCCAATCTAATTCCTAAGATTAGCTGAGAAATCTAGATGTAATGAATCAAATGTCTTCCACAATTGGGAATCTTGTGAATGTCTCATTAACCCATCATTTTTTAAAAACATAATTCCACTTCATGTGTTTGGCGGTTTTCGATGACATGAATAATCTTTTCAATCGAGGATTCAAGGTAAATTAACACAAAACATTTAAAGGTGTGTTCCTTTTCTTCTTCTCCATGAAATTATGTTTATTCATACTTCCAACATCACCCTTTTACTGCCATCTAGAAGAATAAAATTTCTTGAAATTTTGTCTACTTGAATCCTCTCCCCAATAAATAATATATTCATTGGGCCACGCATGTATTTTTGTATAATTCAGACCAAGCTTCTTAACAACTATTTTCCTATCATAAAAACATTCGGTGATTTTTTATTCCATAAATTCATCAAGAATCAATTCCAATATCATGGACATTGACTTATTTGTAATTCCACATATACATTTGATATGGTACAACATCATTAGAAATAAAAGCTTTGAATATTTCAAACACCCACTATACAACTCTTGATTTCCATCATTAACTAAATCATGAAACACATTTTTCTCAATGAAGTTTTCTCTTTCATTTGGCTCCATAGAATCAAGAGGAGGATCCAATGATATGTTACATTCTTGATCTCCTTGTGTTACAGTCTCAAAAACATCACTTGTCACATTGCAATTTGTATCACCCTCTTCTGGTTGTTCTGATATGTTTTGATGCTGATAGTGGTGTCTTGCAGTGTCGAATGCATCATTTATGAGGATTCGCATTTCATTTTCCATTTTTTATGAACTTGGGACCTCATTCTGTGTATTAACATCAGTACTCAATCATTCTATAACATTCTATTCTCTATGACAAACCCAAAAAAATATTGACCAGATAATTGCTTCAGTATGAAATGTTTATAAACTTCATCTCTCTTTAACCATGTTCTAAATTTACATTTAGGACATGGACATCTTCGTCTCCCTTCAACGGATCGATTAGAAATTGAAAAATCTAAAAACTCATTCAAACCCTTAAAAACCGAGGTGTGATCCTCAGTAATGCGGTCCATTTGTAATCCATGTATATCCCAATGTTCTCAAACAATAATCAAAAAAATTAAAACACATCATTACTACTAAATAGATAAATAGATTCATATATACGATAATTTATGATTACAGAAACATAATATAATAAAGATGATCCCCTGAGTTAGATATGAACCCTCTAGTGTTTGGGATAGGGTAAGTTTCTTTTGTAAATAGAAACAGTGTGCTAACAATACCATATTACTCAATTTCCACATGGTCAATATGAAAATTTATGCTAAACAGTATTCCAATCATGTTTCTCCAAATCTCTAAATTTTCAACCCTTGACATTCAAAATCATTTATAGTATCAAAATATAATATTAGATAACAAAAAGTAACATAAGCATAACTTGGTTGGAATCACAGTTCCTGAGGAAAAAAATAATGTTTCCAATCTTGATGAAGAAGCATAGAAATAGTAGGATGTAACCCTTAATTGGTCCTGATTGTGTGATTCTAAATCACAAATAAAATGGTATGGATAAGAGAATATATTTTCCATTAATTGATCCCAATTGTGACCAAGCCATAAAAGAGTTGGAGAAGAAACTCCACTTTATCAATATTCTCCATTATCCCCATGATGATAGAAAAAAATTGGCACCAAACACATTTTATCATAGCTTAGTTTTTTACAGTGATGTTGGGATCCAAATACTATTCAATTGATTATGTAAGTAGGAAGCTAGAGATACTGTAAAATCCTCCCTTTTTATCCCCCATGAAGACACTATAACCAAATGATATAGAAACTATGAATGTAGATGCTCTAGGACAACAAGTATTCTAAGATATTGTTCAGAGTATAGAACATGATTTTGTGGAAGTTGTTAAGGGGGCAGTAAATGTGAAACTTCATTAAGTAAATCATTTAATATAACTTATAAAATATAATTTACTGAAATTTGAAGGGGATTTTAGACCCAATAAATCATATGTGTTTTCGTATTGGTGGTCCGGTTTTTTTAACATTGATGGGAAATCAGATGAGATAAATGTCAAAGTTGGAATGAATATTCTTGATTACCTAATGCTAGAGTGATTAGACAGAGTTGTTTTGTATATGTTGTTTTAATACCTCCCTTGGAAAGGATTTGTATACTTGTAAGGTAAAATAATTATTCTTGAAAACCATTGGAGTAATAAATGTAGAATAATTTGTAAAATTTGAACATGTATGTGTATAAGAGATTAAATATATGTCAAAATTCACTCACCTTGTTCGCTGTTCATGATAGGAAACACCTAGAAAAGGATAGAATGAATATATCATTATTTAAGGTATCCAAACTAAGGATCTATCAATATTTTAAATTTTCTATATTACATGTCACCTAGAAATAGATAATAAAGAGTTAGTTGGAGGAAGAGAATTTGGATGGAATATTATTGTAGGAGACACCATTGTTCAGCTATGTGAAACAAGAAGCATCAACATGGGATTTAAACACAATATGTATAGTCAGTCATATGATAGCAATGTAAGAAAAAATCAATCAATGGGATGAGTTTCTAATAATCCATATCAAATCAATTGACTAGTTTTTTTACAGTTCATATTGAATTGACACATGAATAATTAATTCGCATCTCCACTATAGAATTTAAACTATTTTCCCATGAATGGGAATCTTAAAAAATTTTCTCATAAAATTCTATAACAAGTTGGTGCAACAAGATCAACTCTACCTTTGGTTTTGTATGCTCAGATGGAATAGTCCAATTAGAGTAGTTCTTAACAAAAGACTTAGGAAAACTAAGTGGAATCTAGGAAAAACTAATTTTATTAGGATGTGCATCATTAGAGAAGAAATAACTTTCTTGTGACATTGTAGAAGTAGTTTTATACTTAAGTGAAGGATATCATGAACAAGAAACATAATTCATATATGGTTTGGGGTACCATTTTTCTAAATATATAAATTATTGACATCATATATGACATTTTTGTATTGGATACATCCATCATTCTTTTATTTTTAATCAACATGTGGAAACTATTCCTCATACCATCATTGTCCACACACCTCATAGATAGTGGTAGTGAGGAGGATTGAAATGGATAGAATTATACAGGACTATTATTGAAGTATAATTTATCTAGTTAATTTAGATCATATACATGTATTTAATTGATTTAATATTTTGTATGAACTATATGGTGGGATTTAAAGCTGGTATAGTATACCAAGATTATTAGGTAGTGTTCACATCTCTATAAAGAGATCTTCGTAAATTCACATGCGATTTAGTTCTAAATACAGTTAGAGTTAAAGCAATACTAATTGTGGTTGGAAAAATCAAGGACTAGTTAGTCTTAAAAAATTTGATTGCTGCTAATGAAACATGAAATGTAACTCTTCCTATCATAGTGTATTGACACACAAACATCTTTCAAATTTATTTCTCTAGGTTACCATCACAGAATGAAAAAATATTTTATATCAATCTACTTCAATGATCATTCCTATAACTGACTATTTATATCAAATTTATAATCAATAAACCATTAAAAAATATTCCATTTAAAATCATAAATCATTTATCACAAATATAAATTCCATACCTTAACACATTTAACACAACAATATTATACAAAATGACCCTTTTGTTATGTCATAAAAAACACATTTATCACTTATTTCATTTAATAAAACAAGTTAAAATGCCAACCCAGTTATGGGGGGTTCTATATCACTAAGCCATATATAAATTAAATTACTATGTTATCAACATATCTTTAAAATCAAATCATTCAATAAAACACAATTCAAGATACTGAATTGAAATAATCTTTTATCCACCCTTCAAAAAACGATTCTTCCTCTTTTAAAAACTCAACCAATCCCAAGAAATTCATTTCTATTTCTGACCATAAAAGGGGATTTTAAATCATTTTCAAAAAAGGTGAACCACACCCTCATTTATAATCACCATTTTAAATATATTAAGATAAACCATTTTTTCCTATAACATTGTGGTCAACACCTCCTTTTCAAAACAATACCCACATTAAAAACATTGGTGTCCTTCATGGAAAACCATAACCAAATCAAAGTGAAAAATGATTATTTTAATCCATTTCAGAATCCTACTATGCATTTCAAAAAACTACCAATTCCTTTTTTCAAATATCCCATTAACCTTGACTACATAGCAACATACCATTCTATACACATTCACTTTCATGATTATGTTATTGCAACATTTTAAAAAATATTTCACAATCCTTAATTGGTTTTCATAACCCAAGGGTAGACCTAGGTACAATGTCAAACATCAATGGACCCAACAGAGTCCTTAGAATGTTTCATACATCACTTTGAGTCCTAATCACACTTTTCTTACTCAGGAACACAAAACATTGTAATGAAGTAAATTGGAAAAACCACATACGCATATAATACATAATGTTTATGAGAAAAAATCTTCAATAACACCTAGGGTCGACAGAGGGCCAGGGTCGCTGGGGTCGCGGGGTCTTCGGAGTCACGGGGTTTCCAGAATCGCGGGAGCCCATGGTCACCGGGGTCACCCACGACACAACATCGTGGGGGTCGTGGGGTTGCGGGGGGAAGTGGCAGAAGCGGGGAGAAGCAAGGTTGGGGTGGGTGGGGGGGGGGATGGGTCGGCAGCGTTAAAGAAATGTTTCGTGGCGGTTTATAATAAATTTCTGCGAAGCCATTTTTAAAAAATGTTTACTGGTGGTTTCCAAAACCAATTCTAAAAAACCACCACTAAAACCAATTTCTGTTGTAGTGTGCAGTTTATTTTATTTTATTTATAATTTCATGTTAATATATTTATATTGAGTGATCATGTTTAATAATTCAAGTAAACCGGTCATGAAATACATAAATATATAACCATTAAAAAATAAAATAAATTGAATTATTGAGGTTAAATTATTTTTAGCTTCATCAACTAGTTATTTTTTCAAGGTGTGATAAATTCACCTTGACAGTAGGGGAAAAAACTATGAGTCAAAATGTGCCTTCAGTTGCAGCATACATCATTTTCATATATATATATATATGATCATTTGTATTTATCTCACCACAGGTCTTTTTATTTCTTCACTAAAAAAGAAAACCATCATTCAGAAATGTGTACTCACATACATATGAGGGTAATAAAGGGATAAATATTTAATTAAATAATCCTTTGAAATAAAATAACACAGTAAATGAATGATGGTGGATGTTATTCATTGATCATGATAAAAAATATAATCAATAAATAAACTAAATAAATAAGTCTACCATATATAAAGGTGTTTTAGGCTCATGATCATTTACAACATGAAATGAAATCAATAAGTAGTATTTCTAGCCTTGATTTCCACAGTTACATTTCTTGTTAAATTCATTGGAAGTAATAAATTATCAAAAAAATTAAAAAATTAATTCCACTATTTTATAATTTTACGAAATTTTTTTTTATCACAACATTTTTGGAAACTGATAAATTATTGTAAGAAATATAAAATCATTGATTAAAAAAATTGTATATATAATGAATAATTCAATAAAACATGTTGTGTACTTAGAAAATAATATTAAATCCTATTTTTGAAATTTATTATATCACATGATTCCCACTTCATTTAACTTATACTAAATGAAATATAAATCCACATGACATGCCATAATATACAAGATGTGTTGTTTTACGGGGTCAAACTATATAGCCTTCATGAAGTTTAAGAAACCATTGCACTAAATTAACAATCGTTATGTATACTTCAATAACCCATATGTAGTATAGAATATCTGGTCATTACATGTAATGTGTTGGAATGAAATACAAGGTGTATAATTATATACTATGTTGGCCCACACAAAACATCAATTATTAATGGATGTGTACCT
The DNA here is from genome assembly GCA_963277665.1 of Viscum album. Taxonomy (NCBI): domain Eukaryota; kingdom Viridiplantae; phylum Streptophyta; class Magnoliopsida; order Santalales; family Viscaceae; genus Viscum; species Viscum album. The sequence goes on from OY728121.1 coordinate 1,883,523,885, forward strand.
TATGCACTATGAAATGTGTGACATTGTGTGTGAGATATATAAAAATCATGAGGTTAATTTCATTTCATCTGACACAATGGTAGTCAATAAGCATCATGTAATGATGCCACATATTGTCCAAAATAGAAAACCATGATATTCATGGTGGGTTTCTTCTATATAGTTACATAGGGTGTATTCATCCCATACAAGTCATATAGTCTTTCTCAACCTGTATTTCATACATGCAGTAAATACCGAATGGTTAATGGTGGCACATATTAACAAAAATATGTGCTTAAAATCATGTGGAATGTTATATGTATAGAGAAAAAACTCATCACATTTTATGTGATTTTTTATTTTAATTCATTTAACTATTTCATATAGAGAGTGAAATTGGCTCCCTGGAATGAGTTATTCAAGCGTTATTCATGTGTTTTTTTAATTTCATGGAAATATTATGTTACATTAACACATCATATTGTCTATTGGATACAAAAAAAAATTGAATATGAAAACATTCAATATATTAATTGAAGTTAATTAAATAAATTATAATTATTATAAATAATAATGTAACTTCTCTAATACATGTTGATGGAGCTAGGGTGCAGCTAATGGATTGGCTGGAATCTTAATTTTTAGAATATTTAATGGAAAAATTTGATGAAAAATATTAATAGTTTGAACATTCTAATATATAGGATCATTAAAATTTAATATATAATTAGATAAATTGTAGATTTTCCTAGTCTTAAGATTTATTTGTTGGTTAAACTTTGGTAACAACTCTAGTTTTGTTGTCATTATGGTAGATAATCAATTCGAGGATTCATCTTCATATATCCACATGTGCTCCGAGAATCTATATTCAATGGTCTTGATATTTTATGATATAGTTCAGAAGAATCGTGTGATTCTTGTCACTCATCGAAAATTACTATAATTATCTCTTGTTATATATCTTGGTCATTGTGAGTTGGGGAATGGATTATTCCCTATGGGTACTGAGAATAAATCTAATGATTTCACATTCCTTCTAACAAATAATTAACATAACATGAAGAAATTTATACTTTATACCAAGGTTAAATTTTATATAACTGAACAAAACCTTAAAATTTTATTTAACCACAGTCAAAACCCATAATAGGGTATTAATAATACTATTGTTATAATATCCCCTGACATGAGTTAATTATAATATAATTCCTAACAATAAATTAATCTTTTTAAATGAAATTAACTTTAATAGATCATTCAAATCATGTCTTTATCCTTGACTCGTATTATCTAATATAATTTTTCAAACCATGAGAATAATATTTTCATTTGATAAAATAATCTAAATTATAAATTCACTTAATATGTGAGAAAATATTATTTTTTAAATTATTCATGTAACATGAATAAATTTTTACTATACTATATTCTCTAAAATCAGAAACTATTAAATATTATCTTCAATAAAAAGTGAATAGTTTAACTTGGGTTAAAATAAAACTAACATATTCTAAACTCATATATCTTATAATTTAATTTATATAATAATTATTTACTTGAATAAATATATTTTTGAAAACCAAGTAATATTTTTATTATTAAATTTCAATTCAATAAAATTTAATGAGATTTTGGGAACACATATCATGTGACCATCAAAACCACATTTCCTTTGAAAATGTATAGAAATTAACTATTTTCCAAGGTCAATGACTCACAACACATCAAGAAACCAATAATGAGAACTATTTCTAGAACCTGTAACTACCATCCTCTTAATATTATTGTTTAATAAAATCCCTTTTTCAACTAATATATTATCAAAAAAAATCAATACTCTTTTCATCACCCTATGTGATTGAATTGTCCTTATTTGAATTTTTTATAGTAGAAAATGTTTACACTACCTTTTCGTCGATATATTCAGATAGATACATTTTATCCCAAAGGCTAGAGATATTTATTTTATAAATAATGTGCGGGAAATTATTTATTTTCATTGAACTAATTCTACATGAATTATAATAAAACCAATATATTATAAATCCCCATGATAATATATAATCATGGATTTAATACATGAGAAAAACTATGTTATTCAATAAACTAATTAATAATGATATCAATTATAAAGACCAATATAAACATTCACATGTATGAATATCCAATGACACATAAAACAAGTGGAATTTCTCCAGGATGATCTATGACTATATCATTACTTCTTAAAGATAACTAAATGATAACTTCATATAAATATGTATCACTGATTATAAACCATCGTATACTAATATTCAAGCTCATTTGTGACTTCTAACATTTATTTACTGTGTCTAAACGACATATTTATTTGGGAGTATCCTAATTACAAAGTAAGGTTCCCATTATAGCAAGGATGTAACGACCCAATGCTTCATCAATTGATATTTCCTTCTAATAATTATGTCATATAATCACATGAAATCACAAAATAATTAACTACTATGTACTAAGTGTCCTTTAAAAATATTATTGTCACTGTTTATTTGAATTTCAAAAATCTGACATTCAGGGTTGCGTTCAGGGTGATTTTTTTGGTCTGATGGAACAAACATAATTTTTTAGGATTAGTATCCTACCCTTATAAATAAAAACATGCCCTTATGAGTATTAATATGAATCTTATCAATATTAAATAGTTTAATACAATAGTATCCACACACTTGAATGTTTAAATAAAATTCAAGCATCTTTTATGTGATAATATGACTTTAGTAAAAGTATTGGTATTTTTGTAAGCCATAAATAATTAATTAAAATCAATTAATTAATTTAAACAAAACATTATTTTGCCAAAAAGTTGTTAAATAATTTTCAAATTTATGTCTTCTGGTTTTAATAAAATTTTATAAGATCTTATGTAATTTTTCAATGCATTATAAAGTTGGGTATGGTATTCAAATTTGTATTTTTCAGGTAAATTGTGTTATTAATTAAAAATTAATTTAATTAAATTTCAAAAATTATTTTTGAAAAATGGATTTCATTTTGGGATTCTACGCATCAAAAATGATTTGGATGAATTTTTGAGATTGTTCGATAATAAATAATTGTTTTATGAAAAGAAAAATATGATAATTCATGATAAATGCTAAAAAATAAATTTCAGAACAATTATTTAGTCATGGATGGTGTAAATGGAAATTGATTCAAACTCACCTGCACATGTTATAATTTTTTCCCAAAAATTATTACTATTTCCAGCCTTATGGAAAATAATAGTCTAATGATTAAAATATTATGAAAACCATTCTTCTCTCCACTATAAAAACCACCCACAATCCCCTCTTCTCTTCATTCCTCTCAAGACATGTTCTGTTCCAAAATTCTGCCCAAATATCTCCCCAATATCCTACCCCACATCCAATATCCCATGGTCTCCTAAAAAGACCTAATAATCTCCCTTTAATAGGCTCTCAATGAATCATAAATCTAGATGTAAACTCCTCTTTTATTTTTTTTTCATTTTCTTGTCATGTTCCTTAGTTCCCTTTCCTTTCCTAACCCATCATCCTCGAAATGGTTTGAAAAAAGCCAAACCATACATGGAGTATAATTTTATTATTCTAATGGTATAATATGTTATAATATCTCTTTTACCCTTCTTATATATGAAAGAAATTCAAACACTATCAAATATGTGTTAATTTATCACTTTCATGGACGATGGGTTATCAGTTTCTCATACCTTTTTTAATTCTGGTCATGAAACCATTTTTATGGTTAAACTAGAATATTAAATATTTATTATATCTTGTGTTATGATCTGGAATCCCTTTCCCCACCTAATGTAAAATAATAATACAAAACAAGATAATTGTTAGAAAAATCGACAAATTAATCCAAAAGTTATCAGTAATGTTTTATATAATGTCTCACCTTCACCAAAAAAATCAAAATGAATTCAATAACCATGTAATATTATGTATGTTCTATATTTCCATAAAACATCAATTTTGGAAAACCATTTTCATCCTACTAGTTTTTTTGAACATGAATATAAGTGAACTGATCATTAAAACCAAGGAAGCAAACACTTCTAAACAATTAAATTGAACCTCTTAACTCATCAAAAAGGACGTTAATGAACTTAATAATTTTATAATATATCAATAAAATGTAGTTTATGTTCTAGAATTAATAATGAATGAACATTAATTGATTATTCAGGTCATTAATATCATGTATAGAACACCATCAGATTAAATTTAAGGGATCCTCTTTCTCACTTCTATTCAAGAATGTCCTCTGTGTTATTTCATTTTATTATTAACTAATAAGTTTGGGGTATAATTTCTCACATCCCCAATAATTCCAGCATTATTTATATGTGATTAGAAACACATTTCTTCCTCATTAAGACCTCTTAAATACAACCGATGCCGTGCGGAAAAACTGTATGGGATACTACCCAAACCCTCTTTGTTCCTTCAGGTTGCCATATAATTCCTTTACCAAAATGATGATGTCTTATCATTTTATGTGCATATTATAAATGGTGGTTACATTTAACAAAATTTATTTACAAATACCCTTTGATCATTCTCTTTCATGGATATACATTTTTTTAAGTGACACCATCCTCAACACTTCCTAGCAAGCAATCCTACTTTGAGGGATCTTCCAAAATTCTTACCTGATTTCAAGTGAAATCTATCTTTTATTTGAAGTCACCATTGTCTTTATAAAATAATTATTTTTTTACTAATAAAACATTTTTTGTTATCTTCTTATTTTATAAAAAGGATTTTTCCCGTTTCTACTTTAAATGCTCTATAATATTTTCATTAAAATTGAAAAAAATGTTTTAATGCTAAAAATTATTAAATTCTATAAATAATGGTTTTCAATTCTACCTTAAATCACATACCATGACACATTCCTATTTCAGATTTTTATTTTACATGTATTTTTTAGTTCCTTTATTTCAGGGACACTTTTATGATACACCTGTTTGTTATGCTTTATGACATGATTATGGTACCCAATTAATTCAATGGGTAACCCCAATTTATGATTGATTGTCTATGATTATTTATATGGAAAACAAATTCAAGAAATTTTAGGATGCGTGCGCCCAGATAGGACAATAATTCATTGGGTAATGTTGTGTCTCATGAGATGTTATGTGTGACGGTCTTGGTAGATATCCTTGGCTTCTGCTACCAAATGCTACAGTCCTGGAGGTTAACATTGAATCATGCTAAATTCATGTTTTATGTTTCCTCCACATTAATATGACTCCATGTTTATATGATTCAATGTTTATATTTTATGATTCCATATGTTACATGAATTTTTAAATCTTCATTCCATGCCTTATATCCCTTGTGAAATTGGTTTATTTCTATGGTTATTCCCTTAATAGGATATTTAGCTCATACCTTTTTATGTGTTGCCCAAGGTTACTCTATGATGATTTTTGATCACAATGGAAGTTAGGATCCCAATTTAGGGATTAAATAAATAAATGATTTATTTAGTTCTATGTTTATTTCTTATATGTACATTGTCCTCCAAGACACTAGATATTATGATCCTTGGATTTTACTATGATATAATATTAGGATTAAAATCATGTATTGTGATGTGTAAATATATAGGGTTGATATAGTTGGTATCACAAGACGGTCTAGTTATTTTTATAGTTTAAGAATATATCCCTCTAGTAAGAACGTTATGTAGGAGACTGTGTATAAGAAAACACCCCTAATGTTTTGTATGTATAGGTTTTGTGGTTTGTCAATAAAATACATCCTTATGTTGATAAAAATATGTATAGTTGGCTCTATAATAAATGTATCTAGGGGTTAAACCAAAAAAACTCTTTGTGCTAGACCCAAATGGGATTGGGTGCACAATAATGGGCCTTGATGCTCTCGTGGTTAGACACTCCCAGGAAATATTATTTGGTAAATTCATGAGCTTGGTAGAAACCATTATTAAGGGAATGAGAAAAAACCACATAAAAATATATGATAAAAAATGATCTAGGATAACCTAGATTGAGAAATTGGGAATCACAAGTTAGGATACACTTCTCCTTTAAAATGTTATCCTCTTATGTTCAATGTTTCCTTTTTATGATCAATAGCTATATATTCTAGCCCTAAAATTATAGTATCTTTTTCATTGATAATGGTGTTAAATAGAAGAACACATGACAATAATAAATGTGATAGGGAATGTGAATATTTCTTTAATTATATTCCTACTATGACTAGAACAGGAGATCAAAACATCATGATAGTACTTGATTAGCTGGCTCAAGTTATGAATAATAAATTGAATCTTCTGGAAAATTATCCTCCTCTAGGAAAGAGAAAGTTGTGGCTGAATACATCAGGCGGAAAAGGCCTCTCATGTTTAGTGTATCTTCTCCTCCCCTGCTCATAGAACTATGTCTTTACTCCATTGAAAAGTTATTCTTTGTCTTTTAGAGTGCATAAGAAGAGAAACTCATAATGGCGGTCTGTCTTTTTGACGAGGAAGATGATCAGTGGTAGACACTAATATAGAATATGAATCCATAGAAGGATACTTATTCCAATGATTATGAGGAATTCAAGAGAATGTATTTCAAAAAAAAATCCCCAAAACCTCTATCTCAAGATGTAAAAATAGTTCCTCATACTCAAATAGAAGAAAGATGAGTCAATTGGGGCATATGAAGAAAACATCACAATGCATTCAAGGCACACCTCCACCTTTGTCTGGAACATCAAAATCAGGGTAGATCAATTATTTAGTTGACTAATGCAGAGTCTATAAAAATCAATAGAGATTAGAGATGTCGACAACAAAGAAGAAATTTTATGTTTTTCTCTTATGGTTGAAATTTATTTTGAATACTCTCAGTGGTATCGTGGTTCTGATGAAAAAAGTGAAAATTGTAATTTAATATGGGAGTATACAAATATAAATTCCATTATGTAAAGATGCCTAATCATCCCAAGTGTGAAAATTATGGGAATATTCATCATGTTGACTATTTAAAGGGAACCATGAATTTCATAAAATTTGTAATTTTGGGACATCATGATAAAAACCAGCAAAGAGATATGAAAAATAACACTATTGTGGATGAAGAAACGAAGGTTTAGATCAACACTCAGCCTATAGTGTAGTGTTACAACTTCAAGGAAAATTATAATCATGGTAATAATTTATATAATATGAGTGTTATCAAAGGTAATCAACAAAAACTTCCAAGGAATCAATTATGGTATTATCCTATCACTACAGCTGAGGTGGAGCTGTAAAGCAATGTGATGATAGGGACACTAGTTATTCATACAAGAATAGTGAATGTATTATTTTATTCTAGTTCTACACACTCATTCACATCTTTTCATTTTTATTATAACTATTAATACACCACCTCAAAATTTGGAGAATATGTTATCTATGAAAATAGAGAATGGGGAAATTATTGATTCTAATGTTTATAACACCTCCCCGGTAAATGATTTAGGACTGAACCTCCCAACAAATCTGTAACATCCTAGGTAAATAAAGAATATAAAATTTTCATATTTATTAATATTTTTAAATTAATTATTAATTTTACTTTAATGGGGAAGCTATGTTTGATGGAATACCCGATACACAACATCCTATTTCTGTGAAATCTTACATTGCACACAATGTTGACTTGTACTGAAAAATAATATAATAATATTTTTAATTTAAATTATAGTTAAAGCCTAGCCATTATTATTGTGGGAATAAATATAAGTTACTAAAAAATGATTATACAAGTTTTTGAAATATTATTACATTTATCCAGTAAATGTTAGAGGCTTAAAATGTGAATGAATCTAATTTACTTTAAAAGGTTGATTTACCACCTTTTAATGTTGACCGCCATTTAAATATAGTTTTGGTCACTTTTATTTGCTAATTATGAAAAATTTTAATTATTATTTAGAATAAGGACATAAAACATCACTTTGGGTACAATTTTGGTATTTTTTCTATGAAAATTCATTTTTTTGATGAATAGTGAAGAAACTGTTTTTAATTCAAATATGAATTGAAATATAATTTATTTATATGGATAGATTATAATTTTAATTAGTTTCAATGTGTAAATAGATTATATTTTTACTATTTAATCCAATTTTTTTCTTTAAAATTAGTTTCTCTTTGAAATTGGATATAAACAAGTGTCATTTTTTTGATAGGTAATATATCTAAAAAACATGCTTTTCGTTCTAATAGTGGGAACTAATTTGAAATTAATTTCTGTCACTTTTTTGTTTTTAATTTGGAAGAATTGATTTTATATTTATAATCAAGTTGTCTAAATTATAAAAATAGGTATCTTTTACTTTTATACATTAAGAATATTAACTTCAGTAAAAGTTTTATTTACCATGGCTAAAGGGTAAATATGTTATGTAATGGTAAACCAATATTATTTTTATAATATTAAATTACCTGAACATGTTTCATGATCCTATTGGTTGATACATATCTGACCTTGGTAATCTTTGGTTTGATTTGGGGACCCCATTGATCCACATGTGAGTGATAATGAAACTTTATTTTAATTAACTTAATGCAATGAATAAAATGACAAAAACCAATATCTTTTAATAAATTAATTTTTTCCATGGCGTATATAAGATCTTTTTTCGACTATAAATATTATATGGAAAGCTAAAAATATTTAATACATCATGGTAATTGTTTTATAATTTTTATACATCATATAAATTAAATTATTTATGGCACAATAATGATGGGGTGTTTACCTCATTAATAAATGATTCAAATAAATAACATTATAAAGACTACAATAATGTCCAAAACCGTTACAATTTTTATAGGATGATTTTATTTCTACCATGAGGAATCTTATATACTAATTTAATATGTTGTGGACCTTTATAAACCGAAAATTATTATAAAACAAAATAATAGTTTCACACTATCCTAAAGATCCTCTCTCACCTTATAAAAAGCATTCATCTCTAACCCATTATGCACACCTCTCAAGCCCAATGAAACATCCAACCACTTCCCATATAATCTCTAAATATCCCTCTCTTCCACCTACAATCCTTAACTTTGGATGAACTCACATCAAGAAACCCTTTTGGTTCAATCCAAAGGGAGTTACCCGATTAAAAGGTAACGTCTTCTCTTATGTTATTTTGTTTTATTTTACTTCTCCAACACCTAAAATATTTCTATTCTTTTATTTTAAAATAACCCCACTATCCTAAATATACTAGGATTTTTTTCTGAGAGGTATTCAACTTACACATTCACAGACCACCATCTAATGGGTAATGAACATACTGTTGTTGTGGATGGAAAACTAACGCCTCACGAGACGATGATTGTTCAACTATCTTATACGGCCTCTCTTGGTGGCCATTATGATGGAAATTTATTTATATATGATATATATTATGTGTATGTTTTCTTTATGATTCTGTATTTTTCATTTATATCATACCTTTATGGATTCCATTATGGGTAAACACAAGAATTTCATTTTAGGAAGTGCGGACTACCATCCCCCAAAGTGATATAACTCATTAATTCCATATGTGGGATGTATAAAAGATGGAGTTAATGATATTATACATAATGTACCTATGTATTATTATGTTTTCATTCCATTAAATATGAAGTAGAAATGGATGTAGCGTTCATGCGTATGTACGGCTTACCATCTTCATGAACGGTGCCTTTCATTTCTTACCACCAAATGTTATGTACTATTATAAATACATATATATACTGTATATATAAAATATATATTATATCTAAATAATTAATATAAATCTAGAGACAATAAACTATTGACCACATAGACAACTTGTAAATATAAAAAATTCATTTTTAACAAAAGTACCAAATATCGACAAAATGACTGTTATTAACTTAAATAATTACCTAACGTTTATAACATGGTAATGTGTTCTATAAATGGAATCATAAACTTCAAAAAATATCATACGCAATTTGAAATTAACTTAGGTTTATTATTCAGGAATAACAAGGAACAAATGAGTCTAGTCGGACACGAGGTAAGGGAATTCCTATCTCACTTTTAATTCCGTGAGATTTCCATTGTTCACCAATAATTTATTACTTGTGGGTGTTGTGTACTTCCATATGATGTATATTATCATGATTTTATTTCTATTCATGTTATTCTTTAAATCATTTTTTGGTTATTAACTTTTGTTCATATGAATCGATTGATTACAACGTGGTAAGGGATTTCAATCTCACTTTTTATTCCCATGAGATTCATGCTATATATTACACTATTTCCTTTTGTGTGGTTTATTTATTGCACAATATTTTATTAATTATGTAATATACTTCAAATAATGGGTATTTACAACTTTATTTTATGATCCTTCATTATTGTCTTGTATGTTTCATATGTAACAAAATCAGTAAGGGATCCTTTTAACTCAATTTCCATTCCTTGGGTTAATCTTAATATTCTTAATTATGTCAGGATAGGATTATTTGTGGAATCACTATTTATTTATTTATTTTTTAATTTCCACTACACTTTTGGGGTATATACTTTTTATATACATAATCACCCCATTGATAAATTCTCAAGTCATCGATATGAACATGATAAGAGAAATTTTAACTCAATTTCTATTCATTTAGTTAAACTTCCATTTCATTGGTTTTGTTTTAAAAAGAATATGTGTGAATGTTCTATGATTGATTTACACTGAATATCCAATCATATTGAGTGTATTTATAGTTGTCACACAGTATTAAGTAATTTTTTAATCCTAAATATAAGGATATAGTTTTTATAATTGATTTCATCCCAATTTACATTCCATTGAGACTTCATTATTGTTACGCACCAATTAACATTTATATGATGTATATATTTCCCTTTGGAATATTATATCACGAAACCTTTTATTCTGATGATATTATAATTTTACGATTCAATGTTATTCCTCAATTATTTATATTCAAGAGTCTCATTTTATTGAAAACAATTTAACTAAAATATCATTTTAAATGTTTTAAATATTTATTCTTCCAAATCATTATTTGTAATGACCATATTTTAAAAAAATGGTTGTAAGGATTTATTTATATAGAAATTAATGTTTTCAAATGATAATTTATTTAATTATTTTAATGTGGTATGGGACACTTTGATTAAAAATCACTTTTTTAAATGTTTTAAATGGTTTTGAAGATAGTTTGATAAAGAATTTTTTATGTCTATATGTTGAAATTATATACTGTGATTGTAATGTGGAAATGTTATATTTCCCTTTAATCTTGTTTTATGTGATATGAATATGTTATTCTTATTGGTCATTGTTTACGTATATGGGTGTTTCCGTGATAAACCTAGGGCGGGTGAGCCCGAGATAGCTCCCCAATGAATTGGGTAGCGTGACAGAGGTAAATTTGAATGTTCCTTCTAATAGATTTCAAGAAATATGTTATGATGGATATTCCAAATGTGACTCCCTATGTTTCTATGATAGCTAAAATGTATTTATGTTACGAATTCCATAATTTACGTTTATTATTTATGATTTCTATGTGTTATTCATAAATATTATGATTTTGGAAGGTATGTTATAATTGAAAATTATTGGTTTCATTGATTTGTATTTATTGATGGACTAATGGTTTAATCCTTATTTTATAACCCTTATTGAGATTTTCATGCTCATCCAGAGTTTTTGTAATGTTTTCCACAAGACATAAAATGAATAAGGGTCAAGGATGAGATCAAGAAAAGGTCACTCTGTCTAAAACAATGAATTAGACATGTTTCTTTTTAAGTGTTTTTATTTTATTAAAAAATTGATACTGAGTAGTAGTGTCTACATGTAATATTCCAGTTAATATGAAATAGTCATTGAATAATTCTCTAAAATTTTAAACCTTAAAAGATCCTCAATGTGAATAATTCTTTTAATTCATTATTACGTAGTGTTTAAGGCATGGTCCTTATATTTGGTATCAGAGGCCATTTTAGATAACATTAGTGGTTAGGGTGTTCTTTAAGCATAAGTGACATAACCATAATGGATATCATATTATAAACATCCATAGCTATTTTAGATATATATAATGAGATTATGATAACATGAATAAGTAAATATTATTATTTACCCTCAACATAAGATATTATATGAGTATTTTACTGATATACTCACACTTACCATTTTGGATTTAGTAAATAGCTAGATCTAGCAGGCACCAAAGTAACAGTGGATGTGAAGAAAACTAGGAAGGTTTTATGAATGAGCAACTGAATGAAATACGAGCTTCAATGATAACTCTTATGTTTATTCTCCAACTATATGGGGGTCATTCTTGACTACCTAAACCATGTTGATTTTTATAAGGCAACATATATGCAAGAAACAAATCCCTACGGATTTTCAGGTAATTATCATAAAGGTAAGTATGCTAAAAAAACCTATGTGTCAAGGATGTGGAAAGAAGCACAAAGGAAATTGTTTCAAAGGGATGAGAATATTCTATAGATGTGGAAGTGAATTCCATAAAGTAAGAACCTTCCACCGAAAGAGAATCATTAATTTGACTCTATAAAAGGGAAAGAAGTGCTTTCTAAGGGTTAAATTGAATGTTTTAAATGTAGTGTGCATGGTAATTATATAAATATATTTCCTATGAAGAAGGTTTGTAAATGGGATCACCAGGATCATAAAATTATATTTTTACCAATACCTAATGTCATTTTTATTGAGGATGTGGAAACTGACAATGGAAACTGAAAGGTATGGATTATTTTTTAACTAATGATTAAACATTATTGAATCATAAGCCATGATTCAAGATTTTGTTTTTAAGATATAAGTATTTCAGAATAAGTTAGAAAGTAATGGTTAATGGATCATGAATACTGTTGAATGATTAATAAGTCAACATATAAGGGATTGAGGTGTTATGGTTGATTTTAGGATGTTGAAATGCTTAAAAGTATTAAGGCTCTTTTGATGATGATATTACATTAGAAGAATTTTTATAGTATTTGTAACCCCGATGTCTGATATAAGAAGATTTTATTCATTGAATAATTACCTTTTCTTTTGTCAATATAGTTATCCAGAACCATTTGGGTTTATATGATCTTCGAATTTGAGGCAATTACAGGTTAATAAATTTTGGGATGGAAAATTAAAGTTAAATGATAACCTTTATGGTTAAAATATGTTATTGTTATTTTTAATGAATTTATCTCTTTTTTGGTAATGTTATCAAATTATGTAGTTTTTGAAAAAGGACAACACACAGACTGTGTAACAACCCATTGCATCAGACAAAGCGGTGGGAATCGAACCCACAACCAAAGTGCGATTGGGATTTATCACCTACCACTAGACTACATGAAGTCCCTGGTTAGTATGAATATTTATTTTTAGTTATATAATTTTATGAATCATGAATAAGCTGATTTTGGGTTATCTATGGAAATGGGTAATCTACCATGGAGAATATGTGATTAGGTTAATTACTTTTCAATATGAGAATTTTAGAGTAACTAATGAAATTTAGAAATAAATTATAAGATTTATCTCAAAGACTATGTGATTAAATCCTTATTAGATTTGGGTTTCAATATTAGTTTTGATTACATTTATGAATTTAATATAATGTTGTTTATTGAATGGTCTTTGTTGAGATTTGGGTATTGTTTGAAAATTTTTTGGGATTAAGAGTAGTTTTTCTTTTTGTAAAAGATTGTCCTTTTTTGGGGATTGACTGATCTTCTACTTACCATTTTTGGTTTTGGATAATTTTTAAAGAAATAGGAATAATATAGTTCAGATTATGTAGATTATGTGATTCTCTAGAAGTTTATTATAGTTCTTTATATGTGAACTTTTCATCTTGAATACACATCATTTGACGAAAAATGCGTTTGTGGTAGGAATTCAATAAAGGATGAAAGTCCACATGAGAAGTAAGTACATTTCCATATATTTTTATTTATTCTCATAAATAAATTCTTCAACATAATTAAATGTATCTTAAAACAATAATGTTTTATATTAACTTTTCATAATGGGGAATCAAAGACAGTTTGACCCATCACAAGTTTGGGATTTCTTGGTGGTCAAATTTTTCTTAATCATGTTTTATATCACTCTCCATCAGTACATGATGGTTTTATTTCTCCCCCATATCCATGTTATAATGGAATCCTAGTATCTTTTGTCTTGGGGGACCATTTTACTTCTCTAACGTTATATAAAATTGATAGATTTATAGACCCTTTTTCTGATATGGGACTTTTAATAATGTTTCTAAGACCAAATTTAAAATTTCGAGGACGTAATTCCCAAAACGGGGGAAGGATGTAACATCCTAGGATAATAGAGAATATTAAATTTTCATATTTATTAATATTTGTAAATTAATTATTAATTTTACATTAAAGGGGATTCTATGTTTGATGGTAAACCTAATACACAACAACGTGCTTCTTTGAAATCTTGCATTGCACACAATGTTTCATTGTACAGAAAAATAATATATTAATATTATTATTTGAAATGGTAGTTAATTCCTAGTTGTTTTAATGGTTGGGATAAATTTAACAAACTAAATAATGATTATACCTATTTTTTAAATATTTTTACATTTATCCAATTAAATTAAGAGGCATAAAATGTGAATGAATCAAATTTACTTTAAAAGGTTGACTTACCACATATTAATGGAAAACCATATTTAAATCTAGTTTTGGAAAATTTTATATATTATTTATAAAAAATATAAAATTATTCTTTAGAATCATGACATAAAAATTCACTTTTGGTAAAATTTTGGTATTTTTCTGATAAAAATTATTTTTTTCATGAATGGTGTAAAATATTGTATTTTAATTCAAAAATTCCTTTTAATCTAATTTATTTATATAGTTAGATTATATTTTTAATTGGTGTTAAATCATATTTAGATTATATGTATACCATTTAATCCAATTTTGGTCATCAGAAATAATTTCACATTTTAATTGGACAAAAACAAGTGTCAATATTTTGACATTTAATATTTCTAAAAAACATTCTTTCCTTTTTACCAACGAGAATTAATATTAAATTAATTTCTGTAACTTCTGTGTTTTGAATTTGAAAAAATGGTTTTCATATTTGGAATCAGGAGGTCTAAATTGTGTAAATTGATAACTTTTATTTTTATATATAATGATTATTTACTTCAGTAAAGTTTTTACTTACCATCATTAAAATGTAAATCTGTAAAATAAGGGTACAAAAATACTATTATAATAATATAAAATTAGTCTAACATGTGGCTTAATCTTATTGGTTGATACATATCCGACCATGGACATCTTTGGGTAGATTTTGGGGCCCCATGGAGCCACATGGGAGTTATAATGGGACTTTATTTTAATTAACTTAAAGCAAATACAAAAATGACAGAAACAAATAACTTATAGTAAATTAATTTTTACATAGGATTATATAAGTTATTTATACTAATATATATATAAATTATTTAGAAATATAAAAATATTTACAAAATCATGGTAAATTTTTTATAATTTTTATACATCAAATAAATTAAATTATAGATGACACAATAATGATGCAGTGTTTACCTCATTAATAAATGATTAAAATAAATTAGATTATAATGATTAAAATAATGTCCAAAGCCTGTCCAATAATTATAGGATGATTTTATTTCTACCATTAGTTATCATATCTTCGACTATAATTTGTTTTGGACCTTTGTAAACCTAAAATAATTATATAATAAAATAATAGTTTCACACCTTCCTAAAGAGAACCTCCCCCATATAAAAATCCTTCACCTATAACCAATTACTCACACATCTAAAGCCCCTTGGCTCGTCCAAACCCTTACCAAATATTCTCTTATGATACCTCTCGTCTACCTAGAATGATTAACATAGGAAAAAGGCAGATCAAGAAACCCTTTTGGTTCAAACCAAAGTAAGTTACCAGATATAAAGGTAATGTCTTCTTTTAAGTTCTTTTGTTTTATTTTACTTCTACAACCCCTAAACTCTTTTTATTCTTTTCTTTTATAAAAAAAGTATCCTCAATATACTAGGATTTTTTATGAGAATTATTCTAACTACACTTTCACACACCTCCTTCTAATGGGTAAAAAACATACTGTTTCTGTGGATCGAAAACTAACGCCTCACGAAATGATGACTATTCAATTATCTCTTATAGCCTTTCATGGTTTCCATTATGATGGAAATGTATTTATATATGATATATATTATTTTTATTTTTTTAATTATTCTGTATTTTTTATTTATATCATTTCTTTATGGTTTCCATTATTGGAAAACGCGATAATTTCATTTGAGTAAGTGCGGACTACCGCCCCCTCAAATTGATCAGACTCATTAATGCCACATGTTGGATGTATAAAGGATGGGGTTAATGATATTATATATGATATTATAATAGAATAATAACATATATATGTATCATTATGTTTTAATTCCATTAAATATGAAATATAAATGAAAGTAGCATTCATGCGTTCATACGACATTCTATGTCCATGAACGGTGTATTTCATTTCATACCTCCATATGTTAAATAATATTATAAATACACACACACACGAACACACATATATATATATACTTGATATATATTATTTATATTATATATAAATCATTAATATCATTCTGTAGGCAATGGAATTTTGACCACAGAGACAACTTGTAAATATAAAATGTTCATTTTTTACTCAAGTACCAAATATCGACAAAACAATTGTTATTAACTTAAATGATTACATAATTTTTATAACTATTTAATGTGTGATATAAAAATAATAAAAAACATGAAAATGGGTTTGAATCATTTATAAATTAACTTAAGTTTATTATTCAGGATGAACAAGGAACAAACGAGTCAAGTCGGACACGAGATAAGGGACTTCATATCCCACCTTTAATTCCATGAGATTTCCATTGTTCACCACTAATTTATTGAATATGGTGTATTTATTACTTCCATATTATATATATTATCATTATTATTTTTATATTCATGGTATTATTTGAATCCTTTTTTGTGATTAACTTTTGGTCATATGAATTGATTGATTACAACGTGGTAAGGGACTTTCATCTCACTTTTTATTCCTGTGATATTCATGTTATATTTTCCAAAATTTCCTTTTGTTTGGTGTATGTACTACCCTATATTTTATTTATTGTGTAATGTAATTCAATTTATGGGTATTCACATCTTCATTGTTTGATCCTTTTTCCATGGGTTGTGTGTTTCGTAAGTTACCAAATTAGTAAGTGAACCTTTTGACCCCATTTCAATTCCTGGGGTTAATCTTATAATTATTAATTATTTCATGCAATGATTATGTATGTAATCACTATTTATTTATTTTTGTTTTAATTTCAACTCCCCTTTGTTTGGATATACTTTTGATACTCATAATCACTCCATTGATAAATTCTCAAATAATCAATATGAACATGATAAGAGTAATTTTAACTCAATTTCCATTCATTGAGTTAAACATCCAAGAAATTGGTTTAGTATTAAAAATAATATGTTTGAATGTAATATAATTTATTTACACTAAATATATAGTCATATTGAGAGTATTTAAATTTTTCACACAATATTATGTAATTGATTTATCTTTAATATAAGGTACTGTTTTTATAAGGGATTTTGTATCAACTTAAATTCTATTCAGACATCATTGTTGTTATGCACCAATTCACTCTTATATGGTGTATATACTATCATTTGGCATATTATATCACGAATTCAATTATTCAGATGATATTATAAATTTCTAATTCAATGTTATTCCTTAATTATTTGTATTCAAGAGTCTATCATTTTGTTAAAAACTCTTTAACAAAAATATAATTTTAAATGTTTTAATAATTTATTATTATAAATATTTATCATTAATTTCCATATTTTAAAAAATAGTTTTAAGGATTTATTTATGTCGAAAATAATTTTTTCAAATGATTATTTATTTAAATGTTTCAAAGTCTTGTGGGAAACTTTGATTCAAAAATATCTTTGTTAAATGTTTTAAATGGTTTTGAAAATGGTTTGATAATGAATTGATAATATATAAATCATGAAATAATATGTTGTGATTGAAAAGTGGAAATTTCATATTTCCTTCATTATTATTTTAAGTGTTATGAATATATTATTTTTATTGGTAATTTTTTATGTATACGGGTCGTTCTGTGATAAACCTAGGGTGGGTGAGCTCGAGAGAGCACTCCAATACATTAGAAAATGTGATGGAGGTAAACGTGATTGTTTCTCCTAAGAGATTTAGTAAATATACTTTGATTGGTATTCCAAATAAGACTCCCTATGTAGTAGTGATAGATACAATGTATGTACGTTATGAATACCATAATTTACCTTTATGATTTATGATTTCTGTGTGTTATTCATAATTCTTATGATTTCAGAAGGTATGTTTTGATTTAAATGTATTGGTTTCATGGATATGTATTTATTGATGGGATAATCTTTTCCTTCCTTATTTTATAACCCTTACTGAGATTTTTATTCTAATCCAATGTTTTTAAATGTTTTCCACCTGACATAAAGATGAATAAGGGTCAATGGTGGGATCTGGGAAAAGTCATGTTGTCTAAAACATGGAAGTAGGCATGTTTCTTTTTAAGAGTTTTTATTTTATTAAAAAATGGATACTGAAAATTAGTGTCTACATGTAATATTCATGTTGATATCAAATAGTTATGGAATATTATATAAAACTCTAAAACTGAAGAAATCCTCAATGTGAATTATTCATTTAATTCAGGATTATGTAATGTTTAAGGCTAGTTCCTTATAAAATCTCATCATACTTCCTCTAGTTGAGTTTGATGTTATATGTGGCATGTGTTGTATATATTTATACAAATCCAATATACACTATTGAGAAAGGGAGATCACACTTCACATCTCGAAGAATCCTCCAATAATTTTCCAATTTAATTGCGAAGTTGAATCTCCATTTGAATAATTTTCTCAAGTGTGGATATTAATTCATTATGAGCCAAAATGTCTACCACAAATTATTGATACAAAGGAGAGAATCATGTTTAAATACATTCCCATTGTGAGGGATTACACTGATGTATTACCTAATGTGTTTCATGGCCTTTCGATTAATAGGGAGGTTGAGTTCTCAATTGAACATATTCCTAGATCTCTGCCTATATTAAATACACCTTATAGAATGGCCTTGTAGAGCTAGAGGGGCTAAACAGAATGTTATAGAAGAATTTAGAGAAGGGTTTTATATGCTTGAGTGCTTCATCATGGGTGGTTCTAGTCCTATTCATTAATAATATTGATGGATTAATGCTCAAATACATTTTTTACCATGAGAACAATAAAATCATGTCAAAGAACAAGTATCCCATACCACGCATAGATAATTTGTTTAATCAGCTTTGTGGGGACATTTATTTCTCTATGGTGGACCTTTGGTTGCGATACCACCAATTAATGGTGGACATGGAACATATTCCCAAGAAATCATTTAAAATAATTTATAGAAACAATTATTTCATAGTGATTCCCTTCATACTCACTAAATATCTATTAATTTCCATGTATTTAATGAATAGATTCATTAGATATTACCACAACAAATTTTTGGTAGTCTTTATCAATGATTTTCCTATAAACCCAAAGAGCAAGGAAAAACATGAGGAGTAATTGAATACTGTGTTAATGAAATTGAGCATGGAGAAGTTGTTTGAAATGTATAGTAAAAATGAGTTTTGGATGGAGGAAGTATCATTCTTGACAAAATTTATCTCCAGAAAATGGATATCTACGGACCCTTCCAAGAAATATTTTATTGAAGAGTGGCCCAGGACAAGATCTGTAATTGAGGTCCCCAACTTTGTGGGTCTAGCCAGTAATTTTCGACAATTTATGAATTTTTTAGTTGATTTTAAAACAAAATGGGAGAGCTGAGATGAAAGGGTTTAATGTTTGTCTCGGATCAAGAATGTGGAGATACTTTTAATGAGTAGAAGAAGACATTATTCACTATGCTAATACTAACACTCCCAAAAAGTAGAGAACTCTTTGTGTTGTATAGTAATTACCCAAAGAAGGTCTTCAGTTGTTTTTTGATGAAAAATGATAAAATGATAGCCTATGCCTCACGGAAGTAGAAAATACTTGAGAACAATTATCCCATGCTTGATCTAGATATGGTAGCATAGATATTTTTATTGAAAATCTAGCAGCATTATCTCTATGGGGAGAAGTGTGAGATATATACTAATCAGAAGATTCTAAAATATATATTCACATATAAAAATCTTAATATGAACCATTTATAGTTGATAGACCTCATCAAAGATTATGACTGAAAAATAAACTACCATCCCGGTAGGGAAAACAAGATGGCAGATGCTCTAAGTAAAAATGATCATGCATCCTTATAAATTATGAAAATTGAAAATGATCCAATATTCTGAGATTTTTATAAGATGGAAATGGAAATCATTGAGGGTAGAACGTCATCAATCCTTTCTCAAATTATTTCTCCAATATCTCTAATAGTGGAAATAAATTATTCTCAATGAAATGATATGGAAATTCTGAAAAAGGTGGAACTGTTAAAATGGGAAATCCTCTGATTTCCTGATTAATAATGAAGGATTTGTATGATTTGAGTCATTATTATGTGTATCATCAAATCCAGAGATAAATAGGGAGATTTTTTATGAAAATCATAGCTCTGACTTCTCTATTAACCTAGGGAGCACAATGTTGTCTCGAGATCTCTGAGAGAACTTTTCGTGGAACAATATTAAGAAAGAGATCATTGAGTATACATAAAAGTTCATTGTATGTCAACATGTCAAGTTTGAAAGATATAAGTCTAAAGGGATGATGCAACCACTACCCATACCAACATTGAAGTGGGAGAATATTACCATGGAATTTTTCACTGGACTTACAAGGACATCTAGATAAACAATTCCTATATCGGTCATTGTGGATCATCTTACAAAGAGAGCTCTATATTTCTTAATTTAAGAGGACTTATCATTAGATCAAAATTCATGGATATATATCAAATAGGTGGTAATGCTAAATGGAGTACCACAATCTATTTTATCTGATAGTGATTTGAGATTCACTTGGATGTTCTGGATGAGTCTCCAATACTCTCTAAGAACTAAACAGAACTTCAGTATGACTTATCATCCTCAATCTAATTTCAACTCTAAGTGAACTATTCAGAAACTAGAAGTTATGTTGAGAAAATTTTGTATGGATTTCAAAGGAGGATGGGACCAACATTTTCCGGTAGTTAAATTATACTACAAAAATAGTTTCCACTCGATTATCTGAATTGATACATACGAAGATTTATATGGGAAAAGGTATAAAACACAGGATTGTTGGGATGATGTTGGATAACATAAGCTACTTGGTCCAGAAATGGTCAGAGAAATAGTGGAGAAGGTGAAAACCATTCAGTACCATGTAAAGGAATTCCAATTTCTAGAAAAGAGTTATGCAGACAATCATATATGAGACCTAGAGTTCTAATATAGACACATGCTATTTCTATGAATATATCGATGGAATATGGTCATTAGGTTAGGGAATAATGGAATGTTATGTCCCAAGTACATCGGCCCCTTCGAGATTATTAATCATGTGGTGGATGTGACCTTTCGACAGACACTTCAATCTACAATTTCCAGTGTACATGATTTTTTTCTTGTATCCCACTTATGGAAGTACAAAACTAACACTTAACAAGCACTCTCTTTAGATGTGGTACAGTCGGGGAATTATCTTTCTTATAAGGAGCAGCCAAAGAAGATCTTGGATCATAGAGATAAAGTTTTACATAACAAGACTATTAAACATGGAATAGTATTGTGGTGGAACCTAATGTATAAATAACCATCATGGGAACTGGAGGAAGAAATGAAGGAAAAGTACATGCACCTATTTATGGCTTAGAATATAACACAAAATTTCAGGGGCGAAATTTCATAAGGGGGAATAATGTAACGACCCAACCCTTTATCAAGGGAAAATAACTTCTAAAAATTATTTCATATAATCATATTAAATAAAAACACAATGAACTACTAATTACTATATAACTTTAAATATAATATTGTCACTTTTGGGAATTGAATTTTGAAAATCTAACATACAGTGTTGCGTTCAGGGTGATTTTTGACGTCTAATGGAAGGATGTTTTGTTGGTTAATAGTAACATACACTTATGAATAGTTACATACCCATATGAATAGTTAAATTACCCTTATGAATTGGGAATCATCCAAAAAAAATAGTAACATCACCCTTGGATGTATAAAAAAAATTAGGTATCTTATAGTTGATAATATGAACATAGTAAAAGTATGGTTATTTTTGTATGTCATATTTAATTAATTTAAAATAAAATATATTTCCCCTTAATGGTGTTTATAAGTTAACAACATTATTTCTTATGGTTTTAAGATAATTTAATAAGACATTATATAATTTTTTAAATCATTGTAAAATTATTTATAGTTTTAAAATTTGTATTTCTCTAGTAAATTATCATTTAAATTAAAAATTAAATTTATAATATTTTAAAAATTATTTTTTAAAAATTGATTTCATTTTTGGATTCTACACATTGAAAAATGCTTATGGAAAATTTTTGGTATTTTTCTAAAATATTTTAATTTTTATGATTACTAAAATACTATAATTCATGATAAATGCTAAAACATGAAATTATGAATAATGAATCAGTCATGAAAGATGTAAATTGCTATTGTTTCAAACTCACATTCACATATTACTATTTTTTGGTCAATGGAATCAATTCTACTACTTATCTTAGTGAAAAATAATAATCTATTGATTAAAATATTAAGAAAACCCTCCACTATTCCGTTATAAAAAACACCCACACTCCCCTCTTCTCATCACTCCTCTCATACCTTTTTAATTTTCTAAATTCTACCCAAATTTCTACACAATATCCTCCACCACAACTCGTAGCTTATGGTCTCCTCAAATGACCAAACCCTCTCCTGTTAAGTGTCTCTCAGGGATGATTATATCAAGAGGTAAACAACTCTTTTCTTTTCTTTCATTTTCCTTTCATGTTCCTTTGTTATGTTTTCCTTCCTAACCACTCCTGATCCAAATGGAATGAAACCTCCAGTACCATACATGTAATGGAATGTTTTTATGCTAATGAGATAATTAATTATCATCTCTCCTTTTCCCTCTTTCTATATGATAGAAATGAAAAAACTATCTGAGATGTGTTAATTAACCACATTCAAGGGCGACGAGTTATCAATTTCCATTTCCATATTCAATTCTGGTCATGAATCCATTTTTATTGTTTAAATAGAATATTAAATGTCTATTTTATCTTATGTGATTTTCTATAATACTTATTCAAACATGATGTAATATAATAATACAAAATAAATTAATTGTGAGAAAAATCACCAAATTAATCCAAGAAAATCATTAATGTTTTATATAATGATTCACCTCTACTCCAAATAACCAAATGAATTTTACAACAATTTAATATTTTGGATTTTCAGTTTAGTCATATAAATTAATTTTCCGATTACCATTTTCATCTTAAAGTTTTATCCGAGTATAAATATAAGTGATCTGATCATTAAAACCAAGAAAACGATCCCAAACAATGAAATTGAACCTCTTAACTCATCAAAAAGCACATGAATGAACATAATAAGAATATAATAAATCATTAAAATCTATTCTTTATTCATTAATAATTATCTAATGTTCAAAATATGATTATTCAGTTCATTAATATCAATTAAAGAACACCATTATACTTAAGGTAAGGAGTCCTCTATTTCTCACATTTATTCAAGAATCTCCTCTATGTTCTGTCCTTTTCTGCATAATTCTTAATATTGAGATATGATTTAAAAACTCCCAAATACATATCTCATGATTTATAAGTGATGAAAAACCTTTTTATCTATCATTAATCCCCATTATGTACAATTGATACCATGCCGATAATCTGTAAGGGATTCAACCCAAACCACCTTTGTCCTTTTAGGTTTCCTTATAATTATTTTACCAAAATGATGTTATCTTCTCTTTTTATGTGCATATTTTAAATTCATGGTACATAAACAAAATTCATTTACTTGGACCCTTTAATCATTTTCTCATGGGGTTATAAATTTTTTTTATGTGATTTCATCTTCAATACTTCCCATTAAGATAACCTATTTTGACGGAGCGTCCCAAATTCTTACCCCATTTAATGTGAACTCTATATTCTTTTTTAAGTCACTATTGATTATATAAAATCAGTATTTTTTATTATGGAATCCTTCTAGGTTCACATAAGGTTTATATATAAAGGACTCTTCCCATTTATTTTTTAATCACTCTATAGTATTTTTCCTTACAACCGCACCAAAATGTTTTAATGATTAAATTTCATAAATACTTTTTTACATATTGTAACTCATAATTGAAATCAATTAACATGATACATTCATATTTTAAATTATAAAGGTCTATGTTTATTTTATTTCATTTCTTTCATGGACACTTTTATGATACACACATTTTTTTTTCTTTATGACTTGATTATGGTACCCTATTTTTTACATGGGTAACCCCCTATGTAAGATTGATTATGTATGATTATATATGTGGAAACAATATTCACAAATAGTTATTATGGGTGCACTGAGATTTAAATCCAATTAATTTGGTAATGTGGAGTCTCATGAGACATTTTGTGCGATGGTCTTGGTGGATAGCTTTAGCTTGTGATACAATGTGAAACGATATTGTTGGTTAGCCTTGACTCATGCTAAAGTCATGTTTTATGTTTCTAACATGTTACTATGACTCAATGATTATATTATTCTATGTTTATATGTTATGATTACATATGTTAAATTCCTTTTTATATCATCATTTCAGGCCTTTTATCCCATGTGCTAAAGCTTTGTTCATATGGTTTCTCCCTTACAGGGATATTCAGCTCATCCCTTTGTTCATGGGTTCTCGAGGGTGCCCTATTCAGTTGTTCGAGAATAATTGAAGTTTGGATCCCATTATCAATATTAAATAAATAAATTTTTTATTTAGTTCCATGTTTTGAATTTTATATACCTATTCTTCCAAGACACTTGACTTTACGGTCATTCTCTTGTACTTTGATGTATAATTATGCTTTAAAATCATGTAATGTTAGGTGTAAAATTCTAGGGTTTCTATAGGGTATATTTAATAACCTATTAATGTAATGAATACGGTAAAAAATATAATATTAATATTACACAAAATTAAATCATTTTATGGTAAAAATAGATAGGTATTTCTATTATAATAATGAAAAGTACATTATCATTCGGTTATAGGGAACCTACTCGAATATATTCCATATTATTTTCAAGAAAAATATAACAAATATGATGATATAATTTTCTATTATCTAAAAACTATGTATAGGGGTATGAAAAAACATCTATGGTCTATATTCTATGTTTTATTTTCTTTTTTCGGAAATTACTATTTTATTCTTTTTAACATAAAAATTTCACTTTTTTATTTTTATATTTTTTCCTTAATATTTTACTTAATGATTTTGAAACATTATATGAGACAAATTATATTCAAAAATCATTTCAAAACTCTAATTCACTTGTGAGGAACTAGAACACAATATTAAAAAATGAATTAAAAATAATAATTTATAGGTTCTTTATTTATTATATTTTTTTTGTTTTAAATAATTTGAAGGATTTTTTACAATATATTTAAATTAAAAGATACTAGCTGGTATCACTAATCATTTTCCATTTTTGAGAGTTTTTTATACTAAATTTGATATATTCATTTCTGAAAACCTCACATTTCTATAAAAAAAATTGTATTTTTGTGTATCCTATAAGTTTTATACATTCCCTCTCAAAGCCATTGGGAGTATATGAATTGTTTTATAAAATGGTTGAGGAATTGTTTTGTTATCCCTTATTAGCTATTATAAACAACAATTTAATATATTCTTATTAAGGCTATAAATTACAATGAATTTTATTTTTGGGTTAAGTCACATTAAAAACATATTTTATCCATACCTAGACATAATCCTAAATGTTTTTCATGATTATTTTTTATTTTTGTGTAGGAAATTTCTATAATTTATTTTTTATAGGATTCATCAAATGGGTTGGTGAATTTTATGGATGTTTTAAATTTTTGATATTTGAGAAAATGTTAGGAGTAATTGTTTGTTAGTTAAATTAATTATTCATACAATTATTTTTAAATTTTACTTTTAATATATATATATATAAAATGTTGAGTAGATAACAAATTAGGTTCAAGGCAAAAAAAATAAAAATGGTAAATGATGATTAAAATATTCCTTGATTAGTATTCATAACTAAATACCCAATATCAAATAAACTGTGGTGTAAAAAATAATTGGTAAGGTAAATTGATTTGGTGGTTATTAATTTAGTTTAATGTTATATAGTGCATTGTATTTATGAGTTAAGACCTCTTAATTTTTAAATTTTCATTTAAATTCCTATCTGGTAAATTTCTACCTCTATACTTCCTATTGAAAAAAAAAATTAGTACATTTTTCATTATATATGGTTGTGGATAAAAATTGAGCCTATCCCACATGTATATAATATTGATTCAAAGGGTGATAATGTATTCTATTTAATATATGTCATGAGATGATTTTTCAATTTATATAGTCTATTTAATTTCATGTGGATAAGAAAAATAATATAATTGGGAATATATAAATAAATGAATCCACATGGATTTTTAGTAGAATGTACTAAAAATTATTTCTATCTGTTGACATCGTTGTTTTGAATTTATTTTATTGTTTAACTTTTATGTCAATTAATTGATTTAGTTTCATCATAATGATATTTCATCTAAATTAAATAACTATATTTTCCATCTACATTCTATGGAAGTTGAAATTAATGATTCTTTTTGTGGTGTTTAATGAATTAAAAGAACTATAATGTCATATAATGTGTCATATTTGAGTTAATGACAGGTAAAATACTATTCAGTGATGAATTCAAAATAAAACTAATAACTTTTTATCCCTATTTTATAGAAGTTTGGTGTGTTTCCATATTCAGTGAATATATCATGTTAGTTTGAATTAAATTATCTTACATAGAAGAAAAACATTTAGATTTTTTTACAATAAATTCTGATGTGAACTGCTAATATTATATTCATAATTCTACCGTGGAATAATTTTTTTAAGTAAAATTTTATAATCTCATCCAAATATTTATTTATAACTTTGTGTTTCTAATCAAATATATATTTGTTTTTTTGTAAAAATTTATTTCTTACAACCATAGATGTTTATTATATTACTATGTTATATAATTTTGAATTGTGTGATTTTTAATCTTGGATGGTACTTTCTTTGTAAAATCTACAAGTTAGACCTCTATTTATTTCACGTTTTGATGTTTATTTGTTGGTTAATTTCCCAAAATTATAATGATTATGTTAATGGGATTTTTGAAATAAGATATATATAATATTTTATTTTTTAACTGAATGATTCCCTATAACACACTATGTTTATAATGTGTATTTCTTATAAAATAAATATGTTTTTACGGTAGATTCTGATATATGTAAAACAAAACTGAAATAAACAAGTCCTAATTTATTAATTATATAATGTTATAATATATAAAATCAGTAAATTATATGATAATTTAATGAAATATAATAAGTAAAACATCCAATGAAATGAAACCAAAAATAATTAATTGCATAAAAAGGATGAACATCTCATCATACTAATCATCATTGATCATCATAAATATAATTATTAATATATAATTAATGAAATAAATTAAAAATATGATAAGCATCTTAAAAAGAAATTATAGAATACGATGAATTCTATTAGAGATGTATGTAAGGTTATATATTTTATTATCATATGCCCATAATATATATGGTTCATTGTTATACAGACATTGAATATGTAGTAGATGGATACACTTTTAACAAATAGTTACGATAATGTTTAGTAATTTTTAGTAATAAATAAATAATGATTGTTCAATGGAATTAGATTAAAATAATTATTTAAAATTATTTATCATAAAAATATGTATTTATATTCATTTTACATTACTATTTATATAATTTAAAAAACTATTTATTATGTTTTATGAAATTAAATGAAATATTATATTACAAATTTATTGATATAATTTAAACACAAAATGATATATAATTAAATTAGAAAGGATGAGATTGAAATAAATTAATGTTAAAAATAGATCTTTATTAGAGAAATTTTTTCAATGTGTTTTTTGTTCATATCTAAATAAAATAATTAAGTCACTTTTAAATGATGATTCTAAAAAAATTAATCATAAATGTATAAACAAAAATACATATAGTCATTTATATTTTAATTGATAAGAAAAAATATTTAGAAGATTAGTTTTTTCAAGAAGTATTTTTAAATATTTTTTAGTATAATTTATGTTTTCATTAAGATGATAGGTTTATCAAATTTTGAAATTAAATTAGATTATATTGTTTTCAAATGTGGAATCGTCATTTCAAAAACATTAAACTGGGTTAAATTCCTTTATGGTGAGAAAATAGTATCGAGGATACAAATTAGTTACTAGGAAAAATTTCAAATGAGGTAAACAAGATTAATTATATTTCAAAAAACCAAAATATCTATAAATATATTTATAAATATTTTGTATTAGGGGTTTTGTGTCATACAAACCTTATTATCCAATTTTTACCAATGTTTCTTGTTAAATTAAATCATTAAAACATAATAAATGAGTATTATCTAAAATAATACTCAAACAATGTATAATATTTTCCCTCACATACCCCCCAAACAAAAGTTTTATGTTAATTTTCATTGAATACCTAAACAATTCCTCTCATATAGACTTATTAATCATTTGGTAGCATACAGTCTTAATATGTGGGACTAAATCCTCTATTCTAAAGGAAACCATTTCGATGAGAAACTAATCGATGCATGTATCTAGTTCATCACCTTCTTTTTTAATTTCCTTCTCATAAAAAATCATTCAACATCTTATTTTATACTATAATGAAGTTATATTAATATAATAACTCTTATATGAATGTTCTATTAACGTTATATAACTATGTAATACTAATAATAAATTATTATAACATTTTCAGGTTTATGTTGAATCAAACACAAACCTGAAAGAGATATTCTAACTATAATTCCAAAACCTAAACCACTTGGTCTAAGATAGAGTGGTACATGAAATCATGCTTTCCTACCTATATACAAGAATCATCTAGATAGAAGAGTGGGTTGAATTCCAATAGTGGGAATAGTATACCCTCAGAATGATGTTCATGAAAAAAGTAATCTAATACAATTAAATGGAACAACTCAGAGTAATATATGGAAATAATGGTAATGATATATCAATATAAAAATATGTGAACATGGATCATTTTGGTAAATGAAAAAAAATTTAAATGAAAAATGTAAAAATAAATAAATTAACAATTGAGGTCTCTAGAGTTCATATTAGTCTAATTTCTGCTCTGGGCTCCTCTTCACACATATGTTCCACAAATACCTTACCATTACTTGAATCCCTAAACATGAATTCTCCACATGAATCGAGATGATAGTTTGTGTTTTCAATAATAAAATTTAGTAATAACACAGAAATGAATATTTAAAAAAATCACATCAATGACAAGTTAATTAAATGATAACAGTTGCTATATAAGAAACCATACCCATTTTATACAGATCATCCACATATTATCCAAGATAACACGGGCCCCATATGTACATGATTCATCTCTAGACTGAAAGGATAAATGATGATATCATAAATAATTAGAACTAGAAATAATGGTATAAACATGTATCTCAATATCCCCAAGGAATCATGTAGGAATGGTATATAAAATTTTCAAGGATTCGAGTTTTGGAACACTCCTTAGAACACTCATAGAATTTATATCTACATAGGCCATATGTCTACCATGGTCATACCCCATGTATGGATCTATCATTATTATCATTGTGTTCCATTCAGGCTCACTCTCAATGCTTTAATATACCATGATTTTATATATTTTATAGATACTAAGAACAAACATTGAAATAAAAAAACACACAATAATGTAGATCATGATATTACAAACCCAAAATAGAAAACATGATAATTATAATATCATTATATATCAACATGTGAATCATTATAAATCATGTTAACAAGCTACTTGAAAAATTCTCATGGTAACAAGGACAATATATATTAAGTCACAAAAACTAACAAATCCATAATAATTCACTATCGATAATGAACCATAATTCATGCCAACACAATAATAATGAATTCTAAGAAACTATATTCAAGAGCTCCAAATGGTCTGAAAATTCCTAAGTCTAGGTTTTTTAGGAATAAATCCATGGGTTTTTATGGATCCAGTGTTAAACCACATAGAAAACCCACATATAACATTCTCACAAGTCAAGTATGCCTATCTCAGGTTCATGTATATCATGAAATAGGTTTAGAGTTAGAACATAAAAAAACTATGTTAGGAAGGTTATTTGAGAGTCACATTCCATAATATGATTTTCAAGGGAACAAAATCAAGGTTATTTAAAAGGATTTTATGAGAAATCCCATGAATCCATTGTCATCAAATAAATGGATTGTAAATTCATCATTGATTCTAGAAAAAAATCAATAAATCGATAAATCGATCTTATATAACTCAACAATCCATTGACGTAATGATATTTAATAAACAGTAATATCTTAGGATTTTTATTTTATAAAGGATAGCCAAAAAACATTTCCATTATTGAGAGTTCTATTTCCAATCAATATATTTTTTATTCAAGAATCAAGTACTCCACAAATCTACCATGCAATCATTAACAGATTATGTTTTAATCATGCATATTTTATCAATAAGATGTCTTGGATGATGATTCAAAAATAATAAACCATTAAACATTGTTTTTAGAATCTATATCTCATATTGATCAAGGTATCTCCCTATATTTTTTAAATCCACCACCATTACATAAATGGAGGGAGAAATTTTAATTGAATGGTTAAAGAAAACATAAATACACTATATATCACTACTCTACTCATAATAAGAATGATTGATTAGGTATTTGATTAGAGAAAACAGAATAATTAATCAAAGTATTTTATTTTTTCAATGTATTAAAATCAATGGGGGAAGAATGAGAGAACTTATAAGGATGGTTAGATCTCTAAAGTTTGAGTTATGTTTATAAGGTATTTATTTGGGTGTTAATCAGGGTCAAAACTGTAAGGAATTTTATTCCTATGGGGTGTGTTAATTTAATCAATAGAATGTGTGTCACTGCTACACTGTGGGAATCATCTTTAAATTTGTACGGTATGTTATAGTGAGTAGGAATATGGTAAAGCTAGCCACTATTTTCCACCAACTCATCAGTGGATATTTTCCAACAACCCTAATGTTGATTCCTTCAGGAAAACCAAAACAACCAATTATTAGACACTTATACTCTAAAATTCATCCTCTTTATCAACCATATATAAAAGGAGAATGTGGAAAATTTTAATTTAAAAAAATAAAAAAAATCATTGAATTAATGTATGTATGTTATAATTATACTCTTATAATGAATTCTCATCTCTAATATATGGATTTAAGGGTTCTACTCAAACAACTCATGCCATTATGGATAAAAATTTTCCTCTCACTCCCACGTATTGTTGTAGATTATTCCATGATTTTATCGATTGAAAAATATTGGTAATATGTTCCATTGATTAAAGTTCTCAGTTTGGTCTATATTCTTCACTATTCACTGCATGTACAATGTCTTATGATCAGGCTGAACATCCATACAATAGAAGTCATGTGTGGTATTCAATATTCACCTCTAGATACAAGACACATGAAAAATGTCAGGCATAATTCAGTGGTGAGGAGTAATATCATAAGGATATCCCACTATCAAAACCTTCTTAGTGATCTCAAATTATCCATAATACCATAATCCATGAATCCCTAACTTACTCAAGCATCGATGTCCCAACCAATGAGCCACTCTAATAAATCATTGATCACGTACAACAAATTCTAAGGGTCCCATGCTTATATTTGAATACAAATTTTTTTATATGAGAGGTGATCAACCTATTTTGAATTGGTTTTTCTGTCTTATTGGTATCCTATACAAAACTGGGCCCCACAAAAACTACCTCTCCCACCCCATGCCAAAATAATAGTTAACTACATGGCCTTCCATTAATATTCTCAAAAAGGTGCATATAAATCAAACAACAACAAATATTTTTTACGGGAACTCAACCAAGAAGAGGTGATCATACAAATCATCAATAATGTCTAGGGTACATGGCTAAATCATATCCTTTAGTATGTAGATCGACTATTTGAACTATTAATCTTTATAAAGATATAAAATTGTGATCAATATCAGTTCAATCCAATAGTCCTTCTACATTAAATACAAATTCCATGATTTAAAACATTATTACATATCCGAAAAAAGTATCCAACAAAATCTATGAATTCATTGTATCTCAAAGGAATAATTTGTTCTCATCTCATCTAAAATGTGTGTATCACATATAAGTATGGAATGAGATAATTTCTTTAGAAGATCCACAATAAACTATACAGTTCCATTGACCATGATGTTTTGGGTAACCTCATAAAAATTTCCATCATCACACCATCCCACATCCATAAGGGAATAAAAATTGGATGAAGAAAACTACTCGGATTTACCACACAATTATATGTATGGGTTAATCTCATAAGATCATCCCTAAACTAATAAGTTACTATGACTCTCTTATATAGTGATCACATTATTTTTTTACATTAATCACTAAGGCATTAGGTGACCTCATGTTTTCCACTCCTTTATCACGGAACACTCTATGTAAAAATCATGACCAATCATCATCCAATATACAATTTAATATATGACTTCAAAATGGAAAAATTCACCAACATAAGGTCCCCAAAATAATCCATCCTTTAATTATCCAATAAGATCATCTGGCACTACATATCCTCCAAATGAAACTCATCATGTTCCGAAGCAGTATGCTTCTTATGGCTAAGAGAATCTAATCTGATGTTACAATTCCCTATTTAAAAAGACATTGAAATATAAATCATGTATACATAATTTACCAATCACATATTCCATAGATATAGTTCTCAAAGTGGAATGTTGTAACGAAAGATATTGTGGTCAATATAGAAAAAAAGATATCACTGAATCGGTAGTGTAAAAAATAGTTCAATGCATAGAGATGGACTTACATCTCTCATTAATGGTTATGGTAGTTCCTCATATGTAGTCTAATTATTAATGAACCATTTGATACCCCTACTAATTCTACATCAAACCTACACTAAAAAAACTCTTGATGTATTAGAGTAAATAGAAAAACTGATCACAAGTTCAGGTAGGATCAACATAGGACTATAGTAATCCTTCTCTTCACCTTAAGAAACTTCTCTTCACACTATTTATATAATGGGTTATTCTCTCCATTATGCATCATCACTATCACGGGTGATTATAAATGGGGGAAGACAAGTATATAACATTGGTAAAATCATAATAATACCAAAAATAACTAGATTTCTACATGTTCCATGGATGTGTCCATGACCAAACTTCCTTGACACAATCTAGGTCCATGGATATACATGTCTTTGAAACCACATCCCCTATGAATTTGAACTCATAAATTCGAAAGATACTATTTAGAAAATTAATATAGAGACAATGTTCTCAATTAGAATTAATGAATATTAGAAGTTGGATGGAATGTATTGATGTTGTCTGTTAGTTGATGGGGATGTTTTCAAATTACACCATGATGAATTTTTCAAGATACGGGTGGATGTTAATATTCATTATAGTGGGGAACACTGATATGGTATTCCCTAATCCAAAGTACATCACCATATACTATTATAGAACGTAAATTATCTAAAATGAAATCTTCAAGATTTCATTATCACTAACCCATTAATTGTGATAGAAATATCATTGATCAATATTAGATAACTATCAAGATATGGATAACTGATCAGTGACATCAATGATCCTAGAAAAAAGATGAATATTATTCCCCATGAAATGATCATCTAGTAATCTATATTTATTTGAATACTACTTTCTTCCTTGTGTGATAAAAAAATAAGTAACCCCTTGGGGATGTACGCTTCATGATAAATCCCTTCTACTCAAAGACCTTAAGATTCTCCTTGATATACTTAAACATAGATAGCACCAGAAGATAAGGGGTGTCAACATGGGATATCAACCAATTAAATTCTCTATGCCAAAGTCATCTATTCTATCATGGTAAATTTTAATGAATTCATCATGTAATATATACTAATAAAGATTCATTTTTTGGAAGAAAAATCAAGGGCACTATACCGAATCATGTTTAAGGAGAGAAACCAACCATTTGTGTTGTGATCATCTAGAACTAACGCAATTATGGACCAACACTACCTATTGCATGTTCCAATTATTTGACCACCTTTTATCACTCTCAACTTGGTTATGTATATGATACTAATATCTGATAGAATTTAGTGTGTTCTCAAAATATGTTTTTCCAATACATATCGAGAATTAAATCAAAGATCATTATATCCAATGTCATGATGTCCTATTGATTCCCATAACTAGTTATGCCAATAAGACACTCTAGGCATTGATGAAGATCGAACACTTCTAAGCCCACAGGTGTATCAAAAGAATGTAACTTAGAAAAAATTTTACCAATTAAGTTAAGACCTAAAATAACTTATGTACATATATATGAATGGGTAGAAACATTATAAAAAAATTCAATAGATACTGTAGATGTGACCAAAACCATACCTCAAATTGAAGACGATCCATAAAAACATATATTGGGTTCTTATCCATATCATAAACAAAGAATGCCTTAGATTTTCATGATAATCCTTGAGCTGAATATGTTGTATGAGTCATCATAATATAAATAAATTAATGAGGACCCCATCCAAATAAATGGGGTTATTTATCATATATTTTATCCACCACCACTGAACAACCATTTTGAGGAACAACCAAAAACTAAAGATGATTACCGATCTTTTTGAACTACTGACATGAGATATAAGGATCTGTGAATATCATGCATTAATCTATTACCATACAATAGTATGAACATTATGAAACCTTTCTTCCGGGGGATGAAAAATAAATACACTACTACACTCGTATAACATTTCACTATTGTATGTCTGTGGTCATCCACATTCAACTACCAGAAGAGGCACCCATCACGATTTATGGAGGTCTACTAACATGATCATCAGTGAGTAAAATAAGTAAAACATCATGATACTTCTCCAGGACCTTCTTTATTGTCAATTCCTTTCATATAGCCTCTGGGTATGTTGTTATGCTGAATCTATTTTGCAACCATCCGATGTTGAAATAATGTATGTTCTCAAACATTCTAACCATATATGCCTCATTTTCCACCACGAGTTGATGAAACCAGATAATCTATGTGAAAATATATGATAATGGAGTTACTATAATGAAATAATAATATAGATCCATAAACTACTATGGTCTATCTTATTTCATCATATCTAGAATGAAATCCAAAAATAATTGGTCCATTAATGTCTTCTAGGTTAGACCATCATGTCTTAAATATTTCCCCATTACACTCCACTAATGTGTGGTAAGTACCACTAGCATGATCATTATTTTTAGCACCTTATATTCCTCATATTCCTAAATGATTATTAAGAAACTATAAATAATTTCTATCGATTCTACATCATCCTTTGGTCCAATATTTCCCTTAATGGTTGGAGGATGCTGAATATGGAAGTCATTTATGTAGTCGACTATAGAAGTTGAATCCCCTACCATGAGGAAATAATAATTAGAAGTATTCCATGATGGATTAGTCCTACTATATGTTCAAGGTGAGAACTTTTGGGATCACTCTATACATGACAATTCTCCCAAGTTGGTGGGGGAACTAGGGCATCATCTCTAGTGTGGTACCCCGGCCCAGGTTACCTAGTTTTCCCATTAGTTTTCAATGAGGTTGAATATTTTGTAACATATTGGTAAAAATATATAATATTTAATACAAATCCTAATTACTATGATGGATCACACAATTTTTTTGTAAGAATCTACCTGTAACTTACGGTATATCCCTCACAGCACTAACCAAGGGATCCATCCCCATACATTAGTCATAGACATCTATATATATAAACATAAAATTATTCCAAGGTTCTAAAAATTAATTCCATATAGGGATATACCACAAACATGGGGAAACTTCTTACCACATAATAGAGTACAATTTATCCCAACCACATAACAAAAATAATGGAATTAAATTTTATAAACAATATGTAGAACAACTGGTATATATATGGAATGCGATCCTATGTTCCTATTCATGATGCATGAATGAACATAAAATCTCATAGAAATTTTAATAGTAATCCCTTCAATTGTATCATGGAGGTCATTTAAACATTAATAGGATAGGGACGTGGGAACTCCCCTGCCATAGTCCCATGAAGCCCCTCTCCTTTCAATTTGGTATGAAATTAGTGCATTAAGTAAAAAAGGATATTTTTTCTCTGATACATTTTTGTAACACCCCATCCTAAATGATCATGTTTGATCTAGAGTACCACATAACCTCATACAGACCTCCTCATAAGCAAGATGATAACAACTAGAACTTAGGTTCTAAATGAAAATAGTGTGGATAATATACCCTATGTATCATGCCCATGACCAAAATAATAATATAATATAAAATAAAACAACTCAGGGTAACATAAAATAATAATGTCGGTGGCATAACAATGAATAAAATAAGGAAACATGGATCCTTGTGTGGAAATACAAACAAATATATAAATTTAAGAAGATAAAATAAAGAATAATCTATGGATTCCTCTAGAATCCATCGGATTATTCAACCAGCTTTCTGTTCCTCTACACTTATATCAAAAACATGCCCCTTTACCTTAAATAAATCCATCTAAATGAAGTATGTATGTGAATCATGATTCCTAGTACATATGTGAGTAATAAAACCCAATAGGACACCACCAAGGTGTCCTTAAAAATTTTCATATGTATAAAAAGTTTATACCATGATAAAAATAAACTCTTAAGAAAGAACAAAAATCACATACAGAGAACCCACAAGTAAACTAATCAACCACAATACTCATCAGTGCACTACTAAAAACTAGCTCTTCAACAATTCTAGAAATTCCCTTTATCATCACTGGATGAAAACTAAATACATGGGTGATGTTAATAGCTCTGGTCATTTATTTTTGTTGAAAAAGACCTTCTAAATGAGCTCTTTTTCGGTGCTATAAAAAGAACTGATAAATTTGACTTTTTCAGCACTTTTAGAAGCATTGCTAAAGAAACAATTAGCAGCACTGTAATTTAGTGTAGCTAA
The DNA here is from genome assembly GCA_963277665.1 of Viscum album. Lineage (NCBI taxonomy): Eukaryota > Viridiplantae > Streptophyta > Magnoliopsida > Santalales > Viscaceae > Viscum > Viscum album. The sequence goes on from OY728121.1 coordinate 1,883,561,590, forward strand.
ATAAACCCTTTATCAGGTCTTAAAGACACTGATAAAGGATAATTATAGTGTTTGCTGTAACAACACACCACAAAACCAGTTTAGTGTATTATAGCAACACACCAAAGAAAAAAACAGACACTAGATATTAATTTTTTTTGTCCCAAAAAAAGATTTATTGGAATGAAATTTAAAAAACAAACACAATAAAATATACTTTATTATAGAAATAAAAAACATTGGTATATAAAATTACATAAATAAAAATTATTACATACATTCAAAAACATATATGTTCATTTTCCTTTTAAACCGGACACCCTCCTACTATGACCGAACAAACCACACCTTCTTGAGAAAAAGAACAAACCTGTATAAGAAAAAATACTTATGTCAGAAACTATATATAGAAGTAAATTAATAGAAAGTGGAACATTTAATTAAATTGATGTAAATTTTAAATAAAAAGATACACTTGGAGTCATACTGGTCACACCATGCATCAAATTGAGGGGTGGCTGATTGTAACACATATAAAATGACATTTGGATCATTTTACTAATGTATCAAAAAAATATGTATGTGTATTCTTGGTTTTGAGTACATCATTTTTCTTTTTTACTGATATTTCATTTTAAAATGGAAACATGCACTTTTGACTCCTTCTGATCACATCATGTATCTGTTTGACATGAATCAAATTACCCTAATCCAAAATTACATTGGAATAATTTTTCTAAATTATCAATAAAATATGAGCACATTGGATTAGTTTGAAATGAGTTAATTTTTTTGAACTAAATTATCTAAACAATCTGAATTTGTTTCTTTGGTTTTTAAGTGCATAATATTCTTACAAAGGCATGTCACTTTCAATCATAGCGGTCCCACTATGCATATAATTGAGTTGCGTCTGCTTTTTATATGTCTAAAATGACTTATAGATCATTTCCATATATTTGAAATACGTAAAAGATTTCATAGAAATTTTTATCCATTAATAGAAATCCCTATAATTTTTTTTCAATCAAAAAAATATCTCTATCTGATCAACGAATCCACACACAAGGCACAAAGGGTGATTTCCACAAAAATAGATATCTCCAAACATGCATGATACAGAGTTGGGAAATAATTAAATAACGGAAAACCGTTTAAAGGTTCACATTAAAAAAATACATTTTAACTATGAAATGATTATTTAATCATACTTTTATACTGAAATATGAACTTAAAATAGACAAAAAAAACAAAAATAAGGAAACTGTGAACATCTTTAACCCAACACGAGAGGCGATAAATGAACCAATGAGTTGTGTACTTCTTTCACAACAAGTCGCCCAAAATAAATCACTCCACCAACATCTCAAAATGGATATCCTTGGTGAATATGACACATTATAGGAACCATATATGAAGACCCCCAATGAAAAGAGAAGTATTCAACATATCCTTCCACACCACCTCCAGAGAAATGGAAGCCATCACTTTGAAATTATCAACATAAAACATTACCGTTCGCTGGCCTTACTGAACACTCACGAGGTATTCCTTTTTCTTCATCTACACCTACTACAGTATAAACCATATGAAAAATAAATACATAAAAACATCCCACATCATCCCAACATACATCATTGGTTGGGAAAACAATTCCCATTCTTCCAACTCTTGACCCCCAAGAAGACAAAGAAAAACATGAAATCTAATGGATTTGGGAGTTACAAACACTCTAAAGGCTATATCAACTTTTTCTGGACACTTCACTTCATCTAAAAACCCTAAAATTCCAAAGAATATGAGCAGAAACTTAGGATAACTAGAAACAGGGTGAGATCCACTAGAAACATTGAGGATCTTTCTAGATGAATATTCTAAATAACACAAAAATCCTAAAATTACATTAAATCCAAAACATTTTCCATTAAAAATCATTTTTTCCAATCTATGACCATTTTAACGATTTCATTTTATTTTTTAATTTTTTTATCATATTAAAAGATTACTTACATCAACCGAGACCAAAACAAGACATAATTCACACTAAACCATTGGAATGAGGAACTAGTATTCATGCATAACCCAGTGACATGGCAGTGTGCCATAGTTTACATAGTATATGCGTTTACTATGATTGAAAATATCAAAAACCCCAATCACTAACCAAATATCAAATGTACCACCATATACATAACACTAGTCCACTGGGTTCATGGTTGTGTTAACAGTGGCCCTACATGTACTAGCCTATTAACAGGTACCTATTTCCATTCCATTAGGTATTAAGTGCCAAATACAAAAGGATATCTCTATCTATTCACCACTCATTCATATAAAATCCTCTTACCCATTTTCAACTCCCCTTCAATATAAAATACTACAAAAATGTGATTATGAAACTGACATTTAAGGGTATTACGTTGTTAGATCAGATTGGGCATCTAATACCTCCAGAGCCTCAAGAATTTCTTACTCAATAAGATTCAACCAGATTCTAATGTGAATAGACTCATCCATTGGGTTTTCATATGTTTAATGCTAACTATTATGAAATTTCCAAAACATTTCCATGAATTTTAAATGGCATGATGTATTTCAAGGTCAATTTCCACATATTTCAAATACTTTAGTGAACCAATCAAAAGGAAACATAAATAGACCCATTATCATTTACATAAAAATAAAAGGGTCACCTTTATTGGGTGTTGTTGGAAATTGGTTGACATTTATTAGTTTCAAAATGTTTTTTAATTAATATCATTCGGTCTATTATTTCATAAAAAGACTTGGGATATTCATAGAAGATTATTCTACCTTTATCCAACATAAAGGAGAGTGAAAATGTATTTAAAATATTTCTTTATATGGATCTATCTAGTTTAGTGATTGATAACTATTTTTATATAATAATTACACCATGGAATTTTAATCCTTCTAGGAGCCACTAAAGTGAAGAATAAAGTCCCGAACAATATCCACCAATATCAAGATAGTCTGTTAAGAATGACCATCAGTATATGGAATAATTAATGTATAAAATTTCAACTATAACCGCATTGAAAATTAATTCCCTTGCTATAACCAACATAATAAATCATATTTCTATTAGATACCAAACTAGATGGGACACCTCAGAACATTATTTTCTCTTTGACATATAATTAATGGGTTTATCTACTGAGGAAGCCTCTTCAAAATTTAATATGTTGTTCATTTTAGTTAGATGATCCACTCTAACCCACACTACATTTTTTATTTAGTTGATCTAGTTAAACTGGTCCCTAAATCCATCATGATTTCACCCCATTTCCTAATAGGAAAAGAATGTATGGAAGTAGTACTTATTGGTTTTTTTATTTTTTCTTCACTGGATTATGGGTAAATATTTTTGTGAGGAAAAATAAAATTCATTTATTCATTAAATGCCCAAAAAATAGTGGCTAATATCATGGTACATCTTTATGATCCTTACGTGATCCTAGAGGAGTCACACCAGTTGTGGAGAGGTGATGAGTTGTTGGGTTATCATGGTTAAGAATAGTGAAAAATAAAAAACGCAAAACACGGAACCCAAAAGATCAATAAATGATAGAGTAAAATAATAAAATAACATGCATTGTATTTTAGTATTGATTTTTCTAGGGGAACATGGGGGAGTCACGCCGACACTATTGAGGAGATGAGATGTAGTGTTCATCATGGTTAAGAATTGTGCAAAATGAAAATCAGAAAATTTGAAACCCAACACATAAAACAATGATAGAGGAAAAGTAGTAAATAAAATACATTGTATTATATCATTGATTCATTCATGGGAATTTAGTGGAGTCCTACCATCATTAGAGTTGTTCCGTTAGAGCTTCATATTCGGGACAGACTGAGTACTGGTTAAGGTTCTTTAAAATAGTTCGGGAATACTTTTAACAACACTTTTTGAAACGTGATGATAAATATACTTTTTATCGTTGTTAAATTGATAATCACTAATAAAAGAGATATTTATTAGTTTAAAATATCACTTCCAAATATCTATATTTATCTTCATTAAAAAATGATGATAAAAAACATCTTTATCAGTGCTAATATTCTAGCGCTGATAATGATTCATTTTAACAACAACTTTTTGGTGTTGATAAACATCAATCTTTATCATCTATTTTTTAGAATTGATAACGGATTCATATATATACTTTTATTATAAATCTATAATTATTATATATATATGTAATTATTGATTTATAATTATATAAAAACTTAATAAAAATTGAAAAGTATTATTATTAATTTAATTATAAATTTATAAATTTATAAATTTATAATTACAGAAAATGTTCATCTATAAATATATTTATTTACCAATACATATATATTTTTTTATTAGTGGATATATAATAATAAATACATGCATTTTAAAAATGGGTGAAATTGAATAATCAAAAATTAGTACACTTTAAAAATATCAAAAAATGAATAACTTTTATTATTTAAATATAATTTTTTTTAAAATAAATATGAATATTTATATAAGTATGTTGAATACATATTGAAAATAAGAAGATATATTAAATAAATATATATAAATAAATTATTCAAATTCAAAATTAAAAAATAAAATATTTTTTTTAAAAAATGAATGCCATTACTATAATATTATTAAAAATAATCACATTAAAATGAATGATAGAAAACATTGTATAATAAATTTATCATTTTATAATGATATTCTAAAATATACTGGAATTTTAATAAATTACATAAATATTATGTGTATCTGTTTCTATATATAACATAAATATATTTGTCTGTGCATTTGTTTAAAAAGGTATATTAATTACATATATATTTATTTACATGAAATCAATGTAACACATGACATTTGATATATGTTAAATTGGAAAATCCAAAGACATTAAAAATGAATAATAAATTAGTTTGTTTTAAATAATCTTTTTATTAATTTCAAATATATTTATACTTAACATGTATTATTTATTACAATTCTAAATTAATATACATATATTATACATATTCATTTTTTGATAAATATTTTTTCATTAAATAAAGTTATATAAATTTGTAATTTATTAAATTGTAATTTTTTTTAATTATATATTCATTCATATATCTAAATTATATATATACTATTTATCAATGATTATATTATTTATATATCTATATATATTTTTTCTTCATTTTTATCAATTATTATTTAATTAATAAAATGTTTAATATTTTTCATAACTAACTCATTTTAAATATTTATTTTTTAATTATTTCCTTTTAGTCATTTTAGATATCTATATATTTAATATATACTATTATTAATATTTAATATTTATATATATGTATATTAATTTTATTATTTTATAATAAATATATTTTAAATAACTAAATTTATTGATTTTTTTTTATTTTTTTAATTATTACATTTTATTGTGGACCTCCATCATAGTTGATAAAGGTTACCATTTATTAGTGCATTCTTTTTAGTGATCATAATGGGTAGTTTTTATTAGTGCTAAAAATTAAGTATTGATAAATGGTGACCTCTATTAGTGCAAAAATAATTTATGTATAAAGATGTACTTTCTCTATGTATTTTTCTAGCACTGATAAATTGAGGATCTATTAAAGTTGTGTTTTGAAGATGCCTGTACTTGATTAGACTACATAAATTTAAGTATAAACAATGTGGTCTTATGTAATCAGAACATTCCCCAAGGATATTATACGACTACGCCATGTAGGTGTCTATCATCATCATCATCATCTCATTCTATGTGAACTCACCCTCTTGGGGTAATTATACTCGGTTGGTCCCCATATGATGGAAACCAAGAACCATCTTCTATAGGAAGGATAACACACCATAAGCTGGGGAATGATATAACAAGCATAGTATGGAATCAATAGATTAATTTTGGCATTATATAACATCATCTGAGTTAACATCAAAAAATGTGACAAATTACTCTATAAATCCTTTTGAAAACATGGTTTATATACTAGTATCCTACAAAAAGACACACGCACATGAAATTATTATAAATCACAACAAACATTTCATTAAAACACATGAAATATACCATGGATAAAAGCGATCATGTGATCCATAAATGGTTAGAAGCATCCTACTTCAAGTTTTTGATAAATATACCCATTTTCATTAGGTATTTGCGGGTGAACTATATAGAAAACCCCATATATAACTCTCTCAGACATTGAAGATTCCATACATGTGTTTTATGTTTCCATGAAAGTGGTTTAGAATTACAAATTTGTAGAACCTGCAGAACAGTTTGGTTAGACACCCCATCTACAGGATTCCTCTATAGTATCGATGCAAAAAATAGACTGGTATTCTTTATAGATAGTCTTCCCCCAAAATAAATCTAGATGAAACTTTCTTTTGTACATAATCATGAACTTCAATAATAATATTTCTCTAATTCCATTCAGATTAAGAAATATCATAATTCTATTCATCAATTTCTTGAGTACATGTAACCACCATATTCATGAATTACCTTGAATTATAACACTATCAAAATTATTCTTTCACAATGGAGGAAATGTGGCTAAATATTCATCACAATATTCTTCATCACCTGCATGAAGAATTTATAAAAAAAATTTAATGTGTAACTTATCTTAAATTACATGATTCGGACTCATAATTTAAATACCCAAAAAAAATTAAATAAAATAATTTAATTTTCTACACACAAATATTATTACCCAATAAATAAAAAGTATTATATTTACCTTCATTAATACCCTACAAATTGAAGGTAGTATATTTCATCTTAAATATGTTAGTACGCCTGAATTTTGGGTATTAATTAATATTCATGGATAAAATATCATATACTTGAGGTGTTCCATGAACTATCTTCATAAACTCACATAGCTATGTGATATTCCGCGGCTCACCATGTATGCATGGATTCATGCATCCATGATACTGATTTCCCTATTTTGAATAGGAAAGGGAATTATTTTTATTTAATAATCACATGGAAATAAAAACTGTACTTAACGTGTTGTTCACACTATAAATAAATTCATCTTCTCATTATAAATATCTGAACTCTCGATCTTATCATTATTCATCACAAAATATCTTACACATTAAATACCCAGTGATTCATAGTTCATTAAAAAGAAGTGTATTCAGGCCACACATATCCACTCATGTTCTTCATGTGGGATAAAAAGGACTAAATAAATGGGTGTGCTTCACCATTTTTCATCCTTCAATGCATAAAAGTTTAACTTCACACATTAATTATTTAAATCAATTCATGTACATTTTAATACATCATTCACTTTTTCCTAGAGGTTTCTCCATTAGGTGATCATCAAGAATCAACTTCCTTATTCATTCATAGAATTGAATGAATTTCATCTGTGGAATGTTCTTCAAACTCACCTGCATAACAATTGATCATCATCATCATTAGTTGGTTTCATTGTATTTTTTCCAAGATATGTACATAACTTCAATAGTGCAATTACTATGAGAGAATATCTTTTGAATGAAGGATGAAGATGATCCATCATCCTTGTTTGGATATCATATAAAAATATGATCAGGCAACAATGGTTATAATCAAATTTTATAAGTCATGTGAATAGTCACTACAAAGTAAAATCCAATATGATACTTTTATATCATCTTGACTTTTGTATGCCATTTAACCATTCTCCTTGAGTTTTCATAAGTGAGTTTGAGGTCCACACCTTGCCACTTCATTATCAATCTCATGTCCATGTGGAATCACCCATCTTTTTTATGGGCCTTATATACATGTCCATGCACACCTATGGGCATGTGCTATAGTGGGACCTATACACGAGCTCACCATCATACTTGTCATCATAATGGCAGACCCTGATTGGTATCCCATTGAAATGAATGACCTTGGGGTCCCAAAAATTCTATTTTTGAGATTGACTATGGGTTTCATGCATGGTTAGCACTTGTTTTAAGTACGATACAATAAAAAATGCGTTGAACAATTCAATGTGTAGAATAAAATAAAACGAAATGGTTAGTAAATAATATTTCAAGGAAAAATTCAAAATCAATTATCTACCAACTTCCCTTCCTCTCTAGATTTTCTATATGAAAATTTAAATACCATGTAGATGGAATTATCCAAAATCAACATTCAATAATAAATCAGTGCTTGTCAATCGCTTATTTCAAAATGAAATATATAATTTTTTGTTTTCGTGGAATCCTTATTTATTATTATCCACATCATGAAAAAAATTATTTCTATGGTATTACACATTTTGTAAGAAATGTGGTCTCATTAGAATTTTTTTTATTTAATGATCATCTAAAAAAATAATCAATGTTAACATGGAAAATTTCTCGTGCATAGAATTCAATTCAAACAAGTGAATCCGTAAACAATTACTAGCATCACCGCTTCATATTCATCCTCATATTGACTCATTGACTAACTACTAAAAAATATAATCCCAAATATGTCCCTATTTTTGGTTTCATGTCAATATCCTCTTATATACAATTTTTTAATATATGTAAATTTCAAATTATAAATCCATTATGAAAATAAAATGAAAAATAATAATTGGGGTGTATTCCCATGTTATCTTTCTTATTGAAAACATCTTCACATATTTTAAAATAATGGGATGACATAACTTAATACATTGCAATGAGACATTAACTATTCAAATCTAAGACTACATGTCCAAACCCAAAGTATAAACAAGTATTATATAACTATGGTTGTCTAATATATGAATAACAGAAAATTGAATGTGATATTATGATTAAAGTTTCAATTATCAGGATAGGTGAAAATTTTATCAATGAAATAAAAAACCTCTATACATATTTAACAAAAAAAATAGAGTATTGACGTGTAGAAGAAAACACTCACGTTGTCCCATCTTTTAATCATCCAATCACTCCCGCTAAATAAATACAAATAATAAATGGGGATTATATTTTAATTGGAATAAACAAAAACTCATATAATCTTCCCAGTAAGGTATGAACTCATTAGTCATCATGGAAATTAATGAACTCCACTATGAACATAAATTATCATTCAATTCACTACATATTAATTCACAACACATAAAATAATATTGAATTTGGAGGAACCACATATTTATTTAGTGGAAACATGAAAGGTTATATTTTACGCCATAATTTTTTTCTTCTTCATTCCATTCTCATTATCAGATGTTTATTCCTTTTCTGATCGTCTTTCTTATCTTTCATCACCAATACATGATGAATAAAATCCCTTCTCAACACAATAATAAAACATGACTTCACCATTTAAATAACTTGATGAATCTTAATTCTCATTTTTTCTCACTAATCATATACTATTGTATGTGGTGTACTTATTTCTCTTATCCTCATTCATCATATGGTGTCTCTCTTCATACACATTATATTCAGATCCATAGTCTTTTGATTTTTTTTGAAACTTGTTGGCAAAAGTTCTAATCATATTAAAAATCCATTATTTAAGTGATTTTATACTTTTACCCATCTATTTTACAAACAATTTTGAATGATGAGAAACAATGTTATTAAAATAATCTTCACCACCCACACCTTCAATGTCAAGAGATTCAGTAGTTTGTATTTCATTAATTTTTTCTTCTCTAATTTCTTCAAAGGAAATTTAAATCTTTTCATTATTCTTGAATGAAAATATTTTCCTCAAATCATATGCTATATATATGTTATGATGTTCATCAAGGGAGAAATTATCTATTTCATAAAAAGTTGAGACCCTTTAATAAAAATGATCTAGAAAACTCCTCATCATTTTTATATAATGAAGGAATAATGTAGCGTCTCACAAAACCCACTGATATTGATCACAATGTCATCAAATCATATGAAATAATCATCCTTGTTTTCATCAGTATACATGTTTATGTCATCAAAATTTCTTCTCCAAACCAATATGTTGGGTTCATTGAATTTTATGTCTCCCTCATTACTTATTTCAACCTTCTCGTAGATGAAATTTTCATATTGTAGACACATGATTTTGGTATATACCTTTTTGGAAAAATACATTATTATGGGATTTGGGCATATTATCCAAACTCTGAATTATACTAGATAAAATGAGACATGTTAGAATCATTTGAAATAGGAGGAAAACCTATTGTTGAAGAATCTATTACATTATGTCCAACTATAAGTTGGTAGGGTAACATCATATTTCTCCAACAATGATAAATCAATCCATTGAATATGGGAATATTATGATGATTTTTAGAAGTTATATTATCTATATGTATAGTAACTTATTCATTCATTATAGCGGATGTTATAATAATACCAATTATACAGGATGAGGACCATTTAGGTGTCCCTGAGTGGGGGGTGGAGCAATGTTTCCCACATTTTTTAAATTTTTTCTCCTTTCATATTCCACCCCTTGAATTATTAAATTTTCCTTATTTTCTATGTATAATCCTTCAATCACTCCTCGTGTGAAGTATAAAAATAAGAATGGGAATCGCATAGTATTTATAATCATAGATGGTAAAATTACTACACCTAACCATGTTGTTTATTCAACCCAATATGGAATATATTTACAACATCCATAAGTGAAATCTTTTAGTATGGCACCCCTATTACAAATTCTATACAATCGGTTAGACTCCTCAATTTTAATCTCTCCAATGTTGGTTAGACACCCAAATGGAATTCTTGATATATTGGTTATACACACCCATCAAAAGTCATCAGTAGCTAGTTAGACACTCCATCTTAAATTTTCATCTTCAGTGTTGATCCAATGTAAGAAATATCTTCTTCATATATTGTCTTCAACCATATGAATAATGTATGTTCCTTTCTTATGAACAACCTATTGAAATTTAAAAATTATGGTCACTGGACTCCACTAAGTTCAAGAAAGAATTTAATTCTCTTCTTGAAATGATCAGGTACATCTAATCACCTTCTTCATGAATTACATAGATTTTTCTCACTCCCATAATTCTTATTTCACAAAGCTGGCAAAGAGTCTCAGTATTTTTCCAAAACATCTTCCTTATTAGAATGGATAAATTATAATTAAAAAACAATTCATGTGTAACATATCATTAATATCATGCCATAAAATTATTCATTTAAAGCTTCATAAAATTTTGTTTAAATTAGACACATTTCTTTTTCATAATTAAACTATTAATGATCAATAATTCAAATCTATTATACTTATTATCTTAAAAAACCCAAAAAACTATGATATTGTGTTTCCTTAGGAATATTTGATTACCTATAAATGTGGATATTAATTAACTTGTATAGATCATATCCAAAATACCAGAGGGATATTGGGTATTATCTTCTTGTTTTTCTCTTTCACCTAAGTGATCACTTGTGGATCACCCAATATAAATAGATTTTCAAATTCATGATACTCATTAATCTACATTGAATATTTAAATGAATCATGTTATTTTAATATTCATTCTATAATAAACACCATATTTCACCTTTTTATTCATTATATAATCAAATAAAGCTTCTTATAATAAATACCTGAATGCTTGGGTTAGTCATTCTTATTCCCACTAGCTTATTCTCATTGAGTACCCAAATATTAGTAGTTATTAAACATGAAATTTATGCATGAACCATGGTTCCCTTCATGTTCTTCATGAAAGATAAAAAATCATTAAGACTCATTAAGTATTCTATATTCTCCTTCATTTAATGCATTAAATTGTTGCTAGGATCATATATTATTTCAATCAATACCAATTATTTTTAATCCTAAATTATCATCATCTATGTAGTCAGATTCATCAGGAAATAATCATCGATCTACTCCTCCTTTCATGTATGGAATTTCATGAATGTAATCACCTAGATATCAAGATATCATTTTGGTAATCACTTTCTTTCATTGATGTCTAGCCAAGATATCTATGTTTCATCAATTGTGGAATTTATGCATTAGAACATCCTTCAAACTAAGGATGAAGACAGTGAAAAACCCTTGATTAAAAATGATTATTTATCTGATCGAGTGGTGTTGGTTATGTTTATATTAATTAATACTGATAAACTGTGACCTCAATGCACTATCCTACATCATAATTTCATTTTTTCCATGGCTTTGGTATATCAATAAACTCTTCTCCTAAAGTGTCCTAAATCAAATATCGAGTAGACGTTCACCCCTTTCCTTACCATCATCCCACCCATGTGGCATGGTCCATATACATTATTGGAATTACACATAGTCTCATACTTTCTTGTGGAAACATCGTCCCATGATACTTATAAATGGTCTCGTAATCTAACATTCCACTATGTAGGATATCCCTACCTAGGATATATTGGGAATAGTTTACCTTTAGGTCCGACAAATGTTTTAGTGGAGGATGGATATGACTCTCATGTATAGTTTACAATCTTATTTTACAAAAATACCTTAGTAAATACTAATATAAGTTCGGTTTATATAAAAAAAATAAAACTAAGACACTATCATATAATATGATATGAAAATATGCCAACTGAATTTTTGTCCATCTCCTCTTCCTCCTCACTTTTTCCTCAACTAAAAATATAAATAAATTTGAAATGTACTTTTCATAAATCCTCATGAAATATTAAATCATTACAAGAGTTTCACTTAAATCCTCATGAAATATATAATTTATTTTTTCATAGAATCATTAATTCAACTTATTCACTCCATGAAAATAATAATTATCATGTTCTTCCACATTTTATTTGCAATGTTCTCTCCAAATAATATGTTTTTTTAAATTTAAGTCCATCTTAAAAAATATTAAATGTTAACATGGAAATATTATCAAACATGATATTCAATTCCATTAATTATTTCATTAATAATTTTGAAATCATGACTGCATTATCTTCACTCGCATATTGAATCATTCACAAAAAATGAAACATTTTGGGAACTAAAAAGTAAATAAATAAACAATATAATATTTTTATTATAGAATAAAATACCTTATGATGTATGATTATAGAGATAAATCAAAGGTATGTTAATGTAATGGATTCCAAATCATTAGAATATATTGTCAATCAAAGAATATATCAGGATTTCACCATTGATTCTAATAGAAAAATTTGTGTTTATCTAATGATAAAAATGCATTAAATGTTTATCAACATAATGTTATTGAATAATTAATTCGTTCACATGATGATAGTTCAATACATACACCCCAAAAAAATATCACCATTCAAGAGTATTCAATTTCTAATCAAGATAGGTTCTCATTGACACATAAAATCCTTTAATAATCTATCTAGTAGTCATCAAAAAAATAAATTTTCATCGTCAGTCTACATTCATGAAATCGTGTAAGATGATGATTGAAAAAATATCACTTTTGGAACATTTTTTATGGTATATATTAGTTTTGTCAAGGAGTAATGAAAACTTATTGGATCCACAAATATTCTTCAAATATAAAGAGAAATCATCCTCTGTAAAAGTGATGAGAAATAGATCAACCTTAAATATATGATCCCCTATAAGGAAAGATTAAATTTTTATAATAGATATAGTGAAAAATTTCTATTTATATAATTTTCGGATCATTCCAATGAAATAGATACAAGGGAGTAGAATTGGAGTTTATGAAAAATGATATGATATTAAAATTTCATGTTAAGGACAAGTTATTCAGATTTGGGATCCAAAGGCGGTCTGAACTATATTACATTAAAACCCTATAGGGTTCCTAGATTTGACTGTTAAACTAGGTGAAACTACTATCAAATGAATTTCCACCAGTTATCAGGTTTGCCTTGAAGAATTCCTCATATTCATCTTTATCCACCAATTGGCTAGTTGGATTTCTTTTGGAAAATTGATATATTGCCACCCCACCAGCTAGTTGGTGGCTATTTCCAAGCCAATATAAGTCATATTACATTACTAAGACTCCGAACACCAATTCATGGACCACTAATCAAGGAATTTTATCCCCTTTATTATCTATATAGATAATAACAAAGAGTAAAACATGAATTTAATAAAATTTTCATCTTACTCATTGAAAAAAATTGTGGATGCCACAACAAGACCATAATTTTAATCATCAATGAGCTTCAAGACATTAATATCATAAATATATTATAAAGTGAATAATTTATGACATTAATATTTATCTATAATTTCAACACACAAATTACATGTAATTATAATCTTCCATATTATTATCGATAAATTATTAGAAAAATGATAATCAAAATTTATATTCTAAAAAAAAGACTGATAAAATTCATCAATTGAACAGAGGTTTATATGAGTTATTTATAAAAAATGATTTAACTACCATAAAATTTCTATAAATGATGTTTTTGGTATCAAAAAATTAGGATTGAAATCACCATTACAGAAATTTTCAAAATAATAAAAATTACTAACATATGCTGATTTAAATAAATTATAACTGGAAAATATATTTTTAAAAACTAATTATAATTGATGATTACAAAAGGAAATTGATTAAAATAATATTATGAAAAATTTTATTAATATGTTTATATTTATTATATAGGAGGAAAAAAGATCGTTTTTGGGATATGAGAGTGTATATAAGGTTATTTTCAAATATCACTTGGAAATCATGTTTGTTTATGTCAAAATTTATAGATTCCAAAATTATTAATTTCTCCTTTATAAACCCCCATATATATTCAAATTCTCTATTTTTTCTTATTTACATGTATTCTTACCATTTATCATCACATTAGATTATAAATCACCTTAAATGATTCTTTTAATTGTAACATACCTTATATGATTTTTCTGTTTAAGAATTATATCCTCTTTGTACATCTTTTTCTACTTATTTTTGGGTTATAATTATACAAACTTGTATGATTTATAAAATTTATTTAATTTTTAATTTTATTTTTCTATAAAATTTGGTAACAATTTTTTTTTGTTTTCTTAATGAATTATTTTTCCAAACATTATCATCAGGTTTTCATTTCAGATTAATCATTTCAGATTTTGACAACACTATATTTAATTCTTTTCACATCCTTCACTTCCGAAAACTATTATTGTATAAATTATTATATTTTAATGTAAATGTAATAAAAAATTAAAGGATATTTTTTAATCATTTTACATATCAATTATATAATGTAGTTATAATGTTTTTCTAAATAGGGTAAATATATTTTTTATTTAACTTTTTCCGAATTAGAGATATTAACTATTGATAAATTCAACCTTATTTTGGTATCGTGGTTCTCAATCGAAGCATATAATCCTGGGATTTTAAATTGTTAATCATCTATTGGTGTAACTATTTCTTTTTCAGTGATTCATATCTCTATATAAATTTAGAGGATACTATGGGAATTAATTATACTAAAAAATAATTTGAATATATTTCTTTCATTGATTTGAATGTTTTTTCCACAATAACTCATCTTAGGTGTCTTTTTCTCTTAGGAACTGAATTATAATCTCTCTATATCATCAACACACAATTATAATGTCTTTGGGAATGTTTATCATTATTATCTAGGAATTAGCATTTAGATACGATGAAGCCACTGATATCCGTAATGATCACCACTATGTTGATTCTTTGATTTTTTAAGGAGAAATCAGATTGATTGATCGAATCAGTAGTTTCCATCAATAGGATGCAGATGTTATGAGAGAGAGACTTTCAAATTCATTTATTGAATGGTACCCCAAAAGATATCCTCCAGTCTCTTATACGGTGAGTTACTAAATATCCAAAATGGCTCCCCAACCCTCAAATATATTTATAAAACTAAATAATACATGCAAAACATATTATAAATGTTCTAATAATATGTTATTATCATTTATATTTTTAATAGTTTTTTTAAATATAATATAAAAATATATATTACATGATATGAACGGTTTAATAACTCAACTCTTTATTCCTGAAAATATAAAAAAAAACATTGAGTATTAAAATAATATTCATTTGATAAATATTTTTCCCTGTATTCACATAATATACGTTGAATAATTTTAAAAAAAATTCAGTACCATTATTTCTAAACTCAAATAATATGAATTTATTTATTTTATTTTGATCATTCAAACTCAAACATATAACATGCCCATAATGGGGCCCACAACAACCTATATTCATATTCATTAAAATATTCCTGACTTCTTATTATACTTAATCTATGACCCTTTAGAACATATCTTAATTGCAGTGAATTATATTCCTTGATAAGTGGTATATTCTTGAATCACATCAAGGCAGTTTTGGTGATATGCAAATCTTACAGTAATGAAACCCATTATTATATACACACACTATGTAATAAAATAAATTGGTCTCACAATATCTCATAATGTAATGCCCTGACCCTAGTTGGCTAGAGTCAATGCATTATTACATAACATTGGCTTGATCACAAAAGATCATGTCTTGAAAGAACAATTAGTTTAGTAGCCTTGTAAATAATAGATACATTCATAAGTTTTATATTACATTATAAAATGAAAAACTAAAACAACATAGTCTCCATAGTCCACACTCATATCCCTTAGACTATCCCTCCAGGTCAGTCATAATATACTACATCACATCCTGGAAAAAATAAAACATAGAGAGGGGTGAGCTCAGATGCTCCGTAAGGATAAAAATAGAGTTGAAGCTTCCATAAATAAACATAAAAATTTAAGGCATTGTTAGACTAGAACAAAATCCTTTTAAAATTGAACTTCAGAATAATATCTAAAAGATAAAATCAAATAATTCCATTTCCTTATTCACATGGATATTCAACTCGTCGAATAATCACATGCAATATCAATAGACATTTTCATAATGATAGAATGCATAATGCCACACTTCATAACCACATTGTCAAGGCCTTATGCTAACACTACAAATAAGATTTTTTCCTGGCCTTGTTCCAAGACACTATTTTGTCTCATGAGACCTATCGATGCATCGAGAATAAATAGTGGTCTCCACCCATCACTTACTAAGTCCAATGCATTCCTCATATGAAATGGTTCAAACATAACATAATCTTTCATATTAAAACTAGCGTACGAAATGTTAATAATTTCTCCATAAACCATGATGGTGTGAAAATAACACATCCACAGTCAAAAATATCACAAAACCTTAAATACCATATGCATTTTTTATCATAATAAGTCAATTTCATTTAAGCTTAAAATCCATCTAAGGACATTGACATAGATGAAATCAAAAAAAAAATTATTAGAGAAATATATCACTCTATTTTGAAATCATTTATATGTCATATAATCATAAAAGAAACATGTATTTTAAAAATATTCTTATAATCTTGTAAGGGAAGCTTCAACGATGTTATAATGGCAGAAAATATGTACACCTGCTGTATAAGTTAAAAAAACATTCTTACGTAAATTTTGTCGAAAAGTTTATAAGGTACCTTGTTTGGAAAATAATGGAAAGATTCCTTTCAAACCATTTTATAAAAGTAAAACAAGGGTATAAATGACTCTAACAAATATTCTAGTAAATATTAAAAATGTTTTGTAATACATTTTTAAGAAACACGGATGTGGATGATAATGAGGTCCTAGTAGATACTTACGTAAAAACTATCACGGATAATAAAGAGATTGTGAAATTAACCCTTACCTTGTACGTTTCCTTTAACATGGGTAGGTTAACCTCCAGTATAATTGTTAAATAAGTGTTATTAAATTAAACAAGAACCATATACATTTATATAATATCCTATATGATCTTCTAATATTTCATTGTTAATGATATTTCAGTAGTATCATCATTTTGGGTGTTAGCTGGTATATTTTCCTTTTTATGCTTTGGTACATATATAATGTTTTTTATGGATAGGATGTATATTATTCATATTCATAATGATATTAAGTCTTTAGACATTATTTTTAATCATAAAATGAAAATTAGTCTTCAATGGATACAATGGGGAATGAATCTCATCACGTTCATGGAGACGGTAATATGTACGTACGCACGAGCAACAATATCATCCTTTTGATATTAAAATCATATATAATTGTATGTTATATCATGAATATAGAAAAGTTATTATATTATAATTATTATTTACATCATCTATACTCATTATTATACCCATCCAAATGATGAAGTGTTTGAATAACAAACTACACCACGATGTGGAGACGGTAATGTGTACGTACACACATATGGTGGCTTTGTCATTTATAGGATATATTGAAAAATGAAAATGGTTTTACCATTTTTATAATAATATAACATTATATAGAAGATACTGTAGTTATTATTTTATAATGTAAACAGCAAAGAAATAGGAAGTAGAAGTAGAAAAAAACTTGAAAGAGGTGATGAAATATTTACCTCTTCTTCGGGTTCTTCCTATTGATTTGCTCAAAAGGGCTCCATAGGATGGATTTCTGACTAAAGTAAGGCCCCTAGGATGAAGGGATGACATTTGGGATGATATTTGGGTAGGGGTTGACTGATCCAAATGGCTTTGTTGGTGTGAATTTGATAGAAGGGGAAGTTCCCTTTTATAAGAGGGGTGAAGTTCCCCTTAGGAAAGGATTGAAATATTATTTTATATTAAAATCATTATCGGTTTCCAATGGATCAAAAATGATTTATTTCAAGGATAATGTTGGGATGGGTCAAAAACCACCCAACCAATAGGTTTTAGACAGGCTGGTGTAACTATATTAACTTTATCTTCTAGATTTAACTCTTTGTTGAATAGTTTGACATTTACCATGTTTCTTTGTATTTTTATATTATATAGTTAATGAAAATACAATAAACTACCAAGAGAACCTCATGTTATTCATTAATGATAAATATAATATTATTTAAGACCTTTTTCCATACCTTAGACTTCTAGGAATAGAATATCAATTAATAGTATAACATTTTTTCAAAAAAACTATTTTTTTGTCAATTTTGACACTTTTTGGTATTATGTTCTTTCTAAATTCATAACAGCATTACTACTTCGAATTTTTTTTAATCAACCCTAACATTTCATATTCAACTAGATAAATAGTGTAATTCAGAAATAGTCTCAAATTAAATTTATTTTGGTATTTCTAATATCAATTATTTTAATATTTCATTAATTATGTAATTACTACATCATCACTGTGTCATAAATAAGTTAAATTATTTAATTTCTAAAAATTATAAATAAAATAGAATTATGTAAGTTATATTTTTAGAATTATAATGAATATTTTTTGTCGAATTTATCTTATGTGTATTCCTATATTAAAAATGGTTTAGTTATAAAACGTCGAATTTAACACTTTTAACTCTTCTTTGGTTGAAATAATAATTAATGTCCTAATCTAATCGAAGTGGACATAAAAATAAAATTTTATTCCTATGTTTGTTTTTGGTCGAATTAAACTTATCCAATAGAATTTTGAAATATGTTAGGGTAATAATAATATCATTTTTTACTTTAATAACCCTATTTACTTTTAACCGTCGTAATTACAAGTCAAAAGATACTATTCACAAAAAAAATTATTTTTATCTTATTGAACAGATTTTTACTTACTGATATCAATGGTGTCTCTTAGAATTTTTAAATTCAATTAACAGAAGTGGTAAAATTATGTTTTATACAAATTTGGAAATGCTCCTAAGAGGTTGGAAAAAGACGGAAAAAAGTTCGATAAAATTTTATATATCTAAACACATCATAAAATGACTGAAATGAATTAAACTGAACTTATATAGGTAATATGTTTATTTTTTGAACTAATATGAATTTAAATAAAATCAATAATTATTTAAATAAAAATTCAGTTTTAAACAATAACTCGCTATTTTTCACTAATAATCAAAAATTTAATGTTATCAGAAAAATAACAAAAATTCACCCTAAGCTAATTTCTATATTTTGAATCTAAAAATGAAGACCATTTTGAATGTTAAAATTTATAAAATTTCGAAAAGTCATTATTACTATTCGTAATAGCTAGATTGATTGGTCACGATGTGTTAGAATCTCTAAGTTGCGTACAATACAAGTTGTTTAATTATTCAAAGGGAAAGGTACCATGGAAGCTTAGGGTGTTTCATTCGTCCCTCCTTCAAATAATTTTGCCATCGAAATTTCATGAATATTACTAAAAAAATAGATTTTTATTTTTCTTCATCATATGTTCCTTAGGTTCCCATGTTGCATCTTCCATCTTATGGTTTCTCCATAGATCATTTACCAGACA
This sequence comes from Viscum album, assembly GCA_963277665.1. Taxonomy (NCBI): domain Eukaryota; kingdom Viridiplantae; phylum Streptophyta; class Magnoliopsida; order Santalales; family Viscaceae; genus Viscum; species Viscum album. The sequence continues at coordinate 1,883,581,842 of OY728121.1, forward strand.
AGTCGTTTGGATTCTCAACACTTGTTCTCAGGTATCATGAATTCTGATAGGTTATTCACAATAAGACAGATCAGGTTCCATTTCAATTTCCTCATAGAAGAGTACATGTGTTGGGCCAGGCATGTATTTTCTCAATCGTGATATGGGTAACACAATGTGAACTTTTGGGAAACGTGGCATCATTTCCAACCGGTAAGATACAACCCCAATTCATCCTATAATTTCGAAAGATCTGATGTACCTGGTACTTATATTACCCTTCTTACCGAATCCTTTACCTCCCTTCTGTAGAGATACATTCATGAAAACATGATCTCTAACCTAAAATTCCAAAACCTTCCTTTGGATATCAGCACAACTCTTCTGCCTACTTTGTGTTGTTTTGAAGTGGGTTTGAATTACCTTCACTTTTTCTTATATTTCCTCAACATGTTTTGGGCCTATGAGTTTTCCTTCACCAACATCTTCCTAACAAGTTGGTTTGTGACATCTCTAGCCACATAACGCTTCATATATTTCTATCTGAATACTTGAAAAGGAGATTTTGTTATAGGTAAATTCTAACAGAGGAATATATTGATCGCACATACCATGAAAGTCATGTGAGAAAGATCTCAACATGTCTTCTATGGTCTGAATAGTCTATTTTGATTATCCATCAGTTTGAGGGTGGTAGGCAGTGCTCAAACAAAGTTTATTATCTAGGTATTTCTAAATAATTTTTTAGAATCATGATGTAAAATGGGGATAACGATCAGAAACAATCTAGAGAGGTACCCCATGGAGTCTTACAACTTCACTAATATATAGAATTGCTAAATGGTCAAGGGTTAAATCTTATCTTATAACTAGAAAATGTGATGAATTGGTAAAACGATCAACAATGACCCATATTGCATCATTCCTTCTAGGTGTATTTGGTAGCCCCATGAAAAAGTCCATCATAATATTATCCCATTTCCACTCTGGTATGGGAAGAGGTTGCATGACTCCTCCAGGCTGTTTCCTTCCATCATTCACATGTTGACGAACAATACATCCTGACACAAAATCAGCAATCTACCTCTTCATATTGTCACACCAAAAATGTTCCTTCAAATCTCTATGCATCATAGTGCTACTAGGGTGTATAGAGAAATTCGATCTATGAGAATCATAAAAAAAATCCATTTTTAGATCATGTATGTTAGGAACACAAAGACTCTTCCCAAATTTCAAAATTCCATCCTTATATATAATGTCACTGAATCATCCATCATTCACAGAATTAATTTTCTTTTGAAACAATTCATCGTCAACTTTAGAAATTTTTATCCTTTATTGTAATATGGTTTGGAAACCATTGGAAAAAGTATTGATATTTCTCCTTTAATGTTTATTCCCATATCCATTTTCACTAGATATGTGAAAATATGATCCCTTTCAGCTCTCATCTGGTTCAAAACACCATGATCCTTTCAGCTCAAAGCATTTTACACCTTATTTGCCTTCCTCGGGTGGTAGTTTACTGTGAAATCATAATCCTTGAGTAGTTCAAGCCATCTCCTTTTCCTCATATTGTGTTCTTTCTATGAGAAAATATACATCAAACTCTTGTGATTGGTATATATCTCACATTTTTTACCACAGAGATAATGTCTCCATATCTTCAATGAAAATATTATAGCTTCTAACTCATGATCATGAGTAGGATAGTTTTTATCATGAATTTTTTGCTACTATGATGCATAGGTAATAACCCTATCATTCTTCATAAGGACACACTATTTTCTTTCTATGAAGCATCACTATAAACAAAAAATCCACCATTCATTGTTGGTAGAGTCAAGATAGTATCATTGAATAATCTTCTCTTTAGTTCTCCAAAAAATTCATCACACTCTTTTTTTTTTTCAAAAAACTTTAACCCCTTTACATGTGATCTTTGTTAATGGTTTAGCCAACTGAGAATATTCTTGACGAAATGTTGATAATAACCTAGGAAATCAATAAAACTGTGTACCTCAGTTATACTCATCGGTGCTAGCCATTCATGGATTGCCTTAGTCATTGAAGGATCAATAGATATTCAATCCTTAGAGATAATATGGAAAAGAAAAGAAATCTCCTAAAGCCAGAATTCACACATGCTAAATTTCCCATATAATTCATTTCATCTATGAGTCTTTAGAATAATACACAAGTGATTTCATGCTCTTCATAGCTTATGGATTATACCAAGATATCATCAATAAATACCACAAAAAAGTCATCAAGATTTTCATTGAAAACTATATTCATTAGATCCATGAAGATAGATGGAGCATTAGTCAATCCAAAAGACATTACTATACACTCGTAATACCCATACCTAGTTCGAAATGTGGTTTTCGGATTGTCTGCTTTTTAACACAGAACTGATGATATCCTGATCGATGGTATATCTTTGAAAAATATTGAGTGCCATGAAGTTGTTCAAATAAATCATCAATGAAAGGTAGGGGATACTTGTTCTTTATTGTTTTAAAATTGATCTCCCTGTATTCAATGAAAAACCTCATATATCCATCTTTCTTCATAAGAAAAAGAATAGGGGATCCAAATGTATAAACACTATGGTGATTAAATCCCTTATTACTCTATTCCTCTAGTTGTTTCTTTAGTTCCACTATTTTCACAGTGGCCATTCTATATGGTGTCTTCGATACGGGCCTTGAACTAGGAATTAAATCAATAGAAAACTCAATTTCTCGTTTTGGAGGATGACCAGGTAAATCTTCTGAAAACATATCAACATTTTATTGCAAAATAGGCATGTCCTCTATTTGAGAATTATTTTCCTCACCCATTATTATTTCATTCTCTTATTCCCCAATAATTGAATTTAGTAGAGTTATTGGGGTGGATTTTGATAAGAATAACCTGAAGATGTTTCATCTCTAATGATAAGGTACTCCTTATCATCAACGAAAATTGTAACCTCTTTCATCTTACAATAAATTTTTGCATCATGGCCCGAAATATAATCCATTATGAGGATTATATCAAATTCAATCATGTGTATGGCGATGAGATCATTTGGTAAAGAACATTCATATTCCCTAATGGGAACTGATTCAAAATACATTATTGCAATGATACTTCCCTTAGGTGTTTTGACTAACAACTCCCTTGATAAGTCAAATTTAAAATAAGTAATTTTATTTAAAAATAGGGAAGATATGAAACAATACGATGATCCAGAAATAAATAATGTATTTTCTATACATTATGACACCATTAAATTATCTACCACCACGTCTTTCGGAGCTTCAACCTTAGCCTTAGTGATAGAATACGATTGGCCTTGATCCCTTGGACTTTTACGAGGAATGTTTCATTGGTGCTTAGGACATTCATTTTCATAATTCCCCCTTTCTCTATAATTGTAGCATTAGACATTGAGATCCTTTTTCTTCCCCTTAACAACACGAGATTGGTGGCCATTTTGACCACACTTATAATAGACTCCCATTCCCTTCAGGAAAGTACCAAGGTGTTTCTTCCCACATTTACTACAGGACAGATATTCACCTTTTCCTTTCTTCCCCAAATTTCCATTTCTAGAGTGTTCAATGTATCACTTCTCTTGATTTTCTTTAAAGTCGCAAGACATAGAGAATTCCTTTCTTGTCTTGATAGAATATGAGACAATATATTCATATGACAAGAAAGATTGTGAGACTACATCTTTTCGAAGAAATGGTTCTAACCCATCAAATAATCGATCAATATTACTCTTTGGGTTACGTATATAATCCGATGAATGCCATGAAAACCTTGTAATGTTAGCCTCATAATTTGCGACATTCTCATCCTCCTTTTGCCTCAGGCTCAGAAATTTTCATTCCATTTCCGCTCGATAATCATGATGAAATTATTTTTCCATGAAAATCTCTTTTAACTCCCTACATTCCATATTTGATAATTCACCATATTCCATTGTGTTTTGAATCAATGACCACCATTGATCTGCATCTCTTGTGAGGCGATGAACTAACATGAAAACTTTTTCCCTTTCGCTACATCACAATGCATGAAATATTTTCACTAAGGAATTTATCCATTGCTCAACTACTAATGTATTTGTACTAACATTTAATTTTGGTGGTTTATGCCTCATGAAATGGTCTAACTTTGATGCCCCACATTGTAGATCAGGGTGTTCCATACAGGTATGGTTATTATTCATAACCTGAGTGAGTTTTCCCAGTATGGTGATAAGTTGATCAGCACTAGTCTCTTCACCGGCTCGACTATAATTATCTTATGTATGTGGGAAATCCCAACATGGATTACGTGCATTGATACAGTTTCCATTCCTTCCACTAGGTGCCATTTCTAAACAATGGCATACACTAGATTAGTTTATGAATTGCAATACATAATTCCATACTGGTAAAACATTTAACATAAATTGATCAGTTTATGGATATAATCCATAATCATAAAAAAATTTCTTTGAGGAATTATATACTCATAAACAATTCATAATGGTTTGTAAAGAAAATGAGAGTTATTCTAAGCATATCCCCTGAGAGTGTCGTAACCAAGAGTGTAGAAAAGCCCATTTTCGTGCACCAGTTATTGTTCGAGACTAGCTCAAAGCGGTGTTTTTGGGTTTTACCCCTACATACATTTTTTCCCAAGCTAGCTCTACCTACTCATATCCATATAGGGATGTATTTCTTGGAAAACACAAAAATTATATACAATACCAAAATTCTAGGAATTTCTTCTATACTAATCTTCAAAGTCTCTCTTAGGATAATTTACTCTAATGAGAGTTTTTCTAAATCCAGATTCCATGGTTTGGACTAAAGTTCCTCTGATACCAACTATAATGCCCTGAACCTAGTTACCCAGAGTCGGTGCATTATTACATAACATTGGCATGATCACAAAAGATCATGTCTCGAAAGATAGATTAGTTTAGTAGCCATGGAAATACTAGATGCATTCATAAGTTTTACATTACATTATAAAATGAGAAACTACAACAACTTAGTCTCAATAGGCCACACTCATATCCCTTAGACTCTCATTGTAGGTCATTCATAATATTCTTCTTTGTAACCTGGGAAAAATAAAACATAGAAAGGAATGAACTCAGATGCACAGTAAGTATAACAATATACCAGAAACATTCATAAATAAACATAAAAATTTAAGGCAATGTATGAATAGAACAAAAGCCTTTTGAAATTGAACTTCCATATAATATGGAAAATATAAAATTAAATAATGTAATTTACTTATTCACTTGGAAATTTTAGTAGTCGAATAATCACATGAAATATCAATATCCATTTTCATAATGATGGAATGCATAATGCCAGTGATAATAACCACATAGTCAAGGCCTTGTTCCATGACTAAAAATAATATTTTGTCAAGTCCTTGTGCCAAGACACTAGTATGTCTCAGGAGACCTACTGAAGCATCGAGGAGCTATAGCAGGCTCCACCCATCACATACTAGGTCCAATGCATTCCTCATATGAAATGTTTCAAACATTACTTCAACATTCGCATTAAAACAAGCATATGAAATGTTCATAATTTCTCCATAAACCATGAATGGTGTGAAAATAACACATCCACAATAAAAAATATCACAAAACCATCAATACAATATTGATGTTTTGTATCAAAATAATTCAACTTCAATTAAGCTTAAAATCCCTCAAAGGATATTGTCATAGATGAAATCAAAAAAAATTATAGAAATATCTATTTCAATTTTGAAATCATTTAAACGTCATATAATAATAAAATAAAACATTTATTTTCAAAATATTCTTATAAGAATGTAAGGGAATCTTCGATGATGTTATAACAGTAGAAAATAGCCGCACCCTCTGTATATGTTAAAAAAACATTCTTAACTTAATTTTGATGAAAATTTAATAAGGTACCAAGATTGGAAAATAAAAAAAATATTCCTTTAAAACAATTTTATAAAAGTAAAATAGAGGTATAAATGACTTTAACCCATATTCATGTAAATAGTAAAAATGATTCAGAATAAATTTTAAAGAAACATGGATGTGGATGCAAAAGAGGTCCCAGTAGATAATTACGTAAAAAAATATCAGATGACAAAAAGATTGTGAAATTAACCATTACATTATAATTTTTCTTTGGTCATGGGTAGGTTATAATCTTTTATAATGGTGAAATAATTGTTATTTAATTATAAGAGAACCATATAAATTAATATAATATCATATATGATCATCTAATATTGCTTTGTTAATGATATTTCTGTAGTATCATCTTTTTTGGTGTTAACTGATTTGTTTTCTTTTAAATGATTTGTTACATGAGTAATGATTGTTATCAATAGGATGTATCTTATTCATATTCACAATGATATTATGTAATTTAAAATTATTTCTAATCATCAAATGAAAATTATTCGTTAAAGGATACGATGGGTAATGAATCTCATCACGTTCAAGGAGATGGTAATCTGTACGTACGCTCGAGTGATAATATCATTCATTTGAATTTAAAATCATATATAATTGGATGGTATATCATATATACAGAATAATTATCATATTATATTTATTATTTACATCATTTATACACATTATTATACGCATCCAAATGATGAAGTTCTGAATAAAAAACTACCCCATGATGTGGATACGGTAATCCGTATATACACACGTATGGTGGATTTTTCATTTATAGGATGGATAGAATAATGAATATGGTTGTACCATTTTTATAATAACATCACAGATAATAGAAGATACTATAGTTATTATTTTATAATGGAAAAAAAAGAAATAGTAAGTTGAAGAAGAAAAGAACTTGAAAGAGGCGATGAAATATTAACCTCTTTTTTGGGTTCTTCCTTTTGATTACAACAAAAGGGATCCTTAGGATGGATTTATGACTAAAGGAAGTCCTCTATAATGATGGTAGGATAGTTGGGAATATATTTGGACAAGGTTTGGCCCAGCTAAATGGCTTTGAATTTTTGAATTTTAGAGAAGGGGAAGTGTCGTTTTATAAGAGGGGTGTGTGGCACCTTAGGAAAAGATTGAAATATTATTTTATTATAAAATCATTTTCTGTTTTTAATGGTTAAAAAATAATTTATTTCTAGGATAATTTGGGGATGGGTCGAAAACCACTCAACCAATAGGTTTTAGACTAGTTTGGGTCACTATGTTAACATTATATTTTAGATTTAACTCTTAGTTTAATAGTTTCACATTTACCATGTCTCTTTGTATTTTTATATTATATAGTTAATAAACATAATATAAACATTCAAGAGAACCAAAATTGGTTCATTAATGACATATATATTATTATTTAAGACCTTTTCCTATCATTATATTTTTACGAATAGAATATCAATTAATAATATAATATTTTTTTAAAACCACTTTTATGTCAATTTTGACACTATTTGGTATTTTGTCCTTGCTAAATTCATAAATGCATTATAACATAAAAAAATTCATTTAATAAACCATAAAATGTAATATTAACCTATAAAATTAGTGGAAATCATAAAAAGTCTCAAATTACATTTATTTGGGTATTTATAATATCAATTATTTTAATATTTCATTAATTAGGTAATTACTGCATCATCATTGTGACATAAATAAATTAAACTATTTAATGTATAAAAATTATAAATAAAATACCGCTACATAGGAAATAGTTTTATATTTATAATTAATATTTATAGTCTAAATTATTCTATGGGTATCCCTATATTTAAAATGTTTTAGTTAGTAAACATTGAATTTAACACTTTTAACTCGTCTTTGAATTAAATAATAATAAGTGTCCTAATCTAATACAAGTGGACCTAAAGGATAATATTTTATTCCTAAGGTTGATTTTGTTTAAATTACACTTATCTAATAGAATTAGGACATGTTTTAGGGTAATAATAATACCATTTTTAACTTTAATTACCCTATTTACTTTTAACCATGTTAAATAAAAGTCAAAAGTTACTATTCTCAAAAAAATATATTTTTATCATATTGAACCACATTATACTTACTGATATCAACCGTGTCTCTCAGATTTTTTAAATTCAATTCATAGAAGCGGTAAAATTATGTTTTATACAAATTTGGAAATGCTCCTAAGAGGTGTGTAAAAGACGGTAAAAAGTTCGATAAAATTTTATATATCAAAACTCATTATAAAATGACTCCAATGAATTACATTGAAGATATATAGGTATTATATATCTATTGTTACCTAAAAGAAATTTAAATAAAATATATAATTATTTAAATAATTATTTGGTTTTAAACATTAACTAAATTTTTTTCACTACTCATCATAAAATGAATTGTTTCAGAAAAATACCAAAAATTCACCCTAATATAATTTCAATATTCAAAATCCAAAAATGAAGTCCTTTTTGAAAGATCAAATTTATAAAATTTTAGAAAGTGAGTATTACTATTCATAATGGCTAGTTTGATTGGTCGTGGTGTGTTAGAATCTCAATGTTGCATACAGTGCAAGAAATTACATTATTCAAAGGGAAACATACCATGGAAGCTTGGGGTGTTACTCATAAAGTTGGAAGAACACATTGTGTGATCATCCATTAATGATTTATTATTCCTTGACTTAACAATATTAAATATCCTTTTGACCATGGACCTAGATTTAACCAAGGTATCAATGTCTGCAACAATGGGTCCCAAGATTAAACATCCTTTCAGAAGTGAAAAAATCAATTTTAATTATTCAATGAATTCCATAAAACCGATAAAGAACCCAATGCAATCAACCCTTCCATGAAATAAATTAATTTGTTTCTATGTTTCATAGAAATATTAAATAAAATATTATTCATAGATAATAATATCATGTAATAGAACCATTATATATGTCCATTGATTGAAAGGACCAATGACAATGAAAAAATGTTATGTACCTATTTGTGGGATAGTACTGATGATCTCATCTACTCAAGTTCAGTAATTGATTAAAACATGATAAGAAGTCTCAATGCTTGTGTTCCCCAAAAACCTAATGGTCACACATTATTTGTGTCTTATCAAAGTGAAGTATCTGGACCGTATAACATAAGTTAATATTTACTATTATGGTATTAGTAGGATATCACTATATAATGGTAAATGATGCAATCACCTGATATTAAAATCCATCTATGTAAAATACATCATAAATAGTGTATTAATAAATATCCACACTATTATAATAATAATACAACATTAAACATTCACTATATACATTATATGGTAATTGAATTTTTCTATTCATGTTGGGTGTAGGGAACCAACATTTAAAAATTTCCCCGTTATACTTGATCTAATTTTCTTACTAACCCTGTTATGTATCACACGGTAACATAATTATTATTCTATTTTATGTATTCCATAACTAGGTATACCACGTCATCAATGTGTGAATACACAACTATCATCAATTTCAACTCCTTAATTTAGACTCCTCAATAAATGATATCCCTGAGTATATTCCTCTCTTCCATTTTCAAAACATGACATCATGGATAGTACTAATATTATGTTTTCCATAATTTATATCAGAATAAAACAATACCTACTATATGAGATTATAAGAACTGGTCCAAATGGTATCATATTTCACACTTCTTCTTCAACGACATCAAAAACTAAAACGCACTTGTTATTTGTAACTATAGATATCACTGGCTTTAATGTTATTCTATTGTTTTTTACATTAGTTTGACTATGATATTAGATTATATTTATCTAAAGGAAGAATATTTTACGTCCAATTATACCTATTTTCTTTTTCTATCCATGTATTATGAACAAATCTATTGTACTCTCTCAAGTACAATTGCATTGTTTTAACTATTTCCTTTGAAGTTCTCTTAGAATTTAATGATATTCTCCCACAATTAATAATATGTTTTCAATATCTTATCATTAAAATTAAAATGAAAAGTTGATTTTTTTCTAAAGTGTATGAAATTATACTCAAAACATTAATCTCCCTCCATGTCCAATACATGTCTTCTTGGCTTTATTTTTTCCATGGGACATTTTAAAAGATTTTGTCTCTAATTTTTACAACTTGTATTTTTCAATACCATGTTTTCCTATATACTTTGATTTTGTTAAATAAACCCATTAGACTATCCTCAATATATCAAATTCCCTATAACATTGGATTATATATTACTTGAATCTACTAAATTAGATCATCCTCAGTATATTAAATTCCCTATAACATAGGATTATACATTACTTCAATCTTCTGACTGTTAATTTCGTTATAGTATTTTTTAAATATAAGAATAAGTAATTATTTTCCATATGTTATTACCATATTTTACATTTAAAATGGTTTATCTCCCACTAAACTATTGTTGGATCATTGAAATTATTCATTAAAAGTTAATATTCAATGATATTTTTCCCAATTCAATCCAAAATACAATTTTAGTAGCATTTTCCACCTATTGGAATTTTATATCATCAAAAATATTTTTGGTTTTGTTATATAAGTAATTTCCATGAAAGGAGGAATTTACATCCATTTCCATAAAACATAATCACATAAAGTATCTATAATAAGTTTAATTTTTATCAATTTAGGCATGAAAACATGGTATAACCAATTGATCTATATTGATACCATGGATGTATTAACAATGTATAGTCTGTCTTGGATACCTACCAATGACATTAAATCAACTTAAGAAACATCCAAAATACAATCGTGATTTCTATACATTGAATACATTTCTTGAGTTCACATTAACTTTTAAATAATAGATGATTTCATATTCACTAAATCATTATAAGATACATTTTTCTCAATGGATAATGTATCTCCTATTGTGGTGAATACAAATCCAAAAAATTTGTATCATCCTTCCTATGTATTATGTTTCTCTAGATCATTCCATCTCCATAAGATATTTTGGGGATAGTTCTTCTGCCAACTAGTTTTGCATCATTAAAATTGATGTAACCCATGTCAATATTGCTCCCACTATCTTAAACTGAGATATGTATACTTTATTTAATAATATATTCTATCAATTATCTATATATTCTGATATCATATGTATTTTTTATATCGTTTTAAAACTATAGGATTATTAATTTTGACATATATTTTTTATTTGATGATGCATTTTCATTTATTAAATTATTTTTAAAAAAAATAATTCCATATAATCCAATGTTATTAGGACATTAGGTATCTATATTATAACTCATATGAGATCAATTTTCATCATATAAGGTATATTTATATGGGGTTAAATCTCAATTTATTAATCATGACTTAGATGAAGTTTTATTTTACTACAATGTATATGAGTATTAACATGGATACATATTTATATATAGCATTACTCTAATGTGTATAAGGAAATGAGTGTTTTGGAATTACATAATACATCATTTTAAGGATTGTTGATTTTGTGTAAGACTCATTATTTACCCTAATAACATCCAAACATTTATTTATATAAATAATATGATTTTCAGAATAAATTCACTCAACATTTCAAGATAAATGAATTCTTGGCCAAGATATACTTCATCAGACATTCCAAAATAATATCTTATCTTGTAACGATGAATATTTTATGAATTTACTTTTATATTAATTAATAAACTTATTGTAATATTAAAAATTGCATTTATCATATGTTTAAACGTGAAATAGTTCAATCTCTATAGCTAAACTAATAACAAAAGCTTTGTGGCCTTCCATTATTTATATAGGTTACTTTTGAAAAACATAATCCAATAAACTTGTTGATAATAAATAAATAATTTATCCCTATAGTTTCTGAAACCATACCATGAATATCATCAACAACTACTTAGTTTTACAAGGAAAGTAATTATCTTTCCATAACTGGGTATAACTGAGTCTTACATTTTATGTTCATTGGTTATTTCTAGAGATGAAAAAATTAATGAAATATTAGTTTTGTAGTATAAAAATGTTCTTTCTATAATGGAATGAATCCTTTTTCCCAAATGGACATGTGAGCTAAATTATACGTTAAAACATAATAAAATTTCAAAAAAAACCATTAGACATGAAAATTAGAATTTCCGTACTTCTCATTTATGACTTGTGAATCACCATTTATTTATTGCACAAGGAATTAACCATACTTATTATAATGTTTTGTTCATTACATGGTAACTATATTTGAATAAAAACTAATTATAGAAATGAAGTATTTAATACATTATAATTATGATAGAAACATCACATATAATGATGAATATAAAATAAGTGGACTATCATACATCATTTTACTTCAATTCACTTTATTTTTTCTTCTATATGATTATATAAAAACATGCAATGAAAATATCATCCTATATAATGAACATACTTTTTCATTAATGTAATTTTGTTGGATACATTGGAATTAAACATGACATTGGAATTTTTTATTTCCATCCCAAATTTTCACCTGACGAATAAAACATTAAGCCTTCCTTGGGTTATTATTTTCTAGTATAACATTACATAAAAGGTAATGTAGTTTTTTCTCAATTGATATTAAATGAAACTAATTTAATTGGGTGACAAAGATAAATGACTAGAATGTTTTTAATGTTCATTGGAAATCATTAATTATACAAGAAGTTGGTATAATCATCGTCTCATTCATTTCAAGCTTCACTTTCCCATCATAAGCATCTTGGAGATGAGACAACAAGAGAAATCATCCATTACCTAATTTGGGTTTCAAAACATATTAGACATTGATGATAAAATTTTGATTCAAACATTCAATGTGTCACACATGAGTCTCATATTAGAATATTTCACACCATTTCTTCATGAGGTATCTCTATAGGTAGTTTTGACTATAATATAAATAATTTACAATATCATAATAAATTGTGTAATATCATATGAAAAAAAATGAAATTCATGATGAATATTACTTATTATTATTCCAGAATTAATCACATTGAACATTTCATATTATATTACATTTTTAAAAAAAACATAATGAGATTACTACGTTATTACAATTATTAATTAGAAATTATTGACTAATTAAATTAGTTGATATATCTAAATATTTTTTTGAATCCTAATATCCCATACTCATAGATTTTGAATGCTCAGTCACATAACTATTATAGTCGAAATAATCCCTGAAACCAACCCACATATTCTATGCTATGGATATCCCACTACTAAGATATTTTTCAAAATAGGAAATATACTATACTACCATATTAAATGAAAACAACATCAATTATTGAGGTAATTCCTCAATTATAGAAACCATACACATTATTTACTAAAAAAATATTTCTTATAAAATGAAAACAATATATATATGGATACTTATTATATATCATATTTAGTTAATTTAGACCCAATTATTTTAAAATAACCCCTCAGTAAAAGGAGGAACCACCAAATATTATGGATGATCACGCCATACACCAAAATTTGTTCAATTTCAAATAATATAAGGTGTTATGACAAAATATTGCATTTATATTTTTAATATTACTCATAAAATGAATTAATTTACAATTTTTATGGCTATAATTATTTATTAAACTCATATATTGATAGTTTATTTAATATAAATCATTAATTGATAAATTAATTGAATTATAAAATCACATTGGGTCATCTCGTTGAGTAGGTAAAAAATTTGAGTGATTCTCCTTGAGGGTGTCATGCATGGTTAGAGATGGTTTTCCCCCACTTTCATGAATCCATCCTTCCCACTAGAGGCGAGCTACCATAAAGGGATCCTCAAGAGGAATATAATGCTGATATCAGTCATTGGCACACTGGTTTTAGGGTTTCTGTAGCAAGCGATGTTATTTATGTTCGCCGACCCTTAGTGCGTGATAAGCTGAAAGATCGGTGCTAGAATGGGGCGGTAAATTCTAATAATTACAGATTCCAAAGATCAATGGGGGTTGACATAAATACAGTGGTACTAGAAGAAGAGAATGTTTTTCAGATCCTAGTGTTGACTGCTGCACTCAATCGATGATGGACTTCGATGGTGGAGATGAATGGTGTTGTAGTGGTTATTAATTATTTACAAGAGGAAGACCACTCAGGGGGGGGGGATGGCCGCAGTTTTCCCTTTAGATTAGTTGGATAGGTCTTGACCTACAGTGGGGTGGGAGGGTGAAAATATCCCTTTTGATAAGGTGGATATAAGACCTCCATCTGGTAATTTCCAAGATGAGGGGAGCTCTAGTAGGGGCCTTACAAGAATTGAAAGGGTTTGGGTTTCCAATCGACGACATTTAAATTTTGTGCATGATGGTTCTACTGAGAAAATTGTGAGAAAGGGTGAAACTACCCATGCTGTTGCTAGTATGGAAGAAAATCATGAAATATTTAAGCTTTGTGAGCATTCCATAGTCTATAGACTTTTTCATCCTATTGGAGGAAAATTTTGGATGATAGATGAATTGATTCAAAAGATAACTTCTATATGTGGGTTTTATAACTAGAGATGTATACTAATGGGATGGGGATTTTATGACATTATATTTCAATTGTAGAATATAATTTTAAGAGCTTAGGGGATCAGATAAATTTCCCTAAATCATGGTATGATATTCATTCCAGAATGGTATTTCTTTTTCAATCATTTCACTATAAAAAATAATCAGGCTCATGTTTGGGTCTAAATTTTTAGTCTTCATTGGATCCTATGGAATCATAATATCCTTTCTAACCATTCTTATAGTGTGGTATTCCAATTAAAATGTATAGGTCTACTGAGGATGTAATATTTGGCCATTATTCTAGGGTCCTTGTGGAAGTTGACCTATGTTTTTATCTGATTCATAATATAGTTCTGTCTGTATACGATGATGATATCTAACAAATAGTGTAATATGAGAGATTTATTATCTTCTTTAGTAACTTTCAAGTTGTTATTCATGATAATGATATGTGTTTTAATAATATTGTATGTTCTTTTTGTTCAGAAAATAGGCATTTTGAGACTTCCTGTATGAGGAATTTAAGTACACAAACAATGAAGCATACAGATATTTGTATTTGTGGAGGGAATTACCCTACTAAAAGATGTAATGAATATATGATTACTGAAGAAGTAGAAGATGAATCTCAAGATCTTGCATAAGGGCCTCAAGTGGCGAAGGATACCGAATAAGGTTTTCTAGTACACACAGAGGAATATGGGCCTGATACGGGATCTGGGACAAGGGTAGCCCGGAACATGGTGTCTAATCTAGGTATGAATTCCCAAATTTAGGGTAACAAGGAATCAAGAGTGATTTTGAGGAATAAGTAAGAAGGATTTGGTCATGCGATTGAGGAACAAAAAACTGCGAGTGATAGTGAAAAACATTCACAAACTGAAGAAGAAAATTTTAAATTAAAGGAGACATATGACATCCAAGGATGGTGGGATGATGTAGAGGATGAATCTCAAAAAACCTGGCCTATAATAAGGTTTCATCCAAAGGAAAAAACATTATTTTGGATTCTGAATGTTTTTGACCCATTCCTCCTAAAAAAGAAGGATGTAGGAAAGATTAATCATATTTAAATCCAACTATGATTACCAGGTCAGATGGGCCTCTAGATTATGATTCTGATTGGTATGGTGATTATAAATTTGACTTTGATATTTTATTTTAATCTTTGCTTGAAACGGGGGAATGATTTCTTGAATGACCACGTCCATGTCTCTGTGACTTTTTCATTCCTTCATAAAAAGTGATCTTCCCTGATAATTTCTTCTAAAACATTAATTTACTCTTAATTTGTTTTAAAATATGCATTATTTTTTATGATTTTATGTGATTAGATAAAACAAAAAAAATTCAAAAACCATTAATAAATTACAAACAAATTAAATAATAATTATTAATAAACATGAGAATATGGTACTGGTTACCCATTAATGGTCAATGGATCATTCTTGTCTATTGGGGTAAAGTAACTATGTCAAGTATAACTCGTATTTTAGCTCACACAGTACTCAAATGTGTGCACATCTCAATTGGAAATCAACTGTGTCTCTATGTGGTCCACATCGTATAGAATCTTTAACAATATATATATATATATATATATATATATATATATATACTTTTGGGAATGTTAATAATACCCAATGAAAAATTATGATGGAAGCTTTGGAACTTATACATATATATTAGGGAAATATGATTAATGGATTGTAAATAAAAATTAATTATTTCATATATCACATTCAATTGAGATAAGTAATTATATATCATTAATATCAAACATTCATTGGATGGTTGATTCTCAAGATTAGTTAGAATGTAATTTTCCAATGATATAGAAGTTATTTTCCAATAAATTATTTAAGAGAGATTTTAAAATCATTAAAAATATATAATTATTTCAATTAACTAAAACCTTTCACAATACCCAAAAAATATGAATACATTTCAATGAGTTTGTTTATAAATTTTAAAAAAAATTAATTTATATAAAACTTTTTGGTCTCCTTGTGGCTTGGAAACCCCATTAAAGGACACCCATCAATTTTCTGGACCAAAAATGACTTAGGAGGATGGGGAATGGTTTCATCCAACCCAACCATGGTTAGGATATCTTAGATATGTTATTTATTGGTTGGTAGTAGTTCACCCATGCCATAATGTGCAAGATATGAATAGAGGGTGGCTAATAGGTCTTGTATGTAGTGGTAGGTAGAGGTGGACATGGCTGATAGTAAATTATGAATAATAGAAGTGGGACATAGTATAGTCCGGTAGTGGAAGACATGATGGAGGGGGGGTGTTCTAGTTGGTAGTGGTGGGCCATGATGGAGGGGTGTCTAGAAGGTATGACTATATAAGGAGTTCCACAGTGGTGGAGGGTAGAAATGATACCACCGATAGTTAATAAAAGAAATTTATTTATTTATTTATTTTTTGATTCAATAAATAAAAAATGAAATATTTTGACTTAAAATATTTTATTCAAAGGTGTGTAAAAATTGTCACCGAAGAGAAAAATATTCCAGCCATAAGAAAATTTTAGAAATACTGTTGTTGAACGAAAACTGCTTCCACCAACCTCATTCAGGTAATATTTTAATATATATAAATTTATGTTCATTGATTTGTAAACACTTAACTACACTATATTTGATCAAATTTTAAACATTGAATCATCATTAAATGGATGTTTAAAATCTAATTAATTCTTGTTTTAGTGAGATATTACAGTGATGATTCCCTCTACATGAATTTAATGAAATTTAATTTGTTATGGGATTTAACATTCACGTGATTTCATTGATATCAAATATTGTAACTTGGGAGTGTGGAGAATAAATACTGGATATATATTTTCAGTAGTATATTAATTTATCGATTAAAAAGGTTATATTTATTGATGTTCTTTCTGATATGGAGGTCAAGGATAACATTTGATTGAATTAATCCCAAAAAATATATTGAATAAATTACCTTGATTTATTTGAGGACTCATTTGAAATCTACTCATTAATGGAAACAATTTCTTGAAGAAATTGAACCCGTATCCCTCCATATCATCTATATGTGTCTTAATAGTCTAAGGTAATATTAATCATCGATATGCGGTTGCTAGTGTGATGAATCATTGGATACATTGACATACCAATGAACAATAAAATGTGGATACTCTGATACATGAATTAGAACTATTAATGGTTTCATGTAAAAGTAGTTTTCATCTATCTGATGTGAAAGAGATGATAGATAGGTTCTCAAATTCATGCAGTGAATAGTACCCCAATTTAGACCCTCCTCTCCCTTATATATGGATGTATAAAATAACTACAAATGGCTCTCCATCCCATAAATGTGTTTCCCTAATGAATAATCAACAAATTATATGTTATTCCTATTTTACTAAATCAAAAATATCATTTGTATTTTTATCACATATTTTTAATATAATAAATATATTGCATGACAAAAGCAAGTCATTAACTCGTCTGATTTTTCCTACAAATATTAAAAAACCATGATTATTAAAAAATTATTATTTTGTTGAATAATTTTTCATGTATTCATTTAATTTCTTGTGAATAATTTTATTAGATAAATTCAATACCCATTATTATAGACTTAGATAATGAGAATATATTTATTTAATGAAGATCCCTCAAACTCAAACATCTCTGAGTCTTTATAGTGTGGCCCATGTTATCTTATTATGTTATTCATTATAATGAGCTCAAATTTTCAATATGCTTTGTACATGACCCTATAAGAACATATCTTTATTGTTTTAAATATTTGTAATAGATACGAAGTGTTGAAAAGAAATTATCTAAGGCCCCTATATAGATATAGAAATTCCATATAAATGAAAAATATTACTATGATGATACACCTTTTAATATAATCTATTTATCTCATGATATATAAAAATGTTGGTTGAATATTTTTTGTTAACATCATTTATTGATTTATTATTTTTTGAAATTACTTGATAGACATAACATCTTATACCAGGGATAGGAATTTATGGAATTTAACACCATCATGATGAGATGAGCTAGAGGTATAACGTCCTTTTAAAATGAAAACAAATATTATTATACATTCAATCAATTCCATAACACCAATGGTACACCCAATATAAGATTCCATGGAATGAATTAAATATTACGGATTTTGCCTTCAATCAATGTACATAATCCAATAATATACCCTGATATAATCTAATGTCTAGAAACCATTGCATGTGTTCACATATAGGAACAACCAATGACACTAGAAAGATGTGGTGTTCCTATTGGTGGGTCAGTCCTCATGATCTCATCTACCCTATATCTCAATGTGTGAACAGTATGATAAGAATTACCAATTAATATGAACCATAGAAACCATAATTTCTCCCATCATCTCTATCCTATCAACATTTTAAATCTGGACCTTAAAGAATGAGTTTAGGATTTTGGTGACAGTGTCTCTGGGTTTTCATTATAGCATGGGAATCGCTATAAACTTTTCAAACAATAAGTATTATATTGAAATTATCATATAAATAGTGGTCTTAGAAATATCAACACTATTAAGTAAACAATAAATAATTAATATTTCATTGTATACATGATATGCTAATAGAAAAGAACTATTCGTGTTGGGTCTAGGTAACCCAATTTTAAAAAGCCTTCTCTCCCTATATATCTTATGATCATTCTGTGAGGGATTTTTCCAAAAACATGTTTATTTCTTGATGGATAATTAAGATGTGATGGAATTAAACAAGAATTCACGCTCATGTGGGAAACATATATATGGATTTTATTTTATGATTGTAAAGAATAGAATTATATATCCCTTAAATGCGTTGGTTAAATCTTAATATCTCTTAAAATGACATTTAAGGGATTTAGAATTGAAAGTAATCTACTATGAGACTCTATAGACTAATTTTATATTAATAGGGAGTGACCCCAATCTAGTATGTAATAATACTCTATCAAATATGTGATGATTGTATTGGTTGTGAGCCTTGACATAATGTAACAACCGATAATTCAATCAACAAAATTTTATTTCCTTTAAAAATTCCATATTTTATAGATAACATAAAGTCACATAGAGAACACAATTAATATATTATAATTTATGAATTAACCAAATTAGTGGATTTTTCTTAAATTAAGGAACATTAAACAATGGAATAGTAACATGACTATCAGAATTGGAATTTGACCCTTAGGAATAGTAATCCAAAAAAATAAATAGTAACCTCACCAATATAAGTACAAATGAAATTTTCGTTTCTAATGAATGAAAATATGATATATTTATATCATAGAATAATTAAATAAATGTTCTAAAAATGATAAATTATGTGTTAGTATTGTTGTAAGTTGTGAATTTTTATCTATAATTTTATAATTAATTTAATGAAAAGATTTTTTTTATACAATAGATTAAAAAATTTAAAATATGTTTACTTATGATTACAAGATATTTTTACAAGACCTAAATTAATATTTCAATTCTCTATAAAATTAGATAAAATTAATAAATTGGTATTTTTTTTAATAATTGATTATTTAATTAATATTTAAAATTCTCAAATTTGTAACATTATTTTAATAAAATAGTGTCCATTTTTTAATTTTAATCATAAAAACATGGTTAGGTTGACCTTTTTTATTTTTCTAAAATTTTTGAATTTTTGATGAATTGGGAAATACAATAATTTAGGGTATAAGCTAATTACTTGAATTTTTTGGCATGGATTATGGATGAGGGATGTAAGAACTACTAACTCGATCTCACGTGCACTATTTTATATAATTAGTCACAAAAAACATCAAAATTGATAGTCTTGAGTAAAAATAATAAATAAATGAAAAAAATTTATCAAAAATCAACCCTATCCTCCACTAAAAATACCTTCCATCACCATGTATTATCCTCTCAACTCAAAAGCCTTGAAACTTCCCTGAAATCTCCCATATCTTCTTACTAATTATCTCCCCAGCTTCTAAAAGAATTGATTTTTAATAAAATGAAAACCCCATGTGTCTTATGGTGGTTCTAAAGGATATGAAATTCTAGAGGTAAAATCCTCTGTCGTTTTAATTTTTTCTCTTTTCTATTCATTTCTTTTATTATAATCTCCACACCTCTAGTTATCCAAGTGAAATGATAACTCTCTTTTCATATATATACTATAATTTATTGTGTTAATTGAATAGTTGATCATCAATTTTCTTCCCCTATCTGTTTTTCCTAAAAATGTAAACATCATCCAAGATGTGTTGATTTATCGCATTCGAGGACGAAAAGTATTCATTTTACATTACCACCTATGTGGATAATCATAAAACTATTTAAAATGCTTAAAAGTACTTAAAAATTTATTTTATAACCTATTTTATATTCTATAAAAAACATATATAAATAATACTATAATATATAAAAAAACAAGTTTTGATGATTAAAAATCCTTCAATATAATCTAAATAGTTATCAATAACATTTTTTCATATGAATCATACTAATATATAGAAAAAAAATATATAATACCATTTAATATCTTTTATATTCATTAATATCATAAAATATTTATTTTGGAAAACTATTCTCATTTTACATGATTATCCATACACATATACAGGTGAACCTATCATAAATACCATCGAAACAAACACTCCAGATCGAAAAAATGAATCTTATAAATCAACAAAAGTCCATAAATTGACATAAAAAAATAAGAATAAATAAAATAAATGTATAAATAGTTTTTTATTAAATAATATTATTATACAGAACATTATGTTCACGTTCAGAACACTTTCGAACATAAGGTAATGGATTCTCTCCAAACACTCATTTTTTTCATTGGGATACACTTTCTCTATGATTACCCCAATGTAATTATCATTTTTTTCTATATAAATCTTATAAATTTTCTTTATACATGCCAAAGTCATGTATCTGGATTAGATCATCCTTCTTTGATAGGGAAATACGTATTTCAAATAGGTTCATTTCACAATTATTCCCTATATGAAAGCCTGATTTATGGGAACTTCCCAAATTTAAAGCCCTTATCAATTACCATCCATAATCTTTTTTAGTAAACCATTATTTTTCTAAAATCTGTCATTTTATCATAAAAATTTATCTTTTTTTATTTTTGGTTTTACGATAACGAATATTCCTTTTTCTCTTTAAATTCTCTTTAATATTTTACATAAATAACACTAAAATGTTGCATTTTTATGTTTCATAAACACCTATTTTACATGGTTTAAATTACTTTGTACATCACATATCATGGCCTATTACATTATTTGTTTAAGAATGTCCATATTTGATTTAAATATATTATTTCCTTCACACCATTTGGATATTTCATTTTGTTATACATTATTACATGATTATGATACAAAATTATTTCCATGGGTATCCCTTATGTTTATGTTTTATTCTTCATATGGAACAAATATGAATGAAGAAATGATGATGGGTGTTCTTAGATATTACTCCAATGAATTGGGTAATGTTTAATCTCATGAGATTTTATTTCCGAATAAGGATTGAACCTGAATCCTTTATAGGACATGTTCTCCTATGTGCAATGATCTTGGCAGTTGCCTAGACTCATGCTCCTCCATGTGCAATGTTCTTGAAGTTAGACTTGACTCATGTTTATATGATGTTGTATATTTTTTTAACATTCCTATGATACCATTATTACTTTATCCCATGCTAATCATGTTAGGATTCATCAGTTTTATTCACAAACCATGATTTTTTATGTCATCATTTTATTCTTTATCACCCTTGTGTTATCCTTTAGTTATATGTTTATACCCTTATGGGGATTTTTAGCTGACCCATTTGTTAAGTTATTCCCTAGGTTATTATATATAGATGTAATGGCTCAAATAATTTTAGAAGATCATTATAAAGATCAAATAAAAGCAGTTTATATTTTGGTTTCAACTCATTTCTGTACCTAATCATCAAAAGACACTTGAAATTATGATCCTTGGTTTTTATTTGATGTCTAGTTTTATTTAAAATCATGTAATAATATGTTTAAATGTCTAAAGGAATTTTAGTTGGTATCAAAGTGATGGTCTAGTTATTTTTTTATATGAGGTATAGAAATTTTCAGTAAGAACACTAGTGGTAATTATATCACCACATATAACATAGATTGAAACATAGGGAATCATATGTTCAAATACTATTTTTATTTACAATTTTATCCATATATTTTTAACTATTTCTTTTTATTTTTTTATTACATAAGTATTCAACACCCCTTCAGTATAATTTTTTCACGTTTAATGGATGGAAATAGGAGAAATCATGCTAATAATCAATATGATATGCAGTGTGAAAATTTCCCAAATGAAATGAAAACAATGATGGGAACCAGAGATCAAAACCTTGTGACAATACTTTGTCAACTAATTCATGTTATGAACAATGAAATGAATTGTTTGGAACATGCTTCTTCTCTGAATAAAGAGAAATTTTTGGTAAAATGGATTATTTGAAAAAGGACTCCTACATGTAGTGGATCTTATGATCCCCTCCTCAAGGAATAATTGATTAATACAATTGAGAAGATATTCTCTTCCCTCTACTTCTCAAAAGAATAGAATGTTGTGATCAAATTATATCAATTTTATGGGGAATCTAATTAATGGTCAAAAATATTCAAGAACACAAATTCCATGGATAAAATTGATTCCATTGGTTAGATGGAATTCAATAAAATATTTTTCAATATATATTTTCCCTGAACCCTTAGTCTTAAGATGGAAAGAGAGTTCCTTAGACTAGAGAAGAAGGATGGTAAGTCTATCAAGGAATATGAAAATACTTCCAAAAGAATTCATGATAAACATCATGTTTCTTAAGGTACACCAAATGAAAATTGGACCACTTCTTTAGTGGACTAAATCTGAGTTTAAGAAAATTATTTTAAATTCAAGACTTTGATATCAATGAGGATATTTTCCATTGTTCCCTTATGTTTGATATAGAGTTCAGAGACACTTTATGGTCTCAGGTCCCTAGAGATAAACTGATGTAAATAGTGTTTAATATGGGATTATTAATAGATAAATCCAATGATCAAATGAAACCCATATACCCATGTGTCAAAATTTTGGGAAGAAGAATCCTATAAATTGTATAATGTGAACTATGAAATTATTTTAATGTGGAAGAATTAGGAATATGGATAATAAATTCCAATGGGATATGAAGATTCACACTAATGTGGGAGAATAAGGAAGGTTCATAACATTAATCAGCCTCTAGTGTATTGTTTCACTACAATGAACATGGGAATTAGGAAAACGATTTCCCTAATCCAAGTGTAATTATGGAAAATCAAAAAAATAACCTCTAAGGAATCATATAAGAGATTAGGTTATAACGACTAATGATGTGGAGCCCAATAATGATTTGGTAAAAGGTACACATTTTATTCATTCCAAAATAGTAAACGTACTATTTTTTCTGTTTCTATATACTCTTTTATATATTGGAAGATTGGTAGTAATATTCAAACACTAGATTAAAATATGGAGGTTGAGGTATCTATGTGAATAAGAAATGGGTATATTAATGCATCCAAATTATAAAAATCATCCATGGTTAGTTTTGGTAGACTAAACCACCCTAAAAATGTTATATTACCTCCTTTGGTGGATTTTCATGCTATATATGGAATGTGTTGTCTTTCTTTATACAAAGAAAATATCAACTGTCAAGAAAGGTATATTAGTCTTCACATCTCAAAGAATCCTTTAATTTTTTACAATCTATGGAGGATGATGAATCTACATTTGAAACATTATAAAAATTATAGATATAATTCCAATATTAGCCAGCATATTTAGATCAAATGATTGAAATAATGGTGAGAATCACGTTCGATGAAATTTCCATTTTTAGGGACTACACAGATTTGTTCTTTGAATAATTCCATTGTCTTCCCCTAGATCAAGTGGTTGTGTTATAAATTGAACTTATACTTGGATATCTTCTTATATTTAAGACGCCATATATAATGAACACAATTTAGTTTGAGGAACTGAAGATGGTTTATTATGATAATCTAGAAAAGGGATTTATACGCCCGGGTTCTTTATCGTGGGGTGCACTAGTTTAATTTTTCATGAATAAGTATGGATCAATATTCCTAATAATATATTATCATGATCTCAATAAAATCGTGCTAAATAATAAATATCTACTTCCATTGATAGATAACTTGTTTGATCAACTATGAGTGGCCAATTATTTATTTATGGTGGACCTTCAGTTAGGAGATCACCATTTAAAAATGAGGATGGAATATATTACCAAGACGACCTTCTAAATAGGGTATAAACACTATGAGTTCTCAGTTATTAACTTCAGACTCACAAATCCTATAGTATTTTCATGGACTTATTGAATATAGTCTTTAGATATTACATCGAAACATTTGTGGAAGTCAATATTGATTATATTTTGATATACTCCAAGAGTATGTAAGAACATAGAGATCATTTGAATACTATGTTAAGGAAATTTCTAGGGGAAAAATAATATGAATATTATAGTAAATGTGAGTTTTAGGAGGAGGAGGTATCATTTTTTGGGCATGTTTTCACTAGTAATAGATTATCTAGGGACCGTTCCATGGAATATGTAATCAAAGAGTGGCCCAGGCCAAAATCTATAATGGAGACCCATATGGTACGTGGTCTTGCTAGGTATTACAGTATATTTGTGAAGAAATTCTCAATATTTTCAAACCAGAAAACCATTGTGACTAGAAAGGGAGTGAAGTTTATCTAAACCTATGAATGTGAACAATGCATCATAGAGTTGAAAAAAGGACTATCATTGCAACAATACTCACACTTCCAAGAAGTGGGAAACACTTTGTAGGGTACAATGATGGTTAAAAAATGTTCTTAGTTTGTGTAAGAATGAAAAACAATATAGTATTATCCTATACCTCAAGGATGTTTAAAATTCATGAAGAAGAAAAATCGCATGCTTGATATAGATTTTGCGGTTGTGATCATTTGATAGAAAATATG
Organism: Viscum album; assembly: GCA_963277665.1. Taxonomy (NCBI): domain Eukaryota; kingdom Viridiplantae; phylum Streptophyta; class Magnoliopsida; order Santalales; family Viscaceae; genus Viscum; species Viscum album. The sequence goes on from OY728121.1 coordinate 1,883,607,447, forward strand.
GTGACATTATCCCTATGGGGAGAAGTGTGAAATATATACTGACCGTAAGATTGAAAAATATATATTTACACAGAAAGGGATTAATATTCTCCAGCGAAGATGGTTATAGATCATCAGGGATTATGATATCTCAATCCACTACCATCCTAGTAAGGAAAATAATGAGGTGAATGCTCTAAGTTGAAAGGATCATGCATCTTAATCACTGATGATAATTGAGAAGGATCCAATCTTCTTAGACCAAAAAAGAAAGGACATGGGGATGGTTATGTATGGAATATCATCAAGTATTTCTAAAATTATTTACCAACCATTACCCATACATAAAATAACGGATTATCAAACAAATTATGTGGAAATTATGAAAAAGATAAAAGCAATTAGAAATGGGAAATCATCAAAGTTCAAAATTGATGATGAATGAGTCATAAGATTTGGTTCAATACTATCTATACCAACACATCCAGAGATAAAGAAATATCTTCTGAATTATGAACAATGTGTATCCTTCCATATACACCTTGGGTACACATAGATGTATTGAGATACTATTAGTGGGAAGTATAAATAAATATATCCCAAAATATAGATCCATATTTTTCATGTTTCATCTAGTGAAGTTTGCATAGAAAAAATTCTAAGGGGATGATGCAACCATTACCCGCAATAATATGGATGTGGTAAAACATCACCATGGACATTGCCACTGAACATCCCAAGACATCCTTGGGTAATTATTCTAATTGGGTTGTCATGCATCATCTTATAATGATATTTCACATTATCATATTTGGAGAGGACTTCTCACTTTTTCGGATGGGACATATATACATCATCGAAGTAGTGAGGTAGCATGAAGTACCACTATAGATTGTATCTAATAGAGATCTAGGATTTACCTCACAGTTCTGCAAAACGCCTTCAACATGTTCTAAACACTGAGTTGAACTTCAGTATAGCGTTCAATCCTCAAACTGATTTCCAATCTAGGAATCCAAATTAGACACTGGAAGACATGACGATACAATGTTATATGGGCCTCAAAGGATGATTGGACCAACACCTACCTCTGGTTGAGTTCACTAATAACAATAGTTTTCACTCTTGTTTCCCAATGAATCCATATAAATCCATATGTGTAAAAAATAAAAATCATGGGCATGTTGGGATGATGTTTGTGAAGATATGTTGTTAGGACCAGAAGTGGTTGATGAAATGGTTAAAAATGTGGAAACCATTCAATATCACATCAAGGTAATAAAAATTTGGTAGAATACTTATGAAGCCAATTTTCTATGAGACCTAGAGTTTATATTTTGAGACTATGTATTCCTCTTGATAAATCAATGTACGAGGATCATGAGATTTGGGATGAATGGAAAGATAATCCCTAGGTACATAAGCCCAAATAATATCATTGATCATGTCTGAGCTGTGGCTAATTGACTACAACATCCACATAGAATGTATCAAGTACATGATGTATTCCATGTATCCCTCATACATAAGTACATGCATATCACTAATAAGTAATGAATTCTGAGATGATAAAATTAAAAAATGATATCTCTTACATGTTGTATCTGGTAAAGATCTTTGATCATAGATATATTGTTATATGAAACATGAAAACTCACTTGGTTAATGTAGAATATTGGAACTATAAGTAAAGAGGTATCATGGGAACTGAAGGAATCAATATGGGAGAATTACACCCACCTTTTTACCATATTTTGTACAAAAACATTTTGAGGGTTGAAAATTTAAAACGGGAGAATATAACGACCCAGAATTAAATCAATGAATTTTCCATTATTATAACTATTTCATATTTTATTAATCACATAGAGTCACATATACGACAAAATACAAAATTTATAAATGAATAATGAATGAAATAAGAGTATTTTTCATAAATTAATAAACTTAATCAAATGGAATAATAAAGAGGAAATGGAAATAGTAATATGACCCTAATGAATATTAATATGGACAATAGAATAATAACCTCAACTATGAAAGTATAATTGAAATTTAGGTATCTTATAAATAAAAATATTATATTTCTATACAATGGTATAAGTAAATAAATTTTAAAAAAATATAAATTTGAGGTTGCTATTTTTATTTGACTTAAATATTTATTTATAATTTTATAATTAACATTAAGACATAAAAGAAACTTTGTTTACATTAAATAGTTTCATAAATTAATATTTATATTTCTTATGATAAGAATATAATTTTTCGAAACCTTAATTAATTAGTCAAATTGTTTTAAAATTAGATATAATTTCACAATCGATATTTTATGGAATAAAAGTTGTTTTAATTAAAAATTTAATTTCCAATATTTATAAAATTATTATCATAAAATTTATATCATATTATAATTCTATTCATAGAAAAATTTTTAGGTTTAAATATTGGAATTTTTCTAAAATAGTTGAATTATTGGTGAATAGGGAAATATGGTAATTTACAGTATAATCTAAATACATGAATAATTGAGTAATGGATGGTGTAATCATCATTTTATATAACTAACATAAACAATATAATGTAATTATTCATAGTAATCCAATCTATTGATATCATTCAGAAAAAAATAATAAAAAATGTAAAAAAAAAATACCCCTCTCATCAACTATATATACCTCTCCTGACCACCTATTCTCATCACACCAAAAAAGAAATGAAGAATTTAAAAATTCTTCCTAATACCCTTAAAATTTTTCCCCCACATCAAGTATCTTTTTATCTCAATAAAATACCACACTCATTTTCCTCAATGAGGTTCTCTAGGAGTAGGTATTCAAGAGGAAAAATCCTCATTAGTTTTCTTTTATTTTCTATTCATCTCTTTTAATTTATTTTATTTTTTATCCTATACTCAACTCCACATATCCAAGTGACAATATAAATATAGTATATTTTATATAAATTAATTTTCTTGTGTTAATGGAACAAACCACAATTAATTTTCTTCCCCACTCCTTTTGTTATAAAAATGAAAATATCATATTTGATGTGTTGATTTATCGCATTCAAGGAAACCAAGTATTCAATTTACATTACCCAATTCAAGGATGATAAAAAAACCATTATAATGGTTGGAAAATTTTAAAAAATTAATTTTATTAACTATTTTATGTTCTGGAACCAACATATATACATAGTATAAAATAATAGAACAAAACTAATATGTGGTGATTGAAAAATTGCCAGAATAATTGAAGTAGTTATCATTAATGTTTTATCTGATAAATAATCCTCTAATATGGAAATAAAATAATTTATAAGATCATTTCAACTTATTTATATTCATTAATATCATATAATTTCAATTATTTTGAACTATTCTCTTTTATCATGATCTTCCATACTCGTATGCAAGGGAACCAATCATGGATAGCATGAAAATGCACACACCTGAATAAAAAAATTAAACCGTATAACTCATCAAAAAGACCATAAATTAACTTTATAAAATTATTATAAATAAAATACATGTATAAAAGTTTATTAATTAATTAATTAATTAATTTTATTCCATTATCATGGAAATTAATTTAATGTGCAGAACACTTTCAGACTTAAGGTTAGGGATTCTCTCAAAACCATCATTTTTTTAATTTTGGGTTAGAATTTATCTATATTTACCCAAATGTAATAATTATTTTTATATATAATTATTCTAAATTATATGTATATATTTTGAACTCATTTATCCATATGAGTCCATCCTTCTTTTAAAGTGAATACATGTTTCAAATAAGTCACCTTCTAAATTCTCCAAGACAAGAAAAATTGATTAAATAGAACAACCCAGATTAATAGAAATTTTCAAGTACCATCCATAATATGTTTTAAGACAATAATATTTATAAAAAATAAATAATTTTATCATTATAAACTATATTTGTTCATTTTTGGTTTTAAAAAAACAAATATTAATTTTTCTCTCTAGACGCTCTTTACTATTTTTCTTAAACATCACTAAAATGAATAATTTATAATATTTCAAAAACAAACATTTTATATGTATCGACATCACATTGACAAAAAATTTCATGATATATTCCTTTTTGTAATTATTAATGACCATGTATGATTTAAATTCATTCAATCGTGGACACCATTATGATATACCGTTTTTTCATGCCTTATTACGTGATTGTGATACCCAAGTCTTTCCAATGGATACTATTGTGTTTATGTTTGATTGTTCATGAGTAAAAAATATGAATGGACATTTTATGATGGTTTCACTTACATCGAACATCAATTAACTAGGTAATTTCTATTCTGAGGAGACATCATGTTGGAATATGGGGTGAACCTGAATCCTTTATGGGTCTTTTTCTACCATGTGAAATGACCTTGGCAGTTATCCATGAATAATGATAATCTATGTGCAATCGTCTTGGCATTTAGATTTAGTCATTCTTATTTCAAGTTAAATATTGTTTCCACATTCCTGTTGTGCCATTATTACCTGATCCCATTTCATACATTTTAAGATTTATTATGTTTATTCATGTTCCAGGCAATATTATTCCATCATGTTATGCTTTCTATTCCCTATAGTATGCTTTATTTATATGCTTATACCCATAATATGATTTTTAGATCATTTTTCTGGTCATGTATTCCCCAGGTTTTCCATTGTAGATGTAAGGGATTAATGTATGTTATTAGGTCATTATGAAGACAAAATAAAAGATGTATTTATTTTGGTTTAATTAAATTAAATTATTTACGTAATCATTCAAATAAACTAGACATTGTGATACATTTGAATCATTTTAATGCTATTTATGCATAAAATCATTTAATAATATGTTAAAAAGTCTAGGTTAATTGAAAATAAGAAATTATTTTATATTCTTATTAATTTTCCATAGCCTTATGCCACATTTCTACGTTATTCCACTTCTGTTTTCACTGTTTTCAAGTATTAGGAAAATTTAAAATGACTCTACAATATGATGCCACATTTTTCACATTTTTTTGAAACACATAATTCATGAATAATGATTTATGATCAATGTTTTGTTCTATATGATTACTATATATAATATCCATCTATGTTGATTATTTTCTGATAACCAAAATTTCATCTTTTTCTCACTTATGATCTTCGATTTCCATCTCATATATTGGACCATTACAAAGAATATGAGGTAGTCTAATATTACTTTTATATTCTCCAGGTTATAAAAAACTATATTATCTATTATTTTTCTTGAAGGGTATCATGTGAGAAGAATATTTTTGTGATATATAGAATAACGTTTATAAAACTAGTTGGTTAAGAATATAACTTCCAATATGACTAAACATATTGGTTTTTGGGTGATTTATCGTGAAATGTAATGATAATTTAAGAAAAATTATTATATGTATATATTATGATTGGCTCATTTTATTTATTATTAGAGTGTGGATTTAATAATTTAGGGATATCTCTATAAATAATTTAAGGCAAAAACTATATTTAGCCCATGTTAACCTGAATCTTTTATTAGATGAACTTAGAGTGTAATAAGTTCAACCTAACATGCTATAAGTTTAAGTTAATATATAAATATTTTGGTATATTAATAATTATATTCAATATCATATAAGTGTGTACCCAAATTATTATATCATTATAATAACACAATGATTTTAGTTTTCTTCAATTTCTAGACTATGAGGAATTTAATTAATAATGAGTGTGATTGATAATGTAATAATTTCTATAATGGGAAACCAAATAGGATATGAGTTAGAGTGAAAATGTAGTCCCTATTTAAACCCAAAATTTCAATATATGATAAATACAAAGAACATTATTGAACTATCAACCTCCATATGGAATAATTATCCATTGATTATTTCATGCACCATTTACTACCATCTTATACTATGTTATCCAATATATTTATTTCTAAGAAATAGATTATCCCAATAATAATTATTTTTAATTAATTTGTGATCATGGTATTAAAGGGATATTTTAGTTTCTTAATATTTGGATATTCGTTCAAATAAATGGTGGAGTATCACTAAGAATATGAGATTCATGAAGGAAATAAACTATAAATAATTTGTGTATTTTAAGGTGATATTTATCTATAAATATCATCCAAAAATTTATTTCACTAATATGAATAGATAATATAATTATTTGAAATAAAAATTGAATGAATAAAGTAATACATATTAAGAAACCTCAAAACATTTAAATGACATGGTTTTGGTTTTATCACTGATCAAGAAAGAACATTCCACTATTTTATTAGTAGACTAAAACCATATCTCTAATAAATGTTCAATTTAAGGGAATTTTTGACAAATAAAAAATATTGGTATGATATCAATATAGAACATGAAATTTGGGACTCCCATTATTCCTAGTGTTTTGAAAAACTATGGAAATGGTGTTTTTTTTTGGAAAATAAATTGATAAAAATCGTAAGGGGGAGAAAATCCATCATCCAATATATCAATAGTGTTGAAATTTGAGTCAAAGAAATTTCTTCAAATTAAATAGAAAATGTCCCACATATGCATGTGAAATTCATATAGAACATGAAATCTAATGGGATATGCTATTTTAAACCATTGAATGGCAAAATATTAAACTAATGTAACACTCACAATTCATTTCTTTAATTAAACAGATCTTTGACATCACAAAAATCATTGATCTATCCCAAGGGATAATGATTAAAATCAATGTTAGTAATATATAAAGCCAATGGATAAAGGTAAATCGAATAAAATATCAACTAATAAAGTGGTTCATGAATATGGAGTTGAAAAATGTACTCTCATCACCCACTTATGAACCAAAAACGTACAATTTGACTCTCGATTTAATCAGCCCATTTTGTCTAGAAATCTGTCTTCGAACATGAAATCATCATACCGGTAATTAGATATTGAACATTTGAGGAAATCACGTAGTGGTGTGATGATGTGATCCCATGTCTGTAACTCTTATGAGATAGTATATTATGGGATTTTACTTCTTATAAATCTTATTATTCAATATTTAGTTGAATATAATGCTATTTTTTATAGATTCAATCATTGAACAAATATTAATTCCCGGGATAGGGATATCAAATTTCATATCCCAAATATACCTATGATATTCAATTAATGAATGTATGACTATGAAAACTCAATGGAAGTTACATCCCTTGTATGGGTCATATTAACTAATACTAATGGATATTTTCTCTAATAGTTGGGGAATAAATCATTATTAATGATATTTTTTATGGAATGTTTCAGTTTATTTAGAGAATATCTTTGTAGTATGACACAACTTTTTTAGGCAGATATTTCAATAGAACTCATACCATGTGCTATGAAATTATTAAATAATATTTATAGAATGTTACTAGTTTAATTAGAGTAATGAAAGAAGAGACTCAGAGAGAATGTGAGTATTGGTTGTATATTTCCATGTGTTTTACAATGTGGTGAACCTGTAATCTTTTTTAGGATGCAAGATGTATTAATTAATATCTATATTGAATATCATGAAACTAACAAGATCAAAATTATGAATAAGTATCCTTAACCCAATTTTGTTGGCCATTTCAAATAAAATTGAGGGAAATAATACAAGTCAATGATTGAACTTCAATCATTATATAATCAATTAAGAGTGAATGAGAAAGTAGTAGCCAACACATCCATTAATTATTGATATTGAAATTATGAATTTGAAATGATCCATTAGACTAGGTCCCTACCTAGGATATAGTGATCCATGTTTTCCAACTCAATCCAACATCCAATATTCAAGGGGTCGATGAATTACACCAAGAATTTGTTATACATATTTGGGAGGACTTAGATAATACAACATATTATATATGTTTATATATGACAATCCATCGTGAAATATCAATAACCAGACAAGGTATACATCTCAAAATGAAATGAAAATATTCCTAAATAAATCTACAAAAAATCATAGGGAATTTAATATATAATATAGTAAAATTGTTGAAAAATACAAGGCCCAAATTCTCTTAATAACACTTAACCATGATCGACTTGGAAGAGGGTAAAAAATTGTGCAATAATTTCATTTAATAAATGTGAGGGAAAAATCCCATTGGGTTAAAAAGAATCTTAAATAACAATCTCTCCCATATTCTTCTTCTTCATTCGCAATGATTTTACTAGCGACATGTACATCATCTTTAAATTAAGAAAATGTATGGTAAAAAATTTAATAACTATGTGATTATAAAAATACATGTTTAATTTGCCTCAAAAAAGAAAAGTAAAATAGGTATGATGGTTAGCACACCAGTAGGGGAAGAACTGTAATGAACTAATCATAATGTACATAGAAATTAAATCAATTTTTTAGAATATATAATACATTATAAAAATTTATTCCCAAAGACCGAATTAGTTTAGTGCCATTGGAATAATAGAAACATAAACACAAGTAAATAATAGAGATATATTATCTCCCAAAAGTTTCTTTATAGCTATCATACTTCTTAGACACATCATACTTAATACATATCTTTATAACCTGGGAAAGGAAACATAAAAAGGGTTGAGCTCCAATTATCAATAATGTTAAACAAGGGATACATGTAAGCATTATCATGCGAATATGGGTATGAGAACAAGATCATAACATTTTAAGATCATACACTGCATATCAAAGATAAAAAAAGAATAATGGTATAAATCTTAGTAGTTCATAAGACATGAATTATAATGAAATAAATAACACCATCCAAGAAAGAATATCATAGGAATAATACATGGAATTGTGGAATAAATAGACATGTGATATCATTCCCTATAATACAATACTTATTTATAGACTGTATAAAGGAACTTCCTGGGAAATAAACCTACTGGGTGGGATGGACCACAATCCGTAGTCATATTCCCTTCTGTATATGGTATCCAGTTTCCCCATGATTCCATAGTGGATCGGGTTTCCCGTTCATTAAACTTTATAGTGATAACCCCTACTAGGTATGACACACCACCATCCAATGTCAATGTCATCTCAATATAAGGGAATAGGTTTACCCATTTTCCCATTATAGAACAGGCTTCCTCATCTTCCATCTTCATGGTTATTACACATACTGCTCAAGACACACCACAATCCCTAGTCACAATCATTTCCTTGTAAGGGAGTAGGTTTCTCTATCTTCTTATAGTTGATCAATCCATTCAGGTTGATTCACATCATTATCTCACGAGATATAAATCATTAACCAATGATTTGGAGGGATATATAAGTCCCACCCATCTCATAATAAAATCATTTATACATATTCCAGAAGATACCAAAAAATTCATCATAACATGACACATAAAAAGAGACGGGTTTATATACATCAAATAATAAAAAATGAAATAAAATTGGTTTCATTAAGAATTCATTTCATCATAACCTATAAAGAAGTTATAGGTTTTATAATCCATTCAACAAATAATAACCAATAAAAACAATTGTGTTTCAAAAATAAATAACATTGGGAAGATAAATGGGTGTCATAAGAATCATTCCATCAAAATATAAACCATGTAACAAAAAATATTAATTTCACCTTTGTATCATTTCCAAGAAGTAATTGAATAATATAAATGGATGTCATCTTAGATGAAAATTAATTTTTAAATATCATTCAAAATAATTTCTTGGTGAAAATATCCTTTCTTCTGAGAAAATGGATATATAAAACATAAACACATTGGGAGACCTCTGTCAAGAAAATAATCATGGAAGATTAAAAAAAATTCATTGAAAACTTCTTCGAAAACGTTTTGATTGAAATCATAAAAAGAGGGATTGAAATAATTTTGAAAACCATTTTCTATGAAAATATAAAAATGTATTTTGACATTTTTTAAAATAAATTTATTAAATATCAATTTAAAATTTTGAAATATTTCTTGAAAACCTTTTCATTACCTTTTCTTTAAAATCAATTTGAAAACATATAATGTTCATTTGAACACCTTTTGAGAATCAATTCCATATAAGATTTCTTGGATAATTCCTAAAAAATTATTTGAAAATAAATTATATCCTTTTACTTTTACCATAATATTCCAATATTATTTAAAAACATTCATTGATTTTTTTGGAAAACATGAGTTTTTGAAAACAAATATTTTCCTAACAAAAAATGAATTGAGGTAAAATTTCAGTTGATTTTTTATTAATTATATTAAGTATCATAGAGTTTCGAAAATTGAACTAACACTGGAATAAATCATTAATAACAAAAGGATAAAAATATTCATGAGTTTTATTGATAAATTTATCTTCATATATCATCATTAGAAGAATAACAATAAACAATATCAATAAATGATGAGATAATAGAAATAAATTATTTCCATTTTTTAAAATATAACTCATGATGGAAAAAATTACATTACATGAAGCTTAAGATATAATTAAAATAATTATTTTCATGATAAAACATTTCAAAAGATATTATATACACCAAATATAAAAATATAGGTTCATTACATGGCATGTGTCTCAAAGATAGAAAATTGAGACAAATATACTTTACAGATTTGGTAACATTGGAATCATGACCACTGTAACACCCGATACTTTTATGAGAAATATTTTTGTTTTTATAAATCAAAAAATGAATCTTTCACTACACACAACACTAGCTTGGCTTGCTTTACACGCAATCGCGACCTTCCTTGATAGCTTCCGTCGTACGTAACACCGAGTTTCACTAAACAATGATATCCTATTAAAATATTATTAAAACTAGCCGTTATGAATAGTAATAAACACGTTTTGAAATTTTATAAATTTTATTTCTCAAAATGGACTTCATTTTTGGATTCGGAATATCGAAATTAGCCTAGGGTGAAACTTTGGTATTTTTCTGAAGACTCTCAATTTTTTATGAATACTGAAACCACTAAGTGGTAGTTAAAAAACTGAATTTTTCATAAAACATAATTTTACCACTTCTGTGAGTGGAATTTCAAAAATCCGAGAGACACGTTTGATGTTAGTAAGTAAAATGTGGTTCAATGAGATGAAAATAATTTTTTGTGAATAGAAACGTTTTACTTTTATTTAACACGGTTAAAAGTAAATAGGGTAATTAAGGTTAAAAATGATATTATTATTACCCTAACACATGTCCTAATTCTATTGGATAAGTGTAATTCTACCAAAAACAAACTTAGGAATAAAATATGACCATTTAGGCCCACTTGGATTAGATTAGAACATTTATTATTAATTTATATAAAGAAGGGTTAAAATAGTTAAAATCAAAGTTTAATAAGTAAATAATTTTTAATATAAGGTTATACATAAGATAAATTCAACAATAAATATTCATTAGAAATTAAAAATAGTTCCTACATAATGGTATTTTATTTGTAATTTTTAGACATTAAATAATTTAATTTATTTATGACACAAAGATGATGTAGTAATTATCTTATTAATGAAATATTGACATAATTGATGTTATAAATACCAAAATAAATGTAATTTGAGACTTTTTATGAATTAAACTAATTTTATAGGTTAATATTACATTTTATTATTGATTTAATTAACTTTTTTCTAACTAATCATTCTGTTATTATTTTCACAAAAATCAATTACTAAATTGTGTCAAAATTGACATAAAATAGTTTATAAAACAAATATTATATTATTAATTGTTATTTTATTCCTAAAAATATAATGTTCGGCCAAATGACTTAAATAAGGTCAAATATATTATTAATAAACAACTTGGGGTTCTTTTTGCTGCTTATAGTATGTTTATTAACCTTATAGTATAAGAACCCAAGAAGACACGGTAAAAGTAAAATTATTTAACTTAATGTTAAATCTAAATTATAAGGTTAAAATAGGAACCTAAACATGTCTAAATTCTATTTTATGAGAGTCTTTATACCCATCCCCACCTTATCTTATAAATAAATCAATTTGGGGCTATTTAAAACCGAACTTGACTTTATAATAAAATAATATTTTTAGTTTTTCCAAAGGAGCCCCTCTCCTCCCTTATAAAAGGGCACCTCATTTCCCTCTTCCTGACACCACTTTGAGCCTTCAAGCTCGAACAAACCCCTACCACATTCTCCTCTCCACTTCCCAAGAGACATCCTAGAGGTCCTGGTCTTCTTCAAAGACCAATTTTAATTCCCTAAAAGGAGATCTCAAAGAAGCACTTCAAAGAAGAGGTAATGTCAGTTACCGATTCTTTCATCTTTATTTCTTCTTCCACTTCTTATTATTTAGTTGTTTCAATATGAAGTAATAACATCAGTATCACTCATATAATGATATGTTATTATATGTATGAAACAACCCTATTTCACCATTTATCCAATCTACGGAAAATAAAATCACCGCGCGTGCGTATGTACGGAATACCGTCTCCACGCCGTGCTGTAATCTATTTTCCACCACCACCTTACTTGGATGGGTTTTAGGTGTAAATAACGACTATATATGATTATTGTAAATTTATATTGATTCTGAAATAGTATACATACACTCCAATACGATTCCATGATCATGAGAATGATATCATCGCTCGTGCGTACGTACGGAATACCGTCTCCACGATGTGATACGACTCGTTCTACATGATCTTCATTGCATTATATTATATAAATGGATTTAATGAATGAATATGATATATATTACAATAATAACATTCTGTAAATGAGGTATCTATAACCTAAAGAGAAGAATAAGAATTTATTCGACAAACCACGCATAAGAACAAAAAGTAATAAACACCTTAATAACAAGTTGTAATGAAATATTACTAATAAGAAGATAATAATATGATCATATATGATATCATAACAATAAGTATGATTCTGTAATAAGTCAATAACCTTATTTAAATCATTATACAGGAGGTTCGGATACGTACAAAGCATATCAGACCTAAGGTAAGGGAAATACCACAATCTCATTTTTATCCGAGATTGTTTATACATGGGTATTTACCGGGGTGTATTTTATCATCCACATCACTATTTCCTCAATATGTAATATTATCTCCATCCACATAAAATTATCTAAATCCAATTTTACCCTTCGGTGAGTTTTTAGTAAAAGATATGAAAGGAATCTTTTGTCGTTTTTCGTACGAGGTACTTTTTTACTTTTCAGACAAAAGTACGAGAAGATTTTTTTTTAACTTATACAACATGAATGGCTTTTTAAAACATTATTTCCAAGAATCTTCCTTTACAACTTTTCAAGTTTATTTTTAATCAACTTATTTTATTTTATAATTGTATGACATGTTAACAAAGGAAAAGTTTTTTTTGAAGTAGAAAGGATATTTTCCTCAAGAATGAAGTTCAAGAGTTTTATCAAAATTATTTTCCATCTAAGATAATATAGGGTTCTGTTTTTATCGCTATTATTACATGGATTTGATTATGTTGGGATAGAAATATTTTTATAAATTCCTTTATCTTATATGAATTGTTTTATGATGTCACGATGTTTAAGATTCCCATTTTTATTACATGGGTTATGCTATGATGTATGGTTTATGATTTTGTGGAACACATAAGAATGGTATCATTATGAGATTGGTGGGACCTATATCTCCCTCCAATTCATTGGGTAAAGAATTTATATCTCATGAGATAGACATGGCTAGAACGACAGGTTAAACCGGTTCAGTGAAACCAGACTGAAATGAGGAGTGAACTCAGTTCAGAGATGGACATTTTCCACTAAGATAGTCTTGGAAATGAGTCTTGACTAAAAAGAAATGATTCTCTATGGTTATGTGTGTATGACACAAAGATTCATGTTTTAAGTTATGATTATTGGGATTACATTTCACTACTATGATTTATCCCATGTTATGAAATTATGATTTCTTTTGCAGGTTAAGATTTTCAAATGTTATGTTCTTATGTATATGATGTGATTGATATTTCAATTTTTTACCCTTACTGAGAATTTGAGCTCACCCTTTTGTATGTTTTCCTTCCCCAGGCCAGGAAGAATGTTATTTAGTATGATATGTCAAAAGGGACTATAGATATGATGAAATAAATGGGAGACAATGTAGACTCTTTATGAACCAGTTGTTTATGTTTCCCAGTTTCTAAAGACACCATACCTATACGGTCCTTTCCTGGTCTTGTTATATGTTGTAATAAGTGTGCTTCAATTCTGAAGTAATAACAATATGTAAAGTATGGGTCTCTATAGTTGGTATCAGAGGAAAGGTATAGTCAACCTTTGGAAAATAGGATGTGAAAGCCTTAGTAAAAATCCTAAGGATAAGTCTAAGCATAGAACACAATCTTAGTGTTTTAGAAATTTCCATGAATAACCTAGGATAAGACCTTAAGTGTGATATTTTATTCTTTATTATGTGGTTTTCCTATTATAATTAGTGTTTCTCACACTATTCGTCTTGGTTTTAGTCAATGGCTTGAACCCCAAGGAACAATGTTAATGCGGAATGCGATGGGCAATGCAATGATTGTCCCCCTTAGCAACTAAACGTTATGGGAGATGGAATGAAAAATATTGTAGCCATGCTCACACAACTTTCTCAAGCTATGAATCATGCAAGACTTCCAAACGAGCAAAGGAAGGAGCAACATTCTATTTAATCCTTCATGAGACAGCATCCACCTTCATTCAGCGGGTCTACTAATCCATTAGTTGCTGAACAATCGATTAGTACTACTGAAAAGATATTTTCAGTTCTTCAATGTTCTGAACATGATAAAGTCATCTTAGCAGTGTATCGTTTGGAAGGTGATGCTGATCAATGGTGGAATCTTATTAAGAATATGAGGCAAAGGGATGAAATTGAGTCCATGGAATGGGATGATTTCAAGAACTTATTTTTCAATAAGTACTTCCCTCGTATTCTCCGAACAAAGATGGAGAAAGAGTTTCTTGAACTGAAGAAAAAGGATGATGAATCTGTTGGTACCTATGAAGAAAATTTTACAAGACTTTCAAGGTACGCTTATGGTATTATTATCCAACATGAGAGTAAGATCGATCGATTCTTTAGTGGCTTAAAACAAAGTCTTCAAAGGGCGTTAGCCATAAGGGACTTCAATAGCTACGAGGAAATCGTTCGTTGTGCTCCTAAAGTCTAGATGGAGATTGGAGTAACCCATCAGTTATATGGGTTTGATAAGAGGAGGAAAATGGAATTCCACGGAAAATCTAAAGAGCACACTGAAAAGAAGATGAGAATTCCCTTATGCTCAAAGTGTGGAAAGAAACATTGAGGGAGTTGTCTTAAACGTACAATTAAATGTTTCAAATGTGTAAAGGAAGGTCATAGGGCATTTGAATGCCTCAATGATGCGAAGAAGATGTCTAATGATGCAAACAAAGGAAGGGATACACAGAATGAACCTACTACACTTCAATGTTTCAAGTGAAAGGAGATGGGGCATTATGCCAATCAATGCCAAAATCCAATGATTGATGATGATGGTCGACGTCAAAAAACTCTTAAGGCTAAAGACAAAGGAAAGACACATGAAATTTCTATCAGCGATGTGGAGTATGATAACGCTATACTGAAAGGTACACTTACCATCCACTCTAGAGTAGAAAATGTTTTATTTGATTCTGGATCCACCCACTCTTTTATTTCTGAAGAATTTTCTAAATATATAACCATATTACTTCAACAATTAGATGTTGAGTTAGCTGTGACAACCCCTAATGGCACAACAGTCGCATCAAAAGATTATAATTCTTCTCTGATCGAAGTTTTTGGGAAAGTGCTTCCAGCAAATCTTGTGATCCTTCCTATAGTGGAATTTGATGTGATTCTTGGCATGGATTGGATTTCTGTATATGGATCTCATATCAATTGCCAAATAATTGAAGTCACATTTCATATTCCAGATCAATCTACGATCGTCTTTCAATGCAAGGATGAACATAACCTTCCAGTGGAAATTTCTTCCAACTTATGGGTCTTGATTCCACTAAATGAAGGTTATTTATCACAAATGGTTGGTGAGAAACTCACGATAAAGAATATTCCCATTTTACGGGAGTTTGATGATGTCATTCCGGAGGAATTACCGGGTCTTCCACCAAATCGTGAAGTTTTGTTTTCAATAGAACTCTTACCGGGTTCTTTGCCTATTTCAAAGACACCTTATAGAATGGCCCCAATTGAGTTGCATGAATTGAAGAAGCAACTCCAAGAGAATCTTGATAAGGGCTTCATACACCCTAGTGCGTCACCTTGGGGAGAACCTGTTCTTTTTGTTAAGAAGAAAGATGGATCAACGAGACTCTGTATTGATTATCGAGAACATAACAAGATCACTATCAAGAACAAATATCCTCTCCCGCGCATTGATGGCCTATTTGACCAACTACACGGAGCTCAATACTTTTCCAAGATTGATCTTCATTCAGGGTATCATCAATTAAGGGTAAAAAGGGAGGATATACCAAAGACGGCTTTCCGTACAAGTTATGGACACTATGAATTTATAGTGATGCCTTTTGGTCTTGCTAATGCCCCTACTATCTTCATGGATCTGATGAATAGAGTCTTTAGAGACTATCTTGATCAGTTTTTGGTAGTCTTTATAGACGATATTCTTGTCTATTCAAAGTGCAAGGAAGAACATGAAGATCACTTGAGAAATATATTGAAGACCCTGAGAAAGGAGAAGCTTTATGCCAAATTTACAAAGTGTGAATTTTGGCTTCAAAAAGTTTCATTTTTGGGTCACATAATCTCAAAAGAGGGGATATCCGTGGTTCCAGCAAAAACATTGGTTATCTAAAGATGGTCGATACCAACAACGGTAACTGAGATCCGAAGTTTTCTTGGTTTGGCTGGATATTATCGATGTTTTACGAAAGATTTTTCACGATTATCTAATCCACTCACCAAGTTGACTCGGAAAGGAGTTAAGTTTTTTTAGACGGAGGAATGTGAAGAGAATTTCAAGGAGTTAAAATAAAGGTTATCCAGTGCACCTGTGCTCACACAACTTGTAGTGGAGAAAGATTTGTGATCTACAGTGATGCATCCAAGAAGGTATTGTGGTGTGTTCTTATGCAAAATGATATGGTGATACCTTATGCCTCACGACAATTGAAAATACATGAGAAAAATTACCCAACTCATGATTTGGAGTATGCTACGGTAATATTTGCATTAAAGATTTGGAGGCATTATATTTATGGAGAAAGTTGTGACATTTATACTGATCATAAAAGTTTAAAGTATATTTTCACACAAAAGGAGCCGAATATGCGCCAAAGAATATGGTTGGAGCTGATTAAGGATTATGACTGCTCAATCCATTACGACCCTGGGAAAGCAAACAAGGTGGCAGATGCATTAAGTCGACAAGACCATGCCAGTTTATCCATGATGAGGATCACAAAAGATCCAATATTTATGGATTTACAAAGGATGGATCTTGGAATTATAATGAAAGGGGAAAAATCGTATCTTTCTCAAATGAATGTTCAACCATCTATGCATTTTAAGATTAAAGAGGCACAAAAAGAAGATGTCGAGTTACAAAAGAAGGTGAAAAATGATCCTGAATTCAACCTTGATTGTTATGGGATAATAAAGTCTAGGAATCGGGTTTGTGTTCCTCCTATCCCCGAATTAAAGAAGGAGCTTCTAGATGAGGCTCATAGTTCTTCATTATCCATTCATCCCGGAAGCATGAAGATGTATAGGGACCTGAAAGAGTACTTCTGGTGGTATGGCATGAAAAGAGATGTTGCTGAATATGTCTCTCGATGATTGGTTTGTCAGAAAGTTAAAGCTGAGAGACAGAAGTCTAAGGGGATGTTACAACCATTACCCATACCCGAATGTAAATGGGAAAACAAAACTATGGACTTCGTCACTGGACTTCCTATACCATCCAAAGGCAATAATGCTATCTGGGTCATAGTTGATCGTCTTACAAAGTCTGCACACTTCATCGCTATTAGAGAGGATTTCTCTCTGGATCATCTTGCCAGGATATATGTGAAGGAAGTCGTAAGATTTCATGGAGTACCACTTTATATTATATCTGATCGGTATCTGAGGTTTACCTAAAAGTTCTGGCGATGTCTCCCACAAACTCTGGATACAGAGTTGAGTTTCAGCACTACTTAGCATCCTCAGACAGACGGTCACTCTGAGGGGAAGATTCAAACTCTAGAAGATATGTTGAGAGCTTGCTCTATGGATTTCAAAGGTGGTTGGGATCAACACCTACCTTTGGTGGAATTTTCTTATCATAATAGCTTTCACTCTAGTATTTAGATGGCTCCTTATGAAGCTCTCTATGGAACGAAATGCAGGACTCCAACTTGCTGGGATGAAGTTGGGGAAAGAAAGCTATTAGGACCCGATCTCGTTGATGAAATGGCAGAAAAGGTCAGATCTATTCAACAACACATAAGAGCAGCTCAGAGTCGACCGAAATTTTTTGCCGACAACAGAAGAAAAGACCTAGAGATTGAAGTGGGTGATAAATTGTTCTTACAAATATCTCCCTGTAAGAGGGTCATGAGATTTGGAAAGAAGGGGAAGTTTAGCCCTAGATATATCGGTCCTTTCGAAATACTGGATCGTGTTGGGAAGGTAGATTACCGATTGGCGCTTCCACCGAATCTCTCTCAAGTTCACGATGTGTTCCATGTATCTCTCCTGAGATAGTACATACCTGATCTTTCACATGTACTCACCTCAAAAGTTGTACCGCAAGAGAAAGATCTTTCTTATGAAGAACAACCGATAGAGATTCTAGATCATAGCGAAAAAAGTCCTACAAAACAAGACCACTCGATTGGTTAATGTTTTATGGAAGAACCACCAATTAGAAGAAGCTGCATGGGAGATTGAAGATATGATGAGGGAGAGGTATCCTCATCCGTTTGTTACAAAGTGACGAATTCTGAGGGAGAAATTCATTTTAAGGGGGGTAGAATGTAACACCTGATACTTTTATGAGAAATAATTTTGTTTTTATAAATCATAAAATAAATCTTTCACTACACACAACACTATCTTGGCTTGCTTTACACGCAATCACGACCTTTCTCGATAGCTTGCGTCGTACGCAATACCGAGTTTCACTAAACAATGATATTCTATTAAAATATTATTCAAACTAGTCATTATGAATAGTAATAACCACTTTTTGAACTTTTATAAATTTTATTTTTCAAAATGGACTTCATTTTTAGATTCGGAATATCGAAATTAGCCTAGGGTGAAATAATGGTATTTTTCTGAAAACGTTCAATTTTTGATGAATAGTGAAACCACTAAGTGGTAGTTAAATAAACTGAATTTTTCATAAAACATAATTTTACCGCTTCTGTGAGTGAAAATTTCAAAAATCTAAGAGACACGGTTGATTTCAGTAAGTAAAATGTGGTTCAATGAGATGAAAATAATTTTTGGTGAATAGTAACTTTTTACTTTTATTTACCATGGTTAAAAGTAAATAGGGTAATTAAGGGTAAAAATGATATTATGATTACCTTAACACATGTCCTAATTCTATTGGATAAGTGTAATTCGACCAAAAAAAATTTAGGAATAAAATATGACCATTTAGGCCCACTTGGATTAGATTAGGACATTTATTATTAATTTATTTAAAGAAGGGTTAAAATAGTTAAAATCAATGTTTTATAAGTAAATAATTTTTAATATAAGGTTATACATAAGATAAATTCGACTATAAATATTTCTTAGAAAGCTAAAAGGATTTCCTACATAATTGTTTTTTATTTGTAATTTTTAAACATTAAATAATTTATTTTATTTATGACACAAAGATGATGCAGTAATTAACTTATTAATGAAATATTGACATAATTGTTGTTATAAATACCAAAATAAATGTAATTTGAGACTTTTTATGAATTCCAATAATTTTAAAGGTTAATATAACATGATATTATTTATTTAATTATCTTTATTCGAACTAATCATTCTTTTATGATTTTCACAAAAATCAATTACTAAATAGTGTCAAAATTGACATAAAATAGTTTTTAAAACATATATTATATTATTAATTGTTATTTTATTCCTTAATATCTAAGGTTTGGCCAAATGACTTATATAAGGTTATATATATTATTAATAAACAACTTGGGGTTATTTTTGCTGCTTATAGTAAGTTTATTAACCTTATAGTATAAGAACACAAGAAGACACGGTAAAAGTAAAATTATTTAACTTAATGTTAAATCTAAATGATAATGTTAAAATAGGAACCCAAATATGTATAAATTATATAGGATGATAGGATTTAGACCCATCCCCACCTTAGATTCGAAATAAATCAATTTGTAGCTATTTAAAACCTAACATGAGTTTATAATAAAATAATATTTTTAGTTTTTCCAAAGGAGCCCCTCTCCTCCATTATAAAAGGGAACCTCCTCCCCCTCTTCCTCACACCACTTTGAGCCTTCATGGTCGGCCATACCCTGACACATTCTCCTCTCCACTTCCCTAGAAAAATCCAAGAGGTCCTGGTCTTCTTAAAAGACAAATTTTAATGCCCTAAAATGAGTTCTCAAAGAAGCACTTCAAAGAAGAGGTAATGTATGTTACCAATTCTTTCATCTTTATTTCTTCTTCCACATCTTCTTCTTTAGTTGTTTCATTATGAATTAATAACATCAGTATCACTCATATACTGATATGTTATTATAAGTATGAAACAACCCTATTTCACCATCTATCCATCCTATGGAAAATGAAATCATCGCGCGTGCGTACGTACGGAATACCGTCTCCATGCCGTGGTGTAATCTATTTTCCACCACCACCTTACATGGATGGGTATAATGGTGTAAATAATGACTATATATGATTATTGTAAAGTGATATTGATTCTGAAATAGTATACATACACTCCAATACAATTCCATGATCATGGGAATGATATCATCGCTCGTGCGTACGTACGGAATACCGTCTCCACGATGTGATGTGACTCGTTCTACATGATCTTCATTGCATAATGATTATATAAATGGATTTAATGAATTAATATGATATATATTACACTAATAACATTCTGGAAATGATGTATCTATAACCTAAATAGAAGAATAAGAATTTCTTCGACAAAACACGCATAAGAACAAAAAGTAATAAACACCCGAATAACAAGTTGTAATGAAATATTACTAATAAGAAGCTAAGAATATGACCATATATGATATCATAAAAATAATTATGATTCGGGAATAAGTCAATAACATTATTTAAATCATTATACAGGAGGTTCAGACATGTACAAAGCATATTGGACCTATGGTAAGGGAAATATCACAATTTCATTTTTATCCGAGATTGTTTATACTTCGGTATTTACTGGGGTGTATTTTATCATCCACATCCATGTTTCCTCAATATGTAATATTATTTCCATCCACCTAAAATTTTTTAAATACAATTTTACCCTTCGGTGAGTTTTTAGTAAAAGATATGAAAGGAATCTTTTGTCATTTTTTGTACGAGGTACTTTTTGACTTTTCAGACAAAAGTACGAGCAGAATGTTTTTTAACTTATACGGCATGAATGGATTTTTAAAACATTATTTCCAAGAAGAATCCTTTACAAGTTTTCATGTTTATTTTTAATCAACATCTTTTAGTTTGGAATTGAATGACTTGTTAAGAAAGGAAAAGTGTTTTTTGAAGTAGAATGGATATTTTCCTCAAGAATGAAGTTCAAGAGTTTTATCAAAATTATTTTCCATCTAAGATAATATAGGGTTCTGTTTTTATCCCTATTATTACATGGAATTTATTATTTTGTGATGGAAATATTTTTATGAATTCCTTTATCTTATATGAATTGTTTTATGATGTCACGATGTTTAAGATTCTCATTTTTATTACATGGGTTATGCTATGATGTATGGTTTATGATTTTGTGGCACATATAAGAATGGTATCATTATGATATGGGTGGGACCTATATCTCCCTCCAATGCATTGGGTAAAGATTTTAT
The DNA here is from genome assembly GCA_963277665.1 of Viscum album. NCBI lineage: Eukaryota > Viridiplantae > Streptophyta > Magnoliopsida > Santalales > Viscaceae > Viscum > Viscum album. The sequence goes on from OY728121.1 coordinate 1,883,629,495, forward strand.
ATCTCATGAGATAGACATGGCTGGAACGGCAGGTTAAACTGGTTCAGTGAAACAGGACTGAAACGAGGAGTGAACTCGGTTGAGAAATGGACATTCTCCACTAAGATAGACTTGGTAATGAGTCTTGACTAATAAGAAATGGTTATCTATGATTATGTGTTTATGCCACAAAGTTTCCTGTTTTATGTTATGATTATTGGGATTACATTTCACTACTATTATTTATCCCATGTTATGAAATTATTATTTCTTTTTCATGTTTAGATTTTCAAAAGTTATGTTCTTATGTATATGATGTTATTGAAATTTCTTTTTTTTACCCTTACTGAGCATTTGACCTCACCCTTTTGTATGTTTTCTTTCCCTAGGTTAGGAAGAAGGTTATTAAGTAAGATATGTCAAAAGGGACTATAGATATGATGAAATAAATGGGAGACAGTGTAGACGCTTTATGAACTAGTTTTTTATGTTTCCCAGTTTCTAAAGTCACTATACCTATACTGTCCTTTCCTGATTTTGTTATATGTTGTAATAATTGTGCTTCAACTCTAAAGTAATAACAATTTATGTAAAGTATGGGTCGCTATAACCACCGTGAAAAAATTTAATAAGATGGATATTTAAATAGACAAATAATTAATTTTAATAATAATATTATACATACATTGGCAGTGTACATACCAAAAAATTAAAATAAGGGGTGATTTAGGCAAGTATCTAACACAAATAAAATGATAGATGAAATCTCTTCACCTTTTGTCTTGAATCTCATTATACTCATTCAATCCTCATGTATAATAAATTTAATTTTATTATATATATTTTGTAGACTCATAATATTATTATATATAATACCATATATGGTTTCATTATGAATTTATATTATCTTCTTGTTATCAATTTCATGTTATGATTATGCTTCGAATAATATTCTCTTTGTTTTTCACTAGTGTTTTATTTGGATATATATTTGGATCTTAAATTTATATTATGATTTATAGAATGTATAACATGATATATATCATTAATATTGGAAATATTTTTAATATAATAATATATAGAATATAAACTTATAAAATGGATATGGAAGACCATATGTATGCATGAACACTCCATCCATTTTATTAACTTATTAGAAGATAGAAAGTAATCAAATTATATGTATGTGTATATATGCATATAATGTCATTACCATAGAATTATTATGTCATATATATCTTATTAGTTTATAAAAAATATTCTCAATGAATTTTATGCTGTGTATGAATGAATCACATCACATAGAGGGAGAATTAGTCCACACTTCCTCAAATGAAATAATTTAATTTACACAACATGGAATTATTAAAGAAGAATAAGAAAATTATAATTAAATTATATTTTTAATACAAATTAAAAGATGGTATAATATATAGAAGAATAAAAATTAAATGCTTTTATGTTATAAATAAAAATTACTTAAGAATAAAGAAATTATATGTATAATATACATCATATATAAATAGAGTTTCCATTATAATCACTATCTTGAGATCTAGTAATGGAAAAATAAACAACAATTATTTTTAGAAGAGTTTGTTTTCCATACATGTTAAATGTTTCTTCTATAACCATTAGATAGAAGTACAAGTATGTTTAGGAAGAACTCTTATAATAAAAAGAATAATAGTATATTTAGGATACATCTATTTTTATAAAATCATAAATGAAGATTATTTTAGGGATTGGATAATATAAATAAATAAAAGGAGATTGAGAGAGGGAGTTACCTCTAAATCTAATAAATACAATTTGTTTGCACCAAATGGATTCAATGGATGTATCTATGACCAAAAGAAGGATTAAAGGAGTAATGTATGGTTTCTTAAGTTTATTGGGCATATAATAGATAAACTTAATTTGTTTGGGAGGAATGAGGTAGTGGGAGAGGTGGTATCATTTTATAGGGATGGGAGAGGAAACACATGGCTTTTTTATAACGGGTTAGGTATACCACCATTTTTACTCAAGATTAGTCATTAAAAACCTAAAATACCATTAATGTAATTTTTATGGCGAAAATATTGGCATAAAAATGGTTTTCGACATGTTTCTAGGGCATTTGGGCCCTTATCATTAAGTGGAATTCCCTTGTTAACCTTAGTTTTACAATAATCAATATAATTAATATTAACATAATTCACTAATTTTTTTTAAAAAAATAACTATAATTTATTATAAATTAATTATTATTTTGATTCCAAATATAGAATAAATTTATCGAAATTCAAATCAATTATTTAGAAGAAATTATTTTATATTTAATCTCACAGACAAGACAACACTTTGGGTTTTTAAAGAAATAATGATCAAAAGCTTTCTCTTTTTTTATATCTAATTTCCATGATAAATTTGTTATATTTAATGAAAATGTATTAATTTATTTGTATAATATCTAATTATACTTTTAAAAAATAAAAATACAATTGAACTATATAAATAAATTATAAGAAAAAGAATTTTTGAATTAAAATTCAGTTTTTTTCACTATTAATTAAAAAATTAAACATCATAAAAATTAACAAACATTTACCCATATCTAATTTATATGTATCTATTTTATGATTATACATTATTACATATATATTTTATAAAAAATCTAAACATTTTATTTCAAATAGTATCTCCATTAACAGGTGGTAAAAATGCCTTAAAAAAATATATTATTTTATGAATTGGGTTTGTTTTCATGTTAATAATATCAAATATATTGTATGAATGTAAAAAAAATTGACTGAATATATATTATATATAACACATTAATATCACTAACTAATATTAATTTATTTAATTTATATGTTCAATAAATATTTATGGGAATAAAAATAAAAATAATATTTTCCATTCAATTTAATCTTTATTTATTTTCATTTCTAATTAATCTATAACTAATGAATTAATTCTTTATTTTCATAAACTATATATTTTAATAGTATAGTTAAACATTTTAATATCTACTAATTTAAAAATAATATTATATTGAATAATATTTTAATAATATATCATTATTCGTTAAAACTCTATCTTGCATTTTACACAAGCCATTGAGGAAATTTATTGTTGCTTGTATCACAAGATAACCTAGTTGTTCCTTAAATACAAAGATAAAATTTATTTTTCATGTAGTGCATGCTAAACATTGTTTTTCGTATAATATAATCCAATCATATTGATTTAATATAAATTAAAAAATTTTGTTGTGTGAAATGAAAAGAATCAAAATGAATAAATTGATCCATAAAATCATAAAATCTAAGGGTGTTATATCCTCCCTCATTAAGATGAATCTCACCCTTTAAATTAATCTAGGTTATCAAAGGATTAATACTTAAATGTCTAGTTCATAGAAACCCACATCATAAAAATTATTACTAAAACTTCCCTTAAAAATAGAATTTTGGACGAATAACAGTCACCCAAAGTAACATATTACAAAGTGTCTAGATAGGAATGAATAAGTGGTAAGTGAAAAGATTAACATTGATGGGAAATTAATCAATCATGTTCTAGTGTATATTGATAATGAACATTTATTATTATAAGTTGGCGATCATGATCCCATAGATATGTGATGTTCTAAGGGTCCATCTGATTAATCAGAAATAAAGGTTCTAGTATAAACATTTTTAACATATTTTTCATAGATTTAACGATTTCTTTTATGGTCTATAAACATAAGGATATATAATAACTTGATTTCATTGGTTTTCATATATACAATCTCACCCTTTAGTTTTTCCATGAACATTTCTCACTTTATCTCTTACTATGGTCAATGCCAGTGAATTTTTCCTTCCTGAGGAACTAAGAAACCAGAAATACATCATATGACATACCATTTGACATTAGTTGTCATAAAAACAATGTTGATAGAAAATTTTATCCAATATGAAAAAGTCCTCATATGGGGAGATATTTCTTTAATATCACAAATTTTATTTGAAGTTTAAATTAATCCCTTACCTAAATTTTAACCACAATATCTCTTCAGATGATGAATATCCAAGACATTATATTGAAGCTCATGAAATCATATTAACATTGATCCCTAAAATATTATATGGTGTCTCTCGGTTTTCACACTCCAGACACGTGAATACCCTAATCATGTATTCTATTGAAATAAGGTAATGACATAGATTACCATAAATAATTATTGAAAACCTGAATGTTTCCTTATTCCAATAATTACTGGATACATTTTTTATATCCCAAAATTTGTAAACATTATCATTGATGAAAAAGACAACATTACCAATAATCAGTTCTAGGGCGATCCATAAAATCTAATTTATTATTTCATATTTGAGATATCCAAACATTAATAATTCAATCATAGGCATTAACTATGTGTTTCCTTACCGTAAAAAAATGGCACATTTCCTTGAAATCGCATTTTTATGTCTTCATAACCATTAAAAATATCACCTTTAACCCATAATGGAACTTATACTGAAAATACATATATATCTCATGATTCGTATAATGTAATCATTGAATTTGAAAACATATATATTCCATTCATCCAAATTTATTCAAAACCCATTACTTGAGATTTATCAACGTATTCCATAATACATTTTTCTAAGAATATGCAATTTGAACCATGTCATAATGTTCCTCAACCTCAATCAAATCACGCTTCGTATGTTTAATGTAACAATACTCAATGAACATCTCATAACTTTCACATGTCATTTAAAGTCTATTTATATAGGGAAGTAAAAGCAATACTCACACCACATTCCTAATTCTCATTATGAGATTTATACTTAGAAAATTGAATTTCATAATTCTCACACTTTCCAAATACCATATATTCAATATTAACCATGATCCTTCTAGTTCTCTTTATTGACTAAACCATAAAGCACAGGGTGACATGCATTTTTCAAAGATGGAAACTACATAATAATGAAAAATTACTTATATGAGGTCAATATCATCACACCTAATTATTAATCATCGACACATTAGGTTTTTTCTAGGTTATTTATTTTAATACTTTATTATAATATGTAGTGATGGTTCGTAACGAGATTCTGAACATCCCAAGAATATCCCCTGGAGTTTTAAACTAGCTGTGAACCAACGCCCAAGGTCGTGTACCATATAACTCCAATCACGAATGTAACTTCTTGTCATGGTTGTTACCCCTTAGTACATCTATTCTAGAAGAATATTCACTTATACTATCTATTTAAGGATATATTTCTATGAACCCTATTATTATATCCATTACCAAAATTCCAAAACATTTTCTTATACCTTCCCATATCCTGAGACTTATACCTAGACATATACTGAGGGTTCTGACTAATGTTTTCACATCATGCAACCAAAGGCTATTTAAACCTTTTCTCTAATTCCAAAAATAAAGAACCAGTATTAACATACAAAGAAATTACATTATTTTTCCAGAATACATAAAATATTTAACAAATTGACACTCAAAGACAGTATTAGTTTAGTGCCTTAAGAAACATGGTAATATAAACAATGGTTCATAAGAGAGATATATTATATACCACTACTTTATTTGTGGCTATCATAATTCATAGACACATCATACTTAATTTATATCATAATAGCCTATGGAAGGAAACATAAAAAGGGGACAACTCAGATGCTCGGTGGGAATAAACAAAGGAAAAAATATAAGCAAAACTATGAGCATAAGGGTATGAGAACATGATCGTAACATTACAAGATCATACCATACATATCAAATATCAAAAACATGAATGATGGAATATTTATTTACAGTTCATAATACATGAATCATAAGGAAATATGTAAACTAATCCATAAAAGAATATCATATGAAAAAATACATAGAATTGTGGCATAAATAGACATGTGATATCATTCCCTATAAGTCAAGACACATTGCTATAACTTATAACGGAACATCATGGTAACTATTCATACTAGGTGGGAAACACCACCACCCCCAATCATAGTCTGTTCCATATAATAGATCGATTCTCCCCATCTTCCCATACTAGATAGGGTTTCCCCATCTTCCATATACATAGTGACTACAACTACTGGTTGGGACACACGACCATCACTAGTCACAGTACTTTCATAGTAAGGGATCGGGTTTCCCCATATTTCTATATTGGGTCAATATTCCCCATCTCCCCATTTCATGGTGAATACACCTATTTGGTGATACAAACCAACATCTTCATTTGTAGTTCTTTCCTTATAAGTGATTGGGATACCCAGTCTTCCCATAGTGGATCATTTCTCTCTACATCATTCACATCATTTTCTCCAGAGATATAAATAATTACGCTATGAATTATAAGTAGATATATGTACCACCCATCTCATAAAAAATCATTCATACATGGTCTATAAGGTAATAAAATATTTATCATAACATGACCTATAAAAATATATGTATTCTATAAACAACAAATAATAAACCATGAAATGAAATGGGTATCCTTAAAATTTCATCACATCAAAACCTAATTAAAATAGATAGGTTTCAGAATAAATAATACAAATAATAACCAATGAAATGAATTATGTTTCAATTTATATAACTTATAGATGATAAATTTATGTCATAAGAATCATTCTATCAAAACATAAACCATTTAGGAGAGAATATGAATGGAAACTTTGGATTATTTCTTAAAAGTGATTGAGTAACATAAATGGATGTCATCTTAGATGAAAAATAATTTTTAAATTCATTTAAAGACAAATTCATGTGGAAAATATCTTTTCATCCTTGAAAAAGTATTATTAAAACATAAAAACATTTGAAAACATTTTATTGAAATAAAACATGAAAATTTATAAAGACATATTTGATTTTTTTTGGGAAATCCTTTTCATTGAAAACATATAAAGAGAGAATGAGTAAGTTTTTAAAAACATTTTCCATGAAAACCTATAAAAGAGTCTTTATAACTTTTTGAATACAATTTCATTGAAAATACGTTGAAAACATTTAAATAATTATTGAAGAAATTTTAATAACCTTTTCTATTAAAAAAAATTTAAGACCTATAATGATTGTTTCAAGACCTATTGAAAATATATTTTTTGAAAATATAATTTAATACTAATAAAGAAATATTTTAAAGGAATTTAAATAAATTTAAATTGAAATTATTATTCAAACACCATTTAAAAACATTCTTTGAAATCATTTTTTGAAACACATGGTTTTGAATAAAACTTATTTTCGACCAAAACTATAATTGAGGTCAAATTTTATTTCAAATGTTTCTTAATTATATTATGTACCAAAGAGTAATAAAATGGTAAAAATACCTAATTAAATCACAAATAACCATAGGATAATTAAATTAATATGTTTTTTTGAAACATGGGTGATGATATTTCATCAATGGAATCACAACACTAAATAATCAGGAAAATGAATGGATTATAGTGAAAAAATGTTACAATTTTGGTAAAAATAATTCAGGATGAAAATAATAACTTAATTGAAGAATAAAATAAAAATAAAATAATTATATTAATGATATGAAATTTTAAATGGGATTATATACACCTCATAGAAAAATATAGGTGTATTCTATGATATGTGTCTCGAATAAGGTAAATTGTGGCAAAATTACTTTACCGATTTGGTAAATTTTGAAAAATAACCCCATGAAATAAATATAATCAAATTGATATGTAAATAACCATAAAAATTATATATGAATCATATAATTCATAAATTGGAAGTATACACACCACAAAAATTAAATTAGTGCTGATTAAGTCTTGTATCTAAGATAAATAAAATGTGAGATGAAATCCCCTTACATTGTGTCTTGACACTCATCGTACTCATTCAAACCTCATGTATAATAAATTTATGATTGTTATACATATTTTAAAATATAATACTATTATATAAAATACAATATGTCATTTTATTATTAATTTATATTACCCACTTGTTAACATTTTCCTATTAAGGTTACACATTATATAATATTCTTCTTGTTTTTTTCTTGTCTTCTAATTTGTTATGATTTTGGTCCATATAATTATATGATGATTTATAGAATGTAAAACAAGATATAAATATAATTAATTTTTATTAAATTTTTATTGTAATTATCTATGTGATATATAAGTATCAAATGGAATACACCATTCATGGATATTGTTAGCCATATGTATGTGTAAACGATGCTTTTGTTTTATGGAGGTATTGAAAGAAAGTAAGTAAATGACATATATGTGTACATGTATATGTATAAAAAATCATTAAATTATAATTATTATGTCATATATATCATATAGTTTCACTACACATATCCTTATTATGGTTCATGTATTGTTTGAACGAATCACATCGCTTTGAGGGGCAGTAGTCCACACTTTCTCAAACAAAATTATTGTATTTACACCTAATGGAATGAATAAGGGTTTGTTATAAATAAAAATTATAGAAGAATAAAGATATTATAAATAGAATATATACCATATATATATAGTTTACATCATAATGCCTAATATGATAGGTGTTATAGAAAAAATGAACAATCATCATTTAATGAGGTGGTAGTTCGCCTTACATGTAAATAGTATCTTTTTTACACATTAGATGGAAGTGCATGTAAGTGTAGGTTCAAAATTATGAATAAAAAGTCAGAGAAGATTTTGGATACTCTTATTATTATACAATCATGGAATAATTATATTTTAGGGAGTGGATAGTGGAAATAAATAAATGGATCTGGAAGGAGGGTGTCACCTTTTAATCGGGTAAATCCAATTGGATTACAACAAAGGGAGTAATTTATGTACATACACCTAAATGGTAGATTAAATGACTTATTTAGGGTTATTGGAAGTTAGTAGGTATGTTTTTGGATTATACTAAGTGTTTTTACAGGTGCGAGGATGGTGGAGAGGTGGTGTCCATTTATAGGGAAGGGAAATGACACACATGGGATTTTTGGAAACAATTTATGTTTATCCTCTTTTTTCCTAAAAAATCCATACCAAAACAAAAAAATAAATAATTTTAGGTTTATGGAAAAAATATATCATCAAAATGGGTTCTATAAAATTGGATATGTCCTTTTGGAACTTATGTTTATTTTTTATTCCCTTATTAAGATTAATTTCATATTAATCACTGAATTGAATTTTAAATACATTCACTAATATTTTTTTCAACCCTTATTTTGAACATATTAGGAATTATAAATTATATGGATTCAAAATATGAAATAAATATTTCCTAATTAATATCACAATATTCGAATAAATAAATTTAAATTTATTACTGTAGATGGTATGACACTATGAGTTTTTAATGTAAAAATGATCATAATATTGCTATGTTTTTTTATCCAATATCAATGATAAATTGGTTCTAATTACATATATTGAATTAATTGATGTATATTTGAAATTTTTGTTCATTAAACCCAAATTAAAATATAATTTAACTATATAAATAAGTTATAAAAATCTATTTTTGAATTAAAATTAAGTATTTTTCAATATTCGATAATATTTTAAACATTACAGAAAATTAATAAAAAATAATCAAAAACGATTTTTTCATTCTATAATTCAAATATTATGTTTATATTGATATATTCAATCCATAAATGTTCCAATATTTGGATATATAATAAGATCTCCATTTTCAGGAGATATAAATTCTTCAATTAAAATATAGTATTTTATGCCTACAATTGGGTATATTTTTATCTCAAGACCACTAAAAATTTTGAATGAATAAAAAAATTATTTTATTGAATATAATATATATATATATATATATCATATTAATTTTACTCACTAATTTTATTAAATTTAATTTATTAGGGTAAATGATATTTGTGTGCAGAAAAATAATAGAAGTATTTCCATTATATTCAATCAATTGTCATATTCATTTTTAATTAATTAGTAACCAATGAATTAAATTTATATTAGTATAAAAAATATTTTATTATGTTACATAACTCTTTAATAAATTAAAAATTTAATTACTAGGTTATATTAAATTATATTTTAATAATAATTCATTATTTGGAAAAAGATAGTCTTGCATATTATAAAATCCATCATGGAATGTCATTATTCTATGTAACCCAAGATAACATCGGTGTTCAATGTAGAGAAAGCTATAGTTTTTGTTCTGTGCAGTTCATGAAAAACATCAATTATTGTATAAAATATGCCAAACAATGTGATTAATTTCAAAATAAATTATTTTTAATGTTCCGTAAAATGGATAATATTTAAAAGATTTAATTAATTTGAAAAAATATTTCACAAAAAATAAGGGTGTTCCACATATAGTAAAAATTCATTACACAATAAATTGGTTAAAAATTAGTTGGGGAGGATTTTTTAGCATCACTCACTAATATGAACCTATAACTTTGTCAGAATAATATAACAAGGATCAACTCAAATGTCAACTCATTATATCAAATGAGGTCTCCTTGAAAAAATTACATGCCTTAGTAGAAAACACCTCCCTACACATCCATAACTGATAAACAATAATAATCATGTTAAAAAACCCCTAATCTATTTCAAAATGTATTATAAGACCAAATGGCTTGTAAGAGGGGACCAAAACCAAAAACATCACTAAAACCCATGAGGATCTGGTCAGGAATATCCCATACAAAGTTTCTCGTCACCCAAAATCCAATTTTCATATACCCACATTATTACTAACCTCACACACATGGTGAATAACTAAATCCACCATTGAAATATAATTTCACAGGATGCCTTATGACATAATAACCATCTAGACACATCTTCATCGATGTATGAAATAGATAAACTAGTCGTACGGGGAAACATGCACCCGAAATAATGATTCATTATCCAAGGGGTTATTCACCCCTCATATGGGTGACCCACACCTTTTCACATTCCAAAAGAGGAAATTCCTCACCCCTTAACTATAATAGTACTCCATATAATAATACATCCCATGAAACCTCTTGGGAGAGTGTTCAAAAAACCACTGGGTGGTTCCTCATATATTCTCCCCTACTCAAGGGAGTGATATACCCTTAGTGAGACCCTGAGAACCCATGTACCAGGGTTCCCAAGCACATGATCTAGAATTATGACACTTGAACACCCCCACCATCAATTCAATGATACTGATACCACCACAAGGGGTGTAACATCACAAGATTTCAAAGTAAGTTACTTTTTTTACTGTAATTCAATAGTTTGTGTTACATGCAACACCAAGTTCGAGCGCACCACATATTACAAACAATTCGTTTAAAAAGAAGTTATGAATAGTATTAACAGAATTTTTAATTTTATATACTCAATGTAATTTTAACATCCATATTATGTGTTTCTTAGAAAAAATATAAGAACATATTCAATTTTTCAAATAAAGGAATTATATTTTTAGAAAATTCAATTTTCCCTACATTTAATGGAGATCCATTTTTAAATATAAAATTTTACACTTTTTTATATTCAATTTGATAAAATAATCTTCTTCCTTATATTCGGGCCATAAAAATTTAGTTTTGATAAATTTTTTGTGTTTTTCTGATAACTTTATATTTTGGTGAATAATTAAAAATACTAAATTTTAATTCAAAACTAATCAAAATTACTTATAGTGCTTAAATATACATTTGAATGGTTTGTATTTATAATTAGATTATATTTTTATCATTTTATACAATTTAGGTCATTAAATGTAATTTCATATTTAAATTTGACATAAACACATGTCAATCTTTTGATAGTTTGTACTTTTAAAAAACCATCTTTTTTGGTTTTGACAACATGAATTAATTTTAAATTAATTAATTAATATTAAAATTTTTTAATTTCATAAAATAGAATTCATTTTTGAATTCAAAATATCATAAATTATATTAGTGTGAATTTTTGGTATTTTTCAAAAAACTTTAAATTTTTGATTAATAGTTTAACACAATGCGTTATTGTTAAAAAATTATCTTTTTTATATAAATAATTTATTTATTTCATTTTAATTTATTTTAAGTCAAAATAGATACATAATACCTATATTTTTTCAATGTAATTCATTGGATTAATTTTATAATAAAATTTGAAGTATAAAATTTTATTGAAAATTTTAACGTCTTTTTCCCACCTTCTAGGTATGTTAGAAAATTTGAATAAAACATAATTTTATAGCTTCTATGGATTGAATTTCAAAAATATGAGAGACATGGTTGACATAAGTAAGTAAAATTCGTTTCATTAAAATTAAAATATTTTTTTTTGTAAATAGTAACTTTTGACTTTTAATTAAAATGATTAAAAGAAAATAGGGTAATTAAATTAAAAAAAGTAATATTACAATTTCACTAACACATGTCCTAATTCAATTGGATAAGTTTATTTCAACCAAAACCAACATTCAAAATAAAATATGATCATTTTCTCCCATTGGCATTAGATTAGGACATTTATTAACATTTTATTTAAAAAAGAGTTAAAAGTGTTAAATTCAATGTTTAATAACTTAACCATTTTTAATATAGGGTTATACAGAAGATATATTCGGCTATAAATATTAATTATAAAGATAAAAATAATTCCTACATAATGGTATTTTATTTATAAATTTAAGGCATTAAATTATTTAATTTAATTATGACACAATGATGATTCAATAATTACATTATTAATGAAATATTAAAATAATTGATATTATAAATACCCAAATAAATTTAAATTGAGACATTTAATGAATTGAACTATTTTAAAAGGTTAATATTTCATTCTATTGATGGTTAAATAAATTTTATTCGAAGTAATAATGTTGTTAGGAATTTATACAAAATCAAATACCAAATTGTATTAAAATTGATAAAAAATGACTTTTTAAAACAAGTACTATATTATTGATTTATATAATATTTTTAAAAATATATGGTTTGGTCTAAGTACATATATAAGGTTAGATATATCATAAATTAACCACTTAATTCTCTTAAATTTTTATAGAATTTTTATTTTCCATTTATTATAATAATACAAGAATACATGCTAAAAGATAAACTATATAACTAAGAGTTAAATCTAAATGATATGGTTAATATAGTGACATAAACCTCTCTAAATTCTATTGGTTGAGCGTAATTATAACCCTCCCCACCTTATACTTGTAATAAATCCATTTTGAGCAATTATAAAGAGAATATGAATTAATAATAAAATAATATTTCATGGTTTTCCAAAATTGAACATCACCTCACATATAAAAGGTTACTTAACCTTCTCTTAATTTCTAACCTCCTAAGCCATTTGGCTTGACCAACGCTTGCCAAAATATCCTCCCAACTAATGTCACTAAATCTTAGAGGACTTAATTTGATCTGAAAGTCAACCTATAGATCCATTTTGATCAAATCAAAAAAGGACGCACATGAAGAATAAGTAATAATTTCATCACCTCTTTCAATGTTATCTTCTTCTTCCACTTCCTATTTCATTGTTGTTTCTATACCTAAATAATATATATAGTACCTTCTTCATATTGTGATGTTATTATAAATATGGTACTTCCATATTCATTATTCTATCCATCCTATTAATGAAAAAGTCATTATACGTCCATACGTACGGATTACCACCATCACGTCATGGTGTAGTTGTTATTCAACACTTCATTATTTGGATGGTTATAATAATAATGTATAATTTATGTAAATAATAAATATAACATGTTAATGACTATGTATATATGATATAAAATTTAGTTATATATGATCTCAACTTCAATTGAATGATATTGTCGCTCATGCATACGTACGGATTACCGTCTATACGAACGTGATGAGATTCATTCGCAATTGTAACCATTAAAGAATAATTTTCATTTTAAGATTAAAAATAATGTTTAAAAATATAATATAATACTGTTTCTTAATCAAATACATCATATCCATAAATAACATGACTTACTTATCAAAACATATAAAGGAAAACAAATCTGTTAACACCCAAAACAATGATACTACTAAAATATTATTATCAACGAAATATTAGAATATCACATATGATATTATAGTTATGTATGTGTTTATTTTATAATTTAAAATAATTTATTTAACTATTATACAAGAGGTTAACTTACCCTCGACTACGGAAAAGTACATGGTAAGGGGTTTTCATCTAACTTTTTATTTTTGTGACATTCAATCTATATTTGCCACTATATCCTTTTGTGGGGTGTATGTACTACCCATGATAGTACTAATTTTGTTATATAATTTAATATATGGTTATTTAAATTATTATATTTTGATCCTTCTTTCATGGGGTGTCTGTTTCTTGTGTTTCCAAATCGTTAAGGAATTTGTAATTTCAATTTCCACTCATTGGATTTTACGCAAACTTCATTGATTATTTTACTCCAAGATTATGCGGGGAGTCACTATTTATTTACTAATGTAGTAATTTCCACTACCCTTTATGTGAATATATTTTTGATACACATAATCTCTCCATTGATAAATTATCAATTCATTGATATGAATTGAATAAGAGTAGTTTTAACTCAATTTCTATTCATTAAATTAAACATCCAAGTCATTTGTGTTGTTTTTAATGATTATGTGTGAATTACCTCTAATTGATTTAAACTTAATATCCAATAATATTGAGTGTATTTATATTTTTCACATATAATTATGTAATTGATTTATTCTTAACCTAAGGAGAAGGTCTTTATAAGGTATCTTATCTCAATATACATTCCATTGATACTTCTTTGTTGTTATGCACCAATTCACTTTAATTTGGTGTATATACTATACTTTGACAAAGTATATCATGAATACCATTATTCTCATGATATTATCTTGTTTTGATTACTGTAATTATTTTCATTCATTCCTCTCTCATTTGGTTAGGAACTCTAACTAAAATATTATTTTCAATGTTTTAAATATTTATTCTTCTAAATATTTCTCATTAATATCCAGGTATTAAAAATGCTTTTATGGATTTATTTATATGGACATTAAAGTTTTAAATTTTAAATTCTTTTTAAAAGTATCAAAGTGATGTGGGACACATTGATTCAAAAATCTATTTTACCATCTTCTTGATAAATAGTGAGACTTTTAAACGTTTTCAAGTAAAAGGGGGATATTTCTCTCAAAACGTTTTGATCATTTTTGTAATCTATGTCAAATCCTTCATTATTCTCAATTGAGGTAAAATTATTATAATAAAATATTCCATATTGTATTGAATTAGTTATGTTTGATAGTGGATGTGTTACTTTCATACCATTCAATGATTGTGGTCAAATTATTGACATTTTGTATGATAGTTTTAATATGAATGTTTTGATTATGTTTCAAAATTTTCATATGAGGAATGAAATTGGACTTAGTATGTGACGGGTCGATCCCACTATAGCTCCTCGATGCATCGTTAGGTTTAATTAGACAAACTAGTGTCTTTATACAAGTCCATGATAAAATCATATTTTTAGTCTTGGACGAGGCCTTGATAATGTGGATAGGATACCTGGAATTATAAATTCCACCATTATGAAATTGGATATTGATATTATATTTGATTATTCAACTAGTAGAATTTCAATGCGAATAATGAAATGAAATTATTTGATATATCTTTGACATAATATGCTTAAGTTTAACATTTTTTTTTAGTTTTATACATTTCCTAAAATGTTTATTCTTATTTATGATAGTTTCTGATATATTGTTATCCTTACTGAGCATCTGAGCTCACCCTTTTATAATGTTTTATTTTTCAAAGGATTCAAGGATGTATATTATGATTAACCTACAAGCATACGCTAAGGGATATAAGAGTTTTCAAAGGGGACAAAATTTTGTTATTTTATTTTAGGATGTAATGTAAAATTTTGTATGTATCTAGTACTTCCAATGATTCTAAACTTATTGGTTTTTTGAGATATGATTCCTCATATCAAGCCAATGTTAAGTAATAATGCACAGATTCTGGGTAACTGGGGTCGATGCATTATAGTTGGTATCAAAGGAAGCTTAGTACAAACATTGGAAGATATATTTTGAAAAACTCGGATTAAAAACACTACCTTAAGTTAGAATATGAGAATTAGTATAGAATAACATAAAAAATTAATTTAAATATTATGTGTGTTTTCCATGAAATACATCCTTGTTTGGATACAAGTATGTAGTGGAGGCTCTAGAACAGATGTACCTAAGAATGAAAACTCTAACAAAGTGTTTCGGGCTTAACCAGGGTATCTTAGGACTCCACAATGGGCCTTGCTGCACTCTTGGTTATGACACTCCTGGGGGATATTCATAGGATAATTCACATTTTTGGTAAAAACTAATTTGAAGTATTTTAAGATAAAACGCGAATAAATAACCTTGGTTAATCTTATGGTGTTTTTGATTGAAAATAAGGTATCATGATATTCTCTAAATTATTTTATGACTCACACTATTCTATATTTTTTCAATCAATGATTGGATTCTAAGGAAGTCATAGTAACATTGAACATGATGTACTACGTAGGTATGATGATGTAAATGAGTAAAAAAATGGATTGTTGATAGGCGTAAAAGATATCATGTTCATTCTGAATCAGTTTTTCAAAAATATGATCAACAACATATATATTAACCATATCTCAGAATCAAAAAAGAATTGAAGGGCAGTGAATGATAAGAAATCCTATAGTGGAAATCGTGGAGAAAGGAAAGATCAGTTTCAATCTTTCTAGAAATGTGGAAGGAGACACCCATGAAAGTTTCTCTATGTAAAAAAGAACTACTTTATGTGTGGGGAAGAATGACTTAAAGTAAATAATTGATGAGGAAAAAATGAATAGTACTATGGAAGAAAATAAAAATGATCCTAAGAATCCAATTACCACCATTTTCCTTAAATGTATGGTACCTTGGCATTACTCGAGTAAATTACCGATTCTATAGGATAACCTATAAGCCAAGGATGTAACTATGTGGAAATAAATGGATGGAGAAATGTTTAAAAGTATATGATTACAAAAGAATACTATTCTATTGTATTTGAAAATAGATACATTGTTATGTGAATATGCTTTTTGAGGAAGAATTATCTTTTCTTTTGTGGATATAGTTATAAATAATCATTTGGTAATATATGATTCTTGAATTTGAGGAAATTATAGGTTATTAATTTTGGGGAGGAAAATGCAAGGTATGAGATAATATTTTTGGTTAAATAATGTTATGGTTATTTTGAGGAATTTATCTCATTTTTTGATTGTTATAAAATATAGTTTTTGTAAAAGGACAACACCCAGACCGTGTGAAAACCCGGCGTGTCAGAAAATGCTATTGGAAACAAACCCCCAACCAAAGTGCAATTGGAATTTATCACCTACCACTAGACTACGTGATGTCCCTGGTTAGTATGATTATTTCTTATTAGTTAAATGAATTTATTGATCAATAATAATTGGATTTGGGATCTTATGTATTATCAAATGCATATCTTTAGTATAAGAAAATGGTTTTGTGGTTGGGTGATAAATGTTAATTTGGAAGAAGTTCGCTCTATTGGGTACACTATATAACTAAGAAAAATAGAATACTATGGGATTTCATTTTTGGGGTAATGGAGTATATTTATATAATTTTTTTATTATGGATTTATAGCGATTTAGGGTGTTTATCGAAATGAATAACCTATCATAGAAAATTTATGATTAGGTTAATTACTTTTAAGTATGTGACTTTAAGAGTAGTCAATGTTATTTGGAGATAGAATTTTACTTGTAAGACATTGTAATAAAATTCTTCTAGGTTTTGGGATTCAATCTTAGTTTGTATTTTATTGAAGAATTTTAATAAAAATTGTTTATTGAATGGTATTTTTTGAACATTGGGTATTGTTGGTTTATTTTGAGAAATTTAGATTAGTATTTTATTCTCTTAATAATTATCCTTTTTGGGGATCATATGATCTTATACTAAACATTTTGGTTTTGGTTAATCTCTAAAGACAAAGGAAATATATAGTTTATCCTTTATGGATTGTGTGTTTCTCTAGAAGTTGATTCTAGTGCTTCAGGTGTGACCAAGTCATCTTAAATACTCATAATTTGGAAAAAAGATGACTTAGTGGTAGAAACATTTTATAGGATAAAACTGTACTAAAAAATTAAATATAAATGTTTACGTTCTTAGTTAATCTCTTAAATAAATTCCTCAAATTTATGAAATGGAACATAAAACACAAAATGTTGTCCGTTTACTTTTTCTACTAGGAAACTAATGACTGTTTAGCCTATCACAAGTTTGATGTTTTCTTACTGTTAACTTTCTTCTGATCTTGTTTTCTATCACCCTCTATCTTAATATTGCAATTAGTTTATCTTCTATATCCATGTTTTCCTACATGGAATCCTAGTATGGGTTATCTCAGGTGACCTTTGTTTTTTTTCTTTCTTTTAAAGTGACAGTTTTATTGACTCATTTTCCGATGTGGGGAATTCAAAGAAGTTCCCAAACCAAATTTTTTAATTTCCAGGACACAATTTCCCAAATTGGGAAGAATGCAATACCCCACGATTTCATAGTAAGTAATTTTCTTTAATGTAATTCAATATCTTGTGCTACACGCAACACCCAGTTTGAGCATACCACGACTCACCAAACTAGTCATTCAAGAAGAGGTTATGAATATTATTTACTAAATATTGAATTTTATATACAAAATAAAATTCTAACATATATATTATGTGTTTCTATGAAATAATATAAGAACAAATTCAATTTATTAGATAAATGAAATATTTTTTAGAAAATGAAATTTTCCGCCTTTTAATGGAGAACCCATTTTAAATCCAATATTTGATACTTTTTATATTCTATTTGAAAAAAATTAACTTCTTCTTTGGAATCGGGACATAAAAATTTAGTTTCGATAAATTTTGGGTGTTTTTCTGATAACTTTCATATTTTGGTGAATAGTGAAAAATACTAAATTTTAATTAAAAACAACATTTTTAATCAAAATAATTTATAGTGATAAATTATAAAATTGAATGGTTTTTATGTATAATTAGATTATTTTTTTAAAATTTAATACAATATAGGTCATTATAAGTAATTTCACATTCAAATTTGACATAAACACATGTCAATCCTTTGAAAGTTTTTACTTTTTTAAAAAATTCTTTTTTGGATTAGACAATGGAAATTAATTTTAAATTAATTAATGAAACTGAAATGTTTTGAATTTGGTAAAATATAATTCATTTTTTAATTCGGTATATCAAAATTATTTCATAGTGAATTTTTTGTATTTTTCTAAAAACATTCAATTTTTGATGAATAGTCAAAAACACTACGTTATTGTATAAAACCCGACTATTTATTTAAATAATTATTTATGTTATTTAAATTTATTTTAAGTAAATATAGATAAATAAAACATTTATTAGTTCAATTTAATTCATTTTATTCATTTTATAATAAAATTAGATGTACTAAATTTTATTGAAATTTTTAACTTCTTTAACCCACCTTTAAGAAACATTAGAAAATTTTCATAAAACGTAATTTTATAGCTTGTGTGGATTGAATTTCAAATATCTGAGAGACATGTTTGACATTATTATGTAAAATGTGGCTTAATAAGATGAAAATAATTCTAGATAAATTGTAACTTTTTACTTTTTATTTACCACAGTTAAAAGTAAATATGGTAATTAAAGGTAAAACTTTTATTATAATTACCCTAACACATTTTCTAATTCTATTGGATAGGTGTATTTTGACACAAATCAACATTATGAATAATATATGATCATTTTGGTCCATTTGGATTAGAATAGTACATTTATTATTTTTTATATAAAGAAGAGTTAAAAGTGTTAAATTCAATGTTTAATAACTAAACCATTTTAATGTGGGGTTATATAGAAGATACATTGGTCTATAAATATTCATTATAAAGATAAAAATATTTCATACTTAATGGTATTTTATTTATAATTTGTAGATATTATCAAATTAAATTTAATTATGTCACAATGATGGTGCAGTAATTACCTTTTTCATCAAATAATAAAATAATTGGTATTATAAATATACAAATAAATTTAAATTGTGACTTATGAGGAATTAAAATAATTTTATAAGTTAATATGACATGTTAGGGTTGACTAAATAAATTTTAATATAAGTAATAAATTATTTAGGAATTTATCAGAAATAAAGTACAAAATTGTTTTAAAATTGACAAAAATGAGTTGTTTAAACAAATACTATATTATTAATTGTTATATTATTCATAAAAAACTAAGGATGATCCAAATGACTTAGATAATGTTATATATATAAATAATGAACCACTTCGGGTTCTATAGGATTTTTTTAGTCTCTTTATTATACATTTATTATAATAAAACAAGATTACAGGGTAAAAGATAAACTATATAACTAGGAGTTTAATCCAAAAGATAAGTTAAATATGGTAACCTAAACCTGACTAAAACCTATATTTTGAGAGTTTTAGGACCCATACCAACCTTATACTAGAAATAAAACTATTTGGATCCATTATAAATTGAAAATGAATTTAAAATAAAATAATATTTCATAGTTTCCTAAAGTGACCCTCAGCTCTCTTATAAAATGGTACTTCACCTTCTCATAATTTCATACCTCCAATCCAATTTGTCTCGGTCAAACCCTGATCCAAATATACTCCCAACTACTATTACTATATACTAGAGTCATTTCTTTGATCATAAATACATCCTAAGGATCCCTTTTGATCAAATCAAAAAGGAATCACCCAAAGAAGAGGTAATAATTTCATCACCTCTTTCAAAGTTATCTTCTTCTTCCACTTCCTCCTTCTTTTTTGTTTCCCTACCAAAATAATAACACTAATACCTTCTAAAATCTATGATGTTATTATAAATATGGTACATCCATATGCATTATTCTATCCATCCTATTAATGACGGAGTCACCATACGTGTGTACGTACGACTTACCGTCTCCACTTCGTGGTGTAGTTGTTATTCCACACTTAATTATTCAGATGTGTATAATAATGATGTATTATTGATGTGAATAATAAATATAACATTTTAATTATTATGTATATATGATATAAATGTTAATTATTTATTATCTCACCTTCAATTGAATGATATTTTTTCTCGTGCGAACATACGGATTACCGTCTCCACAAATGCGATGAGATTCATTCCCCATCATAACCATTTAAGAATAATTTTCATTTAATGTTTAAAAGTAATTGTTTAATAATTAATATAATTATGGATATGAATCAAATACATCCTATCAATAAAAAACATGAATTATGTAACAAAACATTTAAAGGAAAACAAATCTGTTAACACCTGAAATTATGATACTACTAAAATATTATTAACAAATAAATATTAAAAAGATCTTATATGATAACATATTTATGTATGTGATTCTTTTATAATTTATTAACAATTATTTAACTATTATACCAGAGGTTAACATACACTCTACTAAGGAAATGTACAAGGTAAGGTGTTTTTATCTCACTTTTTATTCACGTGAGATTCATGCTATATTTGCCACTATTTCCTTTTGTGTGGTGTATGAAATGCCCATGATTGTAAACTCTATGTTATATAATTTAATTTATGGGTATTTAAAAATTAATGGTTTTATCCTTCTTTCATGGGGTTTATGTTTCCTATGTTACCAAATTCGTATGGAAATTTCTAATTTCAATTTCCACTCATTGGGTTTTACGTAAACATCATTCATTATAAAACACCAATATTATACATTAAATCACTATTTATTTACTTATGTAGTAATTTGTAATTTCCTTTTTGTAGATATACTATTGATACACATAATAAATCCATTGATAAATTCACAAGTTATCTATATGAACTAGATAAGAGTAATTTTAACTCAATTTATATTCATTGAGTTTATCATCCTAGTCATTGGTGTTGTTTTTAAAAGAATATGTGTGAATGTACTCTGATTTATTAACACTGAATATCAAATCATATTGACTTTATTTATATTTTTCATAGATAATTATGTCATTGGTTTTTCATTAACCTAATGATACAATCTTTATAAGAGATTTCATCCCAATTTGCATTCCATTGAGGCTTGTTTTTTGTTGTGGGACAATTAACTTTTCTTCGGTTTATATACTTTACATTGACATAGAATATCATGAATCCCTTTATTCGCAGGATACTATAATGTATTGATTACTACAATTATTTTTTTTCAAGTGTCTTTTATTTGGTTTGGAACTCTAAATAAATTTTCGTTTTAAATGTTTTAATGATTTATTATTCTAAATCGTTCTCATTAATTTCCATGTTTAAAAAAAATTGAAGTATTTATTTATATGGTCATTAATGTTTTAAGATTAAAATTCATTTTCAAAGTTTCAAAGTATAATTGGACACTTTGATTCAAAAATCTTTTTTAAATAGCTTCTTGATAAATTGCAATACATTAAAATGTTTTCATGAAAAAGTGGGATATTTATCTCAAATATTTTGATGATTTTTTTCATCAATGTCAATATCCTTCATTATTATCAATTGAGGTTAATTTAATATAATAAAATCTTTTGTATTTTATTGAATGTGTTTTTTTTGACTGTGTATGTGCTATTTTAATACCATTCTGGGTTTGTGGTTAAAATATAGGCATTTTGTATTCTAGATTTAATATGAATGTTTAGATTATGTTTGATCTATTTCATATGAGTAATGCATTGGACATAGTAAGTGACTGGTGGAGCCCACTATAGCTCCTCGATGCATCGGTTGATCTCATGAGACATACTAGTTTCTTGGCACGGGTTCTTGACGAAATCTTATTAGTTGTCATGGAATGAGGGCTTGACTATGTGGTTATGATATCCAGCATTATGCATTCCATCATTATTAAATTGGCTATTGATATTACATGTGATTATTCAACATGTAGATTAGGCATGTGAATAAGTAAATGTATTTATTTGATTTATATTTTCTATATTATTCTGATGTTTTATTTTAAATGGCTTGTTATTTAGTCTTATACATTTCCTTAAATGTTTATTCTATTTTATGATAGTTTCTGATATAATTTTATCCTTACTAATCATATGAGCTCACCCCATTCTAGTTTTATATTTTTCTGAAGATGAAAAGAAATATATTACAATTAACCAACAGGAATAGGTTAAGGGATATAACAGTGTTCAAAGGGTAGAAAATGTTGTTTATTTCATGATGTAATTTAAGACTTATGTGTGTATCTTGTATATCCATGGCTACAAAATAGATTGGTCATTCATAACATGATTCCTTGCATCAGGCCAATGTTATGTAATAATGCACTGATTCGGGGTAACTTGGGTTAGGGAGTTACAAGGTGTTCTATTCCTTGCATGGGGAGGTATAAAAGTCAACAGAGGGAGTTTCAACCATGAACATCCAAGTCATATATACCAATCAATCACTATAAACATCATGTTGCCTCTTGTAATCACAACAGGTAATCCATGCTAACCCATGCATATAATACCATCACTGGAATGGAAAAATTGGAAAATCATTTTTTCTCATCATCATCAATACTTTTTTCTAAGTAATGGTCTACTAATAATGTTTTACACACTCCACTTTCCACATTAATTGGGAATAACCTGGAGGGAATTGGGGACCTAAAAGACACAAATTCTTGATAAGACAAACTTTACATAGAGGATATATGAATGGGGAATGATTGAATAACATCACATTCTTTAATTAGAAATAGCATGACTCAAAAGTCTTATACCATAACAAAATTTTAGATCATAGGTATTTTACTAAAAAAATTGGGCACCTATCAGTAATCGTATAATAATATTCCATGAAAAAATTATATCAATGTGATATAGTTTATCTTCCATGGAATTCCATTTAGAGATATATTTCCCACAACTTTTTGAAGGGGGAACTAGAGACCATTATATAGAAAAATTTTGATCACTTAATAATCTACCACTCTATACTGTTATGACATAATCAGACCAAAACATTAAATTCTTCTCAAATTCCACTATGAAATCCACAATAATAGGAATACACAATTACAATGTTGATATCAAAACATGAGTATAAAATCAATCATTCTTTCTTTATCTACCTTTTCAAATGTAGTGGAGATAACATTCATGAGATTAAAACATATGAAACCATAATCATGTAGAATTATATGCATCATAAATCATCATGATATACTATAATGGGTCTCTTATTGAAACTCTCCCCATATTACTTAGTTAACCTCTAGGAAAGGATTTCTAACAATTATTGTCTTCAAAACACACGGTTGCAGAAACCCTATGGGATACCTCATACCCACCTTATAGTATATTTATTCTCAATAATATAGATCTGATTGATCACCGAACACATATATTCATTTTTTAATAAAAACTGATTGGGAGTCTATATCAACTTTTTTCTTCAGCATTAATAAAAAATACAAATCATACTATTTTAAAAATATCTTCATCTAGTTCCCTATGATAACACCAGTACATCTCATAGGGAATTGAATCATCCATGATCTATAATAGTAGAACCAATCATAAAAAAATGGAATTAAAAAAATCAATGAACTCTAGAAATTAGAGAACTTGTTTTATATTTTTGTGAATTTTCCCTATTAATCAATTGAGTCACACTACAAATTAAATGGGAGAAAACATATCTAATAATTTATAGGTCATATAAAAAACATAGTCATCCACCTAGAAATAGGTTGTGGGAGAACATCCATTCTCAAAAATATTATCCCTAGGCCCAACACCACCATTTATGAAATCTAGAAAAACGTCTATACCTAATATAATCTCACACCAATGGTAGAAATGGAAATACATTATCACCTATAATAAGAATATCTAGTCGTCCCACACTATTGTAGAGGCTCCACTATGATCTATATATCTTAGAATAATGATGCAGTAATGATATAATATCATGAATTAGTGGTGAAAAATCACAACACCCAAATAAAAGGCAATCAATAAAATTTTGGGACTCATTGTGAAATGACGAATACAAGAAGAAATCATCATAATTTTCATCATCAATCGTAGTTATATTTCCTATGAGAAAAAATATTTGAATGAGGGATATACCATACACATAATAGAGAATATCCCATCTCTATAAGGCTCCCAATACAAACACCTAGATCATTACACTCATTTTATAATACATTAAAAAGACCGACAAGCTACATAATCCCCCATTGGTGGATTATCTGGGAGTTTCACTCTCATCTAGTAGATCACAGTAAAATTTTGATCTTTGGAAAAACCATTTCAAAAACTCAAATCTATAGTTAGGGACTTAAGCCTCACCCATTATCTATGAACTAGTGGAGGGGTTAACTGGACTCACTCGTGGTGAACCCTCACCATATTGATCACTACTGTAGGATACACACCATGAATCTCATAGTAGTATTGGATTCTATATGGGATTTGATAGAAGATTCCATACACTAATTTAAGGGTGGACACCAATCCTGTCCATAATGTGACACATGAATAGGGTTCTCACACCCTTGGTATATGTGGAAGTTATCTTACCTTACCTTTTGGATGAGATAAAGGATCATATACCCCAAAATATGGGGGGGGGTATACGGACCCTATCTATAGTATGACCCCTCTAAAATTATGGTGTAGGATCTCATGCATCTAATATGTAATGGAATACTATCATTAGTAGGGGACCCACACACCATTTGTCCTCAATATATATCAAATATTGATTCTACGAATATATGATAAAAACTGATTATGTGTGGGAGGTATACCAACCATACCTATATTAGTACTCATAGAGAGATGATTTCATGGCCTAGTAAATTAGGCTTAAATCAACATGATCTGTATAATTTTTGTTCTTTTATCATCATTAAGGAACCCTACCATCATCGATTTTTAGATAAATCCTTTTGAAACTAATCCACCATAAATATTGAGAGAGTTACACTCATGATGATTTGAAAAAAACCTGTAATCCTATTTCTCCAATTATATAGATAAATTACATATCTAAAACTAGGGAATTAATTTCCACGAGGTTTATTAGGATCTTGGTTTTAGGATGATATCTCAGAATGCATGATATCACATCATGAAACCTATTAATGAACTCACCATTGTATGATGAAAATATATGTTACAATAAACCCAAAAACCAATTCCCTATGTACTCATTCTTGTCTATAGAAAATTAGAGTCCTTTAATTCTCATCATTAAACTTCCATATCCTAGTTGAGTTCCTTTATCTACCAACAAAACCTAAGTACCTTCGAGTAATGTCTCTGCACATCTCCCAAAACAAATTGACTAGACACATATTTCAATATCAATACCTAGATCCATCATGGATCAGATACCATAAAAAAATTAACCATAAAGTCCACTTATAGGATAGTAGTCATATAGTTGTTCCACCCTATGCCCACCTCCAATAGTTAGGGGTTTCGTATTAGAACAAGGAATGAAAAATTCATATATGGGTTGGATTATCCTATACATCATGAATTTAGTATAAATCACCATAAAATAAATAATATTCACTACCATGAATGATATAAAGAGGGTGTACAATATATATTTTAGCACAAAAGGGGGAAAATAAAAGTCCCATCATCTGGAAACACCACCAAACTGTCTGAAACTAGGAAGAAGAGAATCATCACATCACACCCAATCTATATGATCACTAAAATATATGAATATTTCATACACAAATAATCTCTAGAAAAAATATATCTTCTTTCTCAACGATATCCATTACAAAAGATACCACCATGGACATGTATGCAGTCTGCACAGAAACAAGTGGGACACAATGAATAGGTGAATACAGAAATACCTAGAATAGGACTTTGGAACACATAAAGGGACACATAAATGTTATTAATAATGACAATAATTTATTAAAATTAAATTATTCAAAGTCAATATAGCTGATAAAAACACTAGAATAGGAGGAGGTTGAGGCTTCACATTCAAATAATACCTCTACCTTATCCCATATTAATATACTACGGACAACATACAATATTATCCTATTATATGGAATGATAATTAAACTAAAAGGACTCATCACTATAAATAAAACACTTCATTACTAATAAAACCATAGTTTAAAACCCTCCCTTTTAATCTGAAATGGATATTCCACACAACTCTTGGGTAAAAACCTCATTGAACCTCTATGAAGTAAATGATCAACCCAAAAAGGTATTCATAATTGGACTCCAACAATAAATATCACAATAAAACATGGTAACATATATATAATGATCTTATTGGAATGTATCACTACCCATGATCCACTCCACATATTCCTGCATCATCACTCACTCATAACATTAGAAGATAAACCAACCTCTCTAGGGAAATACTAGTTACTAGGATTCTTTATTCCCTAAGGGCCATCTATACAACTCATATCTAAAGCATGGAAGCAATAGACTAGTCCGAGTGGAAATATTTCACACCATTATAATGATGGGAATTTAGAAGGGATATCATCTCCACAAATTGGTGACCCTCACCAAATTTCATTCAACAAGTGGAACCACATTCATTTTAATTATAATATGACCTCATGTACTCTTACATCCTAATAAATCAAAAGGGTGGTGATAAACAAATATATATTTAGTTCCTTATCTAATCCGCCTAGCTCATAGGTGTGACATACTAATCTGGGATACATAGTGACCTTCAGTACCTTGGTTCCAAATAACCAAATCTTAACCCATGGAACGTGAAAACAACAATTATCGTCTCACCAATCAAAATAAAACCATTGGGGTTTTGTGCCTCACTATCTGACTACAACTAGTTCATAGTGGTTTATATCCCTAGAAATCTAATAAATATATTCTACTTTCCCACCATGACCATCACATCACCTCTCAAAATCACAATGATTAATCAAAACCACCCTCATGAATATAATATATTTGAGGGAATACAAAAAAAACAACCCTCCATTCCATTCTTATCAATCATAATCAAAACCACTAGTATGATAAATGGTCCATGGAGAATGTTCCATAGGCTCAAATTTCCATGTCATATGGCCAAAACCTAGCTATAACATGGTAATGGGAAGAAACTAACAGTCTATAATGCAGAATATCCATTCAGGCTATATGAAAGGGGGGACTAAAACAAAATTATCTTTCTCATAACCAAAATATATGAATTTTCTCCCCCATAGGATTTTATAGAATATGGGATATCCAAAATCCATTGGTAAATCTAAAACCCCTCGTTAATTATATTCCTATAGAGTGGAGATATCTCGGACTATGTCATACTATTCATTGATCAAATGTTGTTAAATATTGAAATATATCCAAATAATCAGGTAAATGGCCTGTGATAGCCAAAAATCACAACTATAATGATCTAAATGGAAAAATATTTAGGATAACCTATTTAATTTTTGAAAATACAGAACAGATAAAAAATAATTTCTTCATTATATCAAACACATAATATGTCACATGACCATACCCAACACTCATAAAATTAGTTGGAATTAGGTATGAAATATTTTCCTTGAATCATTGTTATAGGTTTCAAGGTCGTGATTCCATAGGTTTATAATCAATATGATGTTATAATAAGATTAGAAATCCAATACAACAATATATTCTTTTATTATTATTATTATTATTATTTATATTAAAAATTTAATTTGAATAATAATATTATTATTAACATTAAAAAATTGGGGGATAATTACCATGGATCATATCTATTTCACTAAAAACATAATACACTACCACAATATTTTTCATTTTTTATTTAGGATTGTTATATTTGTTTTTTTATGGTGTTAGAGGAAATAATATCCCCCTTCCCCCACAAATGCTATAGAAATCTTAGTGGCCACAAGAGGACTGACACATCATTTTTGTCAACTTTACTAGTGGAGGGAAAATTATTTTTACCTTCAAACACTATCATGACATTATCATATTTCCTAACTACCTCAAAAATAACACTCTTACGTGTCATTTCTAACTCTGGCCAACTTATATGGCTTCCTCTGATCTACTGGTACTAGCTCTGTCAGGCCACGTTGGCTTGCCTTAGATATCATCCTCTGATTTTTTTTAAAACATGATGACTTTGAAACGTGATCTAACAATACCCCTATAATTATCTACATCCATTTTTGTTGATGTGACTTAGTGTTTGGATGTTTTATTCATTGATCTTGTTTGATTCCATTCATTTATAAGCCTCACTGAGGATCCATCACTAGTTTTCTTGGATATGATCTCTTCAAAACCCCTATAAAATCACCTCCTATTCATAGATATACCAAATATTTGATGGATCCATTTCCATGAGACCACTTATGAGTGTAATTTCTTGCGTCAATCCACCACAGTCCAGTAAAAACCCAATATCATTTCCTCTAATGATGTTGCCACCATTTTTCACAAAAAAAAACTGAATTGGACGACAATGATATTAATAAAATTACAAAATAGATTAAAAACATGACGAAAAATGGAATAATCTGAAAATTTAGTCTTACCTCATTGAAAATTATCAATTATTTTGGTTCCATTCCAAGATCGATAATTGTTACATTCCAATCTAGCTCTAGTTGTCCTCCTTGAACAAATTCCATCCCTCCTTCTTCCTTTTAACCCTAGATTTGGAAAACAATATATATTTATCAACCTAGGAATTCATTACGGGATTTTATAATGGGATGAGGGTATAAAATGATACAAAATAATGGAATATAATACCCATAAAAGTACTGATCACATAACTCAAATGTGAAATCCAATTATATCCTCTTAGGATAACCCTACATTCTGGACATAATAATGGTCAAATTTTTTCCATCTGAGAACCAATTGATAATATATATTTAATTGATGGAAATAAATCATAAGAAGGTGAATAAATCATATTTATATATAATATACATCATTTTGAGGCCTCACAATGTCTTCAATTACATGAAGATTCTACTCAGGGGTAGACACTACTAAAAAAATCGAAATAACTGGTAGATAAATTTTTATAGATCATTTTCTAGGTATAATTTACTATAATGTTTATTTTAAATGCTTTTGTATCTGAAACTACAAGATGATACATGTATTTTTTGTCGAAAGAATAATGTTTCTATTGAATTAAAATTAATGGAAAATAAATTATAAATTCCCATTCTATCATCATGGATCCAACAAATAGATTTTTTATAGATTCCCTTAATCTACCGATGGTAGTATTTTAAGGTGGTATTATCATACATTCAAAGGGTATGTAAGATCTTGATGATCATTTGAGGACTATTCTAAATACTGTTCTTGATGAGAAAATGTATGCCAATTTTAGAAAGTGTAAATTATATATTGGTCATGTAAAAATTAAAAATGTTATATCTATGGACCCTTAAAGTAAGTGGTAATTGATGAATTTCCGAGACTAATAAATATAATAGATATAAATAGTTTATATCGATTTGTTGGACACTATTGATATATTGAGTGGAAATTATCATGAATATAAAATCTATTATCCATGTCAACTTAGAAGGGAGTCGAGTTCCCCTATAGGGTTGAATGTGATGATAGTTTCAAGGATTTTAAGAGAATGTTGATAAGGTGGTAACTTATTACTCATGTTAATTAATGGTTCAAGAGGAAAATTACCTGATCCCTGATTTAGAGCTTTTAGCAGTAATATTATTATTAATTTTTTCTATTCATTATCTCTATGTTGAAATATATTGAATATATATTAATCACTAGGGATTAATGTATATTTTCATAAAGATAGAGTTGAAAATGTGCCAAATCATATGGATGGTTTTGATTCTAGAATATGACTATTTAATACATTACCACCCATGTAAAATAGATATCGTAGTTAATTATTTGCAATGAAAGTATCAAGCTACCTTATCAATAATTACTTTTGAAAAATTTCAACATTAATTAATTTTAAAAGGATAGACCTGGAAATAATAATGGATGTGGGAAATCCTAAAATATGAATTCAATTCTCAACCATCCATATATTTAATCATCAAGTAGGTTCCTAAGGTTGATATAGAGTTATAAAATAATTTAATGAATATTATAGAGTTCAATCATTACCTTTATAGAATTATAATTTCCACAAAAAAATTAAAGATTCCCCTTCAATAATATAATTGAAGGAGTTTTCAGATGATTCAAATAGGACAGAATTATCTATAAATTATCAAAGAACATATATGTATTGATATTACAATGATAATTTACAGTTAGAGAACATTAATATGGGTATTTTATAGTATATATTTTCATAATTTTTATTTATGTAAATTAATTCAGAATTGAAACTATCAATGTGTATGATGAAACCATTACACTTCCCTATAGGGAAAGGAGAGAACATAATTGTGGATTTCAATGTTTCTATTCATAATTCCTATAAAGCATATAATTTCCTTTGGGTTATAGATTACAACTTTATGATGTTAGTTAATTTAATTTTTATTTGTGAAGATCTCTTTCTAGAATAACATTCCAGGATATAATTAAAAGAAATGGTAAGGATATATGGAGTATGAATCTCAATTGTATATGATTGAGGTTAATGGTTTTCCATGACATTATGCAGAATTATTCAATTATTATTGGATAAAACATTTGGTTTTAGAATAGAATATTATCATCAAAATGATGGTCAATATGAAAGGTCCATTAAATCATAGGATGATATGTTAAGGTCTCACATTATGGATATAAATGGAGATTTTTATAGACACCTAACCTAGGAAGAGTCCTCAGATAACAAAAAAATCTAAGAAATAATTCAAATGGAACCATGCATTCTTTTGTATTGGACAAATTATTGAACTCAAATGACATTGGATAATGTTGATGAATGTAATCACATGTGACTAGATATTACTCTAGATATATTATATAATATGTAATCTATTCAATGACTTATTAAAATTACTTATACACAACTAATGATATATGTTAAATGATTTTAGTGATATATGGAATTTTATGTTTGAGAAAATATATTCCATTGAATATCTCCATGGGAAAATGTCTTGTGATTCCAGAAGAATGAAGGGTTGATCTGTCGATACATTTTCCATATCAAAATACATGATTGTGTGGGGATGGTATCTTATCACCTTATAATTCAATAAAGATATCATAGGGTATGATATGTTCCATGTATCACGTTTAAAGATATACATACTAGAAACATAACAAGTACTAATATCATATGTAGTAAAACTCAAAAATGATATCTATTGTGGGGAATAACTATTAGAAATCATGGATCATTCAGATAAAGTACTGTGAATCAAGTCCAATCGTCTTGTTAAAGATTTCTTGAGAAACCGTTGCTGTGAGAAATAAATGTTGGAAAATTTTTATAAAATAAAGAAACCATACCTTGATTATTATGGTTAAAATAAAAATTTATTGTGGTTCAATTTCCTTTTATGGGATTGAATGTGACACCTTTAGATTTTTTTATATATTTCCCTTGTGATAAAGAATTTGTTTTTGAAAGCCTTTGTTACACTATAAACTGACAAAAAATAATAATGTTTTACTTAAAAAATCCATGAATATTAAAATACAAAATGAAATAAATTTTTAGATAACTAAGATGAATATAATTAGTAAAATTAATAATGGAATGAAACCAAAAGTTAATAAAATTTGTATAAAGTTAAAATTATCTTCATCATGATCTACTATGAAAACTACACTACCAATGATAACTATAGAAATAATATAACACAACATAAATATAGAAAAAATATTAATAGTACAATTATAAAATAAGATGACTGATTTTATAATTTCATTTATTGACGTATATAGGAATGTAATTTGACCATTATATATGGATTTTTGTTGTATTACTACTGAATATTAGGGCACTGGATAAATGGAAATTAGATATACAACTATCTAATATATAAATTTATGTTTTATAATTATTACCTAGAATTTTCAAATTATATAATTTTCATATAAAAATTAATTAAAGAATTAAATAAAAGGATAATAATTATTAAAAATATAATATTATAAAAAATATGTACTTTTCTTCGTTATATATTTATATTATTATAAATAATAACATTATTATTATTTCAATAATTGTATGGTGTATATATAATAAGAGAATAAATATTATATTATAGATGGAATTATGAAATTTAATTATTTTTTATATAAATAATTAATTCTGAAGGGATATGATAAAAATCATTTAATGTTTAAAAGGGATATTTTTTATAGAATTAGTATTTCAAAGTGCTGTTAATTTTTAAATTTTTGAAACACATTGATAACTTATAAAATATTATTGTAATATAATTTTTTGTGTCAATGTTTATACAAATATATTAATTTTATTTTCATTAGTTTTTGATAAAAAAAAGGATTAATAAAAAATATGATTTAAAAAATTATTTTTTTAAAATAAATTATATATTCTCAATTTTAAAATAAATGTTAAATTTATTTTCAATAAAAATTTATTTATCATTAATTTATTCCAAATTTTGAGTCATCTCATTAAATTTATTTAAAATTGGAAATTTAATTAAATAGGAAAAAACAATGTTATTATGAAAAAAAATGAGTTACCATGTTAAAGGTAAAACGAGCTAAAACATATAAAATAATATGTAATGGACTAAAATAACTATAAAATTTCCTCTAAACTATATATATGAGATAATTAATGACTTATATACATTACTTTTTTTCCTTAGGGTCCACTTTATAGGTAACATAAAAACCTTCTTCTATTTGGTGAGAGTATTTTCAAAAACGCCACATAAAACTCTCCTAGAAACGGACCCCTCCTATAATACACCCCCAAAATACATTCCCTTTTCTTATAAAATAGAACATTTTCCATATTAAGTTGTATATTTAAATATTACTTGTTTAAAATCTTATTTCATAAATAATATTCATTAAATCCTTCATTCTGAAGCAACCTATTTTGAGTAGAATCAAATTCATTAAAGTATACATATAATACATCACCGTATTTTTTTAATTACCATATGATATAAATAATTTATAAATATTTTCCTCAACATCAATGATGTTATATTGACATATTTATGGTTTTAGTTAATTGATATTATCAATATTTAAGTACATATCACTACTCGTTCATTAGTATATCATTTTCTGGGCCAATTCAACAACCAAAATAAAGGATGATATAATAACACCTTCATTTTCATCATGTATGAGTATTAAATCCTTAATAATGGTAATATATGATATTTATGTTTTATTTATGTTTTTTATATGGTCATTTAGGTGATAAAAAATTATATGTTATGATAAAAAGTCTCGATGTTATCCGTAAATTACCTTGAACATCCCCATCATGAATTCAATTATCATAAACCATACCAATACCTTAAATAAAATTTATATGATAATACATAAATAATTAAAAAATGATTTAATACCATGAGTAATATTTTAATGATTAAAAGTTTGTCAATAAATTAAGTTATGACTCAAAATTATGAAACATGAATTCAGTCATCATAATTACAAACATTTGATGATGAAGATAAAAAAACATATATATGTGTAATAAATAATTGTAAGCAATGTTTATAAAATTTAATATTTATTGAAATGGTCTTGAAAAAAATTATTAATATGACTATCATTATTTTACCAGATGTTGATGTTCTTTTTTGAAGGATTGGAGAATTGTTAAGGGCTTCCTTCCAAATCAAAATTTGAATTCATGTTTTTTTATGTTGAAATTTTTATCAAGATAAATTATTTGTATTTTCTCTATAACCCCATAAATTTTATTTTACAAGGGACATTTTTTAGTTTTACAAATAAACATACTATCTCCCGAATGATTGGATTATAATTAATCTAAAACAAAGCTTCTTAGTGAAATATAAATTATCATTAAATATGGAATATTTATTCTTTATGTCCATTTTTTTCATATTATTTTTTTCACATCCATACTTTAATTTTTAATAAGTCCATTTTCTATTTTTAATAATATTTTCTACAAAATTTGGAACGAAATATTCATTTAAATTATTTATACATTAATTTATCTTATTGTTTTAATCATTTTTATATATAAAGATTAATTTTAAATATTTAATAATTATATAATTGATATTTTTTATCATTATAATTATTTTTTTTATCATATTATTCTACAAATTACATCCTTTTAAAATAAAATCTACGAATGAGGGAAATATTTTTCATCTTATTGTAAAAATAAACTATCCAATACTCTTTTAATGTGTTTCTCATTTAAGATAATATCCTTTATCATTTCTTATGCATCAATAGTGATATGATCTATTAATAAAACCCACACTCTATCTCTAGATGTATTGTGAACATTTCGTGTAAATGTTTTAATGGAACCAATTTATTTCAGCTAATTTAGTTAATATGTGATAGAGTTTTGAATTTAATATTTTTAAATTGAACACATATGTATGTTTTTCCTTTTTATAATTGGTGGTATTTGTAACACCCCAGGTAAATAAAGAATATAAAATCTTTATATTTATCCATTTTTGTGAATAAAATATTAATATTACTTTAAAGGGGATACTATGCTCGATGACATACCCAACACGCAACATCGAATTTTTTGGGAATCTTACGTTGCACTCTAATAATAAAATAATATTATTTTAAATGGTTGTTAACGCCTAGAAGTTGTAATGGAGGGAATGAACATAACTAACTACAAAATAATTATATATTTTTTTCAAATATTTTTACTCTTTACAATAAATTTTAGAGGATTAAAAATGCAAATGAATCCAGTTTTTAAGTGAAAACATTATAATATTCTTTAAAAGGACGATTAATCGCCTTTTGATGGAGAACCCATTTTAAATTAACTTTTTGAAACTTTTATAAGCACTATTTTTCGAAATAAACATATTATTTATGATTGGGACATTTAAATTTACCTTGGGATAATTTTTGGTATTTTTCTGACAATGTTCATTTTTCAATGAATAGTGAAAAATACTGCATTTTACATCCAAACTGCTTTTTTATATAATTTAATTATATGTTTATATTATCTTTTTAATTTGTTTTAATGTTTGATTAGAATATATTTTTACCATTTAATTCAATGATGGTCATTGAGATTAATTTCACTTTGGAATTAGGAATAACTAAGTGCCAATCTTTTCATAAATATTGTTTCTAAAAAACCCGCTATTTGTTTTGACAACGGGATGTTTTTTTAAATTAATTATTGAAATTTAAGTGTTTTCAATTTGGTAAAATGAATTAAATATTTTTAATCAGAAGTTATAAATTATTTAATTAAGACTCTTTTGTTTTTGGACATTATGAATAGTAACGACGGTAATTATCTTTAATTATTTTGATTAATGAGTAATCAGGTAGTTAAAGATAATAAGATAATATCATAATAATAAAAAATGACAACAAATTGTTTCCTAAGGCTACTGGTTGTCTCATGGACGACCATGGTATGCCTTGTGCCAAACTTGAGGGCCCCATGGAATCACTTTTGTGAGAAAGTAACTTTTTATCTATTTTTTTTTTAAAAATGTTAAAAGTGACAACGAATGTATCACCTATGTAAAATATTTTTAATTTTGTCAAAATAAATTCTATTTTGGGCTATAAATATTCATTGGAATGATAAAAAGATTTCCTACATCATAGTATTTTTTTTATAATTTTTAGACATTAAATAAATTAAATTATTTATGACATCATGATGATGCAGCGATGACCACATTATTTAACGATTTAAATAAAATGGAAAGATAATTTAACATATAAGACATAAACATGTCCAAAACCTATTTTATGGGTGTATTTAGAACCCTTATCACCTTATCCTCGAAACACATCAATGTGGGTCCATTAAAATCCGAAACTCCTTTGGAAATAATGTTACATTTTATACCTTTCCAAGAGTGCCCCTCCTCTCCTCTTATAAAAGGCCCCCACCTATACCTCCTTACCCACACTTCCAAAGCCTTTGGCTCGGCCAAACCCTACCCATTTTGTCCCTCCACATCCCTCTCTAACTCCTTGAATCCTCACTTTGTGATGAATCTTTTCCAAGGAATCCTTTGAGCTCAAATCAAAGGAAGTTACCAGATTTTAAGGTAATGTCTTCACATGAGTCCTTTTGTTTTATTTTACTTCTCCAACCCCCTAAACTCTTTTTATTATTTTCTTTTGTAACAACTCCGATATATTCAATATACTGAGATGTTTTTATAAGAAGGATTCGAGCTACACTTACACACACCTACATCTAATGGTTAAAGAACATACTGTTTCCGTGGATGGCGAATTTCTGCCTCCCGAAACGATGATTGTTCAACATTCATCTAACACCTTCAAAAGTGGCCATTAAGATGAAAATATATTTATATATGATATCTAATATGTTTATGTTTTACTTAAGCATCTGTATTTTTAATTTATGGAATACCTTTATGGTTTTCATTATGGGTAAACGTGATATCTTCATTTAAGGAAGTGCGGACTACCGCCCCCTCAAAGTGATTTCATTCGTTAATACCATATGTGGTACGTATAAAGGATATATTTAAGTATATTATATATGATACCATAATGGAATTAAAATAATATTATGTATCATTATGTTTTAATTCCATTAAATATGAAATAGAAATGGAAGTAGCATTCATGCGTACGTACGGCTTACCGTCTCCATGAACGGTGCATTTCATTTCTTAACTCTAAATGTTATGTAATATTATAAATGCATGAATATAATGGATATATATGATATATATGATATCTACATCATTAATAAAATTCTGGATATAATGAACATTTGGCCACACGAACAACATGTAAATGTAAGAAGTCCACTTTCGACATAAGAACCAAATATCGGCAAAACAAATATTATTAACTTAGATGATTAAATAATGTTTATGACATGGTAATAAGTGATATAAAATGAATAATGAACTTGAAAAAGGTTCTTAAGGTAGTTGAAATTAACTCAAGTTTATTATTCTAGAGATTAAAGAACGATCGAATCAAGTCGGGCCCGAGGTAAGGGATCCAACTCCTCTCTTTCCTTTTAAGTACACTCTTTTATGTCATTCCTTCTAAGCTCATCTTTATTGTGATTGGGATATTCTTTTATATTACTCTTACCGTAATGTTTATGTTCATATGATGAGAGACCCTATTCTCTCTCATCAATCCATTTTAGAAGTTTTGAGTGGCGCCGTTAGGCTGCTGAATTTTCGTAAGAGATCCAACCTCTCTCTTTCTTTTTAAGTACTCTCCTTTATGTCACTTATTTTAAGATTCTCTTTGTTATGTTGGGGGATGTTCTTTTGTATTAATCTTTCTGTAAACCTTATGTTTATATGATGAGAGAAACTATTTCCTCTCATCAATCCATTTTGGATGTTTTATGTGGCGTCGTTAGGCTGCCGAGTTTTCGTAAGGGATTTTTCATCTCACTTTTATTCCCGTGAGATTTATGCTACATTTGACACAATTTCCTTTGAGTGGTGTATGTATTTCCCATTATTATACACTTTGTGTAGTATAATTTCATTTATTGGTATTCACATCTTCATTGTATGACCCTTCATCCATGGGGTGTATGTTTCGAATGTTACCCAACTCGGTAAGGGGACCTTTCACCCTCCTCTTTTTAAAAGACTTCTTTTGTTATGTCTTTTAATTAACATACTATAAAGTTGTGATAAGTTCTTTTATATCCTTATTGATGTAAATTTTATGTCCGTGTTATGAGATTCCATTTGTATCTCTCATCAAATCATTTTCTGAATTTTGAAGTGATGTTGTTGGGATGTCGAATTTTACCAAGGGAACTTTTTAACCCAATTTCGATTTCTTTGGGTTCAACATGTAGTTATTGAATATGTCATCTTTTGAATATGTTTGAATAACCTTTTATTGTTTTACACTTAATATCCACTTATATTGGGTGTATTTATATTTTTCACACATAATTTTGAGATTTAATTATCCTTATTTTAAGGATACCTTTTTTATAAGGGAATTCATCACATTCTACATTTCTACTGAGACTTCATTGTTGTTATGCACCAATTCACTCTTATATGGTGTATATACTATCGTTTGGAATATTATATCATGAATCCATTTATTCTCATGATATTATAAAGTTCTAACAAAATTTTATTCCTCAATTATTGTATTCAAGTGTCTCTAATTTTTGTTGAACCCCTTTAACCAAAATATCGCTTTAAATGTTTTAATTATTTGTTCATATTAATATCCATGTTTTCAAAGTGGTACTAAGGATTTATATATATTGATATTAATGGTGTAAAATTTTAAAATCTTCAAGGTGGTATGGGACACTTTGATTCAAAAATATCTTTATTAAATGTTTTAAATGGTTTTGGAAATGGTTTCTTTTTTAATGGATTCATTATTTCAGTATCCTAAAATGTTATATTGTGATTGAAATGTGGAAATGTTATCTTTAATTTATGCATGTTTTATGTGATACATTTATGTTATTATTCTTGGGCATTGTTATGAAAACTGGTGGTTCCGTGATAAACTAAGGGTAGGTGAGGCCGATATAGCTCTCCAATGCATTGGGTAACATGAAGGAGTGAAACGTTATGTTTTCTCCGAAGAGATTTAGGGAAGATACTGTGGTGGGTATTCCAAATGTAACCAAGAGGGTTACTCCCTACGTAATAATGTTATTAATGCCTCAAGATACCTTTTATGTCTTATGATTCATATGATTTATTCATGATTTTATATGCCTATGTTTTATGAGTAAAGTATGATTTCATTCTAATGTATATATGAACTCATGTTTCCTTTCCATATTTTTATAACTCTTACTGAGCTTTTTATGCTCATCCCATGTTTTTGAAATGATTTTCACAGGTCAAGGGAAAGGTACATGATGTGATGATAGTGTCAAGGATGTGTCAAGAAAGAATCTGTGTTTTATTTTAAATATGTTTCTGTTGATGGGAAGAATGAATACTGTCTTCTATGTAACCACTTTGTTTAAATGGGTAATGTAATGAATGTTTCATGATCTAATTCTCTAAAACTCTAAACCTGAAAAGATCCTCAATGTCTAATCTTGTAATAACTCAAGATTAAGTAAGGTTTAAGGCTGGGGACTTATAGTATTGAAATATTATATCCCTACAATTCATAGAGAAAAGAATCATATCAATTGATATGATAATTCTGGTACAAGTGAGTGAACCCAATCCATAACGGGACACTACCAACAATGGTTATGGGAATATGTAGTTAACATAGTCCCCAATGTTATAGGAATAATTTCAATATGTGATGGTATTTTGGGGACATAGTGGTGTCACATTTATATGTTATGAAACATTTATATGTTCTTTTTACATGGAATTTTATAATTGGACAATGATTCTACATTTATACATTACATTTCTTATATTATGTTGAATATCTTATTTATTTCATACGAATTTATGATCAATTTTTAATTATATATTATTTCCTAATTTTATTTTTTCATACATTTTTAATGTTTTTATACCCACATGTCCATTATATTATCACTTATGATCATAAACTGATATCTCTTATGTTCACCCCTTTCCGAGCATCTAAGCTCATCCTTTATTTTTTTTATTCCCTATATTATGAAGAAGTTTAGTTTTGATGAAATGTCAATAAGGGTATCATGTACTATTAATAATTGTATGAGATATTAAGTAATTTTTTTAAAATATATGTGGGATATATATCTAATCCCCAATAATAATAAAAACATATAGTTGTTAAGAGTTTTATTTCTTTTGATATGTATTTAATATTCATGTATAATATTGTAATATATATATATCCTGAATCATTCATCTCAATAAACCCACCATTTTGATTATATTATTGTGAAAAACACATTCCATATATATTTATCTCAATTAGATTAAATTTCATAATTCATCTCAATTCATTGAAATTAATGGAAATATATTTAATCATTTAAAAAAAAATTAATAATAAAATTTTATTTTTGGTTTTGGTGGAATCGATTAATTAATTATAATTTCAAGGATTAAACACAATTAATCTGAAATAATACCAATAAAAAATCCAATAAAATCATTTTTTAATTTGTTAATGTAGTTGATGTAGGCCTTGAATCAAAATCTTAACCAGATTTGGCAGGATCTCTATTAACAATCCTTTTTCACTCAAGAAATATTTACTTAAATCTTCACCCACACCACACTCCAATATATACACAATTAATACCCAATAAAAAATATCTAAAAAATCAAATCCCATTTTATATGTTCTTACACAAATATAACAGTTACATTGTATAAAAAATATGCTAAACTCCATCATTAAAATAGTTCAACCAAATGACATACCTTTGTAGTGAACAATTCATAAATCTATAAAAATAATTTATAATTACATAACCATGTTAAATGTGGTTGGAATAAACTACCTAATCCACGCTTTATACCTTGTAGATTCCATACTAAACAGGCACATTTCCTAGCTTATAATCAAAGTTTAATTCCTCCTATATTATTCATTTTGTTATATATTGAATCATAATCAACTTGACTGCCCCTAAAAAATTGATTCAACCTTTTATAAGGCTTCCAAATCTTGAAACACATTTCCCTAAGGAGACTATTCCAACATTAATAATCTATATTATTTCTCAAACATCTTATTCTTTATAATCCAATAGTAACCAAACTAGTTCCTAAAATAAACTCAATCACGCCTGCTCATATTTCAGTGGTTTCTAACTAGAAATTATTTGATATGATGATATTGTTTCAATATTAGGTCCCCTGCCCAACTAAATAGTAATTTTTCATTACCATATCATGCATATAATGATTTATTCATGATATGAACATACCATAAAAGTGGTTATATTTCTTCAGCCACTATTTACATTGTAATGTACTCAGATTATTTTCCATATCAAATGGTTATAGCTACTCTAAGCTTATAACAAGAACTCCAAGAATATATGATATTAATATAAAACATATCTTTTGTGGACTAGATAGATCTTACTATCCAGACACAAATGATGTATTAACATCTATTGTATTGGGATCATAATAATTGATACATTCTCTTGATGATTTCACATGGTGATCTTAATTAGAAGATATCATTTGGAATAATCCTCCATTAGAAACACCACTTATTTCAGGTATCGTTTTTTTTTCTATATGAGAATACATGTAATGGTCTACTAACCTTAGATTATTACAATTTTTAGCTATTTTATTGTTGAATTTGATGTCAGAAGACTATAGTAATAATATCCCAGAAAGGAGGCTTCTGTTTGGTGTGTCGTTGGTGGAATGAAAGTGATTTCATAATCCAGATAGAATTTGTGTTTTTTGAAAGGAAGTGATATCTATTGAATAGTTGAAAATAATGGAATTACCTTCACCAAATCAATGGATATGGTTGAAGAATGAATACTTATCTAGATAGATAAATAAATAGAAAATAATGAAATAATGATGACACAATGTGTGTGTGCTTCGTTATGAAATGTTTGGATACAACGAGAGTATATTACATAAGTGTGTTCATAATAATAGTTGTCAATCTATTAATTATTAGAATATACATAGGGTAATTGATGGGTTGTTAGACTCCACTGCATGTCT
Source organism: Viscum album (assembly GCA_963277665.1). Classification (NCBI taxonomy): domain Eukaryota; kingdom Viridiplantae; phylum Streptophyta; class Magnoliopsida; order Santalales; family Viscaceae; genus Viscum; species Viscum album. The sequence continues at coordinate 1,883,672,373 of OY728121.1, forward strand.
GTGAATATTATTCGTAACTATCATGAAAATAGACTATATTTTCACACACTTAGTGTAATAAAATTTATTTTATATTCTTATAAAAAAGAGGATAGGACATAGTGGTCCCCAACACCGAGTCTTTGAAATTCTTTTAGAACATATGATCACCATTAATAAATATATTCATATTATTATAGTTTAGAATAATTTGAATTTAATTTATTTATAAACAATATTTAAAAGTATTAATTAAAATACATTCAAAATAATATGTGGACACATAAAATTTTTATATTTAAGGCTTGTTTAATATTTTTCTGAACACTAAGTAGAGTTAATGGATCTGTATTATCACATAATTAATTTATTCTATTAAAATTAAATTGAAAAACTTTTAATCATATGTATGACTCTACAAATCATCCATATGAGGTAGTATATCAATTATATAGTGGGAAATAATTATCTTAGGGCAAGGGAGACATTTTGAGTGTTTTTTTCAATTCAATGGAAAATTAAAAGGAGGATTTTTCACAACATTCTATTCATAAAATGACTTTGAGAGTCTCTATGTCCTCTATCCCATTTCCTAGAGAGATAAACACTCATTCCAAGATATTGGTCAAATATCACCTTAGAAGATTGATAATACGGTGTAATGTTGATCATTGAGACATCAAAGGAATCATTAGATCTCCACACTAGCATCCAGTTGTTGACAATTGATGATCCCATCCACATTTAAAGAAATTTTGGATGATCTAGAGGGATTTTAATTTGGTTATTTGAGAAACAACCATTGCTGATGAGCGTTTTTCTAGCGAGGAATCATATTGAATGAGGTATTCTTCAATTTAATTAGTGTGCATAGATTTATTCATTTTAGATCCCTTGGTTGAAAATAGTATGTTTTACTTCATGGGATTACATTATGAAATCAATCACAACATTAAAATTTTATATTCTACATTTTTAGGCCTTCTGCTGCACACATGTAACTATAAATTGGTATTGATGGAATCATGTGATTTATTAAGCCAATGAAAAACTAAACATCTAAAAAATTCAGGTAGATTGCATCAAAATACTCCAATGTCATAGATAAATTTTTTATATTACATCATATGGTGATTTTGTGACCGTTATACATTTTTAATAGGATTAAATTTAATATTTATGGGTTTTAAAATTATCCAAACATCTTTAAATATACATTAATATTTTACTAAAAGATAGTCAGTGGAGTATTTTTCGGATGACCCATTCTGTTCTGGCCACATTTAATAGCCAAAATAGTACATTACAACCTCTATTCATTCTATATAATTGAGAAATAATTTAAATTTCAAAAAAATAAAAAAAATTATGGCTTGAGAAATGATTAAAGAAAAAAATTAATTACAAATGATGGTTGGTGTAGAGTGGGTGAATGAAGTAAAAAATTATAATAATATTTCCATAAAATGGGAAGGCATAGGAATTTGAAACATAAAAACAATAAATTATTATAAAAGGTGTAGTGAATATAACAGAGATTAAATAATAAAAAATATGAATTAGAGAGAGCATCATCGACCTTTTCTCCATCACTAACCCCATAGAGGCCCTCCCCATGATGTCATACTCTTAGTAGCCCCAGTTTATGTCCACTCCATATTCTCCATGAACACCACTAAAATACTAGAAAAAAAAACTAATAACCCACTATGCCTCCCTTTCTCACAGCATCGATACCCTAGATTCCTTGTCCTCCCCGCTATATCTCTCGATCAATACCATTAACCCACTACCCTTGGCCTCCCGATGACCACCTATAGCCTAACAGGTGCCTCCACAGAAAACCCACTTGTGGTTTGATGTCAGGCTTCTCTAGGCCCTCTTTATGTATACCCACCCTCCAAGAAGTGGCCTAATATCCACAAAACCTACCAATAGTAACCATGGGAGGCCTGACCAATGATGGTCCTGGGAGAGTTTTTCCTAACCCGAATGGGGATGAGCGGTTATTCAAATACTAGATTGGGCATGGGAAGGTTCTTGTACACCCAAACAACCCCAATCAAACATTGATAATCATATAATACCGTTTTAAAGTGATTCAAATCCATTTTTGGGCCCATTATTTTTTAATTATTTCAATAAAAATTTATTATTTTGATTTAAAATTGAATTTTTATTTGGATCATGCAGTATAATTTTTAATGGAATTCAAATTAGAATAATTACATACATATATTTAATTTCCTTTACATCGAATTATCATAAATGTTATTTTTATTATACATTTAATTTTTTGTTGGTTGGTCTTGGGAAAAGAACGACCAATGTATGTATGTGATTTAATTAATTAATTTATTTATTTATATTACATGCATTATGTAATAATTAATTTATTTATGAAAGTTTCTGTATTTCATGGCTTCATCATTAAATTGTTTACGGACGGATTTCCCAAAAAAAGAGTAATTTATCTACATTTAACACTCTCAATATCCCCAAATCTATGTGTCTTTTTTTATTATAATTAATGTGAATAAAAATGTAGGCCAAATAGAGATGAGTAAATATTTCAGACAAGACATAGACACATTCAACGAGTGTACATGCTATGATATGGGTCATATAAAACTCAAGAAGTACACCCCTAGGGTAATGGTTGATCAATTGAGAATAAATTAATTATCTATTACTGAATTCATAATATCAGTCATGTAGTTTACGTAATTAACACATTATTTATTATTTAATGAATTTTCAAGTATAATCGAACTCATAAAATTTTAAAAAATATTAACTAATATATTTAAATAAATTACGATATGATGATTGCTTTCTATTTAATACATTGTATTGTTGTGAGTGAGATCATATAGTATGTGCATATCATATAGAAAAAAGAATTCATTTCTTATTAAATAATAAAATTTCTAAAACATATATTATGTCATGATGAATTCTTTAATTTGAATTTGAACAAAAATTGGTGTATGTGGTGCTTGTATTCACTAGTTGATGGTTCCTTATAATAGTATAGAGTAATTATGAGATTGATGAGTTTAATTTACTATGTATGGTATCAATGAAGTAAACATAGATATGTAGTTTTATCATTGGATGAAAATTGTCGGGTAAATCAATATTATGATATACAGATTCTCGAACATCACTAAACTACTAAAGGAGAGATGATCTAATGTGTATATCCAGAAAAAATCGAACCATGAAACTCATTATGTAGTATCATAACCACTTTATGGGATATGAGGAGAGGTTTTTGGGATCCTTTCAATTAGAGTACTATACAGACTTGGTATTCTGAATCTATTAGTGAGGGACATAAGTGATCAATAATATAATGTGAGATACTTAATGTGTTAAATTATCAATAATGCAAAATTGTTAATCAGGATAAAGTAAAAATATCAAAACATTATTTTTTGGACTAAGTCAATAACACCACATCCAAACTCCAACTAGTTGGGGATAAAGAACAAGTGCATACCAATAAAAATATTTAATCAATGTTGAGGATCTTGTGCAATTTACAATGAAATAAATTTTCAAGGAGCCAAATTACCCATAAATGTAAAGACACTTTGTGATATGAGGGTGAGAATGATTCTTATAAGAAACTTGAGTATATTAAATTTGATTTTTATATCTTAATTATTTCATTATTGTGTAATTTATTGTTGATATATCTTCAGGTAATAGATTATATCACATGTTTTTCATCTTTGAGAAGCATTCAATGTGTATGTGAAACGAGATATTAATAATGTGATTATTACACTGAATATATGTTAATTTATAGATATAAAATGGTCGTTAACTTCATACCTTTCACATATATTTTTCACCTACATAATTTAGTTTCATTAATGATTTCAAAATGAATTACATGGAAAAAATTATTATTACCTATTGTTTAAGGATTTTAGTATAGATTAAAACATAAAGAAGTCAAAAACAATAGTTCTTTTGGTGAAAAAGTTCAATGAAAAGGTGAAAATTACAATGGATTGTGTGACACCAAAGGCGTCATCCTAATTAAATTCAATGAACCATGGTAGACTATCATAAAAGAGGTTATTTTATTTTCATTTTATTGAGATAATTTTATAGAAGCTAAATGTAATTGAATAAGTTAAATAATTACGTAGTTGATTCTAATTTAGTTATATTCATCAATTTATGTAATATTCATATCATGCTTCTTGGGTATTAAAAAAATATTCTTATAAAATATGTTTATTTCAATTTAGTAACCACATAATAATAGAAACATTACAAGAAGTCTGGAGAACTCTCTAAGAGGATGAGAAAGGGTGATTCCTAAGTTAATGGTGAGAAGTAAAAGACTACTAATTTATGAGATTAATGATTTTATTAATTATTCTTTAAAGTATTTCCATAACCTTTTTCACATGTTTCCATTATAATCAGTGGTACATTTTCTCATTTTTAGAATGTATGTAGTTTAATGTATTTTGTACACCAAAAATAGTTCAGTATTTTTTGAATCAATGGAATAAATAATGAATATAAAATTTAAGAATCAGTTATACCCAATTCTATCAATATAATATATTTTCTATTAAAACTATATAGTTATTGACTCTATAGTTAGTATGGTTTCGGAATCGTTAGAGGTAATGGATTTTCATTTATCGACCCATTAATAAATAAACCAAGAAAGTCATTAGAAAAAATTTCATGCTAAAAAGAATTTGGAATACGTTCAACAAGATTGCATGAAATATTACCTGGATACGATATATGTAAACTAATATAATTCAGATGGAACCATTATGTTTTTATGGATTATTTAAGTGATGTCTGATATATGAATCGTAACATGGTATGATTATTTTATATATTTTCCTCCACAAAATATCTTAACCTAGAATTCATTAAACATTATAATTTTCATTGTAGTAATTACTAATTGCCCATTACCTTATACAAAAAAAATCTACAATATTTGTAAGGGGAATTGTTCAGTTTTCATAAATAGAATCATTGAGAATTAAAATGTATCATGGAGAAATTACTAAAGGATTATTTAATTATACACATCAGAATAAGGTTTTATCTTAAAGGAGAATAAATGTTGAGTTTCGTATTCATTTTATAAGCTTCCATTATTTTTAAAGCAAAGATTTACAAATAATACATTATCCCATAATCATAAACCAACTATAATGAAAAATGGATGTCATATGAGTTATAAGGTGATATAAATATATTCTTTCAGAAGATCATTTTTAGATGAAAAGTGTTTATTATTGATAAAAACAAACATACATCAGGAAAAGCACAATGTTCATAACTATTAGTATTTTAGTTTTTCTGGATGATATAATATAATTCCATGAGATAGAAAAGGTATAATTATGTTATATACTATATTTATATAATTGAGTGTACATCTATTTTGAGATAGGGGGAGAAATAATGACTTGGATTTAGACAATGCTGGATACACAATAATTGTTGTTATAAGAAAATATTTCAAAAGATATTATGGAAATGGAATGTTCCAGAGACACATACATCCTAGGAAAGATGAAACCCTCGTGATGTTGTTACATTTACTATGGATGGTCATACATTATTCATGAATATATATGAATCCTACAAGTAAAAATTATATAGGAATAAGATAATATTGAAAGGTATAATTAATATTAATTAATGGTTCAATATATCAAAGTATCGATGCTTAGTATTTTGAGTTTTCAAAAGAATTATACTATGATGACATTCAATAGAAAAATTACATGGGTGGTGAAAGATTAATACAATTAAAGATAAATTTTTATACTAATTAATAATTCCTATATCCATTAGAATTTTAATTTTCATAAATACTTTCTATTATAGTTATGATGAACATTGGATGTCAAGACCACCAATCATGGATGATGTCTATATGTTGAAAATAGAAATGGTTAGGGACACTATATAATGAACGAAAGAGGTTGATGTAACTAAATTATAGTTTTTCATTGAAGTAATCAAGAAGTTCCATGAATATTTTATTGGAATAAATTTATCCCTTATATATATAAGACACTAGTCAGAGCATCACAGTTTTCCATGGAAAATAGGTTTTTTAACATATGGAAAACATCCATTGGTCTTACATCTTGTTAGTACCAGATTAAAAGTACCACTGTTGGTATTGACATATTTTAGTATCCAATCATCTATGGAATGATATCTAATGGGGAAAAATTAGGTTTCTTAAACTAATTTAAAAGAACATATACTATCATTTCATGGAAATACATGAGTTGAAAAAAATCAAGACAGATTTATAACCAATGTAACATGACATTAATACCTCAAAGAACATGTGTATGAGATATGGGAGAATATTAATACAGTATATAGAATTTTATATGCTTGTTTCATGGACCATTAGAATATTATATGATATTTATAATATATATAATATAGTTTCAAAATATCAGTTATATTCTAGAGACTGACATAGGATATAGTCCAACTAGAAAATTATACTTGTGGAAATATATGGTGTAACGACCCATCCTCGGGGCTCGTGCCGTGACTACCCCAATCCCACCTTCTATAGGTCAGGGGCTTGCGACTTTCACCAAAGGCATAAATCCCAATAAAAAGGCAAGGCATTGTCTTTATAAAAGTAAACATCACAACAGTGTACACAAATGAAGTAATCACTAAGTGAACTGGGTATAAAAGTAGGTTCTGAAAGGTAAATGGGCCGATATACAAACCCCACTGAAAATACAGTACAACTGCAGTATAGTAAAACAGCAACCACTGAGTCATCCTCAAGTAATCCCACCTGAAGGGTGGGTACAGATGGCCTCCTCAGCACCTCAAGTCCATTCGTCTACTCCGTGTATTTCTCTCCAAGTGGATCACCACCGTGTATCATCCACCTCAAAAAGTCCCCACCTCGATCAGTGTTGTCTATCATTTGCAACCAACACAACGTAGTGTGGGAAAATCCCGTGCAGGGGGTGAGTATACGATACTCAGAAGGGACCCCAAGACCCCTGATGGTCTCCTAGAATCCACAAAGGATAACCACATAAGAGATATACAAACATGAAGTATCAACCAACCCAACATAGGTATATGCCCATACATATACCTAAGTTATCAACCATAGTATGGCTCCAACTCTCGATCCCAAATACAACCCATTCCACACATGAAAGAAGTTAATCACATCGATGATAATGATTGAAAATCAAGACTCAGATCACACAGGTTAGCATCTTTATTATAGCGATAGAGTTGATCAGATGTAGTCACTAATTCATCTAAGTTGTCGGACCCACATATGATACAAGTCTAGAAAAGTTGTCAGATCCACATAGGATACAAGACCAGTTATCTCGAGAGTAATAGAGATGATCAGATGTAGTCACTGATTCATCTAAGCTGTCGGACCCACATAGGATAAAAGACCAGCTAAGCTGTCATACACACACATGATACAAGACCAGCTATCTCGAGAGTAATAGAGATGATCAGATGTAGTCATTGATTCATCTAAGTTGTCAGACCAAGACAGGACACAAGACCAGCTAAGCTGTCGGACCCACACTGGATACAAGACCATCTACTCTGCCGGACCCATACAGGATACAAGTACAGAGGTCAAACTATCGGACCCACACATGATACAAGAAAATTAGTCATCTTCATAGAACCCACAGAGGATTCGAGTACGGTAGTCATTACCGTCGAACCCATGGAGTATTCCAGTATGGTAGTCATCGCTGTCGAACCCATAGAGGATTCCAGTATAGTATTCGATGCAGTCGCAGCCAGCTCTAGGGTTCCCACACACCGCATGCTCGATTCTGGGAGGGTCCTTTCCTTATGCCAAGGGGGTCGATACATCAAGTATCACAAAGTCCAGAGTTTATGTATCCCAAAGTTATATCTCATCAAAAGGAACCCAACAGGACACACAACGCGTCAATCGGACGCCCGGTCTGAGAGATATTGGCTTTTCCGTTCAAGGGTCCCGGTTGGAAATACGCTCCTTCCAACCTGGTCATTTTCCAATGTCATCCCAAACTCACTTAGAGTATCATAAAAGGACCTCTTCATCATGAGGGTCCCAATGCCGCAGACGGGCATAGATCGGAAGCACAGTCTTATAGTTATTCACTTTTAAGTAAGAACAGGCCTGGCCCATTAAGCCTAGTGGGCTGGTGGGTCGAGTCAACCCAGTTTTGGTAGGTCCAACCCAGCATAGGGTCGGACTGGATGGATGAGTTGCATGGCCCGGCCCGATGGAGGGTGGCCCGGCCCGACACAGCACGACTTGGCTGGCCGAGTGGTCCTAGGGTGGGGGGGCCTCTTTCCCGAACCTGCGGTGTCGAGTGGCGGCTCCCTCCCAACTGGCCGGCTGAAGCCGTCCGGCCTTCTTGGAGCAAATGGGCCGCGGTCTTGCAGCGCAGAACCATCAAGGGTTGCGGCTCTTTCACCCGGTCGGCCGACGAGCCAGCCGGTTCGCCGCCGAAGCGGCCCACAGAGTGCAGGTTGCGGTCCTCCGTAGCACGGTGCCCCTTGTGGCGCCGCAGACTTCCTTCGGCCTGGTCAGTTCTTCTTCGACCGAGCAGCCCACAGTTACGGGTCGTGGTTCTTCCGCAGGCAGCCGGTGCGCGGCCGCCGCCTTCGCTTGCCACCACCTCCATTCACCACATCCTCCCTTTGCGAATTTAATAATGAATAATAACGGAGGGTCATCGGGCTGTGTTTGTTCGTCTTGCGACCTCCGCGTTAGGTGGTAATATTCGGCCAATGTTAATCCAAGAATACATCACAAAAGATATAATTTAATCACTTATAATTTATACAAAACCCCCACCTCACAATTGAAGTCGCACATCATCGAGCCGCGAAAGACCAGCGTTGAGGTAGTCGGGCGTCGCGGAGGAACAGTGTCAGCTCATCAACAATGGAGGATGAATCGTTGTCGTAGGGGACATAGACTCCTTGATGTAGAGGTGCTTCCGAGGAAGATGTGTTTTTGGAAGAAGTCCTTCACGTTCTTCATTGGGGATGTTCTTCGTTGAAGAACTGTGCTCCTCACAGAAGAAGGATCACCTCTCTTCTAAATCTCCAGATCCTCCCCCCCCCCACAAGTGATTTTCCAAACAAAAAGAAATAAAAAGGCTCTCAAAATAATATAATTGCAATGAAATTCAATTTGATTCAAAAGAGGCGACAAATAATTAATGTAGACATTAATTATATGAGTTTCCACAATTGATGGGATGAGGGAGGTGGAGAGGCTCCACCATTAATGAGGAGTTGTCAAAATAAACAGTAGGTAATTAATGGGTAGTTGAGGGGAGGTGGAAGGGTTCAGGTTCGTGTGGGCCCCACCTCACAAATATCCTCTCATGAGAGGTTATATGGGCGCGGGCCCCACCAAAAACATCCCTATGTAGGATTTAACATCCCAAGATAAAATAAAATTGTTCACCACAAATTTATTTAACTTTTTTATTAAACCCCAAAAATTAACTTTCAACCCGCATAAAACGCAACTACGGTAAAGGTCCCCTTAAGTGAATACTGGCACTGTGAGTTCATCGGTGCCCATATATATCAATTCTGAGCATTGTCTCAAATGATAGAAAAAACCACATGTGGGTTTACTAAACGTACCCGAACAAAACTTTAGAAATTGATTCCGGGCACACAGGGTCTCAGAATCAAGTGTTGTCAGAGACGACAGACTCGTAAAATTACAAATTATTTAAAAAAAATATTTTCCTTGAAATTTCTGGGTCTTTAAATTACTCCCACCTCAGGGATTTACGTCACCATAAATCTACAACACACACTACTAGAACAAATGGGGGTACTGAGCTTGTATCTGAGCCTCCCGCTCCCAAGTGATCTCCTGGAGGTTCCCTTGCTGCCAGTGAACGCACACCAGAGGAATTGACCATCCACATATGACCGGCTCTTGTTGATCCTCGCTCTCTACTAGGACCTCTGTGAATGTTGCATCCTCATCGATATCCATCTCTTTGTGATCGATTATGTGGGTCACTTCGTGCACGTATCTCCTCAGGTGAGATACGTGGAAGACGTCATGCACCCGATGCAACTGAGGTGGAAGGGCCAGGTGGTTAGCCACCTCGCCTACTCTGTTAGGGACCTGGAATGGTCCGATGAATTTTGGATATGACTTTCCACCCCATCCAAATCATTGTAGACCACGTCACGGTGAGACCCGTAGGAAAACATCGTTGCCATCCTTGAACTCCAGTGGTCTCCTTCTCCTATCATCATAGGACTTCTGTCTGCTCTATGCAGTCTTCATCCTCTCCTAGATGATCTGCACCTTCTCTGTCATAGCCTACACCATTTTTGGCCCTACTAGTGCTGACTCCCCTGGGTCTGTCCAGCACAAAGGTGATCGACAAGGTCAGCCATACACTACCTCGTATGGTGCCATCTCGATGGTGGAGTGATTGTTTTTGTTGTATGAAAACTCCACCAAGGGTTAGTGCTCCTCCCAGCTATGAACAAAGTCGATGACACATGCATGGAGAATTTCCTCAAGAGTCTGAATGGTCCTTTCAGTCTGTCCATCCGTCTGAGGATGGAAGGCAGTGCTCAGACGAAGCTACATGCCGAAAGCCTCCTGCAACCCCATCCATAGCTGGGAAGTGAAACGAGCATCTCGATCAGAGATGATAGTCGATGTCACACCATGAAGTCGTACGATCTCCTGAACGTAGATGCGTCTCATGCTCTCTATTGATCCCTACTCTCTAATCGGTATGAAGTGCGCTGACTTGGTGAGTCGGTCTATGATCAACCAGATAGATTCGTATCCTCTGGATGTACATGGAAGCCCCGTCATGAAATCCATGGATATAATGTCCCACTTCCACTTCGGAACCTCTAAGGGTTGAAGCAAGCCCACTGGTACCTGGTGCTCTGCCTTCACTTGATGACTTGTAAGGTATCCTGAAATGAACTGTGTTGCAGACTTCTTTATACTCGGCCACCAATATTGTCGTTTGAGGTCCTAGTACATCTTAGCCACTCTTTGATATACAGCTAATGGGTAAGTCTGATACTCTCTCAGCACTTCCTCTTACAGTGCAATTGGTACCATAATACGTCCCCTGAAGAGGATGATGTGCTCCCCTCCTTCGGAAAATCCATTAGGAACCTGCCTTATGGATATCTGAACATGTCACGCCTCACAGTCAATGTCCCCATGCTATGACTCTCTGACTCACTAAAGAAGTTGAGGAGTGACTGTGAGAGACTGATGAAAGGTTGCTCCATTTATATCCACAAAGGATATATGCAACGCGGCTAGCTGCTTTGTCGCCTCTCCTAACAGCTGAATTCCCAATCTCATGCTGAGAGCATCTACTACAACGTTCCCCTTCCTAGGAGTATATACTATCACAATGTCATAGTCCTGGAGGAACTGAAGCCATCATCGTTGTCTCGGGTATAGGTCCTTCTATGAAGAAGACACTCCTGAGACATTGATATTCGAGTAAAATGTAAATCGGTCGCTCAACAAACTATGGGTGTGACTAGCCATTTGTAAAGAATTCAATTACACACTTTTTCTCTTACATCCTACAAGATATGCTAAGATTTCTCCTTTTCTGAAAAGATAAATCTGGTCTCATCACCTGGATGAACCACGTTATTTTCCTAATACAATCAATCTTGACATGAATGGTATTATTTCATGCCATGGATGACATTGTAATGCCTCGACGCCACTACCAAGAGATCCAACCATTACTCTCACCACCATGGGTCGAGTCACACTATTGGCAGCAGTGTGTGGTCACTAGGTATCCTCTAGTAGGAATCTTGAATGTGAGGGTCAAGTTAACGGTTTTAACCAGAACCTCTTAGTATCAACCATACAAAATGGTAGGGAAGCAGCATTACAATGACAAGTGTCTTTTATTAGTGTAGCTTATAGTCCAAATACACAAAACAACAACAAATAATGAAAACAACAAATCTAGAAGACTCATAAACAAAGGCCTCTATGCCTGGAGCTAGTTCTGTTCCGGTCCACAAGCTCCCGGAGCTCGAGGTGAACCGTCTTAGGGTGGTGGTAGTAGTAGTTCTCGGTGACTTTGATCACCATCCGTTGAAGGACCTACTCTACTGCCTCGTCCACCGCACGACTATTTCTCAAGCTCCTGTCACTGCCTCTGTCTCAGTGGCTCCTCCAACGTATGCTGATCAACTGTGTGGGGTCTTGGATAGTCATGCACTCTGTGACCCCGTTCCCTGTAGGAAAAACTGACCCTCCTTCATTCTGAGCTCCCTCAGCCTCGGGTTCCGCTTACCCCCGATACCATGTCTTGGGGTCATCTAACTTCTGATCTAACCCGCTTTTTCCCCCATGTCATCTACCTAATTCCTGATGCTGATGTCTTAGCTACTGTTGGAAAGCCCGGTGGCAAGAGCAACACCTCTTGAGCATGCATAGAGTGTAGAGTCGTTGGTACAAACTCTTCCATGAAAAGACCCTCGAAGTCTCCCCAGGTGAGAGTCGCATCATCATAAAACAGGAGCATCATGCTCCACCACCTCTTAGCTACTCCCGGAAAGAGACTAACATCTAGGTACACCATCAAGTGAGTGGGTGTCCCAACTATGTGGAAAACTCGTGCTACAACCTCTATCTAGAAGCCAACCATCTGAAAAAATGTCTCTCCATGAATCCTCTGAGGCCTCTATCACGGGAACTCATGCAACACACTCAGGTGGTGTGCACTCTCTGCTTCTGGGGCTTGAGGTATCGGTGGCCCAATGGGTAGTGGTACCGATGTTGCCTCTGCTGTGTTTGGGCCTTGTACCGAGGCCTCGTCGCTCGGTGGGCTACCATCTCGCACGTAACTCGGAACCCTAGCTTGCTAACTTTGTGGGGCCATCCTGAAAAGAAACAGGTGCACCATAGTAAAAATAGTTTACCTGGTGAGCTGACACAAAGAAATCACAAAGAAAACTTTTTAAACACACAGGAAATCATAGTTTTCGTGCACCGAGTCATAAATCAGATGTCAGGGTCCTGGTGTATGGATACGTCGGCCGCCACAACAACACTAGACTCCCTGTACTAAAAAACACAATCAATACTCTTAAAATTATTGCTCCATAGAAAGAAAGATCAGAGTCCTGAGTTCTGCGGTAGAACCGACTCCTCTAATACCAATTTGTCACGACCCTTCCTTGTGGCCCGTGCTGTGACTACCCCAAGCCCGCCTTCCATAGGCAATGGGCTGGTGACTAGCACCAAAATCTTAAATCCCAATAAAAAGGGAAGGCATTGACTTTATAAAAATAAAAAACACAATAGAGTACACAACTGAAGTAAGTGTGGAAAGGTAAATGGGACGTTATACAAACCCAACGGAAAGTACAGTACAACTATTGTATAGTATAATAGAAACCACTGAGTCTTCCTCCTAGAATCCCACCTGAAGGGTGGGTACAAATGGCCTCCTCATCACATCAATTCCATCGGTCCGCTCTATGTAAGTCTCACCAACTGGTCCACCTTCGGGTACCGTCTAGCTCAACAAGTCTCCACCTCGATCAGTGTTGTCCGTCCTCTACAACCAACACAACGTAGTGCGGGAAAATCCCTTGCAGGGGTGAGTATGCGATACTCAGTAGGGACCGCAAGACCCCCAATGGTCTCCGAGAGTCAACAAAAGATAACCACAGAAGAGGGATACAAACACGAAGTATCAACCAAACCTACTTAGGTATATACCCATACATATACCTAAGTTATAAACCATAGTACGACTCCAAATCTCGAACCCAAATACAACCTAGTCCATACAGAAAATAAGTCAATCACATCGATGATAATGATTAAAAATCAAGACTCAGCTCACATAGGTACACATCTTTCGTATATCGATATAGATGATCAGATGTAGTCACTGATTCATCTAAGCTATCGGACCAACACAGGATACAAGACTAGCTATCTCGAGAGGAATAGAGATGATAATATGTAGTCATTGATTCATATAAGCTGTCGGACCCACACATGATACATGAATAGCTAAGCTATCAAACCCACACAGGATACAAGACCTGCTATCTTGAGAGTAATATAGATGATCAGATGTATTCACTGATTCATCTAAGCTGTCGGACCCAACCTGGATACAAGACCAGCTAAGCTGTCAGACCCACATAGGATACAAGACTAGCTACTCTGCCCGACCCACACATGATACATGTACAAAGCTAAAACTACTGGACCCACACATGATACAAGAATAGTAGTCATCACCGTCGAACCCACAGAGGATTCCATTATGGTATTCCTCGCTGTCGAACCAATGGAGGATTCCAGTACTACAGTTGTCATCGTCGAACCCACAAAGGATTTTAGTGCAGTAGTCAACACAGTCGTAGCCAGCTCTAGGGTTCCTCCACGCAGCACTCTCAATTCCTGGAGGGTCTACTAATCGAGCCAAAGAGTTCGATACATCAACTATCACGAAGTCTAGATTTGATGTATCCCGAAGTTACTTCTCATCAAAAGGAACCCAACAAGACAGACGATGTGTCAATCAGACACTCGGTCTGAGAGATATTGGCTTTTCTGTTCCAGGGGCCCAGTTGGAATTACGTTCATTCCAACCCGGCTATTTTCCAAAGTCCTCCAAAACTAACATAGAGTATCGCAAAAGGAACGCTTTATTGTGATGGTCCCAATGCCATAGAGGGTGCGTCGATCGGACGCGCGGTCCTATAGTTATTAATGTTTAGGTAAGAAATGGCCCGACCTGTTAAGCCCTATGGGCTAGCGGGTTGGGTCAACCCAGTTTTGGAGGGTTCGACCCGACAGAGGGTCGAACTGGCCTGATGAGTCGCACGGCCTGTCCAGAGGGGGCATGGCCCAGCCCGGCTTGGCTGCAGCTCAGCTGACTAGCTGAGCAGTCAGAGGGGGGAGGGGCCCCCGCATTCCCGAACCAGAGGCGCCGAGCGACGCCGGCCTACCAACCGGTCGGCCGAAGCCGGCCGACCTTCTTGGCACTAGCGGCCTGCTCGGGTGGGCCATGGTCTTGCAGTGCGACGCCTTCAGGGGTCGCAGCTCCTTCACCCGGCCAGCCGACGATCCGGTCAATTCGCCGCCGAAGCGGCCCACAGAGCGTGGGTCGTGGTTCTTCGCAGCGTGGCGCCCCTTGTGGCATCGCGGTCTTCCTCCAGCCTGACCGGCTTTAGTCGGCTGGTTCTTCATTGGCCGAGCAGCCCGTGTTAGCGGGTTGTGGTTCTTCCGCACGCGGTCGGCGCGCGACCACCTTCTTCACTCGTCATTGCCTCCATTCACCACCGCCTCCCTTTGTGAATTAAATAAACAATGACAATGTAGGGTCATCAGACCATGTTTGTTTGGCCTGCACTATCCACGTTAGGTGGTAACAATCGGCCAATGTTAATCCAAGAAAACATCACAAATGGGATAATTTATTCTCATATAATTTATTTGAATCCCCTACCTCACAATTGACATCTCACATCGTCGAGCCACGGAAGTCTACCATCACAGTAACTGGGCATCGTGGAAGAATAGTTTCGTCCCATCAACGATGGAGGAAGAGTCGTTGTCTTAGGAAACATAGACTCATTGACATCGAGGTGCGTCCGATGAAGATGCGTCATTGGAAGAAGTCCTTCACATTTTTCATCGGCGATGTTCTTAGTTGAAGAAATATGTTCTTTTCCGAGAAAGGATCACCTATCTTCTAAATTTCTAGTGCCTCCCCCCCCCCCACATGTGATTTTTCAACCAAAAAGAAATAATAAGGCTCTCAAATTAATAGAGTTTCCATGCAATTCAATTTGAATCAAAATAGGTTCCGAATAATTAATGTAGACATTAATTATATGAGTTGGCACAATTGATGGGAAGAGGGAGATGGAGAGGCTCCACCATTAATGAGGAGTTTTTAAAATAAATAGTAGGTAATTAATGGGGAGTTGAGGGGAGGTGGAAGGGTTCGGGTTCGTGTGGGCCCCACCTCACAAATATTCTCTCATGAGAGGTTATGTGGGTGTCGGCCCCACCAAAAACATCCCCATGTTCGATTTTACTACCCAAGATAAAATCAAATTGTTCACAACAATTTTATTTAACTTTTTTTTAAACCCCAAAAATTAACATTCAACCCACATAAAACGGAACTGCATTAATGGTCCCCTTAAGTGAATACCGGCATTGTGAGTTCATCGGTGCTCTCAGATTTCAATTCCGAGCAACAGTTCAAATGACAGAAAAACCCAAACATATATTTACTAAACGTACCCAAAAAAACTTTAGAAAATTGATTCTGGGTACACCGGGCCTCAGAATCAAGTGTCGTCAGAAACCCCAGACTCGTAAAATTCCAAAGTATTTTAAAAAAACTTCCTTGATATTTCCGAGTCATTACAAATGGGATATGTACATAGTACTTAGAGAAGAAGAGACCCTAGTAATAATGTTACCCATACTACAATTTATTTGAAAAATATGATCCATTATCACAGTCAAGTTATGTTAATGGGAAGATAATCTCATTGAGTTGAATTGTATCCATATCTACAAACACTTAGTGCATTGAAAATTTTGATACATCAATAGAATTATTGTAAAATATGAAAAAAAAATTCCATTTCATTTAATCAACCATAGAAACCAAAATGTTTATCAAAATATTAATTATAATAATCCTATTACTGGTACTTTCTATGATGTAAAATTTTGATTGTGGAAAAAAGGAATATACAAGAGGATATCATCACCTGAGGAGTCATACTCAAAGAGGTATGGGTTTATATAGAAAAATACCCATGGAATAGAGACATGGTAGGACTTATGACCAAATCCATAACTCATCTAAAGAATTATCATATCATGTGGGATCTAAGATGGTTCTTTAATAGGATGGATCTAGTGGAATTTGGACTATATTAATAGTGGGTTCCCTAGACCAAACTGAATAGTACTTTTTCATTACTAATCCATATGTACATTGAGTTTTTCATTATGTGAATTTACCATAATATTGTTGATATCCTTTATTATAGTATTTATACAATATTTTCCTTAAATAATTTTTCATATTAAAAGGATATAGTAGTTCATATGTCATAATGAGAACATTGAGATACTATGACATTAATATTAAAAATATTTCCATTGTTCTGATGCATCACACTGACTGGAAAAAAGGACATAGAATATCATATATTGGGGGATCAAAGACACTGGGAATTATTCTCTTGATGTTCACACTTGGTGATCTCTAGTAGTTGAGTTTATGATGATTGGCCCACCATAATGAATATCACATGATTTAGGTTTCATTGGTAGTTAGTCTCTATGAAAATGAGTTAAATTTTCCAAGCTTGAAATTTTTTTGTACTATTAGATCATGTTCTTTGATACTAAATTAAAACTATATAATTGATGTTATAGCGAGGTATCTTGAGTTGGGTGTGTCATTTATTGAATGACATTGATTGAATAATTAGGAGTATTTCACCTCTAAAAGGAAGTGATATCTTGAGATTTGTTAATTAGAATGGTTGTACAACCACTAAATCAATAGCCTCTGTAGAATTATATAAGTATGTATAGTTTTATCAATGATAAATAAAAAATGAATGATGACACAAATTTCCATTCCTTATTTATGAGATATCACAAGAAAAATAGAATATATTACATTGTGTGTATTCATTGGAATGGTTTTTTATTACGAATTTTCATTATATCCATAAGGGAATTGATGGGTTGTTATACACTTCTCCAAGTCTGTGAATAATATTCACTCTTATTGAGATAAGCTCCAAGATGTTCACATACATAGCATATTCAAATTTTTGGACTATTCTTTTGAATATGTGTATAGAATATGGGGGGCCCCAACATGGGGTCAGAGAATTGGCTGATAATATACAACCACAAAGAAATAACTAAATTCATATTATTAAATATTAGAATAATTGGAATTGAATTTATTGATTTAACTTATTTACAATAATTAAAGTAAGTACATGAAAATTATTATTAAAAGAAATGTTATTTTATTATCAAAGGCTCTTATAATATTTATTGGACTAAAGAGTAATGTTAATGACCCTATTTTATCATGTAACATATTTATTATAATGCATGTAAGTGATAAAAATATAATTTATATTAACGACTTAGTATATAAGTCATAATTTTTCTTTTATATATTATTTTGTGGAAATTAAATTTCCATGTGTCAGTGAGACATTTCAGGTATTTTAACTTCACTAGTTAAGTCTGAAGAGGTAATCACATTAGGTAAAATTTATCCTGTGATTTTGAGAGATCCTATCTCCTTTATCATGGTTCATAGAGAGAGGAAATCATCATCCAAACCATTTAATGAAGATCACCTTTATATATCGATGGAATGGTGTAACAATTTTCTTCAGGATGTCAAATGAATAATTAAATCTCCAATCTATCAGAAAAATTTAGATAATTGATTCATCTATAGGCTTTATGGGAACTTGTTAATGATCTATTGGGATTTAGATTCATCTCTTTTGAGAAATAACCAATTGAAACGAGTAGTTGTTGAGCTTGGATTCATATCTGATGAGGTATTCAAATTCTAAATAATTATACATAAATTTATATTCATGAGGTCCTTGGGATGTAACCATTAAAAATTTATAATTGTGATGATTTCATTTTATTTATCACAATATTAAAATTTTAAATTCCTGATTTTTTATGCATTTTCTATATGTTTGGAAGAAAAAGTTACCATAGAGGGACTATACGGTTAAACATGTGAAACAAAATTTCAAAAATATCTTACAATATATCATCAAAATATCCATATTAATAAATAAATAATACATCCCAAATGACAAAATGTAATAAAATAAATACATGTTTTATCAAATTAAATATATTAAATTTTAATCATGAGTCAGGAAAAAATTGATAACATCATCAATGGAAGAATAATAAAAATAACAAAAAAATAAAAAATAGAAATTAATCATAATCAGGGACCCATTTAAAAACCCATCCACATGTCCTAACTCCATTAATGCTATCCAGCACAACAATCTAACATTATGCCTCTACCCAAATTGTACATATGATCATGAGGTTTTCCTAGGTATAAATAATCTTTGGCTGCTCAACCATGGGAATAAAATAATTTAGGCCACTATCAATTGTCCACCAAACATAATAAGCAAATAAATTGTATTAACAAGGTGATATGAGTAGATTAATAAAAAAATTATTTAAGTGAATTTAGTACTTGTTGTCAATACGTGAGTTTCTTGGTGACACATGAGGTAAGTCGTACATGTTTTATAATATTTCATATGTTTATGATCATGTTACATAACTTCCAAGGGAACCATATCCTATTACATAACCATAAATTTAATTTAGGTGAATATGATCCATATACCACACAGTATAACTATTAGGGGATAACTTTTTTCCAAAAATATATTCATATATAACATTAATAAGGATAATATCCCACACCAAATATCTCTAAACACAACAATCGGGAGGAATATCATATGCCTTGTAATACCCATTATATTTCACAATCATTAAAGTATTTGAACCCAAGAGAATATATATTTTTATATTATAATCATAGGAATATTAATCACCTATTAACACTGATCATGTATCATTATCATTTGTCGGTTATGTTCCACACACACTATATTTATATATATCATAATTGGCGGGAATAGTAAAATCCATATAATACCCATAATATACTTATTCATTAGAGTTGATACATACTCCTCATGGTATATTTCTATTTATAATAATCAGAGGAATATATCATTTTCCAATAACCATATCACATTTGTAGGGGGGATGAACACTCTCTGTGAAATCATTTATAGTATAGGACCATGGACATCATCTCTCCCAGAGACATCATGTTACATGTATATCAATCAAGTGGATGGATATATGTTAAAACCCAACATCAAATTGATTGGTTTCCCTTTCAAGAATATAACCTATTCCCATTTAATTATTCATACTAGGATACAAAAATGTTTTCTATGAAATAATAATACTCCTAAGTGTCAACATAAAACATGGTCACCCACACCAGTCCCCTTTGTCATTATCATGGTCTGGAAACCACACATGGGTTCCTTTATCACATTCTTATATCTCATTTCAATCACTTATCCCAATTGGTATAACATCTCTCAACACAACTATGAACACATTATGGTCTAATCAGCCACACTTGCAATACTACATAGGCATCAAACATTAAAGATGGCCTAAATTCCTTTTCAGATCCAATGTAATCCTAGGTGGGTCCTCTCACACTATATATATATATATCACTTACATGGTATATCTGTAAGATAAATATTTCAAAATAATTCCACTCCACTATTTATGGGGTTCTATAAAACATATCTTGATGGGTAATATATTCATTCATTGAATTTATACCCCCCAGGGTCCAGGAATCACATACTACTCATTTATAGACCAGTTGTCGAACATTATTGACCATGGAATCACACTAGTGATCATGTTTCCATCTTATCCTAAGACACTTATACTTATCTCATTGGAGGTGGATGGTGTGATTTTTTTATAAATTATAGTTGACCACACCCAAGTGTGGAGACTACATATTACATGTACATATAAAAATTCATAATCCTTAGAATGAATTTTTGAGACCACATACCTCATTTAGTGTTATTCTCTTTTTTATATGGTTTTCTACCCTCACTTATGTTTTTCAATGTCTCATTTAAGATTTCATGGGCACCAAATCTATTATTTTAATCCATCACATTCAAAATGAGTAATTTTAAAAATTTTAAATTAAATATTTCATTTCATTCAAAAGGTAATAATGAAAAAAAATTCACTGATAGGTGTCTACTCACATAATCCTTATTTGACCATATTCTAGTGTCATATAATATTCTCTCAGTTCTTATATGAAAAAATTACCTATCATGAAACATCTAATTGGGATTTAATTATAAGATTAAATGGTGGATTGACATTAAAATTCCACCCAAAAAACTATTGTTTCCAAAATAGTGAGAGATGAAATCTTTACATCATATTTGGACATCCTCTATCCATGCCAATAAAAATTATAATCAACCCAAATAAATTCAACCCTAATCACTCAGAATATATATTAGGTATATTTTAAACTCTAACATGCATAATTCTAATGAAATTGAATATAAAAAGGAGGAATATGTAAGAAAACTCCTAAAATATATAGTGGAAAGAGCCATAAATCACAATATATTGGGGGGTGAAAGAACAAAAGGAGGAGGGAGATCCAAAATGGCCATATCTCAACACCTACACATCCCAAAATCTACAACGGGGTGACCTCTGAGAAAAATAGCCACACAACATTTTTTTACTAGATGATTGGTCTATCACAAAGATAACCATAGAGAACATTGTGTGATTCCCTCATCCAAGGTATGGTCCTAGAATTCCCCCTAAGGGTCCTAACATGTCCCCATACATGAAACCAATTCCATATGGCACAACCCATTCATTATGGTCAACCCTATACAAGATGATAGCTCATGTTTGGTTATGGGACACCCTAGTATAGAAAATTCCAAATATGGAATCCAAATGTACATAATGTAGTCTCATGAACCATAATGTGGCCTCTATTTCACAGTCCTGATATTCGGGATCAATGTTTTAGCATCTCCACATTGACCAACTATCATTATATAGCCCAATTGTAAGGAATTTTCTTCCGTCATCCAAATATATATCACAATGTAAAAAAATATATTTAATAAATATGAAAAATAAAATACAAAGGTGCGAAGCCATCCACAATGGTGTGATATAAATAAGTAAGAGGCCTTCCATAGAGAAAACCCCCATAACAACCCACCACACTAGAAAACTCACTTATAATAGTGTGACATTCCCATATCGCAGCTTGTTTCCACCCAGACCAAATCATAATCCCCTGAATTATCCCACATCCTTGATTCACCTATAACTATCATTAATTAATGATTCATTTATAGATAAATGAAACAATAGGGTCCCACCAACAATGCTTTTACATTCCTCTTATCACCCAAAGAACATATTTATTCTTCGAGAACTTATATAAACATCTCAAATTTATTTTTAAACCCTTTCTATACCAATCTGAGTCATAACTCTCAAAGAGTACCCTCCTTCAAAACCAAATAGCCACATTAAAATTGATTTTTTAAACCTATAACATTTCTGTTCATTAAAAATTCATGATCATATATTTTCTCATCTATGAAAAGTCTCCCCATGAATCCTTGTAGACTATTATAGTCATAGAACCATTATGAGAGGTATGAATTCCATATATATCATCAGTTATGGTCATTCCACCCTAATACCAAAAACCAAATCTAAAACTCAAAACATTTACTTCCCACACATTGACGTGAAGATTATTTCCTTTGATGACACATTTATTCCACACTCCAAGTGGCATTCTTGAGTTCTCAGTTCACTAACGATTCACTCCATTGATTTCATTAACCATTAAATATATATACACAACTCAACAAGTGACACAACCAAAACATTGATGGACTATTCTCATTTAAATATGATTCCTCACTTATGAGTCTACATCAATAACATATGTCCCCTATTAATTATACATCTCGACATGCTTCCTACGAGAATTATAATTCAATGAACCAAATCACTCTATAGAAATGTTTCCTCATACTCTCCCATTGTTATTCTATGTAATATATATAGAGAATCAAGTGGCTATAAACTACCAACCATTCTGACACAACCTGATTTCCATTGACAAAAACTGAAATATCGTATTTTCCAATTTAACACACATATCATTAATACTTAACAAACCAAAACCACATTCTTTTTGGTTCAATTAACATAACACACCAGATGGTTTTAAAAAAGTCCTCAAAATGATCACTATGCACTTAGATGGATTTTTTTGTGCTTCCTAACAGAGAACATACCTTATCACCAATCCACGATCACATACATGTTTAATATCCACTTTTAGCTGACATTGAGACTCATTATCCATATTCATCATCCTTGAATAAGTCCACATCCCAATCCATGCATTACAGTCCAATGATTAAATAGATCTTCTTATAATTTTTACATAATAATATCAATAATCCACCACACAATTCACAATATTTAGATATCTAATTCTGAATACATAACATTGGTCATCACCACATGACTCTAAAGTTCTATCCCACTATGTGAATTAAATAGTACCACTAGAAACATGATATAATTTTATTTCCTATCTCATCATAGTTAAGGTGTTCTCTTGACTCCATAAACATAAAATTTATGTATTTGTACCTCGAGAATTTCATAAGATCCAATGATCACCTACAATATTTCACTTCTCAAAATCATTTTTCATTTATCTTAGTATATGAAAATCTCAAAACATCCATATTTCTCATGACCCATTGGTAATTTTTCAAACACATAAATAACATATCATCATGTAAATCAGTCCCATCCCAATTCACACGCCTTTATTGATAAAAACACTTGATTTTCCCCAATGTAGCCCCTGAAATGACCAATATAAACCATATCCTTTATTGTCAATAATTGATTTCATATATTTCATAATTTCAACAAGGCGTCTCACATTATTCCACCACCATCTCATATCTTACCACTATCCACATAATATTTATATCAAGACCATTAAGATCATATGAGATTTCACACAAAGCAAGGATAATCAAGGAATCTGTCAGTATATCATAACACATGGGAAGTTATCACGGTAATGAACCCAAAAGGGTCTCAAGGGAGCTTAAATGTACATCCCAAAATGTGTTATACACATACTAGAAAGAGATAAAATGTAAAAAATAGGTATCATCACTTATAAATATAACATCACTATAAGAACCACATAACAGACCCAACATCATCTCCTTATCCGAATTATTACCCAATATTGAACAATCAATATTCCCCAAAGGGAATCCAAATATAGTCACATCTAATCAAACAAAATTATTAAAAATATAGGCATAACATAATACTACACTAATCTACCAATCACATTAGCTAAAAAATAACATTATCTTTCGACATGGTAATTGAATTTCCATTCAACCGTCCTGAAAATGGTTTTCAGTTACCCCTGATTCTAAAATAAGAATAAACCAGCCGCTGTTCACACAAATATTTTATTTCCATACCATTAAACCCATGACACCTTGAGCAATATGACATTAATTCTACGATTTATGGCCTAATTACACAACAAACCTAGCCTCACAACATTTCATTCCACATCTTCACAAATAGAATCAACAATACCTAATAAATCATCATGCCTATATAACAATAATGATAACATATCTCATACATTACCATCTACTTAAAAGCATACACCAACCCATATTATCCTAGAAGGCACTCACACTCCTATTATAAATCCGCTCTTATGTTACCATAATTCATCCAAATAAATATTGAATAAATTAAGAATTTGTACAACTACTAAAATATATCATTTACTCAAAGTATCATATCTTAAATCTCCATGTCACAAGGCCCTCCCAAAAATCTTATAACCAAATCTTGTAGATCTCCCAACTCATAAATAATCATCCATGATCCCATTTATAATATCAAAATGTATCTCTCATGACAAACCACAAAATATGAGGGTCTTATATACACATTTATAAATCAAAACTTCTCATACTAAATCCAACAACCTAGTCAAGGGTTCTAATGCTGACTATAAATATTTATTCCAGAGTACCTCCTTGAAGATCATGGTCTCAACAAAAGGCATATAATGACCTCAAAAATTGATGATTTAAATCAAGTAGATCATATCTATAATACAATTAATGAAATTTGTGAAAAAAAATAATATAGTTAAAAATATTATGTAGTGGTTTTGGAATTTCATTTAACTGATATCAAAAGATAATTAGAATAATTAATCGAGAACAAAAAAAAATCATGTAGTTTGGTTATGTAAAATGTTGTTAACAATCTATGTGGGGAAAATAATATGGGTTATTTTTGGGACATAATATAACTAAAAAATTTTATTTTCCAGACCCAGTATGTCAATCACACAAAAGAATTCACAATTCATGGGAACCTATTTACTTTATATGATGTATAAAATCACTCCTCTCTCCACTTTAGGCCAAGATTAACAGACACAAAAAAGATAACCAATAACAAAAAACACCATTTCTCACAATAATAAACACAACTATAATATTATAAAGAGTGAATAATAATCCTAAATACATGGTAACATGGAATTCAGCTCATGTAGGAGTTGGGAAGACTCAAAAGACAACCTTCATCCAGTTTTTGAAAAGCCCTATCTCTAGTATACAATATTCCCAATAGTATGGATATTATAAAATTATTATGATACAATTTTGTAAAATCCCATTTAGGATCTCTATAATTTTACCCATCTGAATTGTTATATTATATAAAGAATTCATTCCCATGTACTAGGGGTTGAATACAAGAATTGAGGGTCTCAATTGATTCTTTTGGGAGAATATACCATCGTGTCATGGTAATACCACAACAAAAATATCTTAAAATCAATCATATAAATATCCAAATAAATAAATAAGAATTTTATATACTAAATTAATTATCTAAAAAATATTCATACTATTCAGGTATAAATTTCCATCATATCAAATCAGAAGATCATAAATATAAAAACAAAAATAAACATAATAGAAAAAAATCCACATTTTTAATGATTCCTAACACAGTCTCATATATGGAATTTATCAAGGTCATCTATCTCACCCATTTAATCATAGGGTTCTTATAAAATTGTACCTATGATAATGTGGTCAGATAAAGTATCGATGTAAAAGGGTATCCCATGTACCATTTGATTAAAACTCACTCGACCACCACTAAAATTGTAACTAAAAATTTGTATTAAATATAATATATGTTCAATGTTATATGAATTGAAAATTATTATTATCATTTAGTTTAATAGAGTAGTGACTATTAATCAACATATCATAAGGGGAAACTAGATGATGACAAGACCAACTTCATCTAGTGTCAGATAAATCTGAGTGTGTAACATTACCAGCAAAGGAGAACCATGTTCTTCCTTAGAACAAGACATATAATTTTGGGAGGGGGTAATGTCGCTATATATCACCACATATTATCATTAGGTGGATAAGTGCATACACTAGATATCACTATGTATAATAATTGGTTGGATTAGAGCCAAACCTAAATATCACCATACACAACATTATGAGGAATTCATCACACCTCATAATACCTATCATAGTTCATAATTATCAGGGGGATAAATGCCACACATGGTATATATTCATATATCCTAATATAGAGAGATATAACATGACACATAATACCTATCATAAATCATAATTTTTGAGGTGATACACACCCACCTTGTCGATATCAATATATAATATATAGGGAAATTTATCCAACTTTATTATACCCATAATATATCATAGTATTTGAGTAGGATAGATTCTGTGCCTGATATAATTCTCTAGATAATAATTGGTGGAAATGAATCCTATGATATAATTCCATTTATATAAAATCATACACCTATGGGTAAATTAAACCATACCAAATAACCATACCAGAACATGGGAGATGAAATACCTCTTTGGAATAACCCATCGTATACACCTATGTACATCATATCTATTTGGGACTCTATGTGTTATTTATAATAATAAATGTGTTAAAAACTCACCCAACCCTCATAAAAAATTTCTATGATAGCATATCAATAAAATAATATATTCCCATTTCAATATTGACACAATGATACATCCATGTTAACTATCTTTTTCCATACTCCATAGGGTCCACAAAATACCAATGTATCTTCTCTAGTCCAATTGTTTATTAACAAAGTATGAACAATCAAAATGGATTCTTTTATAATATTTCTAACTTAGGGGTCATTCCCATGCCTAAATGGTTAACACATCTCTTAACATATCCATGTTTGAATAATTTTTAAATTAGGTACATTTATTTTAAACATAGACATCACCCAAAAAAGAAGGCATAAATCCCATCTCACATCCAATGTCAAGCTAGGTCAGTACAGTCACACCAAAAATTTTCATACATCCTCTCCAGGGTATAGTCTAAATCTAACCATTTTTAAACGCTCACCATCCTCGACTCATAGAGAACTATAAAACCTCTCTGAAACTCCTATATTTTCACACATTTAATTTACTCCACATATGTTCCACATATCATATTACAACCATTTATAATTAATTTTCTCCTACTATCGGATATGATCAGAAAATAGTTTTCCGGATTCCATCATGGTACAAGAAACTTCCATTTATTTCAAGATAGATTTGATAAAAAAAAACTCATTCATAAATCAATGTCAATGACACAAAAAAAATTTAAGTGATTTAAAATAAACATATAAAAATACATAATCCCTAGTGGATGTTTCGTGACCTAATACCTATATTATATTTATTCACTTTTATACCAGGATATCAACCATCACTTTAAATTTTCTCATACCATCCATACATTTTTTTATATTAAAAATAAACACAATGTGAAATCTCAATCAATCATATTAAAAATAATTAATTTTAAAAATTTGTAATTAGTTTTTTAATTTAATTAAGAATTAAATATTTTCCAATAATATATTAGGTGGAACCTAGTAAATGAAAAGTCAAGTGATGACATACCAATGTATTATGAAATGGTCTTAGTATTTCTGAGAACAAAATACCTATCACGAGACATCCAATTAGAAAATACTACAATAGAAAATAATGGAAAACCTAAAAAATTAAACCTTATAACATAAAATTTCTGAAATAGCTATAGAAGATGAACATTTATCCTCCCATTGCATCCTCTAGATATGAGATGAAAAAGTACTGATGAACTAGTTCAATTACACCATTATTTAGTTTAACAATTTTCAATCATATACCAAACCATAAAACAATTAGTAGTAATGAAGTGGAATAACAATGGTGGACGTATGGAAAATAACTCACCTTAATTCCAACATAGAAACCTCTATGAATTTTACCATATCATTGGGTAGTGAATATGAGAATGAGGATGTCAATTCAGGAAAAAAAATGGACATCTCTCAACGTCCCATCATCCCTAAATCATGAATTGAATAAATTTAAAATGAATGTAAAAAACCCTCATTTTATTAAATTTAATGAGTGATCTATCATGTGAATACACCCAAGGATCACATCGTGATACCCCTCATTACAGTTCTAGTAACAATGTTACCACAAGGTTCATGGTGTGAAACCACACACACAACCACATACCCATATTGTGAAAATTCACTTACTATAACCCTTCCATTGTCTGATCTCTATGGTATTTTTCTAGTACACCATTATATAGCTAAACAAAAATCCAACACCCCATGTAATGACACAAGCATTTATGAATCCTCGTTCAAATTAAAAGTTATCAATATTTTCCAATATATTGTAAAACACATTCATTATAAAAAACCCCAAAATCAAATATTAATATATTAAATTACAATTATATAATATAAATATAGTAAAATTATTTGATCGACCATTTACATATAATTTTCAAATATAATGAAATGCATGTTTCCAAAAAATGAACCATGTTTGTAGCAATGGTTAGACTTTTTTTTTGTTTTTTGTAAAAATATATTTTAAAAAAACTATATAAATTTGGGGAAATATTTTCATCGTTAAATGGTTTTAAAAAAAATAAATAATTGATAATAAATGAAAATATAAATATATATAATCGTTACTAATTTTTATATGGGCCAAAAAATTTATAGTCTAAATAAAATTAATATTTTTCAATAAATAATTTTTTTAATTAAAAATTATATTTCTCATTTTAATAAATTTTTTCTTTATAAATTGAATTTTATTTTTGGAATAATCTTTTTGAATTTATATTTTCATGATATTTAGATGTTTTTCTAAAATTGTTGATTTTTATATTTAATATTAAAAATAATTTTTTTATTAATACCATGATTTTCATGACGTCATTATAATATAATTATTAAATAATTTTAAAATAATTTTCCTGATAGAAAATTTTTTTATGTTTCCAAATGTTGAACAAGAAAATAAATTTTAAGTAAGAAAACTATATATAATATTTTGGAACCTTAATTGTAGTTAATTCTTATAAAACCAAATTTTTTCTGAATTTAATCGATTGATTCATAGGTTTCATTAAGTATTGGGTTGTTTAAAATTTCAATGTGTCGTAAAATATTTATTAATAAAATAATTTTTTTTGAATCAATATTATTCTGTTAAATTTCTATAAATGAAAAAATTGTTAATATTTTACTCTATGACACCACTCTCATTCCTTTATAAATACCACCATTCATCACACACCTCTAGTCAGACACTAAAATTCTTATCCCGAATAATACCTACTAAAATACTAAAAAAGTTATCATACATGGATTAATGGTTCTAGTGTCATCAAAACTCCCCTTCCCAAAAGGAAAACTCATTTTGGAAAGGAGTAATTCCTTTAAATAAGGGTAGAACTCCAAATCAGTCTCTCATTTCAAATAAATTAAATATTCTTCTCCTACCTATCATAATTATATTATAACAATAAAAATTTCACAAAATAGGTTACATTAATATTCATAAATTTTATTAATTTTATGTAATACGCATTATATACCTCTTACACATCCATTTGATAATGATAATGTCATCGAATTATGGTTGGATCATCACCTCTATGGATTCAATGTTTTAATTTCGCTCCTTATCAATACATTAATTTTTTGAGAATTCACTTAATGAATAAATATAATACATATAAAATGATTAATATTATTTAATGTTAAAATTTTTCTTATTTTTTTAATAATATCAATAAATTATAATATTGATTTTAACATAAAAACCCATCATACTGAGATACAATTCATAATTTCAATCTATTTTTAGAAATCAATTCAGTTTTATAACTTATTTTTTACTATAGCTATAAATAAAATAAATCTCTCTAATTTGGTAGTCTATGAAATAATTTTATAACACCTTCGAGCATGTTCAACATACCAATGTAGTTTTATAAAAATTCATCAAATCCCAAGTAACCAATGGAGGTTAATTTACGTGATAAATAAATGATATTTGATAATAAATGGACATTAAAATGAAATATTGATGAAAATGGACTTAAATAATATATTTAACAAACATAATTCATCTATTTAATAGGTTAGAAACATTCAACATGTTAGTCAAGAACTGTTGTAAGGGAACAACAGAATCACCCTCTTTTCCTTTGGGTTATAAACTATATCTCTCTACATCACCTTAATTCCCAATTATTCATATGAAATTATTATATATTATAAAATGTGCATGTTTTACATATTCAGCTAGTTTATTTTATTTATATTTTAAATGGTTAATCGTGCTTTTTCATGATACAATCTCAATCATTCTTCAATGAAAACATGTTTTGAGGAAAAATTCCTCATAATTATTCATTTGAAGATTTGATTATTTTAATGAGTGTTACATTTCATTATTTCCAAAAAATAATAACCATTTTAGGGAAACCCATTTTGGTATATTATTAATTTTAGGAAAAACTTCATGTGATCTCATAATATATAGGTTCTTTACTCTTCCTTAAAAATAAAATATATAAGGATCAATTTTATACCTATGTATCCACTAATTTCTTATGATTTTTCTTCACAAGAACTTCATATTCAGAAACTATTAATTTTTTTTCAAATTTAGACGTCTAAAAAATTTAATTACATAGATTATTTTAAGTAATTATAAAATTTAATTTTGATATATTAATATATAAGAATATGTAACCCATTTCCAATACATTATATTTTCTTCTCATTATTCCTTTCGTATAAATTATTTATATAAAGGAAAAATACATTTACATATTATAATATAATGGATGGTCTTGGAATTATACTCACACAATTGGATTGGATAAATATTTCATCTTATGAGATACCCTGAGTGATGCATGAGAAATAAGACTACCACCAGATGTTATATCATTTTGGAAGTGATCCTAATGTTATAACAATTGTGTTTTATTTTATGATGCTTTTTCATTAATATGTGTACATGATACTATAATTTATACATTATCAATCCATGATTCTATTTGATTAAACTCTATTAGTATATCTTATTATGCCTCTTGACACTTAAATTACCCTTCATTTTCATATTTAATCCCCTATAACGATTTATATCTCACCCTTTTCAATATGTATGTCCCTAGGAAATTTATTTCTATAATAAAAGAACATAGAATTTGAGATAACTTTATGAATTATTGAATGGATTATAAAAGTTCATTTTGATTTTGATGTTTCATTTATCTCATAACCCAAATTCCATAGACATATAGATTTAATGATGGTGTTTTATAGATATTTATATAAAAAATGATTTAATAATAATTAAATAAGACTAATGTTTTATAACTGTTATCATGTAATGGATTAATTATTTTTTTGAAATTAGAACACTAAAAATTTAGTGGAACACCTATAGATTAATATATTTCTAGTAAAAGAACCTTCTCTGTAAGATACATAGTTTATGTTTCTTAATTAAATCCTTATTTGTATACTATAAGTGGATTCGGAATATTGCATTGATACACCAAGTGGTAATAACACCAAAAAATATGAATTGAGTATTATCTTTATCTTCCCTCAGTTCATAAAAATATTAATTAATTTTACTCTTATATTTTTCCCCTATGTGATATTCGTTGGATGAAAAAAAAATCTTAAAATGAAGAATCAATAATTATTAAAATACATTGTTATTCTATTTTATAACATGAGGATGTAACCTATGAATAGTAACCAAAGACACTACGAATAATATTCTAGTATTAGTTGTTATAATAAAATTTTAAATTATATATTCAATGTTTGTATGCGGTATACCAAATCCAAAAGTGTGGATCTAGGAATGTTAAAGTTGTGTTATTTTTGGGTATTAGGATAAAGAGAAAATTTTCAATACACCATGAATTATTTATGTTAAAACATTGACATAATAATTCTATGATGTACATAACCATAACAATTATTATTTTAAACCTTTATAATTTAACTTTTCTGATTTATAATTAGTCTATTATCACCTCAAACTTTTATTATTTTAGTAAATATGTTGAAATTGGATGAATCAAAGAAATAATATATATTATTAAAAACAATATGATTCCCATAATTAGATACTTAAAATGATTGAGATGAAGTTTGGCACCTCATTATGGTACATCCACAACTAACTGGTGTTATGAATAATAACGTGAATATTTTGAAATGAATTTTTTATCCTGTGATAGAAAAAGAAACAGATATGTCCTCCATATAAAAAAGTATTCATTGTTTTGTTTGACCTTATAAACCCCAAATTATAGGAAAATTGATCAATTTCACTAAGAATATATTTACTATCCTTTAATTATTCAAGAAAGGTAAATATATATTAGTTATTTTTCATTTTATGTGTGTAGTCAATTAGTGGTGGACATTGATCCACAATACAAAACCCATAGAAGGAATGAAATCAAAGGAGTGATAATAATTCAATAAAATAATTTCAATATATAATTTACATCCACTATCATTCTTAAAATAATGAAATATTTTTTTGACTTAAAAAATGGGAGAAAACATTACTATAGTCTTATAAAATAAAATTAACAAGTATTTAAAGGTTGTTATTTTTTTATTCATTGACCAAAAAAATTAATATTAATTTAATCTAAACATTAAAAAATATAATTCATTGTAATTAATTAATGACATTGTACATCGAAAACTTTATGGAAATTTTTCGATAAACCCTTCATGTTTATAAGGGGTTTTTATTCAAAATATAATTATGATACTTGAGATAAAAAAGGGAAATTTTGGATTAAATTACAAGGATAAATGGATAAATCGCATTAAGGGACGAAAATATAACTACCCACTTGTCATATGTGTGTGAAGAAGTATCAAGTTAATTCCCTCAATATAATATGGAAATTCTTCTATAAGAAAGTAGGTGAATCTAGATAGTGACTGCTAAAGGAAGATAAAAAAACCCACTATTATGATTGAATAACATTATTTTTTAGTCAACCATCAATATATAGTTCCGTTTTTTTCCAAAGAGGATCATGGATACTCTATAATTCAATGTTCTTTGAAATGTGTGGATGAGGATAACTAAAAACAACAACCACCAATTGAAGAGATAAATGATGAGATTATTCTTTCAATACAACTCATGTGGATCATGAAAATAAAGTAGTGATAGTTGACCTTATTATTAAGTCAAGAATATAGAATATAGTATTTGATTTCTGTTTTACACATTATTTATTATACATTATGTTTAGTATAAATATTTGAAAACAACCCTAGGAAAGTAATTTTGAGTAATCAGTGAAAAAATATAGTGGAATAATTATTGAATCTATAGTATATAACTCATATAAAAATTAAATTAATAGTACTAATATCAAAGAAAAATACGTTATGCTTCATATAATGGAATTAGATATTATATTGGGAAAATATTATTTATATTTATATATAACCCGCATCAATATTTTGGAGGAGGAAATCACATTCCAAATACGAAACCATCCTCTGATTGAATACAAGTCCCATTAGAATCATGATTCATCTATGGAAAATCCTATTTAATAATTCATATTATTTAATAATGACAAAGTATATATTATTAAAATTATTGAGACAAATGAGAGGACCACCATTGAAGAATTTTAATATTTTAAGAATATATATATATATATATATTTCCATTAAGAGTTTCCTGGTCTTCCTACAGATCTAGAGGTTATGTTATAAATGGAAAATTTACCTTGAGAATTAGCAATATACATGAGCCCCTATAGAGTGACCCTTTGTTGAACTGAAAGAAACAAAGATGAAATTAGAAGAAAATCAAGAAAAGGGTTCCATATTTGAAATTGATTCAATAATGGTTTCACCAATTATATTTCACAATATGTTTATTTGGTCAACTTTCCTCTACATTTATTGTCTCGAAATCAAGAAAATAACAAAATGCATTCCCCCTACAAAATATTGGTTATTTATCTAGTTACTTATATGGGGAATTGTACCTCTCTAAAGTGGATCATTTTTTTCTATATTATAATGGATTACGAAAAAGGAAGATATTATAAAGAGTAACTTTTGAAAAAGGTATTCGAACTATGATTTCATAGTGATTCTATTCAGAATCCCTAATGCTCCTGCAATCATCATGGGAATGATGAATAGAGTCATTAAATATTAACTCTACACATTTATATTTGGGTTTCTAAGTTTATATTCTAATAATACAATATAATGGTGGCTCATTAGACCATTTGATTATTATTATAAATTTATTGAGGACGGTTAAATAATATGATATTTAAAATAAATGTGAGTTTTATATGGAGCAAGTAACATTCATAGTGAATGTTATAAAACATGGGATATATGTCGATCATTTGAAGGTATAGGTGATTTAGTAATAGTAGAAACCAATATTTATTAGAGATATACATGGTTTGATTAGATTAATAGTGTACTATTAATGATTTTTTAGGAAAAGTTTTTTATTTTTAAAACCACTAATGAATATAATTTGTAAGGATACAATGTTTTTCTAGACTGATGAATGTGAAGAGATATTAAATGAGTTGACTAAGACTCTAGTCAATATACATGTACTCACAATAAACACATTTGAGGAAGGATTTATGATCTTCAATGATTCTATATAAAAGGTATTAGGTCGTGTCCTCATGGAATTTTGAAATTTTAAAGCATAATTATAACTAAATTTTATAGTTCAATAGAAAATATATCCACTAAATTACTTGTAGTTGGATATGGAATTCCTCGAATTTATTATTTGGAGTAATTGTCTCATTGAATATTTGTTTGAAGTATATATTGATCAAAAGATCATGATTTATATATTTATATAGAAGGATGTCAATATAAAATAATGATGAAGTTTATAACTGGAAGAAGACTATTATTATTCAATTCATTACTATCATGTGAATGTAAATAATGTGGGACATGGTCTAAGTAAAAAAGATCATGAAAAAATTTATATGATGTGAATTGAGATGGATCTAGTCATATTATAACAGAAATTATGGACAATAAAATCATAAAGGATGGGTGAACACTAGACCTAGGTCAAATTATCCAACAACCATCCATTCAGGAGAAAATTATGATATTTCATTTGGGAGTTGTGGAAACAAAAATGAATAAAAATATGATCAAAAAGTGGAAATCTTTAGTGTCCAACATTTAGAAAGTATGTTTTGTGAGATTTTTAACATGACTAAGAATATCATAATATCTTGGTAAAATGAATAATATATAGACTGTTGTTATTAGATTAGCATTCTTTATCAATATAAGATGAATAATGATTTATGTCGAACCCAGGGAGAACTAATGCTGGAAAAAATATAATGAAGGATAATGGTGAATATACATAAGTGTTATTGGAATAATAAAAATTAAAGGTAGAGAATAAATATTTCAAGGGGACGATGCAACCATTACCCATACCCATTTGGGAATTAGAAAAATAAATATGGATTTTGTCACATATCTTCCAATGATATTAAAAGGGATTAATGTCAACTAGATTATAGTTGGCCATCTCAATATGACTTCTCATTTCATTGTTATACATAATGAATTCCCTTTTGATCAACATTGAATTATATACATTATAGAAGTAGTGAGGAGACATGGAAAAACACTATAAATTATTTCTGATTGAGATTTGAGGACAGCCTCATGGTTCAAGAAATGTATTCAACAAGCCTTAAAAACATTGTTGGAATTATATCTGGAATATTACACCTATAATAATATAAAATTTTAAATTATAATATCTAGGTTCAAGAGGATATTTTGATATAATTATCTGTGGATAATAAATGAGGTTGGGGTCAATATCTTCTTATATTCATGTTCTAAAACAACAACAACTTGCACTCAAGACTCTAGACGATTCATTTTTATGTCCCTCTATTGAAATAATTTTATAACTCTAATATGATGTGATGTATTTTATTAAATATCAATTTAAATATTTACATATTCATTATTTTAATTTTTATGCTCAAAACCAACCAAATTTATTACTTTATGGGTGATTATCACATTTTCAATTTAAATGAATAAATCAAATTAAGTTGTGGAAATGGAATAATTATTGATATTTAAGTGTTCTTATTTATAATTTTTATTAATTTATTAAAGCATATATTTTAATTGTTTATTTAAAAATAATTTTGGATTAGAAAATAAATTTTGAAACATTAGGAAAATTATAGTTCTATTGTTTCAACATTACTTTAGTGATTTTATCGAAAAGTTATATATATATATATATATATTTATTTATTTTTAAATTTTTTAATATAATTCTACACATGTTGGTATTTTTTTTTAAAAACATCTAGAGGGGTCACAATTTTTGCTAAATAATATGGGCTTATAATTCAATTCTTTACTAGATTTGGTAGAATCAACCATACCTCAAAATTCATGCCATAATATTTTAATTTGTTATTTTATGATAATGAAATTTTTATAAGACGTAGATAGCTAAATGAATAGTATTTAATTAACCTACAGAAAGATATAATTTAGTATTTATAATGGTAAACCATGTAGGCCAATATTTAGAAATTAGTTTGACTCATTTTTTTACATTCCATTTTTTGAACAATTGTAAATGTATCCTTCCCTAGAATCCATAAATAATCCTTTAATTGTATAAGAGGAGGGTATTCACTGCTGTTTTGTTTGGATATATCATTAAAATTTTATAGTATATTTTTTCTATTCATTATATTCATCATTGAGTAGTCATATGTTGCATATTTTTAATAAGGTTCTCTGATTTATTCCTCAATTTTCTCTATTTATCTCCCCCCTATTCATTGTGATGTCCTATACAAAATATAATGAGTTACTAAAACTGTGGAATACTATTTTTTAGTAATTAATCAATGAATAATATAGACAATTAATTCTTTTTTAATGCTTCTTTTCTTTTTTGTCGTTACTCGATGATTATCAGTAGTGATAGAAGTTACATTTACTATGACTATAAATTTATTATATTCACAAATGTAAATTATTTTCACCCTATAATTGAGGTGATTATGTAGTGTATCTATGAGTTCACTATATATCCAAAATCATTGAACAAAATAATATTACAATTTAGTTGAATTTCTTCTTTAAAAAATATTTGAAACTCACAGTAAGTAGAAGAAGGTACACTCTAGGTAATTCTCTTGGGAGAATTTATTTTAATTATTAAATCAATCAGTTCGTCTAAACTATATTATGTTTTTGTTTTCTATATTGTATTTATTTTATAAAATCCCAAAATTCAATTAGTTTTTTAAATATAAAAATAAAAAATAATAATAAATTGAAATTGGAGTAGTTAGTGTTTGAATTGAAAGAGATCTTTGTGTGAGACAACCTAGTTCATCCAATGTGTTGTACTAAAAAATAATTTTTTAGAAACCCCCAAAAAGGTATGTTTAAAAACATGGAATCATTTAGTGAATGAATGATAGATCCAAGATAAATCACTCTAGTGATAGAATATAATGAGTTTTTCCATCTCATTAAATATTCCCAGAATTAAATTTTACATGAATCTCTCCCTTGGGTATTAATGGTGATTAGGGAGTTCTTCCTTGAGTTCCATCTAAAAGTGGTCAAGGGACAAAAATAGAAACTCTTGTTTCTTACATACTTTTCTAAATAAATTCTAGATGGTGAGGAATTTCATGAAGATCTTCCATAGTTATACCTCACTTGAACATTCCGTGAAGAGATTCATAAATTACACATGAATGAATTATCACTAATGGGGGATAAAAAAAAGATATAATAATCCTTCGATCACATTGTATGATGTAACATTAAATGTGATTTTTCATCCTTAAAAAGATGAATTAAAACCATTTTATCTTTCTATATCCATAAAATAAGAAGCCACCAATGTTTTAGAATTATAATAATTGATGGAAAATCCTAATTACCTACCTATATCCATGACACCCAACTCCGATATTCATTTCCCATTTATTAATAACATTATTATAAACCAACTCTTGGATTTAATATTTTCATGACCTAATTTTACATTATTTAATTAAAATTAAATTTATAATTAACTTCCACATTTTAAATGTTTGAGATTCATAAAATTCATGGAGTTACATAGAGGATGATTATGACCATGAAGTTACACCTCATTATTAAAACATGGATCTCTGCAATATAATTGAAATATTTTTAGAGAAAGTATACGAGGAGATTCTGGGGGGTACACGTGTTGAAAAAACATTGAATGTTATGATTGATGGATGTGATTTATATATAAATAAAAAATAAATTCAATTTCCCTAAAATAATGATATTCATTTTACATTACATTAAAAAATATACTAATCAATTATGCCACCCTATAATTCTAATGTAATAACCTTGTATTTGATAGAGTGTATGAAACAAGACACAAAGCACATAATGAAATATAATATCCAGATACTTTATAATAATTTTATTATTTAAAATAGATCCAATATATTTCAATTCATGAAAAAACAAATCTATCTTTAATTACAAAAATGATTGAACTTCCTAGATAGCTTGGGTTACACATAAGAGTGTCCTTCCTCGATAGCATCAATTATACACAAGATAGAATTTCACCAAATAGTAATATGTTATTAAAATATTATTATTTAATATAATAAGATATAATCAAGCCATTACGTTGGAGATGATGAAAATTATTACCTAAATTATGAAAATTTAGTATTTATATAAATAAAATATGAATTCATGGGTTACCAATTAATGAACTATGAAAATAAACCCCATTAGATATAAAAAAAATATTTTTATTTTTATACTTCTAAAGGAGTTTTGTCTTAATAAAAATAATTAATTACAAATATTGAACTATATTAATGAAATATATATTTTATATATTAAGTAAAATAACTTTTATAATCATCCATTAGTTTTGATAGGCATATTATAAGAAGAATCCTAATTTCAAACATAAAAACCCAATATTTTTATAAATGCAATTATACCACCTTTTAATAGTGAACCCATTTTCATTATAACATTAATTGATTTAATATGTAAAAATTATCATCATATTTTATATGTAAATATAAAAAATTTTCTATGTGGAATTTTTTATATTTTTCAGAAACATATCATTTTTAATGAATAGATAAAATACTGAATTTTAGTTCAAAACAGCTTTTTCATCAATTTTATTCATAGTCAAATAATGTCTTAAATGGAATTTAATTTTTAAATGGATAATATTATTATCAATTAATTTAATTTATTTCATATTAATAAATTTCAATTTGAAATTGATTATTAAAATATAGAAAATAGTCAGACATTTTTACGTTAAAAACCTACATTGTCGTCACGCATGTGAGATTATATTTAAACAAATTTCTCCCATTTAAATGATTTTAATTTTGAAAAATT
This sequence comes from Viscum album, assembly GCA_963277665.1. Taxonomy (NCBI): domain Eukaryota; kingdom Viridiplantae; phylum Streptophyta; class Magnoliopsida; order Santalales; family Viscaceae; genus Viscum; species Viscum album. The sequence goes on from OY728121.1 coordinate 1,883,712,146, forward strand.
GATTCCATATTTGTAATAATAATATTTTATAAATTATAATAAGATAAAATTTTCTTTTGAGAAAAATATTAGTGAAAGTGATTAATATTAATTACAGCAATTAAGGTAAACTTTTGCTTAATAAAAGAAAAAACCATAACCATAAGTCCCAAAAAGACATATAAACTTGTCCAAGAGATATTTTATAGAAATATATTGACCATATATTCAATTTTATCTAATTGGACCATTTTTTCATCCACTTAAAACCTGAAAAACGTGGTCATAATTCCGTAGTCAAAATATTACAAAAGATCCCCCCCTCCTCCACTATAAAAGGCTAACACCACTCCATATTCCTAAAAAATCACAAACCACATAGTTTCATGAAATGACTTCCCAAATATATTTCCAAAATACCTCCCATTTACATTTAATCCTCACTTTGGGTAGATATTCTTCCAAGAATGATCTTTGGTATAAACCAAAATAAGTTACCATATTTTTACATTTCCACAAACTTTAAATTTCTTCTTACATTTACATAAAATAAAAATATTAACCTAAATATAAAAATATGATGTTATATTATTTTTTTATCTACACACACAATTCCATATAATAAGTAATATACATTCTATTTAGGTGAATGGAAAACTGATGCCTCACAAAATGATGATAGTTTATTATTCCTTTAGAACTTCTTATAGTGATAATTATGATAAAAATATATATTTATATATGTTACATATTATATTTATTTTTTAATTATTATTATTAAACAAATTTATAAAACATATCTTTATAACTTCTCTTTTATAGAAGAAGGATAACATCATTTGTGGAAGTGTGGACTACCACCCCATCAAGCGAGGTAATTCGTTCACATGGTACCTAGAATGTATAAAGGATGGATTTAATTAAACATATGTGAAATAAAAAATTATATAATATATTTATTACATAATTAATTTGTTTTCAATATGATATATACCATTTTCTCTATTACCCTTTCACAAACTAAAAACGTGATAATATTATTCGTGGACTGGTGGACTACCGCCTCCTCGACATGATGTGATTCTTTTTTATACACAATAATTATATATAGAAGTATATATGATTAAAAAATGGTATTTATGATATATTTTTATTATACAATTTTTTAATTCTACTTAGATTATTTTCATAATGATCATTGAAAAATGAGAACATTACTCATACGTACATACGACCTACCTTCTCAAGGATCATAACATTGATTCATTTTTCAAAACCATAATTCATGATTGATTTTAAAATTATAATTAATGTATAATTATGAAAATAATTTCATTATTATTATTCTAGATATGTTATATAGTGACCACTATGACCATAGTTCACATACTAAATTTATATTTGAAACATTATCAGAATTTGGTAAAAAAACATAACGTAAACATAATTGTTTATGTAGTTGTACACGACAATGTAATTAGTGAAATAAAATTAATGATAAACCTGAAAAATAATTGGAATAATGTATATAATTAACATAGGTTAATTATATATTAATTTAATGGACTTCCACACAAATGGAAGCTCAAAGTAAGGGGTTCTCATCTCACTTTTTACACCTGTGAGATAAATCTCACATTCAGAACATACAACTTTTTTTTGGTGTATATACTACACATTTTTTATATTAAATTATTAATCCTTTATTATTAATGGTATTTTAAACTTCCATTTAATGTTATTACATCAGGATGATTATTATTTAAGATTTTTCAAAGAGGTATGGTAATTTTTGAATGTTTAAATATTATTTTCTTCATTAATAACATTAATGATGATTCAATTGTATTTAGATTTGCCTAAATTATTAGACTATTATTCAATAAATCCTTCAATTTTCCTCTCATATGGTTCTTCATTACCATATTCGAGTATTATACCATTTTTCTACTCTTTGTTACTCAAAATGATTTAGAAAATGTTTATATGAAAACTAGGATTTATTTATCAATTTAGTGAGAAAACATATTTTTTTATAAAAATGTTTTTTTATTAAAATATTTTCAAATTTTATTTTAAATTTTTTTGCTAAATACATTTTTATCATTTTTTATTTTACCAATATATTAAAATGAATACCTTTTCGCTTTCAGGATAATACTTTTTTCAAACCTTTTTACTGTACAAAAGGAATATTCTTTTACCTCTTATTGAAATTACGTATTTACACTTCATAATTTCATTGAAGTTTTCATTCATTTATAAAAGTATTCTTTTTGATGAAAATATTTTCAAAAGTCATTTTTAATGAAAAGGGTATTTAAATTTTTTAACAAAACAAGAGGATGTTTTCCTCAAGAATTATTTAAAAATATATTTTTATTGTATTTATTTTCATCAACAATAATAACACTTTATTTTTACACCACATAGAATTTTATTTATTTATACCATCCTTATTATTCATATTTTTTCTTTATTATAGATTTCACTAAGGATAATGTTATCATTCACTTTCGTTAATCAAGTTTTATTCCCCTTTAAATATTTAACCAACTATGATCATTGAAAATTGAATTTTCTATTTATTATCATTTTAATTAATAAAGGATTTTACTTTTTCCAAAACTATATTCAATTTTATATATGGTTACTACATTGATAGTTATTAGATTATTTTTTGAAATATTGATAATTTCATATTCTTTATTTACTACGGATATTTTATGAGGCATATTATTTAGTTTGATTATTCTATATGAAGAATGATTTAGACTAGTAATTATGGGTGGAACCCATAAATATTATAGTTCCTCGAAGATATAATAGGTTCTCATGAGGAAAATATGTTTCCCAAATTAAACAGGTTTCTATCTATTATTTTAAACCATATTGTTAAAGGTATTTATGGTATAATTTTTCACGTGTCTTATACATTGTTTCCATTAATAATGGGTTTCCAACATATAGTATTAGTTATTATTCATACATGAGATTTTGAGTTGATATATCTTTGGGTACATTTCAATTTTAGTTCACTGATTAAATGGAATGTGTTTTAGTTTCTTGTCTTCCATATTGATTTTCCCTTATATACTTTTTAATGGGTTGTGTTAATAGTTATTAAATTGACATATTTTTTTTTTAATCTCAATTTATTGATTATATGGAATGTGAGTTCAATTATTTCCCATTAAAATATTAGTATTCTCATTAATTAATTATTAATTCAATTATATTTTTCACTTACAGATCATTTTATCTCACATTTAATTTTTTTACTCTCCCTTAAAATCCAATATCTTTATTATTAATACATACAAGGATATAATAGATGAATAATGTTTTTATCCTATAAATAAGAAGGAAAAAATTATGTTGTAATTGCTGTAGTCTTTTATATTAAAATACTGATTAATGCATCTGGTTTACCATGAATACTAAAGTCTTCAGTACTTCATTGTTTGATTACTTGTAATCATGCCATTGTAATTACTCGTATACACGAGATCCGATCTCGGGTCGGAGTTCATTTTTTTGTATCAAATGAATCATAGTAGTAACCTTGGTGACCAGATTTAGGAAAACACTAATTATAGAACATAACCAGAATGAATAATTTGAGGATAACTATAGAATAAAATAATAGAAATATTTTTGGGTAGATTATATATGGGGTTTCCTTGAAATATATCTTTTTCTAGATACTACAATTAGGCATGGTTCATGAACATATAAACCTAGGAGTAATAACTCTAAAATGGTTTTCTGAGCCTGAATTGGGGTAACCTGGTACACGAAAAAATGCCATAATGGACACCTAGTTTGACAATCCGAAGGTATATGCGTAGGATAATCCACATTTTCATTACAACCCAGTATGAAAACTTTTAATAGATAATGACAGGGAATGATCCAGGAGAAAAATAATGTTTTTTAGATTTAAAAATAACGTTCCATTATTTAGAAATAAAAAACTGATAATAGGGTTAAATGATAGACCAAGGAGGGAACAATTTTGAATAAGTATTTTTCATAATAAACAATTAAACTATAGAATTATTTAACTAGTGGTAATCTAGATATAATAATAATTAATCTTTTAGGGAATATGATTTAATTTAAAAAAATATGTTTTAGGGGAAAAGGTATTTTTTGAATAATGACTTTATATTTTATGGATGTATGTTTAAAGATATTAATAAACTTTTGGGTTCATATGATCTTTAATGAAATTATATTAATAGTCAAATAATTTTATAAGAATTTGTAAAAAAACTTATTGGAAACCAGTGTTAAGAGAATACTTAATGATTAAATTTCAATGATATCCACTATATTTATTTTCGAAATTATATTAATATAGTTTTATAAAATTACACATTATATACTAGGTGACATATAATAAAATATGGAAAGGTCATGGTTCATGAACTCATGAATGAAGGATAATAAGTGCTTCAGGACAACCCCTGACCTACAGAATGGACTAGTTAATTTGTCAATGTTTTTAGTTAAACAATTTGATGAAAAATTGTAAATTATGAACTAGAAGTATCACTTTTAATGATTAGAGATTTATATATTTATAATATTTGTTTTAAATGACAATTAAATATAAATAGTATTATTTTTAACTCTTTTCTGGGACTAACATTCCTTTAAAAGCTTATCTTACTATTGCATTAATTAAAAAAATAATTATTAGTAATTATTTTCATGAAGTAATGGGATGAATTAGAATTTGATAAAAGAATAACTAAAATCTATGATTTTTTCACATGAAATTGAAACATATCATGCTAGAATATCCCATTATACTCGTGTTTAGTAAAATAATTACCAAACCATAGGAAAATGACTTCAAAATAAAATATTGACTTAATAAATTAACATATGTTGAACCTATCATCTTCTAAATTATCAAATATTTATGGATTTGAGGACCTCTACTTTCTATTAATAAATAATTTTTTTTATTGAAGACCTAATTCTCTCTCAATAAATATTTAATCTTTTCCTCCAACTATATAATTTCAATTGACAATAATTTTTCTTATATAGAGACTATGATACATATTAGTCCATTTTACCTTTGAACTTCCCACTCTCTTGTTTTTAGAGGATGGTTTAAAGACCCCTCATATGATATGGGATCTCAACCTAAGAAATATCAAAAAAATAACCATGATTGAGTATAAATTTTTATTACACAATTTAATTAATATGTGGATAATTTAACTCCCTAATTTTTTAATGTAATATCCTTGTATTGCAAAGAATGTATGACACACAACACTAAGAACATAATGGACTATAGTATCAAAAAAATTTGTAATGTAATTACTATTTAAAATTGACTATATATATTTTAATGAATTAAACACCAATTTATCATACATTATTTTCAAGAGATACCTTCCTCAATGCCATGTGTTACATACAAAAGAAACCTTCCTTAATAACTTTCATTACACGCAAGATTGAGTTTCACCAAATAATAATGTATTATTAAAATATTATTATTCAATAAAATATGATATAACCTATATAATATATTAGTGGATATGAATATTATTAACTAACTATTTAAAATGTGTTATATATATAAATTTTAAATGAATTCACATGTTACCAATTAATGAAAAATGAAATTAAGATCTAACAGGATATAAAACGAAATATTATTATATTTATGCTCCCAAAAAAATTATTTTCATAAACATAATTAATTAAAAATACTATATCTTTTAAATGATATATATATATATATATATATATTATTAAATAAAATATTTTTTGTATTCATCCATTAGTTTTCAAAAGCATAAGCTAAGAACAAATCCAATTTCACAAATAAAAACCTGTATTTTTACAAAGGTAATTTTATCTCCACTTAATGTTGAACCAATTTCAATTATGAATTTAGAAACATTAATAGATTTAATATGTCAAAATAATATTCATATTTTAGGTAGAATTAAATAAATAGGTTTAATGTGAATATTTCTTATATTTCAGAAACATGTTATTTTTTGATGAGTAGTAAAAAAATATTGAATTTTAGTTCAAAACTATGTTTTCATCTAATTTATTTACAAAGTTAACCCATATTTTAAATATTTATACTATATAATTAGATAAAATTATTATAATTTAATACAATTTATGTCATTGGAATCAATTTCACATTGAAATTGACTATAAAAACATATAATCCTTTTCGAAATTTTTACATGAAAAATGTGTGTTGTTGTCCCGCATGCGGGATTAAATTTAAATCAATTTACCCCACATTTATGACGGGAATTAGAAAAAGGTGGATTATATAAATTTAATTAGATAAAATTATAATTTATAATAATAAAAACAATTTTTTACCAAAAGGATTAGTGAAAGTGAATAAAATTAGTTACAATGATTAAGGTTAAATTAAGCTTGATAAGGCAATAAGCAAAACCTTAAGGCCCAAAAAGACCAATAATCATTCCCAAGAGATATTTAATGTCAATATATTGAAACTATCCTCTCAGGTATCGAATTGAATTTTTTTTTAATCCACTTGAAACATGAAAAACATTAGAATAAATCCTTTTTCATAATATTACAAGAGTGTCACTCCACCCCTACTATAAAAGGCCCCCCACATATCTCAATTTATCACACCAATAAAACCAATTGTTTTAGGAAAATATATCACCAAATATCTTTTCAATATATATCCCTTATAAATTTAATCCCCCCCACCATTGGAAATTAATCCTTCAAAATAATCACTTTGTTATAAACCAAAAGGAGTTACAAGATTTTTAAGGTAACACTTTCAAACAATCTATTTTATTTAGTTTAATATTCCACCACCTAAAATAGTATTAATCCATATTAATATAATAAAAATTGTATCCTCTATATAATTATCTGTTTTTATATGAATTGTTCATCCAAAACTCACAAAAACATACATCTAATGGGTAACGAGCATTCAGTCATTGTGAATGAAGAACTACCACCTCACAAAATAATGATTGATCGTTTATACTTTACCGCCTATCATGTGGGTAATTATAGTGTAAAATCGGTTTATATATGTCATATATAATATTTAGCATTTCTATAATCTTATATAATTCTTTTAAAATACTAATAATTAAACTTTCCATTTTTTTGTAAAAACGGTAACATCGTTTGTGGAAGTGTGGACTACCGCCACCTCAAACAATATGATTCATTCACACGATATATTGAATGTATAAAAGATGTTATTAATTAATAATATGTGTAACAAAACATTATATATTATATTAATTATATAATTAAAATTATGTAAATATATTATAGAACATTTTCTTTATAACACATTTACACACTTAAAAAATTGATAACGTTATACATGAACGTGTGGACGATAGCCTCATCGGAATTATGTTATTCTTTTTTCATCACATGAATTATATATATAAGTATATATGATTAAATAATATGGAATTTATGATATAATTCTCATTCAAGAAATATATAATGCTACTTACCTTCTTTTTATAATGATCATTGAAAAATGAGAACGTTACCCATTAATTTGTATGATCTACTGTCTCCATAAACGTAACATTGATTCATTTTTCATAACAATATTTAATAATTGACTATAAAAGTATAATTAATGTATAAATATAATAATTATGTAATTATTATTATTTTATATATTTTATATAATGAACCCTTTGACCATAATTGACCTACCAATGCCATTTTTAACACATAAACTGAATTTGGCCAAAATACGAAACAAAAATATAATTGTTTCTGTAGTTATACACAAAATTGTAATAAGTGAAAAAAGTAATGATAAGTATGAAAAAGGTTCTAAAGGAAGTATGAAATGAATATAAATTTATTATACAAGTAGTTAAAGGATATTCTCGTGAAATGAAACTCAAGGTAAAGGACTCCCATATCACTTTTTATATTCATGGTATAAATGTCATATTCACAAATTTCAACTTTTGGGTGGTGTATATACTATACTTTTATTATATTATATAATTAATACTTTTATCATCATGGTATTTTAATCTTTAATTTGATTTTATTATTTCATGATGATTATGATTAAAGATGTTTCAAAGTGGTATAGGACACTTGGAATTTTTAAATAATATAATTAAGTTTGTATATATTATTTCCATTCAAGGAAATTTTATGACCATTGTAAATTAAAATTAAAATTTTTTCATCCCCTAGTAACTCATGAACTTTTTTTGTATTAGTACCAATGTTTCCAATATTTAGTACTAAAAATGTTTTATAAAATGTATTTTATGAAAACCCAATATTATTTCCCTCCTTTGTTGGAGAACCTGTTTTTTCTAAACACCATGTCTTTACTAAAATGTTTTCAAAAATGTTTTTAATATTATTTGTTATATACATTTTTACCCTTTTTGACATTTACCAATTTCTACCAAGGAATATTCTTGTCCCTTTTCCAACAGGGCATTTTTAAACCATTTTATTGTTCAAAAGCAATGTTATTTATCCTCATATAACAAGTACTGATTTACTCATCATCATTTCTATGAAGATTCATTTTAATGTCTAAAAGGTTAATTTTTGAAAGAAATTATTTCGATAGCGGTTTTTAAAAAATTATATGGTTTTAAAAAACTATATTATATTTACATAAATAATCATTTCAAAAAATATTTTTACATAATTTCTATTCATCAGCTTTATAAACCCCTTATTTTTAATCCTCTTGGGATTTGTTATATATATACTATACTTATTATTCCTCCGAATCATTTAGATTTTATTTGGGAAAGGAGATTATTCTCATTCACTTCCTTGAATAATTTTTCATTCCAATTAATATATTAAATCAACTATAATAATAAAATGTTTAATTTCCCCTTATAATCCATTCATTTATCAAGAAAATTACTATTTCCTAACCTTATACCATTTTACATACAGTGTCTACATTTAATGTTATTTGATTATTTGGTGAAAATTTTATAATTCCATATTCTTTATTCAATATAGATATTTAACAAGGCGTTTTATTTATTTTTATTAACTTATATGGGGAATTCCTTGTTTAGGAAATGTTGGGTTTTTCATAGACATTATATAGCTCATTAATGAATTGATAGTTTCTCTTGAGACAAACTAGTTGTGAAAATTAAATAAGGTTTTATCTATAGTTTTAATCTAACATGTAAATAGTATTGATGGTATTGGATTTCTTGGGCCTTATACCTGAAGTCCATTAAGAGATAATTTTCCTCATTTAGTTTTAGTTATTAACCATCAATGATATTTTTCTTCAACATGTCTGTAAAAACATTTTGTTCTGAGTTAATTGATTACATGGAATGAATTTTTGTTTCTTTTCATTCCATATTTATTTTCCCCTATCTACTTTTTAAAAGGAATTTTTTATTATCTTTCCATATTGTTTGTGAACATACTTTTCAGATGATTGATTATATGGAATGTGAGTTTAGTTTTTTACAATGTTATTTTTATTATCCTGATAGAATCATAATTTCTTCTCTTATATTTCACCTTTACTTATAATTGGATCTTGTCCTTAATTGTTTCCCCTATCAGAATTTTGAAAGTGTACTATGTAATACATAGAAGGATACGCTAGATGAATAAAATTATTATCCTAGATAGAATAAGAAAAAGATTATATTGTAATTTGTGTATTCTATCATAATAAGAAACTCATGAATTTATGTGGTTTACTAACACTAGTAAACTCTTTGGTACTTTGGGACTGGATTCCTTATAATCATGTCAATATAATTTGTATAATAAATAGGAGCTGGGAAATCTGGTGTTGGGGCACTATAGTTGGTATTAAAAGATGTTTTGTAGAAACCATGGGCCCTAGAATTTGAAAGAAATTGGTTAAGAGAAAAGACACTAAGGTATAATTTTTATCTATAAGTATAGAAGAACATGCTAGAATTTGTTAAGGTAGAGTTTTTTTGGGTCTTCAGAAAAATACATCCATGTTTGGATACTACTAGTGGATATGGTTCTGGAAAAGATGTGCATCGGAGTAATAACTCTAACAAGGTTTTTTGACCTAGAATCAAGGTTTCCATTAAAATGAAAATAATTCTTACTACACACGTGGAATGAAACTTCCATGGGATGTTCTTAAGATAATTCATGTTTTATATACCAACCATTGTGATGAGTTTGAATAGATAATGAGAATTGATGATCATGGTTAAACCTAAGGTGTTTTAGGAAAAAAATAAGGTGTAATGATTTTGAAATCCAACAAATGATATTATTCTTAATCCATGGACTATAAAGAGACCTATTTTGATGAAACACTTTTGGGAATCAATAATAAATATATAGAGGTATTTTAACAATGGTATTTTGGTTATAAGAATCCTAACATATCAAAGGAATATGCTTGATTTTGGAAACATATATTCTAGAGGGAAAATGTTTATTGATCAATAATGCCATTACATTTTGTAGAAAAAAATTTATAGGTATTGATAACATTTTGGGTTTATTTGAATAGTAATGACATCATACTAACAGTCAAATAAGATTATGAGAATTTGTAAAAAAATTGTTTTATTGAAAATCATATTAATGATTATATTTAAGGATTAAATTTCAAGGATGCCCATTAGGTTTATTTTGTAAACCATATTAATATAGATTTATAAAATAAAATCCTTATTATGAGTGAAAAAGATTCAAATTAGGCATGGTTTCGGGTCTTGAACCTATGACTAATGGTTTGTAAGGGTTTCATACCAACTAGTGACCTATGCAATTTCTTGGTTAATTTTTTTAAATTTTCTTGTAACTAATTTGATGATCAAATATTAATGATGAACTAGTAATATCACTTTTGAGGATTATATATTAATCTATTAATCATATGTGTTTTTCATGATATCTAAAGAAATATAGTTAGGCTTTTCACTCATTTACAGGCCTTAAGATCCTTTAAAAGATTCTTTTCGTGATTGAGGGTTAAAAAAATTCATTATTGAAAATTAATATCTCGAAGTAAACGGTAAACTTATAATTTGATCAAATCAGAAACAAAATTTAGGACTGACCATTTTAAATTGAGTCCTATAATGTATGAATATTTCCACATATTCTTGGTCAGAAAAATAGTTACCAAACATTATGAAAATAAAATATAAATGAATATTTCTCTGAATAAATTAATTTATGTTTAACTAATGGTCTTCTAAATCATCAAATATTTATGGCCTCGAGCCCATCAAATTTATATTTATAAATAAATTATTTGTGATTGATGACCACATTCACTACCAAGAAATATTTATTGTTTTCTTATAAGTATGTATTTTCACTTCCACTAATGTTCTCATACTTAGATACCTTGTTAAATGGTATTCCAAGTGACCTTATTTACTTCGCATTCTCTCCTTTCTGTAGGATTCTTTTCGAACCAACATAGAAAATGTTAAACAATACGTCACTTCCCTCGAGTTTAAAATTTTAATTTCCAAATTAATTAACCTGGGGGGAATGTATCACCCCAAAATCTAAAGCAAGAACATTGTATTTGATAGCTTGTATGACACATGACACCAAGAACACTGTGGGATATAATATCTGACTACATTATAATATATTTACTATTTAAAATTGATTATATATATTTCTGTGTATGAAACAAAGAGTTATCTAGTGTTACCTGAAATAGATGCCTTCCTCGATATCTTGTTTTATACTCAAGTGTGACCTTCCTCGATATCTTGTTTTATACTCAAGCGTGACCTTCCTCGATATCTTGTGCTACACACAAGACGAGTTTCAACACAGAAATAAAGTGTTGTTAAAATATTATCATTTAATATAATATAAAATAACATAGATTTCATGTTAGTAGTTTTTAATAGTATTTAAAAAAATATGAAAATTTATGGTTTATATATATATATAATTAATGCATGGGTTTTTAATTAATGGAAACGAAAATAAGAACCAATTGGATATAAAAGGAAATATTAATTTTTTCATCTTTCCAAAAGAGTTTGATCAAAATAAACACAATTAATTAAAATTATAAAATGATTTTAGTGAATTATATTAAATATGTTTTTGTACTCATCCATTTGGTTTGGTAGGTATAGATAAGAAAAAACCCAATGTTGGACATAAAAACCTATGTTTTTCTAAATGAAATTTTCCACCTTTTAAGGGATAACCATATTAAAATATGAATTTTGTCATTTTAATTTATTTAATATGTCAATATAAACTTCATAATTTAAATAAAACCCTAAAAATTAGGTTAAGGGGAATTTTTTATATTTTTTATAAAAATATCAATTTTTAATGAATAGTAAAAAATAATGAATTTTAGTTCAAAAGTGATTTTTCATCTAATTTATATATGTATATAATTAAATCATATTTTATGTATTATTAAAAGATAAAATTGATAAAAAAAAATTCATTTATTATAATTTATCTTATTGGAATCAATCTCACATTTCAATTGATTATAAAAACATTGCAATCTTTGGGATGTTTTTACTTTAAAACACTGCATTGTCATCCCGCCTATGAGATTAAATTTAAAACTATTTCTGCCACATAGATTATTTTAATTTGGAAAAACATATACAATATTTAGAATTCGAATAATTTATAATTTCTAAGATTTCAAAAATTATTTTTGAACAAAAAAATTAGTGAAAGTGATTAAAATTAATTATAACAATTAAGGTTAAGACAAGATTAATAATTTGTCCAAAAGATATTTTTTGACAATATATAGACCATATCCTCCCATTTCTATAATTTTACCATTATTGTTTCCACTTGAAACTTGAAAACCGTGGGAAGAGTTCCACTGTCAAAATATTACAAGAGTGACACTCCTCCTCCACTATAAAAGGCCACCACTTTACCCCAATAATCACACCCATCAAACCCATTAGATTCAGAAAATACCTACCTAAATAGAATTCCAAAATCTCTTTGATAAAACATGAGGCCTTCCATTTGGAATAAATCCTTCCATGTTTTCGCTTAGGTATAAACCTAATGGAGTTACCCAATTATAAATGTAAATCTTTCCAATGATCTGTTTTCTTTCATTTAATTTTACGCAACATTAAATATTCTACTTACATGGTCATATAATAAAAAATATCCTAAATATACTTGTGTGTTGTTATATGAATGGTTATACCTATACTCACACACACATTCATCTAATTGGTAGCGAACATACTTTTTATGTGAATATCGAACTACCGCCTCACGAAATAGTTATTGTTTATTCTTCTTTTACCATCTCTCATGGGGTTAATTATTATGGAATTTTGTTTGAATATGAAATATATTTTATTTATTATTTATTTAATCTTATTTAAATCTTATAGAATTTATATCTTTTTTACATCACATTTTTTAAAAAACTATAACTTCATTTGTGGAAGTGTGTACTACTCCCCGTCAAGAAATGTGATTCATTCAAACTATACCTGGTATGTATAGTGTAATTTTTTTATTAAACATATGTGAGAAAAAATATATGGAATTAATGGAATTATTAAAATTATTTAAAAAATATATGGCATTCGTGGACGTGTGGACTACCATCTCCTCAACATGATTTGATTCCTTTTTCGTAAAAATAATTATAAATATAAGTATATATTATAAAAAAATATAGTATTTATGATATAATTATCATTATTTAAATATAAAATTATACTTACCTTCTACCTATAACAATAAATGAATAATGGCAACGTTACACATGCCTACATACGTCCTATTGTCTCCATGATCATAACATTTATTAATTTTTCATAACCATATTTAGTGATTGATTATAAAATTATAATTATGTAATAATATAATAATTATTTAATTTTTATTATTCTAGATATGTTATATAATAACCCCTCTGACCATTGTTGACAAACAATTGTCATTTGTAACATATAACCTGTATTTGGTAAAAAGAGCTGATGTTAACATAATTTATTATGAAGTTGTACAAACCATGGTAATAAGTGAAATAAAAGTAATGATACACATGAAAAATTTTATATGGAATTTATGAAATTTACATATGTTTATTATATTTGAATTTAAAGGACGTTCACCCAAAAGGAAACTCAAGGTAAGAGATTTTCACCTAACTTTTTTCATCTGTGTGATAAATGTCAGATTCACCACTTATATATTTTTTGTAGTGTAATTAAGGCCCCTTTTGTTATATTAAATCATTAATATTTTATCTTCATGGTATTTTAATCTTTTATTTAATTTTATTCTTCTATGAGGATTATGATTTGAGATGTTTCAATGTTGTATAAGACACATGAAATGTTTGAAGATTATTTTCCTCACCAATAACTTTAATAATCATTCACGGGTATTCCATTCAAAAAAAATCATATGAACATTGATCAATAAAAACTATTATTTTAAAATCATTTGGTTATTCACTGCCATTTTCAAGTATTAGTACCATTTTCCATTCATTGGTATAAAAAATATTTTAGAAATGTTTTTTATAAAAAACCGCTCTTCATTGTCTCTTTAGTAGGAGAACTATTTTTCTTTTAAAACCCATGTTTTATTAAATTTTTTCTAAAATTATTTGGTAAAATAATTTTACCCTTTTTGTATTTTACCAATGTCTTCAAATGATTCTTCTTTTCAGTTTCCAAATAATACAATTTTCAAACTGTTTTACTGTGAAAAAGTAATGTTCTCTAACCTCATATAGAATGTATGGATTTACTCGCTATCATTTCATTGAATCATCATTTACATTTATAAAAGGTTAGTTTTTAAATAAATTTTTTCTAACTTTATTTTAAAATAATGGTTTTTTAAAAATGTTTTAAAAGAGAACTGATATTTTCCCCAAAAATTATTTGAAAAAATATTATTATAGGATTTCAATTAATCAACAATAAAAACCCTTTATTTTTACTCCACATGGGATTTTTTATGTTGATAACATACTTCTTCTTCTTATGTATGGTTTATTATTTATTTTTCCAAGGATATTATTCCTATTCACGTCCATGAATATTGTGTTATTCCCCCCTAAAATTTTAAATATCATGTGATTATTGATCATTGAATTTCATCGTAATTATTGATTTCTTTTATCATGGATATTACTATTTTCAAAAACATATTAGATTTTAAAGGTGGTTTCTACATTAACTGTTATTTACTTATTTTGGTAATAATTGCAAATTTTTTATTCTTTTTTAAATAAGGAATTTAGATAAGTCATGCCATTTATTTTGATTATTCAATATGGGTAATGATTTAAACTAGTAATTACAAGTGGATCCTTAGAATTATATAACTTTGTGATGAATCGGTATATTATCATGAGATATATATGTTGCACAAATCCAATTGGTTTCAATCGGTAGTTTTATACCATCTTTTGAAATGTCTATACGGTATAGGATTTCATGTGCCTTAAACATGACTTCCCTTAAGAATGCATTTACATCACATAATTTTAGTTATTATTTAACAATGATATTTTTTATCAAAATATCTATGTATACATTTAATTTTTTGTTTTTTTTGAATTATAATGTTTTTAGTTTCTATACATTCCATTTTGATTTTTCCTTATATACTTTTTTTAATGGAATGTGTTTATAGTAATTACATTTCCATATATTTTATAAACATCCTTATATATTTATTGATTATATTACTTTTGAGTTAATTTATTTACCATGTGAAAATTAGTATTATTATTTAATCATAATTTATTCTGCTATATTTTTACCTTATTAAAAATTTGGAGTCACCCATATTTTTTTCCTCATCCTAGGAATTTATAAAGTATACAATGAAAAATATGAAACGATACACTATATGAATAATTTTGGTTATCCTTGAATGAAGAAGAAAATAATTATATTGTCTTTGTTGTATTATTTTATAATAAATACACATGTATGTATCTAGTTTTCTAAGACTACTATACTCTTTGGATATTCATGGATTGATTTCTTATAATCATGGAATTATAATTAGTAATAGACATCAGCTCTAAGCTATCACATGTCGGGGTGCAATAGTTGGTATTGAAGGAACATTATTAGTATCTTTGGGTACATAATTTAGGAAAACATAAGTTAGATAACATAACCCTAAGGCCGAATATAAGTATAAGTATAGAAGAACACCCAAAATATTTTTTAAGATGGAGATTATGTGGGTCTTTTTAGAAATACATCCTTATATGGATACTAAAAGCGGGTGTGGTTCTGGTTCAAAAATACATAAGAGTAATAACTCAATTCAAATGTTTTGAGCCTTACATGGGGAAATATGGTATATAGGAAAGGTCCTTACTATGAACCTACATTGACACACCTGGGGGATATGTTTTGGATAATCCATGTTTTCTTTAAAAACCATTATGAATAATTTTAATAGATAAGAATAGTAAATGATCAAATATGTTTTAGATTGAAAAATATGTTGTCATGATTTAGAAATCCGGTAAATGGTATCATGGATTAAACATAGATTAAGGTTGGACCAATATTGATTATGTATTTTTTGGGTATAATAGTTAAATAATAGAATTATTTTTCCCATGGTATTTTGGATATATTAATCTTGAAATGTCTAAGGAATATGTGTTATTTTTGAACCATGTGTTTTAGAAAAAAAGGTATATTTGTTGAATATTGACTTTAAATTTTATATACATATGTTTAATGTTATTGATATCCTTTTGGGATAATATTATTACAAATGAAATCATACAAATAGTCAAATAATATTATGATAATTTAAAAAATGATTGTATTGAAAACATTTGTTATGAGTTTATTTAATGATAAATTTTAGGGATTTCCATTAGAATTATTCTAGAAATTTAAATATTAAGGTTTTAGAAAAGAACCGCATATATTTTGGTTAAAACCCAATCAAATCCATAAAGGTTGTAGATAGTGAACCCATAACCAAAGAATGATAATGGTTTCATGCAAACCACTGACCTAAGAAATATCCTAGTTAATTGGTCACTATTTTTAGTTAAATAATTTTATGAAAAAAATATTATTGATGAACGAGTAGTAACAAATTTGTGGATTAGATATTAATAAATAATAATATTGGTTTTTGAATATAGTTAAAGAAAAATAGTTATAATTTTCACTACATTATAGGCCTTAATATCCTTTAAAAGTTTCTTTTAGTACATGGTGCATTAAAAAATCATTATTGGTAATTGAAATCATGATTTAATTGATGAATTATAATTTTATCGAAGTACAACCAAACGTTATTCTTGTTAATATCAAATTGAAACCTAGAACGCAATAATATTTATTTATACTCCTGGTTAGAAAATTAATTACCAAACATTATGAAAATGAATTCAAAATAATTTTTTTTATTTCCTTAATTTCAGTGGAACCGATGGTCTCCTAAATCATTAAATATTTATGGCTATGAGGCCTCAAAATTTTATTTAGAAAAATATTTTTTGTGATTGGTGAACTCATTAACTCTATATGAATACTAACTAATTTCCTCTAAGTATTTATTTTCCTTTACCATTAATATTTTCAACATGGAGAGAAAGTGACACAATAGTCCATGTGACCTTTGTACATCCCATTCAATCTTTTCTAGAGGATGTTTTACCATCCCTTCTCATAATGTGGGATTTAAAAATAAGAAATAAAAAAAATACCACCATGATCACGTTTAAATTTGGAGGATTAAATTTAAAAATGGAGGGGAGAATGTAACACACCAAAATTCTAAAGTAAGAACCTTATATTTGATAGTGTGTATGATACAAAACACCGATTGCATAAGGGAATATAATATATAGATAATTTATAATATATTTACTATTTAAAATAGATTCTATATATTCCAATAAATGAAAAATTATGTTAAATTGAATTACATGATAAATATACCCTCCTCGATGGCTTTTGTAACAGGAAATAGTGTCCATCCTCAATAGCTTTTTTTACACGTAAGACTGAGTTTGACCAAATAACAATGTATTATTAAAATATTATTCTATAATATGACATGATATAACCTCTAAATTATGTTATTGTTTTTTTATGATTATTAACTAACTTATGAAATTTTATCTATTATATCAATATAAAATGAATTCATTGGTTACAAAATAACGGGAAACAAAAATAAGAATTAATTTGATATAAAAATTTATTATCATTTTTATACTTTCGATAAATTTTTATTTTAATAAACATAATTAACTAAAATTATTGAATGGAATTAAATAAATATATATTTTATATATTCAATAGAAAAATTATATTCAACCCTAGGTTTGATAGGCCTAAGATATGAAAAAACCCAATTTCACACATAAAAACATATATTTTAATGAAGGAAATTTTACTACCTTTTAATGAAGAAACAATTATAAATATGAATTTTGACACATTAATTGATTTAATTTTCAAAATAAACTAAATATTTTAAAATGTGATATAAAAATTATGTTAAGGTGAATTTTTTATATTTTTTGGAAACATATCATTTTTTAATTAATAGTTAAAATCAAAAATTTTAGATCAAAACATCATTTTCATATAATTTATTTATAAAGTTAAATCATATTTAAAATTAGATTTAATATTTAATTAGATAATATATTACCTATTAATATATTTTCAGTCAATGGAATCAATTTCATTTTTAAAATGATTATAAAAACATAGAAAATGTTTTTTTATTTTTACTTTAAAAACCAGGATTGTCGTCTGAACTATGAGATTAAATTTATGGCAATTTATACAACATAAATGTTAGGAATTTGAAAAAATGGATTAGATATTTGGAATCAGTATTATTTAGAATTATAATAATACCAAATTTGTCTTTGAATTAAAATATTAGTAAAAGTGATTAAAATTAATTACAATAAATAAAGTTAAATTAAACTTAATAAGGGAGTAAAATTTAACCCTAAGACTGTAAAGAAACTATAAACATCTCAAATAGCTAAGTTATATACATATATCTACTATATCCTATTGTGGATCGATTTTAAATTTTTTTACACATTCAACTTAATAAATGCGGGAATAATCCCTTGGTCAAAATCTCACAATAGTGTCACTCCTCCCCCACTATAAAAGGCCACCACTTCTCCTCATTCCTCACAACTCTCAAACAAAATAGTTTAGGCCCAGAACACCCCCAAAATGATTTCCAAAATACCATTAGTAGGCCTTTAATCCTCTCTTTGGTCAAAAACCCTTCCAAGTATGTCCTTTGGTATAAACCAAAATTAGTTACCTGATTTCTAAGGTTACGATTTCCAATAGTCTCTTTTCATTAATTTAATTATCCACCACCTAATATGTTTTTTATATAGGTTCATATAATAATAACAGTATCCTAAATATACTAAGGTGTTTTTATATTAATTTTTTTTCCTAAACTCACACACACACATCCTTCTAATGGGTAACAAACATACTATTTATGTGAAAGGTGACATGCCGCCTCACGAAATGATGATAGTTAATTCGTCCATTAATACCTCTCATGGAGGTAATTATAATGTAAAATATGTTTATATATGTTACATATGATTTAAATTATATATATAATCATTTTTAATTATTCTACATCACATATCATTGTACGTCCCAATTTGTGTACTATTGATAACATCTTTTGGGGAAGGGTGGACAACTGCCCTCTCAAGCAATGTCATTCGTTCACACAATTCATGGAATGTATAAAGGATGATTTAAATTAAAAACATTTGAAATAAAAAATATTATATTCATTCCATAATTACCATTATGGAAATATAATATATCCTAATATCTTTTTTACACATTCACAAACATAAAATGTCAAAACATTATTTGGGGACGTGTGGATTATCACCTCCTGAACATGATGTGACTAATTTTTCATCAGAATAATTATATTTATAGGTATATATGATTAAATAACATGGTATTTATGATATAATAATAACTCTTTAATTATATAATACTACTTATCTTCATTCCATAATACTCATTGACAATTGAGATATGTTTTTTGCGTACGTACGACCTACCATCTCCATGATCATACCGTTGATTAATTTTTCATAACCAAAATTAATGATTGATTTTAAAGTTATAATTAATCTATAATTATTATAATTATGTCATATTTATTACTCTATATATGTTTTTAATGAAAAATTTGACCATAGTTTACCTACCAATGTCATTTTCAACACACAAACATAATTTTTTGAAAACACCTGACGTAAATTTAATTGTTTAAGTAGTTGTAAACAACAAGGTAATGAGTGAAATAAAAGAAATGATAAACTTGGAAAATTTTATGAATTAAGTATAAAATTATCATAAATTTAATATAAATAATATGAAAGGATTTATATTTTAAAGGAAACTCAAGGTAATGGATTCACGTATCACCTTTTACATTTGTTAGATAAATGACATGTTCCCCCACTAATATCTTTTTGTTTTGTATCTACTATAAATTTTTTTATATTATATCATTAATAATTTTATCTTCTTGGTATTTTAAACAATCATTAAATGTTATTCCTTCATTAATATGTTGATTTAATATGTTTCCATGTGGTATTGGACAATTGGATAGTTAGAATATTATTTTCCTCAAAAATTACTTGTCTTTCAAGGGTATTTTCATCTAAGGAAATTATATGAAAATTATTAAATAAAACGTTTAATTTTCATTTCCTATGGTCATTAATGATAATTTTAATTTATTAGTACCATTTTACACTCTTTGGTACTCAAATTGTTTTGAAGTTTTTTAAATGATACATGACATTATCCCCCTCTTTAGTCAGAGAACCTGTTTTCATCTAAAACCATGTTTTATTAAAATGTTTTCTTGTATGATTTTAAAATGATTTATTAAGTAATTTTTTATCCTGATTGTCTTATACCAATTTATTTAAAGTAATATTCCTATCACTTAACCAAAAATCCATTTTTCAATCCCCTTTACCATTTAAAAGGAATGTTATTTTACCCCGTCAGACATTTATAGATTTACTCATCGTAATTTCATTGAAACATCAATTGAATGTCTAAATGGTAAATTTTGAAGGAAATTTTTTTCAGAAGTCAATTTCAAGGAAATTTTTTTCAAATTTTTTTATATAACAATTAGGTTTTTTCCTAAATAATTCTTTTAAAATATGTTTTGATATTTTTCAATTCACAACGAACAACAATCATTTATTTTTACTCCTCTAGAAAATTTTATATATTGATATCATCCTTATTCTTCCTCAAGATGGTTTATTTTTTATTACGCCAACGATAGTAATCACAATCACTTCATTTAATCATCATTTATTCACATTGAAATATTCAATGTTCAATGATCATTAAACATTAAATTTTCCCCTAATTATACATTTCGTTTATCATGGAAATTACTATTGCCTAAATCATATACCATTTTACATAAGGTGTATAATCTAATTTTTTGTTGATTATTTAAGGAGATAAGGAAAATTATGTATTCTTTATTCAATAAGGATATTGGATACGGAATGTTATTTTTTTTGATAAGTGCATATAAGGAATTCTTTGGACTAGTAATGATGGGTGGAGCAGGGACTTTGAATGGATCATTGATGCATAGATAGGTTCTCATGAGACAAATTAGTTGCACAAACTAAAGAGGTTTTTATCCATAGTTTTAAACTATCATGTGAATGGTCTCGATTGTATATGTTTTCATGTTCCATAGAGGTGATTTCCATTAAAAATCATTTCCCTCAATAAGATTTAGTTTTTATTCATCATTGAGATTTTGTGTCAACATATCTATAGATACATTTAATTTTCAATTCACTGATTAAATTGAATGTTTTTTGGTTCATTCATTTCCTATATTATTCTTTATCTATATAATTTAATTGCATGTGTTTTTAGTTATTACCTTGCCATATTTTTTATTCACTTCATTCTTAGTATATTTATTATATGGAATTTGAGTTCATTTATTTACTGTGTTATATGTATTATTCTAATTGATTCAAATTTTCTTCTGCTTTATTTTTCACTTACTAATCACTTGATCCCACCCTTATTTTTCCCTACACCTAAGAATTAATGAATTGTACTATGTAATACATGTAAAGATCCGCTAGATAGATAATTTTGTTATCTTAGAATGAAGAAGGAAAAATTATATTCTAATTATTCTATTCTATTGTAATAAAAGACACTTGTATGTATCTGTTTTACCAAGACAACTAAATGCTTAGGCCATTTTGGGCATGATTATTTATAATCATTCCAAGGTAATTATTAGTAGACACCGGATCCAGGAAAAATAGGTTGGGTATACTATAGTTGGTATCAAAGGAAATTTATTAGAATCCATGGCCTTATTTTTAGGGAAAAAATTGGTTTGAGAACATAACCCTAATGTAGAATTTTGGGATATGTATAGAAGAAAATATGAGAATATATTTATGTTATATATTTTCTGGGAATTATTAGAAATATATCTCTTTCAGGATACAACAAGTGGACCTGGATCGGGCATAGATGTTCCTAGAAGTAGTAAATCTGAAAATGTGTTCTGATCCTGGCTCGGGGTAACCGGGTTCATTATAATGGGATTTACTGTTCATGTGGTTTGGCACTCCTCGGGGGTATGTTTATGATAATCTAAGATTAATTTCCAAACAATTATAAAGAATATAAATAGATAATTACAGTGAATGATCAAGGATAAACCAAAGTTGTTTTAGATGTAAAAACTATGTTTCGTGATTTATAGATCCAACAAATGATATTATGTTTAAACAATAGACTAAGGAGAAACCAATTTTGATGACGAATTTTTGGGATTCAATAATTAAACTATAAGAGTAAATTACCATTTCGATTTTGGCTATAAGAATCATGAAATTTCTATAGAATGTTCATTATTTTAGAATCATATCTTTTAGACTAAAAAGGTTATTTTATGTATAATTACATTACATTTTGTAGACATAAGTTTAAAGGTGTTGATAATCATTATATATTATATGATCAATACTAACATCATACTAATAGTCAAAGAATATTATGATAATTTTTTAAAAAAATGGTTGTATTGAATACGATAGTTAATAGTTTATTTAATGATTAAATTTCAAGGATGTAAATTAGATTTATTTTTGAAATTATTTTAATATGGTTTTAGAGAAGGAAAATCTATATTCTGGTGGAGAACCAATAAAATAAAAAAATCCTACAGGTCTTGAATCTTTAACCGAAAGATGATAAGGGTTTCACACCAACCACTGACCAACACAATTTCTTAGTTAATATTCCATTATTTTCAGTTAAACAATTTTATGAAAAATTGTTAATGATGAAATATTAGTATTACTATTAAGGATTATCGGTAAATCTATTAACCATATTGGTTTTGGAGTATAATTAAATACATATAATTAGATTTTTCACTATTTTACATGTCTTATGATCCATTTAAATATTATTTTAGTGCTTCTGGCTTAAAAAAATCATTATTGGTAACTGATTTTTGGATTTTAATTGTTGAATTAGAATTTGATCAAAGGAAAAAAATATTTTCGATTTTCCATATAAAATTGAAACCTATAAAGATTGTATATTCCCTTATATTCTTGTTTAGTAATAGAATTACCAAAAAGTAGGAAATTAAATAGAAATAAAAATTCTTTTAATACATTACTATTTTATGAATAAATATTCTACTAAATCATCAAATATTTATGGAATAGATACCCTTATAATTCAATTCATCAATAACATTTTCATGATTAATGACCTCATTTACTCCTTATAAATATTTATGCTTTCCTTCTAATTATATATTTTCACTTCCCCTAATGTTCTCCTACTTAGAGACCATGTTGGATAGTAGTCCATGAGAACTTAGCACTTCACATTATCTCTTCTCTACAAAAAAATGTTATGATTTGTTCTCACAATGTGCCATTTCCACATAGGAAATGTCAAACAATATATAACCAAGATCAAATTTAATTTGTGTGGAAAAAATTTATTAATGGTGTGTAGAATGTAGTACCCTGAAATTCTAAAGAAATAAATTGTATATGATAGTTTGTATGACACGCTACACAAATCCTTTAAGGGAATATAATATTTAGATACCTTATAATATATTTAATATTTAAAATAGATTATATATTTTTCAAAGCATGAAACACCAAGTTATCATGCATTATATGAAAGATATACCTTCCTCAATATCCCGTGTTTCATGTAAGAGGGACCTTCCTCGATAGCATGCATTACACGCATGACCGAGTTTCACCAAATAACAATGTATTATTAAAATATTATTATTTAATATTATATTATATAACCTAACTATCATGATAGAAATTATGAATATTATTAACTAACTTGTGAAAATTTATGGTTTATATAAATATAAAATTAATTCATGGGATACCAATTAATGAGAAACAAAAATACAAACTAATTGGAGATAAAAAGAAATATTATTATTTCTATAATTCTAACAGAGTGTTATAATAATAAACATAATAAATTAAAATTATTGAATGATTTTAATGAAACATATAAGTTATATATTCAATTAAATATTTTTAATATTCATCCATTAGGTTCCATTGGCATAATATAAGAGCAGCCCTAATTTCAAACATTAAAACCTATATTTTTATAAAGTCAATCATACAACCATTTAATCAAGAACCCATCTTAAATCATATTTTTGAAAAATTAACTAATTTATTATTTAAAAATAAACATTATATTTTAATGTGATTCCTAATGTTAGTTTAGGGTGAATTTTTTATATTTTTCAAAAACATATCATTTTTTAATGAATAGATAAAAATACTAAATTTAGTTCAAAAATATTTTTTCATTTAATTTATTTATAAAGATAAATTTAAATTTAAATTTGTTTTTATGATTATCTAGATATTATTTTGATCAATTAACAGAATTTCTATCATTTTAATCAATTTTAATTTTAAATTGACTATAAAAACATTGCAATTATTCAAATATTTTTTCTTTAAAAACATGCATTTTCATCCCACCTACAAGATTAAATTTAAATAATTCTCTGCCACATTAATGAATGTAATTTAGAAAAATTGATTCCATATTTTGAGTCCTTATAATTTATTATTTCTAATAATACCAACTTTGTTTTTACCAAAAATATTAGTGTAAGTGATTAAACTTCATTACAATGATTAAGGTAAAATTAAGATTAATATGAGAGTATACCACAACCTTATGTCTGAAAAAGATGTATAAAAAATAACAAGAGAAATTGGATGGACATATATTGACCCTATCAAAACATTTCTTGAATTGGATCATTATTTGATCCAATTTCATGATGAAAAATGTGTGAATATTTCCTTTTTCAAAATATTATAAGAGTGCCACTCCTCCATAATAAAAGTCCACAAATTATCCCCATCATTCACACCAATAAAAACTAGTTAGGCTAGTCCAATACCTACTAAAATATAATTACAACATACTTCCCATTAACCATTAATACTTCCTTTGTGAAGAGCCTTCCAAATAAGCTCATGGGTATAAATAAAAAGGAGACACCTGATTCTTACGGTAATAATTTCCAATGATCTATTTACTTTCATTTACTTTTCCACCACCTAAAATATTCTTCTTCCTTGTTAATATAATAAAAATGTTATCCTAAATGTATATATATGCTTCTAAATTAATTTTTTGACCTATAATCACACACACTTCCATTTAATGGGTAAATAAAGTATTGTTTATATTAAAAGCGAACTGCGACCTCACGAAACAATGATTGTTCATTCTTACTTCACCTCATATCATGTTGGTAACT
Organism: Viscum album; assembly: GCA_963277665.1. Lineage (NCBI taxonomy): Eukaryota > Viridiplantae > Streptophyta > Magnoliopsida > Santalales > Viscaceae > Viscum > Viscum album. Next base: position 1,883,738,066 of record OY728121.1, read on the forward strand.
ATGAATGAAAATATAATTATACAAGATATATATGATATTAATTATCTCTCTAATATTATTAACTTCTTTTAAAAAAATTATTTATACTTTCCTTTTTTTTAAATTATAACATCATTTGTGGAAGTGTGGACTGTTTCCCCCTCAAGCGATGTGATTCATTCACATGATACATGGAATTTAAAAATGGTGGTTTCAATTATAGAAATGCGAAATAAAAAATATATATGATATTTATGATATAATTACCTTTTGAGAAATATAATATATAACATTTTCTTATTTCTCTTTCACATAATTAAAAAGTGATAACGTTATTCGTGGACATGTGGACTACCACCTTCTTAACATCATGTGATTGTTTTTTCTTTAGAATTTTTCTATATATAAGTATATATGTTTAAATAATTTTCTATTTAATACATACCTGTTATTCTAAAAATATATAATTTTACATAAGATATTTCCATAATTATCATTGAGAAATGAGAATGTTACTCAAGCATACGTTTGTCCCACCATCTCCATGATCGTAACATTGATTTATTTTTCATAACCATATCTAGTGATTGATTTTAACTGTATTAATTAATGTATAAATATTAAAATAATTTCAGTATTATAATTATGGAGATGTCTTAAAATGAGTCCTTTGACAATTTTTGACCTAATAATAAATTTAATGACACATAAACTAAATTTGGTCAAAACACCCAAGGTAAACATAATTCCTTATGTGGTTGTACATAACATGTTAATAAGTGTAATTAATGTATTGATAAAAATGAATATGGTTCTGAAGAAATTATAGAAGTATCATAATTTTGTTTCTTAGAATGTTAAATGATGTTCACCAAAAAAGAAACTGATGGTAAGGGATTCTCATGTCACTTCTTACATCTGTTCAATAAATTTCATATTCACCACTTACAACTTTTATGTACTGTATATACTACACATGTTTTATAATATATAATTAATAATTTTATATTCAAGTAACATTAAAATTTAATTTAATGGTAATTTTTTCATGAAGATTATGCTTTAATATGTTTCAATGTGGTATGGGACACTTGGAATGTTTAAATATTATTTTCCTATTCATTAACATTAATGATATTTCAATTTTATTTCTATTTATGGAATTCATATGAACATTTTTCAATGCCACATTTTATTTTCCCCTCATATGTTTTTTCATGATCATTTTCTTGTATTAGGACCTTTTTTACACTATTCGATACTCAAAATGTTTTAGAAATTTTTTTTAGGAAACACCGACATTAATTCTCTCCTTATTCAGAGAACCTTTTTTCCAATAAAATACATGTCTAATTAAATTGATTTTTAAATGATTTTGTAAAGACATATTTACCCTATTTTATTTTAAAAATGTATTTAATGTAATATTCTTATTTCCTTCCAAAAAAATCATTTTTAATCATTTTTAACATGAAAAAAAGAATAATCATTTACCACAAATAAAAATTATACACTTATTCATCATCATATAATTGAAGCTACCATGGCATGTCTAAAATGTTGATATTTAATGTAAATGTTATAAAAATTTATTTTCAATTACAATTTTCATCAAAAGGATTTATAAAATAGATGGATGTTTTCCTCAAGAATGATTTTAAAAAATATTTTTCAGTTTTTTTATTCATCAATAACAACAACCCTTTCTTTTTAATTCACTTGGGAGTTGTTGTATTAATACCATCCCCATTATTCCTCTGGATGTTTTATTATTTATTTTTTCAATGATAGTATTTAGATTCACTTTCTTGAATCATTTTTATTCCCTTATAAATATTTAATCTCCAATGATCATTGAACATTGATTTTACCCTAGTTATCTAATTAATTTTACATAGATAATACTATTTTTTAATTAATATACCATTTGACATACAATTTATACATAGAAAGTTATATGAATATTTTGGGAAATATTTATAATTCCATATTCATTACTCAAGGTGAACAATTGATAAGGCATATTTTTTATTTTGATTATTTAAAATAATGAATGATTTAGAATATTAATGATGGTTGGATCTTGAACATTATATAGCTCCTTCAGGAATCTATTAGCTATCATGATATAGATAAGTTGTCAAAATTAAATGAATTTCAATATATAGTTTTGAAACATGTTGTGAAGGGTTTTTATGGTATAGTTTTTCATGATTCTTATTCATGATTTCCCTTAAAAATTCATTTCCCTCACTTAGTTTCATTTATTATTCATCAATGAGATTTTTCATTGACATAATTATGGATACAATTCATTTTCTATTCATTGATTTAATGGAATTTTCTCCAGTTTCGTAAAATTTCAATTTTATTTTTACATATCTACTTCTTTGAATGGCATGTGTTTATATTTATTATCTCACCATATTTTTTATGGACTTTCTTCTTATTTTAAAGATTATATAGCATGTGAATTCAGTAATTTACCATGTCATTGTAATAATTATCATTGATTCATTATTAATTACACTATGTTTTTCCTTAATGATCATTTGATCTCATTCTTATTTTTTTCAACTCCACAAGAATACAAGAAGGGTACTAAAGAAGACATGAAAGGGTACGATAAATGAATAATGTTGTTATCCTAGAAACAAGAAGGAAAACATTACGTTGCAATTAGAGTATTGTTTTATACTAAAAGTATCAGGTATGTATCTGGTGTGTGAATACAACTGGACTCTGTATTCTTTTGGGGAATGATTCCTTATAACGACTCATATGTAATTAGTAGCAGATAATGGCTCCTGTCTATTTGGAGTCAGGGCATTACATGAATGATATTTTTAGAAATCCATGGATGAAGATAATGGTTTGATGTATGTTTTTGGTTAATTAGTTAATGACGAACCATAATTTATCCTACACAACAATCCAATTTTATTTTTTTCTTAGTATATATATTATTTTTATACGTCATTTAATTTTTTGAGTGGTTTTGTATGAAAACACAACTATTTATTTCACATTATGTCATGATTTATTACATATTATTACACACAATACAATGCAAAAGATTGATAAGTCTAGTGTATTTCAGAAATACATACATTAAATGACAACATAAAATAAGAAATAAATCATCTTTGTTGAAAACATCATTAACAAGCTCACACTTAATACTCTATGGAATAACCTGGTGACATACATAGAAAGGGGTGATCTATAAAGAACCTTAAGGTAATAAACAAGAAATGAAATGAATAGAATAATACTTGTTAAAAAAATATGCATATCAGTGGGACATAAAATGGGTGAGTATTAAAAATATGGAAAATGAGGCATGATATAGAATGAAAAAAAAATGAAGCATTGAAAATGTCAAAACATCTTAGAACACTCCATCATAAACATTGGTCAAAGATAACCTTACAAGACATCATGGTGGAAAAAGTCACAAAAAGGAATTAGGTTCACCCATTTTCCCAACATGTTATCACATGAGACAAAACATTACCCAATGCATTGAAGCTCTATATAATTCTAGGTACACCCATCAGATTAATTTCATTCCCATTCTTAAGTGTTCTATGTAGATTATAAATCATGGAATCATTTATCATAAAAAAAATTTCCACGATCATGGAGTGTGGAATAATTAAATGTATGTACCTAATAAGGATGAATAATTGAATAAAGGTTAACAATTTTCATAGGAAATGTGTATGGGTATTCACGATATGATTTTTTAACAGAAAATCATGGTGAAATTTAGACAGAAAAACGTTTTCATGTTAATATTCATAAAATTGGTGGATGAGAGTAAAAGGGGTATCTCATCATTTGGAATGAAAATGGAAAAAATAGGTACATGTAAAAACATTTTCCAATAATATGAATTTAAAAATATAAGTCATAAGATAATAATGAAATTTGAATACAATGGAGAAGGAGATAATCCCCTACTATGTTTTGGAATGATAACAGGTTTCCACAAAGGATCATGTAAGAGATTAATGAGAGTGAAAGGGGTATATCGTAATTTATAAATCAAATGGAATGTATGGGGGATATGGAATATCATATCCCAAAATAAATAAATGGTAATTAAAAGTAATAATAGAAAATAATTTCATGAATAAAAAGGAGAGAGCGAGATCCCTTAATAAATTTTGGCATGCAAACGGGTGTTCATAATGGCTCATGATAGGGATTAATGGTAGTGTAATGGGTCTTTAATCATATATTAATCAAAATTATATTGATAATGTTTTATTAAAACATACGTAAATGACTAAAAAAATGGAAACTAAGAGGGATAACAGAAAAGTGGTTCTTGAATGAAGAAAAAAGAGAGAAATACATTACCTTGAGTGTGTGTCTCTAAGTGATTGGGATGAGCTTCTTGAGAGGTTGGGACATTGTGGGAGGAAAATAGAGTGGGAATGGAATAGTAATGAAGTTATCCAAGGATTTTTTGGGAAGATAAATGGATGGGTTAATTTAAGAAAAGTGTGGGGAAGCCATTATTAATTCCCAAACATAGGTTTTTGACATTATATGATAAAATAACCAAAACCAAAAACACTCCCTGGTTTTTGGAAATTTTTCTTCTAATGAGAGTTTTTTTGATTATTTTATATGTTTAATGTTCTAAAATTGTGAAATATTACCCATTCTGATGTGTAAGTGACTCCTAATCATAAAATAAATTATTTTAAAACCATAAATTATATTAATGGTTTTTGATGATTCATAAATAATTTATAAAATCAATAAAGTAAAAATTAAATCACATAATTTTGAAAGGAAAACAAATACTTTCTCTTGGATATAGTTTATAGTATATAATAAATCAGTTTTGTTTCATCATGATTTTATAATACACACAGAATATTTATACAGTATTTTTGTTTTACACAAAATTCAACAGCCTCAAAATTTATAAGAAATTCCATGTTGGATAATTTTGATGTTCTCATTCCAAAAATAATTAATTATATCAAAATAACTTTTTATATATTTAAATTTTCTCTTTTAAACTATGAATCGATATTTATTGTGAAATGTGGTGTTTTTTTACTATAATAGTTTTTGAACTATTATAGAAATTTCATTAGACATCCTAAGCATTATATTATCAATTACATTTATCAATAATTAATAAATAAATTATTTTATTAAATTAGAATTTATTCAAAAAAATCCATTAATTCATTAAAATAAATTTATAAATTTAAATTTTATATTTTGTTTAAAAAGAATTTCTATTATATCTAATCAAAATATAATTCTTATGAAACTGATTACCTAATCATTTATAATTTAAAAAAAATTTAAAAATAATATCATAATTTTAATTAAATTTAAATATAAATATTCTTTCTATTAGGTTTATTTTGTTTCTAGTCTTTGATAAATTGCATTTACCAATAATTAACTTTTTTGTAATAAATATTTTATGTGGTAACTATTCTAACATTCCAAAAAACTAAGTTGACCTTATTACCTAATATTTATTAATATGATTCATAATATTTAATACCTTTTATTAAAATCAATTAAAAAATTTCTAATTATAAAATTTTATAAGAAACTTGCAAGCATGATGGAAAGTAATTCTCCAAAAAATGAACTTTTTATAGAAAAGATGATTTTTCGTAAAAAATATATCTAGAAAAAATCATTATATGAATTTTCATTAATAAATATTGAAATAAAATCTATAAATTTCATTTATTTAATTATTCAATAGTGGTTAATGGATTTAATTAAAATAGAGATATATTAGCCATTTTTAAAAAGTTTTAAAAAAGGATTGTTTAATCCTATAAATAAAGATATACAAATTTTTATATTAAGATTATTAAAATGTACATAGTTATATTAACTATAACTAAATAATAATTATTTAACATTTATATCAAAGTAAAATAAAAAAAATTTATATTATATTATTTAATTTACCAAATGAAATGACAATTTTTCTTAAAAAGAGTATTTTCACTCTTGACTAAAAATATATATTTTCTGTTAAATACCATGTTTCAACCTATGTAAATTTTTATATGATAATATCAAAAATAGAGTTTGGTTTATCTAATATATTTTATAACTGTTCTAGAAAAAATTATAATATTATTTTATTAAAATGAAATAAATTTTTTTTTTGAAGAAAACAGATTTTGGAGAACAAAAATACATTACAAAAAATGTTTGATTGTCTAGTAAGTACATATCAATATATTTATGACACATATTTAGCCCAAAAATTAGTTATTGATGCATATTTCATCAAATTTAATGGAAATGTAAAATTGTACATATATAAATAATCATTTTTTTTTGGTTCTGTGTTACAATTCACTTATTCTATGAAACTGATATATCTCGTTTAAAAACTCATGGTGTTAAATTTTCTCCCTTTAATAAATTTCAGTCCCAAAAATTAAAATTTATAGCTGTAAGATATTTCTTGACACTTGAAAATACCTTTAATGAAATCTTAAATCAAATAAAAGTTAGTAAAACATCCTCTTTTAACGATATAAAGGGGAATTTGAAGCATATCACATAACTCTGTTTCCTAGTAGGAGAACATTAGGGGGAAGTAAAAACATATACATGGACGATAAAAATTAAACAAAATAAATACTAGAGTGTGATAGAGATCATGGTCAAGATAAATTCAGTGAGCACAAAACCATAATTCTGTGACGGGTAAAATGTCTATCAATTCATCAGAAATTATTATAATATGAAAATAGATTTGTTTCTAGATTCTCTTCACAAATATAAGGAAATTAATTGTCATATATTCTAGGAATATTAGGAAATATACATTCATGAAAATTATATTTTCATCTATTAATAAATTTCAAGTATAATCTCATTTTTCTCCCAATAATGAATACTCAAGATAAGATTTTTATTCATGAACAACTAGACTAAGAATTTAATGAATCACATAATCTAAAAAAGGTCAATAAGATATTCCTCCAATATTTACTAAATCAAAAATGGATTACATAATATAATATAGCACCATAATACCCTAATATATGAAATTCTACAAATAATCAAAATGGTTTAAAAGAGATCATTCATCATATAAATACCCATATTTAACACTAATAACCTCCAAATTCAAGAATATTTTAACCAAATTTTATCTCACCCTTAATAATATACATCCAATAACATAATAGAATTCTTACTAAATAGTAAAAATTTATCTATATTCCTTAACCAAAACAAATCCCTAAATATCATCAATAGAATAAAAATAAAATATATTTTATCTTACATTATGTTTTTCTAATAAATCCTTCATCATAAAAATCATAAAAATGGAATCAATAATTTTTAAAACAAGGATTATACATGTCATCCTTAGATTAGTTGGGTTTATGCAAAATCTAATAACTATAATGGTATATCATTTCCTTAATCACGTGTTTTAGAAAATACCTCATTATTACTAAATCAAATTTATATGTAATCAGTACCATTAAAAATATTTTTCAAATACTTATATAAAAACAATTAAATAAAAATCCTTCTATTTTTAATGATTGATATTTCAAAAATGTGATAGATACAGTACTTATTAGACATAATATTCATATACAAATACCTAAACTTTTTAATACTTCCACTTCAATGATTTTAATTACATAGGTCCATAGTGAAGGATTTAACCGTTAGATTATGGAATTGACTAAGATAATGCCCATATTCTAACACAAAAGTCATTAACCAACAATTGGTGTTACATGATGATATTTATTCCCTTCCCTCAAATTATTTACTATTTAATTGGGAAATTGGATACTTTATGCCCAATTTTTTCTATACATAAAAAACCATAGAGTTCCACTGGGAAATTTCTCTTAGCGTTTCTTCAAATATTTTTGACACCCATAAAAATGTATAATCATTCCTTTATTACCATTATCGTTTGAACTTTCTTGGGATTTTATCTTCCACTTCTTTGATGTATTTGGAAGTTTAACTATGTTACATTTATTAATTGTGACTTCTGTTAGCAGGTTGGGCATATTCATAATATGCCTTACTTGATCTCCCACCATGTGAGGATAGTCATTTTGGTATTCAATGTATTTCCGATCGGGTTGTTTGTTGAATTTGTTCTACCTTTTTCTATCCATTGAATAAAATAATATGAAAAATAGGGATGAGTAATTTAAAAAATAATAAACACTAAAACATGAATCAAATAACATTAATAGATTTACATATAAATGACATGTGTTTCCTTAAGATTAGAATTTTTATAATATAATCTATGTTATCCATTAGCTATTTCCAGTCATAGACTCTTGTGACCATTCTTTTACCCTTCAAATTGTTCATAATAAACTTGGGAAATTACTAAAGAGTATCACCAAGGATTTTCAGACTAACAATATTGTAAGGCCTATTGTCGACCACTAGTTACCGATCGATTCTATCTCAATGCGGTGTTTTGGGACATTCTCCTCGGGTACATCTATTCTTGATCCATATCTACATATAGTATCATGATAGGTTTTTATTTCCATGATACACCACTTACACTATACATACCATAATTTAGGGATTTTTTCATATAAATATTATTGTCCGTATGACATTCACTCTAGTTTTCTAATCTTAATCCCAAAAATAACTAAACTGCCCTTGGATACCAACTATGAAAACCATGGTCTATATTACACATTAATTCATGATTGATTACATAATATTATATAAAATATAACTAGGAATATCAAATAGAGTAGTTTATTTGGGAATTATGTTCAATAAATTACAACCTAAAATAATTAATACAACATCTTTATTGAAAACATCTTTAACATTTTCACACATAAAACTGAATTGGATAACCTAGGGATATACATAAGAATGTGGTCAGATATAATGCCCAGATAGGGAATAAACCTGGTATAACATGATGAGAATAAAATATTTTAGATAACAGGACTATCAATGTGACAAAATACAAGGAAATTACTATAAATATGTACAATGAGGCATCATATAGCGTGATAACAAAAGGAAACATGGGAAATGTGGAAAGAACATAATACATTGCATCATAAATATTAGTTAAGGATAACAATACAATATGCCACGGTGGAAAAAATCAAAATGAATTTTTTTACTCCATTTCAAAACATTAAATCTCATGATACTAAACATTACCCAATACATTGGGGAACTGTTAAATTTCTGGTGCACCCATCACATTCATTTCATTCTCATTATTAACTATGAAACATTGACCATAAAACATGAAATCACTTCTAATAACATTTTATTCCACGATCATGGAGTGTGTAATACATACATGTAGGTCCCAAATAAATAAATATAATTAAATAACATTGAACACACTATATAGAAAATGTGTATGGGTATTTACAACATAATTTTTTATCATGGAAAATCCTAATAAAATTTCCACCACATCACTGTGTCATTTGAGAATTCATAAAATATTTTGGTGAAAGTGAATGGGGTATAAAATAATTTTTAAATAAAAATTTAATTAATTTTTAAATGAAAAAACATATCCCATCAATAGTAAGTGGAATATATAAGGCATATTATAATTATTAAATATAAATGAATAGGAGAAAGAAAGTATCCCTTAAAAAATATGATCATGATATAGGATTACATAAAGGTTCGTTCTTGGGATCAATGAGAGTGGAATTGGTATCTCATAATTTATACATAAAATGCATATTATGAGGTATATAAATGATCATAACCCAATATTAAAAAATGGTAATTAAAAGGAATTTCATAAAAAAGGTGTTTAAATAAAAAAGGATATAGGGGGATCCATTACAAAATTTGGGCATGGAAACGGGTGTTCATAAAGGCTCATGGGAGGGATTAATGAGATTAAAATGTATATCTAATAACATGGAAATAAAAATTTAAGAAATACGGTTTTAGGAAAACATATCCAAACAATGATAAATGGAAATAAAGAGGCTCAAAATTATAGTGGTTCTAAAATAAATAAAGAAGAGATAAATCCCTTACATTAAGAGTGTGACTCCAAAATCATGGGAAGAGATACTTGAGAGAATGGGGGAACATTTATTAGACCCTAAAGATGAGGAAAGTGTAAGTATGCCATATAAATATTTTTAATGATGAAAAATGAGATATTGTATGTGTTTATATAGGAAAATAGTGAAGAGTTATGTATTATTTCCCAAACATAGGTTTCAGAATATATATAACAAAATAACAAAAATCCCAAACCTTGTCATCATTTTTAATCAAGGTTTTTATCAAATGCTAGTCGTTTAAATTATTTTATACATATATGGGCCGATATTAATAAAATAATACCCTTTCTGGTGTGGAAATAAGTCATACACTTAAAAATATTTTAATACATTAATACATATTATTTGATTTGGGTGATGCATAATGACATTATAAAATTAATAAAATAGACATAAAATCACACTAGATTTATGATAAAACATATATTTTTCCATTGATACACCTTATAGTATATATTAAATCATGTATTGGTCATTATGATGACATATTACACACCATATATTTATACGGTATTTAATTTTTAACTAAAATTGTAATCACATAAAATTGTGAACAATTCACCATTTTATAATAACATCATTTTGATTGCAAAAATAATATTACATTTTTCAAAATTGACATATAAATATTTAAATTATCACTTTTAAAATAATAATTGACATTTATTGAGAAATAGTGGGGTTTTTTACAATAACGGTTTTCAAACCATTATAAAAACTATAATAGACAACATAAACATTATATTATCAACTTCATTTATCGATGAAAATTTAATAAAAATATTTTATTAAATTCGAATTTCTTTCTGAAATATATAATTTGATAAAAAGAATATTTTAATTTAAATTGCATATTACTTAAAAAAATTATCGTACCAATATTTAATTTATATTTAACTAAATACATAATCATTTTTAATGTAAAAAATAAGGAAAAAATATAATAATTATTTTAATGAAAAGGATATATAAATACTCATAGTATTATGGTTACATTTTTTCTAGTATTTGTTAAATTATACTTACCCTTAACTAACCTATTATTTTATCAGGGTAATAAATCTTTACTATATTTACTATTCATGTTTTTTTAAACATTGTTCAAATTATTAACAAATATTAATTATGATGATTCTAAATATGGAATCCATTTTATTAAAATAAATTAATAGGGGTTGAGTGATTTTATTTAATAAAAACCCCTGAGCACGGTGGAAAGTGGTTTTCCAAACAAATGCATTTTTAAGGAATATATTATTTTACATTAACTCTATAAATAGTAATACAAATTATTGGAAAATAAATTCATTGGGATAGATATATAATAAAAAATTATCTATTTTATCAATATGGGTAACATTAATTAATTAAAATAGAGATACATTATGCATATTAAAGTTGTGTTTAAAAAATGTATTTTAATCCTAAAACTAAAAAAACTAAATTCCAATATAAAAATGATTAAAATTTACTTAATAGTATCAAATATAACAAGAGATTATATAATTTAGATAAAAATTAAAATAAAATAATAATTTTAATTTAATGTTAATTAATTTATCAAAATAAATGACAGTTTTACATAAAAATTGTATTTTAACTATTCACTAAAAAATCTAATTTTTTTATAAATCCAAAATTATCATCTTAAGTTAATTTTGATACAATGATATCAAAAAAGAATTTATTTTTATCTAACACATTTTTTATGAGTTCAATAAAATAATCATAACTTAATTTTTATAAAAATCAATAAAAACATTTTGTGAAGAAAGCTTATTTTAGAGAACAAAAATATATTACAAAAAATTTGATTGATTATTTAAGAAGTAAATATAAATATATTCATTAAATATATATATATATATATTATAATTTGGATAATGATAATTATATTGCAATATTTAATTTAATGGTTAATTTGGTCATATTTAAATAATCATTTTTTGTATGGGTTTGGTGTTTCATATCGTATAGGCTATAAAACATAGTATACCTTTATAAAAACTCAAGGCGTTACATTAAAAAATTTAATATTTAAATTTTTTATATTATTTAATGATTATAAAAATTAAAAATAAAACATGTTGAATTAATTATCCTTGTTACATATTTGTCTGTTCGTACTAAGGTGGCTTAATTATTGTTATTTGTAAAATTCATTTGATTCCCCTAGATTAAAATGTTTATTTGTAGGGGAATTGGATGTGTAAATAGTTTTTTTTATTTTTCACATTAATTTTAATGTTTCAAATTCTACCAAAATTTTTAATTATTATATAATGTATTGATATTCATATAAAAAATAAATTCTATTGAATTATGAAAATGGAATAATTATTGAATTTTATGTTATTTCAATCATTATTGATAGGAATTGTTAATTTTATTTTTTTAATTGATTATTTAATTTCAATTTTTAAATAGTGAATGAATTTTGAGACATCATAGAAATTATAGTTTATCCCATTCAACCACTCATTTGAATTTTGAAACTAAAATTTTATATTAAAATAATTTTATTTAGGTATTTTATTAAAAAAAATTAACATAATGATATAAAAATTTATTTTCTTATCATGACTTCATCATAATTTGGGATGGATTACATTTCCCACAAGTTTGTATTATAAAGGATTTATTTGACTCAACCACAACTCACTATTTGGGCCATAATGATTTCATAAACGTTATGATTTTTCAAAAATACGGACATGATATAGGGAAAATAAGGGAAAATATTTCTTTTAATACTGGAACCCTAAAATTATTTCACTATGACAGACAACCTTCAGGTGAATGTTTTGGTGTTTATTTTCTATTTTTTTTAATTCCATTTTTTATATAATTTTTAACCTGATCCTCCACTTCACATTATATATAATTATTATTCACTTTTTTATAATTTCATTAAATGTTAGAGTATTTTTATAATTTATTTATCCTTTTATATATGTTTTTATTCATTTTATTTTATCATTATTCAATCTTATATTATAGATTTCTATATCGTTTTTCCATTTATTTCTATATTTTTTCCATTTTTCTCTCTCCCACATAAATGGGATCTCATATAATTATAATAGTGATTAGATAACTCCATAAATATCCAAGGGGGAGTAATCACATGCTAAACACAAGACAGTATGAATTTATGATTAATTTTTTCTTTATTATATGGTTTGATTCGAGGATTACCATTAGAGATGGTAATTTTCCTCCCCATGTTTTTCTAATGATTAACTTCTTATTTCTTCACTATATTCAATCTATTGAAGACATGGTTATAAAACAAAATGATGTGTGTGATGTATATCCACAATCAAGGTAAAAGGGGATCTTCACATTCTATATAGTGTTCTCTTTAAGAAATTATGACACTAATAATATGGGAAATATGGTTTACCCTAGTTAATTATATTAACATAATTTCATCATTTATTAAATTAAGTAGTATATTTTTCACATACCGATATTATTCTAAGAAAACACTTTGTTTGATAACTTACATGATATGTGACATCGAGGTTAAATGAATAACTAAATATAATTATGTTGTATTTATAACCTATCCATTTGAATGGTCGTTATATATAAGATTAACTAAATTTTGAAAATATATTTTCAACATGTTATAAAATTAATTATTGGGTGACTAATTAATTAAAACTTAATATAAAACCAATTGGACATTATTGATGTGTTTTATAAAAAATAATATTTATGCCCGAAAAGGGAGTCTATAAATTAAGATAATCTCTATTAATGGGAGAACATAAGGATATTTTTATATTATATATTAAAAAAATTTACATTCATCCAATATGTATTATAGGCATAAGATAAGAACAAATCTAATTTTTCTCATAAAAGGTGTATGTTTCTAAAATTAGTTTTAAGGAAATTTAATGGAAATAATTTTTTAAAGGAAAATTTTGAAAATATTATATATTTTTAGAGAAGAATAATTTACAATTTTGAAATCAGAATATTAAAATTTACATGGGTTCTTTTTTTGATATATTTATTTTTTGGATTATAAGTGAAACATAATGAATTTTAACAGAAAACTATAAGATCATGACCTTTTTGAGTTATCTCAAGCATAAATTCAACTAATTTTATTTTTTTTGAGTTCCTTTATTTGTAGTTATGTCTTTGGGTGCATTTGGGTAGAGTTTTATGATATAGTTTGAGAAAAGATGTTGTGTATGGTTTGCACATGGTTTCTAAAAACTATGTGGATACCAAAGTGACATTGTTTGCTCTCTGGTCTTTTGAGGTAGTGGATACAGAATGGATTAAGTAGGGTTTGAGTGTTTGTGAGAGGTATATATAAAACTTTCCCCCTTGAAGGAGTGGCCAATGCACAATTAGCACACAATTTTTTCTAACCGTTTGTCTTAATTGTGTGTATGCCAACACTGAGATCCTAAAATTTTGGACCTCACTCGTTGTAAACATTAAATGAACTATTTCACCACCTATGCAGTACTAACCCAGGATTTTACATTCCTAATCATAAAGAAAGGTTATCCCATTGACCTGAAGGGATTTCAAGGCCTTACTGACACCGTTCTTCGAGATCAAAATCCTGAATTGAAGATCTGTTCTTCTCCTGATACGTGGATTTCTTCATGATACTTCCCCAATTCATTCTTCAATAATTCCATGATATTTTCATGGAATTTATCCTCTTCTTTCTTGGACCAAAACATATATGGTGAAATCATGATATGGTATTGAGAATCTAGATCTAGATTTATGAGATCTAGATGTCTTAGATATTTATTTTTTAGGTATTTAGATACAGAACTTTTATCAACATAGTTGTTCTCCTCAAGTTTTTGTGATTTTATATTAGGAAAAAATCCACCAAAAATTCATTGTGGGTTGTCTATATATTATTCCTATAGTCATGTATATGATATATATAAGAAAAATTGTAGAAATGATTGCATCATTTAGTAATTGATTTTCATGAATTTGGTTAATAATATTGAAAACAGTTTTTATTAAATCATTATTGAAATATGTGAATAATTGGGAAATTAATCCTCATAATAACGGGTTGATCAATTCGACAATTAATTTTATTAAATTGATTTTAAGACGTTGGGGATGTAGTCTAGATAATTAAGTAGGGGATTAATTATGAAGTATTGAAATGCCTATGTTAAGATAATTAATTGTGGATTACTTATGTTCCTTTGAAAATATGATCTAGATAATTTATTGTCGTATTAATTACTGAAATTTAATATTATAATGAGAGAATTAATTATGGAAAATTAATTATGTAATATTAATTGTGATATTTATTTATTATTTGATGGATTAATTAATGGTTTGAAGCACTTATTTAATTTTTCTGTTAACTCATTTAATGGATGTCTTTATATAATTTTTTAATTAGTAATTTGATTGGGGTGGATAATTAATTGATAAATTATTTATGTGACAAAGAACAGGAACACAGTCATTCTAAATTGAGAAGCACAAATGGTAACATGGTCATCATTATTATACGTGAAGAGAATGGTAATATGGGCATTCTAAATTGAGAAGTATACATGTTAACAGGGTCATTATACTTATGAGTAAAGATAATAGGAACATGGTCATTCTATTGAGGAGTAATCATGGTAACCTAGTCATCTAAATTACACTTGTGATATTGGTAACTTTGAAAATGTGGCTTATAAATGTTGAAATAATGAATGGAAATAATGGCCCTCCATGTAATGGCCCCACACAAGAATATTCGAACTCTGAAATTAGTTGAATCGTGTATTTTGATATCATAAAACATTTGAATACATCAAGATTTGGAAAGAAAAAGGTAACGAGATACGATATTAAAATGGGAAAACTTTGGGCTCTTCCATGATATGAAGCTAGTATTGTGGTATGGATCCCCTTGGGAACACTAGAGATAATATAGTTTGATAATAATAATTGAAAATTTGATAAAATTTCTATTATTTAATTGTACATATGTATTTATAGAACTACATGAACTCTCATTTGACTAGACTTGTTTTATAAATTGTTTGTAGTGGCTTACTGAGTTTTACTCAAAATCTATTCGAGATTCATGGTTGCGGCCCAAACTGATTACATTGTTTCTTGATTGGATAAGGGAAAAGGCCCTAATATAGGTTGCTGATTGAGGTGGAGGATGGAGAAGGGAACCCGACATGGTTCAAGAACTATTTTCAGAGTCATAGTGTCTTTACATTTAGTTTCATTATAGACACTTGACACTTATATTGGCATAGAATGTTTTCCTTTTAAGTTGAGTATTGCCTTACCTATTTGGTTATCTTGTGACATGAGTATTGTTCTAATTATATATGCTTCTACTATTGTTTATTTACTTCCAATACAGTTTTACTCTGAAAAAATAGGGTAAAGAATCTCCATGAATTGCTTATCATACCCTCTCTTATAGTAGACATCCTTTAGCATAAAGTGGAGGCTCACTTGAGGTCATGTGGCGAACCGACTCAGGGTACCATCGGGTGGCACCCAAGTTGGGATGTAACAATGTGGTATCATTGGTCCAATTTTCATCCTTCTTATTTTATATTACAATTTTGGGAAAGGTATATATGATCCTAGGAAGAGTTGGGGCTTGGTAATGAGCTCGGACATGGGATTTAAAAACCCATGTATGGGGGAAATCCCAAGTACTCAAGGTGGGATTGTTGTTATTATTTTTTTTGTTATAGTTGAATATTATTTCACCATCGGTGACGCACTTGTTGTGTGACGTGATTATTGTTACTGAGAATTTTTTAGTATTGATTCATGGACTATAATGGAATGACAGTTGAGTCTATATGCATTATTCTAGGCACTCATGTTTTTGGTGACATGAAACATTTTAGGCAGTCATGGGAAAATAGGTAATGGGTAAGTTTTTGACCATAAACTAGTCTCCTTATTGTGAGATTAAAATAAAAAATGGTTCCCAAAATGAATTCAAAAATATCATAAAATGATGAAAAATGAGAATAATTGGGAGTCAAAATGAGAAACTTAATAGTGATTTTGTTTTTACCTTTGTTAACCCAAACCAAGGTGTAGGATGGTTAAGGGCAGCGATATCAACTTAGTTTTGACCATGTAGTGTGGTGGGGGAAATGGATTGTTCTTATTATATCCTATTACATAAATGTTATAAGGTTGAGTTGGTCGGATTGGATACACAAGAGGGGGTGAATTGAGTTCCAATTAAAAATTTCTATTAAAAATATGTCTCTTAAAATCCCCCTATTTAAAAACAATATTAAATTGTGGTGAATTTATACTGATTGTAAATGTTCAATTAGTTTCTCAAAGATTGATTAGATCTCAGTTAATTTAATCTGAATAATAAATTAAAATTTCAAGCTAACTTTCTAGTTTACAATAATTATAAACAAATGAAAATTTTACTATCAATGTAACATTAAAACAAATTATATTTCAATGTAGTTAGCAACGTAATATGAAATATATAGTATACTTATAACTTAAACCAAAATGCACATTAGATGTAACCAAGAGGTTTTGTCTCAAGCCGAGACATAGTCCTCTCAAACAATTTATATAAATTGATCCACACCCTGGATCGGGGTAAATAATAGTGCAAAGACTGTCCAGGTTCAAAGACCTATACCACAGTTCTACGTGGGAAGAAAACAACAGCTTACAGCTATCCAGGTCTTGCTCAACCTCTACCACTATCCACAGTGGGATACAAGGGAGTTATAGAGTTTGAATGAGGATTTATGAATCCTCTAGCTTAGCTTATGAGAGAGTGTGTGTGTAAAATAAATAGGGTACAAACACTGCTTGAAATGTAAATAAAAGAATCACTAGAGTAAGTATGAATGAGTTTCGAAAGTCTTTAGTGATTGGAAGTGTAGCTCTGGACTCATTTGATTGGTTATAAAACCTTCTATGTCCTTCTATGGGTTTTTTCTGAAAAAAAGAGTGGGATTTTCTTCCTCGGTTTTCATGTTCAGCTTATCATCCTGAGTGCATGAAGTGTTTGTTGTAGTTATTCACTCAAGATGTAGCTTGTGTTATCCTCTATAAATGAATTGCTTCATGTATATCCAGTGTTCTTGGATTATGAATGTAGTCTTTCCGTATTCATAACTTTTCAGCTCTTGCTTTACTCTTCAAGAACCTTCTTAGTTTCTTTCCTATGATCTTCATGTATTCACACACTTCCATCTAGATCTTTAACTTCCGTTTTATAGATTTCAGCTCCAGCAAAAAAGAATTATTACCTTTTCCATGGGTACTAGGTACGGTTCCCTAACATGCCAACAGATATCATTAAATAACATTAACTGCATTAAAAACAAAAAATGTAACTGTAATATTAATAAATAAATAATATTGAGAGTATAGAGTTTGACGGGTTGGTCGATCATTAGTAGCCTTCTGTTGGTAGATGTGTACGGTGGACTTTGTGTAGTAGTGACCTTCTATCAGTATCTCTTTGAACTTGTATCGGTAGCTCCTGATATCGGTAGATCTTACTCTATGAATCGGTAACTTTTGGTATCGGTAGCTCTTGATCTATTGGTAGCTCTGCTTTATATCGGTAGCTTCATTCTGTATCGGTGACTCTGTATATTGGTAGATATTGGTCTATCAGTAGCTCTAGTCTATCAGCAGCTCTTTGTATAGGTGACTATCTGTATCAGTAGCTCACTTAGTTCCAATGATTATGTGTATCTGTAGACAAATGCATATCGGTAGCTCCATTCTATACTACTGGAAGACTTGTTCTATTGGTAGCTATCTGTATAGGTGACCTTGTTCTACGCTTACTAGTGGACTTGTACATATCATTAGCTCTGTGTATCGGTGACCTTATCTTATCGGTGACTCTGTCTATCGGTAGAATATGTCTATCGGTAGACTAAGTTCTGGTAGCTCTATATCAGTAGCTCTTCGCAAATCAGTGAATAACACTTATCTATTTTATGCAAAACATATCTGATTGGGTTAGAATTACTTCAAAACGTATATAAACAACAATATACATTGATTATCATATTTCATGGATTATTTTAATATTATAATCAGATAGAATTTCATAGATTGAGTGAATTAGAATATAGATAAACATTAATTGGGATTATCAAAGTATTTGAAAGAATAATTGGGATTATCAAAACAGGTGAGGTCAACAATATCCCCCCTTTTGCTAATCAAAACTTATGGTATTATAGTTTTAAAATAGTGAGTAGTTGTATCAGAGAATTATATCATTAAATTCAATTATCTCAGAGAAAATAGTATGTTATAGAACATAATGTATCAGAATAGAATTAAATGCAATGATATCAGAGGGGAAAATCATGGTATCTCTTCCTTAGATAATATTTCTCCCCCTTTTTGACAATCAAAAAGTGGGAAACAACAAAGAGAAGTGGAAAGGAATGAGAAAGAAAAGAAATCCAATTGCATTATATGTTGCAAAAAGGTACATAGAAAGAAAACATAATACAATGGATTCCTATCAAACATATTATCCTCCTATTCAATCCACATCTCAATGTGTGATTTTCCCTTTAGATCAGAAGAGGATTCAGACTGTGTTGATGCTGGTGAAGGCTAAGGAATTATGGAAATGATCACATGGGGCTGAGCCCCAGAAAATATGCATGGCCTATACTGAGGAGTTATTTGAGTGATCATAGGTGTAAGGCTTCGAACGGCTTGTGATAGAGTCATCTGAACAGGAGAAGCAGTAGAGGCAGAGGCAGGTAAAGCTAGAGGTACAATCACTGTCCTAGCATCTACATGTAGGAAATCCAACAAAAGATTTCTGAAATACATAATTATTCCTCCTCCACTCTCCATAGCAGGTATGAAATCATACTTGTTCTCCCTGAATTTTTCCAAGGCTGGAGTAAATTCCTATAGTTTGCCGACTTTCTCTCTGAAGGATTGATTGACATGAAGTAACTTCTGGTTTTCCAACAGATGTTTGAAGTGATTGTTGAGTTTATTATTGGTGTAAACCTTTTGGAAATATGAATTTACCTTCTCTTTCACTTCTTTCTGAGAGGAAGAAGCTTCTTTTATATAGTCTTGGACTATCTTCATTATTTCTTGAGCTGAATCTCAAGTAGAAATCACAACTTTGATCCGGTCGGATGAGTCCACAGAGCCACTGGTTGATCACTACAACAAAAATGGCCTATATCAGCGCTAAAAAGGGCTTTAATAGCGCTAAAAAAGTGTTGTAAAGCTCAGCGCTCATATAGGGGGGTCCCTTTTATCTGCACTCTGAAAAGCACTGATAAAGGCCCCTTTTATGATCACTAAAAAATCACTGATAAAACACCCCTTTATCAGCACTTTTTTAGGGATGATACAAGGGTCCTTTATCAGCGGTTTTAAAAATCACTGATAAAGGTCAAAAAAATTTAAAAATATATATATAAATAAATATAATACGGATGGAGTGCTTTTATCTGCGCTTCACATCCCATTTATCATTGATAGGAGGTCTCCTGCACACTGCCCTTCCTGTGCATCCTCTTACGCACGCACCCCCTTCGCTTCCACCCGAACTCGAACCCGGGACCTCCCCCCTTTCACTGCTGCACCTTTACCACTATGACATTTCATTTTGTTCTCTATTTAGTGATATATCTATATATATAGTTATATTTATTCATATATTTATATAGATTCATATTAATATAAATATATTTATTCATATATTAGTATATATATATTATTACGTATATTAATATATATATATATATTTAGTTATAATTTTTTATACATATATTTATTTATATATTAATATATACATATAAGATTAGTTTTAAATACATTTACGAAAAAATATTTTTTTTATGTGGGTTTATAAATAAATAAATACAAGCATACATACATAGATATATAAAACACATATACATACATATATACAACACACAAACACACATAGAGACACACACACACAAACACATTTATATTTACGAATAAATACATATATATGTGTATATGAAAAGCCATAGAATGTACATATAAGATTAGTTTTAAATGAATTTATGAAAAAAATATGTTTTTGATGTGTTTTTATAAGTAAGTACAGAAATAAATACATATATACATATATACAACACACAGACACACACATAGACTCCCACACACACATAGACATATATATATATTTACGAATAAATACATATATATGTGTATTTGAAGAGCCATAAAATGTTAAAACGACCATAACATATAATCTAGAATTCTGTATCAACGCCACAACCAGTCATGTTGAAGAAAATGAAACAATATTCGATATGATATGTCGTACATGCCTAACGCACATCCGGATCAAAAGTTATACTTGATTGAATGTTAAAAAATCGGGGTATCCCTACTAAAAACACAGTTTTGGAGGCCTTCTGATCCTTTTTTGGGCTTAAAAATGTGATAAGGGCTTTCCCTCAGTCATTAGCGTGTAACTCTCATCGCAGGCTTCGATTTTATATGCTGTAGAGCTCAAACGGACACCCGGAGAAAAAGTTATGTCCGTTTTAAGTTTGAGTTACATTTTCAACGTATTTTTTATCTTCTATTAATTGTTTTGATTTTTCGTGTCCCCAAATTGTTATTAAATGATTTTTAATCGATAATAATTAGAAAATTATTGATTAATAATATTTTTTAAAAATATTTTGAATCCATTTTCGGTAAATTTTTTATATATTAAATGTAATAGCCTATTTATATTTATCTATAACATATTTAAAAAATATATATTGTATTTATATCAATATAAATATTTTTATATAACAAAATATTATTTTTCATAATTTTTTTTAAACACAACATTTATCATCTCTCGGGAAAAGCGCTGATAAATACCCCCTCTATCAGCGCTACTAAAAGAATCACTAATAAAGGGGTCCCCTTTATCACCGCTCACAAGAAGCGCTGATAATGGGGGGCCTTTATCAGTGCTTTTTTTAGCACTGATAATGGGGTACTGCTTCCCTTGCTAGTTTTTGGCATAGTGATGCTGAACCAAGTAGCTCCTTCATCACATCTTGAATCTGATTCAAATCCACTGAAGGTTTAGAAGCAATAGAACCAATATAGAAGGTTACTATTTCCTTGATGTTTTTGGTCAACCCACTAATAAGGTTTTTCACTAGGGAATCCTGGGTGCTGACATGTTCTTTCATAGAGGTTTTAAAACCTTCAAACATTGATACCATCTGGCTCAAAATACTTTTGACATAGGATAAGTCCATGTCTGGTTGAGATTTTGAACTCATGTATGATTATAAAGAGATAATAGATTTTTTAGAGATTCAACATCTACTTCCAGTCTAGATACTTGAGCCTGGAAGGCTGTAACTTCTTCCACTATTTTTGCCACAATAGTTGACATATTACAACCAAGAGATAGTTCAAAATATTTTTCCAAATTGCTCATATCTTCCACAAAGCAGTACTTCAACTCAGCAATAGAAGCACTAAGGGACTCTTTCAGCTTATTCTTTAAGGATTCAAGGTCATTCTTGGTGATCATATCAAAGGGATCATTTACAAAAGGTACTCTTTTAGATTTTATGTTGTCCACTAAGTCATTTCTAATCGATTTAATTGATGGCACAAGTGAAACATCCGTCTTCCTAGTCTCTTCCACAAAAATGACCATAAGATTCTTCTTCAAATTATCCAGGTCATGCATTCTGACCACATCTTCAGGTAACAACTCAGTCTCAACATCAGAAATGATTTTTGGCCTATTTAGAGATGCCTCATTATCATAATCAGGATAGTTTAATCCACAAACCAAAAAACCTGGGTCTTCTTCCCAGTCCTCAATCTCAACAACCACTAAAACACTTCCAAACTTGGTTTGATGCTCCCCTTCAATGGGTGCATTCCTATGTATAGCAACAGCATTCTCAGCAGGTCTTTCTTCCTCAAAATTATCTTCTACTATAAATTTTTTCTCTAAAACATTAGGTGGGTCCTCTAGATTAGGTACAACTTCTTCCATTTCTCCTACTACATCCTTATTAGGCACAACTTATCTTCCAATTAATGGACTCAGACTTAAGAAGATAGAATCATAGGCTTTAGATTCATACTCCTTTTCTAATTCAATCTCAGGGGATGGTTGGTCTTCCTCGTCAGCAGGAGTCTCTTCTTCTACTAGAGTTTCCTTTCTAGAAGATACAATTTCAGCAGCAGGACTTCGAGGTATCTCCAGATCCCTTCCATCATCCATAGAAGTCTCTTATTCTCCAGTCTCATCACTGTACTTAGGTTATTCTTCATTAGGTCCTAGACCTGGATCCCTCACATCCTTAGGTCTTGAAGGATGATCCACAGGATTGAATTTATCATATACCTTCTTGTCATCACTAACCCACTCTCCTCTCTATAGGCTCGAATTTATCTTCATGTATTTGCACACTGTGCCTGTGATACAGAATTTGTTCCTTATTACCACTGTCTCATCTTGAGACTCAGCTACCCCTTTCATTTTTATCATCACTGAGATCAACTTGGCAAAGAATAGGGCATTAGTCTTTGATTTTTTCCTTGTCATGTCTTCCATTTGAATCATCAGCAATCTGCACATATTCAATTTTACACAATGTCTCAAGAGATGCAGGATATAAATATCCTGATATCTTAAATTATTAATGTCCCCTCCCCTTGGTATTAAGACATGATGAACAAATTTGAACAAAAATCTGTTCTCTCCATCCATTTTAGAAACCACCACTTGTCTTTGATTTCCATCACTGGTGAGCTCCTCCAAGTCAGTCTCATAATTGAATATATCACTGGTAGGTTGTATTGATTTCGAGACATATCCAGATACTCCTTTGTGTGGAACCTTCGGGCATTCATCCCACTCAAAAGATGAAAAAGATATCTCCTTTCCATTCCCAAATGAAATCACTCCGTTCTCATCTTGTGATTTCTCAAAGCTTACAAACTCATAAAATTGTTTCACTTTCTTTGGATAGTAAGGTCCATTGTTTCTCGAAAATCAATCTACCCACTTTTGATCTTCCATCACTTCGAGCACTAATTATTTTCTTGGAAACAACCATTCCACGCATAGCTCTTTTTTAATCACAATAACTCAATTCGGAAAATGAGGGTTCACTGGTCGCATACCCGACCTAGTTCTACCAACACTACCACTTTCTTCTAGAAAGGACTTCTGCTTATTTTCATTCGGCTCATCAGTGTCATCTCTAATGGTAGGGATTTTGGTTTTTTCCATCTCTAGTTTAATGGATTTAGGGTTTTCGAGAGACTCGGGAGCTAAGGTTTGAGGGTAAAGGGTTTGAGGCTCAGTGGGTTGAGAAGTAGCTTGGACTTTATTTTATCATTTTGGAATCATAAAATAAATAAATAAAATGAAATAAAGTAAAAACAATTCAGATTATGGCGGAAAACAAAAGTTTAAAATAGAGCACTCATTGGTTGGGT
Organism: Viscum album; assembly: GCA_963277665.1. Taxonomy (NCBI): domain Eukaryota; kingdom Viridiplantae; phylum Streptophyta; class Magnoliopsida; order Santalales; family Viscaceae; genus Viscum; species Viscum album. Next base: position 1,883,762,632 of record OY728121.1, read on the forward strand.
CTATCGGTGAGAATTCCTATCAGCGAGGTCCATCGGTGAGGTTACATCAGTGGGGTTACATCGGTGAGGTATCTACTGATCAAGGTTAATCATTCCCAACTCATGCCTAATGTAACTTAACCTGTCTGAACATTATGGTTTGGTGAAAATGTCAGCTAATTGATGTTCAGTACCTATAAACTCAAGAGTAATATCACCTTTTTGGTAATGATATCTCATGAAATGGTGCCTTACATCAATGTGTTTGTTCCTAGAGTGAGATACAAGTTTCTTTGAAATGTTTATTGCACTAGTGTTATCACAGTTAATAGAAACATGCTTAAAATCATATCCATAACCCAAAATAGTGTGTTTAATCCATATAATTTGTGCACAGCAACTACCAGCAGATAAATACTCTCCTTCTGTAGTTGACAAAGTTATAGAATTATGCTTCTTACTACACCAAGATAATAAGGATTTTCCCAATAAATGACATGTTCCAGATGTTCTTTTTCAATGCAACTTGCAACTAGAAAAGTCACCATTTGAATAACTCATTAACTCAAAGGATTTTCCTTTTGGGTAAAACAAACCTACTTTTACAGTGTGTTTAAGATACTTAAAAATTCGTTTAATAGCAATTAAATGAGATTATTTTGGATTATCTTGGAATCTTGCACACATACACACACTAAACATAATATCTGGTCGACTAGTAGTAAGGTAAAGTAAGCTTCCAATCATACCTCTCTAATTGGTTTGATCCACTGGTTTCCCAGATTCATCTGCATCCAATTTATAGACTGTACTCATAGGAGTATCACTTTCCTTAATACTATCCAAACAAAAACGTTTTAAAAGATCCTTTGTATATTTACTTTGATTCAAGATAATACCATTTTCATTTTTAAAAAACTGGAAATCCATGAAAATATTTGAGTTCTCCCATTAAACTCATTTCAAATTCATTTTTCTTACTTTTTGAAAATCCAGTACATAAGGAATGATTAGAAGATCCAAAAATAATATCATCAAGACAGATTTGTACTATCATAACATATTTAGAAATTATTTTAATAAAAAGAGTTGGATCAACAATCCCTTTAGTAAAACATTTTGAAATATGAAAATTACTATGTCTATCATACCAAGCTCTTGGAGCTTGTTTTAAACCATATAAATATTTAGAATGTTTGAAAACTCAATTTGTTAAATGCGGATTAGTAAATCCAGAAGGTTTTTCAACAAAAACATTTCAATTATAAACCATTTATAAAATCACATTTGACATCCATTTGATATAACTTAAAATTCAGATGAGTAGCATAGGCAAGTAAGATCCCAATAGCTTCTAATCTAGCTACACGGGAAAAGATTTCCTCATAGTCTATACCTTCCTCTTGACTAAATCTTTGTGAAACTAACCTAGAATTGTTTCTAATTATATTTCTAGATTCATCAACTTTGTTTCTAAAAACCCATTTAGTGCCTATTGTCAAAGTGTCTTTGGTTCTGTCAACTATTTCCCATAAATTTTTTCTTTCAAATTGATTTAACTCTTCTTTCATATCCATTACCCAATATTCATCACTGATTACATCATTGAAATTTTTAGGCTCCAGCTGTGAAAGAAATGCTTGATGTTCAACCTAGTTTCTTAGAGAAGCTCTAGTCTATGTCCCTCTATCAAGATTACCAACAACAGCATCCAAAGGATGATTCTTTAGAATATTAGTTGATCTAGTAAAGGTACAACTAGAAATTTCAGGTTGATCTACATGTTTGGGTTCAACAGAAGAAGATTCTAGAATATGTCTAGAACTGTATGATTTTGCAGCAGGTTCTTTAGTTTTATCATAAAGATCCAGAATACTCAAATCTTCTTCAATATTCTCAAGAGATGGTTTGGGTTCATGAGGATCAGTTTCAGCAAACTTGATGTGAACAGATTCTTCCACAAACGTGGTTCTTTTATTAAATACTCCGTAGGATTTTCTAGAGATGGAATACCCTAAAAAGATTCCCTCATCACTTTTAGAGGCAATTTTATCCATATTATCCTTTTTATTATGAATAAAGACTTTCAGTAAGAGAATCTGAAGTAACTAACATTAGGATTTATATTATTCCATAATTCATAAGGGGTCTTCTTGAGAAATTGTCTGATCAAGACTCTATTGATGACATGACAAGCTGTATTCACAACTTCAACCCAGAAATAAATAGGTGGGCCATACTCATTAAGCATGGTTCTTGCTATTTTCTGAAGTGTTCTATTCCTTTTTTCTACTACACCATTCTGCTGAGGTGTCCTAGGGGCAGAACATTTATGACTATAGCCATTGTTTGAGAAATAAGATTCAAACTCATGGTTTTCAAACTCACAGCCATGGTCACTTCTCAGGGTCTTAAACTTAAGTCCACTAAGGTTTTCTACAGACTTGTAGTATTTAATAAAGTAAGAACAAGCTTCACTTTTGTGAGCTAAGAAGTATACCAAAGTATATCCAGATTAGTCATCTACTAAGACATAGACATAGTGCTTTACATTTAAACTAGAAACTCTAGAAGGTCCAAACAAGTCCATGTGAACCAACTCAAGAGGTTGAGAAGTTGGAACTTCTTTCTTGGATTTAAAAGAATCTTTATGTTGATTTCCCTTTTGATAGGGATTAGATACTTTGTCTGATGAGAATTCAAGTTTAGGTTGGTCTTTAACTATGTTCTTCCTAGTTACTTTTCTAAGTGAATAAATGTTGCAGTGTCCTAATCTTCTATTCCATATCCAATATTCTTTATGGAAAGCATTTAGGCATGTAACATTTTGTTTTTCTAAAGAATTTAAATCAACAGCATAAATATTTTCATTTATCAAGGTAGAAAATACTAAAACATTTTTAGTGTTAAAAACATTACATGAATCATTTTCAAAATTGAAATTAAATCCATCATCACATAACAGATAAATACTTAACAAGTTTTATTTCAATCCATTGACAAATAAAACGTTGGAAATTAAAACTGAGATAGTGTTACCAATTTGGCTTAGGCCGATGATCTTTCCTTTAGAATTATCACCAAAGGTGACATAACATCCAACAACCTTTATTAAGTTCATGAAGCATGAGTAATCCCCAAACATATGCCTTGAACATCCACTATCCAAGTACCATATCTTCTTATGGGAACTCTTCAAGCAGGTTTCCTACAAAATATATTTATATGGAGAATGATTTTGGTACCCAGATCATCTTGGGTCCAGATAGGTTAGAAATAAAAGCTTTAGGTATCCAAATTTGTCTTATTGGACCCATATAATTAAGAGATTCAACAGATTTTGAAAGATAAACTCTATTTGATCTATAACTGTGTGAATGACTAGTTGAGGCATATGGATTATTAGAACTATAACTAGAACAATTTCGTCCAGATTTAGGAATAAATCTAGTCTTAGGAAGCTATCTCTGTCCAGGTTTAGAACCTATTCCAGTTTTATATTTTGGTGCCACTTGTTTCTCTAGCATTTTTGTAAGTGTATCTTTTCCATTTGTAAATTTTTCTAGGTCTTTCCTTAATTGATCATTAGACAACTTCAGTTCCGTATTTTTCTTTAAAAGTTGAGAATTCTTTTCCTTTTCTATATCAAGGGAAGATTTAACATTTGATGTGAGAGCATGTTGTTTCTTTAATGACTTATATTTGTCCTGAAGTTCATTACATGTTTCTTCTAGCATGTTAAAATATTCATATAATTCAGTTTAACTCATTTTTTCATCATTATCTGAATCACTGTTATTTCCGGAATAGAAATCATTTGGAATAGGGAAAACAGGTACCTCGGATATGTTAGTCATGAATCACTTGTTGGCATGATTCTTTTCAGAATCAGAAACTTCAAATTCACTTGTGTTATCTTCTGAAGCACTCCAGGTTGCTTTCATGGATTTATTGTACTTCTTTTCCTTATAATCACATTTCTTTTTGAATTTTAATTTTGGAAAATCAGCCTTGATGTGTCCTTTCCTTTTCCATTCATAGCACACTATATCATCTTCCTTATCATATTTCTTCCAATACTTCTTCCACTTACCTTTATTTTCATACATACCTTTGTAGTTTTATTTTATGAAGAATTTCTTCTTCCTGTAGAACTTCTTAAATTTCCTTCCAATTTAAGCCATTTCCTCATCACTATAAGAGTCTGAACTTTCACTTGTTGAACTTTAAGTATGTACATGTATTTTCTCCTTGTCTTTTATCTTTGAAGAAGTAGACTTGAATGCCACTGATTTCTTCTTGGGTTCATCGTATTCTTCATTGTTCACAGTATGTTCTTCCTGATACATCATTAGCTTATCTATTAAGTCCTTAATAGGAAGTTTTCTTATGTCGCATGATTCTATATTGGAAACAGATGTGCCTCTCCATCTTTCTGGTAGACATCTTAATATCCTCATAATTTGTTCTTTTTCTGGAACAACCTTTCTAAGAGAGCTCATAGTATTGAAAATCTCATTGAACCTGAGATACATGTTAGAAATGGGTTCATCAGTCTTCATTTTAAAATTATCATATTAAATAGTATATATATTCAATCTCATTTATTTAACACTGGTTGTTCCTTTATGAGAAATAGAAAAAGTGTCCCATATTTCATAAGGAGATTTAGAAGAATAAATTCTATTAAACTCTTTATCTCTTAAAGCACAACACAAGGTATTCAGAGCTTTACAATTATTATTGTATGCAGTCTTTGTAGGTTCATCCTAAGTGGTTCTATCAGTTTTGGGAATTTTATATTGAGACTATATAGCAGTCCAGATATCAAAACCCATACTTTCCAAAATGAATTTTCATATTAAGTTTCCACTAGGAATATTTTGTACCATTAAAGGAAGGTGTCCTGTTAGTAGCATCTCCTTCTAGTCTATTGTCCATAACTAGATTTTATAAAATATTTTAAAGAGATAAAATTCAGAACTAACAGAAATTTAAGATCTTTAAAAATGAAACTAAAATCACAGTTGAAAAACACAATGTTTTGAAAACTTGTATAAAATCCTCTGATACCAAATGTTGGATGGAGTGGATACTCAATAGGGGGGGTGAATTTAGTGCCAATTAAAAATTTCTGTTAAAAAAATTTCTCTTAAAATCCCCCTATTTACAAACAATGATAAAATGTAGTGAATTTATACTGATTGTAAATGTTCAATTAGTTTTTCAAAGATAGATTTGGTCTCAGTTAATTTAGTCTGAAGATTAAATTAACTTTTGAAGCTGACTTACTAGTTTACAATAAGTATAAACACTTGCTAATTTAACTATCAAAGTAACTTTAAAACAAATTATATTTCAAAGTAGTTAGCAGCGGAATATGAAATTTATAAAATAATTATGACTTAAACTAAAATGCACAGAAGATGTAACCAAGAGGTTCAGTCTCAAGCCGAGACTTAGTCCTCTCAAAAAATTTATATAAATTGATCCACACCCTGGATCGGGGTAAACAAAAGTGCAGAGATTGTCCAGATTCAAAGGCCTATACCACAGTTCTATATGGGAAAACAAACAATAGCTCACACCTGTCCAGGTCTTTCTCGACCTCTACCACTATCCACAGTGGGATACAAGGGAGTTATATAGTTTTAATGATGATTTAATAATCCTCCAGCTTAGCTTAGAAGACAGTGTGAGTGTAAAATAAACAGGGTACACACACTGCTCGAAATTTAAATAAAAGAATCACTTGAGTAAGTATGAATGAGTTTAGAAAATATTTAGTGATCGACAGTGCATCTCGGGACTTATTTGATTGGTTATAAAAGCATCTGAGTCCTTCTCTGGTTTTTTTATGAAAGACAGGGTGTCATTTTGTTCCTTGGTTTTCAGGTTCAGCTTATCAGCCTAAGTGCATGAAGTTTTTGTTGTATTTATTCACTCAACATGCAACTTGTTTTCTCCTCTAGATATGAATTTCTTCATGTATGTCCAGTGTTCTTGGAGTATGGATGTAGACTTTCCATATGCACCACTTTTCATCTCCTGCTTTACTCTTCAGGCGCCTTCTTAGATTCGTTGCTATGATCTTCATATATTCACACACATCCAGCTAGATCATTATCTTCCCTTGTATAGATTTCAACTCTGACAAAAAAGAATGATTACCTTTTTCATGGGTACTAGGTAAGGTTCCCTGACATGCCAACAGATATCATTAAATAACCTTAACTGCATTAAAAACATCAAATGTAGCTGTTAGCTTAATAAATAAATAATACTGAGGGTATAGAGTTTGACTGGTTGGTCAATTATTAGTATCCTTCTATTGGTAGATGTGTATGGTGGACTTTGTGTAGCAGTGACCTTCTATTGGTGTCTCTTTGAACTTGTATCGGTAGATCCTGATATTGGTAGCTCTTACTCTGTGTATCGGTAACTTTTGGTATCAGTAACTTTATATATCGGTGACTTCATTCTATCGGTAGCTCTTGATCTATCGGTAGCTCTTCATTGTATCAGTAGCTTCATTCTGTATCGGTGACTCTGTATATCGGTAGCTCATGGTATATCAGTACCTCTGGTCTATCGGTAGCTCTTTGTATCGGTGACTGTCTGTATCGATATCTCTCTTAGTTTCAGTGATTATGTGTATCAGTAGACTTATTCATAACGTTAGCTCCATTATGTACTATCGGAAGACTTGTTCTATTGGTAGCTATTTGTATCGGTGACCTTGTTATATGATTATAGGTGGACTTGTACATATCGGTAGCTCTGTGTATCAGTGACCTTAGCTTATCGGTTACTCTGTCTATCGGTAGACTAAGTCTATCAGTTGACTAATTATCGGTACCTCTATATCAGTAGCTATATGCAGATCAGTGACTAATACTTATCTATTTTATGAAAAACATATCTGATTGGGTTAGAATTACCTCAAAACTTATATAAACAATGATAAACATTGATTAACATATTTCAGGGATTATTTTAATATTATTATCACATAGAATGTCATAAATTGACTGAATTAGAATATAGATAATCATTAATTGGTATTATCAAAGTACACGAAAGAATAATTGGGATTATCAAAATAGGTGAGGTCAAGAGGTTGTGTTATGAGAATTGAGAAGTGTGTTTGGAATTGTAGAGATTATGCCTACACTATGCTTGTTAAGGTGATGATTGATGGGTGTTCATATGGATGTTTATCCAGTTAGGGAACTTGAGGCACCAATTTTTCTACATAAAGATGAAGGGGAGATGTTCTGGTAGAACATTTCTTACTTCATGCAATTCATGAAAAGGGGACCATGGTAATTTGTAAAATTTATGTATGAGTTAACAAGGGAGTTTCAGTTGCAGCACCCTTCAACTTTTATTTGAGAGGTTGTACCTGAGGGTGATGAATTATGGGTTGAGTACATGGAGAAAATACTTGACCATTTAGAGAATCCATCTGAGGGGAGGGTCAAGTTGGTCATGTATATGATACGCTGTTCATAAATGTCTTGGTGGGACATTAAGGCCTGAACTGGACAGGCTGACAGTATGTTATGGAGGGACATCTTGGAGTGGTTCATGGAAAACATTCATCCAGAGATGTTGATACAAAATAAAGTTACTGAGTTCATGCATCTTACATAGGGGATCCAAATAGTGGTGGACTTTGTTGGACTCTACACAGATCTGCAACACTTTGATCAAATATTATCAAGATACGAGGTAGCTATGGTGAAACAATTTCAGGATGTACTTAAGTGTGAGATTATGTCCTAGGTGAATATCTGTTGGGTGAATAGGTTTAAGGAAGTAGTTTATCATGCTTTCATAGTTGAGAAGTATTGGAATGAGGCTTCTAGTGATGGAAACTTAGTTTTTAGCAGATGATTAGGAGGTGCAAATTTTGAGAGAAGGAAGCATCATTATGACAACATTATCTAAGGCAGCGGGAATCAGTGTACATAGATATGAGGTTCAGTTGGATATGTCCTTATTGGGGTTATCTATTATAGGTGTGGTAGGCTGAGAAAAAATCATCGACATTTTCCAAGACCACCCATACAGTGTCGATCTTGCAATAAGATGGGACTTCTATATAAATTCTATTGGTCACAAAGATAGACCAGTACTGAAGGACCAGCTAGTTAGATTCAGATTTTGTGAAGAGGATCTTCTACACCATGTCCGAATAGAAATTAGAGTTCTAATAGCTGAGGTAGTAGCGGTATCGGATGTGGTGCTTTATAGAAGGATAACCAGCATTAGCATAGTGGTGCTAGTGAGTGGATTCAGATAGTATTTGAGGGATGAGGGGCATCACAGTTACATGTAGTATAACCTACACATGAGGATAGTGAGTTTGTACCATTTGCAGTGAGATATACTTTTCTAGTATTTTATTCTTTATTTAGTACATTGTTTGTTATGGGTGCGTCTCATTCCTTTATAACTTAAAAACTTGTTAATGGTCTGATCCTGGAGGTGGAGTCTATTTGCAGGTTTATGAATGTAGATGCTCCATTGGAAGTACAATCTAGAGATATTGGACTATGCAAGGTATTTTCACTGGAGATCATTTTCTATGAGATCTCTATTTTCCTGATATATCAAGCATCAACCGAATTTTTGGTAAGGACCTGCTAGTCACATAAAGAGCCCATGTTCATTGTTACCATAGTAGATTTACATTTACAAATCGTAAGGGTGACCAGTATATTCATCGTGGATAGTGGGAAATCGTGGAAAGCTGAGAAGGGCCAATTACTCTACAATAGGGGGAGCTCATATCCCAAGTTTCAAGTCTATTTTTATATGACATGGGTGTTAGGAAATATTTCCTTCATCCATTAGTGGAAATTTATTAGGATGTCTTTCCTGAAGACTTCTTAGGGCTACCACCCAAGAGAGATATGGAATTCACTATTGACATCATGCAGGGGGATGAGCCAATATATATTCCACCATATAAAATGGAATTGTTTATGCTTCAAGAGATTAAGACACCATGGCAGGAGTTAGAGGATATGGGATTTATCCTTCCATGTAGGTCTCTTTGGGGTCATCTTTTTGGTTCACAATTAAGGATGATGAGAGATTATTTTTGTGTGTCAATTACTAGAAGTTGAACAAAATTATTGTGAATAACTGATATAATATTTTTCAAATTGATGATCTTTTTGTTCTATTGAAGGGATCTTGTGTGATCTCAAAAATCTATTTGAGATCATGGTATCATTATTTTAGATTATAGACTTTGAATATACTGAGGTCTACCTTTATAATCATGTATAGGATTTATGAGTGTGTCTTAATGCCGTTTGGGTTGACAAATGCACCCGCTGTGTTCATTTATTTGATGAGAAGGATCCTTTACCTCTATCTAGATCATCTCATGGGTTGTGGATGAAATTTTTATGTACTCCAAGACTAATGTTGATGATTCCCAATATGTTGATATCGTCTTCCATACAATGAGAGTGAATCCGTTATTCACCATGCTATCTATGTGTTAGTTTTGGATTCACTGGGAACACATATTGGGGCACATCATCTCTAAGGATGGTGTGTCAGTGGACCCAGAGAATGTTCGAGAAGTGGATTCCTCAAAGAATACTATGAATGGTTTTCATATCTGTAGCATTTTGGGATTAGTAGGATATTACATGAGATAAATCCAACACATTTCATGTTTTGCAGTACCACTTTTAGGCTTGACCAAAATGAGAGTAAACATTTAATGGTCAAAGGAATGTGAAAGATATTTTTAGGAATTGAAGAGGAATTTAAAATTGGCACCAATTTTGATCATACATGGCTTAGGTGAGGAGTATACTTTTTATGGTGTTACTTTTGGGATCTGAAATGGAGTTGTGATATTGAAGTGAGATCGATTTGTGGCATATGGGTTTTTGTAGTTGAGGCCTCATGAATGGAATTACCCTACACATGAAGTCTAGTAGGAGCAGTGGTTTATGATCTCAGGTGTTGAAAAAACTATCTTATGGGATAATGGTTTACCATCTATATAGATCACAAGAGCATGAAGTATATATTTTCATAGTTTGATTTGAATATTTCGCAGTGAATATGGGTTGATTATATGTGGTATTTCTATTTTTAAATGTAATATATGTCAAGGATGTGTAATAGTGTGGATGATGCCTTAATTAGGGAAACTCAAACTCGGATGGTTCAGGAGTCCAGTGTAGAGTGGAATATGATGACCTTACTGGATGGAATGCATTTGCGGGTTCAAGAGAGTCAGGATATGATTAATTTTTTTTTCAGTTGTAGTGGAGTCTAGGATTTTGAGACGGATCTGGGATAGACAATATGAGGATCCAGAATTCGTAGTCTTGATCGAATGTTTTGAAGTTGGGGAGGAAACTTTTGATAGGTTGAAAGATGAGTATGAGATCAACTATTTAAGGAATTGAATTGAAGTGCCTATGACCAAGTGAGAGGATCTCATATAGGAATTTCATTCCTCGAAATGGATAGTGCATCTAGTTTTATCCAAAATGTATCATGACCTATGATAAATGTTTTTGTGGCTATCCATTATAAAGGATATAATAGGGCTTGTGACAATATGCTATGCATATCACCTGTTGAAGGTGTAACATCAACAACATGGAGGTATAATATATCCATTTCCCATCGAGGAATGGTAGTGTGATGACATTACCGTGGGTTTTTTGGTTGTTCTCTCAATGATTATTAGGAAGTGTGACTTTATTTGGGTCATTTTGGATCAACTAATAAAGGTAGAACATTTATTTCTTATTAGGGAAACCTTGATAGTAAAGAAGTTGGGAGAACTGTATGTTCAAGAGATATTATATCTATATGGTGTTCAACATACTATAGTGTCAAATCATGATTCACTGTCATGGACCGCCTTCAGCAAGATGATAGAAGGGGTGGAAAAGGCCCCTGCCCTTCCATATTCAAGATGAAGACAAGATAATGACCCCCGAGTCCCGCCTCAAGTAGGCCTCGGAGTGGCGACTTTCACCAAGGGTGTAACATTTTCTCAATATGGGAGGCATTACCCTTTTTAGATAACCAATATTGGGAGAAATAATGAGTCAACAGCAATCACCGCCAAGTATAGGAATGTAGAAATAAAACCAAACTACATGCATGTTTTAATAATAAAACTGAACAGGGTAAAAGAACTCCAAAGTAAAAACCAACAGGAAAAGAAAAGGCATATAAGAAAATAATAGCGGCCAACATCAACTCCAACGTCCAGAATAGTAAGGTCCCGCACGGCCTACGAAGTCCTCCTGACAACCTGAAAGTAATCTTAGGGTGATCTTACAAATCATACTCAGTAGGAAATACCTATAGATCTGGTGCACAAGTGGGGAGATGTACTAAAGTCCCATGAAAAGTAGAGAAACCAACATCTATCAAGGAGTATATCCATCCCACCTCACCAGCCACGCTCACTAAAAAACACAAGCAGTAAGGTAATAGTAAAAGAACAAAACATTGTGGTACCCCGCACCATGATTTCCCCCACTGGCTAGGTGCTCATCCCTAATGGAAAATATCCTGACGCTACCACGCTCTTCCTTCCCACACACACTTGGGCCACACAACCACACATCCCTGTCCGAACACACATGGGCCTCACAACCATCCATCCCTACCTGCACACACCTGGGCCTCACAACCATCCATCCCTGCCCAAAAACACATGGGCCTCATTCCGAAGACACCTAGGAAAACAAACAAGAACCAGAACCCCTGCCCAAAAACACTTGGGCTAACAACACACCAATCTAAACCTACCTGAAGAATCTTGGGTGTATGGTCGCCTCCAGCCATCATAGCTGAGGGAAGAGGGAGCAGGAAGGACAGTAACTAGGGGGAAACACCCTTCCCCATGAAATGGGGTGTCCGACACTAAGTACCCAACGCGGGTCGGGTGTGACTAAAAACAAAACATACAATTATACATATATATAAAAACACATATCCCAACCTATGACTCCTCAATAGATAAAAGCCGGTACACAAGCACTGTTGCCTCAGAAAACAGGCACACAACAAATAGTTCCCAAATCCCATGTTCAAGTTATCATTCATAGCAGTACAGTATGAGTTAATCCCTTCACTAGTAGGAAACTAACATGAACATTCACTAATGAAACAACAAAAATGATAGAAAGGAAAAACATCAGGTAAATTTAGCATTCACACCCCGTTTCCCTTGTGAAGTCACAACAACTAGGGATCAAGTGTTATCCCTCAAAGTACTAGAAACAAAACAACCACGAGACACAGCTCCATGTCCCCAAACTCCAGAAGCCAATGGTTTCTCAACAACAGAGGATTCCACCCCAATTCATGATATAATAAGAGTAACCCCACAGCCTCAGATTCACAACTAGAGAAAGTAAAATAGGGGATCCCTTCCAAGAAAACCATAAAGTCACCCGTAATCATCCCGTTAAGGAAAAACAACCAAACCACTACCACCAAAAAAAGGTAGGACCATGTAGTTATTTTTAGATTTAAATGATTTAACACACTCTGTGGTTTCAATTCCACTATGATTTAACGAGGGTTATCACAGAAAATGGTTAATCCCGGTGCTTTCAATTTATTTAACCGAGTATACATAATTAACCAATTCCATGTTACGGTTATTTAAATACCCAAGATCACCGAGGTTCATTACTGTATAGAGAAAGACAACCAAAAGTGATGATTTTTATTGAGCATAGGCCCATATAATTCACAAAACCTATCAACAATAAAAGATCACAATAGGACATCAATCACACCCCCACATTCATTCTTTAAAATTACATTCATTATCTTCATTATGTTCGGTTTCAACAATTTCCATATAAGAAAAAGCATTCCCACCCCACATGATGCATAGAAAGGAGAGACGGAGGATAAAATACCTACCTAATGGATCATGTATCGACGTTAAGTCCTCGCATGAGTAGGAGGAACTCCACGGAATGTGATCAAGGAAAAATTCGCGGGGTTACAACTCGTCAGGAGGAAGGGTACTCGAAGCACAGGGTGATAGAGAAAAAGCAACGTAGAGAGAAGACATTAGGTTATAAAGGGTAAGATACTGCATTCCCAGGACGGTTATGATATGGAGAGAAAACTCGAAACCGCGTAAGAAGCGAGATCGTGGGTTGACGACACGGCTGGGACAACCCACACGCCAATTAAAAGGTCTCTGCCTTTTGGGGTGGTTTAAACAAACTCACACCTCATGGGTTTTCATTTAACGAGGTTACCTCACCAATATTTTTATTTAAACACCATTAATGTTATTTAACAGTCTTTAAAACAGGCTTAAAAGTTTCAAAACATGGTTTAAAAACAAATTTTTGCAAAAAGGAGGTGCTACTGGAAAAACCGTGCGGGGGGGGTGGGTGAGGGTAGGCGAGAGCAACTGGTAGCCGAGATCTACTGGTTGGCAATAGCTACCGGTCACCAAGAGAGACCGGTAGCCAAGTGCCACAGGTTGGTGATAGCTACTAGTAGCCGAGAGCTTCATGTAGGTGACTACTACTGGTAGCCAAGTGCTACCGGTATCCGAGAGCCACCGGTAGATGAGATCCACTAGTAGCCGAGAGCTACCGGTTGGCGACAGCTACTGGTAACCGAGATCTACCGGTAACCAAGAGCCACCAGTAGTAGAGAGCCACCGGTAGCCGAGAGCTACCAGTGGCCGAGGGTACCTGTACCTCAAGGTCACTGGTAGGCCTAGTCTACTGGTACGTCGAGGCTACTGTTAGGCCAAGGCTACCACTATGAGTCACTGAGATGCTGGGATGGCCTTGCAGACCACACAGAACACCTCAAACATCATATTTTTACCAAGTAATGGACCCCAAAAACCCGGGTCATTACATCAGATACTTCTCAAACTATTCTCGTCTCTGAGAATATAAGAACAACCCAGAAAGTAGAAAAGTGGGGTCCAAACAACCACCCTCTAAAGATACTTCTCAGGGGAAAACCACTGAGTTGTTCGAAAGCTGGAACAGAACCCTCCCCCTACATCCAGGAATACACCCGAAGAGTTATCAACCACAAACAATCACAACAAGCACAAGGATCACACTATCCAACACATATGTTAGGGTGTCCCCTGCTACATGTCAGGATATTATCCGCTTTGAGCGGCACTGACTCACCCGCACGGGTTTAATCACATCCTCGTTAATGCCTCCTTATTAGCAGTCATGTTTTTCCATCATCACACATTTGGACACACACATAGAGAGAACAGAAAACAGATCATCTAATAGCTACGAAAAACAAGCAGTTCATTTATTAAAGCACAAGGTACAATATCTCAATAAGGATCAGAACAAAAACAACAAGGAAGTCAAAATAGCTATGGATACTAAAAGCATAACTTGGCCTCCCGCACCCAAGTGCTCTCTTTTAGGTCACCATGCCTCCACAACACATGAACCAAGGGGATGGTTCTCCAATGAAGCACTTTCTCTTTACAATCCTCAATCTTGATTAGTCGTTCAAGGAAGGTCGCCTCGTCTTTGACATCTAACACTCCCCATTCGAGGATGTGGGAGTCGTCGTGTATATATCGACGAAGCTGGGAGACGTGAAAGACGTTGTGAACTTTCTCCAACTTAGGTGGAAACACCAGCTGATACAACACCTCACCAACTCGTCCCAACACCTCGAAAGGTACGATGAACCTAGGTGAGATCTTACTCCCATTCCCAAACCATCGCTGCCCACGTCGAGGTGAAACCTTCAAGAAAACATGATTCCCAACCTCAAACTCCAAGGTCCTCCTCCTAAGATCAGAAAAGACTTTTACCGGTCCTGTACTGCCTTCATCCTCTCACGCACGAGTTGAACCTTCTTAGTGGTTCCCTGCACCACTTCTGGCCCAAGAACATCTGCTTTCCCAATCTCTATCCAGCAAATGGGTGAACGACATGACCTTCCATAAAAGGCCTCAAATGGTGTCATACCAATAGTGGAGTGGAAGCTATTGTTATAAGCAAACTCCACTAGAGGCATGTGTCATACCCATGATCCCCCAAAATCCAGAACACATGCCCGCAACATGTATTCCAACGTCTGGATCGTTCGTTCTGTTTTCCCATCTGTCTGCGGGGGGAAAGCAGGGCTAAGGTGTAGCTGGGTGCCAAAGGAATGTTGTAGTCCCCTCCGGACTCGTGAGGTAAACCGGTTGTCTCGATCATAGACAATAGATCTCGGGATACTGTGCAACTGCACCACCTCATTGACGTACCTCTGGGCTAAGGTGCTCACTGGTCTCGACTCCTTAATCTCCAAGAAGTGTGCTGATTTTTTCAACCGATCCACCTCTACCCAGATTGCATCATAGACTCCCTGAGCCCTGGGTATCCCTGTGATGAATTCCATCAATATTTTATGCCACTTCCACTCAGGAACATCTAACGGCTATAACGACCCTCCAGGAAAATGGTGTACAACCTTTAATTACTGACACACGAGGCACATTCCAACAAACTCTACCACTGCCCGCTTTACCCCGGTAAACCAAAAATATCTCCTTAGGAATTGGTACATCTTTGAGACCCCAGGATGTATCGCTAAAGCCGAGCCAGGGAACACACAGAGAACACCTTTACGAAACATCTCCAGAACTAAAAGCCTTCCACGGAAAAGCATCTGATGCTAACCATCCTATGACCATCCCTCAAGAGCATGTATCTATTAAACACGATCCCAAATCACTTCCACCTCCAAGTCCCCCCAATGAGACTCTTCCACCTGCACCACTAAGGAGGGAACTATAGTCATCTGAAACAGACAATATATTCCACCTTCCACCCTTGCATTCAAATACAAGGCCGCTAACTCTTCCATCACTCTCCAAGCATCTGAAGATTCCCGAACTACTTCCTTCTGTGATTTCCTGCTAAGGTCATCAACCAAAACATTTCCCTTTCCCTCGGTATAAGAGATCTCGAAGTTGTAATCTAGTAGGAACTCAACCCATCTCCTCTTCCTCAAGTTCAGATCTCACTAGGAAAAGATATAACGCAAGCTCTTGTGATTTGAGAAGGCCCCAAAGCACTCTCCGACGTGATAATTCTGTCACACCTTCAATGTGAACACCACAGTCGCAAGCTCTAGATCATGGGTGGCATAGTTACGTTCATCATGATGTAACTTCTTATACCCATAGGAGATCACTCCTTGCTGACGCATCAGCACGCATCCCAACCCAAGGCCAGAAGAATCACATAACACTTCAAACAACACCACTTCCTCTGGTAATCTATGTACTGGAGCACTAACCATCTTCTCCATTAGGAAGCCAAAAGTTGTCTGGCACTGGCCGCTCCACACGAAGGCCTGGTATTTCATAGTCAAAGTTGTCAAAAGAGAAGCAACTCGATAGAAGTTGGGCACAAACCTCTGGTAATATCCTGCCAAACCCATGAAACTACAAACTTTTGCCACGTTATTGGGTGTTGCCCATGAAATGACTGCCTTGACCTTCGACGGATCTACTGCTATTCCCCTATGAGACACTACATGTCCAATGAAATGTACCTCTCATGTTAAGAACATTTACTTAGACAGTTTTCCATAAAGATGGTGGTGTCGCAGGACTCCCAAAACATCCCTAGGATGTTCACCATTCTCTTCCTTTGATCTTGAGTAGATAAGGATATCGTCGATGAACACCACAATGAACTGGTCTAGAAATTCTCAGAAAACAGAGTTTATGAGGTTTATGAACATAGCTGGTGTGTTTGTAACGCCATACGGCATGACCACGAACTCAAAGTTTCCATATCTACACCAGAAAGTCGTCTTCGAGATATCACTTTCCTTCACTCTCAAATGGTGGTATCCAGACCATAGATCGATCTTAGAGAACCAACCTGCTCCCCTCAGCTGGTCGAAGAGATTGTCTATCCTCGGGAGGGGGTAACGATTCTTGATCATCACCTGATTCAACTTCGGGTAGTCTATGCATAGTCATAGAATACCGTCTACCTTCTTTAAAAACAAAATTGGAGCACCCCACAGTGACACACTGGGTCGAACAAAACCCTTATCAATCAGATCGTCAATCTAAATCCACAACTCCCGCAACTCAGAAGGTGCCATCCGATAAGGATCCATCGAGATCGGGCAGACACTAGGCTCTAAGTCTATCCCAAACTCAATTTCACGTTGAGGGGGTAGAGTCATAATCTCATCGGGAAAGACATCAGGGAATTATCTTCTGACCATTGGGTCATGCATCATTCCTACGTCCACCGACTCTACTAATATCCTCTTCTTCATAGAAAGGAGTGGCCCCATGTTTCGACTCCCCTCCAGATAACCCCGCTCCCCAAAAAAAGCCACACGCTGTCCAACCTCGTTGGAGAATTCAATATTTATCTGATAGCATTAGATGATGGAATGCATGGAGATGAACCATTCGATGCCTAGAATGACATCGTATTGATGCATCTTCAATGAAAGAAGGTCTCCACTAGACTGATGGAGTCCCAACATCAGTCTACACCCCTCGAAGAAGTAAGATACACACATCTGACCCCTAACCGGTGTTCTCAACACAATGGGAAGAAAAAGTCTCTCGGCATCCAGACCCAGAGCATGGACTAATTTGGGCATAATGAAGGAGTGCGAAGCTCCTATATCAAACAAGAATGAAACAAGAGTGCTGAATAAACTGATCGTACCTCGAACGACCTCTGGTCCTGTCGGAGCTACTAACTCAGTGGTGGGCAACTGTACATGCCCAGCTCCTCTGCCGTACTATTTTTGACCACCTCCCCGACCACGCCCACGTCGAGTTCCTAGAGGAGCACCCTAGTGTCGATCTCATCCTGCCAGGTCGTCCCTCGGTGGGCCAGGGTCCTGCTGCTGCTGCTGGAAAGGCCTTGCCGGTAACAGATGTTCCTGAGGTGGGTGCTGAATGTAACAACCTGAGATTTTATAAGATATATTCATTTTAATTTCTTTCATATCATCTATTGTACACTACACCAATATTATCTTGCGCTATACTCAACATCGTATTAGCTTGCAGTATACGCAACACTATTCTTGGATCATGTTACACACAATTTCATGTTTGGTTGATAGTAGTTATTCTACGAAACATTGAGTATATATATATATATTCAATTTATATTGTTATTCGCAACAAAAAAACAGTCATTCACTACATGCAACCCTAACCTGGCTTTCTTTACACGCAATCGTGACCTTCCTCGATAGCATGTGTTGTATGTAATGCCGGGTTTTACTAAACAACGATATATTATTATAATATTATTATGAACTAGCAGTCATGAATAGTATTAACTAAATTTTGAATTTTATAACATTATTATTCATCTTACAAATTTTCTAGAACATGGTATAAGAACAAAATAAATTTTTCGTTTAAAATAAGTATTTTTCAAAAAATGCAGTTTTGCCGCCTTTTGATGGCGCACCCACGTTAAATATAGTTTTTTAAAATGTTTATATGTTCAATTTTACAAAATAAACTTCTTATTTTGAATTAAGATATAAAACATTACATTGGATAATGTTTTCATATTATTCTTATAACTTTCATATTTTAATGAATAGTGAAAACACGCTATATTTTAATTAAAAACTACTTTTTTCATCGTAATAAATTATCTGGATAAATTATAATATTGAATGGTTTTAAAGTATAAATATAATATATTTTTACCATTTAATATAATTTATGTCATTATCATTTATTTTACCTTGAATTCGTAGGTTAAATCAATTCAATCTTTTGCAATGTTTTAAAGAAAAACTTGTTTTCTTTCTACAACGGGATTAATTTTAATTTAATTTCTGCAACTTTTGTGTGTTGAATTTGGAAAAACGGATTCCATATTTGGAATCAGTGGGTCCAAATTATGTTAATAATCTACTTTTTATTTTTGGGAATTATGAATAGTAACTACGGTAAATTTTATTTACCATAGTTAAAGGTAAATCGGGTAATTAAGGGTAAATATAATATTAAAAAATTACCTTAACACATGCCAAAATTCTATTGGATGGATAAAAGTAGACCCATATTACTTATGGGTCAGATTATAATCATTTAATGGACTTTTGTCCCTGAAAATAGCTTAATTATTATTAAAACCAAAGAAAGTGAAAACATGTCACTCTCTTAAATCGTATAAGTATATTAATTTTAATTTAGTTTTAAGCTTCATGAATCTTCGAATATGAATAGTCTAAAAAAATATAATGAAATTATCTACATCATATGAATTTATTTATAATTTTTAGGGATTAAATATTTATCATTAATTGTGACAAAATAGTGATGCAGAAATTGTTTATCTAGTGAAAAATCAAGAATATAGTTTTCATTAAACTAATAGTGACCATAAAAGGCACAAAACCCTGACCTAAACTAATTTTTCATGTAAATTTAAACCATAATAATCCAATGGTCTAATATTTGACCATTTGGAGCATTATAAAAGCGATTATGACACTTATATTATTTTATTTTAAATGATGCCAAAGTTGTCACCTTCATAATTTAATAAATATAACAATTTAAATATTGTGATTTTAAAATGATAAATTCTAGTAAAAGTATTATTGTGATAGGTAATAGATTTATCATCATCATAGGAATTTATTTTTAAATTTTATGCAAAAAATCAGTATATTAAATAATTATACAAAAATATTGTAGTGATTATTTTATTAAGAGATAAATCAAATAAATGGTTTTAAAAATAATAAAATAAATATTAAATGAATTATTTAATGTGCTCCAATAATTTTATAGATACATATTACCTTTTTTGAATCTATTAAATATTTTAGTTTGAACATATCTTCTGTATATATTTTATTTAAATTCAAGTAAATGAATAGTGTCAAAATTGACACTATTGTTATGTTATAAAAATTAAATATTATAAAATTGTTTGAAAATAACAAAAATATTTAAAAATTATAAATTTAAATTTATATGGTCAAAAATGTTATAAATTATCCATTTATGGAAAATTCACATCAAATAAGTAATTATTTGTTATAATTTAGAATTTAGAATTTTATTACCACAAATAAAATTAAATAGATTAAATAAGGATAAATAAAAATGATAAGGTTTAAAATAAAATCAAAACATGTCTAAATTTGATTGGTTGATGAGATTAAAACCCTATCTCATCTAATATTCGAATATGAGTCATTTTTGGATGTTTTTAAGTGGGGTTAGATTTATTATAAATTAATATTTTTATGACTTCCAAAGGTTCCCCTCTCCTCCCTTATAAAAGGGAACCACCTCCCTCCCTTCCTCACACCAATTTGAGCGTTCATGCTCGGCCAACCCCTGCTAAATTCTCTTCTCCACTTCCCTATAAACATCCTAGAGGTCATGGTATTCTTCAAGGACAAATTTAGTTCCCTAAGAGGAGGTCTCAAAGAGGCGCTTCAAAGAAGCGGAGGTTCGGAACCATACGAAGCATGTCGGACCTAAGGTAAGGGATAATTGTGAAAATATTATTTTTATCCAAGATTTATTATTTGTAATTATTTACTGGGGTTATTGCTATAATCCATTTCCATGTTTTATAAATGTGTATTCATGTATGTTTAATTTCCTTTTTACCCATTTTGACTTTTACCCCATGGTATGGAACGAATATTTCTTTTATTTACCCTACAAGGTACTTTTTGACTTTTCCGACAAAGGTATGAGAAGAATTTTTTTTAACTTATACGGCATGAAAGGATTTTTATGGTTTTATAAAGACTTATTTTCATGAAGCTTCCTCCAAAATATTTCATGACTATTTTCAACAAAATCCTTTTCTTTTAAAATGAAATGGAATTTTGTGAAAAGAAAATGATTTTCAAGATGAAAGGATATTTTCCTCAAGAATTTATTTCTAATGCTTTATCAAAACCATTTTCCATATAAGATGACATTATTTCATTTGTGAATGTTTCAAGTATCATGTCTCTATTATTTACATGGTTTCACTTTTCTTATTATGAAATGATATCCATTTCTTTTATGTGGATTATGTGATAATGGGATGATGTTTATGAAACCCATTTTATTTATTGGGTTATTATGAATGATGTATATTTATTTTGTGGCACAAGTAAGAATGATTTCATAATGAGATGGGTGGGACCTATATCTCCCTCCAATGAATTGGGTAATGATTTATATCTCATGAGATAGACATGGCTGGAACGGCAAGTTAAATCGGTTCAGTAATACAGGACTGGAATGAGGAGTGAACTCGATTCAGAAAGGGACTTTGTCCACTAAGATGGTCTTGGAAGAAATGCCTTGGCTACTATATAAATCATATCATGTGCTTAATGGTTGCCACAATTACTTGTTTTATTCCCATGCTATTTTATCATTCTTAATGTTTCTTTATGATATATACCTTACGTACTTCCACGTTTTATGTCATTGCTCAAGCTTTTGATGTTTAAACATTATGTTCATGTTTTTAAGTTCAAATGTATATGGTATGTTTTATTTTATCCATGCTTACCCTTACTGAGCATTTGAGCTCACCCTTTTTATGTATTCTTTTCCCCATAATATAAAGAAAGGTTTTAGGAACGATAAAAATGGGAATATCTTTATGGGAGATGTTGAAGATCTTTCACCACGATGAGAAGATTACGTTCCATGTTTCCAAAGACACTAAACTATTAAGGTCCTTGTGTGTCTGTTATGTATTAAGTATTCCTCAAAAGTAATGTAATGTTCATGTATGTCAAGCTTCGGGTCTATACAGTTGGTATCAGAGGATAGGTTTAGTCAACCTTTGGAAACTAGGATGCGAAAGCAATAGTGAGATCCCTAGCGATATTTCTAAGGTATGTCTAGGGATGTCCCTAAGGATAATTATACGTATAGCATATAGTCCTAGAACTATGGTAACGATCATAGAATTTAACCTAAGATGATAGATATTGATGGTACTGACGGACAATGGAATGATATTCTTCACGAGAAACCAAATGAAACTGGATTTGGAAGTCTAAACATCATTATTATTCATAATAAGAAATCTCATAATATGATCAATAATCTCAACTTTGGTATGTTTCCTGACTCATATAATAAGAGAAAGATGGAGTTTCATGATGATCATAGAGGAAAGAAAGTTCAATTTCCCTCATGTAAATCATGTGGGAAGAGGCATCAGGGAGATTATTTCAAAGGAACTGGAAGATGCTTTGGGTGTGGAAAAGAAGGACACAAATCCAGTAACTGAAAAGGAAAAGGTTCAGTTAACACCATGGATGAGGATAATGGTATTTCTACGACATCAACAATGGTTAAATGTTTTTAATGTGGAATGTACGGGCATTATGAAAACCAATTCCCTAAGGTAAAGTCTCATGAAGAGAATCAGTATGGTCATATGGGCAGTATTTATGTTGATGATGATGAAGAGACTACAAATGATATGTGAGATGAAAGAATTGTTGAAGCTCGGTCAATGGTTTAAGAATATAGTGGAATGATTACATGTTTATCAAGTGTAATGTTGTATAAGTAATCTAATGGTACTATAGAATAATGAGACATATAAGGATTGTTACACTGTTGTCTTTCCTTATGTTTTGAAAGTGTATGGCGAATGGTACCAGAAACCATGAAAGGTTTTTCAGATATTTTTGGAAAGTAGATGATATGCACATAATGAAGGGGTAAGGAGAAAATTAAATGTTTGACAGTATTCATGAGCTCATGATTGATATAAGGACTAAGTGATATCATGGTTTGAGTATATATAATTTTGAGGATTTTGGTATGTGGAAAGAGTTAAATTTTTACATCACTCATGTTTTCACTAAGATTCAATGGGTATTCATTTTTCAAGAGAATATATGATTAAGGTATTCATATGACTGGAACGTGACCAACAAGATATATGAGGGATAAATGATGGTATTCATGTGCTTGTTATATGACCTTTTTAGTAATCATTCTCTTTATAAAATTAGTTTGGAAATAATTATTTTGGATAAGCCTAAAGATTGGAGTGGATAGTATTGTTTAAGGATAGAACTTTTTGTTATAATAGTATTGTTTTAGAAAAAGGATAAACTACAGGATGGGAGACAACCCATCGCATCGGACCAGGTTGCGGGAATCGAACCCACAACCGAAGTGCGACTGGCCTTTATCGCCTACCACTGGCCTACAGGAAGTCCCTGGTTAGTAGAAACTAGTTTTATTTTATTAAGCGGTATGATATATAATGTATAAGTTCATTTTTTGAATCGTATACGATTAACCACAAAATAGATAGACTTATTTATATATGATAATTTTTTTTAACCTTTTGTTTGAAACAGATGGAATGACTCATCATTATATCACATGATCTTCAAACACTTCAGGAATGGAAAATTCAACTTTATTTCTTTAAGAGATGAAGTGGAAATTTTTCAAGGCACGAACAATGGTGAGATTGTACAAAAATCAAGTAAGTTTTTATTTTGATTCGAAAATTCTTCAACATTAGAGAAATGACCTTGAAAACCAAAAATGTTGTCTTAGTTCCCTTATATCCGATGAATCAGATGCTACCCTAGATCATCACAAATCTATGGCTTTGTGATTGTTGGCTTTTTCATAGCCATGTTCTCTACCACTCTCCATCAGAACATGATGGTTAGATTTTTCCTCCATATCAATATTTTCACCTATACTCTCCTATGTGGAAACCCAATGCTGAGTTACCTTGGGTGACCGTTACGTTTATAACTTTCTTTTTCAAAGTTATGTTTTAGTATTCCTTTTTACGATGTGGGTTTCTATGAATAGTAAATGATTTATAACCCCGAAGAATTTCGAGGGAGAAATTAATTTGAAGGGGGGTAGAATGTAACAACCCGATATTTTATAAGATATATTCGTTTTAATATCTTTCATATCATCTGTTGTACGCTACACCAATATTATCTTGCGCTATACGCAACAACGTATTAGCTTGTAGTATACGCAACACTATTCTTGGATCGTGTTACACATAATTTCATGTTTGTTTGATAGTAGTTATTCTACGAAAAATTGAGTATATATATTCAATGTATTTTTTTATACTCAACAAAAAAAGATTCGTTCACTACACGCAACCCTAACTTGGCTTGCTTTAACTCAATCGCGACCTTCCTCGATAGCATGTGTTGTACGTAATACCGGGTTTTACTAAACAACGATATATTATTATAATAATATTATGAACTATCCGTCATGAATAGTATTAACTAAATTTTTAATTTTATAACATTATTATTCATCATACAAATTTTCTAGAACATGGTATAAGAACAATATAAATTTTTCGGGTAAAATAAGTATTTTTCAAAAAATGCAGTTTTACCGCCTTTTGATGGCGCGCCCATGTTAAATCTAGTTTTTGACATGTTAATAAGTTAAATTTTACAAAATAAACTTCTTCTTTTGAATCAGTATATAAAACATTACATTGGATAAAGTTTTGATATTATTCTGATAACTTTCATATTTTAATGAATAGTAAAAACACGCTATATTTTAATTAAAAAAAACTTTTTTCTTCGTAATAACTTATGTGGTTAAATTATAATATTGAATGGTTTTAAAGTATAAATAGAATATATTTTTACCATTTAATATAATGTATGTCATTATCATTGATTTTACCTTGAATTCATAGGTTAAATCAATTCAATATTTTGCAATGTTTTAAAGAAAAACCTGTTTTCTTTCAACAACGGGATTAATTTTAATTTAATTTCTGCAAATTTTTTGTATTGAATTTGGAAAATTTTATTCCATATTTGGAATCAGTGGGTCCAAATTTTTTTAATAAGCTACTTTTTATTTTTGGGAATTATGAATAGTAACTACGGTAAATTTTATTTACCATAGTTAAAGGTAAATCAGGTAATTAAGGGTAAATATAATATTATCAAATTACCCTAAAAAATGAAAAAATTCTATTGGATGGATAAAAGTCGACCCATATCACTTAAGGGTCGGATTAGAATCATTTAATGGACTTTTTTCCATGAAAATAACTTAATTATTATTCAATCCAAAGAAAGTGACAACATGTCACTCACTTAAATCTTATAAGTATATCAATTTTAATTTGGTGATAAACTTCATGAAACATCGAATATTAATAGTCCCAAAAACTATAATTAAATTATATACATCATATAAATTTATTTATAATTTTTAGGGATTAAATATGTATCATTAATTGTGACACAATAGTGATGCGGAAATTGTTTATCTAGTGAAAAGACAAGAATATAGTTTTTATTAAATTAATAGTGAACATAAAAGGCACAAAACCCTAACCAAAACTTCTTGGTCATGTAAATGTAAACCATAATCATCCAATGGTAGAATATTTTACCATTTGGATCCTTATAAAAGTGATTATGACACTTATATTATTTTATTTTAAATGATGCCAAAGTTGTCACCCTCATAATTTAACAAATATAACAATTTAAATATTGTGATTTTAAGATGATAAATTCGAGTAAAAGTAGTATTGTGAAAGTTAATATATTTATCTTCATCGTAGGATTTTATTTTTTATTTTTACGCAAAAAATAAGTATATTAAATAATTATTCAAAAATATTGTAGTAATTATTTTTTTAAGAGATAAACCAAATAAATGGTTTTAAAAATAATAAAATAAATATTATATGAATTATTTAATGTGCTCCAATAATTTTCTAGATACATATGACCTTTTATGAATCTATTAAGGCTTTTATATTGAAAATATCTTCTGTATATATTTTATTTAAATTCAAATAAATGAATAGTGTCAAAATGGACACTATTGTTATGTTATAAAAATAACATATTATAAAATTGTTTAAAAATTACAGAAATATTTAAAAATTATAAATTTAAATTTATATGGCCAAAAAATTTATAAATTATCTAGTTATGGGCAATTCACAACAAATAAGTAATTATTTGTTATAATTTAAAATTTAGAATTTTATTACCACAAATAAAATTAAATAGATAAAATAAGGATAAATCCAAATTATAAGGATTAAAATAAAATCAAAAAATGTCAAAATTTGATTGGTTGATGATATTACAAACCTATCTCATCTAATATTAGAATATGAGTCATTTTTGGAAGTTTATAAGTGGGGTTAGATTTATTAAAAATTAATATTTTTAAGATTTCCAAAGGTGCCCCTCTCCTCCCTTATAAAAGGGAACCTCCTCCCTCCCTTCCTCACACCAATTTGAGCATTCATGCTCGGCGATCCCTGCCAAATTCTCTTCTCCAATTCCCTAGAAACATCCTAGAGGTCCTGGTCTTCTTCAAAGACAAATTTTAGTGCCCTAAGAGGAGGTCTCAAAGATGTGATTCAAAGAAGAGGAGTTTCAGAACCATACGAAGCATATTGGAACTAAGGTAAGGGATAATTGTGAAAATCTCATTTTTATCTGAGATTTTTTATTTGTAATTATTTACTGGGGTTATTTCTATCATCAATTTCCATGTTTTATAAAATTATATTCATGTATGTTTAATTTCCTTTTTACCCATTTTGAATTTTAACCCATGGTATGGAAGGAATCATTCTTTTATTTACCCTACAAGGTACTTTTTGACTTTTCCAACAAAGGTACGAGAAGAATGTTTTTTTAACTTATACGGCATGAAAGGATTTTTACGGTTTTATAAAGACATATTTTCATGAATCTTCCTCCAAAATATTTCACGACTATTTTCAACAAAATCCTTTTCTTTTAAAATTAAATGGCATTTTGTGAAAAGAAAATGATTTTCAATATGAAAGGATATTTTCCTCAAGAATTCATTTCATACGCTTTATCAAAACCATTTTCCATCTAGGATGAAATTATTTCATATGTGTTTGTTTCAAGTATCATGTCTCTATGATTTACATGGTTTCACTTTTCTTATTATGAAATGATATCCATTTATTTTATATGGATTATGTGATGATGGGATGATGATTATGAAACCCATTTTATTTATTGGGTTATAATGAATGATGTATGTTTTTTTTGTGGCACAAGTAAGAATGTTTTCATTATGAGATGGGTGGGACCTATATCTCCCTCCAATTCATTGGGTAAAGATTTATATTTCATGAGATAGACATGGCTGGAACGGCAAGTTAAACCGGTTTAGTAATACAGGACTGGAACGAGGAGTGAACTCGATTCAGAAAGGTACTTTGCCCACTAAGATGGTCTTGGCAGCAATGCCTTGGCTACAATAGAAATCATATCATGTGCTTAATGGTTTCCACAATTACATGTTTTATTCCCATGCTATTTTATCATTCTTAATGTTTCTTTATGATCTATGCCTTACGTACTTCCACATTTTATGTCATTTCTCAAGCTTTTGATGTTTAAACATTATGTTCATGTTTTTAAGTTCAAATGTATAGGGTATGTTTTATTTTATCCATGATTACCTTTACTGAGAATTTGAGCTCACCATTTTTATGTATTCTTTTCCCCAAGATATAAATAAAGGTTTTAGGTAAGAAAAAAAGGGGGAAGATCTTTATGGGAGATGTTGAAGATCTTTCACCACGATTAGAAGATTACGTTCCAAGTTTCCAAAGACACTACACTATTACGATCCTTGTGTGTCTGTTATGTATTAAGTATTCCACAAAAGTAATGTAATGTTCATGTACGTTAAGATTCGGGTCTCTACACTAAAACTACCCACTTCCACCATGCAGAGCTCGAGTCGGACACATACTCTAGACATTTCTGAAAACTCCGCAAGAAAAGCACTTCTGTCCCAGCCCTGCAAGAAAGGGGAGAGGGCCATAAGCTCAGGACTGGAATTGATGAGGCCTAAACCCTTCTTGTCGAAACCTGAAAGGCCCGGTCGTTGGAGACCTACTGCTAACCACCTTCCCCTTTGATAAACTCAGTTTTTTCCCTTCTCATGGTGTGAATCCCTTCGAGTTCATACTTTCTACTATCTCGGCATTCTTCTGTACTGGTAAGTACTTCGGAAGAGTGATGAAATTGATAGCGTACTAAATTGAAGGATAGAGTGCCTCCTCTAACCGTCTTTCCCGAGACTCCTCATCCGGAATGAGATCCAGGGCAAAGCACAATAGATCTTTGAACTTAATCCCCAGCTCCCTCACTAACATGCTTCCCTGCTGAATGGAGATCAACTCCTGTCTCTTCTCATCCTTCGCTGTAGAGGAGAGGAACTCCACATGAAATTCCTTCTCGAAACTGGCCCATGAAAATTCTACCTCTGTCTTCTCCCCTAGGAAAATCTTCCACCACTAACGCGCTACTCCCCTCAGCTGACTGACGGCCAAAAAAACCTAGTCCTCCATTGGAGCATGGATTAAATAGAAGGTAATGGCTAGCTACTCGATCCATCCCTCCATTACTGAGTCAGAAAAGCTTCCCTCATACTTCTTCAGGGTTTGTCGCTGGAAGGAGTGCAGAGTCCTCTCCCACAAGTCATCCTCCTCATCTCGGTCAACCCTCTGCTGGTCAACTGCATCGATCCACTGGGCCTCAACCGCCCTGGTCACTCGTGGATAACGTCCGGGTTCCATAGCTGCAAGGTAAACAAAGATTGCCTAGGCCCGAGTAGCAAGGGAATTATTATTATTATTATTAAATTTTTTCTCCCCAAGGTTCCCCAAATCAAATAAAAACAAAATTAGTATGATTTATTTACCTTCACTAGGTTCTCTACCCTGCAATAAATGTAGTCTCACTTGGTCGTTTGATAGGCACGGTGTCCTTGCATCGGATGACGAGGGGGCCTAAAGTCTCGTGTCCTAGATGGTCCTCCCTGGCATATTTCATGAACTAAGATCACCTAAAATTGTTTCCCTACCATCCCACGCAATCCTCACTGTGCCTAACTCCAGACTCCTTCCTATCTCTCAACCTGCATCTGATACCATTCTCTCACGACTCGCCTTCGGCAAGACGATGGAAGGGGTGGAAAAGGCCCACGCCCTTCCTTCTTCAAGTCAAAGATGAGATAATGACCCCTGAGTCCCGCCTTCAGTAGGCCCCAGAGTGGCGACTAGAACCAAGGGTGTAACATTTTAACAATATGGGAGTCCTTACCCTTTTTAGTTAACCAACATTGGGAGAAAGAATGAGTAAACACCAAACACCATCACGTATAGGAAACTCGAAAGAAACCCAAACTACATGCATGTTTTAACAATAAAATTGAACAAGGTACAAGAACTCCAAAGTAAAAAACCAACAGGAAAAGAAATGTCGAGGCAGAAAACAACAGCATCCAACAGAAACTCCAACTTCCAGACTTGTATGGTCCCTCACAGCCTCTGAAGTCCTCCTGACAACCTAAAAGTAAATGTAGGGTGAGCATACAAAGCATACTCAGTTGAAAATACCTATAGCTCTCCTGCACAAGTGGGGAGACGTAATAATGTCTCATGGGAAGTAGAGAAACCAACATATATCAAGGAGTCTATCAATCCCACCTCACCGACCACGCTCACCAAACAACACAAGCAGTTAGGTAATAGTAAAAGAACAAAACATTTGGGTACCCCGCACCACCATTTCCTCCACAAGCTAGCTACTCATCCCTAACGGAAAACGTCCTGACGCTACCACGCTCTTCCTACCCACACACACATGGTCCTCACAACCACACATCCCTGCATGCACACACTTGGGCTTCACAACCATCTATCCCTGTCCGCACAAACCTGGGCCTCAAAACCATCCATCCCTGCCCGAAAACACCTGGGCCTCATCTTGAAGACACCTGGGAAAACAAACCATAACGAGAACCCCTTCCTGAAAACACCTGGTCTAACAACACACCAATCAAAACCTACCCAAAAAATCTTGGGTGTAAAGTTGCCTCCAGCCATCACAGTAGAGTGAAGTGGGAGCAGGAAGAAGAGTAACTAGGTGGAAATGCCTTTCACCAGGAAATGGGGTGTCCGACACTAAGTCCCAATGCGGGTGGGTTGCGACTAATCACAAAACATACAATTATACATATATATACCAACACACAGCACAACATACAGCTCCTGAAGAGATACAATCGGGTACACAAGCACTACTGCCTCAGAAAATAGGCACACAACAAATAGTGCCCAATTCCCCTCTTCATGTTATCATTCATAATAGTTTAGTATGATTTAATCCCTTCAATAATGGGAAACTAACCGGAATATTCATAGATGAAACAACAAAAATGGAAAAAAGGAAAAACATCAGGTAAATTAAGCATTCAGACCCAGTTCCCTTGTGAGGTCACAACAACTAGGGATCAAGTGAGATCCATCAAAGTACTAGAAACAAAACAACCCTGAGACACAGCCCCATGTCCCCAATCTCCAGAATCCAATGGTTTCTCAACAATAGAGGATTCCACCCCAATTCCTGATATAAGCAGAGTAACCCCCACAGCCTCAGATTCACAACTAGAAAAAGTACAACAGGGGATCCCATCCAAGAAAACCATAAAGTCACCCATAATTGGCCCACCGAAGAAACCCAACCAAACCACTACCACCAACACAAGGTAGGCCCACAGAGGTATTTTCAGATTTAAAAGATTTAATACACTCCATGGTTTCAATTCCACTGTGCTTTAACTGGGTCTATCACAGAAAAGGGTTATTATTGGTGCTTTCAATTTATTTAACCGAGTATAAGTAATAAACCAATTCCATTTTATGGTTATTTGAACACCCAGGAACACCGAGGTTCCTTAGTGCACAGAGAAAGACCACCAACGACCATGATTTTTAGTGAGCATAGGCCCATATAATTCACAACACATATCAATAATAAAAGAGAACAACAGGACATCTATCACACCCCCCTTTATTTATTTAAAGGTACATTATTATCTTTGTTATGTTTGGTTTCATCAATTTCCATTGAGGCAAAAGCTTGAAAACCCTGCATGATGCACATAAAGGAGAGATGAAGGAGAAAATCCCTACCTGACGGATCAAGGATCGACGTTAAGTCCTTGCATGAGCAGGAGGAACTCCATGGAATACGATCAAAGAAAACATAGAGGGGTTACAACTCGTCGGGAGGAAGGGTATTCCGAGCCCAGGGTGATAGAGAAAAAGAAACACAGGAAGAAGAATTTAGGTTATAAAGGCTGAGATACATCATTCCATGTATGGTTATGATATAGAGAGAAAACTTGAAACTGCGTAAGAAGCGGGTTCGTGGGTTGACCACAAGGTTGGGACACCCCACACACCACTTAAAATGTCCATTCCTTTCAGGGCAGTTTAAACAGATGTACACCTCATGGTTTTTCATTTAAGGAGGGTACCTCTGTAGGATCGAAAAAGTGACGTAGATGCTCAATATACAAGTGGGGGTGAATTTTATGCTTTAAAAAATTTCCTTAAACAAAGAAAGATCTAAGTTTAAAAAAGATAAACTAAGTAAATTCACAACACCTCCAACACCAATTATAGTATTGGTATAGAATATGAAGTTACAAACATCTAGTTCTTTGCACTTGCTTAAATCTGGAAAGTGATTCTAAAAAAGTGGTTCTGGAAATATGGATCCAGAAGTTTAATCTTAACCAATGTTTATAATATGATATTCTACCTTAAAGCGTATAGAATCTAATCTAATCCGAGTACATGTGTAAGGAAATATAAGAATATTATAATTTCCTTACAATACACAATGCAGTGGAAAACAAGTAGTAAAACTACAAGTAAAAAGATAAAAGTCTTTTAACCCAAAGATAAGGGTATCCAACAACCTTGGATAAAGGTCCCTTGGTTTATAATTTTAAGAAAGTCTATCCTACCCACACCAGGGTATGCCCTCGATACGAAGATCAGTGTCTCTATCTTGCTATCCCCACATGCCCTCAACTTCAAGGTAGTTGGAACCTCTATCTTCCTTAGTAAGGAAGCCCCCGAACTTCAAGGTTGTCCGTACCTCTGTCTCCCTATCCCTGGAAGCCCTCGAATATAATCACTAACATTCGGAGTCGCATGAAGCAATCTGAACGAGTGGTTCAGTATGCACAAAGCATGAAAAGATTCTCTCTCTAGAAATCACCTTAACAACGTGTGGTCTCTAGAGTGATCAACTTCATTATTGAGCTCTTTCAAATGATCTCTTTTTTATAGGATCGGTTGGAACAGTTGTCTCCCTCCTCCAACGGTCATAATTTCCTTGAATTTCATAGGGACCGGTACACATGTCACCAAACCAACGGTTAATTAGAAACAGAATGGATGACATCATTTTATAACAAAACATGTCTAACTGAAAGCACGACATCGTTTTATAATGAATCAAGTATAAGTATAAGTAAAACTGGAATTGAGAGTGTAAGAATATAAAAGTTCGGAGTCTAACCAAAATGGAATTCGGAGTCTATGTTAAAAAAATATTCGTATTCTGTTTTATAGGAATTCGGAACTTGAAATTTGTTAAAAGTCCGAAGTATGAATTTCAAAGGAAATTCAGAGTCTGGTTTCACCAGATTTCAGAATCTGAACTTACAGGGTTTGAAGTCAAACTATTAAAAGTTTAGAGTCTAACTTCATAAGATTTTAGAGTCGAACTCATGAATGTTTAGAGTCGATCTTCATAAGAGTTCGGAGTCGAACTCAAGAAAGTTCGGAGTCGAACTTCATTAGAGTTCGTATCCAGAATCCAGAATGGAACTTCACTAGAGTTCACGTCCAGAATTCAGAGTGTAACATCATTACAGTTGACATCCAGAATTCAGAGGGGAACATCATTACAGTTCACATCCAGAATTCGGAGTGGAACTTCATTATAGTTCACATCCAGAATTCGGATCCTAAAAATAGAATACTCCAATTCTTGAAATTATATGATTCCGGGGTTTTGGGTATGAATCCAGTTTTTGTACTTAACAAAAATATTGATATGTATAAGAAAATATAGGTTATGTTAAATTTTCTTAAAGAAGAAAATTTTCCTTATGGAGTTAAAATATAGATTTTCTTAAGGTGTTTGTGAATTTCAAAACAAGAAGGAATGGAAATGTCATAAGGAAAACCTTATTGACTCAAAAATCTCCCCCTTTTTGGAAAGCACAATCATCCTTACGAAAAAGAAAATATGGTCTTTGAAATATGTCATTAGACTTTAAAATTAAAACTTATCTCCCTTTGTTCATGGATGGAAGTGAATACAACTAACTCCCCCTTAGGCATTGAAACTCTAAGGATTATATTCTGAAATTATGGAGTGGAGTTTTCAATATCATGGGAATGAAAAACTTTGTAGTGAGAAACTCCCAATTACATAAAGTATATCTTCACTTAGAAATTTTTCTTCTTCATTTTAAATTTTTCTTTCTCCTCTTTTTAGTGTCCCTTTTTCCTTCTCCCCCTTAAGAGTAGTTCTTTTTCCTTCTCCCCCTTTGTGATTTTCATAAAGAATTTAAGGGAATGGGAAAGAAAATATGGTACCTAAAAAATTAGTATATAACAAGATACAACCAACCAAATTTTCATTAGAGTTGAGAAAATTTTACAAATAAAGACAAATACAACAAAATATCAAAGATGATTTATTTGTCTTCCTTTTCCATTGGGATCAACTTCTTTAACAATGTTTTGAGCTTCATCAAGTCTCTTTGATCTTCCTCAAATTGCCTCTCCAAGGCTTTTGTCTTTTCTTCTTGGGCTTTCAAAGCTTCAACCTGAGCCTCGATGGATTCTTCCTGCATATTTATTAATTCATCTTGCTTTACCAGTATTTTCTCAAGCTCATTCTGGAGATTTCTATCGCTTTTAAAATTTTGAGCCAAAGAGTTAGCCTTATCATTTAGTTACATCACTTTTCGAATCCGAGAACTCTGCTCAATAATCAGCTCATCTTGAAGATTCTTAATCTTTTTATCCCCGGTGTCAAAAGCATCTTTCACCTCATTTTAAAAATTATCATACATAGCCAAGTCTTCTTCAACATTCTTTGACCACAGAGTTATTTTGCTGCAAGACATGCTATGAACATCATAATTGATAAGAAAACATTTTTGGTCGGCCTCAATATTTATACACTTATCCATGACCATGGATAAGGAATCCGATTTCTGATTCAAACTCTGTTGCGGCATCTGGCATCTGGAATCTATAGTTGGAAAAATCGGAATGGTGTCCACCAACTTCATTAGAGATTCAACCACAAAATCATGCCCATGAGCTGATGATTCTGAATCAGATAATACACTTGCAGATTTTTCTTCATCAATTTGCACCAATTTCCTCTTAGAAGAACCACCAACCTCCTTCTTCCTGAAAATATCTTTTGTTGGTGTATCCATCAGAACATGCTTCTCTTTATCATATTTCGGAATGGGTTCCTCATTAGGATATTCATCCTTGGATTAAGAAACTTGAATAATCAGATCTTCATCTTGTTTCTCCTTTTCTACTCCTTCCTCTTGAAATTCCTTCTCATAGGATTCTTTCTCATCATACAAAACATTTTCTTCTTCTTGTTGTTGCTTATCATCATTGGTACTATCTTTATCAACTTCCTTTCCTGGATTAACTATCATTTCGGATTCTACCATATCCTGAAAATCCTCGACTTGCTTGATTAAGGCATTCAAATATTCACTTCCATCTTCTTCTTATTCTTCTTCTTCAACCTCTTCCTCTACTTCTTCTCCAGATTATTTTTCTTCATCAACAACCAATTATTCACACTTATATTTTTCTAGAGTGAAGTACTTTTTACCAGGAATCTCTGGTAATGGTTCAGTAAGGAAGGTTTTCGAAACCAGAATATGCTCTGAAGATAACTCTATATCTTTTAGCAAATATTGTACTACTTCAGTTTCAGATAACTTCTTTTTCATCTTCTTCTCTTTCCCTTGCTTCTCTAACTAATCAGCAGTTCTTTCACATAAGTATTTACCCTCAACAGGATCCAATCCAAACTGTGGATCCCATTTTTTTCCTCTTTTCTTTTTCTTCCCTTTACTTTGTAGCAACTTCATCAGGATAAGCTTTTTGTTTCTTTGGTTTGGGTGGAGAAGACTGAGTTTCCATAGACATGGGATTTTCTTCATCAGCAACTACTTCCTTAAGCTTTCTCTTCTTCCTTTCCATTTTGGATGGTTCTGGAGTCTGTGTATCTTTCTGAACTGCCTCAACCACTTTTATAGATAAAGGGTAGAATTCTCCGGATTCACTAGAAAAACCCATATTCATCCTCTTCAAAGTATCATCGCTTACCAGCATATACTTTCAATTCTAAACATTTGATTTTCATGCAACCTTGAAGGATTCTAAACAACGAACGATCAGCATAGATAGTATGTCATGGAACATGATTATCTGAGCTCTTAGGTTCCCTTCCTTGATGTTCTTGATCGTAATCAGAATATGCCTCGTCAAAATTATCTTTCTTTTATTTACAAAGAAATCTAAGACATAGATATCACTTTTCCTGAAATTATCATTGTCACCCCATCTTGGTACAAGAATTCCTTGTACCCATAGCTATAGAATTCTATTATTTGGAGTGAGATGAGAAATCATAGCAGTCATAGCATCCTTAAGTCTATGAAATTTTAATGCCTTCACCTTGTTGAAACTTCTTTGCTCATTTGGAAGCTTATGTGAGAAAAACACATCATCCCCTTCATAGGATAAACCAACCAAGATCACGGCCTTGGTATAAGATAACTTGTATGAATTCCCATAAGACTTGAATGAAAAACACTCTCTTCCATCTTCCTTTTGGAAGGAAACAGACTCATAGAACTCAAAAAACAAATTAGTATAAACCGGATCTTGTTTATCTGACTTTTCTAAGAAAACATCCTCCCATCCATTCAATCTAATATTCTTTGATATAATGGAATCAAACTTATAGAAATCTGGATGCACTAACCTTTCCCTGAAAACTAACCACTTTGAGATCACTATTGAGGTAGACATATCTTGGGATGTAGCTTCAACAGACATTCGGAACTACGAGATTTGAATGATTCGGAATGGCTTTGCAAAGATCAGAACCAGCCCTAAGAAGAGAAGCAGGGCTTCGAGACACGAATGCTTTGAAAACCTGATGTGGTATGAGTCTTGTTTTCCCATTTATATAGGTGATGGAGGTGACCTTTGGTCTTCCAAACACCATATAACGGTTGAAAAACCTTTTGACCTGATCTGACCGTTGAGAACATTCCTGCAAAGAAAACTTGACTCCGGTCTTTTGAGGTTTTAAGAAAAACATTCAGATTTAAGGAAAACTAGAATCCCAATAATTTTAAAACTCACGAAAAATACCAGCAAGGCAAATATGATTACGAAAATTTATGGAAATCATAACTTTCAGATTTTCTAGAAAGATTGTTTTTAATTGGTAATATTCTTCTTGAAGAAAAAAAAACTCATTAAGAAAAATCTCAATACGAAAAACTCATTACAAAAAATCTCATTACGAAAAATCTCATTATGAAAAATTCATTATGAAAAACCTCATTATGAAAAATTCATTATGAAAAATCTCATTACGAAAAATCACATTACAAAAAATCTCACTACGAAAAATCTCATTATAAAAAAATCATTACAAAAAATCTCATTACGAAAAATCTTATTATGAAAAATTTCATTACGAAGAATTCATTATGAAAAACATCATTAAGAAAAATTCAATAAGAAAAATCTCATTAATAAAAATCTCATTACAAAAAATTCATTACAAAAAACTCAATATGAAAAATCTGGTTCCAAGAATTTTCATTACGAAAATTTCAGTTCGAAAAATTTCCATTCCGAAATATTTCATTAGGAGAATTTCAGTTCCAAAAATATCTATTTTGAGAATTTCCATTCCGAGAATTTCCATTCTGAAATTTCCATTCCGAAAACATCTATTCCGATAATTTTTCAAAAATTTGTAAAAAAATTGTTTTTACATAAGTTTGAAAAGAAAAACTGTCAATGAAAATTTTTGACCAACATGAAAATGTACCCCCCCTTTGAGAAGGAGATTATTAATGTAAGGATAATTTTTCAAAAAGAAGTTAATGAAGAAGGATTAACTCATGGTTATCATTCCTAAATTCGTTTTAATGTATTCAAATCTATCAGAGGGTAATGATTTTGTGAAAATTTCAACAAGTTGATCTTGCGTTCCGATAAACTGAAGAATGATATCTCCTTTAAGTGTGTAATCCCTAAGAAAGTGTTGTCTAATATCTATGTGCTTTCCATGGGAGTGATGTTCAATTTTTTTACTAAGGGAAATGGCACTTGTGTTATCACACAAAATTTGAGTCTTTGTAAAACTCAAGCCATAGTCTGTGAGAGTGTGTTGCATCCACAACACTTGAGCACAACAACTTCCAGCTGCTAGATATTCTGCTTCAGTAGTGGAGAGTGCTACTGAGTGTTGCTTATTGCATGACCATGAAACTAAAGAATCTCATAAGAAATGACATCTTACGGATGTACTCTTTCTATCCATTCTACATCCCCCAAAGTCAGTATCCAAAAATATTTTTAAAACAAAATCATTTCTAGATGTATAAAATAATCCTATATCCATGGTTCCCATTATGTAGAAAAAAATTATTTTCACTTCCTTTAAGTGAGATTTCTTAGAATTGGATTGATATCTTGGACATATGCATACTTAAAACATTTAGTCAAAACGACTAGCTGTCTAGTATACTAGACTTCCAATCATACCTCTAAAAGATGTTTTATCTACTGGTTTCCCAGATTTATCAATATCTAAAGAGTATGGGGTACCGATAGGAGTACTTATACTCTTAGTGTTTTCATATCCATAATTTTTAAGAAGATCATTAATATACTTATGATGAGATATATAGGTTCCTTCTGGTCTCTGAGAAATTTGAAAACCAAGGAAAAATGTTAACTCACCCATCATACTCATTTCAAACTCAGATTTCATTACACTTGCAAAGGAATCAGTTAAAGATTGATGAGTTAAACCAAATATAATGTCATCAACATAAATTTGAACAATCAAAACATTTTTTTATCTTTCCTTATAAAAAGGGTTGGATTTTCATTTCCCTTAACATAGTTATTTTGAAGAAAAACTCTTGTAATTCTATCATACCAAGCTTGTGGGGCTTGTTTAAGACCAAACAAAGCACTAGTAAGTCTAAAAACATGATCAGGATGTTTTGTGTCTTCCAAGCTAGGAGGATGTTCAACAGAAACTTCCTCTTGAACATAACCATTAAGGAAAGCACATTTTACATCCATTCAAAAATGTTTAAAATTAAATAATGCTTCAATGGAATGTAATATACGAATAGATTCATGTCTAGCTACTAGAGCATAGGTTTTTTTCATAGTCTATTCCCTCTTGCTGGTTATAGCCATTAGCAACTATTCTAGCTTTATTTCTAAC
Source organism: Viscum album (assembly GCA_963277665.1). Classification (NCBI taxonomy): domain Eukaryota; kingdom Viridiplantae; phylum Streptophyta; class Magnoliopsida; order Santalales; family Viscaceae; genus Viscum; species Viscum album. The sequence continues at coordinate 1,883,801,101 of OY728121.1, forward strand.
AATGACTCCATTTTCATCCCACTTGTTTCTGCAGACCCACTTTACTCCAATAAAAGAAGATTCCTTAGGTATTTTAACCAAGTTCCAGACTTTATTCATTTCAAATTCATTTAGTTCATCTTGCATGGCTTTAATCCAATCATCATCACCTAAAGCATCATCAATAATTTTTAGTTCTAATTCAGAAAGGAATGCTAGATGTTATAATTTATTTCCTAAGGAACTTCTAGTCCTTACAGATTGATGTACATCACCAATGATACTATCACTGGGATGATTCTTAAGGAACACCTGGTTTGGGTTTTGTAAAATCTGTTCATCAACATAGGGTAGAAAGTCTTCTGGGGTAAATGTTTCAGAATTGTCTTCTTGAACATTTTCCTTATCAAAAGGATCTTTTATCAAAGATTGATAATCAGTTTTTGAAAACACATCTGGGGATGTAGTTTGGGATAGTTTAAAATCAAAAGGATCAGATTCATCAAATTTTACATGCACTATTTCTTCAATAGTACAAGTGTTTTTATTGAAAACTCTATAAGCCTTAAAAGTTGTGAAGTAGCCTATGAAAATTCCTTCATGAGATTTTGGTGAAAATTTGTGTAAATTATCTTTAGTATTCAGGATGAATAACTTGTAACCAAAATCCTTGAAGTAGGAAAGTCTAAGTTTTCTACCATTCCATAACTCATAAAGAGTTTTATTAAGAAAAGGTCTAATCAAAACTCGAGTAATAGTAAAACAAGCAGTACTTACTGCTTCAGCCCAAAAAATGTCAAGCATTAGAATATTCACTCAACATGGTTCTAGTTATCTCTTGAAGAATTCTATTTCTTCTTTAAACTACACCATTTTGTTGAGGCGTTCTCAGTGCAGAAAAGTTGTGAGTAATGCCTTTTCTACGACAAAAAGTTTCAAAATTAGAATTTTCAAATTCTCCACCATAATCACTATGAATAATTTTCGGTGGAAGGTTTTTCTCATTTTTAACATGGGTTCTAGAACTTTTGAAATAAGCAAAAGTTTTAGACTTCAATTCTATAAAATAGACCCATGTAAATCTAGTGCAATCATCAACTAGAACAAACACATAGTATTTGCCTCCAATACTACCAGTTTGTGTTGGACCAAAAAGATCCATGTGCACTAACTATAATGCATTAGTTTTTGAGACTTCACCTATTGATTTAAAACTATATTTATGTTGCTTTCTATAATGACAAGGATAAAAAACGTTAGAATAATCGAATCTATGCTTCGATAGATCCTTAACTATTTTCTTCTTAAATAGTTTATGTAAGTTCCTAAGGTTACAGTGACCTAGTATTCTGTGCCATAACCAAGAATGATCTCCCATTGCACTAAGGAAGGTAAAACTTGACTCTAAAGGTCTTCTAAGTTTAATTTTTAAAAATTTCTCTTGCCTATTGGCTGAGAGAATAAATTCTTCCTTGGAATTGTGAACTAAGCACTTATCATTCCTAAAATTCACACGGTATCCTTAATCACATAACTTACTAATGCTAATGAGGTTGTGGTTAAGACCCTTTACAAACAAAACATTTGAAATTAACGTTTTACCAAGAATAAAAATATTACCTATACCAACAATTTATCCCTGAGCATTATCTCCAAAAGTTACTTTTCCTCCTTTCATTTTGATAATATTTTTGAAATAGCTTTTGTTACCAGTCATATGCCAGGAACATCTACTATCCATGTACCATGTATTGTTGTTTCAACATCCTTTACCTTCCTGAAAAACAAGAAAAGAGTTCTAATTTCGGAATCCAAACTTGTTTGGATCTAATATTTCCAGAAAGCAAAATTTTAGGTACCCACATCTTCATAGAAAAGTATGATTTTTGAAAACCTAGAGATTTGGTTTTGTTTAATGAGAAATTATTTTCCCAGTGACCACCACATTGACACTTGGTAGAAAATAGGGCACTTTTTGGAACAAATTAGTTGTTACTAAAAGTTGGTTTTTCATTGGTATAACCAAATCCATATTTTTTTTCTTAAAGGTTGTATTTTTTAATACATTTTATCAAAATTTTCTTTACCATGGGTAATGTTTGACAAACACTTATTTAAGGAAAAAATTTCAGACTTGAGTTTTATAACCATGTTTTTATCTTTAAGATTGTTAGATTTAGAACTAGATCTAGGTTCGGAAACATTTTTGTTAGAAATATCTTTTTCTATCTCTTTAGAAAGATTATCCTTTTCAAAATTTACTTCCCCAAGAATTATTGAAATACTTATATAATCAGCATTTTTCCTATCAAGATCTTTAGAAAGATCTGATATTTATTTTGTAATAATAGTATTCATAGATTTTTCCTTATAAAGTTTTTTATTGAGTTTGGAATTATCAATCTCAAGAAGTTCAGAAAACCTAGAAACTTCTTCATAGGAAGGTGAAGTATTTTCTTCATCAGAAGAGGATTATTCATCTAAAGAGTTATAATACTTACAATCATTAGAATTTAAAGAAACATTGGTCATTGATTCATCATTGTGTACCTTTTCCATGAAGCAATGATTGTCAATAGGTAGCCTGGCAATAAGACCAAGATTTTTCTATCTAGAAGATTCATTTGAAGAGTCACCACCACTGGAACTCCAGGTGTCATTAGCTTTTATAACTTTTTTATCTTTGGTTTTATAATACTTATTCCTGTTCCTTTCAGAATTCCTCTCTTTACTTTATTTCTTTTTGAGCAAAGGACAATCTGGTCTAATATGTCCAGCTCTCTTGCATTCGTAACAAGTAACTTCTCCATCTTTCTTATCTTTCCTTTCCTTTTTCTTATACATGGATTGGAAATTTCGCTAGCCATCTATCTTGTTCATTCTTCGACCAAGATTTTCTAACTCATTTTCTGAGACTTCACTGTCACTAGATTCATATTGGATACTAACCTTCTTAGACTTGGACCTTGTTACTCTCTCAGGAGTCTTAGATTTCAAATGATTTGATGTTGTTGTAAAATCAACAGTACCATTTCCATTCTTCTTTTTGATGTTGTCAGCAACTCTCTTCATTCTTGTTTCATGTTGAAGAAGAGTTCCAAAAATCTCATCTAAGGAAATTTGAGTAACCTTCCTGTTCTCATCAATATCTATCCTCTTTGATTCCCACTCATTATGCATAATATCTATAGTCTTATCAACAAGGACTTCATCATCCAAACCATTCTCTACCATAGACTGTAGACTGTTTACAATTGTAATAAACCTCTGTTTCACTTTACAAATGGGTTCACCATAAGGAAAATTGAATCCATGGTATTATGCTCTTAGTATAACTCTTCTTGTCTCTATCACTTTGGATGTACCAAAATGTGTCACTTCATGTTTCTTCAATATACAATTAGCTGTTTCAAATGATGAAATTTGGCTATATATATATTCCCAGTCACTGAACATAGTAAAGTATTGTAAACCATGTAGTTTAATTGATAATCATGCTTCTCTTGGTTTGTGAAAGCACTCACTTCATTATCAGGAATTTTATAACCTCCAGTAAGCATAACAAATTTATGTACTCTAGTATTGATAAAAAAAGCCTTCATTCGATCTCTCTTGTATTCATAATCATTACCATCAAAAATTAGTGGTCTTGTAGGATTTATATTGTCCATGGATCCAAATTTTAAACCTACCATTATTAAAATAACCTTTGGCACACAAACTTGTTAGTAACAAGAGTTTATAATGAATGAAAATATATGAATCTGAGAAAATAATATGACTCTAGAAAATTAACTCTGAATATTATGTGTAAGAAAAAAACTCTAGTAGATGTAAGCAAAAAATGAATCCGAACTTTATGAGTCCGAAAAGTCGAATCCAAAAAATCTATTCTGAAAAAGAAATCGAAAATTTTTCTTCTGAATTTAACGGTGATATTAAATCAGATTGAACTAACCCTTGGGGTTTGAGTTAACCTCCTCTGATACCAATTGTAGGATCTAAATAGTGATGTAGATGCTCAATATACAAGAGGGGGGGTGGGTGAATTGTATACTTTAAAAATATTACTTAAACAAGGAATGATCTAAGTTTAACAAAGTTAATATAAGTAAATTCACAACACCTAAAACACCAGTTATAGTATTGGTATATAATATGAAGTTACAAACTTCTAGTTCTATACACTTTCTTAAATCTAGAAAGTGATTCTGAAAAAGTGGTCCCAGAAATATGGATCCGGAAATTTAATCTTAAACAAAGTTTAAAATATGACATTCTACCTTAAAGCATATAGAATCTAAACTAATTAGAGTAAAAGTGTAAGGAAATATATGAAGATTATACTTTCCTTACAATACACAATGTAGAGGAAAACAAGTAGTAAAACTACAACTAACAAGATAAAAGTCTTTTAACCCAAAGAGAAGTGTATCCATAAACCTTGGATAAAGGTCCTTGATTTATACTTTCAAGCAAGTCTGTCTTACCCACACCAGGGTAAGCCCTCGATATGAAGATCGGAGTCTCTGTCTTGATATCCCCGCAAGCCCTCAACCTCATGGTAGTTGGGACCTCTGTCTTCCTTAGCAAGGAAGCCCTCGAACTTCAAGGAAGTTGGCACCTCTATCTTCCTATCCCCAGAAGCCCTCGAATATAATCACCAACATTCACAGTCGCATGAAGCAATCTGAACGAGCAGTTCAGTATACACAAAGCATGAAAATATTCTCTCTCTAGAAATCACCTTAACAGCATGTGGTCTCTAGAGTGATCAACATCATTATTAAGCTCTTTTAAATGAGCTCCTATTTATATGATTGGTTGGAACGGTTGGATCCCTCCTCCAACGGTCATAATTTCCATGAATTTCGGAGGGACCTATACACGTGTCACTAAACCAATGGTTAATTAGAAACAGAATGGACGACATCGTTTTATAACAAAATATGTGTAACTGAAAGCACACCATCGTTTTATAATGAAAGAAGTATAAGTATAAGTAAAACTAGAATTCAATGTGTAAGAAAATAAAATTCCAGAGTCTAACCAAAATGGAATTCGGAGTCAATGTTAAAAAATGTTCGGATTCTGTTTTATAGGCATTCGGAACATGAAATCAGTAAAAAGTCTGGAGTATGAATATCTAAGGAAATTCGGAGTCTGGTTTCACCAGAGTTTAGAATCTAATCTTACAGGGTTTGAAGTCGAACTAGTAAAAGTTCAGAGTCGAACATCATAAGATTTCATAGTCGAACTCATGAAAGTTCGGAGTTGAAATTCATAAGAGTTCGGATTCGAACTCATGAATGTTCGGAGTCGAACTTCATATGAGTTCGGAGTCGAACTCCTGAAATTTTGGAGTCGAACTTCATAAGAGTTCAGAGTCGAACTCAGGAAAGTTCGGATTCTAACTTCATAAGAGTTCATATCCAGAATTCAAAATGGCACATCATTATAGTTCACATCCAGAATTCGGAGTGGAACTTCATTACAGTTCAGATCTAGAATTTGGAGTGGAACTTCATTACAGTACACATCTAGAATTCGGAGTGGAACTTCATTACAGTTCACATCCAGAATTTGGATTGGAACTTCATTACAGTTCACATCCAGAATTAGGATCCTAAAAACAGAATACTACAATTATTAACATTATGTGATTCCGGGGTTTTGGGTATGAATCCGGTTTTTGTACTTAAGAAAAATATTGATATGTATAAAAAATATAGGTTAGGGTAAATTTCTTTAAAGAAGAAAATTTTCCTTATGGAGGTAAATTATAGATTTTCTTAAGTATAAAGTGTTTGCGATTTTCAAAACAAGAAGGAATGGAAAAGTCATAAGGAAGACCGTATTGACTCAACAACCTCACTAATAATTTATATTAAATGCCATTAATGGGAATTAATGGGCTTTAAAACAGTCTTAAAGGGGTCAAAACATGGTTTAAAAACCAATTTTCGCAAAAAGGAGGTGCTACTAGAAAAAATGTGGGGGGTAGACGAGAGCTACCGGTAGTCAAGTCCTACTGGTTGGTGACAGCTACCGGTAGCTGAGAGCCACCGGTAGCTGAGAGCCACCAGTAGCCGAGAGCCACAGTTTGGAGACAACTACCAGTAGATGAGAGCTACCGGTAAGAGACATAGACCGGTATCTAAGAGATACCAGTAGCTGAGAGCCACCTCTTGTTGAGAGCTACCGGTAGCTGAGAGCTTCCGGTTGGCGACAACTACCGATAGCCAAGAGCGACCTGTAGCCGAGAGCCACCTATAGCTGAGAGCCACTGCTGGTCGATAACTACCAATAACCGAGGCCTACCGGTACCCCAAGGTCAATGGTAAGCCAGGTATACTGGTAGGCCAAGACCACAGGTAGACCAGGGCTACCTCTAGGAGTCACCGAGAAGCTGGGATGGCCTTTTAGACCACCCAGAACACCTCAAACATCATATTTTTACCAAGTAATGGACCCCAAAAACCCAGTTCATTACATTCACGCTTTACTCCATTCTTCTGGAAGGGCTTGAATAAATTACTTGTCACACTGGTATTATTGGTTATGGATTTCCACCCATAGATAGATGGAATTTTGTAATGTACTGTACATGTTCATGAGGATATGTTATGGGCATCTATGGTTGAATTTGGTGGATTTTGGGAAAATAAAATTGATTTTTTGTAGTTTTCCTATAATAATAGTTATTATGATACTATATTTATGGAACCATACAAGGCTCATTATGGTAGGCCTTATAGATCACTGCTATGTGGGATGGAGGCTAGTGAGTTAGAGTTTTTGGGACCGAGTCTCGTGTAGGAGACATCGTAGCATGTACAATTGATTTGGAATCATTTGGATACAGCTCAGAGTAGATAGAAGTTATATGATAATAGGTGGTTATGACCCCTACTGTTTACCAAGGGTGGTCATATATTCCTTTTGGTGTCACCAAGGTTGGGTCACTATTGGATATGGAAGCAGGGAAAGTTGGTTCCCATGATTGTTGGACCATTTGAGATAGCTGAGAGAATCGATCCAGTGGCATAACAATTAGCTCTTAAATAGAGATATAGTGTTATGAAAGATTTATTCAATGTATTTCCATATCGTTAGTATATCCCTGACCCTTATCATGTGATTGATATGGATGAGGTTAACCTTGAGATAGACGCGTCCTTTGAGGAGAATCTGATATGTGTGCAGGATTGCAAAGAAATTTTTTTGCGATGAATGAATATATGGATAGTTCATGTGTTATGGAACCATGGACATATGCGATGAGAAATATGGGAAATTGAAATAGATATGAGGGCTCAATGTCCGATTCCTTTTGTCTTGGAATATTATAAACATGTGGTAGTGCATCTCGGGGATGAGTTTTCATAAGGTGGGGATATTATTTGATTTTGACAATTCATAGAGTTATCTCATGAAACATTTTATGTAAATTTTGTAGTTTTGAGTACATTTGTTTTGGAGTATTGACTACGAGTGCAATTTGGTGGAGTTTTAAGAAAAGTTTAGAGGAAATATTTTGTGCATATTTGGCGCAATGTTTGTAGAGACCATGCAACTGCCTAAGAGAAATGGTGCATTGTTTGATCTTTTAAGGTAGTGGATTTTACTAGGATAAAGATCATTTTGAGAGGATATGGGAGGTATCCATGTGATGTTCCCCTTAATGGAGTGGATAAAGCATGGTTAGATCATGGTTCATCTAACAGTGAGACTAAGCTACTCGCAGGCCGACAATGATATTCTAAATTTTTTGATCTCACTCTTTTCAACTATTAATCACCTGTTTCACTTCCTATGTGGTCATAACTAGGGATTTTACTTCCTAAGGGTAAATAATGGTTATTCAATCGACATGGAGGGATTAAAAGTCCTTATGAAGACTATTTTTCATGATCGAAAGCCCGAAATAAAGATATTACATTCTCCTAATAAGTGAATTTCCTTCTTATGCTTCTCCTACTCTTTCTACAATCATTCCTTTATCTTTTCAATGACAATATATTATTTTTTACTTCTTTATTATATTATGTGGTGAAATAAAGATCGAGGATTGTGGATATATATCTATATATAAGAGATCATTATGACATTGATGATGATTTTCGTTTAGGGATTTAGATCTGAAAAATTTGTCAATGTAGTTGGGCTGCTTGGATGGTGGGGATTTTCCACTGGGAAAACATCCAATTATTAATTGAGATGGGTGGCCGAAATATAATTCCTATTTTCGTGGATTTGATATTTATATGAAAAAATTTACAATTCCTAGCATGCTTTAAAAATTTATTTTCTAATTTTTGTTTAATTAAATAGACCAATTTATTTACCAATTCTTTGTTGAAATCGGTGATTAATTGGGGAATTAATCATGAGACTAAGGGGTTTCCCTATAATATATTTAATTTTTGGAAATTGATTATAAGAGTTTTGGGTTGTAATCTAGATAATTAATCTGGGGATTAATTATGGGATATTTTAAATGCTATGTTGAGATAATTAAGTGTGGATTAATTATGTGCCATTGATAGTATGATCTAGATAATTTATTGTGGGATTAATTATAGAAAGTTTAGGCTAGAATAATATATTCAATTCTATAAAATTAGTTATTGAATATGAATTGTGATATTGATTATTTAATTGATTAATTATTTAATGGTTTGAAGCACTTAGTTAATTGATGAGTTATCTAATCAAATGAATGTGTTTAATTAATTTTTGAATTATTAATGATATTGAGGTAAATAATTAATTGATAAATTAATTATCTAATAAATAATGGAATCATGTTCATTCTAATTTGAGAAGTAGAAATGATAACATGGTCCTCATACATATGAGTAAATAGAATGGGTACATGGTTATTCTAAATGGATATGTATGCATGGTTTCATGTTCATTATACTGAAGATTAAAGAGAATGGTAATATGGTAATTATACTTAAGATTAAGCATGTTAAAATGGTTATCTTACTTAAATTTACAATATCGGTAACGTAGGAAATGTGGTATATAATTGTGGAATTAGATAATTTAGATAATGGTTCTATGAGTAATGGCCTCACAAGAAAATATTCAAACACCTTCATGAGTAGAATCACATACTGAGATGTCATATCATCATCAAATAAATTGAGTTTGTTAAGAATTATGTATTAGTATATGATATTTCATAGGGAACCCTTCTGTATTTGGCATGAGAGGAAGCTAGTATTGGGGTACGGGTCTCCTTGGGATCCCAGGTGAAAATGTAGTTAGATAACAATAAATGAAAATGTGATAAACTATTTATTATTTCATTCTAGTTATTTATTTATATAAATGAATGCACTATATTTTTACTATACTTGTTTATTACACCATTGGTGGTGGAATAATGAGTTTTAATCATTCACAATTCGGGCATCTTGATCGGTATCCAAATTTGTTATATTGTTGCAGGATTTTATAATGGAAAAGTCCCTCAAATAAGTGGCTAATTGAGGGTGGATCATTGAAGATAGAACATGACATTTTTCATGACCTATTTGAGGAATAATATTATCCTTAATTTTAGTATAATTTTAATAACATGACACATATATAGGCATAGTATTTTTTCCTTTTTAGTTGAGTATTGTATTTAATGTTTGGTTATCTTGTGACATGAGTATTGTTCTCATTATATATTCTTCCACTATAGTTTATTTACATATGAGGGTGTTTTACTCGGATAATATAGGGTATATTCTCCCCATAAATGAATTACAATACCCATGATACTAGTTCAAAGCCTCTATAATAAGGGGAGGCACACTAGAACTCATGTGGAAAACCGGCTCAGGGCACCATCAGGTGGAACCTAGGTCAAGACATTACAATAAATAGATTTTCATCTATATAATTTGTAATGATAAACTATATTTTTAATTGGTTTTCATTTCACAATATTTAATGTACAAATATATTAGTCCAATTCAGGTGATTCAAATCAATTTACTATTTAAATTACATATCAACACATTTTTAAAATTTAACCTTTTTGAATTTAAAAACCTGTTGTTTCGAACCATGTAGGGGTTAATTATAAATAAATTATAACCACTTATATATTATAAATTATGAAAAATGGATTCTATATTTGGAATTAGAATTTTAAAATTTATTAATTAGGAAACTTTTATTTTTGTACAATACTAATAGTAAACACATTAACTTTACTACCATAATTAAGGGTATATCAAGTAATTAAGGGTAAACATAATATCATAAAAATTATTAAATGATAAAAAAACATGAATATAATTTATTGGATAACAAATTTTCATCCATAATCATTAGTATATTGGTTATATGACCATTTTTGGAATTTCAGATGATGTTATAACCTCTATGCTATTTTACTCAAATAAAAGCCAAACATGTCATACTTTTACTTTTAACAAGTAATATATCATTAATATGGTGTTTTATTGGGGATATGTTAGACTATAATGTATTTTTTAAAATATTTATTTTTTATCTTAATTTTTGTGATTTATTTTTAATTTTTGGGGATGAAATGATTACCTTAAACACATCCACAATGATGATGCAATAATATTTAACTTAACAGAAATATCAAATAAATGGCATTGGAAATATCTAAATAAAAATAATATGAGTTTATTAATGTCTACCAAAAATTTTATAGATGAATTTTATATGAATTTTATGTTTTAAAATTGTTTTTTTATTATCATTTTTTTAATGTTTTAAAAAAACTTTTAATGATTACTTTCAAAATTAATGTTAAGTATATTTAATAATATAAACTAATTTATTAAATGATATAAAATTCATAAAAAATATAACATTCCAGAAAAATATTGGGATACTTTAGAAAAATTAATCAATGATTCATTGGTTTTTCTATTTTTATATTAACAATATTGAACTTCAATGAGTAAAAAACATATATTCTACACTTAAAAGGTCAATAGGTTAAATATGGGACAAAACAAAACGATATTTTTTAAAAATTGTCAAAAAAAATATAAATTTCAATAGATGGGTGGATTTAGGCTCATAATAACTATATATTCTAAAAAAATTAGTTTGTATTGATTTATAATAGAAACATACATTATATTAACATAAAATATGGAAAAATTCTAAGAGTGCCCTTCCCCACTCTTTTTAAAAGGTTCCTCTTATTATCTTTTAATCACACATCATAACCTAATTTTATCATAAAATATCTTACTAGATACCTTCCTAAAATCCTTAAAACAATTCTAAAAAACTTATTTTTGGCACAACAACATAATTAGGGGGCTTAAGGTTCTAAGTAATGAAGGATTTTTAAATAAGAGGTGTCGTTTTTAATTAACTGTTTCAATTTTGTTTATTCTTAACCCTATTTAAATATTTATTCAACCCTGATGAAATAATATATATAGTATGATAAATAAATTTTGAATGTATTATGGTAATATCTTCATCTAAATTCCACTCTAATGCCATCATATGTGAAAATAATGAGTCGCTCTTGTGTACGGCATACTACCGCCTCACGAACCCATAAAATTAAATTTCCATATCTATTTATCAAAACTAGTTAAAAATATGGAATTAATATTTTATATGATATTAATTAAATATTTGTTATTATTAAAAGATAATATAACATTTTTTCTATTTCCATGAACAGAAAAATGATAACAGTGTTAATGCGTATGTGTGAATTATCACCTCCACGAAGCGATGTGATTTGATTTTGATCATCACCTCATTTGGATGATACATATAATTATATTTAAATTTTATATATGATATTATTATTATTATGGAAATTTAAATTTTTATTAAACATATATCCATAATGATCATTGAAAAATGGAAATGTTACTCATGCTTACAAACAACTTACCTTCTCAATGATTGTTATGCAAACCATTTTTCATGTTCATATTTAATGGATGGAAATAAATGTATAATTAGTGTATAAAAATGGTAATTATATCATATTTCTTATACTATTGATGATGGAATATTGAAAATTTTGACTATGTACATCATACAAAGTCATTTTGGACTCATGTACCGAATACTAACAAAGAATATGATGTGAACTTAAATAGTTAAGTAATTTTTATAAGATGGTATTAATTTATATTAATCATATAATAAATTTCAAAAGGGTTCAAAATAAATTAAATAATTAACATATTTTTATTATTCAAGAAGATAAAAATCATGTGTGACGAATCAGACATATGCCAAGGGAAATTTTAATCTCACATTTATTTCAGCAAGACTTAAGACATATAAAACAGTAATTTATTTAGTTTATTGTATTTTCTACCTATGATTATAATATAGTATCCATATAAAAAACATTTATGGGTATTTATATATCCATATTATGATCTCACTTTTATGGGGGTTAGGGTTCAAAGGTCTTGAAATCAATAAAGCAATTTTGTCTCAATTTTCCTTCATTGATACTTATGTTATGTTATACAACTATATTATATTATGAGGTGTATATAAAATACATAGAGAAGTTTTATCATAAATGTAATTATTTTAATGATAATATATGTTTCATGTAATTTTATTATCTCTTTGGTCAGAAATTTTTTATTCAAAAACTATGTTTTCTAAAAACATTAAAAAAATGATCCTTTAAGAATTTCAGTGGAAAATGATTTAAAAGACCATTAAAATGTTATTCCAATATTACATTGAAATATCTAAATTCTATATTCAATGAAAAAGTGTTGATAGATGTTTTATGATTTAAAATATGTTTTTTTCAAATGAAGATTATATTTTACTCAATAAATGTTTTAAATGATTTTCAAAATCATTATTTATATGTTTTTAATATTATTTTCAATGAAAAGTATTTTAAAAATGTTTTCTATTTAAAAAAATTGTTCCTAAAAATGAAAAGGATATTTTCCTCAATAATGTCTTTAATAATAGTCTAATGGTATTTGCATTCATCAATGTCAACATCAATTGTAGTAACTTATTCTCCACTGGGTATATTTTGTGTTTATACCATAATCAAACTTTTTTGGATAGATTAATATTATATCAAATTTATTATTATAGAAACTATATATTTTCCTTTGGTTAAATATATTTTAAAGAGATAATAGTTGTTACATTTAAGATTATGATGAAATAAAATCTTTCATGTGTAATTTTTTATTGTATGAGTTGTGGCCTAATTCTTTAAAACCCGAAACCACAAAAGACCTTGAAAGTGAAAGAAAAGTAAATTCTATAGTAAAACTAACGATTATGTAATGTTTAAGGATGGGTCATTACATTTGATATCATAGGATGGTTTGGTTAACATTGGATATTTGGATGTTTTATTAAGAGTTTTGTATATCATCATTGGTATATAATTTTAAGGTTGATCATAATTTTAGTGTCTTTGAAACACTTTTTAGGCTTGAAGTTATGAAATTTTATGGTGACTAACTTTATTTATGGAGAAATTATTTTTTAGGGTAATTATTGGTTATTTCATTTTGGAATAATAAATGAAAGGTATGAGAAAAAGTTTAAGGTTAAAACATTTTAAGGTTATTTTTTTAGATATTTCTCAAATTTCATGGAATATTATAAGTATTATAATAATATTGGTTTTGGAAAATTTCATAATGTAGGATCTTGGAAAACCCTTTGCATCCAAAAAGGCTATGATATGTGAACCCATAACTAATGGGAGACAAGGGTGTGTCACCTACCACTGACTATGTGACGTCATAAATTGTATGAGTTTTTATTACTAGATAAATTTTTTTATTAATGAAGAATAAGTTTATTTTGGTTACATATTTTTTATATAAAAATATATTTCAATTGGATTAAAAAATTATTTGGTGATAATGAGATTAATGTTATTTGGGAAGACGTTCCCTATATTAGGAACCCTATATGATTAAGGTAAATATAATACTATGTAGTTTTATTTGAGGTATAAAGATGAATTATATTTTGAAGGATTATATGATTTTATTTGGGGGTTTTAATATAATTATAGAATAGTTTTTATGAAATATAGTTAATTTATAATGATATATGTTGAACATTGGGTGATAATGTTGAATTTTAGAGATTAATTTTTTTTCATTATATATTGTTTTATTATTTTTGGGAATTATCTTATTATTTATTAACCATTTTGGTTTTTTAAATTACTTTATAAATAACGAATATACAGTAATCCTTTTTGGATTATGTGATTCCCTAGAAGTTGAATGTAGTTATTATGGTTTGAAAAACATTCTTCTTGAATAATACTCTATTGATGAAAAATATATGTTAGTGGTGGAAATTGATTAATGGATGAAATTATCATTTTCATTTATGTTTGATTCATTATTTTCTTATTCTAGGAATTAAATTACATTTTTAAATTTTGGTAATGGATTTTGAAACAAAAATGTTATATGTTTACTTTTATCCATGGAATATTAACATGTCATGTATTTATAGTTTTCTTGAGGTTCACATTCCCATGACCATGTACTATATAAATCTCTATCAAATCTAGATATATATTTTCTCTCTTCCATGTTCATGAATCCTACACAGAATCATAGTATGTGTTATCTCAGGTGACCATCGTACTTCCCAATCAATATTTTAAAGTGGAAGCATCATTAATCCTTTTTATGGAGTGGGATTTCAAAAAAGGATTTTGGAAAATTTAAACACATAGTTTTTCATTCCAATATCATATTTCAAGGAATAAATTTGTTAAGGGGAGAATTTAACACCAAAATATTTTATTAAGGAAAATATATGTCTGATATCATACATAATATGCCACATCAAGCTAAAATGAAACACTAAATATAATTATGTTTCCAATATAAATTAGAAATTATAATGGAGGATTTGAACATGATTAACTAAATTATAAAAAATATGTTTTACACTTGTTTATATAATTAATTCTTTACAATCCAATTAATTAGAAATCAAAATAAAAACCAATTGAATATAAAGGATGTGTTTTTATGAAAAAAAAACTTTTATGGAAAATGGAATTTTATAAGTAAACTAATCACTATTAGTTAGAGACCATAAATATTTTTTTGTATTATATATTCTCAAAAATTACATTCATGAAATATATTTTATATGAATATCATATGATAAAATTCAATTTTACCCTTTAAAAAGCTATATTTTTTTAAAAGTAGTTATATATCCTTTTAAGGTAAGACATGTTTTAAAACAAAATTTTTATACTTTTATGAATATTAATTGAAAAAATAATCCTTTTGTTGATGTTGGAATTTATAAACATACTTTTTTATGTTTTTGATATATTTCCTCTTAATTTCTTTTTTGATGAATAGTGAAAAATACTACATTGTAATTGAAAATTTTAGTTTTTATCTAAATGATTAATATTGATAAATTATATTTTTAGTTAGATTGAATGCCAAAATAGTTCAATTATACATCTATTGATCAAACATAGGTGTAAGGACCCAACCCCAGTTGCCCGGAGTCGGTGCCTTGTTTGATTACGTTAGCATACATACATGGAATACGAATCCCGATGGACCGAGTAGTTTAGTATTATTGGAAACAAGATTAATACATAATTTCAATATTACATCTTGAAGAGAAATACAACATGGAAACTCGTTAGACAACACCCATAACTCCTAGGTTATTTCAACATGTAATTCATAATAAACATCTTCATGTCCTTAAAAATTGATACATAAGAAAGGGGGTGATCTCAAAAGCTCAGTAAGAGTAAGAAATACTTCGGAAGATAGTATAAACTTAAGAAATGGTGCATAATTGAAAACACATGCCTTTAATAATAAACTTGAACACATTATGACAGGAAAATGAGCAGAGTAAATAATTCCATATTAAAAAATAATCATGGGTATTGTACTAATCAAATAACCACATGAAATATCAATATCTGAACTCATAATGATGGAATTCATAATTCTGGACATTCTGAAACATTTTGTCCAGACCTCGGCCAAAATCCCTATCACATTGGGAAAGGCCTCGACCAATTCCATGTCTATTTGTCTCATGAGACCTATCGATGCATCGAGGGGCTATAGGGGACCCCAAAAATCACATAATAATTCCAATGAAATTGTTATATTATTGGGGATAAACATAAACAAATATACATTCATTTTGAAACTATCATATGAAATGTAACAAACTTTCCCCAATTATTGAACATAAACACAAACCATTCAGAATAATATCATCAATGGTTTTAGGATATATCATCCACAATAGAGTTAGTCATAAACATTAAATCAAATTTTTTATAGGAGTTCATAATTTATTAAACCCAATAATACCCTGGAATCAACAAGAGTATTGAATTAGATGAAAACACTCTTATAAAATCATTCAGCAATTCTGGAGATAAATACCCTTTTATTTTGAAAAGAAGAGTTCTTTTGTAAAAATATTTGTATAAAACCAGAAGTCAAGTAAGTTAGTATTTTAATAATAAAATGAGGGATTTTATAAAGGTAATTTTCTCCAAAAAACAGAATATAGAGTTCCCTTGAAAATAGGACTGAATTTGAGAAATTCCCTTGAATCGGGCTTGTATTTTTCGAAAGAATTTTGAATGTTCCATTAGAACGTGTAACTATACCTAAAATAAGGAAGTATTATGGATTTTAAACATATATATGATACTAAAACAGAACATATGATGAGTACATAACAATAAATAAGAATTACATCAAGGTAATTAGACAATGAATGTATTTCGAATGAAAGTGGATGTTCGGGTGGGAAAACCCTTACACATTGTAATCAAATGATTTGTATGCCCCAAAATTAATAACATAAAAATGATATATTTAATACCATGAAGATTAATATATTCATGATATGTGACATCAATGGTCAGTATACATACACAACACAAAATTATTACAAGTGAATATGGAAAATCTCACAAAAATGGAAGTGAGATGAAGAAACAATTACCTTTACTCTGAACGTGTTCCGCTCTTCTACTTAAGATCCTGTAATTTGAAATTATAATTATTAATAAATTATTTCAGAACCTATCATAAACTTATTTAGTTTATTTTAATTATGGATAGTTCATTTATATTGTTATTTATTATTTATTGTATTGACTTTCGTCATTCCGGAGTGTTTGTTTCTCTTATTTTTATATTCGGTTCAATTGTTTTTATGTAATGAAGTGGAATGTATGTAAATCTCCAGAATTGAAATAACATATTATTTATGAACATAAAAAGGTGTTATTGTTCATTTATATAACATGGTTACATGGAACGAGGATGAATTATCATATAGAACTTTAAGGATAATTGTTTTGGTTAATTTCTGGTTTTTGATTACAACGAACTCATTTTTCTTTATAACCTAATACCATTTGAAAAAAGGGATTACATAATATTAAATAGGATATATTATATATAAAAATATGGTTCATCCATAACAAGAATATTTTCATGACCAGAATTTAGAGTGATAAAAGAAATCGAAAGTCCATCGTCCTTGAATGTGTAAAATTGACACATCTCGGATGGGGTTCTTGTTACTAGTATAAAAGAAGGTAAAAAGAGGAGATGATGATAACTTAGTCCACTATCAGGAAAACATTTCAATACATATAAGTTACTAGGGTCATCACAAAATTTTGATAAATAGAGGTAATAGAAAAAGAAAACAAATGAACTTGAAAGGAAAGACAAATAATTGAAAAGAGGAATTTACCTCTTGAACCAAACTTCCTTGAGAACCTCCTTAAGGCAGAGGTTATGGACTTTTAAAAAGACCAAGGATTTCTGGATGTGAGAGAGGAGGTTGGGGGGGTATTTTCCTAGAATTTGGAGATGGAACAAGTCTTGAGAGGAGTGATTGGAAGAGGGGTTGATAGGGGTTTTTATAGTGGAGGAGAGAGGGGATTTCTTAATATAAAACTCATTAGTTTATTATTTCATCACAAGAAAAGTAATAGTAATTATTCCATGACCAAGAATAGTAATTATATCATGTGAATCCAGATTAAGGGTGGTGATGTCACCCATGATGCTAGGAATAGTCTATTTAGCATATAATGTATACATACGTTAATTACAGTATTTTATTATTCATCAAAAAATAAAGTATTTCTATAAAATCCCAAAAATTCTCCCTAACCATTATTCAACTTGTATAATCTAAAAATGAATTCCATTTTTCAAAAATAATTTTCTAATTATTATTAATTTAATATTTAATTAAAATCATAATTCATTATCAAAAACCAGTTTTAAAACATTCATTAACTTATTCTAAAATTTAGGTATATCGTACTTTCAACATGAATATTATTTATATATTATCATAGGTAAGGTTACTTTTAATTAGGTTATATCACTATTCATAAGGGTAGATTACTATTCGTAAGGGTAGGTTATTATTCACTGAAAATTAAGTTTTTCTTATTGGACTCTAAATAACTTACTTATCATGACTATGTATGTCGGATTTTTGAAATTCACATCATAGAAGTGACAAAGATATGTTTTAAGGGTCCCATAGAACATAGTAGTTAATGTGATTAAGACATATTTATAATAAATTAATTTTCTTTAAAAAATATTGGGTTGTTACATTCTCCCCTCCTAACAAAAATTTCACCCTCGAAATTTCATTTACTATCTAGGACAAGAACATGTGGGGGTACTTCTCCTTCATTGATTCCTACAGTTCCCAATTTTCCTCTTTGTACTTATGGTATCTCCATAGTACCATGAACAGATGAGTAGTCTTCTTTCGTAGAACTTTGTCTCTACGATCCAAAATTTTCACCGGCTGCTCCTCATAGGAATGATCATCCTATAACTATACCACCTCTAGACAGAGTACATGTGAAGGGTCTGGTTTGTACTTCTTTAGGAGGGATACATGAAAGACATCATGTTCCTTTGACATTGTTGGTGGACGTTCCAGTCAATATGCAATAGCTCTGACTCGATCAAGGATCTCAAAGGGGCCGATATACCACATACTAAGCGTAGATTTCTTTCGAAACTGCATGACCTTCTTCCATGTAGATATGTGTAGAAATACCAGGTCTCCGACTTTGAACTCCAGGTCCTGTCGACGGTTATCCACATAACTCTTCTATCATCTTTGCGCTTCCTGGATATGCTGTTGAATGGTTTTCACCTTCTCCACCATTTCCTCAACCAATTCAGGTCCTAGCAGATTTCTCTCACCAACTTCATCCCAACACACATGTGTTATATACCTTTTCCCATAAAGGCCTTTATACTTGGCAACATTTTCATCCTCCTTTTTCCTCATATTCATGAATTTATTCTCCATATCTGCTCTTTGTTCATGATGGAAATATTATTCTAAGTAGATTTCCATAAAATCCATCTATTCCAACTCTTCTATTTCTTCCTCCTCTTTTCTATTTTTGATTAGTGACCACCATTGATCCACATCTCCCGATAGACGATATACTACCATGAAAAACTTCTCTCTTTCATTACATCCCAAAGAGAGAAATATCTTCTCGAGGGAACATATCCATGACTCTGATTCAAAAGGGGTTGTAGTCCCATTGAATGATGGAGGTTGTTGTCGCATAAAGCAATCTAGCATAGCTAGTCCACATGATGGATCCGGATGCTCAATACGGGTAAGGTTATTATTCATAACCTGAGTAAGTTTTCCCAGTATATTTATGAGTTGCTCACCACCAATCACAGTACTAGAGCCAACATCATTATCTTGCGTCAGAGGAAAATCCCTAGAGGGGACACATGCATTCATGTGATTTCCATTCCATCCACTAGGCACCATATCTAGATAATTACATACACTATATTAGGTTATGAATCACACTGTATAATCTTAACTTAAAAATTCTCATAAAAATTGAGATCTTAAGCATGATTAATCACATATTCACAAAAATGGATTCTTTTTGGAATATTTTCATTAATTTCGTTCATAATGGATTTTAATGAAAATGTGAATTATCCTAACCATATCCCCCAGGAGTGTCGTAACCAAGAGTGCAGCACAGTCGGTTTTCGTGCACCAATTCCCGTTCGAGTCTAGCTCAGAGCGGTGTTTTCGGGTTGTACACTTAGATACATATTTTCCAGAGCTTCCTCTACCAGCTCGTATCTAAACAACGATGTATTTATTGAATGATCCACATAATATATTCCTTACCAAAATACCAGGATGTTATTGTATGTATATCATCAAAGAATAACTTAGGGACTCTTCGCTAATTCTACGTTTTCTAAATCTAGTTTCCAAGTATTCTACTAAACTTCCTCTGATACCAACTATAAGGACCAGACCCCAATTGCCCGGATCCGGTGCCATGTTTGATTATGTTGGCATAAATACAAGGAATATGAATCCCGAAGGACCGAGTAGTTTAGTATTATTGGAAACAAGATTCATACATAAGTTCAATATTACATATTGAAGAGAAATACAACATGAAAACTCCTTAGACAACACCCATAACTCCTAGGTTATATCAGTATGTCATTCCTAATAAACATCTCCATGTCCTAAAAAATGATACATAAGATAGGGGTGAGCTCAAATGATCAGTAAGAGTAAGAAATACAGCGGAAGATTGTATAAACATAATACATGGTTCATAATTGAAAACACATGCCTTTAATAGTAAACATGAACACATTATGGAAGGAAAATGAGCTGAGTAAATGATGCCATAATAAAACATAATCATGGGTATTATACAAACCATGTAACCACATGAAATATCAGTACCAAAAATCATAATGTTGGAATTCATAATGCCAGACGTTCTGAAAAATTTTGTCAAGGCCTCGACCAAGACGTCTAATGATTAAGGCCTCGGCCAAAATCCATATCACATTGGGAAATGCCTCGGCCAATTCCACATCTATTTGTCTCATGAGACCTACCAATGCATATATGGGATACAGTGGGCCCCACCTATAACATAACAAGTCCAATTATTTCCTCATATGAGCAGGGATAAACATAAACAACATATACATTCATATTAAAACTATCATATGAAATGTAAAAAACTTTCCCCATTTATTGAACATAAACAATAACAATTCAGAATAATATAGTGAATGGTTTTGTGATAGATCATCCACACTAGAGTTAGTCATAACCATTAAATCAAATATGGTAAATGACTTCATAAATGATTAAACCCAATAATACCAAGGAATCAACAAGAGTATTGAATTAGATGAAAACACTCTTATAAAATCATTAAGCAATTCTGGAGATAAATACTCTTTTATTTTGAAAAGAAGAGTTATTTTGGAAAAATATTTTTATAAAACCAGAAGTTAAATAAGATATTATTTTCCTAATAAAATTAGTGATTTTATAAAGGTAAGTGTTTCCAAAAACAGTTTATAGAGTTCCCTTGAAAATAGGTAAGAATTTGAGAAATTCCCTTGAATCGGGATTGTATTTTTTGAATCAATTTTGAAACATCCTTTTAAAACATGAAACTATCCATAAAATAAGGAATTATTATGGTTTTTAAACATATATATGATACTCAAATAGAACACATGATGAGTACATAAAAATACATAAGAATTACATTAAGTTAATTACACAATGAAAGTATCCCTAATGAAAGTGGAAGTTCATGTGGAAAAACATTTACACATTGTAATCAAATGACGCGTATGCCCCAAAACTAATAACATAAAAATGATAGATTTAATACCATGAATATAGTTATATTCATTATATGTGACATAAATGTACAGTATACTTACACCATAAAAAAGTATTACTAGTCAATATGGAAAATCTCATGAAAATGGAAGTGAGATGAAGAAACCCTTACCTTAACTCCGAATGTGTTCAGCTCTTGTACTTATGTTCCTGGAATATGAAATTATACTTATTAATAACTTATTTCAGAACCTATTATACATGTATTTAGTTTATTGTAATTCTAGTTAGTTCATTTATGTCTTTATGGATTATTTATTGTATTGACTTTCATCATCCTGGAGTGTTCGTTTCTCTTATTTTCATATTCGGTTCACTAGTTTTTAAGTAATGAAGTGGAATGGATGTAAATATATAGATTTGAAATTATATATTATTTATGAACATAAATAGGTGTTATTTTTCATTTATATAACTTGGTTACATGGAATGAGGAAGAATTATCATATAGAACATTAATGATAATTGTATGGGTTAATTTGTTGGTTTTGATTTCAACGAACTCATTTTTCTTTATAACCTAATACCATATGAACAAAGTGATTACAGAATCATAAATAGGTGATATTATATATAATAATCTGGTTCAACCATAACAATAATTGTTTCATTACCAGAATAGAGAATGATAAAATAAATCGAAAGTCCATCGTCCTTGAATGTGTAAAATTGACACATATCAGATGGTGTTCTTGCTACCAGTATAAAAGAAGGTAAAAATGGGGAGATGATGATAACATATTCGACTATCATGAAAACATTAAAGTACATATAAGTTTCTTGATTCATCGTAGAATTTGGAAAAAGAGAGGTAATAGAAAAATAAAACAAATGAACATGAAAGGAAAGACAAAGAATTGAATAGAGGATTTACCTCTTGAACCAAACTTCCTTGAGAACCTCCATAAGGGAGAGGTTTTGGTCTTTTAAAAAGACCAAAGCATGCTAGACGTGGGAGAGGAGGTTGGGGGGTATTTGGATAAAATTTGGAGAATGCACAAGGCTTGAGAGGAGTGATTGGAAGAGGGGGTGAGAGGGGGTTTTATAGTGGAGCAGAGAGGGGATTTCTTAATACAAAACTCATGTGTTTATTATTTCTTCACAAGAAAATTAATAGTAAGAATTACATGAACAAGAATATTAATTTTATCATGTTAATTCAGATTAAGTGTGGTGACATCATCCATGATGGTATGAATAGTCTATTTATCTTATAATGTATATATACGGTAAATTACCGTATTTTACTATTCATCAAAAAATAAAGTATTTCAGAAAAATCCCAAAAATTCTCCATAACCATTTTTCGACATGTAGAATACAAAAATGAAGTCCATTTTTTAAAAAAATCTAAATATTATTAATTTAATATTTAATTAAAATCATAATTTATTATCAAAACCCAGTTTAAAACATTCATTAACTTATTCAGAAATATAGGTATATCATACTTTCCACTTGAATATTATTTATATATTTTCATATGTAATGTTACTATTAATTAGTATATATCACTATTCATAAGGGTATGTTACTATGAATAAGGGTAGGTTACTATTCACCAAAAATTATGTTTTTCTTATTGGACTCTAAATAACTTACTGATCATGAATGTGTATGTCAGATTTTTGAAATTCACATCACAGAAGTGAAAAACTTATGTTTTAAGGGTCCTATAGAACTTAGAAGTTAATGTGATTAAGAAATATTTATACGAAAGTAATTTTTTTAATAAATATTGGCTCATTACAATAGGCCATTGGAATCGAATTGTTTTATAGAAATTCGATAAAAAAACTACTTAAACTTTTGAATTTTTTATCCTTAAAAGTTTTTCTCCATCTGTGGGATTAATTTTAAAAAAATTCTTGGATGTTCTATGATTTGAATTATGAATACTTTATTCCATATGTGGAATGATAATTTCCATATTTATCAAATGGGTGCCTTTTATTTTTATAGAATATGAATAGTAAAATTATTAATTTTATTACCACGGTTAAGGGTAAATCATGTATTTGAGGCTAAAAATAATATTATAGATTTTCTAAAATGACAAAAACACATGGAAAATTTTTATTGGATGAGTTTTTTTCAACCATAAGAATTTTTGGATCGGTTTTGTGACTATTTATGACCTTTTTTAGGATATTTTAAAATTTATGATATTTTACTGAATGGAAAGCCAAACCTATCATACTATTGTTTTTAACAAGAAAAATATATTTAATATTGGGATTCTTAGAGGATATGTTCGACTATAAATACTATTTTGAAATATAAAATATTTTTCTTCATCATGGTTATTTATTTTTACTTTTTTAAGAATATTTATTTATCTTAATGGATTTTATAATGATGGTAAAATAATTTTTAGTTAATGTAAATATAAAATATCTGATATTAAAAAATATTAAAATAAATATAATTTGAGAAAATTAATGTCATCCAAATAAATTATGGATGAATTTGAAATGTTAGAGATGTTTTTTAATTTGTTTTTAATATATTAGGTTGTTATGATATTTTAAAAAAGTCGAGTAATCAATATTGTCTAAAATGGAATTAATGATATTTTAAAATAAAAAATAATTTATTAAAGGATAAAAAATTAGTAGAAATATTATCATTAGTCACCGGATTAGTATAAGGTTGAAAATTTAATCAATGATTTATTTGTGGGACTTTTTTCATTTTATAGTATCTATATTAACCATCAATGAGTTAGAAAACATGTTGTCACTGACAGAAATTAAAGAGATTAAATAAGGGTTAAAAAGATTAGGGTTAAAAAATATAAGGAATAAAAAATAAAAACATATATAATTTCGACTAGAAGAATTTATATCAAATATTAAACATATTATATTCAAAATAAACCTATTTGGGTGATTTAAAATGGAAAATTAATTCATATTAATTTAATATTTTGAACAATACAACGAGTGCCCCTCTCTCTTATAAATGGGTACTTCTACATCCCTTTTAATCACACTTAAATACAAATTTTATTTGGGCATGATCATCCCAAAGCCATTCCTAGAATCCCTAACCATATTATATATCTCTTCTTTTTGGCATAACAGCATCCTTAGTTGGATAAAGGTGTTGAGGAACAGAGGATTTCTAAAGAAGATATATCCTTTTTAATTATGTTTTTCTATTCTATTTCTTCTTCCACCTCCTTAAAATCCTCTAAAAATGATTAACTAAAAAATCCACTATTATTAATATAATCATATGTTATTATGTTAATATATTCACCTAAATCCATCTTTAATTCACAAAACTGTAAAAATAATTAATCTTTTGTTTGTGTGACAGTCTACAGCCTCGCGAACCGATGAAATTCATTTGCCGTAAATGTCTCTAAATACATATTATATTGATTAAATTAATTATTATATATTTATTAATGAAATTTTTATCATTAATAAAATAAAATATATCATATTATGTTCTAATTTTTTTTATTGTATAGAAAAATGATAATGATGTACATGCACACGTGTGAATTATCACCTCTACAAAGTGATATAATTCGTTTTTCATCCCCCCATCACATGGATGATATATAAGTATATAATTTTATTTTAATGATATATATTATATTATTATAATTATGTAAATATAAAATTATATGAACATTCTTTCCATAATGGTCACTGAAAGTTGATAATGTTACCCATGCGTATGTATGGCTTATCGTCTCCATGATTGTAACATTATTCATTTTTTATATCCATACTCAATTGATGGATATAAAAGAATAATTTATTTATAAAATATATTATTATGAAATTATTATTATTCTATTTATGATGGAATATTTTCCTCTTTGTCTATAATCATAAGACCAAAGTCATTTTGGACTCAAGTACCAAATGTTGACAAAAAATCGGATGTGAACATAAATAATTTAGTAATTGTTATTACATTGTATTAAGTGATATAAATGGAAAATTAAATTTTAAAAAGATTATAATAACATAAATAATTATCCTAGGTTTATTATTCAGGATGATAAATAATTATTGTGATGAATTTCACTCCATGTAAGTGGAATTCTAGTCTCACTTTTATTTCTATAGGACTTATACCATATTCACTACTCACTTATTCTATGTGTTCCTCATTTTTTCCTAATAATTTTATATATAATCCCTATAATGAAATTTATGTTTATCTATATGTCCATTTTATTATCTCTCCTTCATAGGTTTTACTATTAAAATGTTACAAAATAAGTATGTAAATGTTTTCTCAGATTTCTTCTTTATGATACATTTTCTGTTATACCCATGTATTATTTTATGAGGTGTATATAAGCCCCTTTGAAATTTTATAACATTAATCTCTCTATTGACATTATATTATAATCTTTATGTAATTCTATTTCCTCTTCGGTAGGAAATTTATTTATTCTAAAAACATTTTTTCTAAAACATTCATAAAAAATGATCTTTGAAGAATTTTTAAGGAAAATGACATCAGAGATGTTTAAAATGGTTTTAAAATATTCCATTTTAATTTTTCAATGTTATATTAAATGAAAAAAATTATTTTTTCGATTTCAAATTACTTTTTTCAAAAATAGAATGTTATCTTCATCGTGAAATGTTTTAAATAAATTTTAAAAAATTATTTATAATTATTCATGGATATTTTCCCATGAATTTTTTTTAGAATGTTTGATGTTTTATATATATTTTGATAGAAATCAAATTATATTTTATTTAATTTTTTTTATTAATTTATTAAAGTAATTTCCATTTATCAATGATAATGAAATTTCTTGTTAATTTTTTAAAACTCGGGATATTTTTTATTAATAACATCCTTAACCATTTCATAAAAGATTATGATTATCTTAACATTATTTTTATAGAACCCATAAATTTTCCTTTGGATAACCATGTTTCAATGATATAATGGCAGTTCATATGATGGTTTTAGGTATTGAATTATTTTATGTTTTATGATTTTATTATCGATGAGTTTTTGCCTAATTCTCAAAAACACTAAACATAAGAAGATACTCAAAGTGAAAGAATTTAAATTACTGACTATAACTGAAGATTTTTTAATTCATAATATTGGGTCCTTAAATTATTATAATTAAATTTTATGAATATTTTTCTTCCATGAATTATAATTCTCAAATTCCCCTCTTTTTTAACGTTTTTTAAAAAGCATAATAATTTTTTTTTAATGAATTCAGAATAGTGAATGTTTGAACTAAAAAATATCAAGCTTGGCTACCATAGTGAGTGATTGTACCTCACTAAAAAACGAATTATGTCTTCTTACAAGTCACATGACTTTTGTGTGTCAATAACATAACCAATTGAGATATTAAATGGTTAATGTAATGTCAAACCATGTCATGTACATTTAGTAATAAATCAGGTAAATATAGAGTCAACTAAACTGCTATAATGAAAATTTATATTGAGACCTTTAAATTGGTGATGGGAAAAATTATTCCTTTACATATCTACATGGAATATAGTTATGATTTTTAGGTGTAATGGAAATCAATATCACAAATATATTTAGTCATTCGAAATTTTTGATCTTATCATATTTTTGGCTAATAAACTATAACTACCAAAACACATGTCTCATGTGAATTATGTGTTCCACATATCCTTCAGGAGGAAGTACATGATTTTACCCTCACATGTACTAAATCCATAGGTTTTATAGTTGGGGATTTATTCCTCTTAGGAGGATATATTAATGGTCATCTTTGATGGTAGACACAAAGTTCAATGCAACAAGATAACTCACTTGTAAATAGTAATTAGGAAGAACCATAAGTATATTGAGGATACATGGAATCCTAAGGCAGAAATAAAAGATAATTACACTCATTTTTTCATCTTAGTTTTTGAGAAAAATGTGGATAAAATTTTAAAATATTGGAAGAATGTGATGAAACATATTTTATTAATTCTTCTTCTAATTAAACAATTTACCTAAATAGTAATAAAATATAAAACATATGAATAAAAAACACCACTTCAATATATTAATTTATATTATTTCTATTTTTGAATAAAAATATTAGGAATCAATATTACTAACCAATTAAATATAATTGTAAAATATGATAAAATAAATGTCTGAAATATAAAAATATTATTGTATTTTATGTAAAACATATAAGTTTTATTTTCATTAAAATATATTTTTATGATAAATTTATAAATTTTAAATAAAATTTATTTTCATCTAAATTTTTTATAAATAACTCATTTTTAATATAGACGATAATATAATTTTATGAAATCAAAAGTGATTTTTTTCGAATTAGATATTTGATAATTCTAAAAAAATTAATATTTCACAATAAATAAGGATTTTCTTTTAAAAAAATTAAGTTTCACATAATTATAAATGTAATTTAAAAAATTTCAAATATTTAATTAATCATAATTACTAATTTATATTAGGGTGATTGTTTCAGATCTATCTGAAAAATCTATTTTTAGTTAAAAATTAAAAATTCTTTTTATAATTACTGTGACCTTTATAAATCCATTAATATATAATCATAACATAAAAATTTATAAAATGTTGTTCCTCACAAAAAATTATTAAAATTAATAAAATAATTACTTTAATAAAATACATGTTTAATTTTTTCAATTGTATTTATAATTTTAGAAATTAAATTTTACATAATTATTGTACAAAAATATTTTTTGATACATTCAATTTATTTGTTCAAAAGATCCATTCATCGTTTCCATAATCAAAATTTCAAGTAAAATTATTTTTAAATTAAATTATTTATAAAATTCATTAGAATGAATATTATTCATGAAATATTTTCTGAATGATAATATAATCAACATTATAATCTAAAATACCCCTCTCCTCCTATTAAACAATTCCAAATTCTCCAACCTCAATTCCCCACCCACAATACACTTCTTACCTCAAACAATAATTACTAAAATCCATCCCTATAATTTTAATTCATGTTCTATAGGTTCTTTTATCTTAAAAATACTCAATTCAATGTCATTGTCCAACTATCAATGGAGTCATCATCAAAAGGAATGTAAGAACTCAAAATCTCTCTCTCATTTATATTATTATAATTTTTATTCTTAAATATTTCCTATGTCTATTACAACCACCATAATGTAATTAAAATAGTATAATTAATAAGATAATATTTTATTTTGATGATGAAAGAACCATTAACTACATCCCCTACCACTATTCAATGATGAAAACATCACCTGAGATATGGGTGGTTCCCCACATCCATGGATAGTTTATTTCATTTATTATTACCA
The DNA here is from genome assembly GCA_963277665.1 of Viscum album. NCBI lineage: Eukaryota > Viridiplantae > Streptophyta > Magnoliopsida > Santalales > Viscaceae > Viscum > Viscum album. Next base: position 1,883,830,173 of record OY728121.1, read on the forward strand.
CATAAGATTGATTTTTCTAAAAAAAGATTTATTGAATTAAAATTATTTTTATTACATGATTAATAATATCGAATGATTAATTTTCCATTATATTGATGTTATTTTCAAAAAATTATTATAATTATTTTATCCACCTAAAATTAGAATTATGAGGCATGTTTTATAATTTGAATATATTTTTTATAATATAAAGAGATGTATTATATTTTTTTGAATATGATGATAAATAATATATAAAACCACAATAATATATATCATGGATTTTTTTGTGTAATTTTTTACCATGTTCAATACACAGAAGTTGTTTTGGAGATATTGATTGAAACACCCAATGTGAAATATGAGATAAAAATTATATAATATCTGAATGATATATGAAAATGAAAAGACCATAAAAATAAAATAATCATGAAAATGGTTTTAAATAATTTATTTAACAAACATTATTTGGTTCTTCTTCTAGTCAGATGCATGCACCAAGCATGTTGGGACCTGAGGCATGGGTACTTCCATACCACCCTCTCTTCCATTGGGTTATGAATTATCTTCTTCTACCTAACATTTATTAATTAATATGTATATATATGTGTGTGTCTGTAATTATCCCTAAAAGAATTATATATCTGAGTTACACATATGACTACATTAGTTTCCTTTTATTTACATGGGTTAGGCATTTTTTCATGTTTCCTTCTCTATCATTATTTAAAACACACTTGATTTATTTGACCTTTCTTCTTCATTTTTTCAATTTCCTATGTCAATAAATTATCTTTAGTACCCCTACGTGACATAAAAAATTATAATTATTTTATATAATACTTTTGTGGTTTATTTTTATTTTTATATGAAACTCATTCTACTTTACTTCACCATAACATCCTTACATCTCCCTTAAAATATCATTTAAGTTATTTAATATTATATATAATTCATCAAGCCTTTCATATGAATTTTATTTCTTATAACATCATATCTATGGAAAAGACATAATTATTCAATTTTGACCATAAAAAAAATTAATCATTTTTTATCATTGCAATCATTATGATAAATCATTTGGTTAGGTTTTGAGATAAGATTATATAACAAATTTTTTATTTCATGTTTTTTTATAGTATTGAATTTTTTATGAATTATTTATATAATATAAATTTATATATAAATATTATGATATTATGGGTGGGTTTATAATTATACATATCACTAATTCATTATATAATTATTTCATCTCATGAGACTCCATGTATGTGTCACAGAAAATAATTGAATTACATTATGTTAAATTCATTTAGTAATGACCCTTGATTAGTGCTCATAATTTAATGTTTTTCATTTTTTATAAATTCCTTTGATTCCATAATATATGATATATATTAATTTTGTATATTATTTCTTATTATTATTCACATTTAGGATATCATGATATGCATATTTACTCTTAAATTATATTTTCTTAACATGTTTGATCTATTGAGGAGATTTATAGATCAAACTCTTCCATAGGTATATCCCTATGGAATCCTTAATAGCAATAAAAGAGTTATGGGATTTCGGAAAATATTATGATGTTTTAATAAGTATATTTTAGATTATTATAAATGATTTTTAGGCATCTAATCCCCCAATCACACTAGAACTCTAGATTTTTATGTTTGTTTTTGGGATTTTTTTGTTACATATCATGTAACAATATGTGCATGATTCTTGAATCTCTACTATTTATATAAATGGAAGGTTTAATAATTATTTTATATTATATCAAGAATCTATTAGTTGAAACACTATTGATAAATCTAAATATATGATATAATCTTGGAATTTGAGTAAAATAAAGTGTATGTTGTTTTATACCATAGATATCTCTATCGAGATTCTAAAAGTAGAAGCATGGTACTTCTCAAAAACACCAATAGGTAAAAATATTGTAAAGGGTTGGTTGTTTCATAACTCAATATTCACTCGATTGACAACATATGGGGTCACCTAAACACCTAGCTTGTAAATATTGTGTTATATGATTTGGATGATTCATATTATCTTTATAAACCATTATGATGTATGTGAGTGAATTTTTATGATATTTTATAATTTTATAATAAATCATATGACTAGTTTCCAATAGATATAAACAAAGGATTCATATATTGGTTGCTGAAATAAATTTTATTTTATTAATTGAAAGTAAATTAGTGTTTTCCCATATCCAAAATTATGGTTTTTGGTGAATTTCACACTTTCCACAAAATGTTGCATCACTCTCAAAGGTGTAACCTCTTATATAGGATCATATCCACTTTTCTTGACATTGTGACATTACTGGTTAGACTAGGCTTCACTGAGTGTGGAAATGTTCATAGTTTTGGAGTGTTCCATGTGAAAAATATGATAATGGAAAAACATAAGCATCTTCAAACCCATACATAAAATTCTCCACCATAGTGTGGTATCTTCCAAAAAGGATAGATTCCCATACAAAAGATTAATTCCATATAAAACGTCCCCAAAAACATAGGGCCACCCTTACCCTTCTCTAATAATCTCTTCACTACCTAGAGAAACTCTTTGGCCTCTAAAAAACTCAAAAGCAGCTCCTTGTTATGTTCTAAACTAGAGAATCCCAATAGAAGTCGCATTTCTAAAATAACCTCCTACTTTTTTATCCAAAATTCAAATTTTTTCTAAATTTCCAAATCTATAATGATGCAAGTCATTAAAATGGCTTCAGTAAAGCCACAAACTCTAGGTAATTTTTGAAATGATATATTAACTAATGTAACCTCATAAATGAAATACTATCCCAACGGACCAGATCTAACTTAAACAAAGATCATTATCCTAATGTATTACACCATATATCAAATATTTGTTGATTAATTTTATTCAAATCATGTCTTACAATGTTTCTATGTTGTGTCATAAAATTCCCTATAGAGATTATTTTGGGGATGTGATATATATAATTTATTCCCAATTTTCTCATTTCTTATTGAAGGATATTTTTTTTTGTGGTTCATTTAACATCAACCCAATTGTTTATGTGAGGAATAAATGAGATTTACCAACGTCAAGCATGTGGACATAATGAATGATTGTTTCACTAACAAAATGTTATTAATTGATATTAAAATTATATATATAATGTATCAGTGATTGGAAGGGTTTCATCTTCTTATATTGGGATGAATTTTGTACATTTGGTATGTTATTACTTACACCTCCAAACTATTGACTATTTTACTCTATTTCTATTAATTTGTTCTTTATCATCCCTTATTCTTATTTTTCTAATTCTTATTATTATAATGATTTTATTATGTGTTTTCTTCCATATTTTTTGTGTTCTTCCATCTAAAAATTTCAATTTATTTATATTTATATAGTATAGACATATTGTGAATCCTTTATAATGAATATGAGATTCCCTAGTCTTAATTCTAATAAATTCATTATTTTTTAATTATTTTTTTTCATTAGTGGCGGTAGATAATTTGATGTGAGAGTTATTGGTTAATATTATTCTCTTATTATTGGTCAAAACATTACTCATTCCAATTTTATAAACAAATTCTCCCTTTTATTAAATGAATCAAAATATAGTATATCTTAGTGATCCATGAGTTTAATGCTTCATGCCTGTGGCTATAATATTGAATGAAGATATACTCCAATGAGAGAAAATTTTTCTTCTTATTATCAAATGATGATGTTTTAGGGTTTTTTTTCAATGAATATTGAGTGAAATATATCACATACAATAAAAATGTGAGGATAGTTTATGTAATGAAATATAATCTAATCATTGATCAAGAATAATATTTACATTAGTTAATATTGAATACATCCACTAACTTCCACCTTTAGATTATCTATTATCAATCTAACATTTATTTTTTCCTTCCACTTAATTTTCATTTAATTTTATCATTACATTCAACTTTAAGAAATAAAAAACTGATTCTCCTATCAATTTGATTTCACTATTTTAAAAATTAAAAACATCAATAAAATATATTAATAAGTGACAGTTATACAAATAATGGTTAATAAATAATCTCTTATAGTGACCACTTATGTCTAAACACTATAATTAATCCCTTTTGGATCATAAATTTTATTAACCGGGATCATATAAAATAAATTACACTATTTATACAAACTAATTAATAATAGTTATAATTATTATTATTATAATTATTATTATTATTTGAACAAAATTAAATAAAATAAATTTCTTTTTCATTTTAGTAGTTAATTATATATTATATAAAATTTTCTGATAAATTACATTATAATTGGAAATAAGATAATGTTTTTGTGAAGCGATGCTATTTAATTGATTTAAATAAAAAGGAAAACCTGAATTCCATACTTTTTTAAATAAAACTGTGGAGGTTATTTTGATCCTAATTATATATTATTAAAATAAAATCTTTTTTTACATATTCATTAGTTATTTATGTCTAAATATATTAATTTATATTATTTATCCAAAAAATGAAAAAAATAAAATAAAAATGTTATTTACTAACATATCAATCAAATAATTAACATATTGAAAGATTATAAAAATCAACCTTCCCCCTAAAGAACTATAATAATTATAAGAAATAATTCATTTTATTTCCATATAAAATTTAAGTTGATATATTTAAAAAATTATATAATTTATAGTTTTAAAAACTATTAAATTTTATTCATTTAAATTAAATTCGTAATATAATCACTGGTTATTTATTTATTTTTTAAATAATTTTTACAAATCTTAAATTATCAAATAACTAGAGAATTATTATATTTTAAATTCATGAATATAAAATTTTAAATCATTATACATGATATAATTATTATTAAACATTAAGTAAATAACATTTTCTGTTTGAAGTATTAATAAGAATGCTTATATATAACATTATCTATGTTGAAAAATATAAAAAATATAGAACTCATTAAAATTAATATCTTTTATATGAACCATTTAATAAAAAATGGAAAAAATATATCATTAAATAAATAATATAACACATTTTAAATAATTTATAATATAATAAAATAAAAAACACATGATCTATAATAAAACAATAAAGGTTATCAAACATATATTTGGGCTCATATTACAAATTAAATTTTAATAATAATAGTTTATATAACATGTTCTCAATTAAAAAAATATGTAAATAATAATTAAGAAAATGTTTTATCATTAAAAATAAATAAATAAATCAGAATGTTGATGACTACATATATGTTTCAATAAAAAAACTCATAAATAATGAAAAGAATTTATATATCCCAACATTGTTGTCCAAATGTTAAATTTTTTAACTACTTAATTAAAAAAATAAATTACCCAAACCATGGAAACAATATTTTAAAATCCATGTATGTGGGGTATAATAAACACAATGTCTTATAGGGGTTTCAATATTCTCAACCTTGGATTTAGGAGAATATTCTATAGGATATTCCAATATCATTAGCACTCTATTGATAATATAAGATATGATTTTTTTGGATTAATATAAACTCTATGAGGGCGTTAATAAGCCCTTTATAATTGCTTAAGAATATAAAATTTAATTTTATATGAAAAAGATATTTTACTTTGGGATCAAATTCATAGAAGTGATATATATTCATAATTTTAGTTTAAGTTGATATTGATTATTTCTTCTTTAAGATTGCAATAAATTCAATATGAAATGAAATAAAATAAATATATGTGTGAATATAAATGGTCGATATCACTATTATATATTTTAAATATATTTTTGTGAATAAATTGTGGATAATGACCAAAATCAGCACATTTTTATGAAATCAAGAAAAATTAACCCTCACTTATATGAAAATTATTTTTAAATTATGTTCTCCAAATTTAATAGATTGGGATGATAATATCATTTTTATTATAAGAAATGAAAAAACCATGAATTAATGGGTTCTTTTCCATATCATTTAAGTGTATTTAGTATATTATGTAATCATATATTATTACAAACATTCGAATTTTAAATTTTAAATAATAATTTCATCCATTAAATTAATATTATTTTCCATTTAACTTATTGTTATAGAAAAATATCTTTAATTTTCCATGAATTTTATTCTAATTTCATATTAAAATTTCATTATACATTTTTCATATATCATTTCCATGAGACTAAAATCAAATATTGATTTAATTATTTGATTAGAGTGTGATAATTTTATTCTAGGTATATAAAATTATAATTATATCATTCTTATCCATGAGTTTTCTTATCATTAATCCTGAAAAAAGATATCCATCATTATTCCTAGTATGGAACTATTTTAGAACTTTTCTTACCTTTATATTTCTATGGTTATATACCCATAAATATTTATTTCATTATGAAATTTATTCATTCAACCCTTAATTGTATTATTTTATCCAATGCTGAATGGAATTGTTAGATTTATTATTGGAGATGGATTCTTAGGACTAAAATTATTATATAATTGCGAAAACCAAATCATCAGTTTATTTTGAAACAAGATTTACTCTTGTCACACAACTTGTTTTCTTATATATATATCACATAGTAATTTATATATAATATTTATCGATTCAATGATTTATATTAGTACACTTCAATAATTATAACATAAGGAATTATTTATATAATTTCAATGTTATATAGAATGTTATATACACATCTTTCTGATAGGAAACATATGTTTTATTGTTGATTGATGTATAAGGCTGACAATACAGTGAGGATTCTTCTCAGGTTTCTCATAAATGGTGATTTATTAGATACCGTATCACGATGATAAATCATCCTATATTAAATCAATATATATTTTATATATCAATTCCCAATAATATTTATGAGGGTGTTTAGTGGTCAGACAGGAGGAATTTATAAATTTGATTAAAATGTAACATAGTTTAATACATTTAAAATTAATGATAAATTATTATTTTAGACCAATAGATTATGCTGTAATGAACTACCCATTCCATGACTCCATCTCAAAATGAAAAAAGTTAGAGTGTTACACCTGAATCCCAAATTCAATCATACATAATTTATATAATAGAACCAAACAAATATCCTCAAACAAATGTGGAATTCATTAATCTTTTTAAATGAAAATTACTAGATTACAAGAATAAAATAAATTAAATCCACATTAAAAATATACAAATACTATATATAAATTTATATAATATCATATAATACAATGTATAATTGTTAGAATAAATAAAAAAAGTTATATCATCACCTTTATATATATATATTAATATTATGGTATAATTCACTATACATATGCCAAAACAATATCTTAGGTCTTGATCTAAGGATTCATGACACCACCACCAACTCTATCTTGATAATATAAAAAATGAGTAAATAAAATATAGGAAGGAAAAATATAAATATATATAGTAGGTTCTTCATAGAAATATCATGCTTATAGTTTAATGATGCATAATAATATACCTATATAAGGAACAAATAAAACCAAAAAATCAGTAAAACACATGTGTACCAAAAGAAAACTATCCAACCTATATTCAATTGATAGTATGTAATCATCACTTTAAAAACTGAAATAGTATTCCCATTGAGAAAAATAATTTAAACACATTTTAATAGTAACTTCCACCAATCCAAAATAATGAACAAAAAAATTATCCACACACATGGACTTCACTGTATTTCACTTGTATCATTATAAAAGAAGATGAGAAACACTATATTATCTATATATATTTTCTGGACTTAGAGAAATTGATATAAGACATTGCAGAAGCTATCTACCGATAAATACCTCACAAAATATTTATCCCCACTGGTCAGGTCACATTCAACCCACATGGACTATCATTATTTCTTTGGGTGTCTAAGAACAGGGAATCACCCTACAACAAACTAAATCATTTGGGTTGTAATCTACCATAGTGGAATATTATTTTATTATCATGCATGAATCATTAAATAATATACCTTCTTTAACTAGAATAACTTCCACTACACATCATTTATCTTAGATGTCTATCCATATCATTCATTCCATTGTCATCATCAAAAAAAATCATCATTATAATTATCAATCAAAACATAGCTTAGACCCCTAACATTCATTTTAATTACCTCTAAGTCCACAATGTGTAGAAGGTTATAGGGAATAAAATCAATCAATATCGATATACATATCTCTAGCCGAGGACAACAGAAATCCCAAATCCCATTTATTAATTCAAAATGTTGCTAAAATTCTTCACATTATGGAAATATAAAAATAAATTAGTAGAAGATAGATAAAAATTATCTATGTTAACCATTCATTATAATATTTCATATATTTATTCATTAAAAACATGATATATTCACATAAGATACGTTTATCTAGTGATTTATACATGATTCTAGTTTCCCTACTACTTAATTCCATGGGATCTTTCTGAACTGCATTCTACAATATTTGTAATGGATAGACAATGAAAAATAAAGGGTTGAAGTTGTTGATATTGAATCATAGAATCCCCTTAGAGAGGGTCTATCTCATTTATAAATGTAATTTCAAAGCATGAACTAAAAATGTATAGATCCAAAGTTTGGGCATCTCCAGGGTGTATTAATAAAAGTGGTGTCATAAATATATCTCTAGGTTTAAGAGTAACCTCATCCTCAAGAGGTATTAATATTTAAAGATATGTAATATCATTGGGGTCATAAAATTTTTGAGGATAACAATATATTCATTTTAATCTCTCATTTAATAATGGTTAATGAATGCTATAAAAAATAATATAGGATTATTCCTTCTTATCATGTTTGTGACCTTCTGTTTGAGGTTATGAAGTTATATAAATCATGTTTTCCAAGAATTCAGACTATTTAAACTTGAACTATTATTAATTGGATCTATTGGTCAATGCAAAACTTAGTGAAAAATATCAAAAAATGGATATTGATGGTTTCATGAAAAAAATAATTTAAGGACTATATAATTCTAAGGAATATAGTTTCCCCCATTCCAAAAGGTAAATGATCTTTTAGGTTCCCACAAATCCTTGATTTTAGACCAATTTCAAATAGTTTATCAATTTTGATATAATGGAAGGGGGATTATTAAGGAATAAACATTGTTCAATGGTGTTTGGTTATTTTTTAAAATTATGGCATAGATCATATCTCATAATGGGGAAGATTTCAAAATGTTTTGGGCACACCATTTATATATAGTTGAGGATTAAACTAGTTCAAATTGAATATGATTTATTTTTTTAACATCTTTAGAAAACCTAGTACTTACTCATGGGTTGGAATATTATCTAATTAATCTAGTAAAGTTGAGATGGATATCTAGATTGTGAAAGATCAAAATTATTGACAATGAAACATTTTATATATCTCCCAAGAATTATTTGATAAATAGATGTGAATAGTTGGGGTATTATCCACTACCAATTGATTACCTTTAATATGAAACGTATGAATTTATTAATTCACATGGCCTCCACTTTTTCCATCCTCCATGTTTTTTCAGCTCTTATTTTATGACACACAAATTTTCATTATAATATTATAATTTGTTTTATATACAAAAATAAATTTATTATTTTGATTACATTTTTTATGAGTATCGATATTCAGTTATGTATTATAAATTAAACTAGTTTCTTGATATATGGTTGAATTCATATAGTGGCCCTTAATTTTTATACATAGTGATTAAATCATATTAGATTAATATTTTTTACCTAACATTATGATCCATATCAAAATAGTAAATTTATAATATCATTGGACACCTAGACACATAAACAACTTGTTCATAATTGCCTCCCATTATTTTATTCATAACTAGAACCCTTATTAGACATATCATACTTAATTACATTCCTCATAAACTAGTCAAAATAAACATAAGAAAATAGTGATAATAGATGCTCCATAATGGTAAAAAAGAGTTGTTAATGATCGCATTGGAATAATATGAGCATAATGGTGTGATAACATCGGAATAAAATTTGAAAATTGTACCCTTTATATTAATGGCCATAAAATTGAGTCAATTAATAAATCATGTATGTTAAAAATATATTAATCATAAAAGAATTAATTAATAGGAACCATGAGATCAATCCTTGATATGATACATTAAATTATGGAAGGAAAATAAGCATAGAAAATCATTTACTTATTAGTCAAGGAACATTTTCAACACTTTTAGAGTGGATTAGTTTCAGCCAAATCCCAATGTAGTAGTCATGGTTTTCTCCCGAGACTATCCTAGTGGACAAAGTCCCTTACTGAACTGGGTTCACTCCCAATTCCATTCTTATTTATCTCATTTGATATCCATCATGACCTAATAGCTTGAGGGGATATATAATTTTAAATAAACATATCATATATTGAATGTCATAATAATGTGTAATATAAGATCATAAAACATTTGTTATATCACAACCCAGGAAAATAAATTGGTTTATAAACATTTATTATAGTCTAACCTTTAGAAATGAAATGGGTTTCATAAGCATTTCAACAATTCGAAATAGAATAGCATAGGGAAACGGAATAACTTTCATGCACAAATAGTCATCATAGATATCAAAAAATAAATTTAATTAATAAGGATGAAATCCTTGGAAAATATTCACAATAAATAATAAGTGAAATAAATATTTTCGAACATTGATGAATATAAATACAACTACAAGATCATTAATGATTTCTTAAGAAAAATACTTTTTCAAAATTAAAAATTACATTTAAAAAACTAAAAACTCCTAGAATATTTTGAAATTAATTTCCAAAGAAAATAAGAATCGAAATTTATAAATTCCCCTTTATATTATTCAGCACTGATATACTCATGATATTTAATTTATTTCTTATATGTTAAATAAAACGATCATTTCACATTTTTTGTAAAAATTATAAAATTACTTTATTCAAAAAATGTTAAGAATATTATTCTTAACCTATTTTTTAAAAAATATCTTGGGAAAAAATGAATTTTAAAAATTCCTGAATAATTATAAAAAATATTTTCTTCAATACATTTTTATAAAACATGGACATTGAAGATAAAAGATCTTTAACTGAGGAAACAATGAAATTGACATTCCTTAAAAACATATTTCTTATCTATTGAGTAGTTATGTTTGAGATACTAAAAATAATAACTTTATTTTCAATAAATAACCATAGGGTAATAATGTTTATGAGTTTGTTGAGAGTTATATTATATGATTTCTCCATCGTAAACTTAATCATAAACAATCACGATAAATAAGGAGATTATGAAATAAAAAACCTTGCCTAATTGATATCATTTGAATCTTAATTCCCTTGAAAGTTAAAATAAAATGAAACATTAAATATATTTATCAAAAGGATAATAATTATATAACATTTCAAACGGTTGTATATTCCCCACCTCAAAAAAGTTAGTTGTATGACATAATATATATCAAAAAGAAGATAATTTGAGAATAAAAACTGTATCCTCAAGTTCAACATTCTTCGAAATAGATATAGAGTCATGTATAATAAGTTTAAAAATATAATAATTCAATAAAAATGTCTTTCCGATATTTATAATTTCATTTATGACCCCCTTATAACATTTCCATACCCCTTTATTAATAATTCCATATTAAAATCATCATTTTGGGGTATGAACTATTTTGTTTATCCTGATATTTTCATTTATATACTTCAGTCCTTGTAATTTTATCTTTGATAAAATATATAAAGAATATTAACCAAGAAATAAATATCACATATATCCACTACATACATATTTATAATCATTCATAATAAATATAGATAAAAAATAAATTACATTATTAATAGAGACGGTAGGACATATGTATTCATCAACATTGTTTCATTTTTTGATGGCTGAAACGAAGGAAAGTAAAATAATAATCCACAAATACAATATAATTATTAAACAAAATTTTCATATTTATTACTTAAATATGAACCTACTTCCATCCAAGTAAAATGTAAATGATAAATATATCACATCTCTTCTTTCAGGCGGTAGTCTACACATATGCACATGCATCATTATTATTTTCATATGGATTGGAATGTAAGAAGGTTGGAGAGATATTATAATTATATATCTATAATAATTTTATAATAATAATATATAAACATTAAGCCCATCATATTAACCATCCATTAAAATATAGTGGTGGAAAATTAATTGTATCTCTATGTGAAGATGGTAAGTCGGATGTAATCATGAATGATAATTTCACATCATATTTGATGGGAAATAAAATAGGTAATATTGATTTAGTAATAATAATAACATTTTAGGATGTTTACGATAATTAACATGTTATTTTTTTATAAATATCATAATCATAACTTAGGTAAATAAGAATTGTTAATATAAATTTATCAGTTAAGTATATTACTTATTATTTGATGGAACACTTTTAGATCTCCACTTAAATACCATAGGGTTAGTATTTTGGGAAGAAAAGAAATTTTAAAATTCATATAATTATATTCATAAGTTCTTTTTTTATGGTAGGTTCAATCTATAAGGATCAATTTTGTTTGAAGAAGTTAAAGGAGTTATACCATTTTATAATTGATGGGAGTGGAACTTATAGAATTTGTTAAATTTCTAAAATATAACAAAGTAATTCAAAAGAAAAATGAAGAAGAAAAGTGTTTATTAATTCAATTAAACTATTTCCAAGGGTAAAATAATGTCAAAAAATCAAATTTAGATTGGTTTTGGTATCATTTCTAAACATACATTTTTTGTTAATGGTTGTTTTAATTAGTTTTAACAATAACCATGGTAGCTACTATTTTAATCATAATAGGTTAAAGTGTTACCATAAATGGAAGATATAATCATAAATACCCCTGGATAATGTTTTAACCCATATTCCTCTCACTTAAATGATGGTAAAATTTTTATGATTTTTAAATAATTTTATAAACAAATATTAATTATAAAATATCATTGATGTCAATTTTGGAACTATTCATTTAATTTGAGGTTAAACAACCCACAAAAATATGAAATTTTAATAAATTCATTTTAATAAACACTAATATGTTATATTCACATTAAAAATCCATGAAAACTATAATGAAATGGAATTATATTACATTTTATATTTTTTAAATCATTTATTTTAATTTTATATTATTTGAATAAATATCGTATCAGTGTTGTAAAATAATTGAATTAATTATATAATTATAAAAATAGAAATAAATTTATATCATGAAACTGATTTCATTATTTTTATAATATAAATTTATATTCAATCATAACAGTCATTTGTCCTTATGTGAACATATAATACATAAATAAAACTAAGATATTGACACTTTGTAACCTTGTTTTCTATAAATATTATATGTCATTTCCATGGAAAATGGTCCATGAAAAAAATAATTTTGAGACTAAGCTTATAAAGGTAGAATTAATTCCAACAAATAAATATAAGGATGAAACATTATTTACTTATAAAATAGTTTTGACATAGATAAACACAATTTACCCTTTACCATGTGATATTTTTTACCATGGTTAAAATTAACAATGTATGAGAATAAAAGGGGCCCATATATCAAATTTTGAACTCATCATTTTAAATTTGGAAACCATTCCATCATATTAAAATCTTATATGTTTTATAATTTTTTAAAATAAATTGTGCAAAACATGATGAAATCTATTTTCTAGAAAAATACTTTTTAAACCTAAAATATGGTTTATTCTTTTCTCATGTCTAGATGAAAACATTAAATGAATGTAAAAAAATTTAATTTAATATAAAATATATAAATTTATTTAAATAATTCACCAATTGTTATTAATTTTTTTATTAAGATAAAACATCAATATTTTCAAATAATAAATTTTCCAGAAAAGCAACACATTTATTTTCAAATGATTTATAGATTTATTTCAAATTATTTAATAACTAATGAATTCACTGTATACATATTCAAAAATTATGTATTTAAATATTTAGTTAGACATATTCCTATTCACAAATAAAAATATGAGGATATTATAACATTTAAATAGTACATCATAGTTCTAGAAAACATTATGTTGTGTATATCAAACACTATCGAAGAAAAAAATTTATTTAAAGAGAAATATTTCTCAAAAGCTTAGGCCATTACAGTATAGACCCATCAAAGTAAATTTTTACATTGAAATTCATCACTATGATAAAAATGAGGATATATCTATTTTATTACATTAATATGTTCTTAAGTAACTTCTTCAATTTTTTATTCCTCCATAGAATTTTCACCAGGAGAGTAGTTTTATTCGGTAGCACCTTGCCTCTATATACAAGATTTATAATGGTTTTTGGTTTGAACTCATAGTTTAGTACATAAGATGGATTGGTTAGGTACTTCCTCTGGTGATAAAAATGGAAGACATCATGAAATTGACTGAGGTTTAGTAGAAGAAATAAGTAATAAGCTACCATCCCAACTTGAATAAGAATATAAAAATGGATAATATACCTAGGGATCATCTTTAACTTCTTTTCAAATATCATCAAATTAATCCATGTATATATTCACAAAAAAACCTCATGAACTTCAAATTCTAGATCATGAAAATTATTTTCAATATAACTTTTCTATTGACTATGTGTTGTGTTGATGTGTTGTCGAATGACTCTATCATTCTCCATCATTTCAATGGCTATATTAAGCACCCTAGATTTATTTCTCCAACCTCATCCTATTATAATATTTCTCTATATATATTTCCATATATAATTATAAATGGATCCATCTGAATTCATTATTAAAATCTATTGTCTTAAGAAAAATTTACTAGAGGTAGGTGTTGATTCCAACCACCTTGGAATTCTAGAGAAAAAATCTCAAAACCTCATACAGGGTTTGAATTGATCTCTCAGACTAACCATCCATATTTTGATGATAATTAGTGCTGATATATAATTCAATATCCATACACGGTTGAAATTTTCTTGAACATTGAGTTAAAACTTTATTCATGATTTGATATAAAGTAATGGGGTAAACTATATATCCTTATCATTCCCTTAGAGTATATTATTGGAATCTAATCTAGGGAGAAGTACCCATCGATGGAAATGATGTGTGACGACTTTGTAAGGTGACTGAATACATCCCCAAAATAATTATTCCATTTAACTTTTTTGGGTTGTCTGACAACAAATACAACAGTGATGATTTCTTATTTCCATTCAAATATGGGTAATGTTTGTGACATCCAATTAAACTTCAATATCTGACCCATAACACGATAACATAGATAGCATTGAGATTGATACTCTACAATATATCATTTCATTATTTTCCACATAAAGTGTACTTTAAGAAATCTCTACATCTTTATTCTTATATTATGAATATATAATGATAAGTTGTGATCCTCATCCATTGACTCCATCATATCTGATACTGAAGGGACACATTCATGGTTCATGAAAATTAGCATTCATCACAATCAAGGATAAATTCAGGAATATTTATCACCTTCATTTGTATCTATATATATTTCTTTTTTGCCTCTTTAATCATCACTTAGATATATGGTTAAAAAACCACATGATATGTATAATATTTATCTGTTTCCTTCAATATTTTAAGATCCATCTTTTTCATATTCCGAAATATTGGATCTTTTGTGATCCTTTGGCCAAAAATCATGTGCCAACGTGTTTTCTTTCATATGGTTGTATTGTATTGGAAAATAATATTATTGTAATATATCAAATCATTTTCTCTAGTACATATTACACTCTTTCTTTGTGAAATTATACTTTTAACAGTAATGTATATTATATATATCACACATTTTTTCATAAAGATTATACCTCCATATCATTAGTTAAAATACTACTACTACTTACTCCAAATCATTAGTTAGGTATTATTTCTCATAAGCAATCAATTTGTATGAGGTGTAGGATATAACATTATACTTATACATGAGAACACTTCCCAATACTTTCTTCAACGCAACATTATATATTACAAACAAATATCCAATATAGGGTAATGTAAGCTTAGGTTCATTGACAAACATTCTCTTTAGTTCATTGAAATTTTATTCACATTCATATATCCAAATGAACATAGATCTGTTATAATTTAAATTCGTGAGTAGATTAGATAATAATGATAAATTCTCCAATATTTATTAATAATATCCTTCCAAAGCCAGAAAACTATGGTTCTCAGTCTTAGTGGGTGGTCTAGGTCAACATTCAGTAACATCGGTCTTTGAATTATCTACTAATATACCCTCACATAGGATTATATGGACTAAGAATTAATCTTTCTGATGCCAAAAAATACAAATGGAAAATTATCTATAATTCATATCTTTTCTAAGGGACTTCAGAAAAAATCCCCAACTAATCATCCCAATATTCCATGCTCTTGGAATATATAAAAAAACCTATATAAAAACTACAATAAACTAATCAAGTTAATATATGAAAACTTTTTTCGTAAAATAAATATAAATAGTGGAGGAATTAGTAAGAGAAAATGGAATCATTATAAATTCACATTTTCCATACCTTATACGAAATGTTTTATTGGTTATATACTCTTTCATGACGTTTAATCAATAATATCCCAAATGAATTTTAATCATATAATAGTATTGAGCTCCACAAAGAAGATAATTTTTTTTATTAATATAGAGTAGAGAATACATGTTCTTTTTAAAAAAAAAATTCAGTTCATTATAATAAATAAATTTTTTCATTGATCCATATTTTTTTTAACATAATTAAAAGGTACACCCCAATGTGATGTACATGGATAAAATAATACCTCATTAAGATTCTACTTGAGTTTCTTCTTCAATTTCTACAACACAATCTTGCTCACTCTATTTAGAGTCTTTAAAATAAGTATATAACCAGGTTGGAGTTTTATTATAAACTAAAATTCATGATTCAATGGAAGACCAAAAAAATATTCTAGAATGAAATCAATAAAATATTGTAAAAATACATATAATGGATATTTATTTTCACTGAAACTATATGAAATAAACTTCCCATATTAAATTAGAATTAGGACCCATATAAAGGAATTGATAGGCATAAAAATTTCACATATATATTTACACATATATAAAAATTTTTTGGAATATCAAATGTTACGTCCATTCCTCAATAAATTATGTGGGATTTATGTAATTAAATAAAATCTATGACCAAAATAACATCAAATTCAAAAAAATATAGAATAACAGCATTTTTAAGAAGCATATTCCAGTGAACATGACCCAAAGTAGAATCATAAACATGAGATAAAATCATTTTACTATTAAGGTGTTTCATTTCTAATTCAGCGTCAAATCATTATGGAGGAATTTTGATACCATTGAAAAAATATATATAAAAGAGTGGTAAGATCCATAGTCAAATAAGACATCAGTAGTTCTAGAGTTGATGTTATGTTAACCATTAATTACATCATTATTATACTCCACATATCCAATAGTGATCAAATGACATTTAAATTTGTCTTCCAACTTAAGAGGTTACTATCATCAGTCATTATCCTTAACCATCATGTTTTAGCAGTGGTTATCTTAAAGCCTATACTCGTGGCATTTGAAACACTGGTGTGTGGGAGGTGCATTTTGTGGACCTTTCTCTATATTATTGTGTTTAGCTAGGTTCTTCCCATTACATTGACATTATATTTAATGATGAACTCCCTACCATAATTAATATTTTTTCCAGTCCCATTAAGAAAATTTATGATATTTTTTCTTCCAAACGTCGAGAATTAGAGAAATATAATAATGTTCCAATCATTATTTTTAAAATTTCCTTTTAATTCTATGATCCTTTTTTACCAAAAATATGGAATGGATAAATAAATATAAATACGATTACAAATTTATATAAAATTGAATTTTTTATTTATATCTACTAAAATATTATATGGATAACACTCATTAGAGACCTATTTTTAAGATGCTAAATAATTGAACTACATTATTTTCATGTTAGATAGTAATACCAAAAATGCATCTCATAAGTCTCATAAATATTCCTCATAGGTAACAACAGATTCATAATTATTATTCTATAGATTAGTTAATTCCTTCTCCATTTTCTTGAATCGAATATGAGGAAACTAAATATTCAAAATTATGTTCTTAAACTCATCACACTCTATAGAGTCAATTTATTCTTGTTACCTAATATTATTTATTAGATTCCATGATTTAAATGGTTCTTTTTCCAAAAAATAATCATCCAAAATGATGATTTCATGAACCAAACACTAGATAATGGAAAATATCATTTAAATGGGAGTTATACATTACTAAGAAAAGAAATTGTATATCAATGGATCCACTAAAATATGTTTGGTGTTTCCTCATGAAATACTCAACAAAACATTGATCCCTCCATTTTCCATTTGTATATTTCACATGATTCGTTGCATGAAATTATTTTATAGGCATATAAATAATATTTTTTATATAATCTACCATAACATTTGGTTTCTCAGTATATAAATCCAGGTATATTCCATCACATTCATTATTAACAATATTTGTTCGGGTTCCAACCATTGAAAAAAAAAGAATAATGTGAGAAACAATAATCATAGTGTTCAAACACATTATCCTAAGAAATAATTTATAGGATTTTAAAATCAGGGATACCTATTTAAAATATATGACACATTATGTTTGACATAGTTCATTGAATTCCATTAGAAAAGCATCACGATTTCATCCAATAATTAGACACATCCCCATGCTTCTCGATATATTATTCACATCCTAGTTTCCAATGGTTAACTACATCCTACTCTGATACCAACTATAGAGTCTCATTCTTTTCATATATTGATATTAGATCTAATTTGTTAAATATTTATTACATAACATTATGATCCATTCCATAATCATATACATTCAGTATCTTTCAAAACGTAGACACATAAATAAGTTGTTCATAAGTGTCTATGATTTTGTTCTTTATAAATAGAACCCTTTTGAGATATATCATACCTGATACTTTAATTCATAACCTTGGGAAAGGAAACATAAGAAAATCCTGAGCATATATGATTAGTAAGGTAAAATAATAGAGATATTAATGATCACAAGATCAGGACATGAAAATAAGAATATGTGAACTTTATCATAACATTTGATAACCATACTGTATATATAAGAGGTCACAATATTGACTCACGTCATAAATATTTGTAGGTTATAATATATAAATCATAAAGGAATCAAATAACATGAGCCATGAGAGCATATTATTTGAATAAGACATGGAATTATGGTATACATATAAGAATAATATATAATTTCATTTTTAGTCAAGGCTCATTTTTAAGACAATAATATTGGACAGGTTTTTCTCCCCAAAACATTATAGTATCCAACGTTCACTACCAAAAAAATTTTAGTGGGAATAGTCACATATTGTACTTTCTTTACTTCCAATTCCATTCCTGTTAATCTCATGTGAAATAAATAATTTCCTAATGATTTTTAGATACATATAATTATATTCCCACCTATAACCTAAATAAAATCATACATATGTGTTCTATAAGATAATAAAAATCATCATATTATATCCCATTAAAAGAAATGGGTTTCATACTCATTCATTCAAATAATAACACATAGAAAAGAAACGGGTTTAAAACATTTCATCTTTTCCTTATAACATAACCCTTGGAAATTGAACTATTTTCATAAAATTCATGTCATAATAAAAAACCGTAGTAAAATAATAAGGATGGTATTCTAGTATCATATTCTGATTATGTAATAAGTGAAATAAATTTTATTTTTACTTGATGAATATTATAACCATTACAATATCATAGAAAATTCTTAATGAAAAATATCTCTCCAATTTAAAAATATCTTATTGAAATCTAAAAAATCATGAAATTATTTTGGAAATTCCTTCCACTAAAAATATATAAGGAAAAATTTCATTATTTAGTGGCCAATGTGGAATTAAATACCATTCACATCACATAAGTAATAAATCATTCATGTCAAATGTTTCCAAAAAAATCCAAAAGTAGCTCATTTGGAAAATTATAAGACGATTCATTTAAATCCATTTTCAAAAAATGTCTGACATGGGTAAAAATATATTTAAATAATAACTATTTAATATTATTAAAATTCTTTAAAACATTTTTAGAAATCATAGAAATTTAATAAAAATGATTTTATGACAAATAAATAAATAAAGTTGATTTTCAATAAAAACATAGTTACACTCTCTTTAGTACATAAAATGAGGATAGAGAAAAAAAATTATTTTCAAGAAATAACCATGGTATAAGAAAATTCATGAGTTTATTGATAGGAGTTTTATATGATTTCATTAATAAAAAAATAATCACAATTAATCTCGATAAACATTGAGATTATAACATAAAAAATCCTTACCACGTTGGTATCATTTGAATCATATGCCTCATAGAGGAATTAAATCATATGATTCATTAAATTTAATTAACATAGTGTTAATGATTATATAATGTGTCAATTTTTATTATATCCACATAATAAAATAATATAGGTTCATGACATAACATATGTCCCAAAGAATACAATTTTAGAGGACAATCCCTTAACTCATGTTCCACTGACTTCGAAAGAACTCTATAAAAATATATAATAAATTAAAATATTTAATAATTATATTAAAAACACTTTTAAGTACTTATAATACCAAATAAACTCCCATTATAAATTTCAACAACATTTTATTAATAAATACTTGTTAAAACATTAATTTCTAGGTGCTAACTATTTTGTTTGTCATGAAAATTTCAATTAATTATTTACAACCCTCTTAAATTTATCAGGGTTAGATAATCTATATTATTTTTATCATGATATAAATATAATATATATACATTATTATTTTTAATCATTTAGAAATATAGAGAATGAAAAATGATTTACATCTTTCATGGAGTGGTAGGTCCTACAAACACACGAATGTTGTTTTCATTTCACGATGGGTGGAATGAAAGAAAGCTAAATAATAAATAACCTTACCAAAATAATTAAATTAACATATATATATATATATATATTAAAATAATAATTATCACTATATATATAAAACCAAAAAAAAAATTTACTTCACTTCGTGGATCTGGTTGTTCACACATATGCATGACCAATGGTATTGTGTTCCAATGGATTGTAAGGTATGAAGGAAGATGTGATATTACAATTTCATAAGGATAATTATGCCATAATTATAATATATAAACATTAAACACATCATAATAACCATCCATGAAATATTGTGGTGGAAAATTAATTTCATATCAATGTGGAGATATTAATTTGTATGTATGCCTGAGTGATACTTTCACATACCATTTAATAGGAATGAGGCTGGATAATTGTTTTTTAATAATCATAATAAAATATCCATCTATTTTGGATAATTATGTTAATATTATATGAAAAATACTCTAAACTTTATATAGGTAAATATGAAAAAAAAAATAAAGTTCCCAGTTAAGGTGATTTCCACTTCTTTCAAATATATTCTTCACATAACCTCTTAAATATACTAGGATTATTCTTTCAGGAAAAAACACCTAATAAATATGTATAAGGATGTTGAGAATGGATGTTTTCTTGTTATAATTAGCCTAAAATTCTCAAAGTGGTGTAATAAAAAGAATGGGGTTCCCTTTAATAATTTTCCTGAGGGGATCTTTTTGGAATTTCATAAAGTATTAAAATATAACAAAATAATTCTCTAGATAAATTCTTCATAAATGTCCAATAATTAATAGAAAAGTTGGTTATGGTAAAAAAACATCAAAAATGAAATTTAAATTAGATTTTTTTTATGACCTGGACCATAGAGACCTTCACGGTTAGTGTGAAACCGATCCGTCAAACCCTTATGCCGCCTCAAATTGGAAAAGAGTTGATGAAAAGTACAAAAAAATCATTAATGAAATGGGGGGACCTTTCCTAATGTACTTATATGAAATCATCCAGCTATATTTATGAATAAATAAGAATAATAATAGAAATACTAAAACTTCATTAGTAAAACCATGAATTTGATAAACTATTGGGAGTATATTACAGTACTGTCAAATTAGTAAAATAATAAAGGTCAAAAATACCTATTGAACCAGAAATTAGTTCACATCCTGAAAAAAAAACTAGAATGATAGAAAACTGAGGGATCCTAGCTCTTGATCTCCATGTTTAACCACCATACATGGTCTACCCCCTTAATATCACTGTGATCCACTGATGTCATCACGATATTATCTAGTGTCCGTATAAGACATGACACGTGCTGGAAATTCCCATATAGGGGTGAGTATTATAATACCTTGTAAGAGGCCCAAGAAACCCAAAAGGGAGAAATATAATGATATTTAAAAGTTCATATTAACTCATAGTAATATGGATATAAAATATATCATAGATATTAATAAAAAACCCCAGATTAGAGAGAAATTCAATCCCTATCTAACAACCCATCCCATAATGATAAGTCTACTAGTAGGTCTAAACGTCCATCACTGATGGCATATATCAACTATTTTTTCTGAGAAATCATTATAGAGGACGCAAACATCACCATTATTTCACATCCCTATGGGATAGAATCTCTATTAGATGTCCCACACCATATTATGATAAGGGGTTCCATTCAATAGGTATAGTACTTACACCCTAGTGTGATATTGTGTAAGCCTCAGTGAATAGAGGTCCCACATAAAATCATTATGGGTGTGCCACTTATTAGATAGATAGATAGAGTACCCATTCATCGATCTATTTGTTGGGGGATACCACTAATTCAATGGAGAACCTAAACACCAATATAATAGGGGGTTCCACTTAATTTGTAGATTCATAGAGGATGTGTGCCCTGGTGCATAAGGTGGTTGTGACTCTGTTAATAGAGGACATGTACCCTGGACCGTCAGGGGTATTCCACATTGAAACATTGGACATGTTCCCTAATGCATCAGGGGTTCCACATATAGAATAGAGTAGTATTGGGGGATGACATCAAGGTGTGACAGTGGGTTACCAACCTCTACATCTCTCTTATGATTGTGTCTGATCACCACCATCAGTAAATCATCGTGTAATGAAGCTTCCCAATTGACATTCTTCATGTCATATCTTTAACACCACTATAAACTCAGACATAACATTATACATGGAAAAAAATCAGGATATGCTACTCATTAGCCAAAATATGATCCTATAAAGATGAGATATGCAAGGTGGAAACTCCTTGAAGAGTACATTGTGTATATTAGGGGTCACATGGAATGTTACCACAACTAGTCATGTGGTATTAACCTCACTAGAACATGGAATTTAGATCTATGCTAGTACACATCATTACAAGGGTACTTGGAGTTTCCTCACAGCTCAATGATTTATTTTGTCTTTCCATCTAATTCATATACACCTTTTCCTATGTCCATGTATAGTGGTTATGCACATGGTCCATGAAATTCCCATGTCGGTGTAATCCTAGAGAACAAATTAATATACTAGTGTAGGGTCACATTGTGTGTAGAGGTCATACCCACCATGTCATCCTCATCATCTCTGAAACACTATTAACTGAAATTGGGGGACTACAGGGCATGTATTCTTGGAATTCATTATTTATATCTTGGTTCACTATTGAACCCCTTTGATTCTTGGTGTGTCATCACCATGAAACCAGTAGAATCATTTTAACATTGAATCATGTCAGTGGTCTTAGATCTGGGGACGTCCATGCCACATCCATCACTGGTGGCTGGATTCTAGAAACCTGAACCCTATCATGCATCACCCATCAGTGTGCACCTCTTTCATAGCCTCATCAGATTACAAACACCCGAATCTTAACCATAAAATCATCTTGATCCATCTTCAGATAACTATTATGATCATCATTCCCCAATCCACTGAAAATCATGTGGTTTGATCTTGATCAAACCCAACAGATAATATCCAACCATGTATAAATGGGCCAAAAGAGAAGTAAATGAAGAACATTTGAGTTAAATACATATAAAAATGGTATAAATATAATTTTCCAAGTGTTTTTGGGAAATGGTCACATTTCTTTAACCTATATTTTATTTTTATCAATAAGTAAATATGTTTCTGTGGATGAAGTATTCATGCATAGAGAATTATTATGGATTCATTTAAAGGAATTGGATATCATTATTGAAAAATTATCCATGATGATTAACTATGATATTATTAAACTAATTTTAAATTTCAATGAAATGTTCTAAGGAGTTTGAAATTGTATTACTAGAAGTGAATTCCATGAAAAAAGTAATTTCAATAAAAAGAAACGATAAAGTCCATGAAAATATTTATTTTCATGAGGAATAAGGAATCCCTGAAAAATATATTTATATTTTGAATGATTTTTTTCTATAAAAAGATGAGGTGATGAAGAGTTAGTCTTGAAAATTATTTTGGATGTATTTGAAAAAAACTAATTTGTAATTGATTGGACAAGTATTATGTATATTATGTTATATACATAAAATATTATATGTATTTTTTTTGTATAAATTATCATAAAATATGGTCCAAAACACATGAGTCCACTCCCCCCAGCCTGACCCCACATATTCATTGATGTGGACATTATTTAAAAGATGAAAACACAACATGAATGAATGAGGAAGACCAATCCATAAGTTTCATAAATTTTGTAATGTAATTTTAAAATAAGAGTCTTTAATACATGTGGGAACTAAGCTATGAATAATCATCCCTCTGGAGACATAGATAGTATTCCCCTCGGGTATTTATAACTTTTGTGAAGGAAAATGGAAAAATCATGCAATATGGTATTTTCATGGTACTAAATGCATGAATATTCATTAATAGAGGGGATTCCATTGAAGTTTCATATACCACATGAGATGTGAGGACACCCAAACCCTTGATTATAATATTCATGAAGAAAATGAATACCTATAGTGAATGGGGTATAAAAAATTGAGTAAAATAATACCTACAATTTATTTTGGTTATTTAATTTTAGAAACATAATACCAAAGATTGATTGGGTATTATTATTTTAAGAATAAAATTATAAGGTTTTAATTCATAACACATTTAATTAAGGGCTAAAATGAAGGATTTTAAATTATGGAATTAAATAATACCCCATAAACCACATTATTATATTTTTATAAATATGTAGATGTAAGTGATGAGAATGTAATACACACTATTTAAATTACGTTTTTAGTCCCCAATATAGTTTTTCTATCATTTAAATAAAGAGTTAAATCTTGTTAATTATTCATGAATTTAATCTCATGAATCTAATCATATGAATATATGCCTCAAGACCTTCATTTCTGAAGTTTTCGATGATGAACACAAGGAAGGTGAAACAATATTTCTTGTAGAGAAATACTATTACTTGAATAAGTTCTCGTTTTAGTATAAAACCCCATTAATGATAGGTGGTGTCAGTATAAATAATGTCTCTCACTCAAGAAGATCATACATCTCATAAATTATCATTGTGCACTTTTTGGCATTTTTCACAATTATAATATTAATTATTATAAGAAAAACCTAAAACAACCACATGGAGATCATGAAAAGGATTAGTTCATAGTACCAAGCCAAGTAAAAATCCATTTGTATTGTAGTATCCTTTATTAACAACATTAAATGAGAATCTTAACAATGAGAGCACAAAAATAAGATCAATTCCTCTTAAATGGGGATGTGGTACGTGAGTAAGAGGGGATAATTGAAAAGACTGTAAAAGTAAATAACATTTTTTTACACTAATTCCCCCCCTCTTAGTGTCCATGTACAATATATTTGGTATCTAAAAGTATTTTCAATTAATAGGTCTCTATATGATTAGATAGATTCATTTACCCTCATTTTTTCAAGGATTGTATAAAGCTTACATTCGAATTTGATTATTTACTATCTCAGTAGGAATACATACTCTCCACTATTACTGAATAAGACATGAAAGTATCATCAAAGGCTCTAAAAAATAGAAAGTATAATGAAGAAAAGAGATTATGGAAAATCTGAATGTAATAATAAATTGTTCAATATACCCTTGATTGATAATTTGACAATGATCCTTTTTACGAAAATTTCATATGATGTTAAGAGTTTTGTGAAACTAAATCTATCAAATTAATTGAATACTTATACTATAAAATTGAATTTTAAATTAAACAATTTCTTAAAAAAGTGATTACACATATATTTTCTTCATTCAAGGAACTTTTTGGTAATATAGAATAGATTGATGAGAAAAACTTCATATAGGAGGTAACACATATTAATATATTCAAAAGTTGAAATTTCATCACATGTCCTGTGGAATAATTTGTAAAATATATTAAACACTACAAAGAAAATATTTCATTAATTGAAGTAGATTCTAAATGGCTTGTTAATGATAATATAGAAAGTGAATAATAATTTGGTCAGTTTCTCCAAGCTCCTAAAACATTATTCATTGATTCTATGAATGTTATAGATTCCTACCTTGAAGAAAAAACAAGTAAGGTAAAATATCTTGACACGTTAATGGAACAAAATTCCATAATCCTTGAAGTGTATATTTAGAAGATAGACTATCTAGATAAATAACATAAAGCTACAATCTGTGTCAAGGTATCCAAATTAGAAGTTAAAACCAAAAATTTTATTGACCCTGACAACTCTCTAACTGAATTTTGATAAAAGTAGCAAGGGAATGTTAAACTAATGAAATGTGAATGGGATGATTGATTGTAACACCCTGATATTTTATGAGATATATTCTTTTTAATTTATTTTAAATCTTCTATTGAACACTAAACCAAGATTATCTTGTACAATATGCAATACTTTAGTGGCATTCAGTATATGCAACACTATTATTGGCTCGTGTTACACACAATTTCAAATTTGTTTTGTGGAAATTATTCTATGCAACATTAAGTATAGATTTTGTTTAATGTATAAATGAAATAAGTTTCGATTATGTCATATGAAATACCAAATGGAGCTTTCACTACACGTATCCCTGACTTGGCTTTCATTACATGCAATCAAGACCTTCCTCGATATCGTGTGTAGTACACAATAACGAGTTTCACTAAACGAGATATTATTATTATGAACTAGCCATTATGAATAGTAATAACCACTTTTTGAAATTTTATATATTTTATCTTTAAAAATGGACTTTATTTTTTGATTCGTAATATCGAAATTATCCTAGGGTGAATTTTTGGTATTTTTATGAAAACATTCAATTTTTTATGAATAGTGAAAACACTGGATTACTATTTAAAAACTGACTTTTTATTTAAATAATTATTTATTTTATTTAAATTTATTCTAGGTTAAAATTGATACATAATATCTATATAAGTTCAATGTAATTCATTTGAGTAATTTTATAATAATTTTAGATATATAAAAATTTTATTGAACTTTTCAACGTCTTTTACCCACCTCCTAGGAGAATTTAAAAATATACATAAAACATAATTTTACCACATCTGTGAGTGAAATTTCAAAAATATAAGAGACACGGTTAATATCTGGGAGTAAAATTCGGTTCAATAAGATAAAAAAAATTTGTGAATAGTAACCTTTTACTTTTATTTACCATGGTTAAATGTAAATAGGGTAATTAAGGGTAAAATGATATTATTATGACCCTAACACATGTGCTAATTATATTGAATAAGTCTAATTTGACCAGAAACAACCTTAGGAATAAAATATTACCATTTATGTCCACTTGGATTAGATTAGGACACTTATTATTATTTTATTTAAAGAAAAGTTAAAAGTGTTAAAATCAATGTTTAATAAGTAAACAAAATATAGGGTTATACATAAGATAAATTCGACTATAAAAATTAATTATAATGATAAAAATATTTCCTACATAATGGTATTTTATTTATAATTTTTTGACATTAAATAAATTAATTTATTTACGACACAATGATTATGCAGTAATTATCTTATTAATGAAATATTAACATAATTGATGTTATAAATACAAAAATAAATATAACGTGAGACTTTTTATGAATTCCACTAATTTTAGAGGTTAATATGACATGTAATTATTGATTGAATTAAAATTCTTCGAACTAATAATGTTGTTATGAATTTCAAAATAATCAATTACCAAATAGTGTCAAAATTGACATAAAATAGTTTTTTTAAAAAAATATTATATTATTAATAGTTATTATGTTCCTAAAAATCTAAGGATCTGCCAAATGACTTAGATAAGGTAATATATATTAATAATGAAACACTTGAGGTTCTTTTGGCTTGTTATATTACGTTTATTAACCATATTGTTTAAGAAAATAAGAAGACACGGTAAAAGTTAAATTATTTAACTTAGAGTTAAATATAAATGATAAGGTTAAAATAGTTACCTAAACTTTTCTAAAACCTATTTCATGAGATTATTTCGACCCATACCCACTTTAGCTACGAAATAAATCAATTTGGAGCTATTATAAACCGAATCTAATTTTATTATAAAATAATATTTTAAGTTTTTCCAAAGGTGCCCCTCTCCTCCATTATAAAAATACCACCCCTTCCCTCTTCACTTCCCACCCTTTTGAGCATTGAATCTCGGTCAAACACTGCCAATTACTATTCCCAACCTCTCTAGTTATATCATAGAGGTTCTGGTATGGTCAAAAGACCATCTCTAGTTCCCTAAGAAGAATTTTTAAGGAGGTGTGTCGAGGAAGAGGTAATCTCTTCTACTGACTCTTTAAAGTTTCTTTCTTTTTCTACTTCCTCTTTTTTAGTTGTTTCATTATAAACTAATAAAATCACTATTAATTATATACTTATATGTTATTATAAATATAATACAATCCAATTTCATCTTCTACCCATCCTACGAAAAACGAAATCACCGCCACTACTGGAAATGGGGTCTATCCCCACGCACCTATTCCCACGGTTCTTTAAACCGTGGGGATAGTATGTTTTTTTTGCTGTTTATACCCACGGTTTTATTAAAACCGTGGGTATTAATTTTTTTTCGAGCCCTTGTATCGGGCTCCTCCTCAATCTCTCCTCAATCTCTCCTCAAATCCGCGACGCATCGAGCTCTACCCTACCTCCCCAAGCCGCGACGCCGCTCCCCGACCACTGAATCCCGACCCTCCCCTCTCCTCTCCGACTCCCCTCCCCGGCCTCCGACTCCCCTCCCCGGCCTCCGACCCCGGGCTCCGACTCCCGGCTCCGCCTCCCGGCTCCCGACTCGCGGCTCCCGACTCGCGGCTCCCGACTCGCAGCTCCCGATTCGCGGCTCCCGGCTCCCGACTCCCGGCTCCCGGCTCCCGGCTCGGCCTCCCGGCTCACGACCTGGACCTCCCAGCCTTCTCATTAGTGATTTTTTTTATGGTGGAGTCCCAGATTTCCTGGTAATTTCTTAGTCTTGGTTGATTTCCCATAATTTCATCATATTACCTCTTGATAATCAATTAGTGTTGTAGTCAAAGGTAGCGGTTGATGCATTCATAGGTTAATGGAGTGGTTTGATTCTAAATTTTTTTAAGCAATTTCATTTTTTTATGATGGAATACTAAAAGATGAATGATATAAATATCCTGATTATCAAACCCAGTGAGAATATTTCCCCAAATTAATTTAGCATTTATAATCCTAAGATGCACTATTTTGGCCTTAAAATAGTATATATGAAGGTATGTACATACACATGTTGAGCAGTTTCGGGTGGTTGTTTATAAATCTATCAAGTTTCAGGTGTTGGCTTGGTTCCTCTTTGAGGAAGGGTACCCTTCCAATTCCTCAAATTTATTAATGCATTAATTAGTTTCTTACTACACTTTTTCTTTGTTTTTAGTTAATGCAGTGAATACATTAGATTAAATTCCTCTTAATCATGAATTTAGTATGTTTCATGATTTAAGAGTTAAAGGTAATAAATGATTGTTTCATAAGAAATATCATGTTTATATATTAAAACCCCTCCAACGGAGGTGCGCTGTCTTCAAGTTAAAAAACAATTATTAGACTTTTAGGATTTATTGTCTTGTTGTACTGATATTTCTTTATGAATTGATGTTATGTTTGAATTATGTCATATATGACCCCTAATGGAATTAAAAAAACTAAGTTTTCCTTTTTAAATGATTAAATAACCAAGGAACCGTTTAAGTTCTTTGACCAGTTTTTATATTGGAATTACCCATGTAGAATTGTTTCCCATAATTTTCATTTTAGTATGTTGACATGTTTGAGCCACCATTCGGTGAGCCTTAGAATTAAATTTCTAAGGGTATGATTTTCTATATTAAATGGCTTGAATTATCTTTTGAATTTCAGAATGGAAATTACCCTGTATGCACAGCATTTAACCCGCCTAATGTAAGTGCTTCAATGTAATAATTAAATGTGAAATAGAAATTGTAAAGTATACTAAGTACATGAATTAGCCGTATTAGATGTAATTGAAAAATATGTTGCGTATTCATAGAACCCCTTACCATGTTAATGGAAGGTACCAGAGTGAACCTTGATTATTGAAAATGCCTTAAATGGATTAAATGAGTGGTTTCAAGCTACATGGCCTTGTCACACTAATGAAAGGCTAGGGTTGAACAAAATTGACTTATTGATTAATTATTACTTGATTAAAGGGTTTCATGCTACTTGGCCTTGTCACACTAATCAAAGGAAAGGCTTGAACCAAATGGAATATTATATGAATTCAATATCAAAGTAGGTGTGGCCTGACTCAAGCTCACCTTGGATACTTGAGAGAAAGCCTTGAGCACTCAAGGACCCTATTCCGAATTCAAGGATACAACTTTCTTAGGCTGAGACCTACATAGAACCTGATCCTTGTCTAACTTTAGATGCCTGGTATGACACCATATAATCCCTCATGTATTACAACAAGATTCCTTAGATACACTCCTTGGTTCCAGAATTGACAAGTAGGTGCCATGGTTAAATCCTAGCCCAATCTTTTCTTAGACCCATTTTACCTTGGATGAACTTCTTAGACTAGATAGTCCTCTTATTGTGGAATTAGTTGGACTGTTATCCTTGGATTACACTCTTACCCCATGTGAGGCTATAGTTATTACTAAGTTGTTGACACTTGAGGTCTATGTTTCCTTGGTTATAACCTTGGAACTTCATTATTAAATATCATTACATGTTTTCTTGTCACATCTTAGAACCTCAATATCTTTCTCATATAAATTATATTTAAACTGGATAAAATTGATTAATGAAATGGTTACACATTCTGACACCAGTCAAAGGCTAAAGAAGGTATAACTGCTATGTGTCCAATAGGAACCTGTACGGGTGATGTTTATTTATCTCTCTATTATTATTCTATATACCAGTGAACTATATATTTTATACTGCACTATCTAGATTGGGCTGGACATCAGTGGTTCCATCCTATTATTATTTATATCTCACACCCTACTCAGGCCGCTATTACATTGGGATACTCGAGTATACTTTCATTTTCTCAGGACCTTGGACCTTGCTTTTCAATGTATGCTTGTAACTAGAGTTAGGAGAAAAGGACTGAGTTGGATCTCGGGATGCTCAAGGAGATCGCCCATGGGGTTTTGATGTGACTTTATTATTTTTTTATTTTATTGAAAATAATTATGTAATGTTTACTACTTTTAGATATGTATAATTACCATGTCATGCATTCATCTGTTGTTTAAACTACCATTGACCACTTTAATTCAGTTATAATAATATTTATCTTATGCTGCTTTGTCATTTATTTACTACCTCTTTCATTGTTGATTATTATTTATTAAATTTTACCACTGTGTATATGTGATAAGAGGGTATAGTCCCCACTATCACCTCTCGAGACCCTCACTACAAGTCAAAAACCTCTAACGTATGGGGAGACTCACCAGCCCCCCTGCCCTACACAACCTCTCCCCCTCCCTCTATTGCACCAGTCCCTCCCCCTCCCCCTTCCCTTGCACCAGCCCCTCCCTTAACCCCCTGCTGCAACATCCCATCCCCCTGCACCAGCCCCTCCCCCTCCCCCCTCTTGCACCAGCCCCTCCCCCTACCATGCACCAGCCCATCCCCCCCACTAGCCCCTACCCCCCCCCCCCCCCACTACACCAGCCAGCCCCTCCCCCTCCCCCCTTCCCTTACATCAGCCCCTCCCCCCCCCCACACTGCACCTCCACCAGCCCCTTATCCCATGCTTCCCCAGCCCCACCACCAGCCCCTCCCCCTCCCACTTTCCCTACTGCACTGGCCCCTCCCCCTTTCCCTGCTGCACCAACCAACCCTCTCCCTCCCCCCTGCACTACTTTCCATGTGGAGTGTCTTTTTTAACTTTTTTTCTTTAGTTTACATCTCAAGGAAGACCTTTTTCTCTTTTTCCCTACTTATTCAATCATGAACTCCTCTTGTCATTAAATACTTGTCATTAAATATGTTTTTCTAGCTAATAATATGCTTTGATTTATTTAATAATAAAATTGATTGTAATGATTTTTTTAAATATGATTTACATTGTTGATTGAATGATAATTTTTTTTTCTTGTTATAGAATGGATAGAAGCTGGATGTATCGTACCGATCGGATTTCAACCGAGTTTCAAAATAATTTGGAGAATTTTTTAGATTTTTCATTTAGCAATGCGTCAGATGGAGGTTGTATACAGTTTCCCTGCTATAATTGTGTTGGAGGACCATGGTTAAGACGAGAAGAAGTTAGTTACCATTTAACGAAATTTGGATTTCAAGCAAACTATAATGTTTGGTTTCACCATGGAGAGACGAGTCAATCTTCGACTGTTCATAAACGAAATGAACGAAGTGACATGGAGAATTTGATATTTGATCGGTTTCCATATGTGCATCATTCCGAGAGAGATAGCATGCCGGTGCAAGAAGACAATGATATCAGTACACATGAGGAAAATGCTGAAAATGATGATGTTGACATAGTGAAAAATTTATTGGATGATGCCAGAACTCCAGTATATCAAGAATGTACTAGAATGTCCAAGTTGGAATTTTTAATGCGGTTATATCATGGGAAAACTATGTATGGGATTTCTAATACTGCCATTGATTATATTCTTACATTTTTGAAGGACTTGCTTCCTGATGGTGAAGATATTCCCTCAAATCATTACATGGCATGGAAGTTAATTAAGCAGCTTGGATTTGCTACTAATAAAGTCCATGCTTGTCCGAAAGATTGCAGTTTATTTTTGGAGGAAACAGCTGACCGTAATGACTGTAAAGACTGTGGTACATCTCGATGGAAGACAAATGCAGATGGAACACCGTCTCATGTGCCACAGAAAGTCATGTGGCACTTTCCATTGATTCCCAGACTTCAAAATCTATTCATGTCTCCAGAAATCTCAGCCAATATGCGATGGCACGATGTTGAGAGAATTAAAAGAAATGATGAGCTGGTCCATCCAGAAGATGGATTAGCATGGCGGACATTTGACGCACAACATCCTGATTTTGCAGCTGAGGTGTGTAATGTCAGATTGGGCCTATCATGTGATGGTTTTAATCCGTTTGGTCAGATGCTTACTGCTCATAGCACGTGGCCGGTTTTTATTCATGTATATAATCTTCCTCCGTGGATGTGTATGAAAAAACCTTTCACTTTCTTGAGTATACTGATATCTGGACCTTCGGATCCTGGTAATGACATAGATGTATACTTGCAGCCTTTAATAAAAGAGTTGAAACAACTTTGGGATTTAGGTGTGCAGACATTTGATGCTTCTTCAAAGAATACGTTTCAGATGTGTGCTACCCTTCTATGGACCATAAATGATTTCCCTGCCTATGCAATGATGTCTGGGTGGAGCACGAAGGGAAAACTTTCATGTCCCGTTTGTATAAAGAATACACGATCGAGAAGGCTTAAATATCGTCGTAGTTTCAGTTTCATGGGGCATCGCCGATTCGTGCCAATGGATCATCAATACAGGAAGAATCGTCGGAGGTTTGATAATAATGTTGACACTGAAGAACCACCTCAACGTATGTCAGGAAATGATGTGCTTGATGAATTGAAAGATTTCAGCTTTTCATTAGGAAAAGGTCATTTGACATCTCGAAAGAGGAAGAATGCTGATACTGATGTCATTTACAATTGGAAAAAGAGAAGTATTTTTTTTGTGTTGCCATATTGGTCTACTAATTTGTTACGTCATTGTTTAGACGTAATGCATATTGAGAAAAATATATGTGAAATGTTGCTTGCAATTCTTTTGAATATTAAGGGGAAGACCAAAGATGACTTCCGATCTCGTCGGGATTTATTGGATTGGGGTATTCGACCAGAACTACATCCTGTTTGTATCGGTGAAAACAAATGGAAAGTTCCCTGTGCTTCTTATGTGATGACACAGGCAGAGGAAGATCAATTTCTGGCAGTATTGGAGAATATTAAGGTTCCAGACGGCTATTCCAGCAACATATCTAAACGAGTCAACAGAAGACATTTGAAATTGAAATCCCTAAAAACTCATGATTACCACATCCTTCTTCATGAATTGATTCCAATAGCAATTCGACATTTTCTATCCAATAATGTAAGGGTGGCAGTGATTCGGTTGTGTCATTTTTTTAGAGACCTTTGTGCTAAAAGGTTATCCAAATCATTGTTGATAAAAATGCAGCAAGAGGCACCATTAATTCTGTGTGAGTTGGAAAAAAAATTTCCTCCATCCTTTTTCACTTGCATGCTGCATTTAACAGTTCATCTTCCAACTGAGACACTTCTTGGGGGACCAGTTTCTTTTCGGTGGATGTATCCCACTGAAAGAAATATGTGCACAATGAAATCATATGTCCGAAATAAGAATTATCCTAAAGGTTCCATTGTGAGGAGTTATCTGGCCCAAGAATGTATGGATTTTTGTTCAATGTATTTGTCTGATGTGAGCACAAGACATAATCGACCAATGAGAAATGAAGATGAGCAGTATGAGGAAATTCAACCCTCGTTTCCATCTCTTCCCCAAACAGGTGAAATTGTCGGGTCATATACATTGGTTACATTGAGCTCTGAAGAGCGGAATATGGCACATCGTACAGTCTTGTTTAATTGTGGTTTGTTCGATGCCTATATCAAGTAAGTAATTTGAATATATATATGTTATCTCATATGATATCATATCACATATACCTTATACTTTTATTGTCATTTTATGTAGAGAACATAAACAAATTATAAGTAGAGTTCATCGATCTTTGCCGTTGAGAAGGAGAGAGGCTATGCATAGCCAAGAGTTCCCAGCTTGGTTGAAATCAAAGGTATGACCATTACATTAAATACCTTAAAATATAGATATATATTTAAATATATTACTCATGTATTCCAGGTATTGAGTTTACCTGCTGACTTCATTTCTCAAGAATTAAGAACGTTGGATTTTGGTCCCAATTCTTTGGTTCGTGACTGCAAATCTTTAATAATCAATGGATACAAATTTGTTACAACTGATAAAGCGGTGAAAATGAGAACACAGCATGATGGCGTTATGTTAATTGCTAGAACGGATTGTTATGCCAGTGCATCTGATAGTCGACCTCGATATGAAGATGTGTATTATTATAGACTGGTTGAGAAAATATTGTTATTGGATTACTACTCTCGAGGACGAGTCACTATGATGAAATGTAAATGGTTTGATTCAATGACGCGCCATGGTACATTTATTGATGATTGCGGATTTAGAGTTATTGACATGAGTCGATTCCTGCATACCGATGAACCATACATTTTGGCATCAATGGCAAAACAAGTGTTTTATGTGAAAGATCATCTGAACCCTGATTACGGTGTCATTAATGATGTAATCCCAAGACATATTTTTCATGATGCTGGGGATGAAATTGTCACCATTGACGCCCCCATCGGTGTTAGCCAAAATATTGCATTTGATGACACAAATTGTCCCATTGTGAGGGATGATGTTGAACCTGAGGTAGTGGAGGGTAATATATAAAAGCAACCATATATATTCAGAGTTCATTCAGTTTACCTTGACGTGAGTTTCTCAGGTTGGTACTAATTTAATTACTTTAATTTACTTTTAGTTTGAAATGATATGTCTGTTTTAGTAATGTTTGGTTTCGTTTCATTTAATTCTATTTCTTTCAATTCAGAAAAGTGGTTTTAAAATGTGGTTTTAAAAATTGTATAACGTGGTTGTAAATTATCATTACTGAAAGATGTTATGACATTTTTTAAGTAGTATCTATGATTTGTAAAAATTGTTGCTAAAAAATATTTATTTCATTCTTATGCAGATTATGAAGAAAACTACAGAAGCTCGCAAGAAGAGATTATTTGATGTTGATCCTGTTAGACGTGAGCACGAGTTGTCTTCAGTGAGTATATTAATTTAAATATTTATCTTCTGCATTACAAATAATATCAAGTTCATATTTTTGATCCAATTTTTTTAGGGACATGTACCTCCAGAGAATCCTCTTCCCAGTATGGGACCGAGTAGGGATCCTCCTAGACCTAGGCGGAGCTCCCGTCTTACCACTCCCCACACTAACCCATTAGTGGACATCCCATCTACCACACATGTCCGCCCTCCGCTTGAGACCCCTGGGATGTTCCCATACATTCCGCCATCATCATCCCGTTTACCCTCTTTTTCCCATTCCATGTCCACGCCGACTCGACCGATGTTCTCACCTGCACAGTTTTCATATCCATTCATGTATCCCCAGACCTACTATGCATATTCTGACATGTCTACGCCACATCCTTTTCCTACCATCCATCCTACACATATTGAGTCTGTTCCTTCAGTTTCCACTCCTGTTCATGAAGATCAGCCGGAGCATGCTGTGGAACAGATACTTCCTTTGGAGGATGCTGATCCAGCACAGTCTACGGATGCCTCATAGCCTATTCAGGAGCCTGCATCAGGTTTCTTTATTATAAATGTTTCAAATTATAGCATTTCACTTTTTTTCTATTGTATTGTCACCTAACTCTTCTCTTTTCACCTCTTATCTTATTTAGTGGGATCTTCTAGTAGGCGACGTGGGCGCACTCGAATGCGGGATGCTTGGAATCGTGAAACTCAGATTATGGTGGATTACAATTCTCAAAATCAAATGGTAGGTAAAAATGCTAAGGAGTGTAGAAGTTTCATGGCTACTTTAGCCAAATATCATGATATCGTTCCGGTGGAACCGGTCTCATGGAGACATATCAGTGCCGACATCAAGGATAGGGCATGGGCGCAGATATGGGTACGAAAATTTTATAAATTTATATTGATATTAGTAATGTATTTATATGACTTAACATGTTTGTTGTAGAGTTGATTTAACTTTCCTAACGGTGAAGCTAAAAAAGCTGCTAGGTTGAGTGATCTTGGAGAGTATTGGTGGTCATACAAGTATGAGTTACATATTGGTTGGAGGAGCAGAGTGGGTACTGAGTTAGAGGGTGTACCCACAAACCCTGACTGTCCAAAAAGTCAATATCAAAAAATGACCGCACATTGGAATACTGAACAGTATAAGGTACTACCCATCTTTACTGTTTTTTATATAAAATTTAATTTTTATTACTTGTATTGTTTTTTTGTTTCTTAGGAAGTGTCAGCGAAAAACAAAAAAAAACAAAGATGAAATGACATATCTACACACATTGGGGCGCACTACAATGCCCGATAAAGAGAAGCGGCTGGTACGTTCATCTGAATTAAAATAATGTCTTTATTTATAACATGTCATCATAACTTATTCATGCTTTCCCTTGGTTAGTCCATGTCTTTACCTCAATGTTTGTGGGTCTTTGTTGCAACTCACTTCAATCCAATATTTTTCATTTATCATATATGGTTGTAATTCAAATTTGTGCACTTCTTATATGAAGCAAGCTGAATTGGGCATTGAAGGTCTTGTACCTCGTGCCAAATTATTCTGCTTCAGTAGGAAAAAAAAAGATGGAACTGTAGTTAATTCACAAACACAAGATAAAATTGTAAGTTTGTTTATTTATATTTCAAACATTTATACGAAATTCATAATTTAATATGTTTATAATTTCAACAGTCTGCCTTGGAGGCCATGGATGAGAAGGAAGCTGACAACTTAGGGCCAAATGATCATTTCAGTCAGGTGTTAGGTGTGGAGCATCCAGGAAGAGTCCGTTGTAGACTAGGCAAAAACATTGTCCCCTCTAGGTATTGGTCATCATCAGACTCCTCTAAGGCCTCTGAGTTGGAAAGTGCGTGTGCTGAATTAGCTGTGACAAAGAAAATAGTATTAGAGGAGCGTGAAAAAAGTAAGCTGAT
The DNA here is from genome assembly GCA_963277665.1 of Viscum album. Classification (NCBI taxonomy): domain Eukaryota; kingdom Viridiplantae; phylum Streptophyta; class Magnoliopsida; order Santalales; family Viscaceae; genus Viscum; species Viscum album. The sequence goes on from OY728121.1 coordinate 1,883,868,599, forward strand.
GAATGAACATTTCATGAAAGCTCTGTCAGTTTTGAGTCAGTCACTACCATCAGAGGTTGCTGCCACTTTTCATTCATGTATGACATCAATGCGCTCTTTAAATAATGCCTCGGGTGATTCCCATGAGAGTCCTAGTGGCGATAACGGTGGTGGCGATAGAGCTGACGAGGATGTTGCTGATGATGTTGTTGGTGATGAGATTGCTGATGATGATGCTGACGGTGCGGTTGGTGATGATGTTGTTGTCGATGTTGCTGCTGATGATGATGATGCTGGACATGAGGATGACAGTGATGGTGATGGGGGGGATATTAATCCCCTCCATTTTTGACTTAGCAGAGAGACGTGTGTTGGAGTTTAATGTTTTTTTTGTATTGGTGGACTGCTTGTATGTGAATTTCTTTATGCAATGAAATGCATTTTGGATTATGTTTTCATCAGGTGTGTTATTTGTCAGTTATTTAGGTAATTTTCACATGCCATTCAGTTTACTCCTTGTTTTTTCATGAACTTTCTGCAGGGGGAGGTGGGGGGGTGGGCAAGGGGGAGGGGGAGGGGGGCTGGGCAGTGGGAGGGCTGGGCAGGGGGGAGGGGAGGGGGAGGGGGAGGGGGGAGGGGCAGTGGGGGGCTGGGCAGTGGGGGGCTGGGCAGTGGGGGGCAGGGCAGTGGGGGGGAGGGCTGGGCAGGGGGGAGGGGGAGGGGGAGGGGGGAGGGGGTGGCTGGGCAGGGGGGGAGGGGGGTGCTGGGCAGTGGGGAGGGGAGGGGGGTGGCTGGGCAGGGGGGAGGGGGGTGGGCAGGGGAGGAGGGGGGGGGGGGAGGGGGGAGGGCTGGGCAGGGGGGAGGGGGGGCTGGGCAGTGGGAGGGCTGGGCAGGGGGGGAGGGGGGAGGGGCAGTGGGGGGCTGGCCAGTGGGCTGGCTGGGGAGGTGGAAAAATAGGTTTAAAGATGACGTACATAGATCAACCTGATGTTTGAAGTAGTTCTCTGTGGAATTTGAGTTCAAGATATTTCTTGAGATTTCAACAATGGTTTTTGTAATAAATATCTCATTATAAGTCATTTAATAACCAATTAAAATAATTTTAATCAATGAATAAAGTCATTCATATTTCTAAGAGAAGGTATGATTTTTAGTAGTATTTTAAATTCAAATTCCTAATGCACTAATTGTTTTGAATATCACACTTTATCTGGTGATATTTCTGGATATGTTTGACCACGATCAAATCACATTCTTATTTATTCTCAACTATTTTAGTGTGAAAGGATGTATACATACATGTTTTGATCTACTGCTACTAATAACAAAATTCCTTTATGCAATTTCTTCTTTCATTTTTTCTACTTTTTTCAGCATTTGTTTTAGTTCTATATGACCTTTCATTGCTTATGAGTCATATATATTAATTAATAATAATTCATGGTTTTATTTGTTGCATGTACAGATTGTAGAAAATTAAAGTATGATTAGCAATCAGTGGTTTGCCATTCGATCTTTATCAAGGTGAGCTGACAAATCTATGTGCCAATCTAACACGGCATTTGAGCATATTCATGCATGACTCATCAATGTGAATTCTTCTTTGAGTTATGAGTCTAGCTGAAACACACTTTAGATATTGGAATCATTGAACACACATGCATTCTGAATGTCCAATTTTTTTTCCTGCTCGGTCATTGGTTTTAATCTAGATTCTTTCATTTGGTTGGCATTTCCCATCACTTTTGTGCTGAATATGTTTTCCATCTATTGTTTGAACAGTTGAAACTGTTTGAATGGTTATGTATGTAGTATGTGGGTGTGTCTCGATACGTTCTGTTTGACCAAGTCTATCCTATCCCCTTATCTCCTTAGGATCCGAATTTGGTAAGTGTTTTCTCATAATGGAATTGAAAAATAATGGTGTTCCCAGGAATAATCTGTTTTATTCTTCTTTATATCACTTCATCTTTATTTGAGTAGTGGGGAGGGGTGCTGGGTAGTGGGGAGGGTGGGGGGGGGGCTGGGCAGTGGGGAGGGGGGAGGGGGGGTGCTGGGAAGTGGGGAGGGGGGGTGCTGGGCAGTGGGGAGGGGGGGGGGCTAGGCAGTGGGGAGGGGGGTGCTGGGGAGGGGGGGTGCTGGGCAGTGGGGAGGGGTGCTGGGCAGTGGGGAGGGGGGTGCTGGTGCTGGTGCTGGGGAGGGGGGGGTGATGGGCAGTGGGGAGGGGTGCTGGGCAGTGGGGAGGGGGGGCGGGGCAGTGGGGAGGGGGGGTGCTGGGCAGTGGGGAGGGGGGGTGCTGGTGCTGGGGAGGGGGGTGCTGGGCAGTGGGGAGGGGTGCTGGGCATTGGGGAGTGGGGTGCTGGGCAGTGGGGGGGTGCTGGGCAGTGGGGAGGGTGGGGGGTGCTGGGCAGTGGGGTGGGGTGTTGGGCAGTGGGGAGGGGGGGCTGGGCAGTGGGGAGGGTGGGGGGGTGCTGGGCAGTGGGGAGGGGGGGTGCTGGGCAGTGGGGAGGGGGGGTGCTGGGCAGTGGGGAGGGGGGGGGGGCTGGGCAGTGGGGAGGGGTGCTGGGCAGTGGGGAGGGGGGGGTGCTGGGCAGTGGGGAGGGGGGGCTGGGCAGTGGGGAGGGGGGGTGCTGGGCAGTGGGGAGGGGGGGGGTGCTGGGCAGTGGGTAGGGGGGTGCTGGGTAGTGGGGAGGGGGGGTGCTGGGCAGTGGGGAGGGGGGGTTGTTGGGCAGTGGGGAGGGGGGGTGCTGGGCAGTGGGGAGGGGGGGTGCTGTGCAGTGGGGGGGGGGGTTGCTGGGCAGTGGGGAGGGGCTGGCACCACAAGATCCTCCCCAAATGGAAACATAAGTAGTCCCTACTCCCCACAGGACACTTTGGGAGACACATTTTCTCATCCACAGCCACTGGTTGCTCTACTCAAGGAGTAGACAGATTCAAATGACATTAACTAGCAGTATCGCATGTTTATTTGGAAGCTCTCCCTATGGTATAGAATTATACATCACAAATCTATCACCAAACCCTTCAACAATGATACATTCATAGAATTGTGTGTCACACTGACCTAAAATTTCATCCTTTGTGTGTCAAACTGACCTTACTTTTTTGATGGTCATTCTTTCTCTTTATTATGATTTGACTTTAATTTAGTGCTGTAATCATGTTCATCACTTAAGTGGTCAAGTGAATTCACTATGGTTTTTTAGCGCCTTTGATTAGGGGTTCACTACCCTCACACTTGTCTTCTCAATTGCACAGAAAATCAAGAAGTCACTAAAGAGTTCTGCTCACAATCACACCAATCACCATTCAAGAAGTCAATTACATAGCAAATCAAGAAGTCACTAAATAGATCTGCTCACAATCACACCAATCACCATTCATGAATGGAACTGGAAGATAAGATTAAGCTGTTCATCTTGGATCAATTTTCTCCCAGCAACGTGGTGTTCTTGCGTCACATTCTTCTCTTCTCTGGTGCATGGCTCTCTTTTGTGGGGAATTCTCTCTTCTCTAGTTCATCGACCTACCACTTCTAGGGTTTACTGTATAAATCTGACCCTTGAAAACACTATGGAATGTATATATATTTCATTTGTTTTATCTTATTCTTTCCATATTCACCATCTCTATTTACAGCTGTCCTGCAGTGTTCAAACAGTTTAATTGAACGTTTGGAACAAACTTCCACCGTAGCATCACTTATTAACATTATTGTCTGTCCTAAACAGTGTTGACCTGCTTTGGAAACCATGTAGTCTATAAATGATGGTCTATAGCATTTGTTAGCCGAACTTGAACTGTTAATGAGCAGCTCTGTTCGTTTACACACCTATCCACAACTAATACAAAGTTGGTTGAAATGTAATATATTAAAAACCAAATGTTTTCAATCCTTAAATATAATACGCTACTGCAAAACCTTACTATAAAACAAAAATAACTAAAATTATTTTGGATGAATTGAATTTCAGATCATTTATGAAACTTGTCAGCCCAATTTAGAAAAGGGAATAAAAAATGTGCCCATTTAACTGAATTGCTAGAGCACACCCTAGTTCTTCTTCATCATATCAAGGTCACGCTGCCACAAATTTTTGCTAGATGTTTTCATTTCCATGGATTTTATTGATGTTTTAATGCATTTTAATTTATGTTGTGCAGCTTGCAAGTTTCTTTTATTATGAAATTCATGTCTCCAAATCACTATTCTTGTTGAACATCTTTAATGCAATATCCATTATTCCCATTGTGCTGGTAGTATCTGTATTGCTTCATTTTTTCCCTGCGGTTTCAAGCTATAGCCATGTAATGTTTTCAATGCCTATAATTAGACTTATTTTTAACTTGCACATTGTTCCATGTAGGATGATCAGAAATTTGTTAAGCGGAAAACAGAACTTGGCGGAACTTTCTCAATTGCAAGCTCCATACTTTTTGTTCTTATATTTTCTTCTTATATTTTGTTCTTATATTTTGTCTTCAGGTAGAATTGCAGAGCCTGCTGCCAGGCCTGCGTTGATGCGGGGGACATTGCAAATACCCACGGTTCATTTGAACCGTGGAAATATTCTGGCGCTGGAAACATGTGTACCCACGGTTATAAAACCATGGGAATACATATATACCCACGGTTCAAGTGAACCGTGGGTATATTCTGGAGCTGCAAAAAACTATACCCACGGTTATAAAACCGTGGGTATACATATATACCTACGGTTCAATGAACCGTGGGTAATATAAAAATTTCTAGGTCTATACCCACGGTTTTTTAAAAACCGTGGGTATAGGGCTATTGCGACGGCATTCCAGCCCGCGGTTGGCGAAACCGTGGGTATAGGTGCAATTTCCAGTAGTGCGCGTAGGCGTACGTACGGAATACTGTCTCCACGTCGTGATGTAATCTATTTTCCACCACCACCTTACATGGATGGTTATAATGGTGCAAATAAATTACTATATATGATTATTGTAAATTGATATTTATTCTTAAATATTACACAAAAACTTCAATACAATTCCATAATCATGGTAATGATATCATCGCTCGTGCGTACGTACCGACTACCGTCTCCGCGAATGCGATGAGATTCATATTTCATGATTAACCATTAAAGTATGATTATAAAGTATATATGTAATAAATAATCATGAAATATATTACATAATAATTATACTGGATTTATTTACATATATGATTCATTTAATTAATTCCATTCAATTCAATAAGGAAATGAAAACAGCGTTCATGCGTACGCACGACCTACTGTCTCCATGAACGGTGTATTTCATTCCATTTATCGATCTATCATATATATTTATATAATGAATATATATTATATATAAATCATGTTTTACTTTCTGGAATTAAATAAATCAGAATATGATTAATAATATCAAGAACAGCAAATCGAAATGCATACGATAAATGAAACGATTTTACACAAAACGCTGCTTTAACATGGAATTTACAAAAGAACGGGTAATATAATGTCATAAGTGAACCATATATGATATCATAATAATGATTATGATTCAGTAATAATTCAATTACCTTATTTAAATCATTATACATATGTTTCGGTTATATACAATGCATATCAGATATAAGGTAATGGATAACTTTTCCAATCTCGTTTTTATCTGAGATTGTTTATTCGTAAGTATTTACTGGGGTTATATTTATCATCCATGTCCCTATTTTATAAAAATGGTTTCATGTATGTTTAAAGTCCTTTTTACCCATTTTTTACTTTTACTCCATGTTATGTACGGAATCTTTCTTTTGATTTCCATACGAGGTACTTTTTGACTTTTCCCGCAAAATTACGAGAAAAATGTTTTTTTAACTTATACGGCACGAACTGATTTTTACGGTTTGATAACACCTTATTTTCATGAAGCTTACTCTACAAGATTTCATGATTATTTTCAAAAAAATTATTTTCTTTTAAAATTGCATGGAATTTTGTGAAAAGAAAATGATTTTGAAGAAGAAAGGATATTTTTTTCATGAATTCATTTCAAGTGTTTTATCAAAACCATTTTCCATCTGATATGACATTATTTCATATGTGAATTTTTCAAGTATAAGTTCTATATGACTTACATGGTTTCACTTTTCTTATGATTAAATGATATCCATTTGTTTTAAATGGATTATGTTTTGATGGGATGATGTTTATGTAACCCATTTTATTCGTTGGGTTATGATGAATGATTTATGTTTATTTAGTGCCACAAATAATAATGATTTAATTATGAGATGGGTGAGACCAATATCTCCCTCCAATTCAATGGTAATAGACTTATATCTCATGATATAGACATGGATGGAACAGTAAGTTAATCAGGTTCCGTGATAGAGGACTGGAATGAGGATTGAACTCGATTCAAAAAGGGACTTTGTCCACTAAGATGGTCTTGGCAGCAATTCATTGGCTACTATATAAATAATATCATGTTCTTAATGGTTTTCCACAATTACAAGTTTTATACCCATGCAATTTTATCATGACTAATGTTCTTTATGATGTATGCCTTATGTATTGCCAATATTTATTTCTCATGATTTTTATGTTTAAACTTTATGTTCTTCTTTTTTTTAGTTCAAATGTATATGATTTGTTTTATTTTCCCCATGCTTAACCATACTGATCATTTGAGCTCACCCTTTATATGTTTTCTTTTCCCCGGGAAATAAAGAAAGGTTTTAGGCAAGAAAGGGGAATATCATTATGGGATATGTTGATGATCTTTGACCACGATTAGAAGATTATGTTCTGAGTTTCCGAAGACAATAAACTATTACCGTCCTTGTGTTTTGGTTTTTGTTATGTATTAAGTATTCCACAAAAGTAATTCAATTTCTATGTATGTCAAGATTGGGTCTCTACAGTTGGTATCAGAGGAAAGGTTTAGTTAACCTTTGGAAACTAGGATGCGAAAACATTAGTGAGATCCTTGGAGATATTTCTAAGGTATGTCTAGGGATGTCCCTAAAGTTAACTTGAAGTATAAGTTATATTCCTAGAATTACAGTAATGATCATAGAATTAAACCTAAGATTATAGATATTGAAGGTACTCCCCCATTATTATGTTGTTTTCGCTAGCATGGTTTTTTCCTCTCTCATAATTCTTTTTGGGTTTCAGACGATGGATGGAACCCGAAGGAACCGTGTTGATCAATGTAATGGAAAATGCAATGATTTTTTTCATGAACAAACCAATTTTGTGGGATATGGAGTGAAAAATATTATTGCTATACTTACACAAGCTATTAATCATTTTGGACTTCCAAATGGGAAGATAATGGAACAATATTCTATTGAGTCCTTCATGAGGCAACGTACACCTTCTTTCAGTGGGTCTTCTGATCCACTTGTTGCTGAACAATGGATCAGTCCCACTGAAATGATATTTTACATACTTCGTTGATCGAAACATGAAAAATTCACTCTAGAAATTTACCGTTTAGAAGGTGAAGCGGATCAAAGGTGGACTCTAATTAAGAATACAAGGCCCCTAGATGAAATTGAATCCATGGAATGGGACGAGTTCAAGAACATGTTTTTCAGTATGTGCTTCCCTCGTATTCTTCGAACACAGATGGAAAAGTAGTTCCTTGAGCTTAAGCATAAGGATGATTAATTTTTTGGTAGATACGAAGCGAAATTTACAAGGCTTTCAAGGTATGCATTTGGCATTATCATCCAACCTAAAATTAAAGTTGATTGATTCTTTAGTGGATTAAAACTATGTCTCCGAAGGGGATTAGCTATAACAGACTTCAGTAGCTATGAAGAAATTGTGTGTTGTGCTATCAAGGTAGAACTAGAAGTTGGTGTTACATATCCATCTCATGGTTTTGATAAGAAACGAAAGATGTAGTTCATGGAGAAATCTCAAAACAAAGGTGAAAAGAAGATGAATGTTTGTTTATGCTCAAAGTGTGGAAGGAATAATGGTGGAGATTTTCTAAAAGGTAGTAGAAAATGTTCCACGTGAGGAAAATATGGTCATCGAGCAGCTGAGTGCCGAAGTAATGGGAAAAATGTTTCTAATGATGTGAATAGTGAATAGACTATAGAGAATGGTCCACCAATACTTCAATGCTACCAGTGCAAGGAAATGGGGCATTTTGGTAATCAATTCCCTAATCCAAGGGTTAATGATGATCAATGTGAGGAACCTCTAAAGGAAAAGGATAAAGGGAAGTCACATGTGATCACTATTTTTTATGTTGAGTATGACAATGATGGTGTGTAATGATTAAGTGTTTATGTAATGGTATTTCAAAATAGTTTCATGGAATCTCATTTATGTTATTGTGGAATTTTGGAATATCTATATATTGGTTTTCAATAATTATATGGTACCGGTAACCATGAAAAGTGATGGAAATATTTTTGGAAAGAAGCTGATATGCGCATAATGAATGGATAAAGAGAAAATGAAATGAGCTCATGACTGATATCATGGTTTGAGTATATAGAAATTTTGGGACTTTGGTATGTGGAAATATTTAACTTTTGACAGCATTCATGTTTTCACTAAGGTTCAATGGGTATTCATTTTTCAAGATAATACATGATTAAGGTATTCACATGTTTGTAATGTTACCAAAAATATACATCATATGTTATATGGGGGATAAATGATGGAATCTACATGCTTTTTTGATGACATTTCTAGTAATCGTTCTCTTTATACTATAAGATTTGACAGAAGTATTTTAGATAAGCCTAAAGATTGGAATTGATTATGTTTGACATAAGTTATTATTGTTTAAGGATAGAACTTTTTTTCGATATTATTGATGGGATGTTATAATAATGTATTTTTAGAAAAAAAAAAGACAACCTACAGGATGGGTGACAACCTATCACGTCGGACAAGGCTGTGGGAATCGAACCCACAACTAAAGTACGAGATGCCTTTATCGCATACCACTAGCCTACAAGAAGTCCCTGGTTAGTATAAACTAGTTTTATTTTATTAAGTTCTATGATAGATGAAGTATAAGTCAATTTTAGCAACCATATATGATTAATCTCAAGATAGATGGACTTATGTATATTTAATAAATTGTGCTAAACTTTTTGTGATAGAATCAAATGGAATGACCTATCATTCTATCGCATGATCTTCTAACACTTGACGAATGAAAAATTAAACTTCATTTCTTTAAGAGATGAAGTGGAAATTGTTCAAGGCACAAACAACGGTGAGATTTTACCAAATTCAAGTAAGAATTTCTTTTAATTCAACAATTATTCAGCATTAGGGGAATGATCTTGAAAACTAAAAACATTTTCCTAATACCCTCATACCCGATAAATCATATGGAACATTAGATCATTACAAATTTATGGCTTTGTGATTGGTTGCTTTTTTTCATAGCCATGTTCTCTACCACTCTCTATCAGAACTTGATGGTTAGATTTCTCTTCCATATCCATATTTTCACCTATGTTATTCTATGTGGAAACCGAGGGATAAGTTAATTTGGGTAAAAGGTTCATTTCATACATTATTTTTTAAAATTAAGCTTTTGTATTCCTTTTTACGATGTGGGTTTCTATTAATGAAACTTTCAAGTAGTAAACGATTTATAAAACAAACGAATTTCGAGGGAGAAATTCATTTTTAGGGGGGTAGAATGTAACACCCTGAGATTTTATAAGATATATTATTTTTAATTTCATTCTCATCATCTATTTTACACTACACTAAGATTAGATTGTACTATTCGCAATACCGTATTGGATTTCAGTATACACAACACTATTCTTGGCTCGTGTTACACACAATTTCATGTTCGCTTTTTTGAAATTATTCTACGCAACATTAAGTATAGATTTTATTTAATGTATAAATGAAATAAGTTATGATTATGTTATATGCAACAAAAAATGGAGCTTTCCCTACACACAGCCCTGATGTGGATTTCATTACATGAAATCAAGACCTTCCTCGATAGCGTGTGTGGTAAGCAATACCGAGTTTCACTAAATATGATATTATTATTATGAACTAGCCGTTATGAATAGTAATACCCACTTTTTAAAATTATATAAATTTTATCATTCAAAATTGACTTCATTTTTGGATTCGAAATATCAAAATTAGCCTAGGGAAAATTTTTGGTATTTTTCTGAAAACATTCAATTTTTGATGAATAGTGAAAACACTGGGATACTATTTAAAAACCAACTTTTTATTTAAATAATTATTTATTTTATTTAAATTTATTTTAAGTAATAATTGATACATAATACCTATATAAGTTCAATGTAATTCATTTGAGTAATTTTATAATAATTTTAATATATAAAAATTTTAGTAAACTTTTCACCGTCTTTTACCCACCTCCTAGGAGAATTTGAAAATCTACATAACACATAATTTTACCGATTTTGTGAGTGGAATTTCGAAAATCTGAGAGACATAGTTAATATCAAGGAGTAAAATGTGGCTCAATATGATAAAAATAATTTTTGGTGAATAGTAACTTTTTACTTTTAATTACCACGGTTAAAAATAAATAGGGTAATTAAGGGTAAAAATGATGTTATTATTACCCTAACACTTGTCCTAATTTTATTTTATAAGTTTAATTCGACAAAAAACAACCTTAGGAATAAAATATGACCATTTAGGTCCACATGGATTAGATTAGGACACTTATTATTTTTTTATTTAAAGAAGAGTTAAAAGAGTTAAAATAAAAGTCTAAAAAGTAAAACATTATTAATATAGGGTTATACATAAGATAAATTCATCTATAAAAGTTCCTTAGAAAGATAAAAATATTTCCTACATAATGGTATTTTATTTATAATTTTTAGACATTAAATAATTTAACTTATTTATGACACAATGATGATGTAGTAATTACTTTATTAATGAAATATTAACATAATTGATGTTACAAATACCCAAATAAATGTAATTTGAGACTTTTTATGAATTCCAATAATTTTATAGGTTAAAATGAAATGTTAGTATTTATTCAATTAACTTTTTTCAAACTAATCATGTTGCTATGATTTTCACAAAAATCAATTTCCAAATAGTGTCAAAATTAAAATAAAATAGTTTTTAAAAACAAATATTATATTATTAATTGATATTATATTCCTAAAAATCAATGGTTCAGAAAAATGACTTATATAAGATTATATATATTAATAATTAACCACATGGTGTTTTTTGGCTTTTTATAGTAAGTTTATTAACCATATAGTGTAAGAAAACAAGAAGACATGGTAAAAGTTAAATTATTTAACTTAGAGTTAAATCTAAATGATAAGGTTATAATAGTAACCTAGACTTGTCTAAAACCTATTGGTTGAGATCTTTTAGATCCATACCCACTTTAGATTCGAAATAAATCATTTTGGAGCTATTATAAACCGAATATTACTTTATTATAAAATAATATTTTATGTTTTTTCAAAGGTTCCCCTCTCCTCCCTTATAATAAGGGAACCCCTTCCCTCTTCTCTTCACACCCTTTTGAGCCTTGATGCTCAGCCAAACCCTGAAAATTCCTCTTCTCAACTTCTCTAGTTATATCATAGAGGTTCTGATCTTCTCAAAAGACCAACTCTAGTGCTCTAATAAGATGCTTCAAGGAGGTGCGTCGATGAAGAGATAACACTACTAGAAATTTAAGCTATAGCCACGGACCTATAGCCAAGGTTTTATAGGTCCGTGGCTATAGACTGTTAATAGCCACGCTTTAATTAATCATCCGTGTCTAAACTTATTAACATCGGCGTTTCCTTTTTTCCTTTGGATTTCGTCAGCCTCTCCTATCCTCCTCCCTCAATCCGCGACGGCCTCTCCTCTCCCCGATCCGCGACGGCCTCCCCCGAGCTACACAGATCAGAGTGGTTGCCCGTATCTCCATGTTTAATCTGCTTCAAATAAGGGGCTTCCAGCATTTTTTTAGCTTTAATGGAGACAGGGGGCTGCTCGTGGATACATTGTTGGTTTGATGACAATAAGGGCTAAACCCTAGCTTCGTCGCTGCTACGAAGGAGGGGCTTAGACACTGCATCAGATCAATATAGGATCCTTAGTGAAGCTCTGTTTACTGTGAAGTCCAAGAAAGGAGGAAATTGTGAGCTTTCCACAGTGCGTACAACTTTTCCAAGGATGCTACACCATCAAAAGTGTTGAATGATTCAATTGATGGATTTCTGGGAGTCTTTTATGTTTGTTTCATGCTGATTCTGGGCACCACTACAGTTGCAATCAGGGGGTGATGTCCACTGCGACTGCCCAAGGGATCATGCCACTACTGCTACCATCAAAGAGGTTGGTTTGAGTTCATGGATTTGATGTTGAGATAATAAAATTCAGGAGCTTCGATCAAAGGGCTATAGGATCATGTTGCCACTGCCCTGGGGTGTGAAGGGACCTAGAGATCGTTCCTCCGCTATTTTTCTGTGCCCGCCTCTGCCCATGAAATCCGAACCAATCCTTGACAATCCCCCTGCACAAGCCCTCATAAACTATAGAGATCCTCTTGATATGTTGTTGCAGTTCTGGTACCCCACATAGCCGAATTTCATCCCTATAGATGGCCACCACGTTGGTCCATCTCCTGATGTAGACATCAATGCCCAGCTTAGCAACCTTCATGTTCAACCCCATTTACATGTTGCAACATTTCACACGAAGCACCGGCCCTTGAAGACCTGCACCACATCGGCTCGACCTTACCTTGACGTCCTTTCCACACACTGCTATAGTGCTTTCAAGCCGCTATTTTAGCTGCAGATAGCCTACCATGCACCATCAGGCCAACTGTAGACCACTTGAACGTACATTGCAGACCCAACATGCTAGATTTCAGACCCATCCCTCGATGTTGCACCTTTGGAGTCTTGTTGTAGCATGTTCACACTCCCAAACCAGCATATGTAGTTGTAGTCTAAACCTACATGATCCATCCCTTTGCAATTTTTCCCAGCTTCATTTTACACGTAGCACCTTAGTTTGACCTCAGCTAGTGTAGACCCGGAAACCAACCACCATGCACCCCCTAGCCCCTGCTACCGATCTCCCTTCAGCCATAACCTTAGAGAATAGTTCACTTACCAGCCCTTGCAGTTCTATTGAGGTTCAACATGAATCATCTTCCAGGCTAGCATCAGCATGAGTCAACTGGCGACCTCTCTCACCGCGACCCTCCACTCCGAACTGTCGACCTCTCTCAAGAATTCTCTCACACTGTTCACGGCGGCCCTTCAGAAGCTGGAATCCACTGGCGCTTCAGCTTGCAATTTCTGTGTACTTTCTGAGTCTCCCTCCTTCCATTTCCCTCCCACTATAAATACCCAAATACAAGAAAGTTGTACATCCTTCACCCCAACACTGGTGAAAGTTGAATTATAAAAAAATTTCCACAGCCTATGAATTTATTAAAAACCGACCCGTAGTAGCTTGTTGGTATTCACAAGCATTGAGTTGATGACATGCATCATAGTAGCTAGCTGTTATTCACAAGCATTGTTACACGAGTTCATGAATTTTATACCACCCATAAGATTTTATTGTTTAAAATTTTTATAGATTTTTCACTGATCAAAATAAGTTTTAGGGTTTTCTTTTTTCTCTCTTTTTATGACTGCATAAAGTTTACATGAGTTCAGTGTAATGGTATTAATTGTGGAAAATGGTTTTGATTATTTAATATCTCTTTTATTTTTAAAGAAAATGAATAATCTGTTTACCCTTTTTAGGTTAATGTAGTTTAATTTAGTAATCTTTTTCTTATACATTTATTTTGGAAGATTCTTCTATATCAAAGGATAAAATGGAAAAGATCTTGTCTAGTAGTGTTTCTTTGTTTATTCTGATAACTTTCTATAATCATTTGTATGTTTGTGAGTTACTTTTAGGATGGAGAGAACTACTTCATTACGCCATAAGGATCTATTTGGTTCACATGTACTAAATGAAAGAAAAAGAAAGAAAATAGAATGATATTTGAATTCATGCATTTTATTCCAATTGTTAGTAGGAAGTGGGGGTTTACCAAGTTTAACTGCACCAATTAATTGAAGTGGTAGAAAAGTAACAAGATTGTTCCCGATGGTGTTAATAAAAATATTTTGGGATCACATTTGTTAATGTTGTTTCTTAGGTAGCTGGTTGGCTTCCCTTACCCATGTTATTATTCACCTTACACCTATTTGTTTCCCCTGTTTTGTTGTGTTCAGAATTGTATTCCACTGTTGTTTTGTTTGGTTGTTAAATTTGTATACGATTTTATGCTCAAATTTATGGAGTTTGTGACCTTCCTTCTTGTTTATATTTTTGACGTTTCTTCATTGTTTCCTTTTTCTAGGTTGGATGTAACTGCATTTATTCAGATGCTACTGCATTTTTGGATACCCCTGCATTTTGGATGTTGTTATTTCCACTATTTTGTTTTGCATTTTGGTTTGTATTTTGTTGAATGTTGCTACATTTTTTGGATTCCACTGCATTTTGGTTTTCATTTTGGAACTGGATGGTGTTTTTTGGAAGCCACCCTACTGCTGCATTGGGTTGGGTCTGGGTCTTGGGGGGTGTTGTAGGGGGTTGGGGGAGGGGGCTGCAGAGGGGTGGGGGTGGGGAGATGGAGGGGCTACTGTAGGGGGGATGAGGGGGATAGGGGGGTGTATGGGTCTGGGTTTGGGTTCAGGTGCATCGGGTTGGGTTTTACTCATATAACTTGACCCAAACTAACCCAAACCATGACAGGTTGGGTTGGGTTGAGTCCTTTGGCCATGTGTCAGGTAACCCGACCCCAGCGGGTTGGGTCGGGTTGGGTCAGGTTCTCACAAAGCACGTGATTGACCTAATCTTTTTTTGTTGGTTCGAGCCCCAAAACACCCTCGACCCAACACATGAAAACCCCTAAATCCCGACACTATTATGAAGAATCATCTCTTGGAATTGATATTAGGGGGATATTTTGATTGTCATGAACCTACATCATAGTATCTATTGTGTTTTTTTCAGCTCCATGGAAGATGTTCTAGAATTATTTCATATGTTGAAGGTACATGGAGGCATTTGTTGATTAAGTAATACACTGTTGAATTTGAAGGCATGGGAAACATCGATGTCTCCTTCATGTTTTATTGCTTCGAGTTCCGGGTGTGGGGTGCGGCAGGGCTCAGGGTGTAGGGTGAGACATCTCTATTTTTTTTTCTGGAAACTAATATGTATCCATGGTTTACAACCGTGGTAGTATATCTATTTTTTGGAAAGTATAGGATGTGGAATAAAAAAATGATATTCATGAATGGTGTATAGTTGTTATCACCATCAATTTTTTTAGATCCATTTCAGAAAAATGGTTTTTAAACTACATATTATAATTTTGTAGATGTATTAAAATGTTTTTTTACTAGAAAAAGGGGCCATGAAAATGTGATTCTTAAAGAAGATCTGGTGGAAACAATGTGTAATGTGGATGAAAGTGTGAACAAACTGGTCTATGATGTATCACCGCAAGCCAGGTAGTTTCTATTATTTAATTAAGATCCATTTCATTATATAATTTAGATGGACTTTTCTATTTCATATAATTAAAAAGACATATTTTTGCCTCAACTAAACTGGTTATAGGTACAATCCATAGGTTAGAGATATCATAGTAGTGCATGTTATTGAGGTAGTGTACCACAACTAAATTCATTTAATAATAAAATTATTAGATGTAGGTGATGAATTTATATTGTTTCCTGATTTTTTCAGTTGGTAATAATTAAACCATTGGTAATTTAACATCCTTTAATGTACCTCGTATTTTTGAGCAACAATGTTCAAATGATTTTTTCTTGATAACTAATTGAGAGTGTTAATGTTCAGGTTGCTCCAAAGTGATGAAGGATGGAGATCAATTTCATACAGGATGTATTTTTTAGGACATCGCCATCCTTGAAATGAAGCTCACTAGGTTCTCAAATTACGGTATTCTCATAGAACTAGGATTAGAAACTGGTTCATCTATGGTGAGGGGTTCTGTCAAGCTTTGGGACATGGGGTTGGGTAAGAAGAAGATGTGGGGGTTGAGGAAGAAGAGGAGGGTATTTTGGAACTTTTAAAACGTGAACATCCATTCCACCATCGATGTTTTAATTTTACCGAACATAATTTATAAACACCATTTTCCAAAAACTAAATTGGATTACCCCTAATCCGAGCACCCAAGTCGGCCTGTGGAAAGGCTCGACGGTCATTCTCAATCCCTTCGAGCTAACAACAATTGTCGAGACATCAAATTATGATCTATGAGAAGAATTTTCCAAGATAAATATTATTAAACAAGTAGCAGAATTCCATAAAAATTTCAGCATGGTGCTTCCATGCCGTAGATTTCCTCGCATAACAAAATAAGTAGTTTCAGGGGGGCAGGGGGGCAGGTTGCAAGGGGTAGGGGGGAAGGTTGGAGGGGGGCAGGGAGCAGGGGGCAGGGGGTAGGTTGGATGGGGGCAGGGGGCAGGGGGGCAGGTTACAGGGGGGCAGGAGGCTGGTTGTAGGGGGCAGGGGGCAGGGGGGCAAGGGGCAGGGGGGCATGTTTGAGGGGGCAGGGGGCAGGGGGCAGGGTGTAGGTTGGAGGGGGGTAGGGGGAAGGGGGGCAGGTTACAGGGGGATGGAGGCAGGTTGTAGGGGGAGGGGGGCATGGGGGAAAGTTACAGGGGGGGCAGGGGGCTGGTTGCAGGGGGCAGGGGGGTAGGTTGGAGGGGGGCAGGGGGCAGGGGCAGGGGGCAGGTTGCAGGGGGGCAGGGGGGCAGGTTGCAGGGGGTAGGGGGGTAGGTTGGGAGGGGGCAGGGGCAGGGGGCAGGGGGCAGGGGGCAGCGGGGGGAGGGGGGAGGCGTCAAGGGGGACGGTGGAGCGGTGCAGCTGTGGACATGTTAACAACAACCCTTGTTCCAGGTTTGAAAACTAAAAATTATTTTCCATTTTCTTTTCTTTTATTTCATTTAGTTATTTTACTATTTAATAACATTTTTCTTATGTTATCTGGGCACGAAAAAAGCTGGACAACACCTCATGCACCTATTGAATATCAAATCATACTGTTGTTGGAAGCATAAACAAACATCCAGGTTCATGTTTCTACTTTGTTTTCAATGTTTTTTAGGTTTTCCAATTTCCTCTTTAAATTGTAAGTGTGACATTGCCCATTAATTTGAAGGTTTTTATAAAATAAATTTAATGTGTGAAGGTGCGTATACCTAGTAGGGGAGCAACAACTTTTAGTTAGAAAGCTCCAACACACCGTGGTCACGCCGCTGTCACCCGTGGTAATGCCGTGATTTGGCCCTGCTCCGGCCACATCCAGCCCACACATGCCCCTTCTACCTTCATTTTAGCCCGCTGCCCACCAGCATTCTAGTGAACTTCATGATTTTCTAGAGGTAAATGAGAAGGTTATTAATACACCTGATGAGAAACTTTTGAAACTCAAAAAATCTAATTGTAATTCAAAGTTTGGGAGTGGTCAAATATCAAGAGGATATTTTGAAGTTGCGCAGTAATGAAAAAGTGGATATTGATACATAAGTGGTTTTTAATAATGAATTTATATAGGATATGGAATCGGATGAAAAATCACATCCAAGAATTGAATTTTTACTATTTATGCACATCACACCTCAAGTTGAAGAAGAGGGAATATACCCCCTTTCCCCCCCTTTCCACTACTCCTAGGAAGTTATAATTTCAAAGTGGTGAAATTAAAAGTATATGAAAATGGGGTGTTAAAAAACTATTTGAGTTGATTACTATAGCTAGAAAGAAGATTTTATGCTAGTTCTTAAGTAAGAAGACACATCCCCCATCTAATTGGGGTTGAATCAATGATTTTTCAACTGTGAGCAATCTAAATATAGAACCCCTTGGGGGATAAACCCAAGATTATCTTGTTACTTTCTTTAGTTTTTTTATTTGACCTTCTTTAATAAAGTTTTTGTGATTGAGGTCTTTTTTTGTAGAAGTTAGGTGGGTCACTTCACATGGCATCCCATTTTGTGTATCTTCTTTCACTCTAAGAAAATTTTCAGGTTGTATTTCATAGTAACTTTAAACCAATCTACCTTAGTTTTTACTCTAGTTTTGTTCTGTTTTGAACTTTAAATTTTATAAATTAATGTATATGTTTACACTTATAGGAGATGAAATTTTGGAAACCAAAGGTATTTATTCAACAAGAAAAGAAGGGAAATTTTTTCCAATGATCTCAAATGAATAGAGCATCTACACCATGGGAGTAATAGTTTAAATTCTTTGATTTTTCTACATAAACTTGAAAATTAACTTCTTTTTTAGTTGAAATAAATGGTAGGAAGTTTCCTTTTAATAAATTTTGTATGCTGAAATCATCTTGTTAAATCTGTTGGTTGTTGCTTCCTTTTTTACTACCTTTTTGTATTGAAATTCTGGAGTGTATGCTTATTTTAATGTTTTACTAAAAATCATTTTTGAACTCCAAATGTTAACATGAATCTACAATAAAATCCATGAATATGTGTTGAAGTTTTTAATATAGTAACTAGTGGGTATCATTCATGCATTTTGTGTGATTGTTTGAACTCTATGTTTTTCATTTCTTTTGTTTTTAATATATTAGTTATATTCATTGTTTGTAATTAGATAAAAAAATTTTATTGTTACAAATTGATGCACATATCTAATTAATCATTTCTACCATAGGACGAAGTAGTTGGTGTTGGTTCAAATGGGGGCACGTCGGCATGCAACCGACAAGCAAGGGGGAACATCCATTCTTGGTAATGGGAATCTATGTGAACTTCACTTCTCAGTTATTGGTTTTTATTAGAGTAATATTAACATATTATTTTGTTCCCATTTAGTTTTAAAAACATAAAATAAAAATTTAATCAGGGAAAGGTGCCCCCAAAATACATGCCCCTCAAACTAGATGTTCTATCCATTTTTTATCTCTCTATCAGGAAGGGGTACGTTTTCCTCATTCAAGGATTTTCCCGGGGGTGGGCCCTCTAGAGTAAATACAACACACTGAGAATAATCCATGTTTTTTTCATTAGAAGGACCATCCTAAGGTGATGTTGAAGTGATTAAGTCTGTAGTTTTTCCAGTATCCTTCTACACTGATATAACCCCTATCTTATCCACATTATAAGGGACAGTAGTGTATTTTCTCTCCAAGTCATAGATTGGAATATTCATCTTACCGTTCAAACTTTCATAGTTAGAGACATCATTCCCCATCATATTGTAAAAAGAACACACCTTTTCCCTATTACATTCTGGAGAATGATCGAAAAAACATATAATTCATGTAGAACTGTGGTTTCCTTTTAGATTGGATCAGAAAGTCTATACATTCATCTAGTTAGTTAAGACTACATATTCTAGAATCATTATATACATGTCCACATTCATTATATACATGTCCACATATAATTCACAGATTAGCATTCATTTCTTTAAATCTTCTGAGAAAACATCCTCTCATGCCATCCATATCATCCTATTTGAAACTAAGTGGAAGATGTTTCCCTGCGGATGTCGCTGGACCGGGCCAACACGTTGTGGTCACGCCTGCGGTCACGCCGCGGTCACGCCGCGGTCAAGACGCAGTCACGCCGTGGTCACGCCGTGATTTGGCCCTACTCCAGGACGACACCCTGTGGCAGTTACTCCTCCAGAACGACACCCTGTGGTGGTCACGCCATGGTCACGCCACGGTCACGCCGCGGTCACGTCGCGGTCACGTCGTGGTCACGCCGCGGTCACGCCGCGGTCATGCCGCGGTCACGCCACGGTCACGCCGCTGTCACGGGGGGGGGGGGGGGGAGGAGGGCTGTCCAGCAGGGGGGAGGGGTGTCCAGGCAGGGGGAGGGGTTGTCCAGTAGGGGGACGGGCTGTCCAGCAGGGGGAGGGCTGTCTAGTAGGAGGAGGGGTGTCCAGCAGGGGGGGAGGGGTGTCCAGGCAGGGGGGAGGGGTGTCCAGCAGGGGGGGTGTCCAGGCAGGGGGTGGGGTTGTCTAGCAGGGGGGCTGGCAGGGGGGCAAGCAGGGGCGGCGGGGCTGGCAGGGGGGACAAGCAGGGGGTGGTAGGGGGGACTAGAAGGGGCAGGGGGGACTAGCAGCGGGGTGGCAGGGGGCTGGGGGGGACTGGCAGGGGTGGCAGGGGGGACTAGCATGGGGAAGGGGGAAAGGCATGGGGACAAGTAGGGGGGTGGCAGGGGGGATGGGTGTCCAGGCAGGGGGAGGGGTGTCCAGGCAAGGGGGAGGGGCTGTCCAGCAGGGGGGAGGGGTGTCCAGGTAGGGGGAGGGGCTGTCCATCAGGGGGGGAGGGGTTGCTGTCTAGTAGGGGAAGCGGTGTCCATGCAGGGGGAGGGGCTGTCCAGCAGGGGGGAGGGGCTGTCCAGCAGGGGGAGGGTTTTCCAGCAGGGGGGAGGGGTGTCCAGCAGGGGGGAGGGGTGTCCAGGTATGGGGGAGGGGTTTCCAGCAGGGGGGAGGGGTGTCCAGGCAGGGGGAGGGGCTGTCTAGCAGGGGGGCTGGCAGGGGGACAAGTCGGGGGCAGGGGGATGGCAGGGGGACAAGCAGGGGGTGGCAAGGGAGGACTAGTAGGGGGCAGGGGGGACTAGCAGGGGGTGGTAGGGGGCAGGGGGGACTGGCAGGGGGTGGCAAGGGGGGACTGGCAGGGGGTGGCAGGGGGTGGCTGGGGGGTGTCTAGGGGGGTGTCCAGGGGATGTCGAGGGGGTCTCCAGGGGGTGTCCAGGGGGGTGTCGAGGGGGTTAGGGGTATTTTTTTATGTATTTGGACACCATATAGCCATAGTTTAAACCGTGGTTATAGGTTTATTACCACGGTTATTAACCGTGGCTATAGACATAATGCCACGGTTTTAAACCATGGAAATTAAGTCTGTCTGGCCTTTAGTATATCCATGGTTGAAACCGTGGCTGTATACCTATAGCCACGGTTGCAACCATGGCTATTGTGTTAAAGCCACGGGTTGGAATCGTGGCTATAAGTCTAGGCCTATAGCCACGCCAAACTTAGCCACGGTTTGAGGAACTGTGGATATTATCTATAGCCACAGTTTTAGGGCCTATAGCCACGGTTTAGAACTGTGGCTATAGCCCGAATTTCTAGTAGTGCAATCTCTTCCACCGACTCTTTCAAGTTTCTTTCTTCTTCTACTTCCTCTTATTTAGTTGTTTCATTATAATGTAATAAAATCAGTATTACTTATATACTTATATGTTATTATAAATTTGAAACAACCCAATTTCATCTTTTGTCTATCCTACAGAAAACAAAATCACCGCGTGTGCGTACGTACAGAATACCATCTCCATGCCATGGTGTAATCTGTTTTCCACCACCACCTTACTTGGATGGGTATAATGGTGTAACTAAATAACTATATACGATTATTTTAATGTGATATTGATTCTGAAATATTATACAAAAACTTCAATACAATTCCACGATCATGGGAATGATATCATTGCTCGTGCGTACGTACTAACTACCCTCTCGATGAACACGATGAGATTCATATTCAATGATTAACCATTCCAGTACATTTATAATGTGTATATTTAATAAATAATCATGAAATATATTACATAATAATGATCCTTGATTTATGTACATATATGTTTCATTTACTTAATTCCATTCAATTCAATAAGTAAAGGAAACAGCATTCATGCATATGTACGACCTACTGTCTCGATGAACGGTGTATTTCATTCCATTTATCGATCTATCATATATATTTATATACTAAATATATATTATATATAAATAATTTTTTAAATTCTGGAATTATGTAAATCACTATATGAGTAATAATATCAAGAACAACAAATCGAAACACATACGATAAATGAAATGATTTTAACCAAAACGCTACTTTAACATGGAATTTACAAATGAATGGGTACTATAAAGTTATAAGTGAACCATATATGATATTATAACAATGAATATGATTCTTTAATACTTCAATGACACTATTTAAATCATTATACATGAGGTTCGGATACATACGAAGCATATCCTACATAAGGTAAGGGATAACTTTTCCAATCTCGTTTTTATCCGAGATTGTTTATTTTTAAGTATTTACTAGGGTTATATTTATCATCCATATCCTTATTTTATAAAAAAAATTCATGTAATTTTAAAGTCTTTTCTACCCATTTTTTTCTTTTACTACATGGTATGGCAGTAATATTTCTTTTGATTACCATACCAACTAATTTTTGACTTTTCTGTAAAAAGTACGAGAAGAATGTTTTTTTAACTTATACGGCAGGAACTGTTTTCTTACAGTTTTATAACACCTTATTTTCATGATGCTTAATCTACATGATTTCATGACTATTTTAGGAAAAATCATTTTCTTTTAAAATTGCATGGCATTTTGTGAAAAGAAAATGATTTTGAAGAAGAAAGGATATTTTCCTAAAGATTTCATTTCAAGTGTCTTATCAAAACCATGTTCCATCTAAGATGAAATTATTTTATATGTTAATGTTTCAAGTATATGTTCTCTATGATTTAAACGGTTTCACTTTTCTTATGATGAAATGATAGCCATTTTTTATATGAATTATTTTATGATGGGATGATGTTTATGAAACCAATTTTTTTTGCTGGGTTATGATGAATGATTTATGTTTATTTTGTGGCACACATATGAATGATTTCATTATGAGATTGGTGGGACCTATATCTCCCTCTAATACATTGGGTAAAGATTTATATCTCATGATATAGACATGGTGGGAATGATAAGTTAATCCAGTTTAGTGATACAGGACTGGAACGAGGAGTGAACTTGATTCAGAAAGGGACTTTGTCCACTAAGATGGTCTTGGAAGCAATTCCTTGGCTACTATGGAAGTTATATCATGTGCTTAATGGTTTTCCAAAATTACATGTTTTATTACCATTCTATTTAATCATGATTAATGTTCCGTTATGATCTATGCCTTATGTATTACCAATATTTTTTTCTCATGATTTTGATGTTTAAACTTTATGTTCATGCTTTTTTAGTTCAAATGTATATGATTTGTTTTATTTTCTCCATGCATACCCTTACTGAGAATTTGAGCTCACCCTTTATTTATTTTCTTTTCCCTATGATATAAAGAAAGGTTTTAGGTAAGAAAAAAAGGGGAATATCTTTATGGGAGATGTTGAAGATATTTCACCATGATTAAAATATTATGTTCTGAGTTTCCAAAGACACTAAACTATTACGGTCCCTATGTGTTCGTTTTTTTTATGTATTAAGTATTCCTCAAAAGTAATGTAATGTCCTTTTATGTAAATATTGTGTCTCTGCATTGGTTGACATCAGTTGAAAATTAGAAATTTTCTTTCACCAAGAATTTTCATGAACTATATGAAAATTGGGATTTTTGAATGAGACACATGTGGTAAAATCCGATGATGATGAAAAGAATATTTCAACCAACAAAACATTAAAATATATTCCACCTCCAATAAGGGATATTTCTATAAAAATTATTGAAATCACTCATGTATATAATGAGACTCATATTGTTGGAAAGAAGAAATCATGATCATTTCTTCATCAACCTTATACAACATCATTAACGAACCTATCTAAAAAACCACTTATTTTTCCTACTAATACATTTTGATCTTCTATTACAGGTTCAAAGTCAGTCTATGGAAAATTTTGGGTTGATAAAAATATTAAAATATCAAACATTAATCAAATGATAAATACTAGAAAAATTAATAAAAATAAAACCTTTAATGTTGCTCCAAAATTAAAAAGACAAAATATGAAACAAAATTCAACTAAAATAATTCAGAATAATATTACAAGAAAAATAAGAATATTTTTCAGCTAGTTTTTTTGATGTGGGATTCTTGAACATTTGGTTTCTAAATATTGATACAACCTTAGAATGTAAGAAGACCATAGAATAGCTACATTCATGGGCAGTACATGTGACCAAGTGTAGGAACATTAAAAACTAGAGAAGAATACACATATAAAGATAAATTTGTCTATCATGTCCCGATTTGGGTGTCTTGAAGACTTTTTTCATTTATATTACATATGTGGTGGCATAAAAGCAGATCATTGTTATGAAAAAATAGTTACAACTATTATTCTAATAAAATACAACAACAAATTTAGAAGAAACGTATAAAAATTGAAATTTTTTTCTTGGAGATTAAATAGAATAATATTGTCATGAAATCTATGATGTATGTTATGACCTATAATAGTAATATGTTGGACTCAAAGAATTTCATTTAAAACAAAAAAATGTAGATCTATTGTGGAAAAATTTTTCATTTCATGTACAACTAAAATAATAAATGGAAATGAATGTGAGTAATCAAAAATCAACAATAGAATCAATCCATTAAAGAAATAAGAAGATATGGTTTTTTGAAGGATTTCATGAAGAAGAATTTGATATGTTACCAAATAAAGGTAAATCAAAAACAATTGTGAATAAATGTGAAAACTCTAAAATATAATATTATAAGAGGAATTTATTTTTCATTTTACTTGTGAAATTTCATGAATCTAAATAAATGAAAAAATATATAATTAAGCATTATCTAGAAGAAATGAATAAGAAAAACATATTGTTTCACATGGAGAATAATTTTAATTTCATGAAAGGATTTAATAAATGACAAATCAAGTGTCTCTGAAAATGGATTGTGAAAGATATTGGGATATAATGAAAAATTATTATTTAGCTCTTATAACATCTTAATGAGAGATGTTGAAGATTGAAAAATAAGAACCAAGGAACCTATTCCATTGCTGGGTGATGTGATGATAAAGAATATAAAAAATACCAATGTGAATTAAAGAAAACAGTCTATTCTAATGAATAAATATCATAATATAAAATCTAAAGTATACCCATTAATGAATAGAGGAAGACACATTTGAGCTATAAGAAATGGTGTGTCAATGTTGAGAGAAAATTCTAAACCCCCTTTGTTTTATTAGGCTCATAATTATTCCACCATATTCCCATTATTCATGTATTTTTTCTATATGATTTCAATTTAGGTAATTTAATGTAATGTTCATACTCAAGATAATAAATTAATGAACTTTGTGGATGATAAGAAGTTGGAATGATGCTTTAATAGACACCTGAATTGTTCCATAGTGGTAGTTCGTCCAAATGGACATCTTAAAGAATATATGAAAAAACTACTAACAAATTTAAAATAAGCGATTGGACCCCTCGATGAGGAGAAAACATGAAGGATATTATATCATGATTTTTTGAATATCTAGAAGATCAGTTCTTCTCCTTAGAAGTTGAAAATATAGAAAACCCAATTACACTTCTTTACTTTTTATCCGTTATATAAAATATATGCAACCTGGGGGAGTTTCGGTTGTTTATTAGCTCATAGAATTGGGAGTATAATATAATTTTACATTAATTTTTTGAAATTTTAACTAAGTCTTCGTGGTAATTTGTTTCTAGGTAAATTAGTTTCTAATAGTCCCCTATTGAGAAATAAGTATGTTATGAGAATGATTTCAAATGTATCGTTATTTATGGACATATTATATATCCATGTATGTATATATCTTGTTTACTACACCAGGTTATCCAATATATGAATAGAGTCAATTACATAGAGGATATTTTCAATGAAAATAATGTGACATAATCCCTCTCTTATAAGTGATCATAAAATTTTCATATAATTTAGAGGATCAATTTGTTAAAAAAAATTAAGGAGGTTCCAATCATCCTTTTCATTTAATTATAAATAATGCTAAAAATTATAGCAACACATATTGACTGGAATTATATGTGTTGATATTTACAAATAAAATAAAAAGGAGGATATTATTTATCCTGAGTTGCATTTGTTTATGATAAGTAAATATGTGTTAGTGGATGATATGTTGATCTTGGATAATTATTATGTATTAATTGAATGTAAATGGATTTCATTATTGAGGAATTTTCCAAGATTTTAAACTCTGGTTATTGTTGTACTGATATCAAATTTCAATGATGTGCTAAGGAGTTTACTAATTATTTTCTACAAGTGAAGTCCATGAAAATGTAACTTCTTGAAAAAGAAGTGATGAATTCCATGAAAATATTTGCATTCATAAGGAAAAAAGAAACCATGAAAAAAATATTTATATTTTCTAAGATGGTTTTTCTATTAGGGGATAAATAGATGAAGATGTGGGATCAATAAATTATTGTTGAATTATTTGAATAAGCATTGTATTTTGTGAGAGATTATACATGGTTTGTGTTTATTGAATTATATATTTATAATTTTCTAAGTATGACTTTTTACCTTATTAAAAAATAATTTCCAAACCATGGGAGGCCACTAATCCCAAGTCAACGCCACACATATTGGAGGTCACCCTCAACCATGTTTGGGAATTGGGGTAAGAAGTCGCTCTAATGAAAATACTGAAGCGTGAAAAGGGCTTACCCATGTGTAACATCATGTTACTATTTATAGGAATTCCTAATCACTGAATTCTATTAATATTTTCATGGGATTAATATATGGTTACTTTGGGATGAAAAATTGAAGAATATTTAAATGATGGGATACTGCACAGTTTTCATACAGGTGGCTCACGGGTTTCCAAACCATGCGCCCTTCTACAAGAAAATGAAATATTTTGGACAGATATCTCTACATGTAATGTGATTTGTTGTTCATGTCATGTAACCCCTTAGTAGAAATCCTGAGTCCCATATTTAGCAGGAACATAGCCTATACATCATTTGTCTAAATTGTGTGTTATTTCCTAGGAAACACTGTAGATAATATTTTAATTAATCGATTTTTTGTTAAAAATTCACCAACCCCCTTTTTGGTCCCGGATGGACCTCCTTCAACCCAAACTTGTTTCCCATTACCTTAGAGCCCCCAAGAAGGAATTGTTTTCCCTTATACCCTTCCCAGATGTGATCCAAAGCTAGGTGAATATTAGTTGATCCTTCTTTAGTTAGATTCTTCTTCATGTTCTTAATCTTCTATAATGTCTCTCTTTCCCGTAGGGGTTTATAGATCTTGGTATGTTGTTGAAGGATTTAATACCCAAAGTTGTTGATCTAATACTTGGTTTGAATATTTTTTTTCCTAGATCCCATTGCTTTCATTCTACCTTAACTAATCATGGCTATGGATTGGTGATCTGATATCTGTTAATCCAGAGGTAGGTGGTTCTGTTACGATGACCAATTTTTATTAACCCTTATTAAGATTTACTAATTTCAATTTTTTGAATTAAATTAATGTTTTTTAATTGGTATTAAAATTTCGTTAAATCATTTAGTTGGAAAAATACAATTCCAATGAATTGAGGTTTTAATGAAAAATTGTGTTTTAGAATGAAATTATAAAACATCTAATTCATTTGAATTAGGGAGTGTTTATGAAAATGATGTATTTATTCAAAATTTAATTGTTTAAGTTCATTATGAAATTTATTTGACGTAAAGTTTGAAAAAAACATCGATTCAATTTAATTGGGGGTTTGTGATAAAATTGATGTAATTGCATGGAAATTATATTGATGAATTTAATTAACTGGGAAATGGAATAATCAATTTATTTCAAATATATATTTGTGAAAATCTCGTGAAAATGGTTTTAATAGAAACCAAGTGGTTTCATTGGGAAAAGGAATGTTTTTTTATCAAAACCCCATTTTGGGTTTTAATGGTAGTATTGGCATATTGAAATAGATAATGAGAATTAATTGTATTTTATGTAGTTTTAAAAAAATTGTCCATCGATTTTTTTATTAGAGAACATTAAATCCTTAGGTAGTTAGTGAGTTATTTTGGTCAAAATATTATATCCAGCATCGTTCAAACCGTCATATCAGCACATCTAATTCCTTTGGTGATGATGAAGAATTCCCTTGGGCTTGGTTCATGGACCATATGTACATATTTTTCTATATTCACAGTGTTCGTTCCTTATAGCATGAAACTATCTTACCTACATGGAAAATGACAATTTTTTCTCACTTGTTTATATTTCAAATGTGTATTTCATTTTTGTGAAATTTTTTACATGCCTTGGGAATGTATATAAACATTTTTATATAAAATTATATATTTAAGACATTGTTTTAATGTTACATTTTTATAAATAACCTTTTGATTAAATGTAAATTCCATCCTTTGAAATTTATTTCCATCATTTAAAATTTGAAGCAAGAATTGATAAAGTATTTCAAGATTTCAAATTGTGAATAATGATTTGTTTAAATATTCTTTCCTAAATTACAAAACTATTTTTGTTCAATTTTCAATCATGCCATTGGTTAATTTGATATTGGCATCTTGTTATGGAATTTTCAGTGCAATCCTATAGGGATTTGGCTCACAAAAAACTTGTCCATTTCATTGTTTGTACATTATACCCATCTAGGTTCAAGAAAGGGAATTTCATATCATATAGGTGGGTCCAATATTTGATCCTTGTACTTGGTGATTTGTTTCATTAGGTTCGTGGGTTGTTTTAATTATTTAGTAAATAGGATGTAGGTCATTGGCCTTTAAGTGCCTATTTGATTTCTCATACATTACTCTAAGTGGTGTTTTCATTGATATGAATAATGTATTGCTTCTTTCTTCTTCTAAAATGTTCATTGAAAACCCATTCCCACTTCTAGTTTTTATGATGCTATATTCTAGTCACCAACCCATGGGCATTGGGAACACCCTTCGTTCTATATCTAGAATAGCATGATTATTGGGTAACCAAAGTACCTAGGATGGTTCAATTGAAAGTGGTATCAAAGGGAGGATAATATTTTTTTCATGAAGTATCCATGAATTTTTTTGAAATCTTTTCCGGAAGTAGGAGGTGGTCAAGATTTAGTGCATGAACAAATCTCACTGTAATGATCCTTAAGTTTTTTGGGGTGGTTAGGGAAAAGATTTATTGTTGTTTTTTTTAATGTTTTCGTTGTTTTGGTTTGGATAAGATGATATCTAATTCCGGTTGTTCTATCTTGTGGGATTAATTTCTATGTTTCTCAATTTGATCATTAATTTGATTACGTCCTTATTATCTATTGACATTGTGTAGCATCATTCCTATGAGGGGATATGTGAATCGGATCCATGAGGAAGATACCATGGAACCGTAGTGAGTGAATCCTTTTATAGACCTGAATCTAGTAGAGGTGAGCATGCACACTTTCCATGAAATGGGATCGGCACCACCTCCAGGTATTTTTCGTGTTGTAGATATGAATCTGTAGAGGGACATTCTAAAAATCTATTCTAAAGAGTTCATTTTCATGAATCCCGAACAATTCAATGGATCTAATAATCCTCAATAAGCTAACAAGTGTTTGAGCAGAATGAAGCACTTATTTGGGTTTATGGAAACACTAGATAAAATTAATGTGAAGTGTTCCACCTTCAAGCAGGAAGGACTGAGCTGGAAATGGTTAGACACTATGATAACAGAAAACAAATATGATGTTTTAGAGTGGAAAAACATTATGTTTATTTTAACCAACCATTTATAGCTAGAGTTGATACTATTATCCATGTACGCTAAGTTTTTCAAACTCAAAGAGGTTGACGAGATCGTGATTGAGTATTGCTGAGCTCAAGCACTTTGCACTCGAGATAGTATCAAATGATCAGATTAAGGCTCGAAGGATTGATTTAGGACATTGTGAGGATGAAAGGACCAGTTTGAGATATACCTAACACTGAGAGGGGGGGTGAATCAGTGTTGGGTACTTTTTAAACCAATTCCAACTTTTATCCATGTACCTCTAGACCTGTTAGGATCTTGATTCTCTTATTCTCTTTTCCCTGTCGCATGCAATAATAGAAAGCAGTAAAAATGTGCACACGATATTTTTACAAGGTTCACCACTCAATAAGAGTAGATACGTCCTTGCCATGCATGGGTATGACCACTGCATGGATTCTCCACTATGAAGTAAAATGTTGTTACAATGGAGTGGCTAGGAAAACAATCCTCTTGCCAGTGTGAGTCCCTACACTTTGGAGGGGGGTGGGAAACAATCCTCTTCCCTGGACTGGTGAAAGCCAAGTCCAACTTGCAGCCTCTAGCTGGTTCTTTATACTGCCTATCGAGACAGTCTTCTTCCTTCTTCAAAAGGTTGGTTCTGCTCTTGATCTATTTTAGTGCTCTTCACTTGATTACTTGCAAAGCAGTAGGCAAGCAATTCTCTTCTTACTTTCTCTTCATCTCTAGTGCAAAAAAAACTGCACTAGTTCTTCTTCCTTCTTCCTCTTAGTGCAACAACTGACTGCACTAATCACCTTATTTCTTTAGCTAGAATCACATACACCAATGTGATTATTCAAACACTGAAGATCTGCTCAAAAAGCATCATCTGAATTAAACTGCCCTGAATAATTGTCAGCCTTCAGTTGGGCATACTCTATTCTTCTTCTTTTCTTCCTTCTCTTCTCAATACCAACACCTGAGTGTATTGGTATACTGAATTCTTACTTTGTGCAGATATGAGTTCAATTGCACGTCTAGTTCTTCTTCACTTCGCAAAGCACAACGAGAGTGTTAAACACCAGTCGTGTGAGTGCGGTTCAACTTCTCTTTGTGAAACCGAATGGTTCACAGTTCTTTCTTCTACACAAAGCTGCTTCGAGAGTGCAATGCACCTATCAAAGGCCTGCGGTACCCTCAAATTTTTCGCGCACCCTTCTAGGCGACTTGCGCATAAAATTCAAGCCTTGCGCGGAAAAACACATTTTGCCGCGAAAAACCATTTTCGCGCAACTCTTCCTTTTCGCGCAGAACTTCCTATTTCGCGCAGCAGTTCCTTTTTCGCGCAGCACTTCTTCTTTTCGCGCAATACTCTATACTTCAATTTTTCCGCGCGTCAGAGCTCAGGATTTGTCTATGTGTCGAGAATTTTTTTTTAACTAACAAGGGTTAGCCTCATATTTATAGGAATTTTTGAACCCGCGCGAAAAACAATAATCCGCGCGTAAAACCTCCTCCATGCGCGTAAAAACTCTTTTATGCAACTTCATATTTCGCGCCATGCTTCAATATTCCGCGCACCTCATGCCTTTGCCATCTTTCATCGTTCTAAGCATGAATCACCAATTGCGCGCAAAATTCCGCACCACGTTCCACATTGCGCGCAAACCCAATCTTTCCTGCAACATCAGATTTCGCGCATTGCTCCAATATTTCGCGCATTTTACGCCTTTGCCAATTTTTGATCTTCTGATCTCTAACCATCATTTGCGCGAAAACTTCATTCCTCAATTTCGCGCACCATGCCAATATTTCGCGCATCCCGCAGATTTTTCGCGCAACCCGCTACTATTTCGCGCATCCCGCAGATATTGCGCGCACCACTTTATTTTTGCGCGAAACGTGCCTAAATTTCCGCGCACTCCATTCCTTTGGCATTTTTCAACGTTCTGACCTTGAATAACTCTTTTGCATGTATAAACCATCTTCAATCTTATGCGCAACATCCATTGCCAAGCACATTTCTTCATCTCCCGATTTTCAGGCCCTAAAATTTGGCAAACACTGGAAAACGGCGCCACCTTAAACTGTGCTTTTCTGCCATCCCCAGATTTTCTATTGCTTTGCCATTTTGTCTCTTTACTGCTTCCCATAACCATTCTTCTGCTCTTATCACGAATCCCACTATCGTGATACTTATCCTTTGATAGATCAGCTTAAGCATCGTCAGAGTTACAATGGGAACTGAATCTTTCCTATCTTCCAGCAGCATCATTCCTTCCAATCATAACATTATATGACTGGCATCATCGTTTCTCCCCCTTTCCTTCATAAGGCTTGCATCACAAGTTCTCCTAACTCATGATTTGTGTGAAATACATACCAGCAAAGCATCGTCTGATTTAGATACAATGTGATATTCCTGTCTACCTCAGAATGTCAAGCCCTTCCACATTTTCTCTTCTTCATAACCATCATTCTGCAAATCATATGATTCTATTCTTCAAGAAAGCTCTTGCATGGTTCACATGCAATCATAAATCATTGCATTGTCTTCTTCAAATCCTCATTCTTCTTCAACCATCCTTAGATAGATGATAATTCACCATTCTGCTCCAATCATCCTCAAATGGATGATACTTCTCCATTATTCATTGTTGTAAACAATGTGTCACCATTGACACATGTTCTTTGAACTTAGGATTAGCTCAACAATCGTCTGAATTTATCGTCTAAGAGAATTGCTCAATTATGAAATCCAATGCTATGATTCCATAACAATTCTCCAGGCAACTTCACTTCAACCGATCTCCATTAACTTTGGAGTTCTTCTTCATATCCTTCTTCATTTTGACCAGCATTGACAACTGTTGACAACAAATACAATCTTCATATACAAAGTGGTCCCAACAATCTCCCCCTTTGTATTTTGTTGTCAATACCTTAATGTCTCCTCAGATGAATGTGTCAATGTCAAAATGAGAATCTAATCTCTCTCCCTTTACTTCATTTTCTCTCCTAGACATTCATTTCATTTCTCTCCCCCTTATTGACAAGAAATACAAAGATCATGGTAGAGAGGGTATCATTCCGTACTTAAGCAATGTGCCATCAATCATTTCACTCTAAGTCTACTTGAGCAATGCTCGGTGTAGAAAACAAGAGGATTTGATTTAGACAACAAAGCTGTCCATTACCCACATAATATGACACCTCATGAGATGAGAACTCATACACTTGTATTCAAGGGTTTTTCACTTTCATTCCAGGCCGAAGATATTGAGTGTGAAAGAAATAATCAACCTGAAATTCCTGCACTCACTTCAACAAATGGATCAAAAACATTCTTGTTCAATTGGAAGGATAAGTGACCTTGGGGAACTTTCACTCTTCTTATGTCATTGATTATCTTTGTTACTCCCCCTTTTAAAAAAAATATATTTATTTTGAGTAACCAAGGATGAGAGATTAAGAAACGACATACCTTTTCCAACAACATGATCATCAGACAATATTCAGAGTAATTGAATTTTATACCAACAAATGTTGATATTGATTGAGATAATGACTCTGATAGCTTCTTCGTGTGTCTCTCGCTCAAGGGAACATTTCTTATCATTGAATTTCAGGATCTCTCCCCTGAGATCTTGCTTCACCTTCAATTCCCTATATTATCAGAATCCCATCTTCTACAGATTGGCTCCCCCTCAAGGGGTGCACTCCATTCTGTCCAAACCACTCTCCAGATGAGAATGATCGTCATCTTCAATTCCATGCAATGTTAGCACATGTAAATACCAGAAGTATAAGGGAATAAGATGGAACCTCCTTGGTTCATCAATGTGAACAACAACGTTGAGAAGATTCTCTCAACCAAGATGTCCCATTTTCATCATTCTTCACACTTGCACATCTGATCTTCAATGATGATTGTGCTGGTGTGGATCTCAACACATCTTCATGTGAAATATTTTGTTTCCTTTTTGCCTTAGCAATTGCCAGTGCTTCATCTTCAGCTCTTTGCAGATCTTTGGCAAGTTGCAACTGATTTGGCCATATGACTAGTAAGTCACTTGGAAGTGTGGCCTCAGTTCTGGATATTCCACATTGTTCCTTCGATGCATTCAAGCTACCTTTTTTAGGCAACATGTTTTCAATCAATCCCTTATGCTTCATATGGATTGATTGTCTGTTTGAGTCCAGTCTGCTTCTATTCAGTTCCATGGCTTGTTCACAAAGATCCATGGTGTGTCCTTTCTTTCCACAGTAGAAGCATGTTTTCTTGGTGGTCCTTCTGGATGCATCACAATTCTTGGATTTAGACTCCAAGGACTTCTTTTCCTTTTTCAAAACCTTCTTGGGAGCATCTTCAAATTTCTTCTTGCTTCCCAAGGATTGCATTTTAGCCAGGTTTAGTGATCTTCTCTTCTTTTTAGATCTGTATACAGTTGTAGATTGACATGTATCTTTTTGACCACTTTTGCAATCATCCCAGATGTTGTCAAGTAATCCAAATCTATTTGCAGTAAACATATGTCTCTGGACCTGTGGATGTTGCTTCTTTTCTTCTGGCATTCTCCCCCTTGAAATGTACTTTCTCTGTACTTTTACATTTAAGGGATTGTACCAACAATCCAGTGCACAATGCCCAAATCTATTGCAGCACCAGCATTGACCAACAAACCTTGAATTCTTGTCATCTTCTTGATAAGGTTGCTGAATCTTCTTCTTGGTATGTTGTGATTTCTGTGGGGACATAACTTCCACACTCTTTCCCCTAACCACCCTAGCCATGGTGGTAGGTTTCTTATCACTTTTCTTCATCCATACTTGTTTAGAAATTTTCTTCCAACCTGCACTTTTTG
Source organism: Viscum album (assembly GCA_963277665.1). Taxonomy (NCBI): domain Eukaryota; kingdom Viridiplantae; phylum Streptophyta; class Magnoliopsida; order Santalales; family Viscaceae; genus Viscum; species Viscum album. Next base: position 1,883,902,992 of record OY728121.1, read on the forward strand.
TAGAAACAATTTTCGAAACATTAGTACAAGTTGGTATGGATAGTACCTTCTTATCAGCTACTGGTGATAGATCAATGAGTGAAGCCATGATCTTCTTATCACATGTTGGAGGTCTTTTGACAGTAGAATCTTCCAGAGAACATTGAGTTCCAGCAGCTACAATTTCCTTCTTTTGTGGAGACTCAATATGTGTCTTCTCAAGATTGGTTAGTTCAGCTTCCAATTCTAGACATCTCATATTGAGGATGACTTCCTGGTTTTCAATCATAGTCATCTTCTCTTCACAAGCCTTCTTTAATCTTTCAACTTCATATTCATGCATCTTTAATTTGTTTTGTAACAAAGAGTCAAGTTCATTGATCTTCTGGGAGTTATCTTCCAAATATAACTTCTTGACTTCATTGCCCCTTTTTAGCTCTTCTTCTAGTGCATGGATCTTATCTTCCAGAGTCTTGTTGACTCCCTCCTTTTCTTCAACATCTTTGAGCCACTTTGAAGAATTTTCTTCAAATCCCCTCTTTGTTGCTTCAAAGGCTCCAACCTGTCTGGAGAGCTTTAAACATTCGACAATTTTTGCTTGTAAGCCTTTCTCCAAAACATCAGTTTCTTCTTCCAACTGAGTGATATTTTCTTGCATGCATTGAAATACCCCGCAAACCAGGGATGCACTCTTTTCAGGAATACCATGTAGAATAATTCTTAATCTATCAGCTGATATTTCTTGAGATGTTGTAGATTGTTCATCACCACTTGTGCTAGCATTTTCATCATGAGGGTAATTTCCAAATGTACTAACACATACCTCTTGATCAGTTGAGGTAGTAAGGTTTTCCATCTTCTTGGTGGGTACTTGAGCCACCTTCTCATAACTTTCCAAGTCTGGTGTGTCATCAACATCAGCCAAATATGGAGAACCAGATGCTTCCTCTTGTTTAGATACGAAGGAATTATTCTTCAACTTTCTCTTCTCTTTCTTTTTCCTGTTCATCATGGTCTTTGTAGATATATCTTTCTGCTCAGAGATAGCTGAATCTTTACAAACACTGCTCTTCATTGATAACACAGGAAAGAATCTCAGGTCTTCAAAAGAGAATAACTTCACTATAGAGAATCCAATAGAGGTGAACCTGTCGCTCTGATACCAATTGAAAGGACCAGTTTGGGATATACCTAACACTGAGAGGGGGGGTGAATCAGTGTTGGGGACTTTTTAAACCAATTCCAACTTTTATCCCTGTACCTCTAGACCTGTTAGGATCTTGATTCTCTTATTCTCTTTTCCCTGTCGCATGCAATAATAGAAAGCAGTAAAAATGTGCACACGATATTTTTACAAGGTTCACCACTCAATAAGAGTAGCTACGTCCTTGCCATGCATGGGTATGACCACTGCATGGATTCTCCACTATAAAGTAAAATGTTGTTACAATGGAGTGGCTAGGAAAACAATCCTCTAGCCAGTGTGAGTCCCTACACTTTGGAGGGGGGTGGGAAACAATCCTCTTCCCTGGACTGGTGAAAGCCAAGTCCAACTTGCAGCCTCTAGCTGGTTCTTTATACTGCCTATCGAGACAGTCTTCTTCCTTCTTCAAAAGGTTGGTTCTGCTCTTGATCTATTTTAGTTCTCTTCACTTGATTACTTGCAAAGCAGTAGGCAAGCAATTCTCTTCTTACTTTCTCTTCATCTCTAGTGCAAAAACAAACTGCACTAGTTCTTCTTCCTTCTTCCTCTTAGTGCAACAACTGACTGCACTAATAACCTTATTTCTTTAGCTAGAATCACATACACCAATGTGATTATTCAAACACTGAAGATCTGCTCAAAAAGCATCATCTGAATTAAACTGCCCTGAATAATTGTCAGCCTTCAGTTGGGCATACTCTATTCTTCTTCTTTTCTTCCTTCTCTTCTCAATACCAACACCTGAGTGTATTGGTATACTGAATTCTTCCTTTGTGCAGATATGAGTTCAATTGCACGTCTAGTTCTTCTTCACTTCGCAAAGCACAACGAGAGTGTTAAACACCAGTCGTGTGAGTGCGGTTCAACTTCTCTTTGTGAAACCGAATGGTTCACAGTTCTTTCTTCTTCACAAAGCTGCTTCGAGAGTGCAATGCACCTATCGAAGGCCTGCGGTACCCTCAAATTTTTCACGCACCCTTCTAGGCGACTTGCGCATAAAATTCAAGCCTTGCGTGGAAAAACACCTTTTGGCGCGAAAAACCTTTTTCGCGCAACTCTTCCTTTTCGCGCAGAACTTCCTATTTCGCGCAGCAGTTCCTTTTTCGCGCAGCACTTCTTCTTTTCGCGCAATACTCTATACTTCAATTTTTCCGCGCGTCAGAGCTCAGGATTTGTCTATGTGTTGAGCATTTTTTTTAACTAACAAGGGTTAGCCTCATATTTATAGGCATTTTTGAACCCGCGCGAAAAACACTAATCCGCGCGTAAAACCTCCTCCATGAGCGTAAAAACTCTTTTATGCAACATCATATTTCGCGCCATGCTTCAATATTCCGCGCACCTCATGCCTTTTCCATCTTTCATCATTCTAAGCATGAATCACCAATTGCGCGCAAAATTCCGCACCACGTTCCACATTGTGCGCAAACCCAATCTTTCCTGCAACATCAGATTTCGCGCATTGCTCCAATATTTCGCACATTTTACGCCTTTGCCAATTTTTGATCTTCTGATCTCTAACCATCATTTGCGCGAAAACTTCATTCCTCAATTTTGCGCACCATGCCAATATTTCGCGCATCCCGTAGATTTTTCGCGCAACCCGCTACTATTTCGCGCATCCCGCAGATATAGCGCGCACCACTTTATTTTTGCGCGAAACGTGCCTAAATTTCCGCGCACTCCATTCCTTTGGCATTTTTCAACGTTCTGACCTTGAATAACTCTTTTGCATGTATAAACCATCTTCAATCTTATGCGCAACATCCATTGCCAAGCACATTTCTTCATCTCCCGATTTTCAGGCCCTAAAATTTGGCAAACACTGGAAAACGGCGCCACCTTAAACTGTGCTTTTCTGCCATCCCCAGATTTTCTATTGCTTTGCCATTTTGTCTCTTTACTTCTTCCCATAACCATTCTTCTGCTCTTATCACGAATCCCACTATCGTGATACTTATCCTTTGATAGATCAGCTTAAGCATCGTCAGAGTTGCAATGGGAACTGAATATTTCCTATCTTCCAGCAGCATCATTCCTTCCAATCATAACATTATATGACTGGCATCATCGTTTACCCCCCTTTCCTTCATAAGGCTTGCATAACTAGTTCTCCTAACTCATGATTTGTGTGAAATACATACCAGCAAAGCATCGTCTGATTTAGATACAATGTGAAATTCCTGTCTACCTCAGAATGTCAAGCCCTTCCACATTTTCTCTTCTTCATAACCATCATTCTGCAAATCATATGATTCTATTCTTCAAGAAAGCTCTTGCATGGTTCACATGAAATCATAAATCATTGCATTGTCTTCTTCAAATCCTCATTCTTCTTCAACCATCTTTAGATAGATGATAATTCACCATTCTGCTCCAATCATCCTCAAATGGATGATACTTCTCCATTATTCATTGTTGTAAACAATGTGTCACCATTGACACATGTTCTTTGAACTTAGGATTAGCTCAACAATCGTCTGAATTTATCGTCTAAGAGAATTGCTCAATTATGAAATCCAATGCTATGATTCCATAACAATTCTCCAGGCAACTTCACTTCAACCGATCTCCATTAACTTTGGAGTTCTTCTTCATATCCTTCTTCATTTTGACCAGCATTGACAACTGTTGACAACAAATACAATCTTCATATACAAAGTGGTCCCAACAGAGGATAATAATTCTTATGTTATATTACTCAATCATCCATATTATGTTGAATTACAAGATAGATCACTTGTGGATGAAATGGACAGGGCTAGAATGTCAGTCTTATTGGGAATTTCTTTCTCTCCCAGTGGAAAGGTGAGTTTATTCGAAAGAAATTGGATGTGTGACGATTACCATAGTAGTTATCAATAGAAATTTCATCCTAGACCTTCTACAATATTTGGGAGAGGTGCCTTGGTTTTCTAATAGTGTTCAATGGTAGTATTTTGGAAGTAGTTTTACACAGAGGCACCCAGGAACTATGGATCATGCAGACATTTAAGGAAACATTAATTATTCTACCATATTTATTCCAACCCACGTAGTGTAATAGGATTATCATCTCCTATAAAAATTGTGGGGTAAATCATATTACCCATACGTAAAAGGGTAACATCCATAATCATTCAGACTACAGATTCCTAACATAGTGGAATAATCTCACAAGGAAGTGGATGTGGGTCCAACAACTGTGAGAGATACGGCTAATATAGCTTCAACATTATTACTGGTCTATATGATACAGGTGAATCTTTTTCTTTTTTTTCATCCTGAGTTTTTAATCTGATATATATTCATACATATCCTTTGTCTTGTGAAATTGATATTACTACACCCCATGACATTAAGATATGTTAGTGTTTCCACAGTCCCACTTGTGTTTTCTCTCAACTAGATGTTTAGCTAGACTGGTCCTTCCTGGATATCAATATGAAGCCTCTCAATTTCATATAAAAAATGGATTGTCTCATCACCAATAAATCATGGATTGATTTTTATCTACAAAGGGTCTAATTTATAACACCCATTGGTGTGTCCTGTGATCATCAAGGAGAATGGGACAGAAGATCAAGTAGAGAGATAACTTCTTATCTAGAGTTAGGGAATGTAATATCTGTTTTATCTCTTGTTCTAGTGTGGAAATCATTGAGTGGTGATCTACCTCCAGTTGTTTTCAACATTCCCTATGAGCATTTATATAAATTCCTAGTTTTCCCAGTTGTAAGGGAAGTTGAGTTTCCAATTGACTTGATACATGGTACTCAACATGCTTCTATTCCCTCTTACCATGTGGAACTAGCTGAACTGAACATGTTGAAGTCATAATTGGAATATCTTAACCAGAAAGGCTTCACACACTCGTGTGTGTCTCCTTAGGTGGAGCCTATACTCTTTGTGAAATATTTTGATGGTTCCCTTTGCCTATGTATTGATTATTGAATGTTTAATCAAGTGACCATAAAGGAAAAATATCTATTTACACATATTGATGATCTATTTGACCATTTAAAGGGGTCAATGTGGTTTTAAATGATTATCCATAGATCTGGTTACCATTAGTTAAGAATAAAAGAGTATGAAATTCATGAAATCGTCTTTTGAAGAAGGTTCGACCATTATGAGTACCTTGTTATTCCTTTTTGTCTAACCAATGATATTGTTGTTTTCATGACATTAATGAATAGTATTTTCCATGACTATCTTGATACATTTGTGTTAGTATTTGTCGATGAAATACTCATATACTCTATATCTGGGGAGGACCATGTGCATTATCTAAGAACTGTACTGAGATTATTGATAAATCGAATACATTATTCCAGGTTTTTAAAATGTGATTTTTGGATTTGGGAAGTGAAATTATTAAGACAGATTTTGTCAAAACATGGAATTTGAGTTGTTCCTGATAAGGTGAAGGCTATTATCACTTTGAAACAACCACAAAATTCCCTTATTATTTGATGCTTCTTGGGATTAGTAGGATATTATCACTAGTTAGTGATAGACATCTCGAAGTTGGCTTCTCAAATGACTACACTAAATCATAAGGGAGTAATGTTTTTATAGAATGATAAATTTTATAATTCATTTGTTGAGTTGAAATGACTTTTGATTACTATGTCAGTTTTTTGTAGTTGGGGTTTGGCCAAGTGGTAAGTACCCATTAATTCTACATGAAAAATGGGGGTTCAAATCTCATTGGTCACAGGTATTGTAGCAGTACATTAGTGTATTGTAGAAGTGTTGGAACTATAGAAATGGTGGGCACTGTAGCGGTGGCAGCGCACTATAGCATCGGTAGAGTATTATAGTAGGGGCGGGTACAGTGCATGACTGTAGCAGTGCGGGTACTGTAGCAGTACTATTCAATGAATGGGATTTGGGGTATAAAATTGGCCTAAAGCCATGTAATGGGACAAATTCCTAATGGGCCTTCGGGCTATGTAATGGGTCTCCCTCTACCCAGATAAAGAGGACTTTTCTTTTCTTTAATAATAAATGAGGCTTCAGGCCCATCCTTTAAAAAAACAATGTCTGTTTTGAATCTTCCCATGGCTGGGTAGGGCTCTCTGGTCTACAATGATGCATCAGTTTCAGGCTTGGGATGTGTTATTATGCATGGTAACAATTTCATTGGCTATGGATCTCGTTAACATAGGCCACATGAGAAGAATTAACTTTCCCAAGTTCTAGAACTTGTACTCATGATGCATTTCTTAAAATGTTAGTGGTACTACATTTATTGAGAAGGGTTTACTATATATTATGACAACAAGATCATGAGTTATATCTTCTCTCAGACATATTTTAATCTCTATCAATGAATTGAGTGGAATAACTGTTTTCTTTATATTTCGATATTACTTATACCCAGTATAAAGGGAATGTCATTGTAGATTCATTGAGTAGGATGCTTCTGACCTAGGTAGTAAAACAATCATCATAAGAGTGGATCTCGATTACTATCATTGAAAATTTTCATATTGGAGTTTTGGAGAAAGGGGGTGAGGATTCCTTGCATAGTGTTCTATTTTCATATTCTCTTCTCAAATTTATTCTATAGGAAAAACATCTTTCAGATGAGTTTTGTAGCATTAATGACTCTCCATATAGTGGGGAGGCATTTTCCCTATGGTGGTTCACCAAAGAAGGAATTTTATGCCATCCAAATTGTTTTTTGGTACCACATTCAGTATGGGAACTGCGGATGGTGGATTTCCATAGTTCCAAATGGGCAGTGAGCTGAGGAACCAAAAAAATGTTCAATGACATGTGGCAGAAGTTCTGGTGTCTAGTTATGAGACAAAGAATTTATAATTTTATTTCTCATTGTTATACATGCCAGTAGGGTATGTTAGATCTCCAAAAACCTTCAAGATTGATTCATCAACTTCCATTACCCATATGGAAGTTGAGTGAGATCTCTATAGAAATTATTTTTGGATTTCCTCATACCCAAAGAAAGAATAATTTGATATGAGTTGTAATCGATAGGATGAAGAAATTGTCTCATTTCTTAACCATTTTTCATGTAGCCAATGTTGAGGAGTTGTGAAATCATGATGTGAGTGAGATTATTATTTTTCAAAAATGATCCATCGACTTTATTCTCTGATAGGGATCCATGGTTAAATTCTCTCTTTTTGAGTGGCCTTCACGAGGCACTAGGATCTCAGGTCTGTTTGGGTATGGCATACCATTCTTAGTCAGATGGCCAGATAGAAAGAGCTATATAGATTCTGAAGGACATCCTCTGTGCTTATGCTCATGACTTTTGTGGAGCATGCGATGATCATTTTGGGATAATTGAGTTTTATAATATCAAAAGATACTAGTTTGTGATCAGGACAGATCTTTTTGTGTCCTTGTATGGATGAACTTGTAAATCACTTCTGTGTTGGTCAGAGATTGGTGAGAGTTACCTGTTTGGATTGAGCATGATCCAAAATATGATAGAAAAGATTCAGTTGATTCATTTGATAATGATGATGGGATAGAGATGATCTAATTCTTATGTTTATGGTCATCATAGTCCATTGTAGTACTTAGTTTGTGACTATGTGTTATTGAAGGATTCACCTCATTTGGGTCATTAACATCTTGGGAGGTATGGTGTCCTTACTCTCCATTTTTTTTGAACTTTTGAGGTTATTAAAAAGGTTGGGAAAGTTACGAATTGTTTGGAACTGCCACTATAGTTGATGTCAATACATAGTTTTTTATGTATATATGATTTGAATTTATTTATTTGATCCATCTCATGTTTTGAGTTAGTGTGATCTTAAAGTTGAACCTTATTTATCTGTGACTGAATGGATTGTAACAATTTCTTATTCTAAGACCAAGGTACATCTTGGTATGAATTTACCTTTGGTCCATGTGCTATGGAATCATGGTTCTAATTCTAATGATACATGGTATAGGGAGGAAATGATAAGAGAGTATTGGCCTCATCTTTTAGACACAGAGGATTTTTCATAGGCTTTCTGGGGATGTAATGTTCTTATGGTGAGGAGTTTGTAACATTATGATATATTTTTTTAGGTATTCCTAGACCCTTATTTTTAATAATAATTAGTTGTGTTTAGTATTCGGTTTCATGGGGTTGAAAATTTTATGAATAAAGAAATTATTTTCTAGTGTGTGGTTTGTGCATGGAAAGTGCACAGGTTGTGAAATCAGGTGCCATGCTATAGGAAAATTGTGCATTTTGGACATAGATATCTAAATTGTTTTCACTGGATTATTCTAGGTGTTCATCCCGTAAGAATAAACTATACATCCCCTTTATAGCGGTCACATGGCTTGCGCACAGTTTATTAAAATCTTGTGTAATTTCCCATGAAACTGTGCGGGCAGTATTTTAATCAATCCAATTTTTTGTTAAAAATTCCCAAACCATCATTTTTAGGTCCTGGATAGACCTTAGAGAAAGTTTGGTTTCACATGACCATGGATCTCTAATAAGAATTTTGGGCCCCTTAGACCCCTCTCGAATATAATCCTATGCTAGAAGAATATTCATCGATCCTTCTCTAGTTAGTTTCCTCCTCCCATTCTTGATCACCCACAATCTCTCCCATTCTCCACAGGGTTTTACAGATCTCAGTAAATATTTTAGGATATAATTCCCAATATTATTTATATAAAACTAGGTTTGAATCATGTTTCCCCTAGTTCTCATTGTTGTCTTCCTTCTTTGATGAATCTCAGCTAGGGTTTTGTGATCCACAATCTATTGATCCTAAGGTTGGTGGTTCAGTTATGATGCCTGATTTTTATTATCCCAAATTGATTTTCTGTATATCAATTGTTTAAATTAAATGATATTGATTGATTTTGGATTAAAATGTCTTTCAATAATTTTTTGGATAATGAAATTCTCGTGAAATGGTGTTTTTAAGAAAAATATGTTTTTTCACGAAATTGCAAGACCACCAATTTCATTGAATTGGGGTATGTTTATGAAAATGATGGAATTAGTGTGAAAATTAAAAATTTTAATTAAATTGTTGAAATTATTTGAGGGAAAATTGTGAAAAACTAAATTCTATTTAATTGGGCTTCTAGGAAATAATTGATGGAGTTTCATGGAAATTAAATTGTTGATTTTAATTGTGAAATTAAATAGCGAATTGATTTAAAATATTTTTTTTGGAAAATTACTTGAAAATGGTTTTGATAGAAACCAAGTGGTTTCATTGTGAAAAATGATATTTTAGATTAAAAACCCATTTGGGTTTTAATGAAAAAATTGGCTTATTGAAATGGATAATGAGAGTTAATTTCATTTGAATACGTCTTAAAAAAATTCACAATTGTTTTGTATTAGAGAACATGCATGACATAGGTAGTTGGTGAGTTATTGTTTGTGAAACATTATGATCTATAATGTTCTATAGCATTGTATCATCACATCTCATTCCTTTGGTGATGTTTATAAATTCACATGGAATTGGTTTAAGGGGTGTATGTACATTGTTTTCTATATTCACAGTTTTCCATTCCTATATCCTGAAACTATCATATCTTCTTGGAACATGACCATGTTGCTCACATGTTTTTATTTTTAATGGATATTCCATCTTTATGAACTATTTCACATGCCTTGGGAAATTATATAAACTATTTTATAAAGGAGTATATATTTAATCCATTTTTTGAAATGTTCTATTTTTGTAAATAACCCTTTCATTAATGTTAAATTCCATCTTTTGAAATATATTTCCATAATTTTACATTTGAATAATTAATTTATAAAGTATTTCTATAATTAAAATTGAAACACATTATTTTTTAAAATACTATTTTCTAAATACCAAACCATTTTTTTATTGTTAAAGCATATTATTATTTACTTTGAAATTATAATCTTGTTATGGAATTTTTGGTGAAATCTTTCTGGGATTTGACCCATTACCTATATGTTCATTCATGTGTATGTTGATTATCTCCTTCTAGGTTTGAGTTGTAATTTCTCAGTTCCGGAAGCCACCCAAAGGTACCCCATACCTAGTTTGACACATTGCCTCAAGGGAATTTCACTGAATGAAGAGGTTGTTGACTAGCAGTGAGGTACTTGAGTGTGATAGTGGGGAAACAATTCCCTCCTTGGAAGAGTAATATAGTGGAATTAAAATAGGTAGAAATAGAGGATGTAGTAAAACATGCAATTGGTAAATAGCGAAACTAGTAAACAACTGTAGCGCACACACACACATAGATATGTATGTATAAATATATGATGAATGATACATATGTTTAGTGAAGAATCCAAACAAGTCACAATGATAGAATATAATACTAAACCAAAGTAAAATAGAGAACAAAATAAATTCTCCATAACATCGCAAGCCACAACTTGGTCCCATGCTCCGCAGCAATCAAGTACATGAAGTAGAAGGGTGCTTGCCATTATCTATACCTGAAGTAATATAATCTATTTGGGACAAAAGGAATGACCCAAACAGGGTGAGAGACTATGTCTCAGTAAGAAACCACCCAAAGATATGTGTCTAATAGTAAGTGAATATATATGGTAGGGTATAATCAAAATGAAGCAATAAACAAGGAATTACTCAAAAGTAAACAATCCTACAGTTTCAAATGCATTAAATTATCAGATATCAAGTAAGAATCTAATCATAAGTAGGGAACCCTCTGGGAAGTACTCACATCCTAACCCCTATGGTCCATCCTAAAAAACAGAAGTAACCCTCTGGGATGTAGACACAATCTAACCCCTCTGATTCAGGTTTTGCGAAGACTCTCTAAGGAAACAATCACTGCCAATTCCCCCTTTAGTCTTCTATCGATAACTAAAAGGTGCTTTGGGGAAGCACCCAACATAAATTTCCCCCTATGGACCACATCGAAGAACTACAGACACTCTGCAGAAGTTGTTACGTCCATCCCCTATATAGTCTCAGATCGTAACAGTAAACATACACATTAGAGAAGCCCTCAGCATCCAATCTCCCTACGGTCTACTACACCAGGTTCTCACAGCCCAATGTATGTCAATCGATCACAAAGATATATCACAGCCAAAGTATACCTAAATAACTATTTCTCTAAACATTATATAACATAATAGAATGTCAGATAATTAAATTGTATCACTCCATCCACTCAGTACTAGGAATGGAAAGAAACCATCCTAATAGGCTAAGGAAGACCAAACGTTCATAAAAAACAAGCATGGGAAACCCATACATAGCCTTAAAACTAACACTACTCATGTTTAATAGAGATATACTCAAGAATATATATCATAGAATGCAATAATAGGGTTAAATTTGTAAACACACAATAGGATGATCAAGGGTATTGGTCACTTCTACATATCTAACTCAAAGACTATCTACGAAAAGGCACTAACCACCTACCACGGCATCGTATGATCAATATACCCTGGCATCGGCCCATGGATCGACCTAGAACACTTTATATCAACATAAATTTCTAAAAAGTTCAATGATGGATAACATTAGAAAGACGAGAAATCATGAAATACGGTTTAAGAAGAAGAGAGAAATCACTAATGCAATTCCAACACAATCGACAGAGTTTGATTCGAAGAACGGATGCTCTATTGGGGGCTTGGGGAAGGATCGGTGTCATAAATATTCTCTTAGAAAAATAATTTGAAGAATAATACACTTCATCCAATTAGATGCGACCCCAGTTTGTTTATTGACCAAAAGAAAGAAAGTACATGGTGTGTACTTTCCCTTACTGGCCCCTGCATTAGGCAGTCTCTAGGTCACCACACATGGTTGTGTTCTCGGCCAATACATGTCCAGTACATGGTTATGGGCAGGAAAAGAGTTCACATCATTTACATACACATACATGGCATGTACTTCAAAAATTTCCTGAAACTCTCTATTTTCTAAAAAACACCAGAAAAGAGAAAAACGTACCTGAAAAGATGATCTGGGTTCTTACAAACATTCCCCCTTATAGAAATTCATCCCGAAATTTCCCTAGAAAGCCGGAGTAGAAGAAGAATCTTCGAAAAGCATAGGCCACTGTGATCATACATCGGCCTCCCTCTCCCAGGTCTCATCCTGTACTCACATGTACTGCCATAGCACTCGTACCAGAGGAACAGATCGGCCACGAAGAACTTTCATACTTTGATCAAAATTCTAGATATGATGCACCTCAAATGTGGAATCCACATCTAACTCAACCTCCATGGGTTGAAAAACATGAGAAGGATCTCCAAAGTAACGTCAATGATGAAAAACATGGAAGACATCATTCATAGCCCAGTACCTTGGATGTAACTGCAACCGAGAGGCAACAGGCCCAACTCTCTCCACCACCTCAAATGGTCTGACGTACCTCGATAAAAGCTTACCCTACCTTCTAATCCTCTTATGTCCCAAACTTGGTGTTACATGCATGAAAAACTTATCTCCGTCCTCGAACTCCAGAGATCATCTCCATCTATCAATATAAGACTTTTGTTCAGACTATACAGTATCCATCCTCTTTTGAATCAACTCAATATACTCTATCGTCTCCTGCACAAGTCGAGGTCCTAGAATAGCTTCCTCTCCTATCTCTAGCCAGCATAATGGAGATCAGTATGGCCTACTCTATGAACCCTCATTAGGTACCATCTGAATAGTTTCTTGAAAACTATTATTGTGGGAAAACTCCAGAATAGGTATGTTCTTCACCCAAGAACCTCCAAATTCCTAGAGGCATGCTTGAAGCATGTCCTGATAAACCTAAATTTTACGCTCAGACTGGGCATCAGTCTAGGGATGGTATGATGTACTCTAAAGTACATGTGTACCCAAATCCCATTAATGTCCAAACCAGACCTGAGAAGTAAAACGAGCATTACTGTCTGAAACAATGGAGTGTGGAACTCCATGTAAACGCATAATCTCTCAGATGTAAAGCCTTCCCAACTCATCAACACTGAAGGTATCCTTGATTGGAAAGAAGTGATAAACATTCGTGAGTCTTTCAATGTCCACCCATATTGTATAAATACCTCATGGAGACCTTAGTAACCCTGTCCTAAAATCCATCGTGACATCGTTCCACTTCCACTCAAGAATGGGTAACTTCTACGAAAGCCATGTTGGTCACTGATGCCCCCCCTTCACCTGCTGAGAGCTGGAAAATCTCAGGAAAAACCCAGAAACCCATATCTTCATACCATGCCACTAATACTGATGGTGTAGATCTCCATTTTTCTTCATGACACCATGATGAAATGCCCAAACTGAGGAATTATAGTCTCGCATCAGCTCCTCGCATATGTCTGTTGGCACCCATAAGCACCAATTAAAATGAAATATCACATCCTCGCCTAATGTCCATCTAGGAATAGGTTCCTCTCCTAAAACACTCTCACATAGGACTAGGCCTTCCGAATTTGATAGTTGTCTCATTCTTACATGATCAAGTAAGCTAGAGTTTAGGTAAAAGATATAGAAGAAAGAAAAGTATTTCCCTACCTATCTTGCACCTCCAAATGCATCACAGATAATAGATCCTTATGCTTCCACTCACTACTGGCCTCCTAAGCTACCTGTATTTGAGTCCTCCTGCTCAACTCATTTTCCATGGTGTTGCCATTACCAGGTGTGTAAGAAAGCTAAAAATCAAAGGACTGAAGGTACTCAAACCACCTACGCTATCTTAAATTTTGGTCATGCTGAGTGAATATATACATGATACACTTGTGGTTGGTGGAAACCCAAAACTCTCTCCGAGAAGATAATGTATCCAACAGTGTAAGGCATGAAAAACTGCAGCCAGTTTGAGATCGGGTGTCGAGTAGTTCCTCTCATATGGCCTCAACTACCGAAAACCATATGAAATGTCTTCTTCTACCTATATAAGAACATATCCCAACCCTATACTTAATTCATCATAGTATAAAGTATACCTTTTTCCCGTTTCTGAAAATACTAGTATTGGTGATGAATTCAACTTACCTTTCAACTTCTGAAAGGCTGACTCACAAGAATCTGACCACAAGTACATCACACCCTTCTTAGTTAGGAATGTCTGTGGAACTGCTAAGCATGAAAAGTCTTATATGAAATGTCTATAGTAACCATCACGCCCTAGAAAACACCATTCCTCAATGAAATTCTTCTGTTACTCGAAGGAAACTACTTCTCTCACTTTCTCTGGGTATACTGATACTCCTGGATCTGAGATAACGTGACCCAAGAGGTGAAATTGGTTCATCCAAAAGAGGTTTTTTGAGAGCTCAAAATATAAATGATTCTCCCTCAGTATACTCTAAATTATCTCAAGATGTGTGGAATGGTTGTGTTGAGTGTGAGAGTACACCAAGATATTATACATGAAGACTACCACAAAAGAATCCAAGTATGTATTGAACAGTCTGTTCATTAGAGCCATGAATACTATAGGCACGTTCGTGAGACCGAACGGCATAACCACATACTTCTATAAACCACACCTGCTCCGAAAGGCTGTAAGAGGTACATCTGATCGTCTAACATGGAAATTATGGTAACATGATCTCAATTAAAACTTCGAGAACACCCCGTCTCTTCAAATTTGATCAAATAGATCATTAATACTCGTCAAGGGATATTGGTTCTTGACTGTAAACTGGTTCAACTTCCTATAATCCACACAAATTCTGAGGGAACCATCTACCTTCTTCGCAAACAGGACAAGAGAACCCCTCGGAGAAGTACTAGGTCAGATGGAACCTATTTCCTAAAACACCTCCAACTTCTTCTTGAGCTCCTGCAACTCAGGTTTATCCATCCTATAAGGAGGAATGGACATTGATGTCAATCCTGGAAACGCATGATAGAAAAATCCACCTCTCGCTCCAAAGGCAAACCTGAATAGTCCTCTAGAAAGACTTTCCTAAAACGATCCACCACTAGAGGAAAGTCTATATGTGAAGTACACTAATTACCATGATATAGACTAGCAATCTGGGATGTAACTCCTCCCAAGACACGATGCTCGGTTCCCGCTCTGCTTTTATGTGTACCCCATTCTTCTTTATGAAGAAAAAATCTATCCTCCTGTGATGTGAAACTCACCCAACGACGATAACAATCGACTACAGCGTAAAAGGGAACAAACCAGTCCATTTAGAAAATGACATCATTTCCAGTCATCTCTAATACATAAAGGTCCCATAGGAAGTGACACCCACCATCCTCTATAGGGCACTCTTTACAGTACCCTACACGAGTCGTTCTTGTCCCCAACATTGTGTCTAGTGTCAAGATATCAGTAGAAGAAAAGATACAGAGACCAAAGATCCCCACAATATAAATTGATATAACTCTATGGGGAAACCCCATATTGAAAAGAGAAGAAGCTAAAACTATGGCTACTAGGATCATACCTCAAACTGTAGAGAGTTTGGGATCCTACTCCTGTTGAGTATGTTCTATCACAAAAGATTAACCTGTACTGCCGCCCTATGACTCTGCCTGACCACATTAACCTAATCCACTATGTTGTCACTAAAATCCTATGAACTAGATATTATTTACATGACCTTCACCTCAACCTCAATGGACGGAAGAACTCCATTTCCCAAAATGGTGAGAAATTGGTGGTGATAATCCCAAACGGGGAGCCATAGAAGAACCCATACCACCAGTGACTAGTGATAAAAACTAGAAGAAGCACTAAAGAAGTCTCATCTTGTCCTATGATCGGCACTCCAAAGGGTCTCTTAGAAAATGTGGCCTTGTATACCCGCTCTTCCCGCACTGGTAGCACACCACCTGGATACCAGAAGAAGTATCCCACCTCCTCGGATCTCCACATGAAGACTCCCTACGGTGCTTCTTTCTATCAGCAAGAGGGATACCAACCCTGGATATTGTGCCTCCCCAGCTCACAAATCAAAAATCCCTTAAATTGGGCTTTTTGATTAGTGCTTAGTTGACTATAGACGTTACGAAAGTCAACGTGAAGATGTTCACATGTGATCTGTTGTCGCGCCTAAGACCATCCTAAAACTTTCTTGCAAGAAATAACTCATCACCTCCTAGAATAGGCGTGAAGCACTAAAACTCAATAAAGTGAGAAGAATACTCCATAACATAAAGAGTACCCTTGTCCAGACTCATGAACTCTCATGCTCGATCAGACCACATTGTCTCCGAGTAGATGTAGTCATAGAAGGCATGCTGGAACTCATCCCATGCCATAACCTGCTGGCGTCCTACCTGTGAGATCACATCCCACCATCTGATGGTGGAGTCCAAAAGAATATAAATAGAAAGATTCAACTTTCTCTCTATAGGAATCACTATATTCTCAAAGATAGAAAGCACAAATTCTAACCATGAATCTGTAGCCTGAGGTCCTCCTTCCCATATAATGGTGGGAGGATGATGGTGCTGGAAAACCAATGTCAACTTTTCCGTAGAAGGGGTCGGATGTGGTACACCTCATAGGGTTGACATAAAACTCATAAAATCCTCCTCAAAACAGTGCATCAGCACCTGTATATGGGATAACGGCTAGTTCCAAGACTGGCACAACTGGAGGATGTACTGGTATTCCCTAATCTTCCAAATCTGGTGTCTGGTCACTACACTGTACCTGGTGGACAACCGAAAGATTTCATTCTGGAATGACTCAGCAAGGTCAAGTGCACACCATAGATCAAGATTAAAAGAGATTGAATATTAGAATTTTAATAAGGGAACAGGAGAATGAAATCATTCATGTTTTTTTAAAAAATTGATACACGGCGTGTGTAACGCCTACACGGCATGTTCCCTTAAGCCTTTACATAGCTGTGTACTTCCACCAACTTAGGTCATGTAACACCCCATACACACGGAATGTTTTCCTTACACACGGCTCGTACTTGAATCCTCTTTCCCTTATTGAGTTTTTCTACATGGATAAGACACACAGTTCTCCTAGAACAAGACTACACAACGTGTTAGTGCCAGACATGGTGTGTACTAGAAAACCCTCACTGACCTGTGTTGTTTGTTACATAGTCGGATACACAGGTTATACTACATGGCGTGTTCATGCTTGACACGGTGTGTACAACTTATGTTTTCATCTATCTCTGTCGTTAGTCACACAGGTGGACACATGGTCTATGAAACATGGTGTGTACATCCAGTACATGATGTGTCCCACCAAAGATTTCTCAACGCCATGTCTCTGCCCACACAGTCAGTAACATAGTTAGAGACTACACGGTGTGTACTTATGAAAAATATTTCCTTCCCAAACGGAAGGACACATGGAGTGTATTCATCATTACACGCCATGTATTCTGGGGTTTGCTGGACAATAAGCCTCAGAAACTACTCCGACTACCCAGAAAATACATAAAAGAACATTAAAGTGCCAATTTACGATCCATGAGGTCCCATACTCCCCTCGAATCAAATCTTTTCATCTTATACATGTCATATTCAGGGAAACAAATACAATTATCCACCATATTCCGATACATGGGGGCCCATAACACCTCAAGATCCAATGTTTGGCGTCCATTCAAAAAAGTAGTTACACAATTCAATGCCATATCAAATAGAAGGTATTCTGTCATGGAATCTATCACAACGGCATGCATATCTAGCACAACATATATCACTACAACACGCAATCACAAATTGACCCTAAATGGCAAGGTAGGAATGCAAGATATTTGATTTCTAAAAAGTGAATATATGATGCAAAAAAATAGAATATCCTCATCTCATCAAAATAAAACATAAATAGAACCTCAATAACATAAAAAAAACCACAAAATACATGTGAATCACCAAATGGTGATATCAAATCAACTATAAAATTTCAAAACAAGAAAAATTGCAATAACAAGGTAGATTGGATTTTCCCTATACACGGTTTAGCTACTCCTGGGAATAGCTTATTACCAAATACCTATTCTTTCCTATCCCAGGACATAGGCTCCAAACATTAAGTTAAGAAGAAAAGAACCCCTCTGATACCACTTTGAAATGTCCCAGTACCGAAATCCGCTGAAAGGTGCCCCATACCTGGTTGGTCACATGGCCTCGAACACATTTCCCCAACTACCAGTGGGTGCCGACTAGAAGTGAGGGCCTTCAGTGTGATAGTGGGGAAACTATTATTTCTTTGGAAGAGTAAGAAAGTAGTTGTAAAATAAACAGTAATACCGGAAGCAGTAAAACATTAAATAGGTAAACAGTAGAAGTAGTAAACAATTGGACACACACACACACAGATATATTTATATATATATATATATATATTATATGTGATACATATGTTTATGAAAGCATATAAACAAGTCAGAATGTTGGTTTACAATACTAAACCAAAGTACATCATAAAATAGAATAAATGCTCCACAGCATCACAAGCCTCATCTTGGTCCCATGCACCCCAGCTCTATAGCAATCAAGTACCTGAAGTAGATGGATGCTTTCCCTTATCTATACCTGTAGCAATATAATCTATTTTGGCTCAAAATCATCACCCAAATAGGGTGTGAGACTAAATCCCAATAGTAAACCACCAAAATATTTGTTCCTAATAGTTAGTGAATATATATGGTAGGCTATAATCAAAATGAAACAGTAAAGAAGGAAGTACTCAAAAGTAATCAATCCTCCAGTTTAAAATGGATTAAATTATAAGATATCAAGTAAGCAGATAATCATAAGCAGGGAACCCTCTATGAAGTACTCACAGCCTTACCCCTCTGGTCTAACCAAAACAACACAAGAAACCCTCTGGGATGTACACACAGTCTAACCCCTCTGGTCAGATTTTTCCCAAACTCTCTGAGGAATCACTCACCATCAATTCCCCATATAGTCTCACATCAATAACTAAAAATCACTATGGGGAAGCACTCAACGTCCAATTCCCCCATGTGGTTGGCATCAAGGAACTATAGATACTCTGAGGAAGCACTCATGTCCATTCTCCCTATGGCCTTGCATCATAATAGTAAAAAGACTCATTGGAGAAGGCCTCAACATCCATTCTCCCTATGGTCTACTATTCAAGGTTCTCATGGACTTGTGTAATTCAATTGATCACAACGATATATAACGGCCAAATTATACCTCACGAACTACTTGGATAAACAATCTACATCATAACATCATGTTTGATAAATAAATAGTATCACTCCATCCTGTTAGAACTAGTAATGGAAGGAAACCAGCTTAATAGGATAAGAAAGGCCAAACGGTCATAAAAAATAAGCATCAGAAACACATCCATAGCATAAAATTAATCCTATACACATTCAATCAACCTCTACTCAATCATATAAATCATAGCAGGCAATAATTAGGTAAAAACCATAAACAAGCAACACCCCGATCAATGGTGTTGGGCACTTTTTCACATATAACTCATAGACTATCTAAAAAAAGGCACAAACCACCTACCTCAGCATCGTATGATCGATATACCCTGGCATCGGCCCATGGATCGACCTAGAATGCGGTAGATCTAAAAAAAATCTAAAGAATTCAACCGAGATTAACATGTGAAAGAGGAGTTATCCTGAATCGAGCTTCAAGAAGAAGAGATAACTCATCGATTCAATTTTAGCTCAGCTGATGGAGCTTGATTCAGAGAATAAATGCTCGATCAGGGGCTCGAGGAAGGATCAGTGTCATACATATGAACTCGGTCAAAGGAGGTGAAGAATAAGATACTTCTTCAAATTAGATGTGACCCCAGTCCATTTAATTAAAAAAATAAAGTACAAGATGTGTATTTTAGAAGTACCTTCATGTACTTTCCCTTATCATCCCCCGCATTATGTTGTCTCCAGGTCACCACACACGGCTGTGTGCTCAGCCGTCACACAGCTTCCACACGGTTACATGTGGAAAAAGAGTACATAGTTTGTACATACAGGTACATGACAAGTATATCAAAATTTTCAAGAAACTCCTCATTTTCTCAAAAACAACAGAAAAGAGAAAAACAGACCAGAGAATAAGATCTGGGTTCTTAAATGTGTAAGGGGAAATGATCTCTTGGAGGTGGATCCAACTTTTGAACCTTGGACATGGGGAGTTTTTTCCAAAGGTTCATAGGATGTTTTCCCAGTTTGGTACATGGGTTGTAGTACATTGTGATTTATGTACTTGTTTTACTTGGGGTACTTTACTCCCAGTGAAGTTTTATTTTATGTTCATACTGCCATGCTTATTTGTTTACTTTCAGAGTTTTTGTGGAAAAACTGTTCTCACTTATAGTTTGTATAATGCTAGGATCTAGTTGGTGACCCATAGGGATCATGAATTACCTTTAGGATATGTTAGGACCAGCTCAGTTATCAAATTACTAGGGAACTAGTGATGGTGCATGACACCATGTATATAGTCCACAAGAGCTGATGGGTACATGGAGAACACCCCAAACTACTGGTGGCCACATACGTGAGCACAGTCATGTTTTCTTTGTGATATGGGATAGGTGATGATCCCCCATAGCAATCTGGGGGTGGCATAGATTGGTTAATAAAAAGGTGTCTATCTCTATGGAATGATTGATGTGGAGTAAGAAATTCAGGGTGTACTATTACCACATAATTAAAAAATATAGCTAAAATGATGATCACATGAAACACATTATCTGAACCACATATGTACCACGATGTAATTGTCTTCATCCTATAGTTATTCCATGGATTTCCATTATGATGAAGATCATGTAGAACCCCCATCTATTTTGAATCCATCCATCATTGATGATGATTCAAATATGATGTGTACCATGATACCGATCTAATATCATTCATGTAATTACTGTCTCGCATGCATGAAAATAAACTGAATAATGTGTTTCATCTAAATGTAAATGAAGATGTATTCAGTTGTTTGTTTATACTAAATATTTGGTCCACTAGATTCTACAAATCCGACTTTCACATTAAATATGGTCACAATGATCTCTTGAATTCTAGGTACGTTCTATGAACATTCCATGCAAGTTTCTCTTTTAATTTTTCATTTATTTCTGGAATGTGTATCGAATGTGAAGAAAAATAATTCCCAATATACTTTAGTCATTTAAAATAGTTTTCATTCAAAAATCCATGCACGAATGTTAGGGTGAAAGAGAGGGGGTGGATGATACCATTGTGATATTTCATGGTTTATTGGGAATTTTGAACATATCTCATGATGAAAAATTCACCCTATATTTCAGGTTATGATTTGAACCCACTGTTTTTTATAGATACTATATTAAATAGATGAATATAAAACTTTGAGTAATGATGAATCATGATACATCAGGTGTTTATATGGTGTAATGTAATTTTAAAATAAGGCTTTTTAAAACACAAGGATAGTGAACTATGAATAATAATTCACATGAAGAAATCGATAGTATACCCCTCTGGTATTTACATCTTGTGTGATGAAGAAAGGAAACCCTATGATATCAAGTATTTTCATTATATGAGATGCTAGAATTCTCATGGAGGGAATATAATCCTCTATATTTTCAGTTTCCACATGATATGTGAAGATTCTTAAACCATTGGGTATAATTTTCATGAAATTAATGAATTCCCAAAGTCAATGGGGTATTCCCAAATGTTTAAAATAATACCCAAATTTATGGGGTATTTAATTTGAGAAATATAATACATATGATTCATCAAGTATTATTATTTAAAGAAGGAAGTTAGACATGTTTAATACATCACCCATTTAATTGTTGATTTAATCTAATGAATTTAAATCTTGGAATTAAATATGTCCCCATAATACATATTATTATTTGTCTATAAATATGTGAATTCATGTGATGAGAATGTAATACAGACTGTTAAAATATATTTGGGAGACCCTGATATAATTTTTATACCTATGAAAGGAAGTGACCAAGCTAGGTAATACATCATGAAGTTGATCAGAATAATATGACTATTTTATGAGAAGTTGCAAGAACCACATTGATGAAGTTCCTAATGAATTTGTCAAGGAAGGAGCCAAAAATATTTATTATGGAGAAAAAATATTTCATGAAGAGATAGAGTTTCCAGAATAAATATTATCATTTAAGAATGGTGGTCTAGTATAAAAATACACCACACTTAAGAAGATCAATCTGTTACTGCATTATTATTGTGAACCAATTATCGGGATTTTTATTTAGTTCAATTTTAAAAGTGAAAAAAAACCCATCAAATAACCATATGTTGATCACTAGAAGGTGTAGACCTGAGTACCTAACCTTGTAAAAATACTTATCTATTTATATCTCTTCTATTATCTTTATTACATGTGAATGTGAACATTGAGATTGAAATACAAGATCAATTAATCTTAACCTAGGGTGATATTTGGGAGGAAGATTGAATAATAGGAAAAAAAGTAAAAACCTAAAAAATGGGTAAACTAATACCCTTCCCCCCCCCCCCCCCTCAATGTCCATGCATGTTCTCTATGAACTCTAAAACATTATCAGGGAACCCATGAAGGACATAAAGGCATTCCATTTATAAATTGATTTAAAAATTAAACCTAACCAAACAGGATCATTCAATGTGTGTGAAATTTTAGATCAATAAAAGAATATAATAATTGTTGATCAATATTTTAACTAATAGGGGGAAACAAAAAATGGGACTACTTCCTTGAAATGGATCAAACTTTTTTAATGAATGCATTCTCTACTGATGTACAGAACCCACTATGTTTCCATCCTCTTGATGAAATGATCAATCATCATTCCCTAATCCTATCCAAAAATGAAGAAAACTTGTTTTTCTAATATAATATCCACCCATGGATATATGGATCAACTTAGATATTTTTATAACATTATATTTATAGAGTAAATTTGTTCACGGTTATTTAAATGAATGAAAATAAATTATTTATTAATTTCAATTAAACTCACCTTCCAATGGATGATTTCCTCAGCACTTCCAAGACTAATAGGCCTTGGGTCTCACCTTGGGTAAACATCACATTTTAAAATCAAATGTGGTCTCATAAATTCCATCTATAGTCCTGGAAAATTGTAAAATAAGAATCACAGAAATGATGCATGCTGATTCATGAAAATATATTAATATTTTTAATATATTATTTCTAGGGTCCAGAGACACCCAAAAACTATTCTGACTCCAAAGATAAATCGATACATACATATATATAAATAAATGGAAATATTAAAAGGAAAAATATATAAAAACTATAATTGCTATATTTTTTAATCATTTTAAGTATTACCTTTTTAATCAATCCTTTCATTAATTATTTTTCACATTAACCTTGATAAAAACAATTTTAACCCGAAGGGTTTAAGAATGTTACAATAATTGAACAAGTGACTCATTAATGGTAAATTGATGATTGTTTCACCTCTATTCCATCAAATTTGACAATGATAGCATTTATATGAATTTTAACTCACATAATAAAATATTATTTATTATAAAATATTAATAATGAACATTTTGGAACCAATCATTTTACATCACTATAAATATAGCTATAAAATGATTAAAATATAATATAATACTTTTACACATCCCTAATATGTTATATTTATCTAATAAACTAATGGATCATTATAAATAACTAAAATCATAATAAATTTAGTATTTTTAAAATCAATTATATTACTTTTCAATTAACTGAATAAATATATTATTACTATTACACAAGAATTAATATAATTTTGTAACTATAAAAATCGGGAAATAAATTTTAATCACTAAAATAAGTTTATTATGGTAAAAATATACATTTATATTCATTAATAACATTTTTTGTACCTATTTGAACAAAAAGGATATATTCCAAACTAATAGGGTGACACTTTATATCCTTCATTGCACTAAATATTACATAAGTCATTTTCAGGGAAGTGTCTATTAGAAAAAATTCATACATAAAGTGAAAAGGTATTAATAAAAAAGCATAAAATAATAATTAGGGTAAAACAGTTTAGATTAATCACTAATTTGTTTTACAGATTTTAACATGACTTACCCTTTACCATGGTGATTAATTGAATGTCTAAAAATAAAAGGGAGATATTTACCAAATTTGGACCGCCTAAATAAAAATATGGAATTCATTTTACAAATTTAAAACCTAATGGTGGGAGATATTAATTTTAAACATGGAATAACCAATTTAATGAATATTACATTCTAGAAAAAAATACTTTCATGTGCATAAAACGTGGTTTATTCTTCTACCATGAATTTTTTTTTAATATTTTTTAAAAAAACATTTGAATTAATATATAATATATAAATATAAATAAAATCATTTATCAACATATATTAAATAAATTTACTAAGAGAAAAATATTCCATGCATAAAATATATTTTCACAAAATCATATCATTTATTATTGAATGATTTTTAATTTTATTTTTAATTAATTAATAAACACTAAATTCATTTGATGAAAATATAACCATATTTTTCATAATTTATTTTTCCTTAATCATACTATCAAATCAATAATCCAGTAAATTCTATTATTTAAATAGTATATCTTAGTAATTTAAAACTCAGTGTTGTATGTATCGCAAACTATCAAAAAATTATTTACATAACAAGAATCATTTCGTAAAATCATAAGGTGTTACAATTATAATATATGATACTAAGTTATATAATTTTATATTAATTATATATTTTTTTCAAGGGATAAAGTTCCACCATTTGACACCCACTAAATTTGCAATTTAATTCTCGATGGATTGCATAACATGCAGCACTGAGAACCATGATATACAATTAAAATATTTTTATATAATGAAAGAGTTTAAACCTATAAATTAAAATGGATGGAATGAATAGGATATACCAAATTATGAAATATATATTTATATTCTTTAAATAATATAATTATTAACAATAAATTACTACTCAATTTATAATAAAATCATTTTATACTTCCAAAATATGTTTTCATCCGAAATGGATTTAATGGAATCATGTCCACAAATATTATAATTAATTTATACCACTTTATGAAATTATATTGTATAAAATGAAGATAATTATTGAAATAAACACATCCAAATTATCATATGGTGGCAATTTTTATTTTTCAAGAAATGATTAATTTTTCATCAAATAATGAAAAGAATTATTTTTTTAATACTTTAGATGATTCTCATTAAATTGAATATTTAAAAATTCAAACTCTATTTTCTACATTAAATGTTATCCATTTTATTAAAATAATCGAAGTAATTCCATTTGAATTATCTGTAATCATGATTTTTATATAATTGAATTTTTATGATAAAAAAAAATTTAAAACATTTTCATATAATTATTTTGAATTTTTCATACTATTGATTTTTGAAACACTGAGAGATTTCATTTTTAAAAATAGATACCATATTTTGAATCTGGTAGATAAAATTTTGTAAATGGGTTCCTTTTATTTTTTTCATCTGAATAGTAAATGTAGTAACATTTACTCACCTCAGTAAATGTGAACATGTTGTAGAGACCCTAGGTTTTCATTGTAATAAATTGATATATATCTATATATATTTTTAGAGCCATGAACTAAGATGTTTCACTATTCTGAGGCCCGATATGCCCAAAATTATTTATATAAATTGTAAATATTTATTATATAATTCACAAATGGTTTTTCAAAAATAATATCATTACAATTAAACAGTGTCTCAGATTAACAATATGATACAATAGTTGAATCTAGAATATGATTTTACCCTAGTCATGACCAAATGTTGGTCAGTGATGCATGTTTGGATAAAGAGGTTCTTGAAAGGTGTGTTCTATGAAATAATGAATAAATTATTTAATTAATTCATTAAACAAATAAAATAAACTTTTATCAATATAAGAATCATTATGGTGGATCTATGGGAATAGATACTAAACCATATGACAATTAGGAGGATAATTCTCTTATCTTCATTGGTAATTTGAGAACTGAAATGATTAACCACTATATCAAGGAAAACAAAGGTGAAACGAATGAAATTGACCTTCCTCCTTTATTAGAGAACACATTTTTAATAAAAAATGATCTTAATTGATGTAGGACATGTAAATTTTCATTTTCACCCACTTGATTAAACTATTTAAGAATTTATTTTCATTATTTTTACTGATATGAGATTCTTGTTGCCTTCAAATCAACCCTGGTGTAATTTAATTTATTATTTCATTTGGTAAATCCCCATTCTTCCATGTTTTCTCACCCCGACTATAACTTATGGACTTCAACAGCCAAGAATACCTAGAAAATTATTTTTCTCCCTTGTTCTTGTTTTCTCCAAACTATTCTTCCTGTTCTTTATCATTTTTTCCCACGGTCTTGATTCAACTATTACTAGGTAGGACTGGGAACAATCAGACCCCCAGATTCATGGAAGATTTACATATGATGAAAATATTATATATTTGATGAAGGATTTATGATTATTTGTAGTTATCTATATTCTATCATGGATTTGGAGATCTGGTATGGTAGTAGGATGTTCCGTGGGTGACAACAGTTTGTACGGGATACGAGTGATGGATCAAAATACAATTTATAACCACTATTGCTCCAAAATAGATGTATGTGAAACATTTCCACCATTTTCTAAGGGATAAACATCTATATTCATAGTGGAGGGTAGGGAATGTGAACATGTGGAATAGATTTATACTTTCCGTAAAAAAACATTACTACACACCATGTTCTATGAAGAACACATGATTTCTAGGTTTTGGTATTCAGGGTTTCTCGGGGGGTTAAATATCTCACACTGTGTTGAAAACCCAAATGGCATCTGACCTAGTGTTAGAGACCAAGATTTTACACTGGGAGTATAGAAACATGGGAATAACTACAAAGATGGTCTGTGTACATGGAAACATCCATGATAAATGGCTCATGTTCATGACCAATATAGACAGACATGAACAACTTTCACGGACGCGACCAGTAGAATGGGAATAACAACAAGTGGATGAGGCACATTTTTTAATCCCCTTACATTACATGTATTACTATGTGGTATATAAAGAATGTATGGAAATTATCAATAATTAAGGTGTAACCACATATCCTATGTGTCCCATTACATATTGTGTACCTTATTTTTTTGGAAACATCTACCTCTCTTATCTCCTTCATTTATATTCATATTATGGCCCACATGTAGAATATCCTGAGTGTTTTCCTCATAGAAGGTGATGTTGGCCTTTATACTAGATTTTGAGATATGATTCAATGTTTCTTGAGTGTGAAACTTCTTTATTATACACTCTATGGTGGTCGTTATCATGAATGATCAATAGCGTGGTACCCCCTGATGGACTATGGAGAATGTCCTTTATCTAGTA
This sequence comes from Viscum album, assembly GCA_963277665.1. Taxonomy (NCBI): domain Eukaryota; kingdom Viridiplantae; phylum Streptophyta; class Magnoliopsida; order Santalales; family Viscaceae; genus Viscum; species Viscum album. The sequence continues at coordinate 1,883,930,508 of OY728121.1, forward strand.
AGTGGGACCACCCAATATAAGTTGGGAATGTACCCTATATGTACTAAGTGGTAACCCTGACAGATTGGTTGTGGGTCATCCTAACACTGATTGGTATGCCCTACTGGATAATGCTGTTGTTCCAATATCAATATAGAGGTTCCACCTATTAGATAAGTGGAAGGTGATCTATACACTAATTAGTACCCCCGAATGGACTAGGGTACTCGTCCTCTATCTACTAAGTGGTTCCCCTATTAGATAGTGTTCATGTCCACCATAATCTGAGTGGTACCCTTTTAATGGAATAGGGAATGAAGTCCTTCATCTACTATGTGGTACCCTATATTGAAAAGGGTGAGGGTTTTCCTTTCATAGAGATGTACTGACCTAATGGACAAGGGAATAGTTCCCCTATCTACTAAGTGGTACCCCTGTAGATTTAGGGTGTATGTCTCATATCTACTGAGGGGTAACGCTAGAAGAAATTATGGAATGGGTCCACTACCGTGATATCTTGGCCCCTTGATTATGTGGAATAGTGTATAGGCATGGATCCATGTTGATGCTTCTTCTTGATAGATTCTCTATATGATGGGCATCGATGATGGAGTTCTTGGAACTATTGGAACTCTTTTCTAGTTTGGGCAATGAGATTGAAATATCCATTATCTACCTTCTAGGATTATTTTTTTGAGAATATATATAACTTAAACCCTAATTTTTATTTGGATACTCTCTTGTAATTGGTTTAACTATCTATTCCTATCATGTATCTTACTACTCCCCCTATGGATTTTAGAGTTCCCTATGGGGTTTTATATACTCACCCCTACATAGTATTTTCCTACACATGTCATATATAATGCATAATAATGATAGTTCATTAGTGATTATAGAGGATCATAATGATTCCCTGGAGAATTTTACAATGTATATAGTGTTCAAGATTATAGATCTATAGATGGGTACTCTTAGCACAATACCTTTCCAATTTCTTCAGGTTGGGACATATTTCTAGATGGGCATGTATTTTTCACTTTTTACTTTTTAGATTACACTATCATACTCTTTTAATCCCTAGTGGTATTAAATTTATGTTTTATTCTAAAAAAAATTCAACTATTATTATTTTTCCTCTACACTTCTACATGGGGAAGATTGAGTTCTTTACTACACATAAATTAGAAAAATACATCCCAAATTAGTTATTCCATTCATTTCATGTCTTTATCCGATGGAAAATATTGGTGGGATTAGGGTATTTTGGGTTCGTACCTCGATGGGTTAGGTCTAATAGATTGGTATTAAAGTAGTTCATTCATTGGGATGGGGTTTGGAGTTTTTCTTTTATGAGGAATTGATTGGGATTTAGGGAAATAGTGTTAATGTTTCATGACTACATCATTTTGGATTGATAACCCAGTTTTGGTGTGGTGACCAATGTATCCATACACCAGGACACTAAACAACTTCTTGTAAACTCTGCATATAGAGACATTATTTTCAGGGATTAATGGTCAACACATCTTATATGATATAGTCTATTTAATTTCTTTTATAAGTCACCCAACAATATATATATTCTCATCTCAACATGGTATGTATTCCTTAAATTTTCATGATTTATCTACAAATACAGAAATCCAAGATACTAAGTCCAGATCGGGGAGATGATATGATGACTATAGAGGCCCTAATTCAGTGTAAATCCCACAAGATCCTTCCTCTTCAGGGACATGTAGCAGCACCCCCACTTGTTGAGAATAAGATTAAATTATTTTAGAATGATGATTATAGACACATTCTTAGAAAACTCCTTGATTTACATTGATAGAGGCATTTGAGATTCCATAGTGAGGTAGATTCCCAGGTAGTGAGTGATTTCCAAGATTAGGTCATTCGAGTTCTTAGACTAATAAAGATCCTGACTGATAAGGAGGTTTTTTCTAGAAGACAACCCTTCCCATTTTGTAGTTGGGCATTGGTGGAGTCTAGTCACGTAGATGCATCCTGATTCAATACTCACATGGACCAACTTCCAACAGCTATTTCATGATGAGTACAAATTCCTATGCTTATTCTCATTATGGATTCAACAAAATTAAGGAGGTATGATATTTTATGAGTATTCAGTGAGGTTCATAGACCTGATTTATGAATCCATTAAAATGATTCCTGGTGGATACTTCTAGTCACAAATGTTTTACCAGGGTATCTGTAGATTCATTTGTTCCATTGTGGTAACCATATACATTATTTCTTATGCAAGATTCTTGGAGTGGGAGATATTAAATGATACATTATTATTAGTGGGATATGATGTAACTAGACTTGAATTTGGGAATCATGGGGAAAAGTCCTTTGTAGTATCTCGAAGGCACTAGACGATAGTATTTTGGCACAAAATTCCTCCCCATGATCATTCTCAGAAATTATTTCATGCGGCATAGGTACTGTTCAGAAGACAAGGGAATTCCATAGAGGGGTGGTGTTATGAATGTGGTGGTGAGGTAACATGGTATATGATTCCTAGACCCAACATGTCATGGTGGGTAGGCATCTAGTAAATTGGACACAATGGTAAAGGCATCCCCATGCTCACGGATCTCCCATTAGATGGAATTGCATCCCAAAGGTTGGAGGATAAGTAGGGGGAGATAGTGGAGGAGATGTAGGGGACCGATAACGTAGAGTTAAGTGTGGTGGAAGACAATAAATTCTCCATACACCACCACCACCAAGTGTCCCATGTCTGACTTAGAGAGCTAGTGATAGGGGCCCTGAGCAGTAGTTGTCTTTGGAGACATATGACCCAGTGTCACAAGATATGATTAGAGGTATTATCCATGTTGATAATACTAATTAATTAGCTATTGTGTATATAGGTGTGAGTTATTCAATCTTCTCTTTAATCCCATTATGATAGTTGGAGCTCCTAGCTGTGGCTTTATCCCAACATCTATTCTTTGAGGTTCCAATAGGAAATGATTGTTCAATATCTTTTATCATCCACCAGTGCAAGCAATAACTTGGTGTAGATAGTTTCTCATGGGAACATCTAGTTTTCATAATGAACCCATATGATTTAATATTGTGTATGGATTATTTTACTATGGCCCATGCCCATGTTGACTATCACCATATATAATTCAGATGTATTCCTACTAGGGGGATGAGATTATCTATTGTCGGTGAGATAGATCTAATAGTAGGACAAGTGGTTTATTCAACTAAGAGACTACATCCCACCACCCAAGGGTTTGTGAGTGTATCCTTTGTCATAGTATTCTCTTCAAGAATCTATATTCCATTGGTTGTGGAGAGTTATATATACATATTTGATGAGTGTATTTTGGGATTGCATTCAAGGCATGAGATGGAGGTTTTCATCGACTTTAACCTTATTACCACTTTGATATTTTCTACAGCATATTTGATTCTCCCTACAAGGATCAGAGAGCAACAAATACAAATAAAGGACCTTCAATATATGGTTTTGATCAAACCTAGTATGTGTCTTTAGGGATCACTAGAGTTGTTCATGAAAAATGTGAATGGGATCTTGTATCATTTTTTGGATTATCATCACCAGAATGAGAAAACCATAAAGAAAACGTGCCCATTATCGAGGATTGATGACATATTTGATCCCTTGAGTGGCATGATTATGTTCTCTAAGATAAATCTCAGGTTTGGGTACCACCTATTGAGAGACTTCGAGGATGATAGTCAAAATATGGAATTGTGATTTCACAACGAACGCAATGAGTTCCTAGTGACACCTTTTGATGTCAATAATTCTTCAACTATGTATATGGATTTGATGAACTAGATCATAAAGCTATAAATGGACTGATTTTATATTTTCATTGATGATTTGATACTCATATTCTATATATATTTGGAGGAGAATGTAGAGAACGTGATAATGGTTCTATATTTTCATTAGGAGAACTATCTTTTTGGTATGCTCTCGAAGTGTCTTTTCTGGATTTATGAGCTTCACATTCTAGGGCATGTCATTTTGTAGCATGTATTTATTTTGGACCTAGAAAATATCAACACAATTATTTTAGGGGATCCACCCAAGGACATGTGATAGGTTTATAGATTTATAGGATTTGTGGGGTATGGTATGTTTTTTTTGGAATTCTCTAGGATTCTATCCTCTTTGACCATCATGGTCTAGACAGGGCAGCATATTACCTTGCTTGAAACATTCCAAAGATCCTTCAAGGAGTTGAGGAAAAGGCTGAGGATTTCTCCTCTTATAAGATTACTTATATCAAGTATGGATTATGTTATATATTTCTATGAATAATGGGATGTGATCAAATGTTTGTTGATTCAAATATAGAATGTTATCTCATATGGGTTAAGGAAGTTGATACCCCATGATAAAGACTATGTGACTCATGATTGAGATCATCCAGTATTATTCTTCATACTAATGATGTGGGGGAACTATCTTCTTTGATAGCATATTGATATTTTCATAGAACAAAAAAGTCATAGGTTTGTCTTCATATAGATACAGTTTAAACAGAGACATTGTAATTGGTGATATTTCCTCCATAACAATTACATTGAGAGAGTCTATACTCCTAGAAATGGAAATGAGGTGGTGGATTCCCATAGAATGAATTCATAGGCTCATTTGGTATAAGAGGCATCATAACAGTTTGATTCCTTATTGATGACCCTAGATGTGGTGGAGTTTTTATTTTTTATAGTTGGTGTTGAATCCATGACTCCTCCAGTGGGTGGGAGATCCCAAGTTGGGAGACATAAAATATGAGTTATTAGGTGACAAGATATCATCATTAGATTCAATATATGAATATTTATAAGGATTGAATCATTTCATCCCATTTTAGGGATATATGGTTGTCCAGTCATCATACAGGAGGTGTTGATGAGATAGTTTAACATATTTCATTTTTCTAAACATCTCAGTGTCATAAATTTTCACAAAAACCTTTAGTCACAGCTTTGGTGGGATTTAATGAGATAAAGTGTGGATGAACTCATCTCTTGGTTCCTCATAAGTCACCAGGTGAAGTCTGAGCACTAGGTTCTAATTGAGTTTTAAAACCCCATGATCTCATATATTCAAAGTGGGATTACATGTCTACGGAATTCATGACAGGTATTACACAATCATAGAGAGGTAATGATGCCATCTATATGATTGTTGATTTACTCCTGAAGTCAATGCATTTTTTTTCTACTCGGTGGCGTATTTTGGTTGAGAGTTTAGGGAAGTTGTACATACGGGAGATCATTCTCCTTCATATGGTTCCCTGGATAATTGATTCCAACTATGATTTATGGTTCATTTCATGATTGTTTAGATGCTGGTAGGATGATTTCAGGAACCATATAAGGATGAGTAGGGCCTTCCACCCACATAAAAATGTGTAGATTCAACACGCTATCATGGTATTGGAGGATATAGTGAGGGATTTCATGATATACTTCATCTAAAGATGGGATGATTACTTTAATTTGGTACATTTTTAATACAATAATAACTACCACTCTACTATGAGAATTAAACCATTTGGGTATCTGTAAAGGATACCATATAGGTCCCCCTTATGTAATATTGATATCAGCGTGACATCTCTTTTTTTTCCACAGATGGTTCAGGCGATGATGGAGAAGGTCCAAGTCATCCTCACACTAATGAGGAAATGATAGATTAGGAGTAAATGACTTGAAGAATTATGTTGTATCCCATTAGTGTTCGAGCAGTAGGACCTTGCTTTCTTAAGAGTATACCCAGAATGTGGATTGTGAATATTTGGCTAGAGAGGCAAGAAATCTCTGAGTTTCATCCAGTTTGTTTATGATATTGTAGAGGGTTGGAAAGGTTTCCTACACCCAAACCCTACTCCCCAAATTTGAGTGGGTGAATGATGACTTTCATGTGTCAAAGATTAGGATATATGGGCATAAACCTATGTATTTTATTTACTTGTTAGAGTTGGACATCTAGGATAGTGCCACTATTTCATCGCTCCCAATGGTGATCACAGATCGACATGATAGAATCTTGTATAGATGGGTGATTCCCTTGGTTCCTGCCTTATGGCAGCATGCGATCATGTAGGAGAGCTCCTCGGATTGGGAAAGCTAGATGTGGTCATACTATACTGACAGTTTTGTTTTGTTTTTTCTATAAGATGATAAAAATATTGATATAGGGAATAATTTAGGGACCTTTTTTATTTTTATACTTTGAAGTATTTCTATAAATATTTTTGGATCGAGCCGTCGAGACGGAAGATGAATTAAAGGCTCGGTGTTCACATAATTTATTTTATAAAAATATTATATATTTTCTATATTACATGCATAATATTTTTAGGAAATAATGGTAAATGTTTTAAATAGAGTCTCAGATAAAAAAGCTTAAAACACTATTGAATCCTAAAGGAGAGGTGCACCATAGGTGTAGTTAATTGTTGGACAGAACAAGGCATTTAGATAAAGTGGTAATTGGTCGGTGTGTTGAGTGAATTGATTAATTAATACATTAATTAATTCATTAAACACAAAAAAACTGACTTCATCTCTTTAATTATCATTTTATGTGATTGTTGGGGTTAACCCCATAACACTATGACCATTAAGTGGATAATTACATATTCTTCATTGGAAATTTGATATAAGACAATGATGAGACTCTGTATCATGGTAAATTAAGGGAAAACAAAGAGAAATAACTTGTCTACAATTTTAAAGAATGCGTTCAATATAAAAAAAACTATATAAATCAAGGTTAGACTCAACAATGGTTGGTGTAACCCAATTCATTAAGCTATTTAAGAAATAATTACAAATATTATTATTGTTCTATGATTCTTGATACCCTTTCATGATCCCTGTCAAATTATATTGATTATTTAATTTGTTTAACCCCTATTGTTTCGTGTTTTCTCACCCCGGCTATCCTTGGTCTCATTATTTGACCTTAAACACTTCTCCAATGATTTTTTTCACCAATTTTATTATTCTTTTTTTCCAAACCATTATTTTAATTATTCATCATTGTCCATAGGATCATGAGTCTACTTTTTATCGGTGGAATTGACTATGATCGGACCCTTGGATTAGCAGTTGGTTCACATGGGACAAGAATATCGAAAATATAAAGATGGATCAAGGTTTATTGTGTGAAGTGGGTAATTTTACAATGTATTAAGAAATCTAGTATAGTAGTAGGAGAAGACATAAGTTACTATGGTTCATATGGGGCTCCAAATAAAGAATCAAAATCTAATTTCCATCAAACGGAGTTCCATAATTGATAGAAATAAGAGCATTAAAACTTTTTTAGGTGGTTAAATGGTAATATTAACGATTTCAGGCAAGAAATACGAACACATGGATTATATCTGTAATTTCTATTAAAAATAGTTGACTACACACTATATAGTCTATAGAACATAGGATATGTAGGCCTCGGGCAGCGTAGACTATGATTTTCAGGTGAGTTCAACATCACAAGTCATGTGGGACTCCCTATTTGTAGGTTGAACCTGTGATGGAAAATCGGTGTGAACATTTTTATTACACAAAAATGTGCATGACCAAGTACATGACCTGTGTACATGGACACAGCCAAGGTATATAGCCTGAGTACACATCCAAGGTATAAAGAAATGGACAGGGTACACAGACATGTCCATAAGAATGGGTTGGATCCCGAGTGGATAAGGCACATCATGTTGTCCCCTTACACACACTATAGGGATACATGGCTAGTAATTTGTGTACTATAAAGGAAATGGCTATAAATTTGGGTGGTCCCACATGTCGTGTAAGTTCCCCTACATGTCTTTTACACTCATTGTTAAGGAAAAATTTAGTTATCATATTTCTCCTATTTGTACTCAAATTTTGGACTGAAATTAACATTTCCTAAGTTTTTTTCACATTGAACCTTATATTGGGCTTCATAATGGGTTTTCAGATATGATGTTTGGTGCTATGAGTGTGTCGCATCTTTAAGAGGCACTGAAAGATGGTTGTTATTGGGAAGGACCATTAGAGGGGTACCCCCTGATGGACAAGGGCACTATTCCTCTATGTAATTGAGTGGTAACTCCTATTGAATTAGGTAACATTTCCTCAATATACTATATAGTACATTTATCATATAGGTTTTATGTCCTTCTTATTCTGAGTGGTAACCTCCGAATGGTGTAGGGTAATAGTCTTCTATTTAATGAGTGGTTCCCCTTATTGGATAGCGTGTGGGTCCTCCTTTGGCTGATTGGAACCCCCTATCAGACATGGGTGTGTGTCCTCTATCTACAGAGTGGCATGCACTATCTAATAGGTTGTTAGTCCTTCTTGCACTGAGTGGTATCCCTCTAATAAATTAGGGTGTAGGACATCTATCTACTAAATGGTACCCCCAACAGGATATGGTTTGGGTCCTCCTCATACTGAGTGGTACCCCCTAACAGACTAGGTCACATGTCCTATTTCTTTTATGTGGTATCTCTATGTAGAATTTTTAAACATTCTCATTGTCTACATACTGGTACACCCTTATGGAATTAGGGAGAGGTACTACACCTTGTTATTGTGTCCCCATGACTATATGGAATAGTTGTGATGTGTGGAACCACATGGATGGTTCTTCTATATAGACATGTGAGTTATTGGGAATCATTGATAGACATATAATAACAATTTACACTCTTTCATGGGTTGGGTTGTCTAATAGAGATCCCCTTCCACTCTCATTTTGGTTTCTCTTGTTTAGCATTATATAGCTTCATACATGTTGTTGAATTTGTTTCTCTCTTATTATGGATTGGGTTTTCAACTCTTATCACATCTATTTTGGATCCCCATTCATCTTTTGGGTAGTCCTAAAGGTTATATATTTTCTCACCCATAAATTAGATATTTATACATGTTTCTTTTCTTATGTAGAATAAGAAGAGGCCGTTAGTGATTAAAGTGGATCATAGGGATACCCTGGTGCATTAGACCACTTGTGGTGGTTGAGGATTAGACATCACGACCAAGGCTCTCCTAGCACATTACTTTTCTAGTTATTTTAGGTTGGGAAATATTTTAGGTTGGATTTGTATTATTCCATTTTTCCTCTTCATGTTACATTGTCTTACTCTTGTAATCCATAGAGGTTTTACCTGCATTGTTCATTCTCTAGATGTTTTATTTTTATTATTTTACCTTTTCAATTTTTTTTGGATATTTTTGGGTGCATCAGAACGTGTACACTAAAAAAGCCTCCCATTTTATTTATATCTTTCGGTAAATTTATCCAGCTCTATGGCTATAAAGACGGGATTGGGGTAGTTGTGTGTCGGGGAATGTTGGTTCAGGTCATGATATGAGTTCAATATGGCTAAAATATTGGGATAAGGCTTCCAAATTTCTATAATACTTTCTATAATACTATTTTTTCCGGGGAGTGGATTCATGTCCATCGATGTATCAAATATATGTCCACTTGGTGGCATATTTCGTGGATTATTATCTTTATATTAATATATAAAAATAATAAAAACAAAAATTTTACACTCTTGACTTTAATATCTATAATCTTTCTTCTATAAGAATAAAAATTGGTTTTATTTGGTTTTATGTTTTCATTTGAATTATGAGTTAATTTTTTTTATCATGGTAATTTCTGTTTAATTTTTTGTGACTGATTAATTACTCTAAATTTTAACGTAACACAGAATGAATATTTATTTAATTAAAATAAAATAGATTTATTTATTTTATAAATATTAAATGTAATAAAATATAGTTTAATTATTGGGTTAAATGAATTTTATTGGTACATGTAACATATTAGGGATTTTTAAAAGTTTTATAATTGAATTACAACTTTTTCATGATGTTTTTAATGTCAAATTATATTAAAAGAATAAAACATTAGAGTAATGATATTTTATGAAAATAATATTTTATAAATTTATTTTAAAATGATAACAAAAATTAAAGAGTACTATGTGGTATGAAATGGTTAAAAATTTCATAACTTTCCCATTTATGATCTAATTTTCACCTTATAGTTAAAATTATAAACTTTTAATATTTAAACACCAATTACTACTGTTAAGAATAATGTTTGTTATCTACTGGGTTAATTCGAATGAAAAGTTTTGAAACAACATATAAAATAACAAAATTGGGACTAGATGGTTCTATTATGACCCTATACTCGTTATATTCTTCTATATTCTATTTTGGAACCATATTCAATGATTTGGACACATATTATATTATTATATTTCATGAATATCCAAATGTACCCCTCCAAAAACTTATAAAAGGAAACCCATTATCTCATTTATTTACAACAACATGAGCCATCTCTCTCATCCATTCCATGACCAATATGCTTTTCAAAATTTAATGTCTTATTTTATCGAGTTTTTCCTTCCCAAAAGACTATTCATGGGACCCTTAAAAGGAGATCTAAAAGAATTCTAACAAAAAGATCTAATTGAATTTACAAACACTTTGAACTTAATTTTTTTTGTACATCCAAATAATTTGGTTTACCCATCCTAAAATAATAAATGTAGTATTATAAATATACTGATATGTTATTATTATTATGGTAAAATTATTTAATTTTACCATTATCACTTGAAATAAAAAAACATTGTTATGTGTACATACAACTTATCATCCCTTAGAAGCGGTGTAATTCATCTTTCATTACAATTTTTTTTGGATAGTTATAATTATAGATGAAATAAATATTGGTTAAATTTTTCTCATATTTATTTTTCAATAATTATAATATATTTCCAATGTTCTTAGAATCCAATCCTTTGTAAAATTATAATGTACCTCTTTCATAAGATCTGGCTACAACCTCCACGAACCAATGTGATTCATTTTTCATTTCAAATTTATAGAGATGTTACTAAATATAGATTTAATGAATATATATGGTATATAAGATATAATAACGAAACATAGAAGGTGAATTATTATTTACCATTCTTTTTCTCATCCTTATAAACGTGAAGATGATGTTTATACGTACATATATCCTATCATCTCCAGGGATAATATAATACATATTTCTATCTCTGTATTTTATGAAAAAAAATTGAATATATAAAATATTTATATCATGAATAAAAAATTTTATATGATGATTCCACGATTAGTATGCAAGGCCAAAACTACTGTATCCAAACATACAGGAAAAATGATATAATTAACAGAAAAAATAATGATAATATTGCATATTGTAAATATGTGGGCGACAACATGTTATAAATGTACAATATAAGATATTATAGATATGTATATAGTTATTTTGTGTATGTATAATAAATTATAATTTATTATATAGGAGTTTAAAAACAATTATGAGGCAAGTCAAATGTATGTTAAGGGTTCTTCACCTCAGTTTTGATTTGTTGAGACATATGTGATGTTATGCACAAAATTATTTTTATGAGGTGATATATATATCATTTTACATGATATATAATAACTATACTTATGTTAATGATATTTAAAGTTACATTTTATGTTATATATCCATTATGTTTTGATTCAAATGTCACAACACTGGTAAGGGTTTTCTAAAATCAATTTATGTTCTTTGAGGTATAATTTAACTTAATTGACTATGTTATGTGGTTATTATATAATAAATTGCCTATGATTTTATTATTTGTTAATTATATTTTTTTAGATTCAATTTGTAACACATAATTAATTAATTCATTAATTATCACTTCAATGATATTATCTTTTTAAGGTATTTCTTCTTGATTTCCTTTCATTGATGCATGCTTTAATGTTATAAAAAATTAATATATATGGTGTATATACATCTATTTTTTATTATCATGGATACTTAATACTCCATGATATTTTATGTTTCAATTAATATTATTTCATCAAAAGGGATTTGAATTGAATATAACCATGTGTTAAGGGATTTCATAACTCAATTTCCTTTCATTATGTTATACTTCTTCTTCATTGACTATGTTATTTCATTAATATATGTGGAATGACAATTTATTTTACTATATTTTATTTACACTTTTTTTGTATTTAATTTTTTTTACATAATCACTTCATTTATTAATTTTCACTTCAATGATATGATCTTTATAAAGGATTGCATCTCAGTTTCCACTCTTTTTTGACATATTTGGTAATATTAACCTATTTACTTTTACATGGTGAATATACTACCCTTTATTTGTATTTGAGATAATTATTCATATTTATTAATTATGATTATTGATTCAATTTTTTTACTCTTTTAATATGAATGTTTAAAAAAATTTATCTTATTTCTCTTTTTGATCAATTATATTTTTCTTCTATGTCCATATTTTTCAAAATAATTTTAAAATTGTCAATTTTTTAAAAAAAATGGTTACTTAAGAAAAAATTAAGTTATCTTTCAATTTTGAACATGTTAAAAATTAATTTTTCCAATTTATTCAAATGTTCCATTTTAAAACTTCTTTACAAATATCAAAATAATTTCACCTTTTAACATATACGGTGTTAACATACATTCCTACCACTATATCTATTTTTTTGATATATATATTCTTCAACAAGTATTAAATTACATCAGAAAGAAAAATCATTGCAAAATATTATTTTAAATTTTTTTCTTCCATTTTTATAGATTCTATGAAATAATTTATTTTACAAAAAATACTTCATTTATAATTAAATTAGGACCATATCTCATATCTTGATTAATTTTATGTCTATTAACATTATATAGAAACATTCAATTTATTTTGAGGATTTTCCATTGGATATTTCATTTATCATAAATATAAATTTTCATTTTTGTCATAGATTTTATTTTTGATTAAACTGCATGCCATTAATAAATATGGTTTTTACGTTGAAATTTATTCGATTATGTTGGGAAATATTGACATTTGATATTTTTTTCTCAATATTAATATTTATGGATAAGACATATCTTTTATGAGTTAAATTGATAATTCAAAATATGAGAAATATATTTTATTTTCAATGATGGGTGGGGCCAATATTTTTATTCCATCTGATATAACAATATGTCTACTGAGACAAAATATTTTTCCAAATTAAAGGGTTTCTCTGTTTCTATGATCCCATATATTAAACTATCTAGGCATAAGGATATGGTGGAAAATAAATAATTATATTTGAAATAATGATGTCCAATATTAATCATTTCCTTTATTTTGAACTCATTTATTATTTTCCAGGATATTACTTCCTTGGTTTTATCTAGGGATTTGTTTTCATGTTTTTAAAAAATGGAATTTTTTTTGGTTATTTACCTTTATATATTGATTATACATTATTTATTCATGATATATTATTTTATCTATAACTCTTTATAATCATCTGTGATCACCCTTTTTCGCAATAACTATAATATTAAGAATGATATTTTGAGTAATATCATGGATTCAATAATGTTTCTTATACTTTGGGTTTTATATTTCCAATGTAATCTAGGAATAATATATGTTTTTATATTTCAAAGAATTATAAACTGATCGATCCTATTTGGTGAGATCCCTTGTATATTATACTAATGTAATAATGTATAAATTGGATCTGTGTTATTGTATATCATTTTTATATTGTTGGTATGATAATAAATTTATTTGAAACCTTGGTAAAAAAATTTATTAAAATATAGAATAAAGGATAAGGCCAAATAAAATAATTTGATAATATGCCGAATTTTAGGATAAACTAATAAATTTTTTGGTAAGGATGATATTTTATGGTTTTATAACGAATATAACAATTTAGGGATAAAATAAGTGGATTTGGTTATATAAAAGATGAATATTGGGGTAAAAAACTTGAAAATAGTTAGTTGACAATGGTTTGAAATTTATTATGGTCCATGGTGATTGTTCCCTTACTATGCACCTTTTTTGACACTCTTATGGGATATCCTTCATTTAATTAAAATTTCCCATATGATCCATTATGATTAATGAGAGAACAGACCCGATGGAAATATATACCATAGATATATGGGATAAAACTAATGTTTCATTATTTAATAATACAAAGGTTGATCGTAGGTTTATAGTACTAGATATCCCTTTTGATGTTTTATGTGATGGTAATTTATGATGATTAAGAGTATTTTTGGAGGGAATTAAGGTAATAAAACATATGGTTTAAACATTTTATTTAGTGAAAATATTATATGTGGAATAATTCATCAAATATATATCATTAATGCTATAAATAACCCTTAGGGTTAATATGATCATCAATGAAGTGGTAATTAAGATTAATTAGGATAAAATATTTATTACATATTGCAACATTTGATTTATCATATAAATAACCATGGTATTTATATGTCAGTTAGTGACAATGTGAATAATGTTATTTTTTTGAATAACTTCACTATTTTTAAGAAATTCTATGATCAAGGTAAATAAAAATAATTTTTTATAAAATGAGTTTTTATTTTTGAAATATTGATTAATTTAACTTTTAGATATATATTTGATTTTGGGAAATGATTTGTATATTTTGTAGATTATATGACCATGGAGTATACATTTATGGTATATGAATTTAGAAGTGATTGATTTTATTTAAAGATACATATTATGTTAATCTTAGAATAATATGTGAGAAAATCATTTTAACCATTGGAATTTAATCTTATTATGGTATATTTTGATGAATTTTAATGATAGTTACATATCAACTATTTAAGTTGAAAATGGGTAATACTAGTGAAGATATTAATTTTCATGTTGTATTTAAATATTTTAAGATTTATTCATATTATATTACATTTTTGTAACCTTTTTTTAAAAAATGGGAGGATTAACTAATTGTCATTTTTCGATATTGTGATCAATAAGAATTTTATTTCATTGTTGTATTCATGAATCAAAATAATCTAGAATATTGATTAATTTTGATAAAAAGATGAGAATGTGGAGGAAATTGATTAAAGGATGGAATTATACTTTAAAAATTATTATATTTACTTATTTCATTATTCTATAATGTAAATTAATTCCTTGTCTCTAGTAAAAGGATCTAGAAATAAAAATGTTATCCATTTACCTTAATTTCAAATTAATTTATGGTCCTTTCACCCACCACAGATACACTTTTTTAGAGGTTAACATTCTCATGTAAATTTTTTATATCACATTACATAAGTCCGTGGAATTTATTTTTATCCTCCTTGTCTATATTATAATAGTCAAAAAATTATCTCCTTATTGGCTACCAAATTATGTGATATTTCAGTTAACCATTATTTTCCCCCCTTTGACTTTTATAGGAAAATTTCATTATCCCTCATTTAAATGTGGTTTTTCAACAGAGGTATATTTTAATGTTGAAAATTTTATAAATCATATATTATTTCTTTGTACCAATTTATTTAAGCATTGTAGTATATAAGAAAATTAAACTTTAGAATACTATTCTCCATAGCTTGTTTATCACGGAGCATCGAGAACCATGATATACGATAAAACTATGATTATTTAATGTAAATTTTATCATCTATCTATTGTATTTATGGGAATTGATAGGGTTAAACACATTATGAAAAATATATTTAATTGTTTTTTATTTTTTATTGATTAATAGTAAATAATTACAAAATTTCCTGTAAAATAAATATATACATCAACATTGTGTCTTCTTAAAAAAATTGTTTTAATCCATTTTGTGCACAAAAATTATAATTTATCTCTAAAACTATAAGATATTTTACATTTAAAAAAAAAATTAAATAATTATATTGAAATTAACTTTTGGAGAAATTTTGGAATTTTTCTGAAGTGACCAATTTTTCGATGAATAATGAAAAATACCAACCATTCAAATATTCTCATTTATTATCCTTAAATTAATTAATTTAATTGTATCATTTTATTTTTTATTTTTACATGATCTTTTTGTATTAGAATAATATAATTAATTATATTTTAATCAACAATATCCATGATTTTGATATATGATAAATTATATTCTTACAACGCATTTTTCTAAAAACAATATTTCATTCTATATTATGAATTTATATTAAAATTAATTTCATCCACTAATAGAGATTTAATTTTGAAAAATAATTTCTATATTTAGAATATTGAATTTTAATGTTTGTTAATAGGTTCCTTTTGCCTGTGGTCATTATGAATAGAATCCGTAGTAAATTTTTTCCACCATAATATGCGTAAAAAAATTAAAATAGGGTTAAAAAATTTGGATAAGGGTTTGAAATTTCTCTAACACTTACCATAATACTATTTTATTAGTGGATTTCATTCATTTCCTTACAATCCTTGAATATATCACCACTTGGTTCCTTATTTATTTGATTATGACCATTATATTAATTCAATAAATAAATAAAAACAAAATGACACACTTATTAATTTAACATATCTAATATGTTCCCATGAGAACCAAAAGTGATTATGTTAGGTTTTAAATTTTCATTTCAATTATTAATTAATTTTTTTATTATGGTAATTTATTTTTAATTTTATGTTGTTGAATAATTACTTTAGATTTTTACACAACACCAACAAAATATTTGTTTAATTAATAGTGAAATAAAATAAGGGGTTTTAAAAAAAATTAAAAGTAATAACATTTAGATGAAATACTGGGTAATAAGAATTTTTTAGATATATATGATATAATAGGTATGTGTGAAAGGATAAAATTATATTTTTCACTTTTCGGTGATGTCTAAAAAGTCAAATAAAATGAATAGTATCAAAAAGATATTAATGATATTTTATGAGAAAAAAACTTAAATTATAAAAAATCCTAAAAATAATTGATGGGGGAAAGGGGTTTTGATATGGTTATGAACTTCATCCCTTGTCCATTTATGAACCAATATACACTTTAAATGTAATGTTATTACCCATTAATATTTAAAAAGTTATTACTATAGTTAAGGGTAAATTTGGTCAACCAAGTGGTTAATCCAATAGATAAGGTTTCTAATGATTTCTACCAATGTAAAAAAATTTATTGTATGATTAAATGAGGAAAATAATTCAATTTTATTTAATTACATGGTAATTTGAAACCATTTTACAAGTTTTATACACTCATTATGTCATCAAATTTGTTGTTTCATGTATGGATTTTGAATATTATATGGACTATTTTGTGACCAATGCACTAAGATGGAGTGAGATTCTGAGGCTCGATGATCCCATAATTTATATAATAAATATATTAAATATATCTAGTTCACATGTATTTAATTTTCTTAAAAAAGTGGAAAACATCTAAAATGGGACTCATATGTTATATATAAGTCCACCGTTGAATTTGAATGTGGGTTTTATTCTAGAATGAACAACACCTATATCAGTGTTGGGTGTCTCAATAAAATCTATCTAGGGGAAAATTATAAAATTAATTAATTAAATTTGTTTTTTCTGTTATGTTGAGGTATCACTATAATATCCTCCATATATAGATAGTTATACCTAATCTATATGTTTAAACACATAAGGATGGGATTGAGTGGATCCATTGTAGGAGAACATTATAAGAGATCATGGTGGACTAAAATGGATTTTAGGGTCATATTGGTACCACATGGATCCTATTTTCTAACATAGTTCGTCGATCTCACTAATGCTGATAATTTAGATTCAATATTCATTATTGATAGATACGAACATGATGTGGGATATTGGTGTTTATTGGATTAATTTAATTATTTTATCTTATGTAAAATGCTGATGAATTCTACTAATAAGAATTGATTTCTCCATCCATGATTAATTTTTTTATAGTTTAATTTAGGTTTCTCCCTTTTTTATTTCATCATCATTCTAAAAGAAATGAATTGAGAGAAATCTGAAGAATGACTGAGGTTCTTTCCATATTTTAGATTTTCTCTTTTCTAACCCTTGTCGTTGAACATTCAATAGTATAATTTTCATTTCCAAATGGTTCAACCAATACCTAGAATTAGATCATTGTGTCACCATTTTTCAAAGCAATGGATCAAAAACATATCTTTTCTTCTTGATCTAGTGATCCATCATGGTTTGATAATGATGATTGTGATCATTGATGAATTAAGCATCATATCAGAGGTTTACCTTGTTCTGTTTTGGAATTCTGATTAGGCATCATGATGATGGACATTTCAAGGAAATATTTAATGTTCAGAATCCATATACTAGTGATGATAAGGTTTGGACTACCCAAATCTATGTTTTATGAGTTGGATTGATGAAAAAAATAGTGTTAGTGATAGAGAAGAATGTTGTGGAAGGTGCTTTGATTTGTTACCACCACTACCCCATGTCACCCACAATAGGCTTAGAGAGAAAATGGTTAGGGGTGTGGAATCAATAGGCATTGGATTACCGTATCTTATAGGCTCTTGGGATGATTTATAGTATGAAATATTTATATTCTACCATAGATAATATGTTAATAAGAATAACTGTGAAGCATTACTTTCATTCAATATCATTGGTTTGAGGCCTAGTGTTTCCAATAGAGTTTTGGCCACATCCTCTTAGGGTGGAGAGTCCCACCAGTGGAGATACAGGGATCAAACACTTCTACTAATAGTGTGGCATAATCATTGAGGGGAGAGATTCTTGTTTAAAAATTTCATAGCCCTAACTATTCTATACATTGTGATTCTCAAAATGGACTTCCTCTATGTAATTCTTGAGCAGATTGTTTTCTTTCATTAAATGATGTTATATGTATGTAGATATGAGATGAAAGTGTAATTCATTAGATAAAAGGATGTTCATGTAGATTATGAAGTGCTCATGCATAGGAGGATATAGCCTATTGCTGAGTAAAAATATGTTTCAAATAACTCATTGATCTTTTTTTTGGAAATCACAAAATACTTCTTGTTTATAATGTATGTTTTTTTAAATTGTAACCAGATATGTTGTTTTACAATTGTTATCTCATATATCATAATCATGAATGTTGTTTATATCGAAATCAAATATAAAAAATTATAATTATAATCAAGTATTTTGTCTTCAATCATATCCACAAATGTTTTTTCTATTCATCATAACCATCTACATCGTAATAATTTTCTGTTTGTATTCAATCGTAATCACATAGATTGTTTCACAATTGTAACCACACAAGGGGTTATCCTAACCCTGAATTCTAACAAGTTTATGTATGATATCATAATGATGCATCATAATCAAATTATGTATCTTATCATAATAAGGAATCAAATCAAGATTATGTATGTTATTGTAACAATGCATCATAACCAATTTATGTATTTCATACTAATCATTAATCATAACCAGATTATGTATGTTATTGTAACCATGCATCATAACCATTTTATGTATTGTATCGTAATCATGTATCGATACCATTTTATGAATAATAACCATGGAATGAAGCATTACAACCATTTGAATTGTAACCACTATATGCATTGTAACCATATCATATTCACAATATATATCGTAATCATAATAAGAATCGTAACCAATTTATTTATCGTACTCATGTAATGAATTCGACTCATATCGTATTCCAATACCACATATGTATTTCATCTTACTCATTGTCTTGTACTTATGAACTAATTGTTTTCTAATAAAAGCGATTTCATTTAGTATGTTATATACCAATGAAAACAATATCATATATTCTATTTATTTTGACCATTTTAATTCTAGGTGTCTAAGTCCCTCCGAATTTTTCATAGAAATATGATCGTTAGAACCGAAGGCCTATAAATAGGAGGTCATTTGAACTAGAATACACAACTATTGGATCTTATATGTTCCATAGAGTGATGAGGTGAATTATCTATTACATCATGTGAATTATTTCAAGATACAAGACATAAACAGCTTATTCCAAGTTCTTATATTTATATAAGTTCATTGTTTCTGTTGTGCGCGTTTGATCATTGAGATAATGATCAATGGATTTTGGGGATATGAAGATGTGCTACAGATCATCGTATCGAGGGATTTCAATCATTTGAATGATATATGTACTGATTGCCTTCTTAGTCAAGGGATTCTAAGGATAGAAAGATAGTCGGGCCGGTCATCGTATCGAGGTATTATGGTGGTGGGGGAAAGAAAGACCGTTTATCCTATGTGAAAGGATATCCTACTCTTTGGGATAATATAATTGTAACACCTTTACATTTCTTCTTCTATTTGTAATAGAAATGGAATCTTTTTGTTTATTCATTCCATTCATATTTAATCTTTTGTAGTTATTTCAATTATGATTCATTGATTACATATTATACAAAGAGATTCTATATGTTGTATGGTTAAATAATTTACATTTGTATTACTCTGATCATTGTATTCAATTCAAATACTGTTGTTTTTCATTACTTGTGGTATTACATCATTTCATATCCATCGGATCCAAGACCAGTATAGTCATTTTTATTGGTCGTGAATTGTATTTGTATAAGACCTCTTAAACTATGTACTTTCATAAGTGTTTAAACAAAAATTTAAACCACCAATTCAACCCCCACCCCCTCTTGTACTATTCCATATCATAAACAAATACTTTAATATTATGATCCAACAATTGGTATCAGAGCAGGTTTCCACTTAATTTTTTAACATGCTATATTTCTTACTATAAGACAATTGTATTTCGATTAAAAATCCATTGTTTATATTTATGTACTATACTAACATGTCGAGTGGAAGTTTATTGTCTTATAAGATGGCAGGAATGAATATTGGATCAATTGACAATCTAAACCCAACTATACCACCTTTTTTTATGGGAAATATTATGAGTACTGGAGAGAATTAATAAATATTTTTACCAATGATGGAGTACGTATTTTTGTGATTCTCACTGTAGATTACAAAATTCCTGACAATGAAGTCAAAAACATCACCAACCAAGAGAAACATGAATATAAACTGAATTACAAGGTACACAATTTCTTTTGTGTTATATGACTAGGAGTATATATAGTCAGATAAAATCATGTGAAGCTGCCAATTTTATCTGGAAGAAGTTTAAATTAAAACATTTTGTACTTCCAATGTTATAGAAATAAGAAGAGCAATTCTCAGTGTAGAATATCATGGTTTTGTTTTTCCTTATGGAGAACCAATATGCAAGATTCAACAAGGATTTCAAAAAATTCAACAGTCTTCAATCCATGGGAGAAAAGGGTCTTGATTATGAAGAGCTAGTGGATAATATATTTGATATAATTCCACAATAGTGAAAATAAAAAAGGACATCTATTGATGAAAATATGAAAGTTACTCAAGTCACTCATGATGAATTATTTTGTACCCTCTTACAATATGAGACAAGAAGGAAAAGTGATATAGATTTTAATAAGAAGAATAAAGGTAATGGAAGTGTATCTTTTACTACTACATCTAAATCCAAGACACCCGAAAGGGTAACAAGATCCAAAGATAATAAATTTGTGGTTATATCACAATCCAATGAAAGTGATCACTTTGAGAATGAATTTTCCAATCATTATCGATGGATGAAAAATATTGTGGGAAAGAAAGACTTTCATTATAGATTCCAAAAGAATGATAGAAAGGATAATAAAGACTTATATGTAACTTTTTATGAATGTAAAAGAGCATGTCATATTAGACCAGATTTCTCATTGCCTAAAAGTAATGATAGGAATTAGAAAAATTCAGAATAAAACAAGAAAATGTATTATAAGTCCAATACCAAGAATTTCTTGAATGAAAATTATACTTGGAGTGCAAGTCGTGGTGATTCATTAGACAAATCTTCTGAAAATGAAGTTTCTGGTCAGAAGAATATGGGACTTATATCCAGACAACCTATTGAAAATCATTATCCCATGGCTCTGGTACATAATGTAAAATCTCATAAAAATTTATTTTAAAATGAAAAATACCGAAATGGGAAATATTTGTACTATTTAGAGGATGAATCTTTCTCAGTAGAGGACAATTTAACTCCTTTTGAAGAAGTATCTATATTTTCCAAATTATATGGGAATGAGAATTCCAAACTCAACAAAAAAGTATGATACAGAAAATTCAGGAATATCAATTTATACCAAATAATTATCAGATCCCTCAAAGGATCTTGAGAAGAAAACTCTTGATTTGGAAACATTTCAATTAACCTTATGGATATAAATTATTATAAGGAGAAACATTCTATGGGATTTTAAAAACTTGTTTTAAAGAAAAATGTTTTTGAAACAGAAAAACAATTCCAAAATAATTTCTTATCAGAATTAGAATTTAGTAAATAGAGTAAAATCTGAAATCTCTTCTATAAGAAACATTTATCAAACATTAAAAATGGATTTAAAGAATTTGACAAAATATAT
This sequence comes from Viscum album, assembly GCA_963277665.1. Lineage (NCBI taxonomy): Eukaryota > Viridiplantae > Streptophyta > Magnoliopsida > Santalales > Viscaceae > Viscum > Viscum album. The sequence continues at coordinate 1,883,952,874 of OY728121.1, forward strand.
TCTCAAAATTCCCCCTCTAAAGAATAGTTCTGAAATTGGATATACTCATTCAAAATTGATTTTAGTTATATAAGTATTTTTTCCCCAAAGTGCCTTATTCTGCACTAAATCACAATGTAGTGGACATTGGGAAAGAAATTTTTCTCTTAATAATACTCAATCATTAGGAATTAGTAAATATCAATTCTCAAAATAAATGTGTATTCCTAAAATTCTTTTATCTAAAATTTACGGATCAAAACAAGTTTCAGTTCCAAATATTAAATTGATTCTTTTTCAAGATAAAAATATGTTTACCAACAAAAATAATATTTCATAAATTCATAGTGGTTTTCTTGACATATTACTATTAAAAATATTTTATGAAAAGATTATTGAAATGAAAGGTGGAAGGGTGGCCTTTAGAGAAAATTCTCAATGAAATATCATTAGTATAGGTAATATTGTTATTTTATGAAAAGTTATAATTTAAAATGTTTTTTGTTAAAGGGCTTAAGAATAACTATATAATCATGTGTTAATTATGTGATGAAGGTTACCTTCAGAATTTTATGAATGCGAAATGTTTCGTTCACAATTCCATGGATGAATTCATTCTCTCTTCCCATAAGCATGAGAATTTATACACAATCAACTTGGAAGACCTTAGGATCCAGGACTTACCTTTCGTAAGTGCAACAAAATTCTAATATTGGTTATGGCATATAGGATAGGACATTATAAAAAATGTAACCATTGTAAAATATCTAAGAAATGACATGTAAAGGATCTAATGGATTTAAAGAACGATTCCTAAGAAGTATGTGACCCTTTTCAAAATGGAAAGAATCATAAAACATGCTTTAAAAAAATAAATTATGTTTCAACTTCTAATGCATTACAGCTGGTGCACATGGATCATTTTGGTCCTATAGAAACTAGAACCATTAGAGGCAAGTACTATATATATTTTTTGTTGATAACTACTGTAGATTCACATTGGTATATTTTCTATAGAAAAAATATGAAGCTTTTTTCTATTTCAAAACATTTATATCCCATGTTAAAAATGATAAAAACCTACCAATGATAACTATTCTTAGTAATCATGGGGGAGAAATTAATATTTTGGATTTTGATACTTTTTGTGGTAAGGAATGTATAACTCACAGCTTTTAAGCACCAAGAACCCCTTACCAAAAAGGTTTTGTTGAAAAACTAAATTGTATTCTTTAGGTAGTTATAATAAACATGTTGAGGGAACACTCAATTTCTATGCATTTTTTGGCTAAAGCTATTAACATTTAATTTTATACTATAAATAATGTTTTAACTTGCAACGCTCCAACCCCAGTTACCCAGAGTTGGTGCATTATTACATAACATTGGAATGATCACAAAAGATCAAGTCTCGAAAGACAGATTAGTTTAGTATCCTTGGAATCACTAGATACATTCATAAATTTTACATTACATCATAAAATGAAAACTACAACAACATAGTCTCCATAGTCCACACTCATATCCCCTCATACTATCCATTAGGTCATTCATAAAATACTTCTTCACATCCTGGGAAAAATAAAACATAGAAAGGTGTGAGATCAAATGCCCGGTAAAGATAACAATATAGCGGAAAATTTCATAAATAAGCATAAACATTTAAGGAAATGTATAACTAAAACAAAAGCCTTTTAAAGTTGATCTTCAGAATAATATAGAAAAAATAAAATAATATAATAGCATTTACTTGTTCACATGGATATTCTACTAGTTGAATAATCACATGCAATATCAATAACCACTTTCATATTTATGGAATGCATAATGGAAGACTATCATAAATACATAGTCAAGGCCTTATGCCATGATTACAAATAAGATTTTTTCAAGGCCTTGTTCCAACACACTTGTTTGTCTCATGAGACCTACCGCTGCATCGAGGATCCATAGCAGGCTCCACTTGTCACTTACTAAGTCCAATTCATTCCTCATATGAACTTGTTTAAACATTACATAAGCATTCATATTAAAACTGGAATACAAAATGTCAATACATTATCCATAAACAATTAATGGTATAAAAATGACACATCCACATTCAAACATATCACAAAACCTTCAATACAATATGGAAGTTTTGTTTCATAATAAATCACATTCAAATAAGCTTAAAATCCATCAAAGGATGTTGACATAGATGAAATCCAAACTATTTGAGAGAAATATCTCTACTTTTTTGAAATAATTTAAAAGTCACATAATAATAAAAAAACAATTTACATTGAAAATATTCTTATAAGATTGTAAGGGAAGCTTCGATGATTTTATAACGGTGTAAAATAGCAGCACCCGCTGTATAAGTTAAAAAATACATTCTTACCTTAATTCTGTCGAAAAGGTTAAAAAGGACCTTGTTTGGAAAACGACATAAAGATTCCTTTATAAACTTCTTATCAAAAGTCAACATGGGTATAAATTAATTTAACCCATAGTTTGTAATATATGAAGAATGATTTGAAATACATTTTTAAGAAACATGGATGTGGATGATAAAAAGGTCCCAGTAAATAATTACGTATAAAAAACCTTGGATAATGAAGAGATTGTGAAATAAACCCTTAACTTGTTCTTTTCTTTGGTTGAGGGTATGGTAACCTCTTGTATAATGGTGAAATAAGTTTTATTAAATTATACAAGAATCATTTAAATTAATATGATATCATATAGTATTTTTTAACATTTATTTCTTAATAATATCTTAGTACTATCGTTGTTTCGGGTGTTAACTTACTCGTTTTCTTTTATTTGTTTTGTTACATAAGGCATCTTTGTTATGGATAGGTTGTATCTTATTAATATACAGAATGATATAAAGTCCACAAAATTTATTTTTAATCATTAAATAAGAATTACTCTTTAATGGATACAATGGGGATTGAATCTCATCGCGTTCGTGGAGATGGTAGTCCGTACGTACGCACGAGCGACAATACCATTATTTTGATCTTAAAAAATATATATAATTTGATGTTATATCATATATAAAGAATCATTATCATGTTATATATATTATTTACATGAATTACACATCATTATCATACCCATCCGAATAATAATTTATTGAATAACAATTACACCACGACGGGGAGACGGTAAGGTGTACGTACGCACGTATGGTGACATGTCATTCAAAGGATGGAAAGAATAATGAATATGGTTGTACCATATTTATAATAACATCACAGTATATAGAACATACTGGAGTTTTTATTTTATAATGGTAATAACAAAGAATGATGAAGTTGAAGAAGAAAGGAACTTTAAAGAGGGTGGTTAAAACATAACCTCTTCTTTGGGTTCTTCCTTTTTATTTGATCATAAGTGCTCCATAGGTTGGAATTATGATCAAACTAAGGCCTCTATTATGAAGTTAGGGAAGATTAGAGATTTTTTTGTCAGGGTTTGGCTGAGCCAAAAGGCTTTGAAGGTATGAATTTGATAGAAGGTGGAGTTCCCTTTTATAAGAGGGGTGAGGGGCACCTTAGGAAAAACATAAAATATTATTTTATAATAAATTCATATTCGGTTTATAATGGCTCCAAAGTAAATTATTTAAAGTTTAAGGTGGTTATGGGTCGAAATCCTTTCAATCAATAGATTTTAGATTGTTTTGGGTCACTATATTAACCTTATCTTTTAGTTTTAACTCTTAGTTAATTAGTTTGACATTTACCATGTCTCTTTGTATTTCTCTATTATATAGTTAACAAAAATAATATATACTTCCAGGAGACCCCCAAGTGGTCCATTAATGATTCAACTATCATTATATAAGTCTTTTGGCTGATCCACAGATTTTTAGGAATAGAATATCAATTAATGATATAATATTTGTTTTAAAAAACTCTTTTCTGCCAATTTTAGACACTATTTGGGTATTTTGTTTTTGATAAATTCATAACAGAATTATTACATCTAAAAAAATTTATATAAACAATCATAATATGTCATATTAACCTATAAAATTAAATTAATTCATAAAAACTATCAAATTACATTTATTTTGATATTTATAGTATCAATTATTTTAATATTTCATTAATTAGGTAATTACTACATCACTATTGTGTCATAAATAAATTAACTTATTTAGGTATAAAAATTATAAATAAACTACCATTATGTAATAAATCTTTTTATCTTTCTAATTAATATTTATAATCAAATTTATCTTATGTATAACCCAATATTAAAAATGTTTTAGTTATTAAACATTGATTTTAACTCTTTTAACTATTCTTTGAATTAAATAATAATAAATGTCCTAATCTAATCCAAGTGGACCTAAATGATAAAATTTTATTCCTAAGGTTGTTTATGGTCGAGATACACTTTTCCAATAGAATGAGGACATGTGTTAGGGTAATATTAATATAATTTTTACCCTTAAATACCATATTTACTTTTAATCGTGGTAAATAAAAGTAAAAAGTTACTATTAAAAAAAAATTATTATTATCTTATTGAACCACGTTTTACTCCTTGATATTAATCATGTCTCTCGGATTTTTGAAATTCCACTCACCGAAGCGGTAAAATTATATTTTATGTGAATTTCCAAATTCTCCTAGGAGGTGGGTAAAAGACGGTGAAAAGTTCCATAAAATTTTTATATATCTAAAATTATTCTCAACTAACTCCAATGAATTACATTGAACATATATAGGTACTATGTATCCATTTTTACCATAATTAAATTTAAATAAAAAAATAATTATTTAAATAAAAATTCGGTTTTAAACTATAACTCATTGTTTTTTCACTATTCATAAAAAATTGAATGTTTTCAGAAAAATACCAAAAATTCACCCTAAGCTAATTTTGATATTCCAAATCCAAAAATGAAGTCCATTTTGAAAGATAAAATTTATAAAATTTAAAAAAGTGGGTATTACGATTCATAACGGCTAGTTTGATTGGTTGTGGTGTGTGTTAGAACTCGAAGTTGCGTGCAACACACGCTACTGTATTATTCAAATAGAAGCGTACCGTGGAAGCTTGGGGTGTTACATTATCCCCTCCTTCAAATAAATTTTCCCTTAAAATTTCTAGAATACTACCGCATGAAAAGACTCAAGCGATTCTTCATCATAAGTTCCTCATGTTCCCACATTACCTCTTCCATCTTATGGTTTCTCTGTAGAAATTTTACAAGACGAGTCATCCTATTTCTCAGCACTAGTTCTCTAGTATCAAGAATCCTGATGGGCTCTTCGCAATAAGACAGATCAGGTTCGATTTCTAATTCCTCATGGGTGATTACATGCGTTGGGTCAGGCATGTATTTTCTCAACAATGATACGTGGAACACATCGTGAAATTTGGAGAGATTTGGTGGCATTGCCAAACAGTAATCTACAACACCAATTCTTTCGATAATTTTGAAAGGTCTGATGTACATCCAACTCAATTTACCCTTCTTACCAAAATGTATAACTCCTATCCCTGGAGATACCTTCAAGAAAACATGATCTCGTACCTGAAATTCCAAATCCTTCCTTCGGTTATTAGCGTAGCTCTTCTGCCTACTTTGAGCTACTTTAATGTGGTTTTGGATTAGCTTTACCATTTCCATTGTTTCCTCCACCAGTTCTGGGCCTACAAGTTTTCTTTCACCAACTTCATCCCAACAGGTCGGTGTGCGACATCTCTTTACATATAACGCTTCATATGTTGCCATCCGAATACTTGAATGGAAGCTATTTTTATAGGAAAATTCTACCGGAGTAAAATATTGATCCCACGTACCCTAAAAGTCAAGTGAGCTAGATCTCAACATGTCTTCTAAGGTTTGAATAGTCTGTTTTGATTGTCCATCTATTTTAGGGTGATAGGCAGTGCTCAAATGAAGTTCAGTATCCAAGGCCTTCTGAAGAATCTTCTATAATATTGAAGTAAAATGAGGATCACGATCAGAAACAATTGATTGGGGTACTCCATGAAGTCTCACAACTTCATTAATATATAGTCTTGCTAGACGTTCTAGTGGTAGATCCTCTCTTATAGCAGGAAAATCTGGTGACTTGGTAAGACGATGAATGATAACCCATATTGCATCGTTCCGTCTAGGAGTCTTTCGTAGTCCCATGACAAAGTCCATTGTGATATTATCCCATTTCCACTCAGGTATGGGAAGAGGTTTCATGACTCCTCCAGGCTATTTCCTTCTAGCTTTCACTTATTTAAAAACCATACATCTTGACACAAAATCAGTAATCTCCCTCTTCATGTTGTCCCACCAAAAATGTTCCTTCAAATATCTATACATTTTGGTGCTCCCATGGTGTATATAGAAATTGGAACTATGAGCATTGTCCAACAATTCCCATTTTAGATCAGGTATATCGGGAATAGAAATTCTCTTCCTAAATTTCAAAATTCCATCTTCACACACAAATTCACTCAATCCCCCATCATTCACAGCTTTAATCTTCTATGCAAATTCTTTTTCATTGGTCTGAGAACTCTTAATCATTCTTATAAATATGGTTTGGCAACCATTTAAAAAAGAATTAATGTTTCACCTTCCATGGTTATTCCCATGTCCATATTCACTAGATCCATGAAAATTGGATCCCTTTCAATTCTCATATTGTTCAAAACTCCATGATCTTTTCTGCTCAAAGCATCTTCCACCTTATTTGCCTTCCCTGGGTGGTAGTGTATTGTGCAATCATAATCCATGAGTAATTCAATCCATCTCCTTTGCCTCATGTTGAGTTCATTTTGTGAGAAAATATACTTCAAACTCTTGTGATCAGTATAAATCTAACATTTTTCACCATAGAGGTAGTGTATCCATATCTTCAAAGAAAATATCACAGCTGCTAACTCGAGATCATGAGTAGGATAGTTTTTCTCATGAATTTTCAATTGTCTTGATGCATAGGAAATAACCCTATCATTCTGCATAAGGACACAACCAAGTCATTTCATCAATGAATCACTATAAATAACAAATCCATCATTCCTCGATGGAAGAGTCAATATAGGATCATTGACTAATCATCTCTTCAATTCATTGAAATATTATTCAAACTCTTTTGTCCAAACAAATTAAACCCCTTTACGTGTGAGCTTTGTTGATGGGTTAGCCAACCGGGAAAAATTCTGGATGAAACGTCAATAATAACATTATAAACAAATAAAACTGCATACCTCAGTTATACTCATCGGTCCATACCATTCATGGACTGCCTTGGTCTTAGAAGGATCAACATAGACTCCATCTTTAGAGACAATATGTCCAAGAAAATAAATCTCTTGAAGCCAGAATTCACACTTGCTAAACTTCCCATATAATTCATGTCTTCTCAGAGTTTTTAGGATAATGCGCAAGTGATTTTAATGATCTTCATAGATTTTGGAGTATACAATGATACCATTAATAAATACCACCACTTAATCATCGAGATATTCCTTGAAAACTTTGTTCCTTAGATCCATGAATACAGAGGGTGCATTAGTCAATCCAAAAGGCATTACTATAATCTCGTATTGCATGTACCTAGTTCTAAATGCTATCTTTGGAATGTCTTATTTCTTCACACACAACTGATGGTATCCAGATCGAAGGCCAGTCTTTGAAAATTATTATGCTCAATGCATTTGGTCAAATAAATTATCAATGCGAGGTAGGGGATACTTGTTCTTTATTTTTATAGCATTTATTTCCCTATAATTGATACATAACCTCATAGATCCATCTTTCTTATTAACAAATAGGAAAGGCGCTCCATATGGAGAAACTCTAGGGCGAATAAATCCTTTATTACTCAATTACTCTAGTTGTTTCTTCAGTTCAACTATTTCCATAGTGTCCATTCTATAAGGGGTCATCGATATAGACCATGAACCATGAATTAAATCAATAGAAAACTCAATTTCTCATTCTGGAGGATGTCCAGGTAAATATTCTGGAAACACATCAACATATTATCACAGAATTGGTACATCCTCTATTTGAACATTCCTTTCCTCACCCACAGTCATTTCATTCTCTTCCTCCCCCATAATTTAATTTAGTTGATCTACTGGGGTTGGATCTAGGTAAAAATTAGGTGGTGACGATTCTGCTCTAATGATAGGGTGTTCCTTATCATCATCATAAAAAATCATAACCTCCTTCTTCTTACAATAATTTTTTTCATCATGGTCTGAAATCCAATCCATACCGAGGATTATATCAAATTCAATCATAGGTATGACTATGATATCCATAGATAAAAAAAATTATGCGCTCTAATGGGGACGGATTCACAAAACAATGTTGCAATGATTCTTCCCTTAAGAGTTTTAACTAACAACTCCCTTGTTAAATAAAATTGGAAATATCTAATTTTCTTAGAAAACTGGGAAGATATGAAACAATGCGATGATCCAGAATCAAATAATGAATTTTCTAAACTTGAGGAAACCATTAAATTACCTGCCACCACATCTTTCAGAGCTTCTACCTCCGCAGTAGTAATAGCATAAGCTTGGCCTTGATCCCTTGGTCTTTTTTGAGGTATGTTCCCCTGACACTTAGGACATTCATTTGAACAATGTCCCATCTCCCTACAATTGTCGCACTATACATCGGTAGCTTCCTTCTTCCCCTTGCAATCACGAGCTTGGTGGCTTTTCTCACCACACTTGTAACAGACTCGCATTCCTTTTAAGCAAGTACCGGGGTGTTTCTTCCCACATTTACTAGAGGATGGATATTCATATTTTCCATTATAATCTTTATTTCAATTCCCAGAGTGATCAGTAGATCTCCTCTTCTCCTGCATTACTTTAAAATCATAAGACTTAGAGAATTCTATTTCTGTCTTGATAAAACTAGAGATAATATCTTTGTACAACGAGAAGGTTTGTGAGACTAATGCTCGATGTAGAAATGGTTTTATCCCATCAAAGAAACGATCAATATTACTTCTTGGGTTACGTATATAATCTGAAGTATACCTCTCTGACCTTGTAAAGTTAGCCTCATACTTTACGACATTCTCATCCTCCTTTTTCTTCAGACTCAAAAATTGCCTTTCCAAATCTTCTCGATGGTCACTTGGAAAGTATTTTTCTAAGAAAATCTCTTTGAACTCCCTCCATTCCATATTTGATACTTCATAATCTTCCTTTGTGTTTTTTATCAATGACCACCATTGATCAACATCTCTAGTGAGGTGATAAACTTCCATTATAACTTTTTCCCTTTCACTACTCCCCAAAGCCTAAAATATTTTCTCTAGGGAATTTATCCCTTTCTCAACTACTAAGGGATTTGTACACCCATTGAATGTTGGTGGTTCTTTCCTCATGAAGCGATCTAGCATTGATCCTCCATGCTGTGGATCAGGGTGATCCATATGGGTAAGGTTATTGTTCATAACATGAGTGAGTTGTCCCATTATGGTGATTAGCTGATCAGCACCAGTTGCATCACCAGCTCCATTATAATTATCTTGAGTATGAGGTCAATCCCTACATCGAGTTCAGGCATTAATACGGTTTCCATTTCTTCCTCTAGGTTCCATTTCTAAAAAATGGCATAAACTATATCAGTTTATAAATCAAAATACATAATTCCATACTTGTAAAACACTTAACATAAATTGAAATATTTATGGATATAATCCATAATCATAAAAAAAATGTTTTCTTTGAGGAAGTATATACTCATAAACCCTTCATAATGGTTTTAAATGAAATTGATAATTACCATAAGCATATCCCTAGGGAGTGTCGTAACCTAGAGGGCAGCAAGGCCCATTGTTGTGCACCAGTTCCCGTTCGATTCTAGCTCAAAGTAGTGTTTTCTGGTTGTACCCCTAGGTACATCTGTTCCAGAGCCGCCTATACTTTCTCATATCCAGACAGGGATATATTTCTGGGAAAACTCACAAAATCTCTACAATACCAAAAATCTAGGAAGTTCTTCTATACTAATCCTCAAATTCTATCTTAGGGCTACGTGCTCTAATCAGAGTTTATCTAAATCTAGCTTCCAAGGTTTGTACTAATCTTCCTCTGATACCAATTGTAACACCCCAACCCTAGTTACCCAGAGTTGGTGCATTATTACATAACATTTTCATGATCACAAAAGATCAAGTCTTGAAAGACCGATTAGTTTAGTAGCCTCAGAATCACTAGATACATTCATGATGTTTACATTACATCATAAAATGAAAACTACAACAACATAGTCTCCTTATTCCACACTCATATCCCCTCATACTATCCCTACAGGTCATTCATAAAATACTTCTTCACATCCTGGAAAAAATTAAACATAGAAAGGGGTGAGCTCAGATTCCCAGTAAGGATAACAATATTGTGGAAACATTCATAAATAAGAATAAACATTTAAGGAAATGTATAACTAAAAAAGCCTATTAAACATGAACATCATCATAATATGGAATAAATAAAATGAAATAATGTCATTTACTTATTCACATAGATATTCTACTAGTTGAATAATCACATGTCATATCAACAACCACTTTCCTAATGTTGGAATGCATAATTCCAGACTATCATAACCACATAGTCAAGGCCTTGTGACAAGAATAGAAATAAAAATTTTCAATTCCTTGTTCCAAGACACTAGATTTTCTCATTAGACCTACCGATTCATCGAGGAGCTATAGCAGGCTCTACCCATCACTTACTAAGTCCTATGCATTCCTCATATGAACAGGTTTAAACATAACATAAACATTATTATTAAAACTAGCATACGAAATGTTAGTACTTTATCCATAAACCATGAATGGTATAAAAATAATACATCCACAGTTAAACATATCACAAAATCTTCAATACAATATGGAATTTTTGTATCATAATAAATCACATTCAAATAATCTTAAAATCCATCAAAGGATGTTGACATAGATGAAATCAAAACAATTTGAGAGAAATATCTCTTTTTTTTAAATCATTTTAAAGTAACATAATTATAATATAAAAAATTTACATTTAAAATATTCTTATAATCTGGTAAGGTGACATTCGACGCTTTTTTAATGGTGTAAAATAGCCGCACCTGCTGTATAATTTAAAAAAGAAATTCTTACCTTAATTCTGTCGAAAAGGTTAAAAAGGACCTTGTTTGGAAAATGATAGAAAGATTCCTTTATAAAATTCTTATAAAAAGTCAACAAGGGTATAAATGACTTTAATACATAGTCTATAAAATATTAAGAATGATTTGATATACATTTTTAAGAAACATGGATGTGGATGATAAAAAGGTCCTAGTAGATAATTATGTATAAACAACCTTAGATAATGAAGAGATTGTGAAATAAACCATACTGTGTACTTTTCCTTGGTAGAGGGTAGGTAAACCTCCTGTATAATGGGGAAATAATTGTTATTATATTATACAATAATCATTTAAATTAATATGATATCATATATGATCTTTTAACATTGCTTTGTAAATAATATTTTAGTATTATCGTTGTTTTGGGTGTTAACATACTCGTTTTATTTTATATGTTTTGTTAAATAAGCCAAGTTTTTTACGTATAGGTTTTATCTTATTCATATCCAGAATGATATTGAGTCCTTAATCATTAGTTTTAATCATTAAATAAGAATTAGTCTTGAATGGATACGATGGGGAATGAATCTCATCGCGTTCGTGGAGACGGTAGTCCGTACGTACGCACGAGCGACAATACCATTATTTTGATATTAAAATAATATATAATATGATAGTATAACATATATAAAGAATAATTAACATGATATATTTATTATTTACATGAGTTACACATCATTATTATACCCATACAAATAATAATTTATTCAATAACAACTACACCAGGACGTGGAGACGGTAAGTCGTACATACGCACGTATAGTGACATGTCCTTAAAAGGATGGATAGAATATTGAATATAGATGTACCATATTTATAATAACATCATAGTATATTGAAGATACTGGATTTTTTATTTTAGAATGGGAATAACAGATAATGAATAAGTTGAAGAATAAAGGAACTTGAAAGAGGGTGGTGAGAACGTTACCTCTTCTTCGGGTTCTTCCTTTTGATTTGATCAAAAGGGCTCCTTAGGTTGGCTTTCTGATCAAAATAAGTCCTCTAGGTTGAAGTTATGGAAGTCAAGAGGGTATTTTTGTAGGTATTGGCCGAGACAAAAGGCATTCAAGGTATGAATTTGAGATAACGCGGAGTGCCCTTTTATAAGAGGAGTGAGGGGCATCTTAGGAAAAACATAAAATTTTATTTTATAATAAATTAATATTCAGTTTATAATGTCTCCAATGTTGATTATTCAAAAATTAAGGTGGTAATGGATCAAAATCCTTTCAACCGAGAGATTTTATACAGGTTTGGGTTACTATATTGATCTTATCTTTTATTTTTAACTCTTTGTTAATTAGTTTGACATTTACCATGTCTCTTTGTATTTTTATATTGTATAGTTAACAAAATTACTATATACTTCCAAGAGACCCCCAAGTGGTATATTAATGATACTACTGTAATTATATAAGTCTTTTGTCTAAACCTTAGATTTTTAGGAAAAGAATATCAATTAATAATATAATATCTTTTTTAAAAACTCTTTTATGTCAATTTTGACACTATTTGGGTATTTTGTTTAAGATAAATTCATAAAAGCCTAATTAATTTGAAAAAAAATTATATAAAAAATAATAATATGTCATATTAACCTATAAAATTAGTGGAATTCATTAAATGTCTCAAATTACATTTTTTTGATATTTATAATATCAATTATTTTAATATTTCATTAATTAGGTTATTAGTGCATCGCCATTGTGTCATAAATCAATTAAATTATTTAATGTCTAAAAATTATAAATAATATACCATTACGTATGAAATCATTTTAGCTTTATAATGAATATTTATGATCTAATTTTTATTATGTATAACCCGATATTAAAAATGTTTTAGTTATTAATCTTTGATTTTAACTCTTTTAACTCTTCTTTGAATTAAATAATAATAAATGTCCTAATATAATCCAAGTGGACCTAACTGATAATATTTTATTCCTAACGTTTTTTTTGGTAGAGATACACTTGTACAAAAGAATTAGTGCATGTTTTAGTGTAATATTAATATCATTTTTACCCTTAATTGCCCTATTTACTTTTAACCGTGGTAAATAAAACTAAAACGTTACTATTCACCAAAAATTATTTTTATCTTATTGAACCGTATTTTACTCACTAATATTAACTGTGTCTCTTGGATTTTAGAAATTCCACTCACAGAAGTGGTAAAATTATGTTTTTTGTAAATTTCTAAATTCTCCTAGGAGGTGGGTAAAAGACGGTGAAAAGTCCCATAAAATTTTTATATATCTAAAATTATTCTCAACTAACTCCAATGAATTAAATTGAACTTATATAGGTATTTTTATACATTATGACCATAATTAAATTTAAATAAAATAAATAATTATTTAAATAAAAATTCGGTTTTAAACTATAACTCAGTGTTTTTTCACTATTCATCAAAAATTGAATGTTTTCAGAAAAATACCAAAAATTCACCCTATGTTAATTTCGATATTCCAAATCCAAAAATGAAGTACATTCTGAAAGATAAAATTTATAAAATTTCAAAAAAAAATTACTATTCCTTACGGTTAGTTTGATTGGTTGTGGTGTGCGTTAGACCTTGAAGTTGCATACAACACACGGTATTGTATTATTCAAAGAGAAGCATACCGTGGAAGCATGGGGTGTTACATTCTCCCCTCCTTCAAATAATTTTGTCCTTGAAATTTCTAGAATACTACCGCAGGAAAAGACTCGGGTGATTCTTCATCATAAGTTCCTCGGGTTCCCACATTGCCACTTCCATCTTATGGTTTATCCATAGAACTTGTACCAGATGAGTTGTCATGTTTCTCAGCACTTGTTCTCTAGTATCAAGAATCCTGATGGGCTCTTCGCAATAAGACATATCATGTTACAGTTCTAATTCTTAATGGGTGAGTACATGCGTTGGGTCAGGCATGTATTTTCACAATAGTGATACGTGGAATACATCATGAACTTTGGAGAGATTTGGCGGCATTGCCAAACGGTAAGCTACAGCACCAATTAGTTCTAGAATTTCGAAAGGTCCGATGTACCTGGGACTCAATTAACCCTTCTTACCAAAACTTATAACTCCCATCCATGGATATACCTTCAAGAAAACATGATCTCTTACCTGAAATTCCAAATCCGTCTTTCGGTTATCGGCATAGATCTTCTGCCTACTTTGAGCAACGTTGATGTGGTTTTGGATTACCATTACCTTTTTTGTTGTTTCATCCACTAGTTCTGGGCCTACAAATTTTCTTTCACCAACTTCATCCCAATAGGTTGGTGTGCGACATCTCCTTCCATATAAAGCTTCATATGGTGCCATCCGAATACTTGAATAGAAGCTATTTTTATAGGAAAATTCTACCAGAGGTAAAATATTGATCCTACATACCCTGAAAGTCATGTGAGCAAGATCTCAACATGTATTCTAAGGTTTTAATAGTCCGTTATGATTTTCCAACTATTTGAGGGTGGTAGGCAGTGCTCAAACAAAGATCAGTATCTGTGGCCTTCTAAAGACTCTTCCAGATTCTTGAAGTAAAATAGGGATCACGATCAGAAACAATCGATTCAGGTACTCCATGAAGTCTTGCAACTTCATTAATATATAGTATTTCTAGACGTTTCAGTGGCAGATCTTCTCTTATAGTAAGAAAATGTGCTGAATTGGTAAGACGATCAACAATAACCCATATTGAATCATTCCTTCTAGGAGTCTTTGGTAGTCCAATGACAAAGTCCATCGTTATATTATCTCATTTCCACTCAGGTATGAGAAGCGGTTGCATGACTCCTCCAGGCTGTTGCCTTCCATCTTTCACTTGTTCACAAACCATACATCTTGACACAAAATCAGAAATTTTCTTCTTCATATTGTCCCACCAAAAATGTTCCTTCAAATCTATTTACATTTTGGTGCTACTAGGGTGTATAAAGAAATTGGAAATATGAGCATCATCCAAAAATTCCATTTTTAGATCAGGTATATCGGGAACACAAAGTCCCTTCACAGATTTCAAAATTCCATCTTCATACACAAAGTCACTCAATCTCCCATCATTCATAGCTTTAATCTTATTTTGAAATTCCTCATCATTGTTCTGAGAACTCTTAATCCTTTCTTATAAATATGGTTTGGTAACCATTTGAAAAAGAATTGATTATTCACCTTCCATGGTTATTCCCATGTCCATCTTCACTAGATCCATGAAAATTGGAACACTTTCAATTCTCATATTGTTCAAAACTCCTTGATCTTTTCTGCTCAAAGCATCTGCCTCCTTGTTTGCCTCCCCCGGGTGGTAGTGTATCGTGCAATCATAATCCTTGAGTAATTCAAGTCATCTCCTTTTCCACATGTTGAGTTATTTTTGTGAGAAAATATACTTCAAAATCTTGTGATCAGTATAAATATCACATTTTTCACCATAGAGGTAGTGTATCCATATTTGCAAAGAAAATATCACTACTTATAACTCAAGATCATGAGTATGATGGTTTTTCTCATGAATTTTCAACTATCGTGATGCATAGGCAATAACCCTATCATTCTGCATAAGGACACAACCAAGTCCTTTCTTCGATGCATCACTGTAAATAACTAACCCATCATTCCCCGATGGTAGATTCAATATAGGAGCATTGACTAATATTCTCTTCAGTTCTTCAAAAAATTCATCAAACTCATTTTTCCAATCAAATTTAACCCCATTACGTGTGAGATTTGTTAATGGGTTAGACAACCGCGAAAAGTTCTAGATGACATGTCGATAATAACCTGCTAAACCAATAAAACCCTGTACCTCAGTTATACTCGTTGATACAGGAAATTCTTGGATTTCCTTGGTCTTAGTAGGACCAATAGAGATTCCATCTTTAGAGACAATATGGCCAGGAAAAGAAATCTCATGAAGCCATAATTCACACTTGCTAAACATTCCACATAATTCATGTCTTTTCAGAGTATTCAGGATAATGCTCAAGGGATTTTCATGATTTTCATAGATTTTGGAGTATACTAAGATATCATCAATATGTACCACCACAAAATCATCGAGATATTCCTTGATAACTCTCATCATTAGACCCATGAATAAAGAGGGTGCATTAGTCAATCCAAAAGGCATTATTGTAAACTCCTAATGCCCATAACTACTTCGAAATGTTGTCTTTGGAATTACTTCCTTCTTCACACACAACTGATGGAATCCAGATCGAAGGTCAATCTTTGAAAATTGTTGAGCTCCATGTAGTTGGTCAAATAAATCATCAATGCGAGCTAGGGGATACTTGTGCTTTATTTTATAGAATTGATTTCCCTATAGTCGATACATAACCTCATAGATCCATCATTCTACATAAAAAAGGACAGGGGATCCCCATGGAGAAACAATAGGGAGAAAAAATCCCTTATTACTCAATTCCTCTAGTTGTTTCTTTATTTCAACTAATTCCACATCGGCCAATCAATAAGGGGTCTTCGATATAGGGCTTGAACAAGGAATAAAATCAAGGGAAACTCAATTTCTCATTCTGGATGATGTGCATGTAAATATTCTGGAAACACATCAACATATTCTCTCACAATTGGTACATCCACTATTTGAACATCCCTTTCCTCACCCACTGTAATTTCATTCACTTCCTCCCCAATAATTGAATTTATTTGATCTACTAGGGTTGGATATAGGTAAGAATTAGGTGGTGATGATTCTTCTCTAAAGATATGGTGTTCGTTATCATCATCATCAAAAATCGTAACCTCCTTCTTCTTACAATTAATTTTTGCATCATGGTCTAAAAGACAATCCATACCGAGGATTATATCAAATTCAATCATAGGTATTATGATGAGATCCAAAGATAAATAACATTTATGAGCTCTAATGAGGACTGATTCACAAAACATTGTTTCAATGATACTTCCCATATGAGTTTTAACTGACAACACCCTTGTTAAATCAAATTGAAAATATCTAATTTTCTTAGCAAACTATGAAGATATGAAATAATGCAATGATCGAGAATCAAATAATTCATTTTCTAAACTTGAGGAAACCATTAAATTACCTACCACCACATCTTTCGGAGCTTCTAACTCAGCAGTAGTGATAGCTTAAGCTTGACCTTTATCCCTTTCCCTTTTCTGAGGTAAGTTCCCCTGACGCTTAGGACATTCATTTGCATAATTTCCCATCTCCATAAAATTGTAGCATTGGACATCGGTAGCTTCCTTCTTCCCCTTGCAATCACAAGCTTGGTGGAATTTTTCACCACACTTATAACATAATCCCATTCCTTTTAAGAAAGTACCAGGGTGTTTCTTCCCACATTTACTATAGGATGGATATTCAAATTTTCCATACTTCCCTTATTTCCATTCCCTGAGTGATCAGCAGATCTCTTCTTCTCCTGCTTTGCTTTAAAGTCATAAGACTTAGAGAATTCTTTTCGATCTTGATAGAACATGAGACAATATCTTCGTAACACGAGAAGGTTTGTGAGACTAATTCTTGACGGATAAATGGTTTTAACCTATCAAAGAAACGATCAATCTTACTTATTGGGTTACATATATAATTTGCAACATACCTCACTAACCTTGTAAAGTTATCCTCAAACTTTGTGACATTCTCATCCTCCTTTTGCCTCAGACTGAGAAATTTTCTTTCCATATCTGCACGATGGTCACGAGGAAAGTATTTTTCTAAGAAAATCTCTTTGAACTCCCTCCATTCCAAATTTGATACTTTATCATCTTCCTTTGTGTTTTGTATTAATTACCACCATTAATCAGCATCTCCAGTGAGGAAATAAATTTCCATGATAAATTTTTCCCTTTCACTACTCCCCAAGGCCTGAAATATTTTCTCTAGGGAATTTATCCATTGCTCGGCTACTAAGGGATTTGTACACCCATTTAATGTTAGTGGTTGTTGAATCATGAATCGATCTAACACTGATCCTCCACGTTGTGGATTAGTTTGTTCCATATGGTTAAGGTTATTGTTTATAACCTGAGTGAGTTGTCCCAGTATGGTGATTAGCTGATCAGCACTAGTTGCATCACCAGCTCCACTATAATTTTCTAGAGTAGGAGGTAAATCCTTACATGGAGTGCATGCATTGATATGGTTTCCATTTCTTCCACTAGGTTCCATTTATAAAAATGGCATAAATAAATCAGTTTATGAATCAAAATACATAATTCCACACTTGTAAAACATTTAACATATATTGAAATATTTATGGATATAATCCATAATCATAAAAAAATGTTTTCTTTGAGGAATTATAAACTCATTAACCCTTCATAATGGTTTGTAAAGAAAATGAGAATTATCCTAAGCATATCCCTGTGAGTGTCGTAACCAAGAGTGCAGCAAGGCCCGTTGTCGTGCACCAGTTCTCGTTCGAGTCTAGCTCAAATAATTGTTTTCAGGTTTTACCCCTAGGTACATCTGTTCCAGAGCCGCCTCTACCTTCTCAAATCTAGAAAGGGATATATTTCTCGGAAAACTCACAAAATCTCTACAATACCAAAATTCTTGGAAGTTCATCTATACTAATCCTCAAATTCTATCTTAGGGTTGTGTGTTCTAATTAGAGTTTATCTAAATCTAGCTTCCATGGTTTGTACTAAACATCCTCTGATACCAACTGTAATGCCCCGACCCCAGTTACCCAGAGTCGGTGCATTATTACATAACATTGGCATGATCACAAAAGATCATGTCTCGAAAGGAAGATTAGTTTAGTTTCCTTAGAATTACTAGATACATTCATAAAGCTTACATTACATCATAAAATTAAAACTACAACAACATAGTATCCATAGTCCATACTCATATCCCCTCATAATATCCCTGCAGGTCATTCATAAAATACTTCTTCACATACTGGGAAAAATAAAACATATAAAGGGGTGAGATCAGATGCCCATAAAGGATAACAATATAGCAGAAAATTTCATAAATAAGCATTAACATTTAAGACAATGTATAACTAAAACAAAAGCCTTTTAAACTTGAACTTCATTATAATATGGCAGAAATTAAATGAAATAATTCCATTTAGTTGTTCACATGGATATTCTTCTAGTCTAATAATCACATATAATATCAATAACCACTATCCTAATGATGGAATGCATAATGTCAGACTATCATAACCACATAGTCAAGGCCTTGTGCCAAGACTACAAATAAGATTTTTTCAAGGCCTTGTGCCAAGACACTAGTTTGTCTCATGAGACCTACCGATGCATCTAGGAGCTATACCAGGCTCCACCCGTCAATTACTAATTCCTATGAATTCCTCATATGAACAAGTTTAATCATAACATAAACATTCATATTAAATCTAGCATGCGAAATGTCAATACTTTATCCACAAACCATGAATTATATAAAAATAACACATCCACAGTCAAACATATCACAAAACCTTCAATACAATATGGAAGATTTTTATAATAATAAATCAGATTCAAGTAAGCTTAAAATCCATCAAAGGATTTTGACATAGATGAAATCAAAAATATTTTAGACAAATATCACTTTTTATTAAATCATTTAAAAGAAACATAATTATAAAATAAAAAAATTACGTTGAAAATATTCTTATAAGCATGTAAGGAAATATTCTATGATTTTATAATGGCTTAAAACAGCCGCACCCACCGTATAAGTTAAAAAAGACATTCTTACCTTAATTATGTCAAAAAGGTTAAAAAGTACCCTGTTTGGGAAACGACAAAAAGATTCCTTTATAAACTTCTTATAAAAAGTCAAAAAGGGTATAAATGACTTTAACCCATAGTCTGTAAATTAGTAATAATGATTTGAAAAATATTTTTAAGAAACATGGATGTGGATGATAAAAAGGTCCCAGTATATAATTATATATAAACAACCTCGGATAATGAAGAGATTTTGAAATAAACCCTTAACTTGTACTTTTCCTTGGTCAAGGGTACGTTAACCTCCTATATAATGGTGAAGTAATTGTTAATAAATTATACAAGAATAATTTAAATTAATATGATGTCATATATGATATTTTAACATTTCTTTGTTAATAATATCTTAGTATTATCGTTGTTTCGGGTGTTAACTTACTCGTTTTCTTGTATATTTTTGTTACATAAGCCATGTTTTTTATGTATAGGTTGTATCTTATTCACATAAAGAATTATATCATGTCCTTAAACATTATTTTTAATCATTAAATGAGAATTAGTATTGAATGGATACGATGGGGAGTGAATCTCATCGCGTTCATGCAAACGGTAGTCCGTACGTACGCACGAGCGACAATACCAATATTTTGATATTAAAATAATATATAATTTGATGGTATATCATATATACATAATCATTATCTTGTTATATTTATTATTTAGATGAATTACACATCATTATTATACCCATACAAATAATAATTTATTGAATAATAATTACACCACGACGTGGAGACGGTAAGTCATACGTACGCACGTATGGTGACATGTCATTAAAGGGATGGATAGAATATTGAATATGGTTGTACCATATTTATAATAACATCACAGTATATATAAGATACTGGAGTTTTTATTTTTGAATGGGAATATCAAATAAAGAAGATGTTGAAGAAGAAAGGAACTTGAAAGAGGGTGGTGAAAACATTACCTCTTTTCGGGTTATTCCTTTTTATTTGATCAAAAGGGCTCTATAGGTTGGATTTCTGATCAAACTAATGCCTCAAGGATGAAGTGAGGTGAGTTTATAGTATACTTTTGAAGGGATTGGATAATCCAAAAGGCTATGAAGGTATGAATTTGAGGGAAAGGGGAGTTCCCTTTTATAAGAGGGGTGACATGCACCTTAAGAAAAACATAAAATATTATTTTATAATAAATTAATATTCAGTTTCTAATGGCTCAAAAGTGGATTATTAAACCTTTGAGGTGGGGATGGGTCTAAATAAATTCATCCAACAGATTTTAGATAGTTTTGGGTAAATATATTAACCATATATTTTAGTTTTAGCTCTTAGTTAATTAGTTTGACATCTACCTTGTCTCTTTGTATTTTTATATTATATAGTTAATAAAATTACTATATACTTCCAAGAGACCCCAAAGTGGTCCATTTATGACACTACTATCATTATATAAGTCTTTTGGCCGAACATTAGATTTTTAAGAATATAATTTCAATTAATAATATAATATTTGTTTTAAAAACTCTTTTATGTCAATTTTGACACTCTTGGGGTATTTTGTTTATGATAAATTCGTAACAGCCTTATTACTTGGAAGAAAATTTATATAAACAATAATAGTATGTCATATTAACCTATAAAATTACTGGTATTCATAAAAAGTCTCAAATTACATTTATTTGGATATTTATAATATGAATTATTTTTATATGTCATTAATTAGGTAATTACTACATCACCATTGTGACATAAATAAATTAAATTATTTAACGTCTAAAAATTATAAACAAAATACCATTATGTAGGAAATATTTTTATATTTATTATGAATATTTATATTAAAATATATCTTATTTATAACCCTATATTAAAAATGTTTTAGTTATTAAAATTTGATTTTAACTCTTTTAACTCTTCTTTGAATTAAATAATAATAAATGTCCTAATCTAATCCAAGTAGACCTAAATGATAATATTTTATTCCTAAGATTTTTTTTGGTCGAGATAAACTTGTCTAATAGAATTATTACATGTGTTTGGGTAATATTAATATCATTTTTACCCTTAATTACCCTATTTACTTTTAATCGTGGTAAATAAAAATAAAAAGTTACTATTCACAAATATATTTTTATCTTATTGAACCAAATATTACTCATTTATATTAACCGTGTCTCGCAAGATTTCTAAATTCCACTCAAAGAAGTGGTAAAATCAAGTTTTATATGAATTTTCAAATTCTCCTAGGTGGTGGGTAAAACACGGTGAAAAGTTCAATAAAATTTTTATATATCTAAAATTATTCTAAACTAACTCCAATGATTTACATTGAACCTATATAGGTATTATGTATCCATTTTTACCTTAATTAAATTTTAATAAAATAAATAATTATTTAAATAATAATTCGGTTTTAAACTATAACTCTGTGTTTTTTCACTATTCATCAAATATTGAATGTTTTCCGAAAAATACCAAAAAATCACCCAAAGCTAATTTCAATATTCCGAATGCAAAAATGAAGTCCATTTTGAAAGATAAAATTTATAAAATTTCAAAAAGTGGGTATTACTATTCATAACGGCTAGTTTGATTGGTTATGGTGTGCGTTAGAACTCGAAGTTGCGTACAACACACGCTACTGTATTATTCAAAGAGAAGCATATCATGGAAGCTTGGGGTGTTAAATAACTAGATATTTTCTTAATAAAACTCCTTATGAATTGAGTAATGGCTGAAAACCTAAATTTTCTTACTTCAGATTATTTGGATTCAATGTATTCATATTGAATACTAAATATAATTTAAATAAATTTTCACCCAAATATGATGAAGGAATCTTTCTAGGTTATTCCACTAATTTTAAGGACTATAGAGTCTTTAAATATACTCTTGTACTATTGAAGAAATAGTGCATGTAAAATATGATATAACTAATCCTTTTGTTTTTAAACAACCCCTACCAACATCAACAGATGTGTTTTCGCAAACTGATTATCAACCTTTTCTTGAAAACTCTTCTAAAAAGGGTAATACTCAAGAAGATGTTTATAAAACATTTACCCCAGAAGACTTTCTAAAATATATTTATGAATAGGTTTTACAGAACCCAAATCAAGTATTTCTTTGAAATCATCCTATTAATAATATCATTGGTCATGTAAATAAACCTGTAAGTTCTAGAAATTAATTTAAAAATGAAATAGAAAATCTTGTTGTTATATCTCAATTTTAACCTAAAACTTATAATGATCCCTTAGGTGATGAATATTGGATTAAAGAAATGAAAAATAAACTAAATGAATTTGAAATGAATTAAGTCTGGAACTTGTTTCAATGACCTAAATAAACAACTGTAATTTGTGTAAAATGGGTTTTTAGAAAAAAAAAATGTGATGAAAATGGAGTCATCATAAGAAATAAAGAAATACATGTTTCTAAAGGCTATAATCAACAAGAGGGAGTAGACTATGATGAAACATATAATTTGATAGCAAGAACTGAATTTATTTGTATTCTATTAGCCTTTATAGCATTCATTAACTTTAATCCTTTTCAAATGGATATAAAATGTTCTTTTCTTAATGGTTTTGTAAACGAAAAAAAAAATTAGAACAACCTCTTGGTTTTGAAGATTCAAAACATACTGATCAGGTTTTTTGAAAAACCTAAGAATTGTATGTCCTAAAAATAGACCTTAGAGCTTGGTATGATAGACATATAGGATTTATTTGATGAAAAAATTATGAAAAAGGTATTGTTGATCCATCTCATTTTATAAAAAAGGAATAAAATGTTTTGAGTTTTCAATTCTATGTTGATGGCATTATATTTGGATCAACTCATCAATCCTTAACTAATTCTTTTGTTAATACTTTTAAATTTTAAATTGAAATTAGTATGATGTGTGAGGTAACATTCTTTTTTGGTTTTCAGATCTCTCAATATCCATAAGGAACTCATATATCACAACATAAGTATATCAAAGAATTACTTAAAATGTATGGATATGACAACACGAAAAAGTTTAAGTACTCCAATATATACCTCAAATACACTTGATCTTGATTAAGTTAGCAAAACAATAGATCAAGCATCTTTTAGAGGTATGATGGAAAAGTTTTTTAAACATGACATCTAGTTTTCCAGACATAATATTTTCAATATGATTATGTGGACGACATAAATCTAATCCAAAGGAACTATCAAAAAATCACCACATTAGAGTGGGTTATAATTTGACATTATAAGGGGTTTTAACAACTCCTAAAGATATTATCAAAGGTTGTAATGATGCACCACTAAGGTGCCCACCTACTATTACTTGTGGCGGGTATAAATAAGCATTGGTAAAATCATGATGACATTAGTGGTAGTTACATTAGATGGGGTTTAAACCCCCTCTAAAATGGACAAAAATTAACTAAAAATGGTTGCATTATTTGAAATTATAGATTAAACTGATACTAATTGACTGATTTAGGGGAGGCTCCAACCGCCCCTAATAGGGAGTCACTTTAGGGGTTGTTGTGGAAACTACCCCTAAATCATTTTTTCTACCTTATACTCACACCCCATCCCTCTACTCCCCATCCATCCCATACACTCCAACCCAGCCTCCCGCTACTCCCCAACTCTACCCCATCCATATCGTACACTCCCATACCCCGACTCCCTCCCATTCGTGCACTCCCCACCTTCCCACTTCTCCCTGTATCACCCCACCAACCCTCCCTCTTGTTCCCACATTAACCCTCCCCTCCCTCCCATTCAGTCGCATCAAATCACCCCTCCCTCTAGCCCCTGCCGAAATATATTTATAAAAAGCGTCAATATATGGGATTCAAACCCAGAACTGAGTCCAACCAATAGCTCTCATACACTCCATGGTAACCACTATAGAACTTTCATTTTTTTATAACTTACACATTAATATATTTATAAATATTGTATGGTTTATTATATTAAATTTTATTATTATAATATATTGAAATACATTTAAATAATAATATATATATATATATTATTTACTATATTTATCTATATATAAAATTATATATATTCAATATTATATATTTATATATCACCTAAATATATTACACAAGTATCTATATATATTGTATATATATATCTGTGTGTGTGTGTGTGTGTGTGTGTGTGTGTGTGTGTGTGTGTGTATGTGTGATAACAATAATATTATTAATTATTATTATTATTTTTACATCTATTTTTTAATCAATAAAAATTATTTGTTGGTTTTATAAAAACAAAACATTTATTTTATGATTTATAACAAACATATATTATATTAAATACATTTATATTATATTTTTATAAGATATATTTATATTATATATTTATATTATATATTTATATTATATATTTATATTATATATTTATATTATATATTTATATTATATATTTATATTATATATTTGCATTATATATTTATATTATATATTTATATTATATATTTTTATTTTATATATATTTTTTATATTTTTATTTTATATTTATATTATATATATTTATATTTTATATTTATATTATCTATTTATAATATATATTTATATTATATACTTATATTATATATTTATATTATATATTATATATTATATATTTATATTATATATTTATATTATATATTTATATTATATATTTATATCATATATTTATATCATAAATTTATATTATATATTTATATTATATATTTATATTATGTATTTATATAATATTATTTTTCTTTTATATTATAAATAATTAATATTATATGAAATACAATTTATACAAATAAATATATAATAATGTGCTTATTATTAATGTACAATTATCTTATTATATACATATAAATACAAGAAAATATAATTAAATACTATTAAATGAAATAATATAAATATTTTATATAACATGTTCATATAATGTATTTAAATACATTTATATATTGTGTTTTAATTATATATATATATATATTTGGAAGATTCTTTTTTTAAATAGTGGGGGTTTACAATTCCCTATAATCTATGAAATTAGAGGGAGGGGGGTTTTAACTCCCTCTAAGTTAAAGATGTTAGAGGGGGTTGTGAACCCCCTCTAATGTAAGGGAATTGAAGGGGTTTTGAACCCACATTAAAATATTTATAGGGGTCCATAAACCACTCTAATTTAAGACATTGAAGGGGGTTTTCAATGCCCCCTAATTTAAGATATTAGTGGGGGTTTAAAACCCCTCTAAAATTCAACCATATATTTATAAAATAATGATTAAAATTTTAGAAGAGTTTCAAAATCCCCTATAATTGAAAAAATTAGTATGGTCCATAACCCCGCCCCCATTAAATTTAATGATTGAAGAGTGTTGTACGTAACCCGTACTAATATTTAAAGTAAGTGAATTCAGAAGGGGGTTCACAAACCCCTCTAAATTCGATGATTAGTGGGGGTTATGTAGAACCCCCTATAATTATATAGAAAAAAAAATTAGAATGGGTTGTGAATAACCCCCTCTAAATAACCATATCTAATGTGGTGTTTTTTTGTAGTGAGGAATCTCATTTAAATGCGGTGAAAGGGTTTTTTCGCTAAGAATAGGGGACTATAGATTTAAGACTATTTTTTCGTCTAAAAATTATTTTAAAAAAATGTTTTTAGATGCTGACTTCGGTCATTGTGGAATGGATAGGAAATGTACATCTAGAACATTTCATTTCTTTGTAGATTAATTAGTTTCATGGTCATGCAAAAAACAACACTCGGTAGAACTCTCCACTATTGAAGCTGAATATGTAGTAGCTGGAAGTTGTTCTCAATTGGTGTGGATGCACCACACACTAACTAACTATGGAATGAGTTTTTCAAAAACTCCAATACTATATGATAATACAAGTGCAATTTCTCTTAGTCAAAACCATGCACATCACTCAGGTGAAAAACACATAGATATTACGCATAACTTTCATAGAATCATACACAAAAAGAAGGTATTATTTAATTATTCATCGAAACTCAGGAACAACATTCTTACATTTTCAGAAAACCATTATATTCTAATAGATTTGAAACCATTAAACCGAAACTAGGAATGATTACTATAAAGTAATCATTGAAAACCATTTCTTGTTTAAATAATCTCAATACATTTTGTTACTTATTTTCAAATTGGGAGTATACATTTTACTCTTTAGTTTTACATTTTTCATTTTTACATTTTTTGTTTTACATTTTTATCAGTTTTACATTTTAATCGGTTTAACTTTTATCTGTTTCACTTATTAGTTTAGCATTTTATCATTTCCAGATGTTAGTTTTTTTATTTATCAGTGTTACCCTTATTAGTTTTACATTCTCACAGGTATCAGTTTTTCATTTATCAGTTTCACTTTTATTAGTTTTACATGTTTATCAGTTTCACTTTAATCAGTATCAGTTTTATTTTTATCGGTTTTACATGTCTATCGGTTTCACTTTTATTGGTTCCACATTGTAATCGGTATCACCTTTATCGGTTTCATGATTCTTTTCATCGGTACTAGATTATCGATACTGGATTACCCCATTGATACTTTATTATTATTATTGGATTATTTCATTGGTACTAGATTATCAGTACCATCTAATTTGATTTTATCGGTTTTAGAATTATTCTCAGTTAAACAATTTTTTTTGTATTATTATAATAAGAACAATATACTAAAACCAATATATCTATCTTGATACTCCGACATATACAATTTATAAAACGTTATTTTGGTTGTTAAAATAGTTGTTTCTCAATTCATTCATTTAACTCCTAACCAGTTTTTGTCTGAATTTAATATTCATTTAATGAATACCTCAAGAGTTCGAAATCATTCTCAACCATTGGATCATTTATGATTAAATCCTAACCATCAATTTCTTTTTTAAATATCCTCTCTCAACCTATCCCACATTATACTCCTCTAATTTTCTCCATATTCTTGATTTTCTATAAATACCCAAAGTGGTTCATAATCATTTCTACCTCAGTTTTCACAATCAGAGATCTAATCATCGTTCATAACCAGGAAGATCCTCAGTGTTTGTGTTAGTATTTCATGTCTTAGTCAACTATTTCATCTCCAAAGGAAATTCCTGCAAAAGTTTAATCTTCCATGAGCTTTAGAGGTGAATGATTATTCACTAGAGACTTTTACAAGAATTTTTATTCATCTTTCAAAAGGATAAAAAATTTCCAAAGATGCAAATCAATTTGTTTTGAATGGCCGGATGGAGACAAATATTTTGCGTATCATGATGGGGTGTTACAATTTTATAAATCATTTCATACAGAAAAAGTTCTTAAGAATTATTTTATGATGTATGATTGGAAGTATACATCCTCTATAAAACAAGTAGATAAGTTTCTAGGTGTTCCGTATAAGGGTGATTTCTTATGTCCTCGTAAACTACCAGAATCTGATGGGACATTTTGTAAGAGTAAATATGAAGATTCAATTTTGAGATTTATGAGGAAAAAAAATGTTAATTCATTTATCTTGAGATAATAGACTCATAACCCTCTGGATTAATGGGTATTTAGTTCCAAGAATGGGTGACAAGGAAACATTGAATGTTTCATATGTATAGGAGATTTATTATTTGTTAAATATGAGGAAGTCTAATATGATGGGTTTTACCTTCTTGATGATTAAGAAGCTCAAATCCAGTGCTATAAAATCATAGTTGATCATGTTTTCCCCCATTATCTGTATGTTTCTGAAAGAATGTTTGACTTTATGCAATGCATCAATCAAGATAGATCTGACTTCCTTAAAATATCCCTTAATTTATAAGGACACGATAATGAGGCACATGTTATGATTCAATCTTGAATCAATTTTTTTTTAAAATATCCCGAAGCTATGAAAGAAAGGGAAGTAGTTTAAGGTAGTGTCAAACTTTCTAATCCATCAAAAACAACTTCAAGCAAAAGAATGGTAGTTAAGAATACAACACCCAAGGAATGAAAGAAATAAAAGGTTGTTTCTGATGAGGTTTTTGTGGTGTAGTGGAAGAAGACGGAATAAAGGAAATAAGGGGACCCACAATTTGGTTTTGATCCAGCTAATGGAATGTATTTGAAAACAAGATTGGTGGAATCTTTGAATGAATAAGAAAGGAAGAAGAGAATGAATAAAACAAAGGACCAAGCTATTGATATTGATAGTCTTCGGAGAAAATCTGACCAAGTGAAAACCAGTATTATAATAAGGGAGCCACTGGTTTAGACTTAGTTGGATCCAGTAGAGAAAGGAAAGTAGAATAAATCATCTAAAATATTGTCTACCCAATATCTAATTAATGAATATGATGAATAAGAAGAAGAATAAAAGGAGAACAAAATAAATTTTATGAAGAATAAAGGTAAGAGAAAGATGATTGTAACGAGAGAAATCACTCCACAGAATCCTCTAAAGTGTCATATTTTAATTTTCCATCTCCTAATCCTCATCCTTCCAAAAAAGTATCTTGAAAGGTGTCTTCTATGAATTTCATTCTAAAATTAGATAAAGAATAAGAAGATGAATAATCTAATAAAAATTAGAATCAGCCAGCTAAAATAATCGGTACAGAAACTCATTTCAGTGATCACCCAGAATGTACTAAAGATACATATTCTAAAAGGAAAATCACGGTGAAGGGAATTCAGTACAATGAACAAGTGTTGAATATATTGTAAAATTTGATACCTTTCATTTGAAAAGTTGAATCCCAGCTAAAAATCCTTTCAAATAGCTATAATGAAAGAACGAACTCTATCATGATTCTTATGGTTAGGTTTCTTAGCCATGAATCTAATTTCTGGATATTCATGGAACGTGCTACTGAGCACAGTAAGGCATGTAATAAATTTGATAATTAAGTTGTCATACAATGTTGATCATAGTCTTTTTAATAATCTAGACAAGTGGTATGAATTAGTAAATTGGGTAATTGATCTCAGTTATTTTTATAAAAATATTGTTGTTTATTTGAATGAAAAACAAGAAGTCTTTCAAAGACTAGGTACATCAAAAAGAATAAAATCTAAAGAGCGTGTTCATCTAAATTAACAAATTAAAGAATGAATGTAATGAGGTTTTTTTTCTATCAAAAAGAATTACAATTTTGGAGAAGGAATAAAGAGTTATAATCGAGGATGTCAATTCCCTATAATCCTGGATTAAATCTAAGGAAGCAGTCAATTGGTTTCTAGAAGGAAGACTCAGGAAATAAGAAATGTTTATTGCTGGATAGGATGAGAAGATGAAGGCTCCGTAAGAAACCCTTGAGAAACTGATAGAGGATAGAAAAGAGTTCAAGAAAATGATGCTTTTGATGTTAAATCTCGTGAAAAAAACATACGAAATAGTTATTTTGTGAAGTCTTGTTGTAATATTATTTTTTTTCATTCCAAGTAACATATATTATTTTGTACTCCATTTATCTAACCCATTATAGGATATGAATGTGTTCCCTTATTCTTTTTTAAATCATAATGGAAGAGAATAGTTTGGAAAAGAATAAATTAATGGATACCATATTAAGGGGAAGAACTCACATGTAAAAGTAAAGAGAATACATTCCCTGGTGATTTATTTTTAAAAAGGGGTTAATTAGTCTTATTCACCATTACTTTCAGAAGAGTTAATAAAATCATGGGGATATAAATATTTATTTTTTATTTTGATTTGTGGAATCCAAAAAAGGGGATATTTTTGGGTAAAAATATGTTTCGACTAACTCATTGATATTTTTTTTTTGTAAATAAAAAATTACTTCTTCTTTGTCGCGTATCTTGTTTTATAACATAACGAGATATGT
Organism: Viscum album; assembly: GCA_963277665.1. Classification (NCBI taxonomy): domain Eukaryota; kingdom Viridiplantae; phylum Streptophyta; class Magnoliopsida; order Santalales; family Viscaceae; genus Viscum; species Viscum album. The sequence continues at coordinate 1,883,983,543 of OY728121.1, forward strand.
TGTTTTACAACTGTAACCACATTTATCATAATCATGAATTGTGATTATTTCAAAAACACATATATTGTTTTAAAATTTTAATCAAGTATTTTTAATTCAATTGTAACCACACATGTTATTGCTCTACATCATAACCATCTACACTGTAATCATATTATGTTTTTCTTTAATCGTAATCACAGAGATTGTTTCACAATCATAACCATGTGTGATATCATCATAACCATGCATCATAGATATTTTATTTATAATATCATAATCATGCATCGTAACCAGATTATGAATGTTACCATAATCATGAATCATAACCAAATTATGTATGTTTTTGAAACCATGCATCGTAACCAGTTTACGTATTATACCGTAATCATGAATCATAAAAAGATTATGTATGTTATCGTAAACATGAATCGTAAACAGTTTATGAATTGTCTCATAATCATTTATTGAAACTGTTTTATGAAAAGTAACCATGATATTAATCGTAACAACCATATGAATCATAACCACTATATGCATTGTAACTGTATCATAATCACGATATGCATCGTAATCATAATATGCATTGTAACCATGTAATTTATTGTACTCATGTAATGCATTGAAGTCATTTTTTATTCCAATACCGCATACATATTTCATCTTACAAATTATTTAATACATATATACTTATTTCTTTCTAACTAAAATGATGTTTTTGAGATGGTTATATACAAATCAAAACGATGTAGTGTATTCTTCATGTTTTGACCATTCCAATGCCAAGTGTCCTAGGCCCTTTGATGTTTTCAGCGAAATATGACCATTGGAAGAAATATGACCATGGGAACCTAAGTCCTAAAAATAGTAGGTCATTTAAACTAGAATACACAACTTTTGAATCTTACAAGTTCTAGAGAGAGACATTGTGACTTCTCTTTTGTTTTGTGTGAAAGCCACGATGATACAGGATGTGAACGTCTTGTTCCAAATTCATGTATTTATATAACTTCTTTGTTTCTCCCTTGTGAATATGATCATTGAGATAATGATCAAGAGAATACAAAGGTAAGAATGTATTCTTCTGATCATCATATCGATGGATTTTTAGAATTTGAAATATAGAGGTGCCAATTACCTTTTCAATCGTGGGATTCTGGGGATAGGAAGATAGTCCTGAAGATCATCGTATTGAGGGCTCACCAGGGTGGTGGTAAGATAGACCGTCTATCCTAGGTGATATGATACCATACACATTGGTATAAAAGAATCTAAATACCTATAAATTTCGACTACAATTTATAATAGAAAGGGACTAGTTTGGTTTCTTATTTCTATTTTTATTCTTTTATACTATAATTGTTTCAATTATGATTCATTCATTACATATTGTATGAATAGATTCTATTCATTTTATGGTAGAATCGCATGAATTAGTATTATTCTAATCATTGCATTCAATTCCAATATAATTTTTTCATTTATGGTGGTATTAAATCATTTCATATCTATCTAATCTAAGACTCGTATATACATTTGAATTTTTTGTGAATTGTTTTAGTTTAATACCTATTAAACTAAGTTAATTTTTATGTATATAAATACAATGTTTTTAAACCAACAATTCCCCCCCCCCTCTTGTACTGTGCCATCTCATATACATATAGTTCTATATTATGATCCAACACTTATTTCACACCTGTTGGATTATGTGGCCCTTGGAGTAGTCAATTATGCATTATTTTAGTTCCCCATATCGATGGTGGAGTATGAGGACTTCTTTCTGGAGGAATTTCCTAGCATACCTCCCCTTCTTGTGGTTGAGTTCTGCATAAACTCGCACCTAGGGTCTATCCTGATATCTACACCATCAAATTAGATTTTCATTACTAAACATCATGACATTAAGTTTCTTTATAAGGACATAGAGAGGAAGTCCGTTGGAGGAATATGTTTCACACTCGGGACCCCTACTGTTGTTCTCCAAGAAGGCGTATTGAAGTTTGAGGTTATGGGTGGATTAAAACTACATGGATTAGGTGATAGATAATAATAACTATGAAGTTACAAGGATTGATAACCTCTTTCACCATCTTAATGGAGCGATTTGGTTCTCAAAGATTAATATCAAACAAGGTTACCACCATCTCCATGTTCATGAGATGGATATACAAAATATGGCACTCTGGTGTCATTATAGCCCCTACGAGAAAATGGAAATTTCTTTTAATGTGATGGAAAACCCAGCAATGTTCATAGGATTGATGTACCAAATCTTTCAACCCTTCTAAGACTACTTCATGGTAGTCTTCATCAATAATATCATTTTTTACTCATAATCCAAGGGGATCACATGAGACACCAAAGTATTGTTCTGAATGTAATCCTATAGGACATTATTTATATTCAAATTACCATGTTTTAGTTCTAGATTTAGGAGATCCAATTTTTGGAAAACATCATATCCATGAATGTTATACCAGTTGATGTGGAAAAGGATGAAGTAGTGCTATTCTAGGTGCCAAAAAATATTGTAAACAAGGTATGAAGTTTTTTTAGTTGGTTGGATACTATCCTAGTATCATTTCCCAAATTCTATACAGTTGTATACACCTTGATGTCATTGACATGAAAGGGGAATCCATTCGTGTAGATGGAGCTGTGCTAGTAGGATTTTCTAAAACTGAGAAAGAAGTTGACATGAGTCCCAATTTGGAGACTTCTAGACTACGGTGTACTGTAAATTTTGTTCTATTATTCATAGATCAGTCTAGGATTTTTCGTGATTCATAAGAATACATGGATTGAATATGAGTCTAGATAGTTGAGACCCCATGAGTATAACTACATGACCTAGGATCTAGAGTTATTAAATGTTGTATTAACCCTGAATATTTCAATACATTACCTTTTTTGAGAGAATTGTATCATCAACTATAATCAGAAGAGTCTAAAGTGTATATTTTTACAATAGGATATTAAAATGAGATAGAGTTACTTTCTTGATATCATCCATGATAATGAATTTGATATACTCTATGCTCATTTGAAGTATAAAATTTTGATTGATTCTCTTTACTAGAATAATTATTAATAATTTCATTGTGAGGAATCATAATAGTTATCCTCTTTACTATTATTCTTTGTATATGTGGATAGAGTAGCTTACCTCCAACAGATGAAGGTTACCCCTCCGATTTCATGGTGAGTTACGGAGGAAATTATTTGTGATACCGACTATGAGATGCTAAATACTTAGATATCTATTGGATGAGAAACTAATGGATATTTTGAATGTTAAGAGTATGTAGTTACATTAAGAGGATGGATGATGTTACCAATTTCACTGAGAGAGGAGGTGCTAAATAATTCCTTACTACAACCTTAGTGGTACATCCATGTGTGAGAAAGATATACCAAGACCTTCGATGGTATTTCTAGTGGTCGTTGATGATTATATGTGTTGCATAGTTTTTCCCTCATTGTAATGCGTGTTAGAAAATAAAGGATGATCACTATGTTTCTATTGTGTTAGATCAGCCCCCTCAGGTTCCAGAGTAGAAGTGGGATGGTATATCCATAGTCTTTAAGATAGGTGTTCTTGGATAATCTAGTGAAACAAAATTCATCATGTGATTTTACACCAAGTCAACATGTTGGATAACTTCCATGATATCTGATAGTAGAGTTTAGTTAAATTATTGGGATGTATTTTTGTTTAGGATAAATTTAATAACCACATAGCTCCCTAAATTATTGTTTCATACAATCATGATATCTTCAGGCCATGATTACGAAGGGGGGTGGTTGTAGGAGGCCTTCAGAACATAGTTTCATCCAAGCATGAGCTTTTACTATTAGAATGATGGCTAGAATGAACGTACAATTTAGTTTCTAGATTATATTCTTTGATCATGCATGTTTGACTTTGATTGAAATTGGGAGGATCACCTAACATTGGTGCAGTTTTCATAAATTTACAACTACTATTCCACCATTGAAATTAAACTATTAGAGGCTTTGTAAGGGAGACCCTACAGGTCACCAATATGATTTAATGATCTACTAAAGTAAACACTTATGGTCCCAAATATTTTGTGTCCAACCACAAAGAAGAAAAAGATCATCCATGAGTGGATAATGACTATAAAAAACAATTAGAAGTGTAATGTGGAATGATTATAGATGCATTTGGTGTTTGAGGATGGATACAATGCTCTCCTTATGGATTCTAATTAGAATGGTTTACATATATTTTTCCATGGTGGAATGTGAGATCTGAGGTTCATTGAACCTTTCTAGACACTATACATATTTAGTGATGTGGATTACCATTTCGCTCTATCACCATAGTTTGACCAAGAACATGGAAACTTCTACATGTCTCTCCTGAAGAGGTATATTAAAGAACTATATCATGTTATCGTATAGGGATATATTGATATCGAAGATCAATCTACCTTTAATGAGTATTCGGTGGAGAATGGGGATCAAAAATATAATATCATATGTTGATTATTGATTCATTTTGTGAATGTTCGATGGTAGCATAGGAATCCTCAAGAGAGACCCTAGGGGTGGGAGACCCAGATGTGATCTCAATACCCTCATATTTTTAGTATGTTTTCTATTTTTATAGATAAAAATACATATGGTAATAAGAATATAGCAGATGTAAATTTTTCGTGTACAATATCTGAATAATATATGGATTATTTTCATAGCCAGGTGCTGAGATGGTGTGATATTCCATGGCTTGGTGAGATCAGAATTTGTATTATAAAAATATTGAATATATTAATATCACACTCACATATTTTTCTTAATAATGTGGAATAACCTCTAAATAGAAATTGAGATGGGAAATATAATACTTCCCTTAAATTTTGGAATCTAGGTTTTACCCTTCGTTCTTTTCGATGTTAGATGTTTCGATAAAACATTATCGTAGGTGAAAATAAAAAAATGAAATAATTAAATTAGTTTATTTGTTATATTAATTTAATTAACTAATGTCCACTATATATAGATATATTTAATCCTTATCCCTATGGTTAGCTATATAACCCAAGGATTTAGAGGATCTGTTGGAGGATAGCATTAGCAGAGATTATAGAGGAAGACAAGAGATGATAAGATCATATCGGTATAACATGTATTGTCTACAACAATTGAGTTTGTGGATTTGCAAACGAAGAAAAAACAATCATTATTTTTAATTGAATGATCCTAACTCAAGGAAAGACAATTGGGTTTTATGAATTAATTTTATTTTTATCCCATATGGAATGTAGATCAATTTCACTAATATTAATTGATTTCCACATTGATGGTTGATTTGATTATAATTGATTTAATGATTATCTGTTATTTTTTAATTCATCTCTTTTATGGGACAAAATTGGCCAACCCAAATAATTTATGTGGTTTCTACCTCATCGTTTTTCTACCCTCATTCTATTAACATTGATCATTGGAAATTAATTTGGACCACAGTTTGACCAATACCTTGTATCAGATCATTTCATGGACATTCCTTGGTGAAATAGATCAACGCCACCATTTTGGGTTCAAGAACGACGGATCTATAGAGGTACAATAAATATGGTTGATGATTAGTGATAGATCAGGAAATTGATCATAGTATTCTCCAGTTTATTTTTGGCATTCTATGGAGTCTTCGTGATGGTGGTCATTTTCATAAGAAACTTTAATGCTCGGAATTTGTCCACCAATGACAGTAAGGATTGTTTTTCATAAATCCATGTTTTCCTAGAATGATTTAACATGGAATTGGTGGCAGTATTAATGAATTTTTAATAACAAGGGAACCTAATGGTTCTAGGAAAATCATGACTACATTGAGTGTAGTCTGAAGAACACACTATGTTTAGGGTCCTTAGTAGAAACACATTGGGTTCAGTGTAAAATTAAGTATCACATGTTGTGTGACCCCTTCCACAGATCTTGTGACACTTGGGAAATGACTATGTATATTCCCCAAGGTAAATGAGTAGTTACAAAACATCGATTACAGGATGGTACATGAGCATGTACATGCACACAGATTTACCGAATACATGGATAAATACACTAGCATGGAGAAGCATACATGGTCATGGCATGGCAGCATGGTCAAGGGCATGGCCTATTATGACACTCATCGAACAATCCATGCACCCCCCCACCCAATAAATGTTATCTAGTTTATTTGGGCCAATATAAGTCCATTTCTATCTTAATTCATGATGATATTCAATTGTGTTCTCTCTATTTCAACTAAAAGTTGGGTGTGTTTCATCTCACTCAAATTAGTTCACCTATGTTATCTTCTTCTAGAATGATTCCCTCAGTCGATTCCTATAAGGGTTAGTGTACCATCTTTTCATTTTCATTAGATGTTGATATCGACTCGATGGTCTTGAGCTAGTATCTTCCATGAGGCACAAATTTGATCCACATTCCCATTATTATCGCTTGTAAGGGTTCTTGGTATCATGTAACTAGAATACCTAGGCATGATACCCTATTTAGAATAATAATCTAGTAGGGTGTGTAGTATCTCTTAAAGGACCTAGTTTAGTTCCTCTATCTTTGTATCAATAAATTTTATGTTCTAGAATGTGATTCCATGGTGATGTATGAGTAATAGAAACCTATCAGATGAGAACCATAATTGATAGAAAGAACAGTGGTGTAAATTTTCCATGAATAAGGAATGACTTTAATTCCTTTAATGGAATCCTAGGATGATTCATGGTTTGGTTGATAGATTTGTGAATTTTTTTCTCTTTCATCATATCTACGTCTGGTTTTTTTATTACCCCATTTTTCATAATTGAAATGTCTCTATGGTTATGAGTTGATCCATATCTGATGCTTTGTGTTTTTTTATTTCTTAGTACCCTATTAAGAATGTTTTACACTCCCTTCCATAGGATTTTTTCACATGTGTTAATTATTATATAGATCAAAGGAATGTTGATGGTGTCCATAGAGGATATGGAGAAGAGGGATCGTAGAGAACTAGATGTGATGGTTAGTTCTAGGATTTTCATTTGACAAGAGACCGTTCAAAGAAATTAGAATGTTATATTTCTTTACATTTTCTGAGGGCATGAATATGGACCTAGTACTTTCTATATATTTCATAATCTATTGTGAGATAGATTTTATTTAAGATTTTCTTTTCATCATTATACTAGCGTATAGAGATGTGTTCATTTATATTGTTATGTTAGAAAAATCCACAAATATGTGTGATATGTCTTCTTAGTATTGGTTACTAACCCCTTTCCTATTGTAGGAGGTATTAGGGTGATCACAACCCAATCCTCTATGGTTTAGGTGGTGAGAATTATGTTTTAGTATTTCATGAATTTCCAAAGATCCCCTCCACTGACTTTTAAAATGGGACACCTTATATAATTTCATTACATAATTTTGAGCCATAAATATTGAAACTTCACTACCAAATAATATTCATCAAAAAATTATCCATGTTTTGGATTTCCTACTTTTTACAAAATATAAACACAAGTTCCTTTACAAGGATATCTAACGGAAGTCTATTGATGAAGAGGTAGTCATATTTACAGACTCTTTCAAGTTTATTTAAAGATATCAATCATTTTAATGTGTTTTATCCTTCATAAAATAATAAATCCAGTATCATCAACAAACATTTATGTTATTTTTATCTTATGGAACCCATTTCATTTATCCTTTTAATCTAATGAAAAACAAAAAACGTCGCACGAGCATACATGCAGCTTACCGTCTCCACAGATCAGTGTAAGTCATTTTTCATCTCAATTTCAATTGTATGGTTATAAAGAAGGAATTAATGAATATATTTAATATTTATAAAATTACTTTTCTTCTTTAATTATAATTCAGTATCTACATTCTTACAATATAATCAATTTTAAAATTATAATGTCTCTCATAAGTATATGTGGGTGACAACCTCCAAGAAAAGAGTTATTTGTTTTTCATTTCCAATTTACATTGATGGAAATAAAGATAGATATGATGTATATATATGACATATATGATATAGTAATGGTTCTATAAATATGAATTATTGTTTTTCTTTCTTTCATTATAACTATGAAAAATTGAAAATTGTGTTTATGCTTACGTACAACCTACTATCTTTATGAACATTGGAATTAATTTTTATACCTATATATTTTCTGAATGAATATATAAATATATATATATATATATTGAGTAAATGTGATATTTATATCATGAATAAAATTATAGAGATTATGGAACCATGATAATGATACAAGGGTTGAAACCACCAAATCCAAACATCCATAAAAACTGAAGCACTTGACACACAAAATAATTATAATAATAAAATATTACTAAAAATGGGAGATAAAATGTTATAAATAGATAATATATGATATTATGGATATTTATATGATTTTATATGTTTTAATAATAAATTTTTATTTATTATACATGATTTTAAAATCACATATGAGTCAAGTAGAACCTAGATTAAGGGTTCACCATCAAAATTTGGTTCTGTTAATTTATATTTCATTTAATAAACCTATGTATTATTATAAGATGTATATATTGGTCCATTGACATCATATATCTTTTGATGTCCTTATTTTAATGATATTTAATGTATCATTTGATGTAATTTTTAATGCGGTTTTCATTCAAAACATACCAAATTGGTAAGGGGTTTCATAACCAATTCCATTTTTTGGTCATACTTATACTTAATTGACAATGTTCTTCAATGAATATATGTGAAATAACCTCTAATTTTAGTATGTTATATATGAATTTATTTTCATTGGATTTTTTTACACATAACCACTTAATTGATTAATTATCACAGTGATGATTTGATATTTTTAAGGTATTTCAACTCAATTTCCTTTCATTGAGGCATTTTTTAATTTTATGCACCCAATTTATTTACTATATTGTATATATTTCCATTTTAAATATTGGATAATTAATAATTCATAATTAATGATATATTAATTTTAAATTAAAATTATTTTTTCCAAGTGGATTTGACTTGAAAGTTATGAAGTTGTAAGGGGTTTCTTAACTCCATTTCAATTAATTGATTTATACATTTACTTTTATGACTATGGTGTTCTATGATTATTGGTGAAATGATATATTATTGTATTATCTTGTATTGAAAAATGTTTTTTTATATTTTCAACAAAAAATAACTTTATTGATCAATTATCCCTTTAATTAAATGATTCCTGAAATGGATTTCATCTCGATTTCCACTCCATTGACACATATTAGATATTATGATCCTATATACTTTTATGTGGTGTATATACTACCACATTGAAGTATTTAACATGTATATATTTTTATTCATCATGTAAAATGATTGAATTATTGTTAGTCTTTCAAGAGGGTTTCTTAAATGATAAGCTACTCTTATTTCTTTATTTGATTGGGTATATTTTTCTTCAATGTCAACATTTTTCAAAATTGTTTAACGAAAGTTCTTTATATTACTCGACTAATTTATTAATGATATCTTATGTTATCTTTAACTTTTTACCTAGATTGAAAAGAATGTATCTATTGTTTAATAAAAGGATCATTTTCTTAATTCATTTTAAATTTTAAATGAAATTTTTTGTTTTTTAACGAATATGGTGTTAATGGACTTTCCCTCTATCATAACCATTTTATGCTAAAATATAATTTTATAACGAATTAAAAGTTATATTTCATCTCTTGAATAAAATTTTTTTCATTTATTTTCTCTTGAAACTTTCACATTCTTATGATCAATATTTGTTATAATTTATTTTTATGTTAAAAATAAATATTATATTTTAGTGCAGTTGATTTTTGTCAATAATGTATAAAATTTTTACTTATGTTGTTTTACATGGAAATTTATTTGATTATATAGGTAAAGATTGATATTTTTTATTTTATAATAAATCTAAAACTATAATGATAATCCATATTGTTTATGAATTAAATTAACCATTCAAGATGTGAGAAACTCATTATATATTCATTAATGCGTGGGGCCCAGAATTATATAACCCCATGTTGAATCAATAGGTCCAATCTGACAAATTATTTCAGTAAATTAAATGGGTTTTTGGTTTTTACCATCCCATAAATTAAAATGTATTTGAAAAAACTAATTTGATAATGTTATCATGATGTATAAAATCACGACTCCAATATTAAGAATTTCTATCGATGTGAACACAACCATTATTATAAATCAAATAACTAAATAGATATTATCGAGGTGTGAATCTTTTTCCAAATTAGATGATTAAATGAAATGTGTTTTTTTTTCTTATTTAGGATTCATCATTTATTATTCCTTATTCGCGCATGATAGATTCAACTCTGTATAAACCTTACTGAGCATCTAATCTCTCCCTTTAATTATTTCTATTTACATAATGTATGAAGAAAGATATTATGAATAATTTGACAGGTGAAAGAATATTTCTTAAGCTATGTGTTTTATTCTTCCAATTTAAAATATGAATAATGAATGTGTCATATTTTCAAAGAATTATAAATTTATCAATACTATATGGTGGTATCCCTTCTTTCTTGTGAAAATTTAATAAAATTAATACTAGTAATAAGTTACAGAATTTTGGTTATCTACACACCACCACTAATATCTCATCCCAAAACATCCAAAAATAATAATAAATATAGAATTAATTGTTAGGAAATATAGAATATGGTATATTTGGCATCACTCCCTACTAATATGGAATGACTCCCCTAGAAGATGTAATGACCTATGTAGAATTCCCCCACCAATATGAAACTCACTTATAGAATGGATCTCTAATCTATAATATGAAATAACCTTGTAAATATTTGTAATAACCAATTTTTAACCACCATTAATGTCATCTCACACCATTAAAAATGAATTCATATATTTCTATAGAGATCCACACAACCTATATTCCCATTTGGAATAACCTATAGAAAAATTATAAACCATCCAATCTCACCACATAAAGAATATTTCACCCTAATTCATCATTATTGGCTCAAAATTCAATACGAGATTACAATAGATATTTAATAAATATCTATAAAATAAGAACAAATACCAATCCAACATAACTTATCAATAATAATTCAAACATCAATTATAATCAACAATCAACAAAATCTTCATTATGATAAAAACAATTAATGTTTTCCTATTTCATAAACTATTGTCACAGATATATTATTATGATATTTATTCTATTATAAATTAACTTAAATTATTGAATAATAAATATCTAATATATTATATTATATTAACAATAATTTCAGATATAGTAATTCCACCATTTTTAAATGCCATTAATAATATAAAATTTCATATCTTTTATAATATTCTAATAGAATATTAATTCCATCAAATATTTTATTCATATACATTATTAATCATTTATTATTATAATTAACCAAAATAATATTTTACATGAATTATTAATAATAATATACCATCCATAAAAATAGAAACCATGATAAATTCACAATGATAAATAAGAAATGAGAACTTTGAGTCACCTACCATGAATTTTTGATTAAATAAAATAAATAATTTTTTAATTATTAACACTTTTCAATATTATATATTAAATTTTTTGTATGTATAGATTTGATTATCAGTAACATTTCCAATGAGAGAATATATTAAATTAACTAATTTTTTAAAAAATTTACTTTATGGTTAAAATGATTCCCCAAGGTAAATTTCATAAATTTTTTCACTAATTCCAATTCATAAAGTAAATTGAAATTTCCTTAACCATTATTAATATTTCCCTTATTAAAATCAAGACATCAATTCAATTGGATGAACATTCCATAACCCTTCAAAATATCTTTCCTTCTTTAAAACAACCTAATATATTACTATGTATTTTTCAATACAATACTATATTGAATAGGTTTTAAAGTACAAAAGACAAAAATAAAATGAATTATTATATATTAAAACTATAAGAATATTAAAAAATTATTAATAATTTAAATAAAAATAAAATATGACACATACAATGAAATATTTTTTCTTCATGAAATTTATTTATTATAATATATTTAATTAATGACATATAGAATTGAAATTATTCCAAATAAATGGGGTATTTTTCAAATAATTATTTTTGAGGTGTTTTATATTTTAATAAATTTATCAATTTTAAAATATTTTAATTTAGAAACTAATATATAATCTATAAATAATTAAATTTATTTGAAATAAGATTAATTGTATGAAGATTATTAAAAGTCTCATTTCATTATAAAAATAAGTTTCTCTTTCTATTTTCTAGTATTATTTAGACAAGAAATTTATAAATTATAGTGGATTGATATGATAAAATAAAATTAATATTTTAATTATACATTTAAAAATTATTATAGATTCAATTAATGAGATTTCAAAAATTTGTATTTTTTCGGTGAATAGTTTTAATGTGATTTTTACAAATAATGTCACCTTTATGATAGAAATATTTTATAAAAATTATTTAATATTCAAAAAAATCACATAGAATAAATATATATGTTTTTGAAGTAAAATAAATAGATTTAATTTTTTTTAAATTTTGAACTTATATGATATATTATTATAACAAAAAAACTATTTTGATACTTTTCTTAAATAATGTAATTTCAAGGTTACATAAAATTTGGGATAATATTAAATTATAAATAAAAATTCATTATTTATTAATAAAATAATTAAATTATTTAAATTAAATCCAATTAATTATTTTAGTATAAATACATGTTTACGCTGAAGATGTCAATTTTCTAGAAAACTATTTTTTTGCGTTGTTCATACTTATATTAAAATAAATTCTATCACCTAAAATAATTGAATCATATAAAATGTATTCAATATCATTAATCATAATATTATAATTATTTAATAATAAATATTTATTTTTTAATATATAATGAATAGTTACCATGTTAAATAAAATTATTATGATATGGTTTAAAGGGGTCGTTGAGGGTGTTAAAAAAGAGAAAAAGTATGAAATATCCATAAATATTATCTAAATCATATTTTTTGTGAGTATTCTTATGGAAAATAATAAGATATCTAAAACTATTACCATTTCTTCCAAATTCCCATGATAATGAATTTATATTATTTTAATGTTAAGGCTATTTACAAGGGTGTTGCTCTCCTCACTTATTTAAAGTCACCTCTTCTTCTAGTATCTCCACACATCATTTGCACCATAGATCAACCAATACCTAACAAAATACCATATTGATACCCTTATCCATGTTCAAGTGGTTTTTTTTCTTTCGAAATACCAATCTAGGTTTCCTTGAGGTGTTTTCAAAGAAGATTATCAAATGAATAGATATATGTTCTTACCCTGCCCTTTCAAGTTTATTAATTATTTAGCCAACTGAACTTATTCTATAACCATATAAATAATATTATAATCACTTTTACTATACCAAAGTATTTTTAAGTGAATTTTAAATTAAATTTATATCTTATATAAATTCAATGGGAAATAAAAAATGTCACTCATGTATATATGGTGAATACTGCCTCCATGAAGAAATGGTTTTCATTTATTTTATAAATACATAACATAGATATTTATATTGATGGATTTAATGAATACAAATGATATTTGTGATATTATTTTCTTCCGATAAATATAAATAAATAATATTACTTGCCTTATTCTGTTCCATTGAAAACTGAATGTCTCTCCCTTCTATACATGCATACTTCCACCTTCACAAATCATGTATATCATTTTCCATATCCACTATAAAGGATTAAAAAACCAAAACATTAAAAACTATATTTCATTGAATTTTAAGTCAACAACTCATTCCATTAAATTTTAGGATATTTTGAGTTTTATATTTTTAGATAATTATGTCATAACTCAGATAAAAACCATATATTAGAAAGTGTATACTTTCGATGAATATCTATTAATCCAATTATAACAAACATTTTTATGAAAACTTGGTTTCTTATCAGGATGAATCTTCCTGAAATAAAACATGAAATATTATTTTAATTTTAAAATGTTGTTAACTTATTCCATAATAATATTAATATTTATGATAAAATGTATAAACCTTTTAAAACATATTATTACCCTTTTGTTAATAATAATTCTTTACTTTCGTAATTGTTTATGTGAATTTCCATGCTTTTCGAGTATGTTTCCTTGTTATTTTTTTATCCTTTTACATATATTATGATTTAATAATCTCATGAATTTAAACTATGATAAAACATATCATATATATTCATCATATGTGTATTTATATTAATCCTTCAAAAATTTGATTGGAATTTAAATACACCTCTCAAGGATACGGTTGGTCATATGTATGCGTGAATGATGTTACCATTTTCATAATGTATTGAATGAAAGATAATTAAATGAAATATATATATAAAAATTATCATTATGGTATAATTTTTATGTAATATAACCTGCATATTTTTATTAAACCCATACTTAATATAGTCCTTGTAAAACATGAAGGAATCCCATCGCTTCACGAGTTGGTAGTCTATCACACACACAAGTGAGATTATTGTATTCTATAAAAATGAAAATCATAAATTTATGTGTTATAAAATTATTCTAGATAAATATTAACATCATATATATCATATATATCATATATAAATTGTATTTACATCACTATTATCAACCTTGATAGGTGGTTTTGGAAGAACGAATGACATCATTTCAGGAGTTCATTGTCCTCCACACACACAAAAAAGGATTTTGCTGCCCATTTGATGGATTTGTGTGTATTTTTGGGTCATAAAATTAAAATAAAAAAATATTTTTATATTTATGATGTTGATTTTATTATATGAAATGATATAAAAATAATTTAAGGAGGTCTAGAAGGAAGTAAAATAAAAAAAACTTCTAGAAAATCAGTACCCCTTATTTGTGTATCCTCTTTATTTTTTCACTAATTCCTTCTTAAGATAAATTTATAATACTTATGTAATGATGTTATAGAAGTGGGTAGGTGTTTTGGGTAGGTTTTGGCTCATCAAAATGGATTGAGAGTTGTGGAAATAGGAGGAGAGGAGAGGTCATTTATAAGTAGGGTGACTGGAAAACCTGGAAGTTTTTTAAAGAGGGAATTACACCAATGAAGTTTCAATGTTAAGTGGACACAATAATGCACCAAACTTGATCTGATAAGGGAAAAGATATAAATAAGTCCATAAAATGGGTTTTTTATTATTTTTTAGTTCTTTGGCCCCTTATGTTTAATGATTACTACCTTGGTAATCTCATTTTTCTAGTAGTCACTATAATTAATTATAAATTCGTTGACTAATAAAATTGTTTAGAAATTAAGTTGGCCTTATTAGAAATTTTAAATTATGATTATCTAAATTTTTGAATCCATTTTTCCAATTTCAATCCACATATGTATAAAAAATTAATTTCATATTAATCCTATAGATGTGATGAGAAAGTGGGTCTTTAAAGTTAAAATGTTCAAATATTTTCAAAAACATTATCCGAAAAATAAATATGAAAATTATTACAATGACCCAAATTCTATTAATAGATTTATAATCAGACTATTAGGACTTTAAAACCAATTAAACATATAATTTAACATTACAAATGTTTAAGATAAAATGTCAGTTTTCAATTAAATTTCTATATTAGTCACTATTTATCAAAAGAATGTAACTTCTTGGAAAATACCAAAAATTTCCACTAATATTATTTTGACATTAGACTTTAAAAAGTAATTTTTTCCCATATAAAATTTATAAATGATTCAAAAAATATTTTTTTTAAAAAAACTTTTCATTAGAATGGGACAAAACTACCTTTAGAAAAATATAAATATTTATGCATAAAATTGGATTTTTTCTTATCATATTCCTATAAAATATATTTTATTTATTTGAAAACATTATTCAATATATTATATATAATTATAATTATAATCAATAAATGATATTAATTAATTTAATTTATTAAGACAAAATTCCATTAGCACATTAAAAATTGTTTCTTAAAAACATTTTCAATTTAACTTATTGGTTAATACATTCAATTATAATTAATTGACTTCCAACAAATTATACCATATATTTTAATAAATTAAATAATAATATTTATAAATTCCCATTTAATGGTTAAGATGTAACTATCATATTAAATAATAAATATAATTATATATTATTGTTATGTAAAATAAAGTCTTGCATGTAGTGTAAGTTATTGAAAAAGTAGATGTTGCATATAACAGAAGATATCATAGAATTACATGAATTGGAAGATATATCATATATTGAATTTAATTAAAATATTATATAAATTGTAAAGTCTCAAAATATTATATTCCTTATTGGACTTGCTGTAGTGTTTCATACACGCTTTTGAATAAAATATTATTCTTTTAGAATTTTGGTATGTCACATTCTCCCCACCATAAATTAATTGTGTCCTCGCAATTTAAACATAAAATTGGTAATATAGATTTTAATAACTAAAAATTAATTTTATTATAAACCCACATCATAGAAGAGTTAATAAATTTTTTAGTTAATAGGGAAGAAAAAATGTCATATAAAATAACTCATATATAGGATTATATGTAGAAGAATATTTATGGTCACTGAACATATAGACATGGTGGAAAAGAATAAATATTAATAATGATTTATTAAGTTCAATAATCACAATCATGTGAATAGCCATTATAATTTTTAGGGCCTCTAGTACATAAATATTTGATGATCTAATGGTAAATTTGATTCATAGTATATGAATGTAATAAGATGAATTTTTTTTCAAGATCAATTTTCCTAAAGTCAGGGAATTATTTTGGAGTCCGATAATATAAGGAAATTTACATAATTTACACATTTACATTTCACAATTTCATCCATTGTTTGTTTTTCGATCTCTTATTCCAAGAAATTAATATCTAAAAATTAATTTTTTATTCCTCAAAAGGTAAAATTCACTTTTAAGGGATTACATGTTCCATAAAAGGCTAATGAAAATTTCCATATGTCACAAGATATTTTCCAAAACTAATATGATTAATAAATTATTCACTAAACCACAAAATTAATATCACTTTTTCATCCTTAATAATTATTTTTTAATATTTTACCCAAAAACAATTACATATTAACTACACATTTCATAGTTTAGTGGTTGGTGTTATACCACTATCGTCGTTCAATTGTGGGTTTAGGCCCCATGAACTTACCAAATACAATGGGTTGTAACCTAGCTTCAAGGTTATACTATTTATGATATTATGTTAATATAATTCTTTTAAAATTCAAAAAATAATTAATATGTACATCCTTCAAATAAAATTAATCATTAAATAACCATTTTATTAATGTATTCAATAAAATTTATTTATTTATTTATTTTAAAAAGTCTTATATTTATATTTTACAATTATTTAAATGTTATTAATATTAATATAAACCATAATATATATATATATATACACCTTTAAAATATTGACCATAAAAAGTAATTAAATTATTCCCAAAATAAATTTTCCACTAAAACATATAATTTACATAAATTTCTCATAAATTTCCTCAATCATGGTAGAATCCCATTACATAAAATCCAAAATTACCTTTTCAAGACTTTGGAGTAATGAGAAATCTTAATTTCATAAACCCTGATGGTATTGATAGCTATCAAGTTAATTAAGACTCATAATATTCTTTAATTTTACAAAATCCTAAGTTGTTTCATGATTATTATAAATAGAATACCATTGAAAAAAAGTATTTTTACAAGTTTACTCTTGAATCATAATACTTCATATGTTTTATTTTAACATATGCCCTTCATTGGTCAAATGATTAACCTTGGTAATTCATTTTTATAATCATTTCAAATCCTTCATAATGGTTTGTAATGAAAATGTGGAGTATTCTAAGAATATCCTCAATGAGTGAAAAACCATGTGCACTCTAAGACTCGTTTTTGTGTACTTCTTTTTGGTCTATTTTGGCCCAACATGGCCATTTTAGAGTTATTACCCCTTGGTTTATCTTTTCTAGAATCATGTCCACTTTTATTATCCATACATGGATTTATTTCAAATAAACCCCACATAATCACATCCTTAAAAAATAGTTAGATGTTCTTTTACAGTTATCCTCATAATCTATCACATATTTGTGTTTTTTAATATATGATTTCCTATATTTATTTCCCAAAGTTTCTACTATACTTCTTTTGATACCAACAATAATGACCTGGCCCCAAAAACTAAAGAGATTGTTCCTAGTATTGTTACATTGTAATAGGATACATGTTAATTCCTTCTATAGGACCCATCAATTATGTAGTATTGATAAACTAGATATATACATGATTTTCAAAATAAAATTTGATTAAAAAATATTTCAACATTATTTTCCTGGAGAATAACTTTATTCCATCTTGTGTATTCCTACATATTAGACATAGAAAACAGAATTGGATCCTATAAGAGGTGAAAAAAATAAGGGGTTGCTCAATTGATCATTAAATGTTAAGTACATCGGAGTTTATTATCAATAAATAAAAATAATCAGTATGGAAAGTTAAATAACTATAAAATAAATAATAAAAATTTACAAGTAAATAATTGAATACACATGTCATTTAAATAATTGAATAATTAATTATCAATATACAAAGGTAAATAGTAGAACATGTATTCCATTTAAATAAATATATAATCAATAACCAATATAAATAGTTATATAACTAAAAACATATTCCATGTAATGAAAAAAACTGTGAATAAAATGTATTAATATATTTTTTAGACTGAGAATGTCATGGATAACAGTAATTGAACATTTAATTAAAGCAATTCATGATTATAAGACACCATATTTCTCATGTACACAAAACCTTTACCGTCAAGACATTTCACATGATTGTCTAAACCAGAATGGTATAAATCTATTTATCTATGTCTAGCAAACTGATTCATCCCATGAGGATACTAATGCCTAGAGGGGATATCATTAACCATCCCCCACCCATGTATTCAAGTACTAATCATTCCATATATATATAATAATCAATATAATAATCAATGTCCTATAGTATCAAATATCCATATTGAGTAAATAATACAGATTCATCAATAGTTCCCCAGTAAATAATAGAAATTTCAATGTAAAACAACATATGTATAAATTTCATAAGGGTTAAGAAATATGAATATGCATGATAAAAAATATGGATAATTAGGGAAATTTAAGATTCAATGATCGTAGGAAAGGGAACAACTAAATGGGAAGTTAATGATAAAAAAAATGGTTAAAGGGAGTGAATTTAAACACTATAAAAGGTCTTAAAAATCATAAACCATCCATAGGAAGAATAAGGATGGTATCAATACATTTTATATGCATTTCAGTAACAATAAGGGTTTTTTTATGAAGATAAAAACCATAAAAATATGTATAAAAAATCATTTTGAAATAGTATATTCATTTTAAAAAAATGTAGATAATCCATTTCATTGAAAATAAAATTTAGAAACATTTTATTTAAAAAGAACCTCTTAAACATGAAAACTAAACTTTTAATAAATGACACTCATTTCATCAGGTAATTTCATACATGTTGTAAATAACATTCCTTTTCTACTGTAAAAAGTCATAAAAGTTATTTGTATGGATTTTTATAAGAATAATCCTTCAAAATAATTTCTAAAAATGAAAAAATGGTTAAAATTTTATGCTAATTAATAATTTTTTAATTTTTTAATGATAATTTTGTATTTTTTTTATAAAACATGGTTTTGGAAGAAAACAGGTTTCCCACCAAAGAGAGAAATAATGTCTAGTTTTCTTTAAAAAATATAAATCATTTCTAGTACATAATAGTGTAAACATTATAATACTACATGAAAATAATTATGAATTACAAAAATATAATAAAAGTAGTGGTTTTTTAAGAATTGATAAAATACTTTTCTTTAATGTAAATTCATGTGTAAAAACCCCTAAATAAATGATATTGTGAAGTAAACCCTTTCAAAGATTATAACATTAAAGTGTGAATCAAACAATGAATATATAATGTGTATCATCTGTAAATAAACATGAAACAAGTGTAAACATATAAATATATATCCAATATTTAATACACATATAATATTAGAATATTAATGATAATTAGAAATTAATACGACCCAAAAAATTAGTTGAGTTATGAAATTTTTTACCAGATGTTAAATTTTTATTCAAATTCCATTAGATGAAATAATTAACATTCAAAATTGAAATATTATTAATAATTAATTATTCATAATAAAACATTTATTGAATGTATATACCACATATAAAGGAAATTTGTGGCATAATAATACAATATGCCTTAGTAAAATGAAATTGACACAAAATACATTACATCGCATTTTCCTTTCAGTCGTTCTTTCTTTCACCTCCTGTATAGTAGTTTTAAAAATTTTATTAAATTATTTCAGAATGATATTAACATTTATAATACCATACATTAAAATTTTATAATATATTATCACCCATTCATTAATTATATTTAATTATTTTCATTATTTCTAGTGTTAATTTGTAGGTTCAGGGTGTAGTAGAAGTGCGGGAGGGATGGTGCCCAAAATTAATTTTTTCCATATTCAATCAACAATTTAGGATCTATGTGATGATGAATGCACTGATCCATGAAATGTATTTAAAGAAGTAAGAAAAAGGAATTGAAACCCAGAACTAAGAGATAGGGTCACCAAATTTTATTTATAATTAATTTAGTTAAATAATAATTACCTCTAAGGTGATTCTTTCTTCATTGATGTGTTTGGTCAGAGATACACAAGTGTACCATTAATGTGTTGTAGATATCAAGGGTAGATCTCTTATAGAGGTGATCTACATGTGTTCTACCTCTCTCAGGACATCTCCAAAGGAGTCTTTGGTTTATTTCTTGTAATATCCTTGTCCTACTGATTCCAGCCATCGATTACCTTGAGAACCGATTATAAAGCATTCTCTTTGATATGGTGGTAGAGGACCACTCTCATCATTTATAGCATTCTAGGAGAGGGATGAACTCTCTAGTCTTGGAGAACTTTTTCAAATTTATTGTGCATAAAAAAATAGGTTTCCTTAATCATTCCGTGGTCTAGTTAAGATAATAATTTAATATGTCATTTATTTCACTACGGTAATGATAAATAATCATCACAAGTGCCTTTATTTATTTCATTAATCAAAGAGAAACCCCCTTGTCAAATAATAACAAAGACGTTATTATTTCATGACATGTTCTTAACTTTCAAGTTATTATTAAATATTATTTAATCAAGTACTATTCTATATTATTATTTCTCACTGGAACATTATACATTTTCTACCAATCATCTTCAATATTTGTTTATTATTCCACTCAAAATATATTGTCCAAAATAACTAGTGATGGAATAAATGTTATTAGGCATACATGAATAATTATAACCCACCACCAAGATTAATTTTAATTAAACTTGTTAAATAATAAATTATTTTACTGAGATACTGGAAACACATAGTCTATGACCCTCTATACCTCTTTCCATGTGGCATTAGGAAAACATTCCAAAATTACAAGGTTAGAATATATAAATATGCCAAGGATCCAGTAGAGGAATAAGTTAATTCTTCAATGACATGTCACCTCATATGAATGTTTACTATGTAAGATAATCCCTTTATCACAAAATCTCTAATCAAGAAGGTTTCATGTCAGGGCCATTAACATATATTCCCGATATCTCTTTTATTTACCTTCCATAAACAAAACATTCCTATATATCACCATGGACATGGATTTATTTAGGCTATATAATTTCTATCAAAGGGATCGATAAATTATATTCCATTAAAGAATGTAAGGGATGAATCCTTTCTCTCATTATTCATTAATGCAATATTTTTTATTACACACCTAACATATCCTACGTTACCACAAACATCTATCCGCATGATTTTCATCAGTACATCAATTTTCAAGACTCATAATATCCATTAATAATAATATTAATGTCTATGGAATAATACAAAAAATCTAAAATCGGTACATCCAATGACACATATAAATTTGGTTTTCCTACTGGCAGGTCTTGCTCTCCTAAAACCCTCCTGGACATTTCCAATGGCATACACCGTGATAAGGTGCCTCAAATTCTTATGATTCTCCACCCCCTATATCCTATATAAGTTTTGTTGATAAAATGATATCATTTTGATAAAGAACATATATTCAGGTTTAGTGTCATAAAACTTTGGGGTCCTTATCATAGTAGGGATCCTCTAAGACCTTTTAGTACGATAGTTACACTCAGGACATCATCACATACGATGTTATGTAGAAGAAAAATCAATATGTTATAAGAAATTTATTAATATTAAAATCCCTGAATATAATTTATCATAAAGCACAAAATAATTTGGTTCCTAGGTACTAACTTAGGTATACTCTCACTTGTAATAGACCCAACAACTAAGGACCTTCAATTTGCTAGATCTAACATGATACTTATTCTTCTTCTGAGATAGGCCTTTAGTAAAGGGGACCTCTACATTCTCTTCTCTTGATACTCTTCTCGCTACTACATTACCCACTTGATAAAAATCCCTCAAGAGGTGATAATTCAAGTGTATTTGTTTTTTATATTGATGTATCCTTGGATATTTTTCATGAGCAACCACTATAGGATTATCATAATAAATTGTGATAGGTTCATTGCATCTAGGTACCACATCAAGATCATGAAAAAATATACGAATTGAGATGACTTCATTGACTATATAAAAATACTCTATGTACTCAGACTCCACTATAAAATTAGCTACAACTGGATTATTTGAAGTCTTCAATATCACAACTCCTTCTTCGATACAGAACACATATCTTGATTTCAACTTCAAAAAATAATAATCTTTGTGAGAAAAAAAATTAGCATAACCACTGATGGAAAGCTCCTTGTATCCTTCATTCACTAGGAACATATACTTAGTTCTTATCAAACTCTTAATGATAATATTAATAGCAGTCAAGTGTTGTTCTCTAAGATTTTCTTTATATCGTCCTACCATTCTCAATGCATAGGAAACATCAATTCTAGTACATAACATGGAAAACATGACATGCCATATTACTAAAGAATATGGGATCATAATCATTCTATCTTTCTCCCATTGTGTCTAGGGACACATTTTCAAAAAAATATATAAAACATGTGAAATTGGAACAAATATCTTCTTGAATTCTACCTTAGTAAATATATTTTTATCTGGTCAATATATTTACTTTGGCTTAGTCAAACCTCCCTCTTTGATCTATCGCGAATGATATTGATCCCTAGAATGTATGATGATTTTCCTCTATCCTTCATGGAGAAGCAATTGTTCAACTAGTACTTAATAGATTTTAAGGTTGGTATGTCGTTTCTAATACTTAATATGTCCTAAACATATAATAATAGGATAACAACTATATTCCCACTAAACATTTTATAAAATCATAGATCACATTTTTTTAATGAAACCAAATTTATTTATTGATTCACCAAATCGAATGTTATATGACCTAGATGCTTGATTCAATCCATAAATGGATATCTTTAACATGCAAATCCTTTTGGCATCACCTCATGTCACAAACCCTTTGGTTTGTGTCATATTGAAAACTACCTAAAGGTCCCCCTTAAGGTATATAGTTTTTACATATAGACCATTATTTAAATTTTATAAACCCTAACATATGTTTTCCTTATAAAAGAAACAAAATTTATTTCTAAATTTGAAAATATAATAATATGTATCTAAAAATTATATATAAATTACGTTTTTGGTAACAGTAAGTACATAATAACAATCATGTAAAACTGAAATCATTATCATTGGAAATGAAATGTGGAAGTTACCAATGGCAAGATCATCCAACCTCACACCATTGGAAACTCTCAAATACACCACTCCTCTAGAAATTTTCTGAATTCCACACGGTTTGTACATATGAATACAAATTTGAGAACCATAATCTATATGTAATACCCAATGTGTAGAAATTGAAATATTTCACTTGATAACAAAAACACCTTTGGCTCCCCCTTGCCTCTAGATTATCTACCACTTCTAGTGGCCTGACTTGCCACATGAAAAACCTATTACTTCATTTTCCTTGTTCTATCTTTGGATCTTTTTCTTCTTGGTCAGATGGTGATTGAGGGATTTAGATTGTTTATAGGTCTTGGTCCCACTTGACTTTTCATTCTTATTCTTATTCAACATAAGGGTTGGGGGTTTTTTCACACCCCATGTTATTTTCTACATAGAAAATCAAGGTCATAAGTTCTGATACACTCTTCTAATTATTAATCATATTATAATTCACCATAAAACCTGATAAGGTCATGGGAAGTGATGAATGTATGAGATTTTAATGAAACACATCCCGAAATTTAATCCCTAAGATATCTAGATGCTCAATGTAGCTAATAACCTTGACTACATGAGGCCCAACTGGCATAGACTTTCCAAGTCTTGTCATGAACAAAGCATTGGAGATCTCATACCTCTCTTGTCTCTCATTCTCATGATAGAGATTCTGATGTTGAGACATCATTCTATATGTATCCATTTACTCATGTTACTTCAATATATCATTGGAAATGGATGATATCATGAAACACTAAACATCAATAGCATAATTCATATATCTCTCGTACATAGATAGTGCTTCATCACTCACCTCATTTCCAAGTACAACTAGTAAAGGTTCTACAGGAATATACTGTTTCATGGTGAAGGATGACATGTGTGAACCATTACCCCTCCTAGAGATTAGTGAAAGTGGGAAGTTTTTTCATCTTGAGTATGGATCACAATGATATATTGGATGTCATTTTTATTATCATTTCAATAAATATGATGAGTATAGATTTAGTACTTCATCTGATAAATTTAGATAAATCAATAAAATTTTATATTTTAGTCTTGCACTATTTTATCAAAACCAATATCCCTCACCATTTTCATCAAAATACCAGGTTTTTTTATTATTATAGTAGCAAGGATACATATTCCATTATCATTAGACCAAATTTTTCTAGTCAAGAAACTCAAACAGTTTTAGGTAGGATTTCTAAATTCCAACTACATTAACTCATAATTCGTTGAACCATTGTGTGGACTCCCCTATCCTAAAATCATTAATTTTGATTTCCTTAACCTTTACCTCTCAGTTACAAGAAGTCCTACTTTGGTAGTCAATCCTTGATGAAAACCAAGTAATGTCAACCTGAAATCTCAAATTAGATTTCCTTGATAATTACAAGCCCACCAACTTTGGCTAGTCAGACACTTTGAACTATAGTTTGATTCTAACCGAAGTAAAGGAAGGCTATTCCGACATAATATTTTATTGAGGGATTTTATCCTTTATGCATAAATTTAAATTTATTATATTTTTTAAATTCTTGTTAATATTAAGTGGGATTACTATTGTGATTAACCAGGTGTTTAGATAATGTTTACACATTAGACAATTTATTTTAGTTCCATCGTTGCATGATTTTTAATTCATTAATTATTTGATCGTGTAAAAACATCCAGAATGAAATAACCATGAAAATGATAGAGTTAAAATAAAGGCTATGATCATGATCATGTTCTAATGGTTAGTTTATCTAGGGGTTGATAAACTAACTGGTGACCTAGGGGAGAAACACCTTGAACCAATTAGGTTCAAGTTTACATCTCTGCACCTATCCACCTCTGTATATTCTTATATTGGTTTCTCCTCAACTCGCAACATGAAATGCCTCAACTAACTAGGGATCTCCCTCCCTTACATAGGCTTTTACTCACACCCAAGTGAGTGGTGAAATGGGTCTACATAAAAGAAACCATGGGCACAAATCCCCTCTATATTAATGAGGATAGAAGGCATACAAGCCAACAATTTAATATAATAATAAATTAAAAGGAAAGAAATCACATAAAAATTTCTAGTCTATCTCATGATAATCCACCTGAATGCAATGAATTATTCATTTAATAAAACTATCATTATGTACTTTACTCATTCTTATTTAAAATAAATCACCCCAAATCAATTAATTATTATCTTTAATTAAAAAATCCTTTTATCTTAAACGTTTTTCGGAATTTCATTCAGATTCTCATCCATTATAATTTTTTAAAAAAAATTAATAAATTCATTTAAAATTAAATATGTACATAACTTGTACCTTGGAGGTAACTTGGTGAATACCTGTCAAAAACTAGCCAATATTTACTATACTTATATATGGTTTATTCGTTGTGACATATATCATGAACATAGAATAATGATTGTAATACAAATCATACATGATGTAAAGATCTTCAATATTATGCGGATATTAATAAAACATTTATATATATATATATATATATATATATCAAAGCCTATCTCATTGAATGTCCCAGCTTTATTCTGACACACACATACATGTCTCAAGGGTTAAACAACATAATAAATTTGAAATATGTGTAATTGGTACATGTACACAATGTGTAGATTTTATCTACATAGTGTGTATATTATTCATCATGTATCCAATGTACTAGACTTAGGACTTGGTGTGGAAGAAACAATTAAGAAATCATGGAGTACACAACATGTCTACTGGGACACACACCATGTCGACTTTGTGCTACAAAGTCACCAGTAGAGTAGACCATGTATGGATTAACGACTTGAGCTTGGCCCGAAAGGGACTAGAAACCATGTCTAGTGGGCCACACCGTGGGTTGTCTGGCTGACCATGTGTCAGCCTTTCCTGGTCAATATGTTGTGTAAAATTAACAACATCATGTTTCTTTAATTCACATTTTTTGATTAATTTATGCACTACTCTTGATGCATTGAACACAACTACATAATTTGTAAGTCCAATTACACTTTATGTACTGTTGTGTTACCTAGACAAAATCATTAGATCCCTTGAATGAGATCATAGATATAATTCGGATCATAAAATTAATCATTTCTGTTAGATCGGTGATAAATGATAGAAGAAGAAACATATCTAATCATTCAAATTAAAGAAGAAAGGATTAAATATGAATTGTAAAAATAATATATAAATGTTCCAATAAAAAATTATTAAAAAAAAATTACACATTAATATGTCATCTCTGATACCACTTTTAGGTTCCTGGTACAATAGTAGCATGGGAGAGAGGGTGCCCAACATTGATTTTTTCAATATTCAATGAATAATATGGGATGTATGTGATGAAAAAATTCCATGATACATGGAATTGAATCAAATAAATAATACAAGGGAATAGAATCCCAATACCAAATGAGAGGATCAAAAAAATAATTACTTTAATTTTAGAATAATTACCTCTATGGTGATTCCTTCTACATTGATGCGATCAGACAAAGATCTATTGGTGTACCATCATTGCATTTTATAGAGGAAGGATATATATCCTCTAGAATAGATCCACAACTATTCTACGTATCTCTAGAAGTCATTTAAATATTCACTAGGTGCTAGCATGGATGATCCTTTTTCTTGAAATGTCCTCCTTTGGTCACCTTGAGAAATGATTCCAAAGAAGTCTCCTTCATCTGGTGGAGTTTTATCTCTCTCATTCATGAGAGCATTATTAGAGAGTTATAAACTCTCTAGACTTAATTTATTTTCTCCAAATAATTGTGTGCAACAAAATAGGTGTCACGAAGCTTTCACTTTTCTAGTTAAGATAATAATATAAATGATCATTTGTTTCACTTGGGTAATAATAAGTAATCTTCACAAGTTCCTTTGATTATTCAATTAATCCTAGAGAAACCCCAATATCAAATAATAACAACAACATTAATATTTAAAAATATTTTCATAAATTTGGTGATATAATTAAATATTAATTAATAAAATAATATTCAATATTATTATTTCTCCAAAGACCATTAAACTCAATCCGCCAATCCTTCTCAATATCTTTTAATTATTCCTCTCCTAAATATTCTCTTGAATAAATAGTAATGTAATAAATGTGATCACGTATACACAAAAAATTATTAAACTATTTCCTAGAATAATATTTTTTCATCTTGTTAAATAATAAATTAGGTAACTAAGATATTGGATACACCTAGGATGTGACCCGCTTGGCCTCATTATCAATGCCATTAAGAGAACCTGCCTAAACTCTAGGGTTAATATCATGAAACACACCAAGTCAACTATAAAGACCCTTAATTTCAAGGGAATATTTTTTAATAATTTATTTGGGATTTTCTGAGTATGTAGTTTCTGAAGACACCTGATTCTGATGCCCGGTGTGCCCGGAATCAATTTCCGAAGTTTCGCTCGGGTATGTTCAGTGAACAAACGAGCGGGTTTTCCTAACTTTTGAACTGGTGCTCAGAATCAAAATCTAAGGGCACCAATGAAACCGCATCGCTGGTAGTTTCTTAGGATCACCTTATCCGAAGGTGTGTTTTCTCTAGTGGTGATGTTAAAAAAGTGAGGAATAAAAATATAATTGTTTTATTTTTATTTCTTTACTAAGTTGTTTAAGTGAAATTAAGTTTTGTCACAACTTAATTTCTCCCTACATTGTGGTTAACATCCATGTGAGGGAGTAGGGGTGGGGACCACACAAGCCCCCACCTTTCAAGTCTCCAACTCCCTATTAATCACCCTATCACTTTTAATTTGTGTAACACACCTGTACCCCTTTTAATGACTTGTCAACTCTCGAAATTAAATTTGGTTTATTAAACGCTCATCAATTATGTCAATTAATTGAATGTGAACTTTTTAATTTCAAAACAGGTTTGAATGAGTAATAAAATAAGGAAAATCCTTATTTTATTATTTGGTTGCATCGTTGTGTGGAAGGAAGGGGACGACTCTTGCGCTCTTGAGGAACATCTCCTTCCTCATCAAAGAACGCGAAGAACGCCGAGTCTACGATGAAGAACTCCGTCACCACAAGGGGAGATCGCCATACCATCTTCTTCCCTCTCCGTAGCCGGTGAGAGATGCCTTCTTCAAAGAATGACGACGTGACGCTTCCTTCATCGGGCGAACACCGATGATGCTTACGGAGCCTCGATCCGCGACGCTGTCTTCTGCAACGCCGTCTTCCGCGACGTCATTTTCCCACGACAATCCTCGTTTGATGACTTCATCGAGGTAGGGATTTAGTTCAAATTTAATGGATTAAATTTTCACTTTCTTGATGAAGATTTTATATTTTGGGCTGCCTGATATCATTATAACGGGAGGAGGTCGGACCGCATGAACACGACGGAACCTCCTCCCCCCTTGTTGTTGAATTTGTTGTGGCTCAAACAAAGGCGGTGCGGTGAATCCGCACCGCGTGGAATCAAGGAGGAACACGGAGAAAAAGCGTGGCACTGTGGCGCCATGCCGTCGAGGCCGAAAAAATCTTGGACAGAGTCGGGCCGCGACGAAGGGAAGCGGCGCCGTCACGCCGCACCGGTGAACTACAAAGAGTTCGCGGCCGGAGCGGGCGGCGACGGAGGGGTGCGGCGCTGCTGTGCCGCAGCGGAGCAGGAGAGGGCGACCGGAGCCTCCGGCCGCTGGTGCATAAGGCGGATGGGACCGTCTGGTCCCGCGCGACATGCTGGTCGGCTGGTACGGCCATCCAGATATGAAAAACAGAGGGCTTGACCCCCGGGCAACCCAGCAGGGCGGACCCCCCTGCGGGTCCGCCGTTTCGTCGAAGGGGGTGGCGGTTCCCCCCCTATCACGCTCATGCAGCGCGCTGTGCCTGTGCCGGGCAGGACCGGCCGCGCCGGGCCGGGCCGCGCCCTATTAGGCCGGACCCGGACCGGGGTCGGGTCGACCCGGTTCGAGCTGACCCAAGGGGTCTTGGGCCGGGTCGGTCCGGGCCCAAAACCCCCTAAAACTAGACATGTTCATTCAAACGTCCATAACATGGGCTACGGACCTCCGATCGACACACCTTCAGTTGCGATGGGATCCTTGGATCGAGATGTTCGTTTTGGTATATTACAATCAAGGTTTCAGAGAACTTTGTGTATGGCCGGGTTGGTTCGAAGACGAGACTAATCGGGCCCTCGGAGGGGAAACGACTATAACTTGAGCTCCAGACGTCCGATTGACATGCCATCGACTTTGTTGGTTTCCTATTAGTGAGACAGACCTTTTGGCTTACTCCGCTTGAGGTTTGGACGTAGTTGGAGTATGTCCAGGTTGGGTTGTACCTGAAATCCAACCGTTCCCCTAGAATGGAAAAACCGTTAACTTTCAGACCGAACGTCTGTTTGACGTACCGTCAGCGGCGTTGGTGATCAATTTGAGAAACGGTCCCTATGAGTATAACCTATGTGAGTTCAGGGTACAGTTTAGATATGGTCGGTTTGGTTCATACACGAAATCAACCGGGCCCCTGGGATGAAAAGACTAATAACTCTCAGACCGGGTGTTCGATTGACGCACCGTCTGTCGCGTTGTGTTCCTATTGACGAGATGGATCCTTGGGATATATAAACTCTGGTCTACATGACAGTTGATATATCGTCCTCTTGGCTTGTGGATCGGACCCTCCCGGAATGAACATGTTGTGTGCGGAAACCCTGATGCTGGCTGAGACTTGACGACTGCTGATCGATCGACTCGAAGTGTTTAGAATAGCCCAGTGGGGAGCACTTGGTTGTAGCAGCAGACCCATGGCGGAGGATCCCGTGGTTGTAATGGCAGATCAACAGTACTCAGCAGAAAGAGTACCTCTGTAGGCTATGAGGGGGAGCGCTTGGTTGTAGTGGGAAACCCATGGTGGGAAGCGCTTTTTTATAGCAGCAGGCCCACAGTACTCGACATGTAGAGTACTACAGCAGTCCAAGGATAGTGGGAAGGGCTTGGTTGTAGTGGCAGGCCCACTATACTTGATAGTAGAGGAGTTCCCCACCAGCTATGGGTTCGACAGTGATGACCTTCGTACTCAAATCCTACGTGGGTTCGATGACGATGAAAATCATACTGGAATCCTCCGTGGGTTCGGAGGTGACAACTATATTACGTGTATCCTACGTGGGTCCCAGCTAGATGAATCAGTAACTACATCTGATCATCTCCTTTTTCTTTACAAATTATGTATACCTGTGTGAGGTGATACTTGACTTTCAATCATTATCTATGATATGATTGACTTGCTTTCCTGTGTGGATTGTGTTGTGCTTTCCTGTGTGGATTGGGTTGTACTATCCTATTTGGATGTGATCGAACTTGAGCTTGGATGATGGAGCCGAACTGGAATTGATGACTTAGGTATATGTATGGGCATATACCTAAGTAGTGTTGGATGTTAATTCGTGATTGTATATTTCTTTCGTGGATTGTCCTTTTTGGATTTCGGGAGACCTTCAAGGGTCTCGAGGTCCCTACTGAGTAGCTTATACTCACACCTACATGGGCTATGCCCGCACTACGTTGTGTTGGATGCAGACGACTGATAGCACTGATCGTGGTTGATGCTTGTGGAGCAGTCGGTACCTAGAGGTGGAACCCTGGGCGGGACGTACACAGAGAAGACGGATGGACCCGAGGAGATGGGGAGGCTATCTGTACCCACCCTTCAGGTGGGACTTCCAGTGAATAGCTAGACGTTGCTGCTTTACTTTAGTTTTTGTACTTTATTTCTAGTTGTTCTTTACTTTCAGTTTGGGTTTGTATTCTGGCCCATTTACTTTCCACACTTACTATTGTACTCATTTTACATAGTGTTCACATCTGATGTCTTACTCTGTGGTGTTTGTTTTCTTTATAAAGGCAATGCCTTCCCCCTTTTGTCGGGATTTAAGCCTTTGTGCTAGTCGCCAGCCCCTGGCCTATGGAATGTGGGATTGGGGTAGTCACGACACAAGTCCCAAGGACGAGACGTGACAAATTGGTATCAGAGGAGATTGGTTCTACCGTAGAACTCAGGACTCTGATCTCTCTTCTATGTGAAGCAATAGTGTTAAGGGTCTTCAGTGTGGTTATTAGTCCAGGGAGTCCAGTGTTGGTACGGCAGCCAACATATCTTTACACCAGGACCCTGACTTCTGAGTTCCGACTCAGTGCACGAAAACATTGATTTCATGTGTGATTCAAAAAATTTCTTTGTGATTACTTTGTGTCAGCTCACCAGGTATACTTTTTTGACCATGGCACACCTGTCTTCTTCCAGGATGGCCCCACGATGGCAGCCAGCTAGGGTTCGGAGCTTTGTACGACACGACAGCCCACCGAGCGATGAGGCCTCAGTGTAGGGCCCCATTATAGCAGAGGCACAGGCAGTACCTCTACCCGTCGAGCCACTGATGCCACCAGCCTCAGCCGCTGAGAGTGCACGTCGCCTTAGTTCATTACACAAGTTTTAGTGTTATAGACCGCCCAGGTTCCATAGGGAGATGGACCCTCAGGCAGCCTAGGATTGGCTGGAGGATGTAGTTCAAGTTTTAAGGTTAGTGGGGACACCAACTGACCTCATGGTTATCCTTGCAGCGAGTCTCCTACACGCGGTAGCAGGCAGATGGTGGAGCTTGATGCTCCAGGTGCACAATGAGGCATCCCTTCTATGGGCAGACTTTGAGAGCCTGTTCCGGACAGAGTTTGTACCAGCCACCTTTCGAGCGGTGCGCATATAGGAGCTACATCATCTTCAGTAGGGTATCATGACAGTGGTGTAGTATTCAGCGAGGTTCACCGATATCTCCCTTTACTCTACAGATATGGTACGGGACCCGATCTTCAGGGCCCGAGCCTTCGAGCAGGGGCTCAGGCGAGAGATTCAAGCTTCAGTTGTTTCTCACAGCATCCCGACGCAGAAAGGGGTGTTGGAGCGAGCCCTATTAGTGGAGAGTTTCCTTACTGAGCAGTCTCCAGCAGTAGGACCTACCACTAGCCGGAAGGCGGCAGAGTCTTCTGCAGTGGGCAGTAGACAGATGATGCAGAGGTCCAAGAAAACTAGACCTACAGTTTATCGAGCGCATGACACAGGATCGTGTGTGTGAGGCACCTGGGGTGGAGAACGACATACCAGGAGCGGACAGTGTTACTCCTATGAGGGGTTGGTCACATGGCATGTGACTGTCCGACCCACCATGAAGATGACCAGTGGATAAATGAAGGACCTCCCAAGCAGAGGCAGAGGATCGATCAGGGTGGATCTCAAGGAGCTGGAGACTGAGACTGGGGAGCTAGTCGTGCAGTGGGTGGTGGGCGACGTTTTGAGGCCCTACCACCACCACCACCAGGAAGACCACCCTGACCGCAGGGAACAGGTGGATAGGGGAGAGCTCAGCTTCAGGTAGCTAAATCCTACGATCATGGATCTCTGGGAGCATATGGACAGGAGCGGGACTAGCTCCAAACATGGAGACTTTTGTTCATGTTGCTTCTTGCTTTGTTGATGTTTGTTTGTGGATGATTTGTGACTTTGTACTTTGAGTTGCAGTAATAAAAGACACCTTTATTTGTGGCATTTACTTTCCTGTCCTCTCTTTATGTTGTTACTAAGAGGTTCTGGTTTAAACTATTCACTTGACCCTCACTTTTGAGATTCCTATTGGAGGAAACCCAGTGACCACACACTGATGCCGACAGTGTGACTCAACCCTTGGAGGAAAGAGTAACGGTTGGATCTCTTGGTAGTAGTGTCGAGGCCTTATGATGTCATCCTTGGTGTGGATTAGTATCATCCATGTTAGGATTGACTGTGTTAGGTGAAGAACGTGGTGCATCCTGGGGATGAGACCAGATTTCTCTTATCGGCAAAGATGAAATCTTAGCAGCTCTTGTATGACCAGAGAAGGACCAGGACATCCAAGAGAGGATGAGGACAGCTCAGAGCTGACAAAAGTCTTATGCTAACAGGAGGCGGAGACCACTGGATTTCAAGGATGGTGACCATATTTTCCTATAGGTCTCACCTCGACGTTGATTACGGAGTTTTAGCCATGACAAAAAGTTATCTCTGCACTTCTTCAGACCCTTCTAGGTCCTCAACATGGTAGGAGAGGTAGTCTACCGCTTGACCCATCTACCTCAGTTGCACCAGGTGCACGATGTTTTCCACGTATCTCAGCTGAGGAGATATGTGCATGACCTGATGCATATCATTGACGATGTGGCGACATTTGTGAAGGTCTGGGTGGAGATCAAGGATCGACAGGAGTGGGTCCTACGTGGACGGTTGATTCCTCTAGTGCACATCAAATGGAAGCATGGGAATCTTCAGGTGAGCACATGGGAGTAGGAGGCTCAGATGCATGCTCAGTACCCACATTTGTTCCCCTAGTTTGTGTTGTATATTTACGAGGACGTAAAGCCCTGAGGTGGGAGTAATGTAAATACCTGTAGATTTCAAGGAATTTTTTTTCATAATTTTTTTGGGGTTTTATGAGTACGTAGTTTCTGACGGCACCGGATTCTGAGGCCCGGTGTGCAAGAAATCAATTTCTGAAATTTAGCTCGGGTACGTTCAGTGAACGAACGAGGGTGTTTTCCTAACTTTTGAACCAGTGCTCGGAATCGAAATCTGAGGGCACCGATGAAACCGCAGCACCGATAATTGATTAGGAACACTTTATCCGAAGGTGCGTTTGCTAGGGTGGTGATTTTAATAAAAGTTAGGAAAAAATATAATTGTTTTATTTTTATTTCTTTACTAAGCGGTTTAGGTGAAATTAAGTTGTGTCACAACTTAATTTCTCTCTACTTTGTGGTTAACATCCATGTGAGGGAGTTGGGGTGGGGCCCACACAAGCCCCCACCTTTCAATTCTCTAACTCCCCATTAATCACCCTATCACTTTTAATTTGTGTAACACACCCGCACCCCTTTTAATGACTTTTAAACTCTCAAAGTTAAATTTGGTTTATTAAACTCTCATCAATTATGTCAATTAATTTAATGTGAACTTTTGAATTTCAAAAAGGGTATGCATGAGTAATAAAACAAGGAAAAGCCTTATTTTATTATTTGGTTGAATCGTTGTGCCGAAGGAAGGGGAGGACTCTTGCGCTCATGAGAAAAATCTCCTTCCTCATCGAAGAACGTGAGGTACGCCGAGTCTACGATGAAGAACTCCATCACCTCAAGGGGATATCTATGTACCGTCTTCTTCCCTATCTGTAGCCGGTGAGAGACACCTTCTTCGAAGAACGACGATGCGCCGCACCCTTCATCAGGCGAACACCGGCAATGCTTAAGGAACCTCGATCCGCGATGCCGTCTTCTGCGATGCTGTCTTCCGCGATGTCCTTTTCCCGCGACAATCCTCGTTCGACGACTTCATCGAGGTAGGGGTTGAGTTCAAATTTAATGGATTAAATTTGCGATTTCTTGAAGAAGATTTCATATTTTGGGCCGCCTGATATCGTTATAACAGGAGGAGGTCGGACCACATGAACACGGCTGACCCTCCTTCCCCCTTGTTATCGAATTTGTCGTGGCTCAAAAAAAGGCGGCGCGGTGCATCAGCACCGCGGGGAATCAAGGAAGAACACCGCGAACAAGCGTGGCGTCGTTGCGCCGCGCTGTTGAGGCCGAACGAAGCCGTGGCTGGAGTCGGGCCGCGGTGAAGGGACGCGGTGCCATCGCGCCACGCCGGAGAACCATGAAGAGGACGCGGCCAGAGCGGGTCACGACGATGTCGCACCGTGCCGGTCGGACCAAGGCCGCGGCCTTTGGCTGCGGTGGAGCAGGAGAAGGCGGCCGGAGCCGACGGCCGCCGGTGCAAAGGGGGGGCGGGACCGGTTAGTCTCGCGCGACACGTTGGCCGGCCATTACAGCCGGCCATATCTGAAAAACCAAGGGCTTAACCCCCGGTCAACCCAACAGGGCGGACCCCCCTGCGGGTCTACTGTTTCGTCGAAGGGGGTGCCGGTTCCCCCCCCCCCCCTTCCGCGCTCATGCGGCGCGTGACGCCCGTGCCGGACTAGACAGGCCACGCCTGGCTGGACCGGCCACCACGGGTCGGGCCTCCCAGGCCAGGCCCTACCGCGCCCATTGGGCCAGGCCACGCCCTATTGGGCCGGACCCAGACCCGGGTCAGGTCGACCCAGGGGGACTTGGGCCGGGTCGGTGGGGCCCAAAACCCCCTAAAACTGGACATGTTCATTCAAACACCCATAACCTGGGCTACGGACCTCCAATCAACGTACCATCAGTTGTGATGGGATATTTGGATTGAGATGGTCGTTTCGGTATATTACACTCATGGTTTTGTAGAACTTTGGGTACATCCAGGGTAGTTCGAACACGAGACCAACCGGGCCCTCGGAGCAGAAACGCCTATAACTTGAGCTCCGAATGTCCAATTGACGTGTCGTCGACATTTTTGGTTTCATCATAGTGAGACGGACCTTCTGGCTTACTCCTCTTGATGTTTGGATGCAGTTGGAGTATGGTCGGGTTTGGTTGTACCTGAAATCCAACCGGGCCCCTGGAACGGAAAAGTCGTTAACTTTCAGACCGTACATCCGTTTGACGAACCATCAGGGCAGTTGGTGATCACGTTGAGAAACGGTCCCTATGAGTATACCCTTTGTGAGTTCGGGGTACGGTTGAGATATGTTCGGTTCAGTTCATACACGAAACCAATCGGGAACCTGGGATGAAAACGCTAGTAACTCTCAGACAGTGTGTTCGATTGACGTGCCGTCTGTCGCGTTGTGTTCCTATAGAAGAGACGGAACCTTGGGATACATCAACTCTAGTCAATGTGACAGTTGATGTATCGAACTCTTTTCTTGTAGAACGGACCCTCCCAGAACGAGCATGCAGTCTGCGGAAACCATAGAGCTAGATGAGGCTTGACGATTGTTGATCGATCGACTCGGAGTGTTTCGGATAGCCCAGTGGGGAGCGCTTGGTTGTAGCGGTAGACCCACAGCGGAGGAGAGCTTGGTTGTAGTGGCAGACCAGTGGTACTCAACAAAAGGAGTACCTATATAGGCTATGAGGGGGAGCGTTTGGTTGTAGTGGCAGACCCATGGTGGGAAGCACTTGGTTGTAGCAGCAGGCCCACAGTACTCTACAGGTGGAGTACTACAGCAGTCCAAGGTTAGTGGGAAGTTCTTGGTTGTAGCGGCAGGCCCTCTGTACTCGATAGTAGAGGAGATCCCCAGCAGCTATGGGTTCGATGGTGAAGTCTTTCGTACTAGAATCCTCCGTGGGTTCGACGACAATGACAACCATACTGGAATCCTCTGTGGGTTCGGTAGTGACAACTACAGTACTTGTATCCTACGTGGGTCCCAGCTAGATGAATCAGTAACTACATCTGATCATCTCCTTTTGCTTTACAAATTATGTATACCTGTGTGAGTTGGGTCTCGACTTTCAATCATTATCTTCGATATGATTGACTTGCTTTCCTGTGTGTATTATGTTGTGGTTTTCTGTGTGGATTGGGTTGTACTATATTGTGTGGACGTGATCAAACTTGGGCTCGGATGTTGGAGCCGAACTGGAATTGATGACTTAAAAATATGTATGGGAATATATCTATGTTGTGTTGGATGTTACTTCGTGATTGTATATTTCTTTTTTGGATTATCCTTTGTGGATTCTGGGAGACCTTTTGGGGTCTCAGGATCCCTACTGAGTAGCGTATACTCACCCCTGCATGGGCTATGCCCACACTACATTGTGTTGGACGTAGATGATGGACAACGCTGATCGTGGTTGAGGCTTGTGAAGCAGTCGGTACCAGGAGGTGGAACACTGGGCGAGACGTACACGGAACGGATGGCTGGACCCAAGGATCTAAGGAGGCTATCTATACCCACCCTTCAGGTGGGACTTCCAGTGGACGACACGACGTTGATGCTTTACTTTCAGTTGTTGTACTTTCTTTCCAGTTGTACTTTACTTTCATTTTGGGTTTGTATTCTGTCCCATTTACTTTCCGCACTAACTATTGTACTCAGTTTACTTAGTGTTCACTTCTGTTGGCTTACTCTGTGGTGTTTGTCTACTTTATAAAGGCAATGCCTTCCACTTTTTGTTGGGATTTATGCCTTCATTCTAGTCACGAGCCTCTGTCCTATGGAAGGAGGGCCTGGGGTAGTCACGGCACGAGTCCCGAGGACGGTTCGTGACATCACCCATATAGAAAGATGATAATTCATCAAAAACATGTCACCTAATGCAAACGTTTACCATGTAATATAATCCATTTATCAAAATATCCATAATCGATCATGTTTCATGTTAGTGCCATCAACCAATATAGTCGATATCTATTTATTTGGCTTTACAAAAATAGAACATGCGTATTGATAACCATAGAAAAGGATTTATTTAAGATATATAATTTTTTAAAAGGCCTTGAGATATTATATTTCGGTAAAAGTTTAATGGGATAAATCCATTCTCTCATTGGACATTAATGCAAAATTACATGTGATGTACCCAACATATCCTAATTCACCACAAACATATATGGCCAAGATAATTTTCATTACATATATGTGTAAAACTCATAATATACATTAATAATAATCTTTATTTTTAAGTACCAATACAAAATTCCTCAGATAAGAACATCCAATGACCCATAGAAATGTGGATTTCCTACTAGTGGGTCTTCTTCTCATAATATCCTCCTAGACATTACCTGGGGCATTCACTATGAGAAGGTGACTCAAATTCCTATGAGTCTCCACCCATGATAGACTATATCATTTGTGTCCCACAAATGATATAATCCATCAATATAACATATATTCAAGATTATCATTACATCACTTTCGAGTTCTCATCATATTAAGTTTCCACTATGACTTTTTAGTGTGAAAGTTACACTTAGGAAATTATCACATACAATTTTATGCATAAGAACAATCATTATGTGATAAATAATTTTTTTATTCATATCAATGAATATAAATTATCATAAAAAAATATGTTGGTTCTAGGGCTCCAACTCTAACATATTTTCCTTGTTTTTCGAGTTTTTTTTACTATATTTTTTCCTCTTAATTAGATCATGATGTAATAATAAAAATAATTTAAACCATGATTTAAATAAAAAATATATTTATTATATATATATTTATTTATTTATATTAATCCATACATTTTGGTGATTGAAAATTAAATATATTGTTTATGGAGATGGTCGGTCGTATGTAGGCTTCCATTCTATTTCGATTTTTTTATCATGTTGAATGAACGAAAAGTAAATGGTATATGTATTTTTTTATCATTAAATTTTTATTTTTATTTAAAATATATCACATAATTTTATCAAACCTATCCTTATTACATACCACTTAAATAGTTTATGAATCACATCACTTCGCAAGGTTATAGTCCACCGTACATACAGAAAAACATTATTCTATTCCCACAAATGGAAATCTGAAAGGTACACATCATATAATAATTAAAGAAGAATAATAACAAAATAAATATTAGATATAATATATATAAACATTATTTACATCATTATTCCGAAACATTATAGGTGTTTATGTGAGAATGAATAAAATCAATTCTTGAGGAGGTAGTCTGTCGCACACACGGGTGACGATTGCATAACCTATTTTATAGAAGTATGTGTCATTATATTTTATACCCATAATAAAAAAACATTTAAGTATATTTAATACATTTATGCTATTATATGATCGTTACATAAGAAGAATTGAAATATGTCGAATGGGAAATAAAATAAAAATGGTTTTAGAAAAACATTACCTCTTCTTCAGGTAACCTCCTTAGGTTTTCACTAATGCCTTCCCAAGTTGGAATTATGACCCAAATAATGACTATTGGATTATTAAAGGTATTTTTAGAATTTATATGGAATGTTATAGGTTGATACAAATGTATTGAGTGTTGTGAATAGATTATTAGTGGGGGAGGCCTCTTATAAGTTGGGTGAGTGGAAAACTTTCCAATTTTATAAAGTGGGAATAACATCCACGTTTTATTCATGTATATTGGATCTAATATTGAACCCAAATGGATACTAGTGGGTATATGGTCAAAATATTTTTATAAAATTGGTTTTTTTAAAGGTTTATAGTTTATTTGGTCCCTTATGATTAATGTTGGGTGCCTTAGTAAATTAATTTTTCTTTTAAACATTGTAATTAATTTTAAGTACTTTCAACAATAAAATTTGTAAATAATTATGTTTTCCTAATTAGAAAATATATATTATGATGATTCCAAATATGGAATCCATTTTATCAAATTCAATCCATATAAGAGGAAAGAAATAATTTAATAATAATCCCACATACGTTTTGAGAAAGCGTGTTTTTAAAGTCAAAATGTTTAGAGGATTATAATTATTTTATATTTAAATTAAATAAAAAACTATTAAAATAAAATTAATTGGATTAATATATTGTAATTTCACTATTATTAATTTAAAACTAGTTAAAAATATAATTCAACGTTATTAATTATTTATACAGAAAGTCAGTTTTCAATTAAAATCCAGTATTCATTAATATTTATAAAAAATGAAAAGTCTCAGAAATATACCAAAAATTAATTATAAGATAGTTTTTACATAACTATTTAAAAAATGAATTTTCATATTTAAAATAAAATTTATAAATGTTTCAAAATTTATTTTTAGAATAATTGTTCCTCTAACAGGCCGTAAAACTGTATTTAGAAAAAATACATCTTTTTTATGCTTAGAATTGGATTTTTTTCATATCTTTTACATATAAAATATAGTGGATGAATTTAAAAAAGTTTATTGAATATATATAATATATATAAAATCCATTAATATCATTAGATAACACTAATGAATTTAATTTTCTTAGATAAAACACCATAAGCACATAAAGAAATATTTTATAAACCCATTTACTTTATATTCAATTGGTTTTTATATTCATATATAATTATTTGGTAAAAAATGAATGAAAACATATATCTTCGTATGTTATGTAATTCTATTTATAACTTCAAATTTAACATCTCAGATATAAATATGAAATTAAATAGAAATATAAATTGTATATTCTTGTTAGGTAAAACCATGTTTTTCATTTATTGTATGTTATCAAATAATGTCATTATTTCATGTAATGAAAGATAACTCTATATTGTGTGAATTAAAAGCTATATCATATATTGAACATTTTTTAAATCATAAATATATTTTAAAGCCTTGGGATGTTATATTACCTTTTATTAGAGGTTTGGCGTGTCATACAAGCTATTAAATAAAATGTTTTTCTTTTAGAATTTTAGGGTTTTGCATCATAATTTTATTCTATAAGTTTTTTGGTTCCAAAAAGATGAAATCAACGATGTACATGTTTTCATCATTTTTCATAGAGGTAAATTGTTGTCTTAAAATATCATTATATAATTAATATTATAATTAATGAATTAAAATAAATCATTATTAACATGTTTATATCATATATTACTATAATGTAAATTCATATTGTCATCCATGATATATATTTATAGCATTGATCAAGTAGGTTCTTAAAACCCAAAATAAAAACATTCCATAATTATTATATAATGACTATATTTTCCACTTTTAAAACTATGGTATTTTTCACAGAATATTTACAGAGTTGTACATTGAGTCGTCACAAGATTCTAGGGCCTAGGGAGCATTATTATTAATATAATAAAAATAAAAAATATTTTATATCACGCACATTAATTTTTCCTAAAATAATGGAATCTATCTAAATTATATTCTCAAATGGAAAATATGATACCATCATTAAATCCATGAAGTGGTTTTTACCCAAGGTGTGATATAATTGTTGTCGGTGTCAGCTAGTTGGATTAAGTATTATTGTGAATGGAAAATGAATAAATTAATTAATTAATTTGTTAATATATTTTTGTGACCTCATATATACTATTTGAAACCAATTATGGTAAAATAATATGGTTAGTTGTATAACCCTCATGATTTTAGAGTGAGATCATAGAGGATTTCTTGAACGAACAGTGATCGGATTGATGACCCCTAATCAATTCGAAAATGGATTGTTGGATCCCTCTAATGATATTGATGAAAAATCAGTCATCATCTATAATTGATCCATACTTGATGTATATAATTTTTTTATTTGGTTTAATCCCATTTTAATATATCATATTGAACAAAAATCAATTTCCCTAACAAAAACTAACCCATAGATTGGTGGTTTAGTTCCGTAGAAAATTTATTTTCCCAACATTTTGGAAGTGATATTATTTTATTATCCAAGTTTATCAGCTTTCATTTCCTCCTTCTAGATAAATAATTGATTCCCTCAAGAAAAATGGACGAGGTTATTTCCTTACTTTTTTCTTTTCTGGTTTTCTTTGCATGTTCTATGTATGCTCATTATTGAAATTTCCCTTGACTAATAATTCAATAAAAACTCTGAAACTATTTGGTGTGCTTTTGATCATTGGTTCAATAGATCATTTTCATGGGTTCACATTTTCGATAGATGGTGTGACCAAGGAATTTGCAAATGATGGAGAATCAATCGGGTTTCACATTTATGTTTCTCTTCATGGTTCAGTTTTGAAATCAACATGATACCGTAGGGACTATTTTTGAATGCTCTTAGGTGGCTGGAATCTAGAGACCGATGAATAGGCACATGCAATCGACTTAGATCAAGGATATATAATATGATTCACGGGGGAATCGGTCATAGCCATTAAATTGGTAAAATATGTTATAAGAACTAGTTAGTTCTAGAAAAACTTATCATACATAGAATGTAGTCTGAATAACACCCATTGTGTGGTTCAGTCCTATGGCACCTGTGTTTATGTGCAAATAATAATTTCTCATGTTTTATGGGATATGAGACACATAACCCAAGGCTAGTGGCTTATCTTTTACATCTATGGTAAATTAGAATATAAATGGATAAGTAGATGAGAATATCCATATTATATGGACATAGCCATGTGCTCCAACACAGTTAGGGCCCTAAAAAATTACCAGGTACATGGGAACGAACAGTGTACATGGGAATGGATAGAGTACACATGAACGGGATGTGGAACAAGTGAATTGAAATAGGCAGGTATATACATTCTAGTTTACATTATGTACTCCTATTACATGACATGTACTTTTTATTGGGAATATTGGAGCCCTTTTTCTCCCCAGTTGGGTGTATTCCCTATTTTCAATTCCACATGGATGATTTCCCTTGTTCTATAATGTGTTTTCACAATCCTTCACCATGAGGGTTTAATGTATCATCATATTTATGTAATATGGTGGGATCCCTTTATCAGAATAGAGAAAAATCCCATCATGAGGCCCATATTTGATCTTTATTTCCATTTTCCTCCCTACATAGAGTATTGGGTATGACGTTAGATATTTACCAGGGTTTGCAATCCCCAACATACTAGGTAAATTTATTTAGGGATTTGGTGACCCTTATAGGACCTAGGTAATATAGCCTCTATGTGTATATATATCTTATATATTCTAGTTTGTTCTTATTCTGGGAGATTCAAGATGTTTATTACCCCTTAGATGAGCACCATCAGTTTTATCAAACTTGAAGAGTATATTGTCTCAGATGAGTGATACCTTGAAGCCCTATATAGGATAATATATTTATAGTTTGGATGTGACCTTACATGAGACTTTATGTCTACTGCTATGTATATATGGGTTTTTTTATTATATTTATTTCTCATATAATGATTTATATAACTGTGTGATGATGATCTAATCCATCTCTTAATGCATTATGTTTAGTTATTTTAGGTTATCATATTGGGTGTTGTTATTCTAACCCATTCATCAGATCTTCCATCACATTTTGTGAATTTTTTAGATTATAGGCCTTAAAAAGGATTACTATTTGGACCATGATCATATATAGAATATTTAATCTATGCATACCATGGTTTATATCAAGTGTTTCATTTGACTATAGTCCTCTGCTTCATAGAAGGTTGGAATCTTT
Source organism: Viscum album (assembly GCA_963277665.1). Lineage (NCBI taxonomy): Eukaryota > Viridiplantae > Streptophyta > Magnoliopsida > Santalales > Viscaceae > Viscum > Viscum album. The sequence continues at coordinate 1,884,027,567 of OY728121.1, forward strand.
TTGAAGATTTTTTGGCCATGTATTTTAGAACCATATAATTTTTAGTTATTTTTTCATGCCAAATTATAGGATATATATATATCTTCAATCATTATGGTATCAGTAATATTTTAAAATTATTCGTTGTATGGGTGTTGGGAGATGCGTGGGCGTGTGCTGGTACCTTAAGTTATGGCCTCTCATCTATGTGACATGTCTACTAGAAACTAGTCTCCATCCCTTATCATATTGGAGTTAGACATGGGGTGTCATAATTGATAAATATCCATCCATGTTGGTCAAGATTGTTTAGTCCATGAAAAAATGATATCATAGGATTAGGTTTTTTCTAATATCATAGTTAGATATCGTCTAGATGTGGGGAGTGGTTTGGGGAATTTGAAAAAAAGTTTAAAAGTGTTTCGGGTTCAACTCTCACGCTATGGAATCCCATGTTAGTGCAATTAAATATGTATCTATTCACCAATTCATCGATAACCTTCTTTTAGACTTTGTTCATATTGGATCTAGTTGTATGGTAAATAATTGGTACAACCATAATTTGCAAATGGGTCCGGGTTTCTATGTCATTCCAGAGTTAGTTCAAGAAATATATCATTTAAACATGTTATGTCTTGTCTATATTATGATTTTACCTCAATAATAGACATCTAGGATCCTATGTAAAGATAATAATGATGATCCAACTATTGATGAGGATTCAATATAGGGGATGGTATGGTACATGAGGCCTTTGGCTGGTTTTTTTCTCTTGCCTCTACCTGTTGAGTAGCCAAAAGTCCCATTTGTACCATATGATGAAGATCACAGGCTGAGAATAATAATTAATTTCATAAATAGAGACCCCTTTGGTTTTATGACTAACTTGACCCCTATGAAACAGAGCAATGGATTAAGGCATCTATGTATGTGTTCCTCCTAGTTATGATAGATCCTAATCAGATGGGAGTAATTCATGAGATCCTTCTACAAGGAAATATATTGTGATGGTGGATTATGGTGACTAAGACATGTGATGAGGTGACTCCTTCATGGAAAGAGTTTGAGAGTATCTTCAAAGGGGTGTTCTATCAAACTACATTTTGAGATACATTTATATCTCAGATTCTTGTACTTCAGAAATTCAACATGATAGTAGAATATTATTCATTGAGATTCAGTAACCTCTCATGATAGTCCATGGATATCGATCGAGATGAATTAATCATAGTATGTACATTCAAGTTGTCCTTATCTGAGATATCCGGACTAATGTGATATCCATTTTCATTACTACATTTGAGTGAGTTCTCAAGGGAGCCTTGGTGGTGGAGTGGTTTATGGCGGATCAGTCAATGATAGTTGGTTGTGTAAATGGGAACCATGGAACTGATAATTTAACAGTTTTTAGTCTATAGAAGACCCATGTATTTAGGTGATCTATTCATTTTCTGAGGTAATATTAAGATAATGTGTTAGCATAACACTTCTCACAACATAGTTTGAGCCAACCAAGGGAGAGGATGTGATACTCATGTGATGATCTAAAAAATATCATATGGGATTGATCATCCAATCATATGGTAGGTAAAGAGATAGTCGATGTCCCACCTACATATAGGTATCATTTAAATAATGATGGTCCAAGGGGAAGAGAACGTGGTAGAGGATATGGGAGAGCATTAAGAGGTGACTGAATTTTTGAGCTGATTCCACCACCAACCCTAAGTTTTCCAAGCCAAGCTCATGGAGCATATGGTCAAGGAAAATGATAGATATAGGTGGTGGTGGCCCACGACCTTAAGGCTCCATAGATGATTAGGGGTACGATCTGTGTCTTTTCAATATTAACTATAGTATTGATAAACATAGGGGTGATCTATTCCTTTATTAACACATCACATATTGAGGTTTGGATATTTAAATTTATCCTTTGGCTCGAACCTTATGTTTGGATACTCCTACTATAGAATATTTAGTGATCACACACTTCTACCATTAGTGTGACTTGATTATTGGATATCATAACATAAAATGGTATCTTTTGTATCATTGATGATTCCTTACAACATCATTATAGGCATGGAGAGGATCTCAGATGTTCATGTAAAGATTGACTATTTCACGTGGAAGATGCGGTGTCCCCATAAATATGGGATATGTTTTTCCTTATTTGGTGAGATAGATACCTATTTAGAGTAGTATGAGATCATTTTTATGAGGATACAACCAATTACTCGTCATTTGTCTAGTATTAACCTTGGGGAAAGAGATTCAGTGGTATTTTAGCTTCCTATAGTGGAGGTGGAGTATGGGGATGTCTTCCTCGATGATGTGTCAACATTGTCTTCCAATTATAAGATCATATAATTTATAAAAATTCACCTAGGTACTACCCTAATATTTATTCCATAATACTGGATGGAACCCAAAAATCATCGTGAGTGGAAGCGGTAGTTGGAGGAGTTACAGATGAAGAGTGTTTTAAACCCATTATTTCCCCCTTGGAAGCGATAGTTTACTTCGATATGAAAAATAATAGGATCCTGATGTTATGTGTGGATTAATATAACCTAAATCATCTGAATATAATGAATATGTACCCACTATTGAGAAATGAAGACCTATATGACTTGTTGAAATGGGTGATGTGGTTCTCAAAGATTGACATGAAGTAATGTTATCCCAAGCTCTGAGTTGGGTTGTGGATATAATGAATCCAACATTCTGATGTCACTATTATCACTACAAGTAGATGGTGATTCCATTTGGTATGACTAATTATCCAGTAGTGTACATGGCACTCCGGAACTAGTTCTTTCATCCCTTCAGATATTAGTACACTACAATATTGATTGATGATATCCTAGTGTACCTTGTGTTAGAGGAGCAGCACGTGGGACACGTGAGGATAGTCCTAGACATACTACGTGATCACCACCACTATGTGAAACTCTATAAATTTCAATTATGGGTTAAATACATACAATTTATAGGAAATTTCACCTTAAAACAAGGAGTACAAGTGGAAGTGGAAAAGGGTGAGGAAGTTATATCTTAGTATCCACCTATGATCGGATAGAGGTGTGGATCTTCCTTTGGTTTTCAGGATACTATCATATTTTTTTCAATATTTATCTATGGCTTAAAAACCCTTGAATTATTTTTCTCAAAAGTGGAAACCTTTTTTATATATAGATAGTTTCCAATTTGATTTTCATAAGTTATGGAATAGGATGATAACCACCAACATCTTGATAATTCTAGTGGAGGTTATTGAGTACATTGTTTTCTAGGATGCCTTAGAGACTGGTCTTGGATGTGTCCTGATGCAAAGGAATAAATTGATGGCCTATTGTTCTGAGTTGTTCAGACCCTATCGGAAAAACAACATGACTCATGATGTGGAGCTGATAAGAGTTTTATTTCCAATAAAGACCTGAAATTTCCAAGGAAATTTTTTTCATAAATACATGGGAATTTTACGAGTCTGAGAAAATTGACGTCGCATGATTCTGAAGCCCGGTGTCCCCAGAATCAATTTCTGAAGTTTTTTCGGGTACGTTCAGTAAATGTATGAGAAGGTTTTTATATAATTTGAACTGATGCTCAGAATTGAAATCTAAGGGCACTGTTGAAATCGAAGTGCTGATATTCACTTAAGGAGACTTTCACCTGGATGGCAGTTGGTCGAGAGTAGAAGATAGATTTTGGGGTTTTTGTGGAAGGTAATAAAATAAAGTGAGTTTTAACATTATTTTATTAGACCCTCCATGTGGGTGTATGGCTGTTAAGACCTCCTCATGGGAGTTGGAGGTGGGACCACCACACCTTAACCTCCCATGAGAGGTTATGGTTGTGGGGCCCACCTGAACAAAACCTCCCGCGAGAGGTTACGGCATTGGGACCACACAGGGCTTAACCCCCCTATTTATGGAGGAGATTAAAAACTCCCAACTCTCCCCCATTAATGAGGGAGATCCTATTCACCTACCCTAATTAATTCTTGGTGTCAACCCCTTGAATTAATTAAGGGGAGCCTGTCTAATTAATTTAATTCTTCATTTGAATTTCTTGCCAACATCTAAAATAATAGTCAAACTATTATTATTTTTGCATGGAATTTCTCATTTGGTTGGAGCTTTTGAGAAGAGATCTTGGGAGAATTAGTTTTCTTCAATGAAGAACCCAATCTCACAAGGAAGAATGAAGAACGATGAATGCCAAACTTTTTCGACTTCTTCCTCAAAGCATCAACCCTCGTGAGACGTCTTTGACGACCGACTTTCCACAACTCCATCAACGAACGACGAATAACAAATAATGTTTGGGGTTATATCTTTGTTAAATTTTTGTGTGTTCTTTGTTTACCATCATGATTTAGAATTCTAAGCGTCTTCATATCACCCTAATGCAGAGGGCACAGGCTGAACAAACACGGCCCAACCCCTTTGCCTTTCTTATGGATTTTGATTCCCAACACGGTATGTGTTTGGGATGACCGTTTCTCGTCATCATTAGTTGTGGATCGATGGAAATGTCCCGAGGAGAGTGTAACTTCTTCTGGAATGAGAAACTGGCCAACGAAAGTAGTCTGGTGTCCTGCGAAAGATCTGTCAGCGGTCGGAACCAGAGAATGACACCGGCGATGAAGAGAGGGGTGCCGGGAACTCTGGCCGGCCGCACGGACAGCGGTGGCGTAATTGCGCCACTGGAGGAGAAGGCCGCGGATGATGGGCCCTGGCCGTTTAGCACCGGTCGACACAAGTTTGGACATTAAGGAAGCTGAAGGCCTGAGCCGTCGGGTCTTCGTAGAAGGCCCGTCGCAACCGCGCCGCGCGGTGGAACACAAAGGAGCCGCAACCCCAGGTTGCGGTGGAGCAACGGTGGCAGGAGTAAGGCTGGCCGCGAGGAAGTCCGGCGGCCCGAGCATCTGGGTTGCTGGAGGAGGCGCGTCACAATGGCGCCATGCAGGCAGTGGTTGGCCGGCCAGCCAGCCAGGAGGAGCGGGACCCAGCGGGTCCCACATGACATGGACCAGCGCCACGTGGCGCCAGTTTGGATTCCACCCAAATGGATAAGCCATTTGGGATCTAGGGGGTGTGACTTTCCCCTTGACGCAGCTACGGTGGACCCCACGTGCCACCAGGCCACCCTCGGGGGCTGGGCATCCCTCACGGGCTAGGCCGCCCCCGCGGACTGGGTCGGACCCGCAGACTGGGTCAGTCCAACTCGGTCGGGTCGAACCCAGACCCATTTGGCATGTTTCCACTCTTATTCCCGTAATTTGAGCTACATGTGTCTGGTTGACGAAACGTATAATGTAACGAAAACCTTAGAAGGAGATTGTTCATTTGGTACACCCCACTCAAGGATTGTGCATAGTTGGGGTATGGCCAGGTTTGAGCGAATGTAAATCCAATAGGGCCCTCGGAACGGAAATGCCAATAACTCTCAGACCGAGCGTCCCATTGACACACCGTCTATCACGTTGAGTATATAATGGAAAGGCAGATATTTCAGATAATTATTCTTGATACTTCATGGAAGTTGATGTATCGACACTCGGCTTGAGGAGATGACCCTCCTGGAATCAAGCAGGCATCGTGTGGAACCATGTGGATGGCTATGCACTGACGACTGTTCCTAGATCTTGTGTGGGTTCAATAGCACTGACTAATGTTCCTTGATCCCATACGTATTTGAAAGTTCTATCTACTATTCCTGGTTCCTATGTGGGTTTGACTGTTCTGATTTCTATTCCTGGATCCTGTGTGGGTTCGACAGAATAGATGATTCAGTGGCTACATCTGATCATCTCTATCTCCCTACAAAAGTTTCAAACCGGTGTGATCTAAGTCAGTAACTTGTGCTTTCCTCATGAGTGAGATAGGTTACTAGATAACATATGTATATTTATAGGAATATACATAAGTGGGGTTATCTGTTGATTTTATACATTGTGGTTTATCCTTGTTGGATTTTGTGAGAGCTTGAGGGTCTCGGGGTCCCTACTGAGTATCGTTATATGCACCCACGCATGGGCTATGCCTGCACCTCATTGTGTTGGATGTAGACGATGGACTGCGCTGACTGAGGTTGAGTGTAGGAGGAATGGATGGTACCCAGATGTGGACCTCACGATGAGTCAGTACCCAATGGAGACTGAAGGATGTGGAGTGCTATGGAGGCTATCTATACCTACCCTTCAGGTAGGATCTATGGTGGACAATCCAGGAGCTTCTTTTCACATTCCATCTATTTTGGTCCTTTTCAGTTTTACTTGTACTTTTAGTTGGGCTTGTATTTTCGGCCCCATTACTTTTCAACAATCTCTTATTATAAAGTTTTATATAGTGTTTTGTGTCCAGATGTGTACTCTATTGTGTGTGTTATCAGTTATAAAGAAAATTCCATCCCAGTTTAGGGATTTACGCTTTTGGTGCTAGTCACCAGCCCCTGGCCTCTGGAAGGCGGGCTTGGGGTAGTCACAGCACGGGTCCTGGGGGATGGGTCATAAAAAATTGGTTTAAGAGGAGTCGGTTCTACCTCAAAACAGAAGACATTGATCTTTTATGTGAAGCAATAGTGCTAATGGTACTGAGTTTGCGTTTTAGTTTAGGGTGTCTAGTGTAGGTGGGGTGGCTAACGTATCCATACACCAAGACCATGACTTCTGATTTCTGACTCAGTTAATGAAAACAATTATTTTTTATGTGCTTAAAGAGTTTTCTTAGTGATCTATTTGAGTCATATCATCAAGTATAACATATTGAATATAGAGCACCTATTTCCCTTCAGGATGGTCCCACACAGATAGCCATCCACGGTTCTAGGATTTGTATGAGATGGCAGCCCACCAAGCGATAAGGCCTCAGTGTTGGGCCCTATCACAGCTGAGGTTCTAGCGGTACCACTAACCATTGTGCCACCGATACCACCAACCTCAGCAGCAAAGAGTGCACATCTCCTGAGCATGTTGCATGAGTTCCAGTGCCATAGACTGCCAAGGTACATGGGTCAGAAGAACCTGTAGGTAGTTAAGGATTGGCTAGAGGTTGTGGTGAGAGTTTTCAGACTGGTAGGAACACAAGAAAACCTTATGGTGATATTTTTCACGTTTCTCCTTCAAGTAGTAGCAAGCGGATAGTGGATCCTGATGCTTCAGGTGCATGATGAGGTGACACATCTCTGGGTAGACTTCAAGAGCCTGTTTCAGGTGGAGTTTTTCCCATCCACCCTATGTGCAGTGCGGATATAGGAGCTACTGCATCTACAGTAGGGTAGCATGACGGTAGCTTAATACTCAGCGAGGCTCGCCGACCTCTCACACTACTCCATATTTGTGGTGCGGGACCCATTATTCAGGGCCTAGACCTTCGAGAAGGGGCTCAGGCGAGAGATCGGGGCTTCGATGATCTTCCTCGGTATCCCTACACAGGTGGGGTGTTGGATAAAGACCTCTTAGTGGAGGGTTTCCTTGCTGAGTAGACACCAGCAGTGAGACCCGCCACCTGGAATCATGTAGCACAGTCTTCTACAGCTGGCAGCATACAGATTTCGCAGAGGTTCAAGCAGACCAGACCATCAGGTGGACGACCTCCTGGATCGGGTTTGGTTGTGCGAGTCACATGAGACAGAGCCATTAATTCAAGGAAAAGGAAGTGTTTCACATACGACAAGAAGGGTCACATGGATCACAACTATCCGACCAGCCGTATGGATGATCAACAGACAGTTAAGGGACCTCCCAGGGAGAGGCAGAGGTTCGATTGAGGTGATCTACAGGGCGCAGGTGGACATGGAAGAGGAGATGGTCATGTAGTTGGCAGTGGATAGAATTATGAGGTGTTACCGCCACCACCCCCAGGAGGTCCACCCCGACTGCAAGGAGCATGTGGACAGGGGAGAGCTCATCTCCAGGTAGCTAAGTCTTATGATCACGAAGCTCTGGAGATGAATTGATGTACGATCTATGTATACTCCCCCATTTTTGTAGTTCTTATAGGCATAGGTGTCAGTAACTCTTTCATTGCCACCGCCCTCATTCAGAGCTCGGATATTCTGACAGATCCATTAGATCGATCCTTATGGATAGATACTCCTACAGGAGAAGACTCAACAATCACACATGTGTTCTAGCAGAGTGAGCTTGCTCTAGGAGGCATGATCTTCGGCTGGGATCTCCTCATTGCGGTGTTGAGGCCTTACGACGTCATCCTGGGTATGGAATGGTTATCTAAAGTCCATGATCATATCGACTGTATTAGGCACCAATTGCGGTGTGTCCACACGGATGGGACTAGGTTCACATTCACCGTAGAGAAAAGATCCGTTGTAGTGAAGCACACACTTACATGAAGGAGGGTGCAACCGATCACTCATCAGTTGGTATTCCTTACACTCGGAGCAGTTAATGTGGAGAGACCGAGATATCCTGTAGTTGTGGAATAATACATTTATTTTTTCCCTGACAATGTTCCAGGACTACCTCCTCGCAAATAAGTGGACTTTTAAATTGACTTGTACCCTGGGATGGCTCTGATATCTACACCAGCATATCAGATGGCTCTCACTGAGCATCATGAGCTGGAGGTACAACCAGAGGGCTTGAAGGGGAAGGGATTCATCGGACCAAATGTTTATCCCTGGGTAGCCCCGATACTATTTTCCAAAAAGGCGGATGGATGATTGAGGCTATGTGTCAACTATCGCTGCCTGAACCTAGTGACTGTGAAGAACTAGTACCCACTCCCGAGGATTGATGACCTCGTTTATCAACTTAAGGGAGCATGGTGGTTCTCAATGATAGACCTCATGTCAGGCTATCACCAGCTCATATTTTGAGACAAGGATCTGTAGAAGACGGTCTTTAGATATCGGTATGGACACTACAAGTTCATGGTTATTCCTTTCGGGGTAACCAATTCTACAACAGTGTTTGTGGGACTCAAGAATAAAATATTATAGGCATACCGCTATCGCTTTGTCATAGTCTTCATCAACGTCAGTATGATCTACTCGACTACTGATGAGGAGCATTCCTACCATTTATAGGTAGTACTGGACACACTCTAAGAGCACCAGCTTTTTGGTAATCTCTTGAAGTGCCAGTTTTGGATCTGAGAGGTTCACTTTCTGGGTCATGTCATCTCAGAGGCTGGAGTTTTAGTGGATCCAATGATGATTGAGGTGGTACTTTCTTGGGAGCCACCTAGGAGTGTGATGGAAGTATGAAGTTTGCTGGATTTGGCTAGTTACTACAGGAGATTAGTACCAAACGTCTCCAGAGTTGCATCACCACTATCATCCTTGATGAAGAATGGGCAGCCCTTCATGTGGTCAGAGAGATGCCATCAGAGCTTTCAGGAGATGAGGGAGAGGATGAATAGTTCCCCCATATTTAGGCTTCCAGAGGAAGGTGTTGGGAACATATTCCACTGCGACACATCAAGGACCAGACTTGGATGTGTCGTGATGTAGGAGAGACTAGTGATTTCTTATGGTTCATAACTGCTGAGATAGCATGAGCAGAACAACTCTACCTGTAACGACCAAAAGTTTTTCAATGAAAATATTCCTTCTTATATTTATGTCATAAAATAACATCACAAAATAATAAATTACTATGTGATAAGTGACCTTTAAACATAATGTTTTCACTCCTATTTTTGGAATTTTGTAAATCCGACGTACACAGTTGTGTTCAAGATGTTTTTTGGAGTCTAATGAAACAAAAATAATTTTTGGTGAATAGAAACGTACCCTTAGGAATAGTAACATTCCCTTATGAATAGTAATATGACCCATATGAATAGTAAATCATCCAACATAAGAATAACATTACCTATTAATAATAAAATAAAATTTAGACATCTTAGAATGTGACAATTTGACCGTAGTAAACATTTTGGTATTTTGTAACTCATAAATAATTAATTATAATTAATTAATTAATTAAAAAGAATATCTATTTAACTAAAATGTATTCATAAATTATTGAATCATTGTCTTATAGTTTTTAGATAATTTAATAAGACCCTACATAATTTTTAAAAGCACTATAAAATCAGTTTTAATCTTAAAAACGATTTTTTCAAAATATTAAATTAATAATATTTATAAAATTATTTTTGAAAAATGGACTTCATTTTTGGATTCTACACATAAAAAAATGGTTGTGGTATATTTTTGGGATTTTCTTGGGATTCTTGAATTTTTGATGAATAGTGAAATACCGTAATTTACAAAATAAGCTAAATAAGCTAATTATAGGGTCATGTGTGATGTTTTGTGGATGTAAGCCCACTTGGTATGGGATTACATTATAAAATTACTATTATTGGTCCTTCAAGACTCACTATTCCTTGTCTTGTGCCGAAATAATAAACTAATGAATTTCATATTAAGGAAACCCCTCTCCCCTCCACTATAAAAGCCACCCTCCACACCCTCATTTCCTCACACCTCTCAAGCTCCAAGCCTTCTCTAAACTCTGCCCAAACACCTTCTCTAGCCCCTCCCCCACATCGATGAGCTTCTGGTCTCATAAAAAGACCAGGAATAGGCCCTTAAGGGGGTTCTAAAGAGAAGGATTCAAGAGGACATTAAAGAGAAGGAAGCATTCGGGTACAAGGTAAGGGGAAATTCTCGAACCCAACTTTCATCCTCCGGGTTATACATAGTTCACTCCGTATTTTGATATGATCACACATTAAATATCATTTGTTCATCATTTTTTTACATTTTATGGGATATACATGTTTTCTAATGAATTTTATGTCGATCCAAATGTTTTTCAAAAGAACTCTTCTCTTAAGAACTCAACTTTTACCTCTCATTCAAGGTTGATGGTTCTTGTATCAAGTATATTATTACCTCTTTATTTTGGGAACCCAAAGTTTATTAATGTGTTATTATGAGATGAAACCCATTCCTTTTCATGGGTTAGTTATGTTCATTTATGTTATATGTTTATTGTGGCATGCATGATAAATGATAATGTTATGATGTGACGGGTGCGCCTTGATTATATAGTGCAATATGAATGTTTAAATGTGACAGGTGCGCCCGGAATTATATAGAGCTCCAATGAATTGGTTAAAGTGATTAATCTCATGAGTAAATGTGAAATTATGTGTGAAAACATTTCTAGCATGGTTCACAAGTATGTGTGGTAGTTAACCACTAAGACATGATGTTACATTTTTATGCATTGCCACATTTCAAGTCTTTTATTTATGCTCCTCTAATGTTCATGATCTTTTTCTTATGTTATGATTATACTCACCCCATGCTATATTGTTCTTATCTATCCTCTTACTGGGCTTCTAACTCACCCCTTTTGATGTATTTCCTCAGGTGGCTACATGTACTAAGGAGAGGAAAAGTGCCACTAAGAAACAAGTGAAGATGAAATTAAATAAATGTTCATAGTTGATGTTGTATTTTTTATGTATGGTCCTAGTTTTCCAAAGACACTAAACTTTTTTATCCTTTATGTGTAATTGTATTATGATGTTTATCATTAAAATGATTTAATAGTAATGTACGAAAAGGCTGGGTTGCTATAGTTGGTATCAAAGGCAAGGTTTAGTTAATTTTGGAATTAGGATTAGTGAACCCTAGAGAAAACTTCTAGTATGAGACTATGTAAAAATATGCACACAAGAATATATACCTAGTGATCCCTTATGTTATGTTTTTGGTATAAATTTTTTAATTGAATAAGTTATCCATGACTTGATTACTTATGTTTTTTTCTAACCATTTCTATTTTAGAAAATGGTGGGAACCAGGAGAAATCAGGCCAACAACTCATGCGAGGGCCAATGCAATGATTGCCCGAATGACATCCCCAATGATTTGGGAGGTGGAGTTCAAAACATCATGGAGATGGTTACCCAATTATCTCAGATTATGAACAATAACCAAAATAATGGGGAACACCCTCCTTCACCAAAGAGGGAGAAACTGGCTATCGAATGTCTTATGCGGCAATGACCACCGACGTTTTGTGGATCGTCTGATCCACTAGTTGAGGAACAGTGGGTCAACTCCATAGAGAATATCTTTTCTGTGCACCACTGTTCTGAGATGGAGAAGGTTACTCTAGCCATTTCTCTTCTTGATGGAGAAGTTGATCAACGGTGGGCATTGATTAAGAACACCAAGCCAAGGGAGGAAATTGAAGAGTTGGAATGGGAAGACTTTATGTTAATGTTTCTTAATATGTATTTCCCCTGAACTCTTCACATGAAGATGGAGAGATAATTCATAGAGCTCATGGAAAAAATAAGTAGAATCTGTCACAACCTATGAAGAAAATTTGACAAGGTTTTCAAGGCACGCTTTGGGTTTTGTTATCAACAGTGATAGAAAAATTGATAGATTCTTTAGTGGATTAAAACCACACATTCAAAAGGCTCTTGAAATTAAACACTTTGGGAGTAATGAAGATGTTGTTCAGTGTGCTCTCAAATTAGAGATGGAGTTTGGAGAATGGTCCCATGGCTATGGGGATAATAAAATAAAGATGGAGTTTCAAGATGGTGGATCTAATGATAAAGGTGGGAAGAAAAATCAATGACCCACATGCCAAAAATGTGGGAAGTTGCACAATGGGAACTGCCTCAAAGGGAAGGGGAAATTCTTCAAGTGTGTGAAAGAGGGACACCAAGCTCAAGTGTGTCGAAAAGAAATGAAAATTAAGGAGAATGTAGCTGATGAAAGGAGACAACCACCCATGGTTCAATGCTACAACTGTAGGGAGATAGGGCTCTATGAAAACCAGTGCACTATACCTCGAGCTCTCGAGGGTAATCAGCATCAGCAACCACTAAAGACAAAGGAACAAGGTAAATATTATGCCATCACTACTGTGGAGGTGGATCATGATAATGAAGTCGTACAAGATACACTTCATATTCACTCAAGAATGGAAAAAGTCTTATTTGATTCTCATTCTACGCATTCCTTTATATCTTGCAAGTTTCCTAGAACTATAGAATCGATTCCCTGAAACATTGAAGTATAGATATCTATAAAAACACCAATTGGTGCAATAATTTCAACCCAAGTTTTTGACTCTTCTCCCATTGGAGTATGTGGGAAGATTCTTCTGTCAAATCTCTTAATACTTCCCTTGGTGTAATTCGACGCTATAATTAGAATGGACTGGCTCTCGTTATATAGAGCACCGATCAACTATTGGGAAAAGGAAATATCTTTTCATATTTCAAACCATCCCATGCTCCTATACAAATTAAAGGAAGATCATGAATCTCCTTTTAAAACCCCTTCAATGGTGTGGGTTTTGATTCCCTATGAAGAAGCATACCTCGCCCAAATGGTTGAGTTGATGAAAAGTGCCAACCTTGAGGAAATTCCCATCGTGAGGGAACATAGTGATGTATTTCCCGAAGAGTTACCCGGAATTCCCCCGGATCATGAGGTAGATTTCTCAATTGAACTCATAACCGGAGCTACTCCTATCTCATAGTGACCCTATACGATGGCGCCTATCGAACTGGAGGAGTTAAAGAAGTAGTTGCAACAACATCTATACAAAGGGTTCATACGCCCTAGTGAATCTCCTTGGGGTGCGCCAGTTCTCTTTGTGAAGAAGAAGGATAGAACCATGCGGCTGTGTATCGATTTTTGGAAACTCATCAAGATCACCATAAAGAACAAGTATCCCATCCCAAGGATTGATTACTTGTTTGACCAGTTAAGAGGAGATCAATACTTCTAAATTGTGGATCTTCGTTCTGGATATCATCAGGTAAAGTTGAAGAAGGAATATATTCAGAATACTGCCTTCCGAACAAGGTATGGACACTATGAGTTTTTGGTGATTCCATTTGGACTTACTAATGCCCATGAAATCATCATGGATTTGATGAATAGAGTCTTTAGACATTACCTCGAAAAAAATTTCGTAGTGTTTATCGACGATATTCTCATCTAATCCAAGATCAAGGAGGAACATGAAGAACATATAATACTTGTGTTGGTGACAATAAGAAAGTAGAAGTTGTATGCCAAGTTCAAAAAGTGTGACTTTTGGATGAATCAAGTCACATTCTTGGGATATGTGATTACAAGTGAGGGAATTTCTGAGGATCCTTCAAAGACAAAGGCGATTGAGGAATGGCCTAGGACCTCTAGTGTCATCGAAATCCGTAGTTCTCTTGGATTAGCTGGGTACTACTGACGTTTTGTGAGAAACATGTCATGATTGTCAAGCCCGCTAACTACGATAACAAGGAAAGGGTAAAGTATGTCTGGATGGAAGAATGTGAGGTAAGCTTCATAGAGCTAAAGAGAAGGCTGATCACTGTACCTATACTCACACTACCGAAAAGTGGACAATGTTTTGTGATATACAACGATGCTTCGAAGAAAGTCTTGGGTTGTGTACTCATGCAAAATGATAATGTTATAGCCTACGCCTCATGACAGTTGAAGATCCATGATCAGAACTACCCGACGCATGATCTAGAGCTGGCAGCTGTGATTTTTGCCTTGAAAATCTGGTGGCACTACCTTTATGGTGAAAAGTGTTACATATACACCAACCACAAGATCCTAAAGTATATATTAAAAAAAAGTATCTCAACATGTGTCAAAGGAGGTGTTTAAATCTAATCAAGGATTATGATTGCTCTATTCACTATCTTCCTAGAAAGGCAAACAAGGTAACTGATGCTCTAAGAAGAAAAGAACCTGCTACTCTATCAATGTTGGGGATTGAGAAAGACCCTATCTTCAGGGATGTGCAAATAATAAATTTGGATATCATAAGGGAAGGGGATACATCCTACCTTTCCCAAATGATTGTGCAACCATCCATCCAGGAGAAGATTAAGGAAGAACAAAGGGATGATGTAGAGATACAAAAGAGGGTGAATGCAGTAAAAAAAGGGAACTTACAAGAGTTCCTTATTGACGATGATGGTGTGATTTGGTTTGGAAAACAGCTTTGTGTGCCTTCATCACCCGAGATAAATAAGGATATATTGTATAATGCACATAGCTCAACTTTTTCTATCCATCCTGGGAGTACCAAGATGTACCGTGATCTCCGAGAACACTTCTGGTGGGATAACATGAAAAAGGAGATTGCAGAATATATATCAAGGTGCATAGTGTGTCAGCAAGTTAAAGTTGAGCGACAAAAGACCAAGGGTATGATGTAGCCATTGCATATACCCATGTGGAAATGGGAAAACGTTACTATGGACTTTGTCATGAGTCTCCTGAAGACGTCAAAGGGAAATAATGCGATATGGGTTTTGGTTGATCGACTCAACATGACTGCCCATTTTTTCGCGATTTGGGAAGACCTCTCACTTGAACAACTTGCAAGATATATGTGAATGAAGTGGTGAGACTGCACGGTGTTCCACACTCAATTGTCTCTGACCTTGATCTAAGGTTCAAATCTAAATTCTGGAAGATCCTCCAACATGCTTTGAGTACTGAATTAGATTTTAGCACGACCTATCACCCCCAAACTGATGGCCAGTCTGAAAGGACTATTCAGACGCTTGAAGATATACTAAGAGATTTCTCTCTTGAATTCAAAGGTGGTTGTGATTAGCATATCCCATTGGTTGAGTTCTCATACAACAATAGCTTCCACTCGAGTATTCAGATGGCTCCGTATGAAGGTCTTTATGGGAAGCGATGTAGAACTCCAACCTGTTGGGATGAAGTTGGAGAAAGAAAGCTACTTGGACCTGATTTTTTTTCAAGAGATGACAGAGAAGGTTCAAGTCATCCAAAAACACATCAATGATGTTCAAAGTCGTCAAAAGAGCTATGCTGACAACCATCGAAGGGACTTGGAGTTCGACGTTGGAGATAATGTCTTCCTTCGAATATCTCCATGGAAGATAGTCATGTGATTCGGGAAGAAAGGGAAGTTATGCCCAAGGTATATTGGCCCCTTTGAGATCCTTGACCACATAGGAGTCGTGGCCTATCGTCTTTCAATTCCACCAAATATAGCTCAGGTTCACGATGTGTTTCATGTATCACTACTGAGGATGTACATACCAGACCCCTCACATGTAATAAACTCTCAAGATGGTGCACCTAGAAGATGATCTCTCCTATGAGGAGAAGCCAGTAAAGATTCTGGATCGGAGAGATAAGGTTATATGCAACAAGACAACTCATCTTGTCAAAGTGATATGGTGGAACCATAATTTTGAGGAAGCAACTTGGGAACTGGAAGAGGCAATGAAGGAGAAGTACCCTCACCTTTTCATGTAAAGTGAAATTTCCGGGGTGAAATTTCATAAGGGGGGAAGAATGTAATGACCCAAATATTTTCAATGAAAATTTCCCTTCTTATATTTATGTCATAAAATAATATCACAACATAATGAACTACTTAGTGATAAGTGACCTTTAAACATAAGTTTGTCACTCCTAGGTTTGGAATTTTGAAAATCTGACACACACGGTTGTGTTCAATATGATTTTTGGAGTCTAATGAAACAAAAGTAACTTCTGGTGAATAGTAGCATATGCTTTGGAATAGTTACATACCCTTATTAATAGTAATATGACCCTTATGAACATTAAATCATCCAACATAAGAGTAACATTACCTATAAATAATAAAATAAAATTTAGACATCTAAGAAAGTGACAATTTGACCTTAGTAAACGTTTTGGTATTTTGTAAGTCATAAATAATTAATTATAATTAATTAATTTAAAATAATATATATTTATCTAAAATGTATTCATAAATTATTGAATCAATTTCTTATAGTTTTTAGATAATTTAATAAGACCCTACACAATATTTGAAAGAACTATAAAATCAGTTTTAATCATAAAAACTATTTTTTTATTAAATTATTAATATTTGGATAATTATTTTTGAAAATTGGACTTCATTTTTGGATTTTAAACATCGATAAATGGTTGGGGTAAATTTTTGGGATTTTTCTGAGATACATGAATTTTTGATGAATAGTGAAATACCGAAATTTACCAAATAAGCTAAATAAGCTAATTATAGGGTCATGTGTGATGTTCTGCTAATGTAAGCCCACTTGGTTTTGGATTACATTATAAAATTACAATTCTTGGTCGTTAAAGACTCACTATTCCTTGTCTTGTGGGAAAATAAAAAACTAATGAGTTTTATTTTAAGGAAACCCCTCTCCCCTCCACTATAAAAGCCACCCTTCACACCCACATTTTCTCACACCTCTCAAGCTCTAAGCCTTCTCTAAACTCTGCCCAAACACTTTCTCATGCCCCTCCCCCACTTCCAATATTTCTGGTCTCATCAAAAGACAAATCTTAGGCCCTCAAGTTGGTTCTCAAGAGAAGGATTCAAGAGGACATAAAAAGAAGGAAGCATTCGGGTACAAGGTAAGGGGAAATTCTCGAACCCAACTTTCATCATTCGGGTTCTACATCTTTCACTCCATTTTCGATATGATCACACCTTAAATATAATTTTTTCATCATTTTATTTCCTTTTCTGGGATATACATGTTTTCTAATGAAGTTTATGTCAATCCAAATGTTTTCCGAAAGAACTCTTCTCTTAAGAACTAAACTTTTACCTCTCATTCAAGGTTGATGGTTCTTGTATCAATTATGTTGTTCCCTCTTTCTTTTGGGAACCCAAAGGTTATTAATGTGTTCTTATGAGAAGAAACCCATTCCTTTTCATGGGTTATTTATGTTAATTTATGATATATGTTCATTGTGGAATGCATGATAAATGATAATGTTATGATGTGACAGGTGCGCCCGAAATTATATAGCGCAATATGAATGTTTAAATATAAAGGGTGTGCCCAGTATTATATAGCACTCCAATGCATTGGGTAAAATGATGAATCTAATGAGTAAATGTGAAATGTTGTGTGAACAATATTCTAGCTTGTTTCACAAGTATGTGTGGTAGTTAACCACTAAGACATGATGTTATATGTTTATGCATTTCCACATTTCAAGTCTTTTATTTATACTCCTCTCCTGTTCATGATCTTTTGCATATGTTATGATTTTGTTCACCCCATGCTATATAGTTCTTATCTATCCTCTTATTGGGCGTCTATCTCACCCCTTCTGATGTATATCCTCAGGTGTCTACATGTACTATGGAGAGGACATGTTCCACTAAGAATCTAGTGAAGAAGAAATTAAATAAATGTTCATGGTTGATGTTGTATTTGTTATGTATGGTCCTAGTTTCCCCAAGACAACAAACCTTTGGATCCTCTATGTGTATTGATAATATGTTGTTTATCTTTA
This sequence comes from Viscum album, assembly GCA_963277665.1. Taxonomy (NCBI): domain Eukaryota; kingdom Viridiplantae; phylum Streptophyta; class Magnoliopsida; order Santalales; family Viscaceae; genus Viscum; species Viscum album. The sequence continues at coordinate 1,884,045,840 of OY728121.1, forward strand.
AATTTATTTAATAGAAAAGTAAGAAAAGGTTGGGTCGCTATACTACCACTATCTTGGAGTTAGCAGGAGTGGTCTTCACATTGAAGATATGGCGACACTATCTGATGGGCGAGCATTGCACAGTCTACTCTGACCACCAGAGTCTCTGGTATATCTTCTCCCAGAAAGACCTGAACCTAAGACATCGATGATGGCTTGAGTTCCTATAGTACTATGACTTCGAGATAGTCTATACTCCTAGGTAGGGGAACGTTGTAGCAGATGCACTCAGTAGGAGATCTAGTATACAACTGCTAGGCAAGGTGGCAGAGCAGCTGGATGCTTTACAGATGTCCTTTGTGGATAGATAGGGAGATTCCTTCCTCTAGTCTCTTACAGTCACTCCCCACTTCATCAGCAATTCAGGGAGCCATAGTGTGGGGATGCTAACTGTGAGACACAACGTGCTCAGATATCCACAGGGAAGGCACCTGATTGATTTTCTGAAGGTGGGTATCATGTCATCCTTTTTAGAGGATGTACTATGGTACCAGTGTCACTTCAGGAGGAAGTGTTTAGGGAGTTCCACACTTCCCCTCTAGTGGTACATCCAGAAGTGGAGAAGATGTACCAGGACATTCGATGAAAGCACCGGTGGCTAGGTATGAAGAAGGAAGTAGCAGATTTTTTCTCTCAATGCCTCACTTGTAAGCAAGTGAAGACAGTGCATCAAGTACCCGCCGGCTTGGTTCATCCTTTAGAGGTCCCAGAGTGGAAGCGGGATGGGATATCCCTAGACATTTTGAAGGGTCTTCCACGTACATCCAGGGGACATGACTCTATCTGGGTGATTGTCGACCGACTCACCAAGTCGGCCCACTTCCTACAGATCCGAGAGCATGGTTTAGTAGAGAGCTTCGAATGCCTCTACATGTAGGAGATTTTGCGGTTACATGGTGTAACTTCTTCTATTGTCTCTGATCGTGATGCATGATTTTCTTCCCGGCTATGGAAGTGTTTTCAGTAGACTTTTGGGACACAACTTTGTCTGAGCACCACCTTTCATCCTCGGATGGATGGTCAGACTGAGCGTACCTTTCAGACCCTTGAAGTCATGTTGTGTACATGTTTCCTCGACTTCAGTCGCAGTTGGGAGGATCACATACCTTTGGTGGAGTTTGTATAAAAAATAGCTATCACTCCACCATTGGGATGGCACCTTTTGAGGCCTTGTATGGTCGACCGTGCAAATCGTCATTATCCTGGACATACCTAGGGGAGTCAGCACTAGTGGGACTAGAGATGGTACGAGCTACCTTGGAGAGGCTTCAGATCATCCAACAGCGGTTGAAGAGTCCAAAAATAAGGAAGAAGTTGTATGCTGACAGGAGACAGAGACATCTAGAGTTCTATGAGGGTCACCATGTCTTTCTTCAGGTCTCACCCCGAAAAGGTTTACAGAGATTTGGGAAAGGCAGAATGTTATCTCCATGATTCATCGGACCTTTCCAGGTCCTCAGCAAAGTAGGCAAGGTGGTTTGCCGCCTAGATCGTCCACCTTAGTCGCACCGGGTGCACGACGTCTTCCATGTATCTCAGCTGAAAAGATACGTGCACGACCCTTCTCACATCATTGACTATAGGGAGCTGGACATCGACGATGGGGAGACATTTACGGAGGTTTCAGTGGAGATTGAGGATCGACAGGAGTAGGTCCTTCATGGATGATCGATACCTATCGTGTGTGTTCGTTGGTAGCACAAGAACCTCTAGTAGAGCACATGGGAATGGGAGGATCAAATGCATGCTCATTACCCCCATTTGTTCCCTTAGTTTGAGTTGTAGCTTACGGGGATGTAAAGCCCTAAGGTGGGAAGGATGTAAAGACCCGGAAGATCCGTGGAATTTTATTTCTTAAATACATAAAAATTTTATGAGTCCTCGAAAACTAACGGCGCATGATTCCAAGGCCCAGTGTGCCCAGAATCAATTTCTGAAGTTTTCTCAGGTACGTTTAGTAAACGTATGAGCGGGTTTTTATAACTTTTAAACGGGTGCTCGGAATTGAAATCAGAGGGCACCGATGAACTTGCAGCGCTGCTATTCTCTTAAGGAGACTTTCACCTCGATGGAAGTTGGTCGATAGTATAAGATAGATATTGGGTTTTTGTGGAAATTAATAAAAAATTGATTTTTCACTTTATTTTATTAGAGCCTCCATGTGGGTGTTTGGTGGTTAAAACCTCCTCATGGGAGTTGAAGGTGGGACCACCTCACCTTAACCTCCCATGAGAAGTTATGGTGGTGGGGCCCAAAGGAACATAACCTCCCGGGAGAGGTTATGGCGTAGGGACCACATGGGGCTTAACCCCCTATCGATAGAGGAGAGTAAAACCTCTCCACATTCCATCATTAATGAGGGAGGGACTATTCACCTCCCATAATTAATTCCTTGTGCCAACCCCTTGAATTAATTAAGGGGAGAATATCTAATTAATTTAATTATCTATTTGAATTTCGTGCCAACATATAAAATAATAGGCAATCTATTATTATTTTTTCTTGGAATTTCTTATTTGGTGAGAGCCTTTGAGAGGAGATCTTGGGATAATTAGTGTTCTCCAATGAAGAACCCCATCTCCCAATGAAGAATGAAGAACGAAGAATGCCAACCTTCTTCGACTTCTTCCTCGAAGCTTCAACTGTCATGAGATGTCTTCAACGACCATCTTTCCATGACATCGTCATTGAACGAAAATCGAGGAACAAAGTTAGGGGTTCTATCTTTGTTAAATTGTTTTGTGTTCTTCATTTTCCATCGTGATTTAGAATTCGATGCTTCTTGAAATCACCCTAACGTGGAGGGCGTGGGCCGAACAAACATAGCCCAACCCCTCTGCGTTTCTTATGGATTTGGATTCCCAATGCGGCATGAGTCTGGGTTGATAATTTCTCTTCAACATCAGTTTTGGATCGAAGGAAATGTCCTAAGGAGTGTTCGACATCTTCTGGAACAAGAAACGGGCCACCAGAACTCGTCTGGTGACCCGCGAAAGATCCACCGACAGTCAGAACCGGCGAACGTCACCAACGATGAAGAGATGGGTGGTTGGAACTTTGGCTAGTGGCACGGACAACGGTAGTGAAACCGCACTGCCAGAGGGGAAGGATGTAGCTGACGGGCCGTGGCAGTGCAGCGACGGCCAGCGCAATGCCAGACGTGAAGGAATCCGGCGGCCCGAGCCACCAGGTCGCCGGAGAAGGTGTGGTGCAACTGTTCCCAGCGGTGGAGAACAAAGAGGTCACGACCCCCGGCTGTGGTGGAGAAACGGAGGCCAGCTCAAGGTCGTCCACGAGGAAGACCGGTGGCCCAAGCCGCTGGGTCGCTGGAGAAGGCGTGGGGCAACAGTGTCGTGCGGGAGGTGGTTGGCCGCTCGACAAGACGGGAAGAGCAGTACCAAGCAGGTTTTGCGTGACACGGACCGGTGCCACGTGGCATTAGATTGGAGTCCACCCAAATGGCTAAGCTATTTAGTATCCAGGGGGTCTTTCTTTCCCCCTGGATGAGGCTAGGGCAGACCCCATAGGCCGCCTGGACGCCAGCCGCGTGGGCTGCCAGCCGTGCGGGCCACCGGGTGGGACCCCATAGTGGGCCAGGCCGCCCAGCGTGGTCTGAGCTACCCCCGTGGAATGGGTTAGATCCACGGACTGGGTCAGACCCCAGCCCATACCCGGTTCTAGCAGGGTCGGTCTGACTGGGTCCGGCCGGACCCAGACCCATTTGGCCTATTTCCACTATTTTGCCCGTAACTTGAGCTATGTCTGTCCGATTGATGAACCATATACAGTGATGGAAACCATGGATGGAGGTGGTTATTTTGTTATACCCCACTTGAGGATTGAACATAGTTGGAGTACGACTGGGTTGGATCGAATGTAAATCCAACCGGGCCCTCGGAATTGAAATGACAATAACTCTCAAACAAGACGTCCGATTGACGCACCATCTGTCACGTTGAGTTTCTAATGGAAAGATGGATATTTGAGATAATTCTTCTTGTGAATTTGTGGTATTTTATGTATTGAAACTTGGTTTGAGGAGCGGACCCTCCCGGAATCAAGCATGTTTTGTGCGGAACCCTGTGGCTAGTTGTGCACTGACGACTGTTCCTGGATCCTATGTCGGTTCGATAGCACTGACGACTGTTCCTAGATCTTGTGTGGGTTTTACAGTACTGAAGACTATTCCTAGATCCTGTACAGATTCTACAGCCCTGAAAACTATCCCTGGATCCTATGTGGGTTCAATAGTTCTGACTTCTGTTTCTGGATTTTGTGTGGGTTCTGCAGAATAATTGTTCCTAGATCCTATGTGGGTTCAACAGTTCTGATTTCTGTTCCTGGATCCTGTGTGGGCTCGATAGAATAGATGATTCAGTGGCTACATTTGATCATCTCTATCTCTCTATAAATTTTTTATACCTGTGTGAGCTGAGTCAGTAACTTGTGTTTTCCTCCTGACTGAGATGGATTACTAGATAACTTAGGTATATGTATGGGCATATACCTAAGTGGGGTTATCTGTTGATTTCATATATTGTGGTTTATCATTGTCGGATTTTTTGAGACGTTGAGGGTCTCGGGGACCCTACTGAGTATCGTTATACTCACCTCTGCACGGGCTATGCCTGCACCTTGTTGTGATAGATGAAGATGACAGACGACACTGACTGAGGCTGAGTGTACGAGGACTGGATGGTACCTAGAGGTGGACCTCACGATGAGTCGGTACCCAAAGGATACGGACGGACGTGGAGTACTAAGGAGGATATCTATACATAACCTTCATCTAGGATCCTTGGTAGATGATCCAGGAGATACTTTTCACCTTTTAGATATTTTTTCCCATTTTAGTTGTACATGGACTTTCATTTAGGCTTATATTTCCAGCACCTTTACTTTTCTGCACTCTCTTGTTATACAGTTTTACTTAGTGTTTTTTATCGAGCTATGTACTATGTTGTGTGTGTTTTTAGTTATAAAGGAAATGCCTTCCCAGTTTTAGGATTTACTCCATTGGTGCTAGTCCTCATCCCCTAGACAATGGAAGGTGGGCTTGGGGTAGTCACTGCACAGGCCCCAGGGGATGGGTCGTGACCTTTCCCCTAAAGTGGTGGAGACACTACCTTATGGGTGAGCATTTTACCATCTATTTTTACCACGAGAGTCTCAATTAGATCTCTTAATAGAATAATATTAATTGATATATAGTATATTGAATGATTTCCTCCAATATAATGAATTCATGATGCTATATACCCCTATTAATGGGAACAGGTTGTCATATTATTTTAGCATAAGATCATGTTCATTGTTATTGAGTGAGGCATTATAGTAGTTAGACATTATTTATTTTTCCTTAGAGGATGAGGATTATGAAACATACCTCTAATCGACAGGTTAACCCCTCCTCATATTGAACATTTATATTGATTTGGAGTATTTAGAAATAGACTATGAGACTTTCCATTCTCAGATATCCACCAAATGTTCTCTAGATGGATTTTCTAATGGTGGGGATAACATCATTATTTTGTGACGATGACTAAGGGTACCAGTGATATTTTTAGGTGATGTGATTATGTATTTTCTTATATCCCCCAAATAAGTACATCTTGAAGTGGATATAATGTACCAGGACCATCGACGTTAGTATTTTTTGATAGAAATGAAGAGTAGAATATATGGGTTTCCCTCGTAGTGGCACACATGTCAATAAGAGAAGGCTGAGAACCAGATTCTAGAATGTTTTTCTCAACCCCAAAATGTTCTAGAGATAAAGTGTGATAGTATTACCATGGAATTTATTATGGAAATTAATCGATCAGATGGAGGTCATGATTCTACTTGGGTGATCATACACAGACTCACCATGTCATCCAACTTCCTAGCAATATGATAGCATAGTACTATAGAGACCATGGGACACCACTGCATATAAGAGATATTTCATCTTCATGGAGTTCCCTTGACAACAGTTTTAGACTGTGATTCTTTCCTCACATAATGATTAAGGACATGATTACATGAGTACTTTGGGAATCTATTGAATTTGACCACATATTTCCACCCTGAGAGTGATGTCTAGACTTAGCAAACCATTCAAATTCTATAGTACATTCATTGAGATTTCATATTGGAATTATTATATAGTTTGGATAATCATATAAAATTAGTGGAGTTTTTTTAAACAAGAAATACCACTGCATCATCATTATGGATCCATTTGAGGCATTTTATGGGAGACCCAACAAGTCACTACTATGCTTGAATAATCCAAGAGAGTCATAACTCTTAGGTACGGAGTTGGTAGGACCGATAACAGAGACGATGGAGATCATCCATGATTGAATTAGTATATCCTAGATCCCTCAATTGTTATATATTGACTAGATATAAATTTCATAGTGTTTTATGAGAAATTCCATGTGTTTGTGAAGGTCTCTCCACGATGATGTTTACAGAGATTTTTCCCTGGAAGAAAGTTATCTATGAGATTAATCAACCCTCTCTAGATATGGTATAGAGTAAGGGAGGTAGAGTACCTCTTATCCTTGTTACCATATTTTGACCTTGTACAAGATGTCTTACACATGTCACAAATGATTAGTTTACACATGACCCACCATATGTTATATACTAGGATGATGTGGACAAGTGGACATATCTACCTTTGTACTGTACCTAGTGGATATCAAGGATTGGGTATAGATGATCCCTTATTGGTGAGTGATTCCCTATGTGTTTCTTCAGAGAAAGCATGAGATTCTTTAGGAGAGCACCTGGGAGTGGAAGAACAAGATATGATATCAATACTCACACTTGTTTAAATATATTTTTTCTTTTCAAGATGAAAATCCATGTAGTTAGGAGAATGTAATGACTCTATTTTTTCCTTTTAAAAATTTGGATATTTTGGAGAATGTTTTTAAACCAAGGAAGTTAGTTAGTAAAATATTTTTGGGGCCATGGAATCATGATATTTGTATAATAATTATATTAAATATATTATATCACTCATGCATAATTTTTTTTAATAATGGAATTACTCCTTATCAGAGTCTCATATAAAAATGTAGAGGCCTCCATTAAATCCATAATTCAAGTTTTAAACTAAGTCAAACATGGTCATTTTTTATGTTAGTTGGTTCACCTATGTTCAGTAACAATGGATAATTAATAAATTATTTATTTATATATTCATTCATTCATTATCACTACTAAACTTCCACTATTTAAACCTAGTTATAGAAAAATCATTGAGTTATTCATATAACCTTGTGGATTTGATAGACAGGTCATGGTGGATTTCATGAATGAATTACAAAGGGTTCATGGATTGGGAAATTGTGTGAAAATGGGATTGTGGATCTCAGGAACAATATTGAAAAAAAATCCATTCTTCATCAGTGAATGATCCCAACTCATGTTTTGGATTGTTTTAATACTGTACTGATATACCTTATCCATTGTGAATAAATTCTCTTAAAAATTGATTTTTGGATAAATGGTTAATTTTTTTGATGATTTATCTTCATAATCATTAGGAATTCAGATTATTTAGTTATCTTTTTTTATCCTCTTCATTAGAAAACTCCATGAAAATATTTAAGGTCATCCCAAAAAATGGAAAAGTTTCATTCCTTAAGATTTTTTTTCATCCACCATTATAATCATGATCATCCTACATATTTCCTTTGATTGGTGATTCATCAACTTCCCTAAAACTGATCATTGCTTTTTCAATATTAGGAATAAGTGATAATTTTCATGGTTTTGGATTTGGGTTTGACGGTGTGATCAAGGTGTGTGATAACCATGGAGGATCGATTGTGTGTTGGATTGGAGTTTCACTTCACGGTTTAGGTGTGTGATCAATGTGGTACCATGTGGTGCTTTTAAAATTGATTCACATAGCCATATTCATTCCACTATTGATGAGGTAACTACTTTCCACATAGATCAGGGATCTATGGTGAGATTCATTATGGAATTTTTTGTAGTATATGTGATTTGAGAGGTCATGTGAAGAACATGTGGTTTTTTGAAAAACTTGACAAACATGACATGCAGTCCAAAGAACACATGTAATGTGGTCCCTCCTATGGGGGTAAGTTATATGCATAGGGAAAAATATGACACACCATGTGGGGCACACCTCAGTCTATGTGGCACAAGGATACTGGCTCTTTAAATACCCATGGTGTAAATGACTATAGAAACGACATGGTAAATTGGAAAGACTAAAGCACATAGGAACATCCATGTACTCAGACACAACTATGTTACTCATACATGGACATGTACACTCAAAAAACATGTGCACATGGTAATGTATAGGGTACAAGGGAAAGGGTTTTATAATATGGGAATAAAAATGGGAAGGTCCAAAATTGGGGGGACACGTTTCGTACTCCCATTACACATCATGAAATTATTTTAGGGTAGGTTAAAGCCCTCTTTATCTTCATTTGGGTTGTTACCTATTTATAGAAACATTTGGGTGAGTTCCCTTATTCAAGAATGAATTTTCTATACCTTTCAAAATTAGTGATTAGTTTAGAAGCCTATTATAATCATATGAACATATCCCTTTAGTATCCTAGATAAGGAATACCTCTATGAGGCTCAGAGTTTATCCTCATTAACATATTCCTCCCTTACTTGGTTTCATGGTATTACACAACCTATGTACCAGACTGTTGTTCCCCATCCAAGATGGTTATTCTAATTAGGGTCTCAGTGTACCCCATAGGCCTTGGCTGTGATCCCTTATCTATGTATGAATACCTTTTCAGTTCTAGTGTGTACTTCTTCCTGGATAGGCCTTAGAAGAATGGTTCTTCTAATGATAACTGTCAGTGCAATATGACTCATGGATTGAGTTCTTCCAGATGATAAATACAATGAAGAAATTTTTTGGGTCCTATGTTGGTAGTATTTCTTTGAATTTCCTTGATATTTTATGCCTATTACTGAGTTTATCTTAGTTTGTTATTATGTTTATGTCTCATATTCCCATTATCATACCTTCTAGATGATGAGTTATCCTTTCAATTATTGATTTATGTCTAATGATTTTTGTGTTCCAATTGGTATTATTATACTCACCCCTTCATGGGATCTACCCACACATTTATTCCCTTACAATGACAAAAAGACTTCCAGTAGAGTCCAAGGAGGACTAGTAGTAAGAGAAGCATAGATTATCTTGATAGACTATAGTTCATACCAGGTGTTTAATTTGATAGTGGTCTCTTATTTAATTATAGGTTTGTCTCTTTTTAAAACATTTCTGGGATTGTGTTTTTTTCCTTTATTCATTTCAAAAATCTTTTCACAATCTGATGTGTGATAAAGTTGTTTTCATGAATTTTGGTATCAGTTGTATTTTAAATTTCCTCATTGTATGGGTATTAGATATGCATGTGTTTGTATATAGTTACCATGGGAAAAGTCCTCCAATGTCTTTGATATGCCTACTCAGTGTTGACCTATAACCGATAGCCTATTGGAGGTGGGATTGGAGTGTTATAATCAATTCGTTATTAGCTAAGATGACCTAGGAGGGTCAATTTTTTACTTAATAGTTGATTATGAATTGATTTTTTTGTAATACCATTATATCAGAATCATTATGAAGTAATGTATTATTTATTAGTGTGATATATCAAAATTGGAAATAATTATGAGGAGATGATAACCTATATGGAGTTATTAAAAAGTGTGAGGAACCCATAATCTACTCTTAGAATGCTATTTTGGGTAAATTAATTTACCATTGTTGTTTATTTCTCATATTGTTAATAGGTTGTATAATTTTTATTTATAATAAATTTAAAACATTATTAAAATTTATATTTATCTATTAAACATGTTCTCAGGACTCCCAATTAGTGGTGGTGATGATAAGAAAAAAATAGAAACCAGTCATTCCATGAAGCTCGTAGTCTATATGTAACTATAGTTAATGATTTCATTTTTCATATAATTTGGGTAAAATATAATAAGGTTTATTATTTTTTAATCAAAAATATGTTAAAAATATTTAATTATTTATTAAATTCAAAATTAATATCGTCTGGGTAATGTGGTTAAGGAAAAAAACATGATGACTCATAGAGATAATAGTCAATACACACCTAGAAATGACATTTTTATTTTCCTTAAGAAAGAAGGGAAAATGTGGTTGATATTTATTCCTATAGAAAAAAAATTATTATAAAATAAATGTTAATTTCATTATATATGAATGGTAAAAATATAACTATAAAATTATTATAGTAATGAAATTTTTGAAAATTAGTAATCAAGGTGAGAATTTGGGCTTTCCCCAGGATAAATCCTTAAAAAGGAGGGATTAAAAAAATCATTTGTGGAAAAATGAATAAATGGGTAAAATAGTATTATAGTTGAAGGAAAAATTATGTATTTTCAATTTGAAATAGAATTTTTTAGTGGTATTTAAGGGGTGGTGAGAGGGACCTTTTATATGTAGTGAGAATGAATGTTTTTTAAACAGTACAACTTTATATAATGGCCACTCATGTTTCACATGTAAAGTGGATCAATAAATGGAAAATGTTTCTATAGAGTATGAAATATTCTTGATAATCCCTCAAAAATTCATTTTTGGACATGGTTTTTATTCCACAACTCTTGCAATTTCCACTTTTTCAATTTTTTTTATTTTATCATGGTAAAAATATTTTACTAACATAATTTACTTTTAATGAGTTAATATTAAAGTTCCCATATAAGAGAAATTGGACCCAATTATTCCAAATATTAAATCTATTTTATCTTGTAATATGTTTGTATTCAGGAAAAAATGTTTTAACAATAGATCATGTAAAATGGGAAAATATATTTTAAAGAAAAAAATGTATTTTAAAGCATAAAATTTATATTATGGAAAAAATTACCAATGTATTTGATTCTCATGGTATAAATTGGTTTATTATAAAATATATGTATCCATTTAAAATAAAACAAATTTTTTTTTTACAAAAAAATAATTAATTAAAAAAGTAAAAAAATAGTTACTTTTATTGGAAAATATTACTTGCGTTCCTAAAATGATTAAAATAGTTTTCATTAATTAATAATAAAAATTAATTTTTTTTCACTCATTAAATCAATATTTTCTAAATTAAAAGCTTTTATAAATTTAGAATTATTTATAATAAAATAATAATTTTATAAAATTATATTTTTGATAAAAACTATCTTTTTCACAATTCACAAAAATATCAACTATTTGAAAAACGACTAAAAAATATACTAAGATAATATTTTAATTATAAATAAGAAAATGATCTTTATTTGGTTAAATAAAAATAAAAAAATATATTTTAAATAAATTTATTAATGAAGGCTCTTGATATTGGGACTTATATGTTAATTTTGGGATGTAGTGTTTCCATGTGATAGTAGGGTCTCAGGTATTGCATAGTTTTTTATAAAAATAAATCATTGATATTATTATGTATGCATGATTTCATATTTATGAACATTATTTTTACTGTAGTAAAAATGTAATGAGAATCATTACACCGAATTTTATAGAAAAATATATCTATTTTGGTTATTTTTGAATATTTTTTTCTCTTAAAATATATTTAAATCTCGAAAAGTAAATTTTTTAATTTTGAGAACATAATTAATTAAACAAATGTTTTTATTTTTCTTATTGTTTTTAAAATAATCAATTGTTATTGTCTAACAATTTCATATGAAACATATATTGGTTACCAAATTTGGAAAATTTAATATAAATTTTACTAATATAAATGTGTTTTATCCATGTAAAAACAATTTTGATTATTTTTGTAATTTAAAACATTATATTTTAATTCAATTCAATATTATATATTATAAATGAATTGATAATAGTTTTGCCTAAATTTAATTAGGATATAATGTATTTTGGTTGATTTATGAATTTTTAATCTATTTTCTAAGAGTTCTAATTTTAAAAAATAGAATTTGAATATTTCCATGAAACATACCCTCAAGTTTTAGAGAAATTAATTCATTATAACACCATGATATTTTTATAACAAAGCTATGATCGATATTCTATACAAAATGCAACAACGATCTTAAACAAACCATGAAATATTATTATTTAAATAATATAATTATATCCTAGCCATTAAATTGGCATGAATGGATTATATTACCCAAATTATAAAATATACATAAAGTTCCTACTCAATAAAACATTATTTATTAATTCTTAGTAAATAATAACTCAGTTTTTAGTAGTCGTTTAAGACTTCCAAAATGTGTTTTCATCCAAAAATTGTTTTTATTTCCATTATGAGTGAATATTATAACTAGTTTCTAGAAATTTTTTAATATTTTATTGCAAATATTAAATTCATTTTTTAAATTAATAATTTAAATATTATCTTAGTGTGAAGGTTATCAATTTTTCTAAATATATTATTTTTCCCATGAATACTTAAAAATACTAATTTTTATTGAAAACTGTATTTTCATTTAAAGTTTATGAAGTGTGAAATTATATTTTGTATTAGTATTAAATATTAATTATTCCATTATTATTAAAAATAATCTAAATATTTATTTTATTTATTTTTATTCTTGAATTTTTATCGAAAAAAATTATAATTAAAAAAGACTTTTTCTAAAAAAACAATTTTTCATCACATCTTACGAGATTAATTTTAAATTAAATTCTCTTAATTTACTGAAATAATTTATGAATTCTTTTTCCATATTTGGAATAATTAGGTTCAAATTTATTAAATTGGTAACTTTTATTTGTTTTCAAAATGAATAGTAACCATTTTAAATATTTCTCAACTCAATAAGGGTATATCTTCTTATTAAGGTAAAAATAAATTTGTTAAGACCTAAAAAACTAAAAAAAATAATATATTTTATTAGACAAGTTTTTTCATACATTTCAATCCATTATTATAAAATTTTTCAATTTCATTCCATATTCCATTAACAATAACATTAATATTATTTTAAGTAAATATAAAGTCACAAATGTCACGCTCTTTCTTTAAATATCTATAATATTTTGTGGTTGGGATAAGACACTAATATTTGGTTATGAATGGTTTATTTAAATATACAATAATTTTTTAATCATGTTAATTTATTTACATTTTTTAGTGTTGAAATAATTACTTTAAATAGATAGGTAACACCGACGTGGTATTTATTAAATTAATATAAAAAACAAAATAAATGATTTTAAAAAACATTTGTAGTAATATAATTTACTTAATTATTATACTACATGAATTTATTATATAATAAAAACATATTATAAATGTTTTAATATATTATATTCTATTTACATTACAGTTATTTAGTTTTGAAGGTAAAACAAATGAATAATGTCACAATTGACATAAATGATGTTTGAAGTTAAATTATATTATATTAAATTATTATAAATAAAAAATAGAAATATAATAATTTCGATGAAAAAGTTTCTAATGTTTCATCCCTTGTCTATTTATTATCCAATTTAACCATATAAGTGCAGTTATAACACTTTAGTATTGAAAGATACAATATTTTTGTTATGCTTAAAATCGATCAACAAAGGGTCTAAACTGAAAGATAATGTTTAAAATGATATTTTAACATCTATAAATTTTATTTTAGGAGAATATTAGTACCATATCCTACTTATATTTGAATACATGATATTTTTAAATGGTTTTACATTATTTAGACACACATTATGTTTAAATATTTTATGTATTTCCAAAAGATACATTAATTTTATTTTCTAACAAAAATATTGTATTAAATGACTCATATTTCATAAAAATAATATATTAATCCAATTTAATGGGATATGTTTTAAAATTCCACATGTGATCTATTTATTAGTCTTGTATCCATTTATAATAAATTTAATGACCCCTAAAGAGTAAAAAAATCATATAATGACAATTTTCAAAAGGCATAATGGCGGTTAAAATAAAGAGATAAGGGAGAAAGTATCATCTAAACAAGAAAAAGTGATACTCTATGAGAGTATTTATACTGATAAAATATTAAAATCTAATTAAATCAATTTGGAGCCATTTTTTCAAGATAATTAATTTTTACAAATTTATTTTTTTCAGTAATATCAAAATTTCCCCTCCCCTCACTTATGAAAGGGTGCCCCTTTCCTCTTCTCTACACAATTGAAGATAGATTTTGATTTAAAATACCTTTTTAACATGGAACCCCCCCCTCACCTCCCATTCTAGAAGTCTTATTTTGCTAAGACTTCCGTCCTTAGTGGGCTTAATGTATAAAACAAAGGAGGTCGTCTGAAGAAGCGGGATAGGGTTTAACCAAATGATTTAATTTTATTTTTTTAACACATACTAATATTAATAAAATATTTTGAAATACTAAAAAAAATATCCATATACCTATATATTTTTATGTTAATATCATTTTATATTTCCCTTTCCTCTTTTATCAAAAAGTTAATGATATTGTCATTAAATTTTATGGAGGACTACCTCCTCATGAACCATTGTAATTCATTTTCAATAATTTCCTCTCATAGATGGTTATAATGAAGTATTTATTGTATATATAAATATATGGTATTGCTGAAATAATTATAATTTTTTAAAACTAATATATAATCTATTTCTTACATTTCAATTAATTTAAAATGAGTACATCAATCATTCATACGTGTGGATGACCGCCTACACCAAATTATGTAATTCTTTTTTCATAACTACATAACATAGAATATATATATATATATATAATGTATTTAAAAATATATATTAAATATGATATAATAATCATCTTGGAAAGATAAAATAATACATATCTTCTTTCCATCATTATCTTTGAAAAATAGAAATGTTACTCCATGTATATTTATGACCTACCTTCACTATGATTGTAACATAGTTCATTTTTCATAAAAATCAATCATAGTTGGTTTTAAAAGTATAAATGAGGTATAAATGTCATAATTATTTCATGATTATTTTTCTATAAATATTGAAATAATGACCTTTTTTGAGAAAATTCTTCCTACAAAATTGATATTGGACTTATGTTTTGAATATAATCATAATGTCTAATGTGAACTTAAATTATTAAATAATTGAATATAAAATTTTAATAAATAAAATAAAATGAATAATATAAAAGTAAAATTTACATAAAAAGTAAATAATAAACATAAATTTCATATTTATAAAAATAAATAATGGAGTTCCTCTATCTACCTGAATGGAGAAGTGATTATGGAATCAGAGGTGGGAACCTGCTTATTTCAAATTGAGAATGGTTAATCTATTATATAACTTATATTTGCATTCCTCATTGAGTTTTTTAATCTAGAATTAGAAAGATCCATTACATATATTGTTCACTCGGACTCAGGATGAATTTCCACAATCATGAATCTCATGGGAATCTCATTCGGAAAACAAACCCACTAGTTTTGTGAAATAGAATGATTTGAGTGGCCCAACCATTATAAATAGGTTGCAGGATGGATATATCTCTGTAGTTGTAGATTTGGAAGTGATTAATCAAGGTATTCACTTATGTATGTTCTCATTGCTTGGCCACACCGGTGAGGGAAAATGAGTTTGATCTTGGTCAGATTTTGGATATATACGAGATGGAATATCACCAGATAGAGGATTATCCATCCCAAAAAAGGATATTTCAATATTATCCTAGTAATGTAGGAGGTATTCAACTTGGAATGGTAATCTGGTAATATCAATCTCAAACCTGGAGTTTTGTGGTTGTCAGAATGGCATCCACATTTCAATCCTTTTAACCAGAAACTCTCCACAACTCGGGTATGGACTAGAATTCACGAACACCCTTTGGTTTATTGGTAGCCAAAATTTCTCAATAACCAAAAAATAGTATTAGTAAACCCACTCAAACTTGACTAGTGAACTCTTAATGGGGATATTTGTATATATTCAAGGGTAATTGTTGAAATCAATATGTAACCTCTCCCACTGGAGAAAATATCCCTTATTTTGAATCATCATATTTTGGAGATCGGTATAGAATATGAGAATATACCACCTTAATGTGATCACTTAAAAATGGTGGGGCATGAAATCAAGGATTTCTTAGTGCTCAAGAAGTTGGTTGTAGTGGCTTCTAATTCGAATACTTGGAAGGATATGCCAAAATGAAATCATACCAAACCTATTGAATATGAAACAAAATATAGAACAAATCAGGTTAAGGAGGTAAAATAAAGAAATATAGAGACAAATATAAAAAATTGGGTTTTCATAGATTAGGTGGAGGAGATGGTTAAAACCCCATCTCAACAGAATAATTAGACTGGGGATGAGTCAATTCCTATTAACCATTTTCTCTCAAAGGAAAGTAATGATGTTGATCTTCCTGGACTTCGACCAGAAATCATATCAGTTCTCTCATATTTCCAATCTGAGGATTATCTTATTGAAGAAATTATCTATTACTTAAAACATACCCTCATAGATCATGAAGAATATGATATGAGCTCCAAATAGATCATAGACTAAAGTAGGAACAACATGTTATGGATTTACAAAAGGTGTCTTGTAATGTAGTCGAACCTGAAAAGGGGATGAATTTTTCAATAACAGTTATGATACAACAAATTATTATACCTAACAACTTTAAAAACATGTTAATACTATTAGTAGTGGGAGACGGATGAGGATGTGGCTGGTTCTGATGCTATGTATGTCCAATAGACAATGGGAATCCCAAGAAGATCTGGTAGAACCAAGAAATTGGATGTGAATGAAAATGGGGAAAGAAACCCCATGGAAATGTAAAAATTATGATCATGTTTGAGTAAATCCATGTTATATCCCACATTGGAAATGAATGTTTCGTAAAGCTTCTTGAATGTAAGAAAAAACCTGAAGTGATTGGTGTTGTTGACACAAAAAAATATATTCTCAGGAATTATAAATTTATGACTGGATGTGGTGATCATTTATTTTAAATAACCATAGCCTCTTTTACTCAATAATTCCTGAGTCTCATTTTTTATAGCTTGTTTAAAAATATTGCACATGTTCTTGGGTAGGATCAAGCCATTACTTGTTTCTACTCTATGGAAAACTTGCGAATATTATACATTATGATCCATTCCTTCAATGGATACATTACGAGGAGAACTCTTTATAACCATATTAAGGGAATGTCTTGTACTATTATGGATTCATGTTTTACAGTTGGTGACTTAGAATCCATTTTTCATGCTGATGAAAAAATAGGATCTATCTTTAGTGCATCCTCCATCAATGTCTTAAACACTTTTGCAGAGGATTCCATTTTATTTTATGTCAATTTAACCAGGACCAAATACACATGATACATACAAAAAATTAATGGAATGAGATCCAGTAATATTGATAGAGCCTTCATGAATGATGAATGTCTTGAAATTTATATATTCATCTCTTATGTTACTCTTACAAAGAACAACTCAGAACGTCACCCTATTCAAGTGATCCACCTTGGAAATGACAATAATATTCTTATTCCATTCCATTTGAACAATTCATGGATGAACATATCGGAATTCCATATTGTTGTTAAGAATACCTAGACCAGATTTGAATAGAATGGATATCTAATAACCTACATGTTCAAGCTAAAAAGACTGAACATTTTTATGAATGATTGGAGAAAAAAATGCTTCAATCACCTTGATTAGGATATTCAGGTCATGGAACAATATCTTATTGTTTTCAATAGTAAATCACTTATCAAAATTATCTATGATGTATCAATCAAGAAGCTAATATGGTTTCAAATCTTTTGTGTCTCATTAAGATTATGGGAAACCTCATAAAAAAATACTTTCAAGGCCAAGTGGATCAATGATTGAGATAGGAACACCAAATTTTTCAATTCCCTTAAAAGGGAAAGAAGGGATAACAAACCTTTTTCCCCATGAAGGATGCAGATCAAATTCTAAATGAATATAAATCCCTCTCAACTAACATATTATCTTTTTATGAGAACATCTATAATGGTTCATCAACAAATGCGGAACTCAAGGAATGTATCATTACGAAACATGTCACTACGGCAGACAACCTTCTTCTTACCTATATGCATTTTATGTTCAAAATTAGAAAATATATTTTTTGTCCTCAACAAGGGGAGAAAACCTATCCTGGATAGCTTCATCAACCATTTTTCAGCAGTTTTGGGATGTCATTTAGTTTGATATTTGTAATTTGGTCGAGCACTTCTTCAGTAGAGGATCATTCTCTCAAGGATTTATTGCCCAATTTGTTGACTTACTCCAAATAATTACATGCCAATGACATTATCCAGTTTAGTATCGTTTCTCTTATCAACAAAAAAAAATTGTCACAATGATCTTGGCCAATAGACCTACCTACATCTCTCGCAAGCTCATATCCTATAATCATTTTGGCTCTATTCATGCATGAAACATCTAGGAATTTTGGATTTCTTCCTCAGAATGTCATAATATTCTTAGGAACAACACAAGGGGGTGTGACGTTTCTCAAAATCATGATATCATGAAATTTTTTAACATGAAGGATTGGGGTTATTTATAAGGTTCTTATAATAATTGGATACATTGAAGAATTTATTGGTTGGATCAAGGATCTCCTTGGGTCAACTCATGTAACTATTTTTATCATTGGCTCTATAGAGGGTTACAATAGGTGGACAAGAGGTGTGAGGATAGGTGATCCATTACTGTCCATCTTATATTCCATTTCAGAATATTATCAAAGCCAGATATTTTTTCAAATGGTGGAAAACAATGACTTAAAACCCATCAGAGAAGTGTGAGGTACATCGACCCCACCTCATATTTTTTTGTAGATGACATTATCATCTTTACTCTGGGTGACATGAAGAATATCAAGAACATTATAGAGCCTCTTCCTCATTTTGAACATGTATCTATATTGTAATTCAATTGGGAAATTTTTTTCATCAATTTTCGTAAAAACATTACAGTCCCTAGAAAAATGTTTATGATTAATGGTCAAGGAATTAGGGAGGGATCTCTACCTTTCTCTTATCTTGGATACCCCATGTTCTAGGGAAACCACATGCTTCTTACTTAATCAATATCCTTATCCATCTAAAAATAAAATTAGCCACATATAAAGTAAAATCCCTACCAATGGTTGGAATATCAGGCATTTTTATGAAAGTCATCACCTTAAATCTAGTCTAATCCTTCATGGTTTCATCGTGGATTACGTCAATCATAAAACCCATAAAATACTTGATGAGAAATTTCATTTGGAATGGATTTATCCTGGGGAGGAACACAATCACAGCACCATGGAAATAGTTTTTCATGACTGATGCCCTCGGGGTCCTTGGAATTAAAAACATAACCCTCTTCAATTAAGACCTATAGGATCAATTCATATGGAAACTTCTCAACACAATTTTAGAAACTCTAGCTTCACATAGGCATAGACATAATACAAAAAATAAAAAGAATATTACTCTTACTACATATACTCCTCGATTGGGCCTATAATTAAGACATTTTTTCATAAACATTTCCCGAAATCTCACTAGTGTGTTACTGTTAAATCCACTTCGATGTTTCGGACTGAAAACTATATTGGAAACACTCTTATGGATAGAATTGATCCCAGTGAACAAGATATTGATTATAGTGTTTCCAAAAAATCCCAAATGAATAATATGATTGCACATCCTCCTATGATCCTGCGAACCACTTAAAGTTATGATTTTGAAATGTAGGAAGACATGCCTCTAAGGGAACTATCTATTTATGGGAAACATGACTCTATGTGTTTCTACATGCACCTTGCCCAGGGTCCTATCAAATGGATTAGTTATTTTAACAAAAGCTAGATTCATTCATCTAGGATTACACTACTATAGAGATTATATAATGATAAATCCCCTCTAAGAATAATCTTTAAAAAAATAGGTATTTTTCTCTGCCCTAAATGTGTCCTTTGAAATCATCCCCATGAACATGTAGACCTCATCTTTCTCTATTGTCAAATTTCTTCAACTATCTATAAATCCATATTTGAAATTTTTTTAGTTTGTCCCCCACAGACAACCTAAATATGTGTTATTTTGTCCTTCACTTGTCAACATAGACATGTCAAAGAATCTCACTATTCTATTCCAGACATCTTGTGCTGAATTGGTGCATGTCATATTGGGAGGAAAAACAAGGATTGCTAAAACCACTCCCGCTTTATTGTCAAAAATAAAATTTCTAATATCACAATGGAAGTATAACAAGCCAATTAGAATCATTTATTTCACTACAGCAACTCAGTACTAGTCTTCTATGTACTATAAAAACTTTACGTCGATGGAATCACTCCCCCTCTACACTACACACTCAAGGTTTTCTAGAATAATCTATTTGATAGATGGATGAAATGTAATATGGAAGTGTCCTCAAAAGGGAACCAAGGACCACCATGTTATGGATTTATTTTTAGAGACTATGTTAGGGATTATATTTCTTTTCAGTTTGTTCATTTTGTTACTGATTCAGCATTAGACGTAGAGATGAAGGGAATTATTAATTCAATTTAATTTTCCCATCAAAGGGATAAGAATAATATTTGGTTTGAATGTGACTCTATATTCATTTTCCAAGCCATCATGAATAGATAAGCCCAGCTATCTTGTAAACTACCTGTGAAATGGTACAAGTGCCCCGACCAGCTATTGACAGTGAATTACATCATCACTCATGTGTATCATTAAGGAAACACACTTGAATATGCACTCAAAAAAAGGAGTGCATAAGGAGTTCTGTGCCTCGTCTAGAACAATTCAAAATGAACTTTAATCATTGCTTCAAATGGATAAATTTAAGGTCTCTAATTTTAGGATACTGTAGACTTTATTTTTCCATTCAATGCAAGGGAAAATGATCTCACATTTCTCAAAAGAAAGATAAATAATGTATATGTTGAGTCAGACTTGAGTTAAGAGACACATTACATTAAAAATCATTTTAAATGTTTTAAATATTTATTTTTTAAATATTTTCCATCTATGACCACATTCAAAAAATTATTTTATGGATTTATTTATATGGACCTAAATGATTTATAATGGATATTTTATATAACTTTTGACACCTTTGGAAACGATTTCAAAAGAAATATGATTACAAATATTATATATAACATTTTGAGAAAAAGAAATAAAGATTGTTCTATTTTAACATATATGACATCAATGATATTTCAAACCATGTTATCCATTATTCGATGTCTGTATTCTATTACATGATTTCATGTTTTCTTAAAATAAACACTATGCATTCCTTTTTCCTTGTTATTTTCAATATGGGTTTTAAATAGAATGGATATTTAAATATTTGGAAAAAAATTTCATATAGGTGAAAATGAAAATTTTATGAGAATGATGATAGAAATGAATGATTTATGTGTTTTGATTATGTTATAAATCTTTATCATTGTTCATAATGATGGGTGGTACATTAATATGTCATTGATAGGTAGTAACATTATAAACCAAGGATGGATGTTTCAGTTATAAACATTGTGTCAGTGGTAACATTATATACCAGGGATCAGTGGGTTTGTTATGGCGTTATAATGCATTAGGTAATGATCAATAGGGAAGTTGATCATGTATGTCAACAAATTTCTAAGAGTGATATGAAAATGGTGTATCAAGTTACCTACATAATTTATCTATGATTTTTATTCGTTTTTATAGATATCATATGATTTCACTGGATAAGCTAATAAGCATAAATTTAATTTAATAACTATTTTATTTTTAAGGGTTAAAATTAGAACTTTGTTAAAACAAATTCCGGACTGTTTCATGATTGAAAACAAAACATCAGGAGTTTTATTTTTAATTTAAAACATCTTATGATTTTTTTTAAAATATATGGGTAGATAAGTTTATTTCGTAGGTAATAAAACATTTATTTTGAGTCTATTTTATATTTCGAAAAAGGATATAAATTATGGGTATTAATTGAATAATTGGTATCTTTATTTCTTTTTATATAAAACATACAAATATATTTGCACTCATAATTTATTTTAAAAAAATCAAAGGGGTTTATGGATGTGTAGGGAGAATGATGAGGTCAATATAAATTTTTTTGAATATATGACATGAAAAGAAAACTGTAACACCCCGAGATTTTTTGAGAATTATTATTTTTAATTTCATTGATGTCTTGTGTGGCACACGACACAAAAATTAGCTTGTTCTATACGCAACATCGTATACACAAAACTATTCTTGGGTTTTGTTACACAAAATTTCATGTTCGTTTTGTAGAAATTATTCTACGCAACATTAAGAATAGATTTTTTAATGTATAAAAGAAATAAGTTTTGATTATGTTATACGCAAAACCAAACAGAGCTTTCACTACACGTATACTTGACTTGGATTCCATTACACACAATCAAGACCTTCCTCGATAGTGTGTGTAGTAAGCAATACCGAGTTTCACTAAACGAGATATTATTATAATATTATTATGAGATAGTCGTTATGAATAGTAATATCCACTTTTTTAAATTTTATAAATTTTATCTTTGAATATGGGCTTCATTTTTGGATTCGGAAAACCGAAATTGTCCTAGGGTGAAATTTTGGTATTTTTATGAAAACTTTCAATTTTTGATGAAAAGTGAAAACACTTGGTTACTATATAAAAACAAACTTTTTTTTAAATATATATTTATTTTATTTAAATTTGTTTTAGGTAAAAATTGATACATAAAACTTATATCAGTTCAATTTAATTAATTTGAGTCATTTTATAATAATTTTGGACATATAAAAAGTTTGTTGAACTTTTCACCGTCTTTTACCCACCTCCTACGAGAATTTGAAAATTTACATAAAACTGAATTTTACCGCTTCTGTGAGTGGAATTTTAAAAATCTGAGAGACACAGTTAAAATCAAGTAGTAAAATGTGGTTTAATAAGATAAAAACAATTTTTTGTAAATAACAACTTTTTACTTTTATTTACCACGGTAAAAAGTAAATAGGGTAAAAATGATATTTTATTACCCCAAAACGTGTCCTAATTCTATTGGATAAGTGTAATTAGACCAAAAACATCCTTAGGAATAAAATATTACCCTTTAGGTCCAATTTTATTAGATTAGGACACTTATTATTATTTTATTTAGAGAAGAGTTAAAATAGTTAATATCAAAGATTAATAACTAATTTTTTTTAATATAGCGTTATACATAAGATAAATTCAACTCTAAATATTAATTAGAAATATAAAAATATTTCCTACAAAATGGTATTTTATTTATAATTTTTATACATTAAATAATTTAATTTATTTATGACACAATGGTGATGCAGTAATTACCTAAATAATGAAATATTAAAATAATTGATATTATAAATACCCAAATAAATGTAATTTGTGATTATTTATGAATTACACAAATTTTATAGGTTAATATGACATGTTAGTATTGATTTTATTAACTTTTTTCAAACTAATCATGCTTTTAGGATTTTCACAAAAATCAATTACCAAATAGTGTCAAAATTGACATAAAATAGTTTCTAAAACAAATATTATATTATTAATTTTTATAATATTCCTAAAAATCTAGGTTTCGTCCAAATGACTTATATAAGGTTATATATATTAATAATGAACCACTTGGGGTTCTTTTGGCTTTTATTAGTATGTTTATTAACCATATAGTGTAAGAAAATAAGAAGACACAATAATAGTTAAATTATTTAACTTAGAGTTAAATCTAAACGATAAGGTTAAAATAGTAACCTAAACTTGTCTAAAACATATTGTATGAGAGGATTTCGACCCATACACCCTTTTTATTCGAAATAAATCAATTTTGACCTATTATAAACCGAATATGACTTTATTATAAAATAATATTTTATGTTTTTCCAATGGTGCCCCTCTCCTCCCTTATAAAAAGGGAACCCCTACCCTCTTCTCTTCACACCCTTTTGAGCCTTTAATCTCAGCCAAACCCTGACCATTTCTCTTCTCCAATTCCCTAACAACATTATTATGTTTCTTTTCTTTAATAATACCAACTCTACTTCCTTAAGAGGAAGCATAAAGGAGGTGCGTCGAAGAAGATGTAATCTTTTCTTCCAATTCTCTCAAATTTCTTTCTTCTTCTACTTCTTCTTCTTTAGTTGTCTTACTAAAAATTAATAACATAAGTATCACTAATATATTGATATATTATTATAAATATTAAACAACCCTATTACACATTCTATCAGTTCTATGGAAAACAAAATCACCGCGCGTGCGTACGTATGGAATACAGTCTCCATCCCGTGGTGTAATCTGTTTTCGACCACCACCTTAATTGGATGGGTATAATGGTGAAAATAAATAACTATATATGATTAATGTAAAGTTATATTGATTATAAAATATTATACATACACTTCAATACAATTCCATGATCATGGGAATGATATCATCGCTCGTGTGTACGTACGGACTACCGTCTCCACGACGCGATGAGATTCATTCTCCATGTTATCCATTCATGAATGATTATAAAGTATATATAATGAATAATAAATAAATATATGACATAATAATGATACTGTATTTACGTATATACATATATATATATATATATATTTGTGTGTGTTATCTACTTAATTCCATTCAATTCAATAAGGAAACGAAAACGGCATTTACGCGTACGTACGGCCTACTGTCTCCATGAACGGTGTATTTCATTCCATTTATCGATCTATCATATATATATTTATATTCTGAATATATATTATATATAAATCATGTTTGAAATTCTAGAATTAAGTAAATCGGGATATCAGTAATAATATCAATAACAACAAGTCGAAACACGTACGATAAATGAAAAGATTTTACCCAAAATGCTACATTAACATGGAATTTACAAAAGAAAGGGTAACATAATGTCATAAGTAAACCATATATGATATCATAAAAATTAATATGATTCATTAATAAGTCAATGACATTATTTAATTCACTATACTGGAGGACAGGATACATACAAAGCATATCGGACATAAGGTAAGGGATAACTATTCCAATCTCGCTCTAATCCGAGATTGTTTATTCGTAAGTATTTACTGGGTTTTTTGTTATCATCCATGTCCTTGTTTTATAAAAATGTTTTCATGTATTTTTATGGCCTTTTTACCCATTTTTTAATTTTACCACATGTTATGAAAGGAATCTTACTTTTGATTACCACATGAGTAACCTTTTGAGTTTTCTGACAAAAGTATGAGGAAAATGTTATTTTTAACCCATACGACATGAACAGATTTTTACAGTTTCATAACACCTCATTTTTATGAAGATTACTCTACAATATTGAATTATTATTTTCAGAAAAACCCTTTCATTATAAAATTTCATGGCGTTTTGTGAAAATAAAATGATTTTTAAGAATAAAGGATATTTTCCTCAAGAATTCATTTCAAGTGTTTTATCAAAACAATTTTCTATCCAAAATGAAATTATTTAATATGTTTATGTTTCAAGTATAATGTCTCCATTATTTACATGGTTTTATTATTCTTATGATGAAATGATATCCATTTTTTTATATGGATTATGTTATGATGGCATGATGTTTAAGAATCCCATTCTATTACATGGGTTATGGTATGATGTGAAATTTATGATTTTGTGGCACACGAAATAATGATTTAATAATGAGATGGGTGGGAACTATATCTCCCTACAATGAATTGGGTAAATATTTATATCTCATGATATAGACATGGATAAAATGGTACGTTAATCTGGTTCAGTGTTACAGGACCAGAACGAGGAGTGAACTCGATTCAGAAAGGGACTTTGTCCACTAAGATGGTCATGGCAGTAATGCCTTGGATACTATGGAAATCATATCATGTGCTTAATGTTTTTCAACAATTAAATGTTTTATTACCTTGTTATTATATCATGATTTATGTTCCTTTATGATATATGCCTTACGTACTGCCAAGATTTATTTAACAACTCAAGATTTTGATGTTTAAACATTATGTTCATGTTTTTAAGTTCAAATGTATATGGTTTGTTTTATTTTTTTCCATGCTTACCCTTAATGAGAATTTGAGATCGGGCTTTATATGTTTTCTTTTCCCAAGGATATAAAAGAGGTTTTAGGTAAAAAAGGTAACATCTTTATGGGAGATGTTGAATATCTTTCACTAAGATTAGAAGATTGTGTTCCAAGTTTCCAAAGACACTAAACTATTAAGGTATTTTGGTGTCTGTTTTTGTTATGTATTAAGTATTCCTCAAAAGCAATGTAATGTCCATGTACGTAAAGATTTGGGTATCTACAGTTGGTATCAGAGGAAAGGTTTAGTTAACCTTTGGAAACTAGGATGCAAAAACTTTAATGAGATCCCTAGAGATATTTCTAAGGTATGTCTAGGGATGTCCCTACGGTTAAGTATAAGTATAGGTTATAGACCTAGAATTACGGTAATAATATTAGAATTAACCCTAAGATGTTATATATTGATGGTACTCTCCCTTTATTATGTTGTTTTCCCTATCATGATTTGTTCCTCTCACACTATTCATTTTGGGTTTTAGATGATGGCTGGAACCCGAAGGAACCATGTTGATCAATGTAATGGAAAATTTAAGGATTTTCCTCCTGAACAAACCAATGTTAATGGAGATGGAGTTCAAAATCTTATTTATATACTTACACATGCTATGAATCATTCTATATTTCCAAATGATCAGAGAAGGGAACAATATTCTATTGAGTCATTCATGAGGCAATGTGCACCGTCTTTTAATGGGTCTTCTGATCCACTTGTTGCTGAACAACGGATCTGTACCATTGAAAAGATATTTTCCATACTTCGCTGTTCGGAACATGATAAAGTCATTCTAGCTGTTTACCATTTATAAGATGAATCAGACCAGTGGTGGACTCTAATTAAGAATACAAGTCCCCTAGATGAAATTGAATCCATGGAATGGGGCGGGTTCAAGAACTTGTTTTTCAGTAAGTACTTCCCTCTTATTCTTCGAACAAAGATGGAAAAGGGGTTCCTTGAGCTTATGCAGAAGAGTGATGAATCTGTTGGTATATACGAAGTGAATTTTACAAGACTTTCAAGGTATGCATCTGGTTTTATCATCCAACCTGAAGGTAATGTTTATTGATTTTTCAGTGGCTTAAAACCAACTCTTCGAAGGGAATTGGATATAACAGACTTCAGTAGCTATGAAGAAATTGTGTGTTGTGCTATCAAGGTAGAACTGGAAGTTGTTGTAACATATCCATCTCATGGATTTGACAAGAAACCAAATATGGAGGTCAAGGATAAATCTCAGAATAATGGTGAAAAGAAGATGAATGTTTCCTTATGCTCAAAGAGTGGAAAGAAGTATGGTGGAGATTGTCTTAAAGGGACTAGAAAATGTTTTATGTGTGGAAAATAAGGGCATCGAGCAGTTGAGTGTAGAAGTAATGGAAAAAGGGTTGCTAATGATATGAATAAAGAAAAGATTACAGAGAACGCACCACCAACACTTCAATGCTTCAAGTGCAAGGAAATGGGGCATTATGCTGATCAATTCCCTAATCCAAGGGTTAATGATGATCAACGTGAGAAACCTCTTAACACAAAGGACAAAGGGATGTCACATGTGATCACTATTGGATTTGTTGAGTATGAAAACGATGTAGTGGAATGATTATGTGTTTATGTAACGAGATTCCAAAATAATGTTATTGAATCTAATTTATAGTACTGTGGAATATTGGAATATCAATGTATTGGTTTATTACGGTTTTCAAAATTTATATGGTAATGGTAACCATGAAAAGTAATTCAAATATTTTGGAAAGAAGATGATATTATAAGGAGAAAATGAAATGTTTAATAGTATTTATGAGCTCATGGCTGATATAAGGACAATGTGATATCATGGTTTGAGTATATTGAAATTTTGGGATTTTGTTATGTAGAAATAGTTATCTTTTTACAGCATTCATGTTTTCACTAATGTTCAATGGGTATTCATTTTTCAAGAGAATACATGATTAAGGTATTCACATGTTTGGAATGTGACCAACAAGATATATCTTGTGATATATGAGGGATAAATGATGGTATTCATGTGCTTGTTATATGACTTTTTTTAGTAATCGTTCTGTTTATACTATGAGTTTGGAAAGAATTATTTCCGATAAGCATAAAGATTGGAATGGGCGACAACCTGTCGCGTTGGACAAGGTTTCGGGAGTCGAACCCAAAACCGAAGTCCGACATCCCTTTATTGCCTACCGCTAGCCTACAGGAATTCCATGGTTAGTAGAAGCTAGTTATATTATATTAAGCGGTATGATATATGAATTATAATCCCATTTTAGGAACCATATACAATTAACCTCACTATAGATAGACTTATGTATATTTAATAACTTTTAATATCCTTTTGTTTGAGATAGATGGAATGACCTATCATTCTATCTCATGATCTGATAACACTTCACGGAAGACAAATTCAACTTCATTTCTTTAAGAGATGATGTGGAAATTGTTCAAGGCACAAAAAACAGTAAGATTGTACCAAAATCAAGTATGTATTTCTTTTAATTCAGAATTTTATCAACTTTAGGGAAATGATCTTAAATACAAAAAAATGTTATCCTAGTGTCCTTATATCCGATGAATTAGATGGTACCTTAAATCATTAAAAATTTATGTCTTTGTGATTGTTGGCTTTTTCATAGCCATGTTCTCTACCACTCTCCATCAGAACATGATGGTTAGATTTTTCTTCCATATCCATATTTCCACCTATGTTCTCCTATGTGGAAACCCAGTGATGAGTTAATCTGGGTAACCATTACATTTCTAACATTAATTTTCTAAAATGACGTTTTAGTGTTCTTTTTTATTATGTGTGTTTCTATGAAAGAAACTTTCAAGTAGAAAACCATTTATAACCCCGACGAATTTAGAGGGAGAAATTCATTTTAAGGGGGGTAGAATGTAACACCCTGATATTTTATGAGAATTATTCTTTCTAATTTCATTGATATCTTGTGTTGTATGCGACACCAAAATTAGCTTGTTCTATACACAACATCGTATACGCAACACAATTCCTGTCTTGTGTTACACACAATTTCATGTTCGCTTTGTAGAAATTATTCTACGCAACATTAAGTATAGATTTTTTTAATGTATAAATGAAATATGTTTTGATTATGTTATATGAAACACCAAACAGAGATTTTACTACACGCAACCTTGACTTTTCTTGAATTACACGCAATCAAGACCTTCCTCAATAGCGTGTGTAGTACGCAATACCGAGTTTCACTAAACGAGATATTATTATAATATTATTATGAAATAGTCGTTATGAATAGAAATAACCACTTTTTGAAATTTTATAAATTTTATCGTTCAAAATGGACTTCATTTTTGGATTCGGAATATCGAAATTTCCCTAGGGTGAAATTTTTCTATTTTTGTGAAAACTTTCAATTTTTGATGAACAGTGAAAACAGTGGGTTACTATTTAAACATCGACTTTTTAGTTAAAAATTTATATATTTTATTTAAATTTATTTTAGGTAAAAAATTATACATAATACCTACATAATTTCAAGGTAATTTATTTGAGTCATTTTATAATAATTTTAGATATATAAAAATTTTATTGAACTTTTCACCGTCTTTTACCAACCACCTAAGAGAATTTGAAAATTTACATAAAAGTTAATATTACTGCTTCTGTGAGTGGAATTTCAAAAATCCGAGAGACATGGTTAATATAAAAGAGTAAAATGTGGCTTAATAAGATAAAAATAATTTTTGGTGAATAGTAACATTTTACTTTTATTTACCACGGTAAAAAGTAAATAGGGTAATTAAGGGTAAAAATGATATTATTATTACCCTAACACATGTCCTATTTCTATTGGATAAGTGTAATTCTACCAAAAAGAACCTTAGGAATAAAATATTACCCTTTAGGTCCCCTTGGATTAGATTAGGACACTTATTATTATTTTATTTAAAGAAGAGTTAAAATAGTTAAAATCAAAGTTTAATAACTAAAACATTTTTAATATAGCGTTATACATAAGATAAATTTGACTATAAATATTCATTAAAAATATATAAATATTTCATACCTAATGTTATTTTATTGATAATTTTTATACATTAAATAATTTAATTTATTTATGACACAATGATGGTGCAGTAATTACATAAATAATGAAATATTAAAATAATTGATATTATAAATACCCAAATAAATGTAATTTGAGACTATTTATGAATTAAATTAATTTTAAAGGTTAATATGACATGTTATTATTGATTTAATTAATTTTTTTCTAACTAATTATGCTATTATGATTTTCACAAAAAAAAATTACCAAATAGTGTCAAAATTGACATAAAATAGTTTTTAAAAAAAATATTATATTATTAATTGTTATAATATTTCTAAAAATATAAGGTTTAGAAAAATGACTTAGATAATGTTATATATATTAATAATGAACCACTTGGGGATCTTTTGTATTGTTATAGTAAGTTTATTAATCATATAGTGTAAGAAAACAAGAAGACACGGTAAAAGTGAAATTATTTAACTTAGAGTTAAATCTAAAAGATAAGGTAAAAATAGTAACCTAAACTTGTCTAAAACCTATTTGTTGAGAGTATTTCTACCCATCCCCACTTTAGCTTCAAAATAAATCAATTTTAAGCTATTATAAACCTAATATGACATTCTTATAAAATAATATTTTACGTTTTTCCAAAGGTGCCCCTCTCCTCCATTAAAAAAGGGGAACCCATTCCCTCTTCTCTTCACACCCTTTTGAGCTTTGAAGCTCGGCCAACCCCTGACCATATATCTTATCCAATTCCCTAGAAACATTCTGAAGGTTTTTTTATTTTCAAAATACCAACTATACTTCCTTAATAGGAATCTTAAAGGAGGTGCGCCAAAGAAGAGGTAATCTTTTCATCCAATTCTCTCAAGTTTCTTTCTTCTTCTACTTCTTCTTCTTTAGTTGTTTCACTAAAAATTAATAACATAAGTATCAATAATATACTTATATATTATTATAAATATTAAACAACCCTATTTCACATTCTATCCTTCCTACGGAAAACGAAATCACCGCGCGTGCGTACACACAAAATACCGTCTCCACGCCATGGTGTAATATTTTTTCAACCACCACCATTCTTGGATGGGTATAATGGTGAAAATAAATAACTATATTTGATTATTGTAAAGTGATATTTATTATAAAATATTATACATACACTTAAATACAATTCCACGATCATGGGAATGATATCATTGCTCGTGCGTACGTACGGACTACTGTCTCAACGACACGATGAGATTCATTCTCCATGTTATCCGTTCATGAATGATAATAAAGTATATATAATGAATAATAATTTAATATATGACATAATAATGATACTAGATTTATTTATGTATATATATGTATGTCATCTACTTAATTCCATTCAATTCAACAAGGAAACGAAAACAGCATTCATGCGTAAATATGGCATACCGTCTCCATGAACGGTGTATTTCATTCCATTTATCGATCTATCATATATATATGTATATGATGAATATATATTATATATAAATCATTTTTTACATTCTGGAATTATGTAAATCAGGATATAAGTTATAATATCAATAACAAAAAGTCGAAACACGTACGATAAATGAAACTATTTACTCAAAATGCTGCTTTAACATGGAATTTACAAAAAAACGGGTAATATAAAGTCATAAGTGAACGATATATGATATCATAAAAATTAATATTATTCTGTAATAAGTCAATGACATTATTTAATTCACTATATAGGAGGTTCAGATACATACGAAGCATATCGGACATAAGGTAAGGGATAACAATTCCAATCTCTCTCTTATCCGAGATTGTTTATTAATAAGTATTTACTGGGTTTTTTGTTATCATCCATGTCCATATTTTCTAAAAAAAATTCATGTATTTTTTATGGCATTTTTACCCATTTTTGAGTTTTAACACATGTTTTGAAAGGAATCTTACTTTTTTTTACCACACGAGAAACTTTTTTACTTTTCCGACAAATGTACGAGGAGAATGTTATATTTAACTTATACGGTGTGGACGGATTATTACGGTTTCATAACACCTCATTTATAGGAAGCTTCCTCTAAATTATTGAAGGATTATTTTCAACAAAACCGTTTTCTTTTAAAATTTCATGGATTTTTTTGAAAATAAAATTATTTTGAAGAATAAATGATATTTTCCTCAAGAATTCATTTCAAGTGTTTTATCAAAACATTTTTCCATCTAAAATGACATTATTTAATATGTTTATGTTTCATGTATAATGTCTCCATTATTTACATGGTTTTATTTTTCTTATGATGAAATCATATCCATTTTTTTATATGGATTATGTTATGATGGAATGATGTTTAAGAATCTCATTCTATTACATGGGTTATGCTATGATGTGTGATTTATGATTTTGTGGCACACGAAAGAATGATTTCATTATGAGATTGGTGGGACCTGTATCTCCCTCCAATGTATTGGGTAAAGATATATATCTCATGAAATAGACATTGCTGAAATGATAAGTTAATCTGGTTCAGGGTTACAGGACCTGAACGAGGAGTGAACTCGATTCAAAAAGGGACTTTGTCCACTAAGATGGTCATGGCAGCAATGCCTTGGCTACTATGGAAATCATATCCTGTGATTAATGTTTTTCCACAATTAAATGTTTTATTCCCATGTTATTATATCATGATTGATGTTCATTTATGATCTATTCCTTACGTACTGCCAAGATTTATTTCACAACTCAATATTTTGATGTTTAAACTTTACGTTCATGTTTTTAAGTTCAAATTTATATAGTTTTTTTTCATGCTTACCATTACTGAGCATTTGAGCTCACCCATTATATGTTTTTATCCAAGGATATAAAGAAAATAATTAGGTAAAAAAATGGAAGATCATTATGGGAGATGTTGAACATCT
Source organism: Viscum album (assembly GCA_963277665.1). Taxonomy (NCBI): domain Eukaryota; kingdom Viridiplantae; phylum Streptophyta; class Magnoliopsida; order Santalales; family Viscaceae; genus Viscum; species Viscum album. The sequence goes on from OY728121.1 coordinate 1,884,079,010, forward strand.
TTCACCAAGATTAGAAGATTATGTTCCATGTTTTTAAAGACACTAAACTATTACGGTCCAATGGTGTATTTTTTTGTTATGTATTAAGTATTCCACAAAAGTAATGTAATTTCCATGTACATCAAGCTTTGGGTATCCACAAAAATTCGTCTTGTATTAAAAGTATTGTATAGTGTGAACACCAAATACTAAGAGGAAGTGACCCAATTATAAATCATGGGTTTGTTATGAATGATATGTGACCTAATTATCTGTAACTATAAACCTAAAAAATACACAAAATGAAATAATTTGATTTCTCTTATAGAGAATTCAATTTATTAATTGATTAGGGAAGGATCCTTAGAGTAAGTATCATAGGAAATGTTTAGATAACATTGGATATTAGGATGTTATCATGTGTGGTAAACTTAATATACATGGATACTATGATGGGTTTATGTGTTTGAGGTTGACCATATCTTTAAATTCATAGATACCCATTTTGACGTTTTATGTTATAGAAATACCTTAGGATATATTTATTGAGTTTCAATATATTTTTTAGTTTTATTTTACCCTAAAGTTTAACATGTGAAAAAGTTATTTGATGGAAAACACCTTTACCATTTATGAAATAATGTTTAAAGGTATAGATAACCATTACAGTTTTTATGTTCTTTTATTATTAGTAAATTATAGGACATTACAATTGGGGAACACATATTTTATCATGTAGATAAACATGGCATTCCTATGGGATTTAGTTATTAAGTGATAAATTTTATTTCAAACTACGTTCAATGGTTTTGGACACATATATTATTAGGGTAGATGGAAATTTATTTGGATAAGGTGGGACTTTATTTAATGGATAGTGGTTGAATAATCTGTTGTAATAAATTATGATTTTGATGTGTCTTTTTTGTGATTCTATTTATTTATTGAAATTATTTTCATATTTTTTTGATTATATGATTAAGGAATATTATAATTTTATATATGAATTTTTGAGTGACTAATTTTTGTTAGAGATAAACATAAAATTAATCTATGAAGAATATTTGAGGAAATATTTCTAATTTTTTTATTTTTCAACATTCATGATATTATTTTAATTATTTTTCAGTTTTCTTTTCTATAGAATTTTCTAATTTGATCTATGGGTGAAATTTGTTAGTATTAGGAGATTAATCTTATATTTTTTTAATATTAATGTTTATTAAATTTTAGAATTATATTGTTTTTGGCTATGTATTTTAGTTGTAGTTAAAAATTAATATAATAGGAATTTATCATTTTCCTTTTAAGTATAATATGATCCATTAGAAGTTTGGTTTAGTGATTTGGGAATGAAATATTCATCTTGAATACTCATTATATGGAGAAATTGATGAAATTGTAGTGGAAACTAATTAAATAATGAAATTACAATTTCCAAGAATGTATATTTTCATATATTCTTACTATGTATTGTATATAAATTTTTCAAATCTATGAAAATGATCTTGAAAACTTTTATCCTATAACATTTATTTCTGATTTATCGATCGTCTCATTCACATATCCTTCATTTATGGGTTTTTTATCATTGACTTTTTCATGATCATTCACTTTCTGGTGTTTAATGTTTTCCGTCACTCTCCAGAATTATTTAGACATTAATTTTCCCTCAATGTCCATATTTTCACTTCCCACTAATGTTATCCTATTTGAAAACTGACTTATGTGTTATTTTAGATGACCTTATTATTTCTCTTTCCCTCTTATCAAGTAGCTATTTTATTAACCCTTTTATGGTTTGGAATTTCAAAAATATATATTTTCAAAGGTCAAACCCTTGACAAATCATATCAAGTAAAAATTGTTAGGACATAATTTATCAAAGTGGTGGAGAATTTAACACTATGATATTTCAATAATAATTATATGTTTGATACTGTATAAAACATCCCATTCCATTCTTAAATGACCCAGGAAATATTATTATTTAAATCTTATAATTATAACATCGCCATTAAATTATAGGGAATGAATAGAATTGTAAAAATTATGAAATATATATTGGTAATACTAAATAAAAATTTAGTTATTAAGGATTAGGAAATAAACACCCCTTTTTTAATAAATCCATTTTATACTTCCAAAATATGATGTCATAAAAAAAGGTTTTCATTGAATTTTATAATTAATTTGTAGATATATTTAAAAATATTTCTAATGAAATTAATTTTTTTTTCAAACAATCATATCAAAATTAGATTAGTGTGAATTTTTTGGATTTTTATAGAAAGATTAATCTTTAATTATATAATAAAAAATAATGATTTTTTTGGAAAACTATATTCTCATTTAATGAATTTACAAAGTAAAAATGTATTTTGGATACATTTTAAAAAAAAATAGTCTTTTTTTTATTAAAAATGAATCAATTGTTTTATTTGGAATAAATTTTATCCTGAAATTCAGTATATGTTTTTTTAAACATAAAAATGTATTTTTCTGAAAAAATCAATTTTCATTGCCTTTTTCTAGTTAAATTTTAAATTAAATTATACCAATTATTTAAATTTAATTTTGGAAAATGGATTCTATAATTGGGACCATTAGTTTCAATTTTATTAAATTGTTCCATTTTATTTTTTTCATTATAAATTGTAACCGTAGTAAATATTTGTCACTTGGGTAATGTTAAATCAGGTATTTATAGTTATAAATAATTTAATAAGTCCAAAAACAATCCATAAAACATGTTTGTATATTTTGGATAATATTTATTCTTCCTTGAGGATCCAATATTTTAAAATGTTGTAATTTCTTCACAATTTCCTTTGATTAGAACATTTATATTATCTTAAGTAAATATAAAGTCCAATATGTCACTCTCTTGTTTTTAATAACTATAATATTACGATAGAGGGATAAAAATATATATAACCACTTATAAATTGTTATTTTAAAGATACTTTTTTTCATGGTAATTTATTTCTAATTTCTAGTGATGAAATAATTACCTTAAATTTGTATGTAATGTCGACACAAGATTAACTCAATATATAAAAAAATGATTTTAAAAACATTAAAATAAATATAATTTTAATGATGTATTATGTTCCATGAATTTTATATATCTTATAAAAATATAGATTTTTAAATATATTATGATCAAATTCCATAGTAGTTGTTAATGAATTAAACTTTAAAAATGGTTATAAAATGAGATTATTGATATTTTATGTCAAATTATATTTTATTATATTTATTAAAAATCATATAATTATTTCAAGATGAAAATTAAGATAGTAAATGAGCTAAAATTTCATCCCTTGACAATTTATGATACAATGATCACCTTATATGTAAAACTATGACCCTTTATTATTGAAAAATTCATTATCATGGTTAAGGTTAAAATTGGTTAATCAAGGGGTTGAACTGAAATATATGGATTAAAATGATTTTAAATAAGTATAAATTTTATTTTATGAATATATTAATATCATATAGTCCTAATATTTGAATAATGTTTAGTTTTTAACTATTTTTATGAGTTAAAACCATATTATATTATAATATTTTAGGTATATCCAAAGGTGACATTAATGATATTTTATAATTGAAAATATTTTATTAAATTATTTTAATATCATAAAAACAATATATTTATATAGGGGAATTTTATATAGCTTTAAATATAAACCATGATCAATTTATTATTCATTTATTATTTTATAATAACTTTCATGACACACAAGATGTAAAAATCATTGATATCAGATTAATTTTCAAATGGGTTAAAATAAAAAAAATGGGTGAAAACGCCACCTAAATTTTTCAATACATTATTTTATGATATTATGTACTCATAATAATATTATATTTTTATTATATTAATTTTGATCAATTTGTAAACTATAATACATTTCTATTAATTCAATATTTTTGGTAATTCCAAAAGTGCCCCTCCTCACACTTATAAAAGAGATTCCTCTCTCCTCTTCTCTACACACATAAATATAAATATTTTTCATCCAATAACTACCCAAATACAATCATAATATCCCTTCCCACATTCTATAGGTCTTATTTTTGGCATAATACAATCCTTATAGGTCTTAAATTAATGAGTAATGGATGTTATTCTAAGAAGTGGTACTTCTTTTATACGTTGTTTTAATTTTATTTCTACATATACCTCAATAAAATATTCTCCAATGAAGATAAAATAATGAAAACGTTTATGTAATATATTTATATGTTGTTATTTTAATTTCATATCATATATCAATCTCTTCTACCATTAAATGGGAAAAGAGACAGTCATTTATGTTAACAGCAGACCACCGCCTCACAAGAAAATATAATTTGTTTTTAATCACCACCTCTCATGGATGTTTAGGATTATATATATATTGTATATATATTATGTTAATAACATAATTAAAATGTTTTAAAATTAATATATTATATATTTTCTAACATTTCTATTCATTTAAAAATTATAACATTGTTAGTGTGTGCATGTGGACTACAGCCTTCCTGAAGTGATGTGATTTTTTCAACCATGTATCCAATGGATAGTATATATAAATATATTTAAATAATTATTATGGTATTTATGATATAAATATATTTATGTAATGATAAATTAAACATATTATATTTCAATCAATATAATTGATAAATGGAAAAGGTATTCATCTATATGTTTGTTATACCATCCCCATGATTGTATCATGGTTCATTTTTCATAACCATAATTCAAGGATAATTTTAAAAGTATAATTAATTAATTAATTTTATAATTATTTCATGAATATTATTATATAGATGTGAAATAATGACCTCATTGACCATATTCAACCTATAAAAATGATATGGGGCATAAGAATTGAATAGAAAAAAAATGTCTGATAAGAACATAATGAATTAAGTAATTGAATATAACATGGTAATTAAAAAATTAAAATGAATAATAAATGTGAAAAATGTTATTAAAAACATAAATAATTAACAAAATTTTATTATTCTGTAATATAAATAATATACATGACACGTTTGACTCAAGGTAAGGGATACAATAATTCAAAAAACTCATTTTCAAATTTTTAAATATATAATTTGTAATTATTTTTCAACCTTGTAGAAAATATAATATTAATTTTGGAATGTATTTATATGGAAATACATGAATTATAATGGGAATTTTATGTCACTTTTGACTTTCTTTCTAGGATTATCAATATAAATCTTTTTTTCATATTTTATAGGATTTTTTTATTAAATGTAAAAAGAAATGTTCTATTTTATCATATATCACATAAATGGTTTTTCCACTACCTAACCATTATTAAATTTTTGGATTCCATTAAAATATTTCATTATTTTTTCCAAGGAAAACTCACCTCACATCTGTTTTGGAAATTATTGAAAATGGATTAAAATTGAATGGATACTTCAATATATGGATTTTTTTACTATGAGTGAAAATAATATTTTTATAAGTGTGATGATGGAAATGAAAGATTTCATTGGTTACAATTGTTTTATAGTTATCAGTAATTTTTTACATTTATATCTCATTCTTTTATAAACTAATGATTGGTGGTTCCATTATAATCCATGGATGGGTGGTTGCATTATAAACTAAGGATGGTTGGGTCTTTTATATCCCTCAAATGAAATAGGTAATGATCATGATTGAAGTTAATAATGTAGGTCTTTCAATTGGTATGATGGATATAAAAAGGATGATCCATGTTACCTACTTGATTTAACTATTCGTGTAATGTGTTTTTACAAAAACTTATGATTTCATAGGGTAAGGTAAAGAGATTATTTTTAAAGGAATTTATATTATAGTTTATAAGGGTGAGAAGTATAACATTATAAAGGAATTATCGTTAGTATTTCATGATTACAATGAAATTTTCCAGAATTTTATTTTACCTTTAAGACATCTTATGAAATATTTTATGAAAATCATTTGTAAAAGAAGTTTATTTCATAGGTAAGAAAATGTTTATTTTGAGAGAAAATTATTTTTTGAAAGGTTAGATTTTTAAAAGTATTCATGGAATTATAGGTTTCATTATGTTATTTGTTTTTCCCTTACTAATATTTTTGTGATAATCCAACATTTTTTAATTTTTTTACATTGGGTTTTGAGGATATATGTGGGAAAGGATGGGGTTAATATTAAAAATGGGATGATATGTCCTGAATATAAAATAGGTGTAATTTTGAGAGTCATCTGTTGTAGGGAAAATGAAAACTAAGAGGAAGTTACCAACATGTAATGTATCACATGGTTGTGTAATATATATGAACTAATTATCTAAAATTTTAAATTTTAAATGATCCTGAAAACGAATGAATGTCAGTTATCTTCTTGATATTTCAATTTTAATTTTCATTAAGGTCGGGTCATAAAATTCATGAGGTTAAATAATTAATTAATTATCATTATACTATATTTTAAATACATATTGATATTTGATTCCTTATTTTTCTCTTATGATGTATTTCTAATGGTTAGAAATTAATTTCATCTAATAAAATGATCTTTTGATTGTTCTTTATATATATGAAATTATATTGAATCATGGTCTATTCCTACAACTTCAAAATTCAATGAGAATCATTGGCCAAAATTTTAATAAAATATTAGTATGGATTTTTTGGTTTTTAACTTTTATGTTATTTTAATATTTTTAATTATCAGAAATACACTAAATCATTTTAAGATAATATCCTATAAAATAAATATTATATTTTTTCATGAAATTTGGAAGGTGTTAAAAAATTTGTTTTTAAATATTTTTGAAAATCATAGATCATTTCATTTTTTTTATAATTTAATAAATGTTTTGTTTTTAGTAATTAATTTTAACATTAAAATGGGTATTTTTATCATTATGATGAAATGTGATATAAAAATGACAAATGAATTCAATTTTAGGCTCAATATGGAAGCACTATAGTTTTCAAAAATATTTGGGCAAAACTAAGATTTTTGTTTTTGTTTTTAATCATCTCTTTTAATGTAGATTTACCTCTCAAAATACACATTGAATAATTTTTTGACCAATTTTCATTATTTTGGGGTGTATATTATTCGAAAATACCAAATAATAATTGATGGTCAATGTACTAAATTTTCATGCTAAAATATCTATTTTTTATCTATCTTTAATGTTTGAATTTTTGGACACATATAAAATAGTTTTTATTTTAAGTAATACATTTGATGTAATGAAGTAACCCTAGTCAAATAATCAAGCCACCCAATCTAGCCTATCATGGTGGTGGGGAGAAACTAGATAACAGAAAACATGTATTATGTAAAAATAAACAAAACATTCAACCATATTTAAAAGTGGAATAAAGGGATACATCCATGATCCATACAATCTAATATAAATTGGATAAAACAAAATGACTAAAAATACAAGACCTACGAATCTTTATGTAACCAACCATCACCTCCAACACACCCCAAATCGAAGGTTGTGATAACAATAGAATCCAACATGCTATAACATACTCTTCCCATTACCAATATCCTATAATATAACATTTACAACATCAAAAATAAAGATATAGGTTGTAAGAAAAAATCCCAAAAGTATTCCTCCATATTCTATATAAGGACAAATTTAAATAATAAATCAATTCTATAAAAAATAGTTTTACAAATTATTTTTTGGAATCCAAACCCATTTGAAAATCATTTTCCTTTAGTTTTCATAAAATCCATCTAGATTCATAAGTCTTGGAATAAAAAAAATATAATTGATAAAAATGTGAAATCATATCAATAAACTATAAGGTATCCATGTAAACACATATCAATGTCATAATACATCATGGTAATTCATGTGATATAACCTCACGTGAAAAACAGTGAGAAAAAATCCATGAAATAAATTCATCATGTGATAAAAACCTATAAATGAAAAAACACACTGTATTAGGGCCCATCCTATGGGTGTTCATAATAGACATGAAAGATCCTAAACAAGTCATATATTGGAACCAAGAAATATCGTGTCCTACCATAGCCCATCGATATCTCCAAAGTAGCCCCTAGAGGATGTACACATAGTAGGGTCACCTATGTCCCTTTCTTGACACACTTATGATTCCTAATGTTCCATGTCTATCAAAATCTATTTCAAAAGCATGATCATAAATTATAATTCATTTTCAGAGCCTAGCTAATCCTATATGGGGGTTGAAAACCCATTTCGAAGCAAATACCACCGTACATGCATTTAATTAAACACATGTTATGAAAAAGCCTTATTATTAAAAACAAACCACTTTTAAAACATTAATATATCAATGAAATACCTTGAAACCATAGATCAATTCAACTAAATGAATAAAGTAGATGATTTTTACAACAATGATGCTAAATTCATATAATTGACCCTTTTTAAAAAAAACACACACCTCCAAAAATAGAGGTAAAACTATTCACCTTTGACAATGGTGACTGAGTTTGAGTAGATTAGGTCCTCATGATCCTAGTTCCTTAAGAAACAATTTAAATAATCCATAAAACCATTATGTTTCCCCCACATCTAAATTGACTTCAAATTATTTGGACAATATAAATAGAACAGATCTATAAAAAATATATGATACTAGATCAAAAATAAAATATATCGCAATGTGATTTGTCAAAAAATGAAGGAAACCCCCATATAATCCAAGGGTAGATAACAAAAAAGAATTGTGGAAGGTTTAGAATGGTCCAAAAACAGTTTAAAAATGATTAAGACACAGTATAACCAAGGTAAAATGGTAAAATCACACTTTTAAATAGATCCTAAGGGGTCACATGGTTTCCTAGGGAAGGCCATAAGTTAAACTAATCATTCACCTTATCAATGTTACCCTATTGTACATTCTTTATGGGGGTGAACAGGTTTTACATGGAACCTCATATTTTGGTAAAAGCATGCTCAAACCATTTGACACTAATGGGAAACCACCAGACACACTTCAAAGTTCACCGGGCATGTCACACGATTTTTCTTATTATCTTCAAACCATCTAAAATGCCACTAGAAATTAATATAGGAATTGTTCATGGTTAAAATAATCATTCACCTTAACTGGGTAGCTTTTCAATTTCTCCCAAATTACCTTTTTTCAGCCACTCATCCCCCAAATCATCCATGACCCTAAAAGAGAAAGGCCATGGCTTGACTAAGGCATACCTGTGACCTGTAGGTTGTATGAATTCTCCCCATACCAAGTTCATTCTATCCCCATAAAATCCATAATATTATAGACCCATATAAATGAAGGCCCGTATAACCTCATAAATGATTCCTCCTCCCATGTCTCATGGTTATCCTATCTTTACATCCATAGTATTTAGACCAATGGAATCATTCAGCCATGTAATGAATTTTCCATGTGATCTTTAATCTGAATCAGCTTATGAAAAACAATGTTATTAGGATTGTGTTCAACATCCTCCCATTCAATCGCATTGGATGTATTTGGGTGATATCTTTTCATCTAGGAAACATGAAATATGTCATGGAAGATAGTCAATTGAGATAGTGAGTCCAACTGATATTCTATCTTTCTAGGTCACTCCACGGTCTCAGTGGGGCCAACAAACCTTGGTTCCAACACACCCTACTTCCCTATCTTGTGATGTACCAAGAGAAGTGAAACTATGAGAAACCCCCAATCCCAAACCTCAAGCCTTATTGGATAATGACAATGGTCCTTGTAAGATTTATGATGGTTCTATGTTATGACCAACCTATTCAAGATCATCGAAAACTTTTCTATCATATCCTGAATGAGACTCGACCTAAGAAAGGAAAACTCTGCCAAATCGACCCAACACAAGAGAGATCTACCTATCCTCTCATACAATGATTCTAGGGTTCCATCATTGTGAGATCTTAATAGCTATTGTAATTATAAAATTCAACATGTGGCAATTTATTCTCCCAAGATCATCCAAAATCAATCATTCAAGACCAAACTATATATTTAAGAACTTCAATAGATCTATCAATTTATTCATCCATATACATATGATAAGCTTCAATCAATTTCATTAGGGAACCCATCACCTCCTCTAAACCATTCCATAACCTGTATGTGAAACTTAGTTCCCTTCCATAAAAAATGTTAACAGATCCTGTTGAAGACTTACATCTCTCAAACATACAATATCCCAAGGTGTTCTAACTTCTTCATCTCTTTAATAGGTATGAAATGTGATGATTTCATAATTCAATATATGATCACCCAAATAGAATCCTTTTCGCTATGAATATATGGAAATCCAATGATGATGTATTTAGAAATATCATCCCACTTCTATATTGGAATGGGTAAAGGATGAAAGAAACTCGTAGGTCTCTGGTGTTCCGCCTTAATTTTATGACAATTAAGGTACCGTGAAATAAAATATACAATTGACCACATTATTATTGACCACCTATTCGTGTATCTCATTCCATGATACATCTTGGTATCTCTATGGTGTATGAACCATCCTGAAGAGTTTCAGTTATCCATCTACTCTTTCCTCATAGAAATCTAAACAACCAACTGAATAAAAAATCACAATCCTCCCCTAGGAGACTAATACCACTCACATGAGGTCTTCCCACTATAAATTATTTTACTAATGCATTGGAACATGGGGTATATTACCTGATCAATCCAAAATCACTAATCAAAATACAAGACATCTATCACCAGATCAAATAGCATCTTCCTTCCAACTTCTTCCACTCCAAAAATTATGTCATAAAACAAACTCATTAGAGAAAGTTCCTCAATAGACCCCATCATAGCTAGTATCAATAATTCTATACTCAACACATCAGATGCCAAATTCCCTAACCTATGAGTGTATGTAATATAAAAAACAAAAATCTTAAAATACTGAACAAACCATCTATATCACATGTTTATATCCCTCTAAGTAAAAATATATTTTAGTATCTCATGATCAGAATACAATATAAACCAATCACCAAATATGTAGTTCTTCCACATTTTTATTTCATGCATAACTACTACCATATCAAGATTTTGGGTAAATTAGTTCTTCTCATAAGAGACAAACTAGAGTGATCCATATTCAAAAACTTCTTTCCTCTTTTTCAAAAGACATCCTAAACCCATACCAGAAGAATTACATAAAGAATCATAACCTGAACCTTATTCCAAAAGAATTAAAACTTCTATTGAGGACAACATAATCTATAATCCCTCAAAGGATATCAGAAATTTTTCATTCCATTAAAATATTACACCATTATGAGATAAACATATCAATGAAGATTCATACATGCATAAATTCTAAAAACCTATATATAGTTACCATATAATCCCATGAATCATCAAATATCACATAAATATTGAGGATCCACCCAAGAAATAACTATTTTTATTTTTCAAGATCCACTAAGACTCCCATATCAGATATCACATTCCCCATAATTTTCAATTTTTGAATCCAAAACTCACATTTATAAATCTTACCATATTGAAGTAATTTAAAGGATCGAAGTATAATATTTATATGGTCCATATAATTCTCCTATTACATAGTGTTAACAAATATATCATCCATGAAAAAATATAATAGTCCAATAAAAGATGAAATATTCAATTCATCAAATCCTTATATACCATAGAAGTGTTGGTGTGAATTAATTTCATAACCAGAAACATTAAATGCCCACACTGGCTCCTAAACATTTTCTTTGGTATATTCTCTTCTTATACACTCAACTGGTTTTCCCCTTATCAGTGTTCAATATTTAAAAACAAATAATCCCCTCTAGGATTGTTGAAATGATTATTATTCATAGAAAAAATATATTTTTTTCTTAACAGCCACTTGATTAAACTTTCAATAATTCATGCAATTTATAAGACTCCAATCCACCATCTTAGAAAATAGGATGGGAAATGTCCATCCTAACATTCTAGGAATAATAAATAACATATCCTCTAGGTCCTATAACTAGAATTTTTTTTCCTCTAACTCAGTAGGTCCCATTTGATAATATGTAATTAAAAAATGCTTCCTAAGAGGGAATCAGTCAATAGTAAACCTGACCTCTCTCTATGGTGGTGACCCAAAAAGTTCATCTGGAAATACATTCAGGTATGAACACACTGCATCATAAATAAAACTACCCATACAAGGTTCAACTGAATTAACAATAATCTATAAAAATTTGCCTGATATTACCCCATCATAGGGAACAGTAGGTCCAACCCTTCCCGATCGGGAGTTTCACTCACCGTAAAAAACATGAGTGACCCCATCAGAAGATAAAAAAATAAACCTGAAGATTATAATATCATATCTAGAAAATAAAACTGATCATCTAAAACATTCCTATTCTTTGGTCAATTTTGTAAAAATAAATAACTTAATATTCAAATATAACCTCAAAGTTGACTATTACCACTGAACATGTGGGACACTAGAAACCTTTTTGTACCTATTTCCCAATGGTGTGGAAAGATCCATAAAATATGAAATAATATATGAACATAATCCCAACACATAAACTAACTTTGATTATATAAAATAGTAATTAGTACCTTTATCAAATAAATCTAGCACAATAGAAGATGAAATAAACACTATACCTCTAAAAGTAGTAGGTCGGGTATCAATTTCTTCTAGTACATATTCAGTTTTTCAAATCTATCCAATATTATCAACATAAACATCCCACTTCACATAAATATTTGACCCAACTCCCTTGGAAGCATCAGTATGAACCTATAAACTGATTTTTGGAGTAGATCCAAATTATTTCCTTGGGACATCCTTTCACAAAAATTCATCAGATGGCCCAATAATTTACAATGATGACAAGTATTTGGAACCTCCGTAAATTTAACCTTGGAATGACCACACCTTCCTCAATAGTAGTTGGAAAAAAATTATTTTTCTAATGAATCCCCTATGATTGATCTTGAAGAAAACTGATCGCTATCTATATTCCTTTTTTATCATGAAGACACACCCTGGATAACAACTGTACCAATTGATTCTCCACCCAAACTTTTCTTCTCAACTATGTTTTCATCATTCAAATTTTCTTTTTAAACATTCTCTATTAAGATCAAAAGACACATGAGAGTAAATATCAATTTAATATATTTCCTTATTCCAAAGTATAACCTTTGAGACTTTAGTCACTCATTAGTAACTAGATCTGGTTCCAGATTCACTAGCTCAGCAAAATGCGTGGAATAATCTTGGATGGAACCCTCTTTTTCCATTATGATCAGAAACACTTAGGTCTTCGACTAATGTAATGCCTCTAGGTAAAATATATGATTAATTATTTTCCTGAAATAAGTACATGTAAGGTCCTCATGCAACAAATCTTTCAAGATGGAGTCCTACTATATCCTTCCCAATCCCTTGAACATGTATGTGGGAAAACATAACTTAGATTCATATGGAGACTCCAAGAATATAAAAATGTACTTAACCTACTTAAGAAACTCCTAAAATTCCTATTTTCCCTTTTCCCCATCTAATTTGGTTGGATGATAGTTAGTGAATTTTGATAAATGATCCACCACATTTCCCAGGTTCCCAACACCCACTTGACAAATTCAATATTGTAAATAATATAGCTTAAAAAAGGAAATTTCCACCAAAGAATTATCCTACAAATCCTATCTCACAACTTCTACTATCATATTTTAAATATCTCTTCTCAATATCATTGCCTATTAAAGACAACGTAATGACCAATATTTTTTAGATAATAAACCAAAATTCTAGGACCAGCCTAATGAATACACATATTTTCATTAAAAATCATGAATTTAAAATAAATCTTGGTTTATATTAATGAAAAAAAATTAAAGAAGATACATTTCCCTCTGAATAAAATCCTAATAATGTTCATTCCATTGAACTCACACTCCAAGTCACAAACTTGGTAAAAACTTTCTCACCACCCATAGTAACATGAGTTTAGACAAGGAAGTGATCTAGCTTGACTTTCTCCTTCACATGATACATGAATTTTGATCATCCTAACTCGTATCTACCAAAGAAATAGAACCAAACTTAGGAAGGGATAATATTCATTAATCTAAGAATCCATCAGATACCATTCTTTAATGAACTAACCCATGTCAACTAATCAAGCCACCCGAGTCATCCTGCCGCAGTGATGAGAAGAAACAATATACCATAAAACAAAGGATGTATAAAAAACAATATATTAACCATATTATAATTATTATTGAATACAAACATCCAAGATCCATAAAATATAATAATATCAGTTAAACTAGAAATTGTTAGAAGATATGACCAATGGATCTCTGTATGAAAAATCATAACATCCCAACCATTCTGAACCAAAGGCTACAAAAACAAGGGAAACCAGTTTTATACAATATGTTATTTCCATTACCCAAATCCTAAAATATAACATCTACATACACCCAACATCAAAATTATTGTTTGATCCCAAATCCCCATAGGATTATAGATTATATTCAAGTTCAAATATCAAGAAAGTATAAAATCATGATTTAAAAAATCAAATCATTTTTATAAATCAAAACCCATTTGAAAATCATTTCCCATTCGTTTTCATAAAGTAATTCCATATTCAAAAAGCATGTAATATAAAAATTTTACCTGATAAAAATTCAAAAGAAAATCCATACACTATATAGTAACCATGTATACAGATATCCATTACATAATAAATCATCTGAAGCCTCGTGATAAATCCTCATGTTAAAACAAGTGAGCAAAAATCCATAACACCAAACCATTATTCGATAAAGAACTATAACTAAGAAAACACACTGTATTGATCCATAGCCAATAGGAATGGGAACTAGACATAAAATTATCTAAACTAGTAATATATTGGTACCAACCAATATCAGGTCCTTTCATAGTCCATTTATATCACAAAAGTAACCCCTAGAGTTTTCAAGTGCACTATGGTATCCTATGAACCTTTCTCAATGAACCCAAGGTTCCATATATTCCAGGTTTTCCAATATACATTTCAAAACAATGCTCAAAATTCATAAAAAAATTCATGTAATAGATAAATAGTTTTGTTGTTTGAAAACCCATACCCAATCCAAGACCACCATCCAAGAATTTAATCAAATAGTTAATGTGAAAAATCATATTTTTAAAGAAAAAACCATTTAAAACATGAATCTTTCTAAGTAATCCCTTGACACCAAATAATAATTTAACTAAATTAATTACCTAAAGTAATTTTACAAGAACAATAATAAATCCATGAATTAACCCTTTATACAGGAACTCTTATGTTAGAAATAGAGTTAAAACTATATTCCTTCAACATTGATGATTGGGGAAGAGTAGATAGGGCCCAAAAAATCCTAGATCTACGAGAAAAAACATTAATCCTACATCATACCCATTAGATCTAGAATCATAGCCCAATTAGGGTCTAATAATATGGGAGGAGAAAATATTGAGTATAGACCTATAAAGAATATGAGGAATCAGATAAAAATCACAACATAACTCGATTTCATCTATCAAAATGAAGTAAAACTACCTATAATTTATAGCGAGAATCTTTCGAATCACAAAGGAAGCATCAAGATGTGCCAAAATGTGAATAAGGTTGATTAGGATTTAAAATTACTATTATAAAATGGGTAAAATACCAGTTTTAAGAGTTCATTGGGGGGCACATGGATTCCTATAAATGTTTTCATAGTTAAACTAGTTTTTAACCTTAACCATGTGCCCCTGTTATCCATTCATTCTCGGGGTGCATGGTTTGCACTAGGGGACACATGGTTTGTTAAAAAAATTATCAAACTATGTGAAACCCTTGTAGAACCACTAGAACCCCCATATGGTTCATTGGGAATGTCTAAAAAAATTTCTAAACATTCACAAATTAGTAAAAATGCCACTAGAACATTAGAGGGGCATACCATATAGTTAAAATAATTGTGATCCCTGACAATTTCTTTTTCTAGTTTCTCACAAATTCCTTTTCTTTCATACTTCAATCCCTTGATTCTTTATAGACCCTAAAATAGAGTAACAAATGATAGACTGAGGCATACCTATGTCCTAGAGGGTGTCACATTTGATAGTTATAACCACATCCCCAATTGGATTGACACATTTTATATGTATACATGTTACAAATGTCATGGGTATTTTTATCCTAAATTTTCATAAAAATCATTGTTGTCTTGTTTTTGGAATATTTTGATCTCTTTTTTATGTTTTTAATTCCATATAATAAATTTTGATCATACATAAAATATTATACATCATGTACATGTATGTTTTATTAATAGAATAAAAAAATTAATAAAAATTAATTTTCAAAAATTATATAGAAAATGGTAATTATATTTATATTTGTTAAGTTGTTATCCTCGTTTAATATTATGAAATTAGTTTTAATTTTTAAAATATACCATTGATTATTATCTTCACAAAAAATTCCAAATTGAAGTATGGTTGATGAATATAGGTTAAAAGTGTTGGGATCACTATTATGTTAAATTTTCAATACAAACTATGATCATTGTGTTGTTTTTGAATGTTTTATGCTATTTTAAAATATTTTCAATTGAAAAAAAAGATACATTGAATCACTACATGATCATATACTATTGGATTTATGAGTTGATTATTTCTTAAATTCATAAAATATTTAATTAATTTTATCCTCTATTATTAAAAAACATTAATGGTTCCCCGATTTTGGTCATTTGATTCACATTTTATAGTTAGAAATGAATTTCAGCTGTGAAAAAATATTAGATCTCATTCTGCATTGGCATACCCACATTATAAATAAGATTTACATGCATTTAAAATGACATATTCCTAAAAGCATAATGTATAGGCACCCCAACATTCCATAGCTGACTCAACCCTAATATCATTCATTATAGTTACACATCTATAAGATTAAAATGATTATTGTTCTAGAAAGTAGTATTAGAATGAAATTAAACAAATTCTTTATGTATAATCTTGATACAAGGTTATTTATATGAATGAATAGAGGTTAATTTTTGTTCACAATATATAGCGCCCCAACCCTAGATTCCATGAGTATGTGCATTATTTTAATACATTGGCATGATTACAAGGAATAATGTCACGAAAGACCGATCAGTTTAGCAGTCTTGTAAAATAGATTACATACATGAACGTTTCATTACACTTTCCAACATACAACACACAAAAAATTCTTTTGAGAATTCAATTTCTCCCTTAGCTTAACCCTGTATCTCAAAAGTTAAACACTTCTTGGGATCCTGGGAAAATTAAACATAAGAAAGGGGTGAGCTCAGATGCTCAATAAGGGTAAATAATATAGCGGTAGCTATAAACTTTTAAGGAAATATGTGTAATAAAAACAATAGCCTTTTATATATAATCTTCAACATAATATGGAAAAAAAATCAAACATTACCATATAAACATGCACATGGATATTCTACAAGTCAAATAATCACATTTAATAACTAATTTTATAATAAGGGAATGTATAGTACTAGACTTTAATTTTTGTGTCAAGGCCTCATGCCATGACCTAGGGGCTAACTGTAACTGGACCCAACCCTGGAGAGCCTCTGTAACTAGACTCTAACCTGGAGAGCCTTTGTAACCAGACTCTAACCTAGAGAGCCTCTGTAACTGGACTCCAACCCGGAGAGTCTACTATAACCGGACCCCAACCTGGAGGGATTACTTTTACCAGTCTCCATCCTGGAACATACTAGTCCAATAAATTCATCTTAAGAAAAGGTTAAAATATAACATAAACGTTCATATTAAAACTAGCATACGAAATATAGATACTTTAACCATAAACCATTAATGGAATAAAAATAACTCATCCACAATCAAACATATCACAAATCATTAAATAAAATATGGGATATTTTTATTATTATAAATAAACTTCAAACAAGTGTAAAATTTATCAAATGATGTTAAAATAGATGAAATCAAAACTGTTTGAGAGAAATATCGCTTTCTATTTTGAAATCATTTAAGAGTCACATAATTATAAAGAAAAAATTTATTTTGAAAATATTCTTATAAGCTTGTAAGGGAATATTTGACGTTGTTATAATTGCAGAAAATAGTCGTACCCACTGTATAAGATAAAAAAACAATCTTACCTTAATTTTGATGAAAAGGTCATAATGTACCTTGTCTGGAGAACAACGGAAATAATCCTTTATAAACATATTATAAAAAGTAAAACAAGGGTATTAATGTCTTTATCCCATAGTCTAGTAAATAATAAAAATGTTTTGAAATCCATTTTTAAGAAAACCTGGATGTGGGTGATAAAAAGGTCCCAATATATACCTATGTAAAAACATTCTTAGATAATAAAGAGATTGTGAATTTAACCCTTAACTTATACTTTTCCTTGGTCAAGGGTCTGTTATCCTCCTATATAATAGTTAAATAATTGTTATTATATTATAAATAAACCATATACATAATTATGGTATGATATATGATCTTCTAATAATGCTTTGTTAATGGTATTTTAGTATTATCGTTGTTTTGGGTGTTAACTGATTCGTTTTCCTTTATATTTTTTGTTACGTGAGACATGTTTGTTATGGATGGGATGTCTCTTATTCATATAAAGAGTGATATCAAGTCTTTAAACATTATTTTTGATCATTAAATTAAAATTATTCTTGAATGGTTATGATGGGGAATGAATCTTATCGTGTTCATGGAGATGGTAATCCGTACGTACACACGTATGGTGACATATCATACAAAAGATGGAAAGAAAAATGAATATGGCTGTAACATATTTATAATAAGATCACATTATATAGAATATTTGGGATTTATTATTTTATAATGGAAACAACAAGGATATAATAAGTGGGAGAAGAAAAGAACTTGAAAGAGGTGATGAAATATTTACATGTTCTTCGGGTTCTTCCTTTTGATTTGATCAAAAGGGATGCTTAGGATGGATTTATGACTAAATTAAGGCCTCTATGATGAAGGTAGTATGGTTGAGAAGAACCTTTGGCATGGTTTGGCCGAGAAAAATGGATTTGAAGTTTTGAATTTGAGAGAAGGGTGAGTGCCCTTTTATAAGAGGGGTGAGGGGCACCTTAAGAAAAGATTGAAATATTATTTTATAATATAATCATATTCGGTTTATAACGTATTCAAATTGATTTATTTAGAAGATAAAGTGAGGATGGGTTTAAATCCTCTCAACCAATATGTTTTAGACATGTTTTGGTTCCCATTTTAACCTTATTGTTTGGATTTAACTCTAAGTCAAATAATTTAACTTTTACTGTGTATTCTTGTATTCTTACACTATAAAGTTAATAAACATACTATATATCGTCCAAAATAACCTCAAGTGGTTAATTAATGAAATATATAATATTATTTATTCCCATTGTCCGAACCTTAAATTTTTTGGAATATTATATCAACCAATAATATAATATTTGTTTTAAAAATTAATTTATGTCAATTTTGACACTATTTGATATTTTGTATTTCTGAAAGTAATAACAACCTTATCAGTTCAAAAAAATTATCAAATCAACCCTAAAATGTCATATTAACCATGAAAATTATTTTAATTCATCATAAGTCTCAAATTACCTTTAATTGGAAATTTATAATATCAATTATTTTAATCTCCCATTAATAAGGTAATTACTACATCATCATTGTGTCTTAAATAAATTAAATTATTTAATGTATAAAAATTATAAATAAAATAACCTTATGTAGAAAATTATTTTATCTTTCTAATTAATATTTATATTCGAATTTATCTTATGTATAAACCTATATTAAAATGTCTTATTTATGAAAACATGAGTTTTATACTTTTAACTCTACTTTAAATTAAATAATAATAAATGTCCTAATCTAATCAAAGTAGAACTAAAGGGTAATATTTTATTCATAAGGTTGTTTTTGGTAGAATTAAACTTATCCAATAGAATTAAGACATATGTTAAGGTAATTATAATATCATTTTTACCCTTAATTATACTATTTACTTTTAACTGTGGTCAATAAAGGTCATAAGTTACTATTCACCAAAAAAATTATTTTCATCTTATTGAACGATATTTTACTTATTGAGGTTAACCATGTGTCTCTGATTTTTGAAATTAAACACACATAAGTGGTAAAATTACGTTTTATTAATATTTTCAAATTCTCCTAGAAGGTGGGTAAAAGACGGTAAAAAGTTCAATAAAATTTTATACAACTAATTTTTTTATAAAAAAGATTCCAATGAATTATGTTGAACTAATATTTTAATTATGTATCTATTTTTACATAAAATAAGTTTAAATAAAATATTAAATTATTTAAGTAAAATGTTGGTTTTAAACAATAACGCGGTGTTTCTCACTATTCATCAAAAATTGAAAGTTTTCAGATATATACCAAAAATTTACCCTATTCAAATTTTAATATTCAGAATTCAAAAATGAATTATATTTTAACATTTTTAAAACATAAAATTTACATTTATTAATTTAAAATTAATTCCTATTTTCAAAACCAAAAGGCGTATTTTCATGAAATAATAACTATCAAAATATTTACACTTTTTTAGGTCCAATTTCAAAGTGAAATTACATACAATGACTTGAATTTGATTAAATGGTAAAAATATAATCTATTTATACATACAAACCATTAAAATGTATAATTTAACAAAGAATATTATTTTGATTAAAAAATTTGTTTTCAGTTAAAATATAGTATTCTTCACTATTCACCCAAATTTGAATGTTATTAGAAAAACACCAAAAATTTATTAAAACTAAATTATTATATCCTGATTATAAAGAAGAAGTTTATTTTGTCAAATTGAATATATAAAATATTAAAATATCGGATTTAAAAATGATTTTCCATTAAAAGGTGGAAAATTTTTATTTTTTTTTTAAAATACTTCTTTTATCTGAAAAAAATGAATTTTATCTTACATTATCTCTAGGAAACTCATAATATGTATTAAAAATTATAAGGATTATATAATGTTCAAAATTCAGTTAATACTACTCATACCCTCTTTTGAACGGCTAGTTTGGTAATTCATGGTGTGCTTGAACTCGATGATGCATGTAGTGCAAGTTATTGTATTACTTTAAATAAATAATGTACCATGAAATCTTGTGGGTGTTACACAATAAGGGTCTATAAAAATAGATTAAACCCATTATAAGATAAACCCGAAATAAAATTATATTTTTATGTGAAAACAATATGTTTCCAATAAACTCATATTATTTTAATCCATTAGTCAGGTGCACTGATTCCTTTAAATTTTTATTTTATCACCCATTAGATATTCTATCCTTTCCTTTTCTTAAGACATAAAAATGAATTAAATTCATGGAATTTGTGAACATTATCACATTACCTTACATGGTATACTGGATGATTAGTTTTATTTCTTAGGTTTCAATCTTCTGATGCCATATTTACAATTCCTCATTAATTAATTATTTTAATTCCAATATAAAATTTTATCTTTAAGGAAATAGACATTTTCCTTGATGAAAATACAAACTAATCAATTAACTTTTTTCATTCATAATTCTTTTTTGGAATGTTTTTATATTCATGGAATAAGACAATAAACATTTTATGATAATATTTAATCCAACCATTTTTAAATATATACATTTTTGTCATATGAATGAAACACATTAAAAACTAAACCGCCATCATCTCCTCAAAACCATGATATACCACTATCTTATAATTGTACATTACATCCATAAATAACATCATGTTATTATTATGTAGAATGGAAAAAAAAAAATCTAAAATTGGATTTTTTTTCTCATTTATTCGATTCATGAAAATCTATTGTCATCATATTGATGAAGAATAGGAAACCAACCAAATATCATATCTTCCAAACCATATACATATTGGCTTGAAATATCACCTAGTTTTTTAAATACTTATCCATAATGGTTTCATGGCCCATAATTAATTATAAATCCTACTCTAGGGATTTGATAACTCCAATATTCATGAGTTATCCATGGTATAGTGACACAACTATAATAGCGGAATCGAGTAATCTCCCCTCCTATAATATTATTTAAGAAAAACTATAAAATATTTCAAGCTTTTTTATAAAAATAAATCATTTCCTAATCAAGAACCAATAACCAACTTTAATCTATTCAGAAGTCAAAAAATACTATATAAATAGTTTACCAAAGAGTTAATTAACTATATCAATGAATTAAACATCAAAATAATAAATTTAAAAAAATTGATTGTAAATATAGTAATTGAATTAAATTTTTTCTTATTTTCAATATCGTAATTAATAGATAAAAATTTCACTTATATAATAATATTCAGGTGATTTTTTTACAGTATAAAAAAATAGTTCTCATATCCTATTTCAATTATCATTTTATAATCATTATAAAAATTATAATAATCATAATTATTATCATAAATAAAAAATTGAGATCTATATTTAAAGAATATAAATATAATTGGATATTTAAAATATATATTGATTTTGAAAATTATAAAAAGGCGTTATTAAGACATGATTTTTTTCAAAAATGAATATAACAATTGACTGATATAAAAATTATATGCATTAATATTTTATTTTATTTTTTAACTAACATTATTATGTCTATATTGTAGATTTCTAAAAGTAATTCATATGAAATACTCAATTCCAATAAACTATGAAACAGAAAACCAAAATGTAATTATTAATTTGTAACATTCTATCATGAAAATATTCCATCCTTACTAAGAAAATTTTTTTAATCTGTAGCAATATGTATTTCATATAAAAATATAAAAGTAAAATTGATATAAAAATAATCAAAAAAAGTAAAAATTGGTGAATTAAGAGTTATATTAATATTATAATGACAATGATGTTATCATTTTTATAAAAATATCAAATAAAATATATTGAAAGCTAATATTCTAGTTTTATTTTAATAATTATAATTATAGTAATTCTTTATATTTTCACAAAAAAATGTTCAACATAATTTTATTTTAATGAATGGGAATAAATTTATCATATGAACTCGTTGTAGGTGGGCCCATGTTTTAAATAAAATAGTAACCACAATAACATAATTAATAGGAGACTATATGAAAAAAAAAATCAACTGAATAGAGAAATAACAATTAAAAATTGTATATATATATAGTATGTTGAACTATAAAAAACATATTATTTAATTCTATGATACCATAATAGACTAAAAAACCAATGGTCATAGTCCAGATATTTCCCCAAATATCAATTTTTGTATTCAAAACATTTTTCATCCAATGTTCCACCCATATTAAATTACCAAAGAAATTTATATTATTACAGTATTTCAATAACGAATAAAAATGAAACGCTAAAATTATAACATAGTGGATAAAAAATAACACATTTATCATTGCAAATTGATAATCAAGGTGGTTAGTATTTTCGTGCTTTGGAAGGAGGAAACCATTATAAAATAATATTGAATGACTATGGTGAAAGTTTTTATTCTATATATAATCCATCAATAAAAATACATAGCCTTCATCATTCAATTTTAATCATGTTACTATAGTAGGGTTGAATAATTCATAGCAATAAGATCAAAAGTGTAGTCGTATCAATCAAATTACACAATAGTAGAGGAGTTATTATTTGTAGTGATTGTATAGGAAAGATGTACAATCAATTATAATTTTTAACAGTCAAATCTGTGAAGTGTTATAGTGAATAGGATGTTGAATTAATTAAACTACAAAAAAATAGTTTTAAAACTGTCATTATATATCTATTATAAACATGTTATATTAAAAAAATAGATATAGTATCCAATAGAAATATTATAACCATGATGATCATCTATGACTATTTAATAATGGTTGAGATAAAAAAAATTCATGTTTATCTAAAAAGGATGGGAAAACATCACTTTCCCACATAGGATAAGTTTGATGACATTAACAGGGGTGATTTGAAGTCCAATAATAGAAAAACAATATCCCCCAATCTAAAGTGTATGCTCATTAGAATATATAGTTTTGAATCAGATTATTTTTCTATATAAAAAATCTATACATGTATTGGAAAATTTAATATCCAAATTTAATACAAGATAACAAATAAATAAATACAATCAATAATAAGAATAATATTTTCATAGTAATGAAAATCACAGAGTATTGGGTGATAATCCAAATACTTCTATAACGGATTTTATATACCAAACAATTCCAATCAATGAAAGTCACCTCTTTTACCCCAAATTAGTCGGTGGTTTGGTAACTTAAAAAAACTTATCAAAGATATATACTGGGAATTTTTTTGATCTATTCTCGATCTTAATAAACAAGTGTTCACCAAGAAATCCAAGATAGTTAGTGAAGTATAATAATCCCTATAAAGAACTCTTCTTCAATCAGTATGACCATAAGTAATAATTCCAATATCAAACATCATCAAACATCCATGTTCAAATGATATAGTTTCTTATCCATGAAAACCCTCCCAAATAAATGATTGTAGTAATAAGACTCATATCCTCTAAGTCTCATTGATTTTAAATAATTAAGGTAAAAAGATTAAAATAGGAAAAAAGAGCTTCATAAT
This sequence comes from Viscum album, assembly GCA_963277665.1. Classification (NCBI taxonomy): domain Eukaryota; kingdom Viridiplantae; phylum Streptophyta; class Magnoliopsida; order Santalales; family Viscaceae; genus Viscum; species Viscum album. Next base: position 1,884,103,696 of record OY728121.1, read on the forward strand.
GACAACTCACACATTAAAATCCTTTATCTGAAACACAATAAATGAAAATGTTAATTGAAAGCACACTAACAGATGATATAGTACAAGATTTAGTGGGATTTATAGATATGATTCATAATATTCATGTCTAACAATCCCTTTATTTTTATACTTTTTGATTCCATGAATCCATGGCTATGTTTATATAAGCTGTTGGGACAAACCCTAATAGAAATATTCCTTGATTTTTGGGTTTATTTGAATTGAAATAGGAAGTGTAATTTGAAACTCTATTTTCATATGGAAGAAATTCAACATGATTTCAAGATTCTATCGAACATATATAGTTTACATAAAATCACAAAAAATATAATATTCAGTTATGTAATCATAGAAATAGAAAAAATAAAATTACTGAAATTAGAAAAAGAATAAAATTAAGTCTATTGTGATTTTCAAATTAAAAGTATATAGAAGATTCATTTGGCAAAATAATATACCGCATTTTGATAATCATCACAATTAAATGAGAAGGTAGGCTTAACAAAAAATTAAAAATAAATATATATCCTAGAAAAATATGATAAATCTCAAACATTATATAACATCTTTTAAACTAATAATTTCACTTTAAGAATCCAAAAAATATTAGTAATAGAAAATCTCCACCATTAATAAAAATTATTCTTTTAACAAAAATGAACTCTGGTACTTTAAGTGAATAGATAACCATAAAAATATCAACTCAAAAATCATAATAATGGAACCATAAAACTAACATGACCAACCATTTAAAAATATGAATACATAATATACATATGATCATCTCTAAACTATACACCTTTGTGATTTTTCAAAAAAATAAAAAAAGAAGCGTGACTATAAAACAATTAAGTAAATGAATATTCATTAAAACCATTATGATTATAGAAAATTAACATCACTTATTAAAACATAACAATATAAAATGATGACATAACTTATTCACATTGATATATCCCCATGGGATCTACCATTAAATGTATCTTTTCGAAATCCCCTTACACATTTATCAGGGATTTTTATAATTTTTCCCTCGTAAGTTCATTCTAATTCAGGTGTTTTTCCAAAAAAATATATCTTTATCTTCCTTAAGAAAACAAAATAAACATTATGTTTATTAAATTAAGATAATATTCTTCTAAAGAAGATGTTTCTTAAAGATGTATTGATAATATCTACATTATAGACATAAAATCTATCCAAAAATTTTAATCTCTACATAATAATTGTCAAAAAAATATTCCTTCTTCAAGGAGTAATAAGTATAGTAATAAAAATTGAAAAGTAAGAAATCTTATGAGAATATAAATATCCAAAAATATTATTCAAACATAATAGTATCCTCAGTTATCCGTAAAAGTAAACTAAAAAATATATAATGTATTTTTAGAATGGAGATCACATTTAAATTTAAAATAATGAAAACAAGGTTATATTCAAGATGGGTGTAACATCCTGACTCGGGTTCCACACAGCGGTTCCCCGAGATAGACTACTACATGACCATAGGTGTGCCTCTCCATATGCTAGAGGCTAGTGACTAGTAGTAGGGGTCTAATATCAACCATGGGGAGACTATATGCTCTTTATCATAGTAACAACAAGATGAAAATAAAAAATCAACAACCAAAGATATAACCAATTAACAAACCAAAATAGTATCAATATATGGACAAAATAGAAAAAAATTATCAAAACGGAATAGTAGATATACCCTGACAAATTACATATCTATTTTCAAAATGAAAATGTAAAAGTAAAGACATTAACAACACCCAAATGGGTCTCGACACCAGGTCCAGTTCCCACATCCATTCTCCATCTTGACACAACCATCTAACATAGGGCCTTTTCCATTGACCACTAATTTTACTATGAAATATATTTGAGTGTCGATTAGGTACCCTGGGTAGGGTTTGAGTAAAACTCAGAATAACCCCACCAATGTTGTCTAAAATATATAGTCAACAATAATCTATGTAGTTGGATAAATTATAACATACAGCCCATAAAGTAAAAAAATTACATTTATTAAATTATCCATTATTTATCTACATAAACCATCAGATTATTAAGGAAACCCGAACTACTATTCCTTCTTCAGTCTGTTATATAGTCTAAATCATATCACATATTTAATTCACAATTCATTATAATAAAATGGATTTTATTATCCATTTCAATTTAATTTATATTATGTCTAATTGGAACTGTAGTCCAATGATAACATTTTGGGAATAGATCATCATTTTTAGGATCCCGTGAGTATTTGGAGTATTAGCCCATGACTCGATCCTCTTGGGTATTTATAGCATCACTCCATGTCCTGTACAATTTTACCGCAATCTTGGGGTCCTAGAATGTAATGTTTAGGACCTCAGGGTTATTTGAAGCCTTAGTTTGTATCCCACACTCATATATCAGTCAATAATATATGGTTATTTTGAGTATTATTTTATGTACCACACTCATATATAGTACTTGTAGCATCAATTCATGTCCCACACTCCTATATTAATTAGTCCCATATATCACATGTAACACAATATCAGATTAACTAATTAAATAATTAATTAATCCAATTAAACAACTTCATATTCACATAATTTCATTAATTAATTCATCAATTAATTTTTCACATAAATTCCTTCAATTAATTCACTAATTAATTAGTCCCATCTATTATATTAATTAACTCAAAAATTAATTAATAATGACAATAACTTTCCGAATCAAAACAATAAACCTTAATTATTTCTATAACTAATTTATCAAATTCTATAATCATAATATCCCCATAATTAATTTAATAATTAATTATTCCAATTCAATAAATTATAATTTTCCATTATTTGATCCACTGATTAATTAATAAAATTTTACAATCATAACAATCTAATAATTAATTCAACAATTAATTATTCCAATTAAACAATCCTAATATCCCATATTTAATTCAACAATTAATAATTCAATTCAAAATCCCAATATCCCCAATTCAATAATATCTTTATTAATTAATTTAAAAAGTTAATTAATTCGATTTTAAAAAAATCATTTCCAATCATCTAATAGAAATTATACAATTACATACACCGAATTGAAAATCATGACTTTTAGATTCGAACAATAGACCACCAACCTCTAGATTGACAATTAACGATTGCCAATGGATATCACTAATTTGAAAAAACAATGGTGAAGAAAGAGATCCTGATTCAAATCCAAGCTACGAGATCAAACAGAACAAGAGATATTCATCATAGATCTAGATCTAAATCCAACAGGGGAAGAAATCCCTTCAACGGATAGGAGATGAATGAGAAAGAGACTTGAAAATAAATATGATGTGATTTAATTTCTATGAGGGGTGAAAATATTTGATCTATACATTGAATCATGAAGAACTAAGATCAAGAGGATTAGAAATCCATCCAAGATCCTCCATTACCGAGAGAATTAGATTATGGACATGTTTGTGTTGATTAGGGGTTGAAATTTGGATTTTTGTAAATTTGAAACTGATTTCTGAGGAAATTAAAAACACACACTCAATTTTCAGGGAAGGGTTGCTTTATTTTCCAAATCCTATGCCTAAACTGTACCATCTTCTTGGGGGATGGGGTGAATAGTTTCTCCTATGATAGTGAATGGTCTACAAAACCATGTTCTATCCATAAAACCCCCTCTATCCAGTATTTCATAGTTTTTTGGGCTAGGGATCACAATTTTGAAAAATAATGCACTATCTATGAACATTTCCCCTTCATTCCAAATTTCTAAAATTTCAACCAAAAAATTTCAAGAATTAACAACAAAAAATTACTCAAAACTTAGAAAAATTGAAACTATGATAATCCCAAGAAATCTCAAAAAATGGTCAGGTTCATAAAATTTCCCCACCTTATAACATGTCATCCCTCAGCTGTACTCCCAAAAATCTCTAAGATTTCAAATAAAAAATATTGGTCCACTGAGCCTGCATATCTACTTCACTTTCCTACATCATCTCCTTCACATGCACATGTTTCCACAATACATAAACTATAATCATGGTCTTTCCTCACAACACATTCTCACTGTGATCTAACACACGTACCAGATACTAATCAAAGGATTCTAATTCATCAAGCTCAACATCCTCCACATTGATCACATGAGAAGATTCATAGTGATACCTCCATTGTTGGGCCTCATGAAAAAATACCATGTATAGCAATGAACCTCTATGTAAGAGCTAATTGGTATGAAACAGAACTGATTATTTCTAGAACCTCAAATGATCAAAAAAAATTGGGTGCCAATATTCCCAATCTCCATATCCTGTGGTGACCAAATCCAGTAAACAGCTAAAGGAATACACAATCACCATAAATAAACTCTAAGGATTGTCGATGTCTACCAGTTTATGAATTCTTATAACTATAAGATGAAACCATATGCTTCTAAATCAACTAAACCTACTCTGACATCTCCTATACCAAACTTAGCCCAAATAGTTCTAACTCACCTACCTCCATCCATCACAGTGGTGATCTGAATGTCATACCATAACGATCCATTAATGTTTACATCTATAATGTTTCTTGATAACTATTTTTATAGGTAAACTCCACCAAATCATGGTGCTTGTCCCAATACCCACTGAAGATAAGAATAAATTCCCAAAGCATATCCTGAACCTCACATAGAGTATTATCTAACTAACAATATATCAAATGGTGTAAAGTTGTACTCATTAAGACCTTTGGAACAAGCTTATTTTTTAAGCCCTAATAGAAGCATGAAGTACACCATGAGTCGTGGACTGAAACTATAGTTTATGGCACTCAATGTAGACAGACTATCTCCCAAACATACAACTCCCCATCTACTCCCCTAAGATAGCCTCCCTTATTGGAACTAAATACACTACCTTTTTCATCCGGTATAAAATCACCCAAATAGTTTCATTATTCTATGGCATCCCCAGGAGATCCAGCAAAATGTCTATAGTGACATCATCTCACATTCATTTTGAATGGGGAATGGTTGTAGAAACCCACTTGGTTAATAATGATCATCCATAACCAATTGGAAGGTGTAGTATCTTTTCAAGAACCCTCCTATCACCTTCTTCATGCCCATCCACCAAAATAGTTGACAAATATCATGGTAAATTTTTGCTACACCTAGATGTATCTCCCACTCTAAGGATTGAAATTCACACATCGGCTCCTCCCGTATTCTTGTAGCCCAACAACCTGATTTCTAACATAGATGATCTCATCCTCAAATATGCCCCAATGTGAAGGTAACACTCCACCATCAAGGCTTTCACTAAAGGCCAATCATTATATATCTTCATAATTGTTATACCTAATCCATCTCAAAAGTGTATACTCCACCGAAACTGATATGATATTCATATTATCCTTACAATCCAATGACACAACATGTATCTCATCCAGTAAAGTCATCATCTTTCACCCAAAACTATACTTCTGAACTGCCAAAGTCTATGTTTTCCATCTTAAAGCATCACCCATATTATTTTCCTTTTTGGCGGTATATGCTAGATCAAATTCAAATGACTGAAAATAATCAACCCTTCTCCAATACTAAATATTTAAATCTCATTGTGAGAAAATGTACATTAAAATATTGTGATCTGTATATGATGTAATCTTTTATCCCAACAAATATTTCTACAAACACTTCAAACCATAAAACACTATATCTCATTCAAGGTGATGTTTAGGGTAGTTCTTTTCAAGTGGCATCAACTTCCAACTCCCATACAACACAACTCAATATCTCGAAATCAACCCTTCTCTGAGTTCGATCCCAAAATAATCACAAACCATTGTATGTTCCTCACCTATCTCATGTAAGATAAATATTGGATTCAATGTTAATTTATTCTCCAACTCCTAAAAGTAAATTTTGCATGCTTCCATACATTAAAACATTACTCCCATTTTTGTCTGGCCAGAAAGTGGTGTTGTGAATTGAGAAAAGACCTAAAAACCCATTGATAATATCTTAATAACCCTAGAAATATTCCGATAACAAAACCATTTGTTGGATAATCACAAGAAACCAATGCCTGAACCATCTCTAGGTCCACTAATACACCTTTATCTAAAATTATTCAACAAAATAATTGTACTTAATCAATCCAAAACTAACACTTAGATATCTTGATGTAGAGTCGATATTCTCTCAGTTTACTTATGATAATGTCAATATGTTGTGCATGAGGTTCATTAGTCTTGGAGTACACCAAGATTACATCCAAAAACACCACAACCAACTAATCCAAATATGGGTGGAAGATTTTTTTTTTTCAAGGCCATAATCATTGTTTGTGCATTCATCAGCACAAACAGGATTACGAAAAACTCAAAAATGTCATACCAACTTTTGAATGCAGTTCGTGATATATTTGATAGTGAAAATATCAACTAATGATACTCTAATCTCAATTCAATCTTGTAGAAAAGACAATCTCCCCTTACATAGTCTAAATTTCCTTGATATGAAGAACATGGTACTAGTTCTTTTCATTCTTCAGGTTAATCTTCCAATAATCTACATATAGGCATAGAGTTTTGTCATATATAGTAAATAAGGTTGGGGAACCCTAATAAGACATACTTGTATGGATAAACCACTTATCCATTAACACTTCTAGCTAAGTCTTAATATCTAGATGATCTGTCAGTACCATTATGTATTTTAGAATATAAACTCTATTTGTAATGCTTAGAAATTAATTATAACTGTTACAATAATATTTTTAGTTATTATTATTATTATTGTTGTTTAAATGAAAATTGTTGTGTTTTATATATAATACACTAAAGACAAAGGGAAGCATTTTATTCAATGAAACATTGAAATATTAAATTAATATAAGAGGTTACAACTACTCAAGAAAACTTATCACAAGACCCAATAGAATAAATGGAAGACCACCCAACATTAGGATGAGAATGAGTACGTATCCTTTTCCCCTTGAATCTACCATAATAAAAAAATAGTGATAAGAATAGAAAAAATACTCAAATTTAAAGGGATGAAGAGAACCATTTTTTTAAACAAAGAAATGATCTTTTATCTTTTGAATACCATGAATTGGTATTATATAACTTAAAATGACCATTATAAATAATCATTAGGTGTCACGGTGACCATTTATGTTTTATAACTTTTGGTTATTTTATGTGTTTTAAATTTTTAATGCTCTAAATGGTTTAAAATATATTTTTGATTAGATGAAATTTTGGTTTTAAATTAATAATTATTTTTAAATATGACATGTTTATTTATATAAACGTTTAGTATTTAATGTGTTTCAGAATCAAAATGCCACGGTTTTAATGATAGTTATTTTTATAGTCAGTTAATTAAAAATGTTAAAAGGGTATTATATAAAATATTTTTAAATAAAATTTATCATCTGCCAAAGGGTTATATTCTAAAGTCTTAAAAAAATTTGATCAATCCCTATGGATAGGGTACACCTCAACCGTGATGGATTAAGGGGTCAACCCCAGATAGGGGGGCTTCGACCCATGGCCTAAAAGGGACTCGAGCATGGGGGGTCAAGTGGTGTGTATGGTGAGGCATAAGCCAGGCATAGGTTTCCCAGGTTATGTACCAGTTCATGGGAGAGGGTATGCAAGGGAAGGACCATGGCCTTTAGGTGGGGCCTCGTGTATAAAGACCCATTGGTGTGTGTGTTTCTGTCATAGACGTTATGTGTCTCACACCATGCCTTATATGGAATTCCTGAAACAAGTAAGGTTTTGATTTTGGATGTGGGTTTTATCGGGGTGTGTGATCTCGGATGCAAGATCTCACTACATGAGATCTTGGACATCTATTCCAGTTCGGTACTCAAACCCCCACTATCATATTTCATCACCATATTTTCTATCATTCACCTGATCTGGGTTCACCTGATCTGGACTATAGGACCATTTTTAAGATTATAAAATCATTATAGACATCTGATCCAACCCCATCTAATCCCAACCATCCTCTTTTCTAAACATGTTGCTCATGTAGTGCATTTTTCCTAGCCGTATGTTCTAGCAGTGATTAAATATAGACCTTATTTTCCATAGCATAATAACCCCTTCGTTAAAAATCACTAGGGATATTTGAAACCCATTGATCAGGTCAAGATTGATCTGATCCATCCATTATTTTTCTCTTATTCTTCTTCAATGATCCACACCAGTCTCCATCGCGCCTTATTGCCACCGGTCCTTCTTCATATCCACTTTCTGGTGACCCCTTCTTCCCACCCTCTTCATGGCCACTTTAGTTTCAATCCCTTCTATTATTCCCAATGATGGTATCTTTTTAACCAAAGATCTCCTTCCTTGACTCATATCCCCCCATTGTTATAATTTTATATTTTTAGTGTGTCAATTAACCCTATTTATCATTAATTAGTTCTAATTAATGTTTTTTTTTGGGTTAACTTAGGTTAATTCGGAACTATAATTGAAAACCTCAGTTTTTTGAAAACCTCACATTGCACACTCAAATTCTACACAATAATTCTCTCTTTCAAGCCTTCTCTCCCTTACTTCCCGAAATCCATATCTCATTTCTAATTTGAATAAAGTAAGGGATTTTTTATCTTCATTTGAGTTTGGTAAATATATATAAACATATAGTTATGTATATATATATATATATAAATACATATATATATATGTGTAGAACCATATCTTACAAAACCCAGTTACATATATGATAAGCCTTTTGGTTTTAAATGATCTTTTCCCTAAAAATATTATAGTTTCAATTTTATGACTTTTATTATCAAGTAATTATCTTTAAAAAAGAATTATTTATGTGTATATACATGTTCATATACACATATGTAACACATCATTTTCAGTATTTATATATAAATGTGATAAAGGTTTCTTTTGTCTGGAACCATATTTATAGGAATATATTTATATTTGGGATTATCTTAATGTTCAATTTTTGTTATTACAAGGATTATAAATATATCTATATGGTTATATGGGTATTTATGGGTATGAGTGTGTTTCAATATGAAAATAAACATGCATACATATATTTCTCAACCCTTTTTTCTGTGATTTTATATAAGAGGGTTCTTGTTTAAAATTTTGAAAGTGTTTTATAATTACAAACCATATACAAAAATACATATATAAGTATAGATATCATTATATATATATATATATGAATTTATGTATAAACAACATAAGTATAGTTATTCTTTCTCATTTCTTTTAAAATTATAATTGGCTTTTAATAACTTCCAAACCAATGATTTCTAATGTTAGATCCCTAGATACACTTAGTTTTCTCAAATTTCATGAGATAAATATTATCATTTTATGTGAAATTAGGAATCAAGTTATCATATCATGCAATAAACAATGTTTTCCCCTCATGTAATGTCATGCATAGTTAGTTATAGTCAACATCTAATTTATAAATGGAATTCCATGCATTTTAGAGAGAATGTCTATATTTATTTTATTATACTTATTATTCCTGAATCACAAATAAATACATTATTTAAATTCCGAGATAAATATTTTTATGATATTATATGGATTAAGATTTACATTTTTCATAGTGGTGTGTGACACATTGGATTTCTGAAATATTAGGTGCCTTAAGAATTTATCAATGAATTTATATTCATCTATGATCAAGATTATAATAAATAAAAGTTGTATCGGACACTTTGATTTTGTGAAAAATGTTTACTATACTTATGGTGAATGTGTTGGACTTTTTATGTGACAGGTGAGGCATGCTATAACCTCTTGATACATGAGTAGGTCTCATGAGATAAGATTTTATCATGGCATAAGGCCTTTGTAACGACCCAAATCCGGAACCCCCCCACTGGTGCCCCTTACCCGGTTCACCACATGACCTCAAGCGCGTTTCCCCAAATTCCAGGGACTGTCGACTAGTAGAAAGGGCCGTGGTGAGTCGGTTGGGAAACTATGCCCTCATTTGGTAAGGTATATAGCAGAAAAACAACAGTCAACAACGGAAGCAGTAACAACATGCATAACAACAGAAACCAAACATCGGAAGCAATGAATATATATAGAAATGATGACAATGATGCAGTAGGTACAATAATCTATGGAAATCAGCAAACACAACAAAGTGCTGGAATACAATTAAAAACAAGTGCAAAATAAAAACAAAATAAACTCCTCAGCATCGCGAGCCCCGGCTCGGTCACATTCTCTCCAGCTTCAGCGCAATCAAGATCCTGAAGTAGAAGGGCACTTGCCCTTATCTATACTTGCAGCAACATAGTCTTCTTAGGCCCAAAATCATGGCCCAAACAGGTTCTGAGATACAATCTCAGTAGGCAATCACCCAAAGATTTGGTTCTAACAGTCAATGAATACAAGGAAAGCAATAAAACAAGAAGCAGTAAACAAGAAAGCACAAGCAGCTACAATCCATAGTTCTAACAAATAAAGTACACAAGTAAGAATCCAGCAACAAGAAGAAAATAGGTAACCCTCTAGGTAGCTTTCACAGCCTAACCCCTATGGTTCAACCTATAAGTACTAGCAACCCTCTAGGAGGCACACACAGTCTCACCCCTCTGGTTCAGCTATGAAATTAATAGACTCTCTGGGGAAGCATTCACCATCAATTCCTCCTATAGTCTCATGTCATGCTAAAGGCTCTCTGTGGAAGCACTCAACATCTATTCCCCCTGTGGCCCATGTTGAGGATCTACAGACTCTCTGAGGAAGAACTCAACGTCAATTCCCCCTTTGGTCTCGCATCGTAATTAAAAGACACTCTGGAGAATCCCTTCTGTCAATTCTCCCTTGGGTATACTACTCTAGGTTCTCACAGTCCTGAGTGAAACTAAACATGCACAGCGTGCATGTACATCATCCAAGTAAACCTCACGAACTACTTGGCTATCAACTAAGGATAAGCAGCAAAACAATGTAGAGGTTCCACTATCCTACGACTAAGCATGAAAACTGGCAGAATGCCATACAGGCAGAACAAGCATAGAAAACATTCAAGGTAAGGTAAAACTACAATAATCACAGGCAAAACATCTACTCTAGAAATCAAGCAAAGCAGCCAATACAAAAAGGGCAAAACAGGAACACGCAATACCCTGTTCAAGGGTATTGGTGGAATTTGCACAAAATATTCATTAAATTTCTACGGAAATTCACAAACCACCTACCTCGATCTTAGGTGATCGATATAAGTGAACCACGATGACATATTCTCCTTGGAAGGACATAGATCTGATAAAACACACAAAACACTCAACCTACGATAACATGAAAACTAGGAGGAATCAAGAAACAAGACTCAAGCAGAATGGAGAGCTCACCGATGCGATTCCAACGCAATTGACCGTGCTCGAATCGGAGATCAGATGGCAAGGTGGGAGCTCGTTGAAGATCTGTCCGTATGGTCGCACTCGGGCGGACGAAAACTGGAGAAGAAGGTGAAATTGGGGGTTAGGCATGACCCCGTTCTGTTTAGTGAAAAAAAAAGAAAGTACACGGCGTGTACTTTTAGAGCACAGGACATGTACTTTTACAGTACATGACATATACTGGTTCCTTTTCGTACTCCGCCAAAATTGGCCTCCACGTCAACCCTACACACCGTGTGTGGGGCCCGGGCATGGCCAGCACACGGCTTCGAGCCAGATCAGAGTACACAGTGTGTACTCAGAAAGCACACGGTGTGTACTCAGAAAGTACACAGCGTGTACTTTTAAAATTTCCAGAAAATTGATTTTTCTTATAATCTCCAGAAAAAAAGGAAAAACATACCTGAACAAAGATCCGGGTTCGTACAAACATCCCCCCTTAAATAAATTCATCCCTGAATTTCCCTAACAGGGAGTAGAAGAAGAATCCCCAAACAGTTCCAGCCACTGTGATCGTACATCAGCTTCCCTCTCCCAGGTCTCGTCCGGTACTCACCCGTGCTGCCATAGTACTCATACCAGAGGAACAGACCGCCCACGGAGAACCATCATACTGTGATCAAAAATCCGGATAGGATGCTCCTCGAATGACGGATCCGCTTCAATCTCGAGTTCCTTGGGCAGAAAGGCGTGATACAGGTATGAAAAGTGACATCGGAGCTGAGATATGTGGAACTCATCGTGCATGTCCCAATACCTCTAAGGTAGCTGCAACCGATAGGTGAACGGTCCCACTCTCTCCATGACCTCAAATGGTCTGACGTACCGCAGTAAAAAATTACCATGTCTCTGAATCCCCTTTTGTCCCAACCTCGGTGCAACGTGAGGAAAACCTGATCCCCAACCTCGAACTCCAGCGGTCGTCTCCGCTGATCAGCATAAGACTTCTGTCGAGACTGTGCCATAGCCATCCTCTTCTGAATCCACTTTATCTGTTCTGAGGTCTCTTGAACGACACGAGGTCCCAACAAAGCTGCCTCTCCTGCCTCCAACCATCATAAGGGTGATCAGCATGGCCTACCGTACAAAGCCTCATATGGTGCCATCTGAATGGTCTCCTGGAAACTGTTGTTGTAGGAGAACTCCACCAGAGGGATAGGCTTCTGCCAAGAACTTCCAAACTCTAGGATACAAGCTCGGAGCATATCCTCAAGCACCTGGATTGTGCGCTCGGACTGTCCATCAGTGTGGGTATGGTATGCCGTACTCAAAAGTACCTTTGTACCCAAGGCCTTCTAAAGTCCCTTCTATAACCGAGAGGTAAAGCACGCATCCCTGTCTGAAATAATGGAGTGTGGAACTCCATGTAGTCGAATGATCTCTCAGATGTAAAGTCATCCCAAATCATCAACATTGATGGTCTCCTTAATCAGTAAGAAGTGTGCATCCTTCGTAAACCTGTCGACGACAACCCAAACTACATCGTTCCCTTGAGGTGACCTTGGAAACCCAATCACGAAGTCCATCATGACATCCTTCCACATCGACTCCGGAATGGGTAACTGCTATAAAAGGCCTGCTGGTTGTTGATGATCTGCATTCACCTTATGACAAGTAGAACATCTCATGACGAAACTAGCAACGTCCTTCTTCATACCTGGCCACCAGTACTGCCGATGAACATCTTGATACGTCTTGGTGACGCCAGGATTAACTTCCCAAACTGAGGAATGAAAATCCCGCATTAGCTCCTTGTGTATGTCTGTTGGAACCCATACACGTCTCTGGAAACACAAGATCTAATCCTCTCCCACTGTCTATATAGGAATAGGGTCATCTCCTGACAAACTCTCTCACAGGACTAAGCATTCTGAGTATGATAGCTGCCTTATCCGTAATCGATTAAGAAGTTTAGAGGTAACAACTACAGAAGATAGGAATTTCGGTCCTTGTCTTTCGTGCACCTATAGATGAATCTCAGAGAACATATCCATCAGCTTCCACTCACTGCTGGCCTCCTGAACTGCCTGAATCTGAGTTCTTCTACTCAACGCATCTTCCACTACATTTCCTTTCCCCGTCATAGAGGGAAGCTCAAAATCAAAAGACTGAAGGTACTTGAACCACCTATGTTGTCTCGGGTTCAAATCCCGCTGAGTGAAAATATAATTGAGACTCTTGTGGTAATTGAAGACCACAAAGTGCTCTCCCAGCAGATAGTGTCTCCAACAGCGTAAGGCATGAACAACAGCTGCCAACTCCAGATCGTGCATAGGGTAGTTCCTCTCATGTGGCCTCAATTGTCGAGACACGTACGCAATGACTCCATCCCCATGCATAAGCATAGCTCTCAGCTCGATACCTGAAGCATCATAGTAAATAGTGTAGTTCTTGCCTGGCTCCGGCAAGACTAGTATCGGTGCTGACTTAAACCTCCCATTCAGCTCCTGAAAGGCTGAATCACAAAAATTTGACCACAAGATCTTCACCCCCTTCGTGGTATGACCTGTCAAAGGTGCTGCTAGACAAGAGAAGTCCGGAATTAAGTGTCTTTAATATCCAGCCAGCCCTAGGAAACTCCGTACCTCAAAGATGTTCTTCGGCTGCTCCCAAGAAACTACAGATCTCACTTTCTCTGGGTCCACTGATTCTCCTACCTCTGAGATGACATGACCGAAGAAGTGAATTTGATCCATCTAGAAGTGGAACTTCGAGAGTTTAGAATAAAGCTGATTCTCTCTCAGTGTAATCAGAATGATCTCAAGATGTGTGGCATGGTCGTGTCGAGTGTGAGAGTACACCAAGATATCGTCCACGTAGACCACGAAAAAGGAGTCCAAGTAAGGATGGAACACTCGGTGCATCAGTTACATGAAAACATCAGGCGCGTTCTTGAGACCGAACGGCATGACCGTATTTTCGTATAGACCATAAATGATCCTGAAGGCTTTCAGAGGTATATCTGATGGTCTAACGCACAACTGATGATAACCAGACCTCAAGTCGATCTTCGAGAACACCCAGGCTCCTCGATACTAACCGAAAAGGTCATCAATTCTTGGCAAAGGATATCGGTTCTTGACTATCAACTGGTTGAGCTTCCGATAATCCACACAAATCCAATGGGTACCGTCTGCCTTCTTTGCAAACAGGATAGGCGAACCCCAAGGAGATGTCCTAGGTCGGATGAAACCCTTATCATGTAGCTCCTCCAACTACTTCTTGAGCTCCTACAACTCAGGTGTAGCCATCCTATAGGGAGGAATGGACACCAGTGCTGCTCCTAGCACGAGCTCAATAGAGAAGTCTACATCATGCTTTGGAGGAAAACCTGAAAATTCCTCTGGAAAGACGTCCCTAAAGCAATCCACCACTAGAGTAAAATCCAACTGTGGAGTACCATGATCATCCAGATAAAGACTAGCAATCTGGGATGTCACCCCTCCTAGCCCAAGATGCTCGAGTCCTACCCAACTCGCCCGAACGTCCCACTCGCCCATATGGAGAAAAGAATCACCCTCTGGTAAAAAAAAACTCACTATGCGGTGATAACAGTCGATGACTTCCTGAAAGGGAATCAACCAATCCATGCCAAGGATGACATCATAGCCTTTCATTTCTAGGACATAGAGATCCCATAAGAAGCGATACCCTGAATCCTTGAGAGGGAACTCTCTACACTGGCGTACACTACATGTCCTCATCCACAAAGGTGGGTCTAGTGTCAACGAGTTGGCAGAAGAAAGGATACAAAGTCCAAGGCTCTCCACAACAGTAATAGATATAAAGCTATGTGTAGCACCAATATCACATAGGGCTGAAGATAAAATTGAGGCTACTAAATTTGTACCTCGAATAGTAGAAGGGTCGAGATCTTGCTCCTGATAAGTCTACTCCACGGCGAAAGACTGGCCTACACTGTGGCCCTGCATCCCTAGATGACCATTCTGAGCTGACCTCCTTGCTGGTGCTGAGGAACTGGTGGCTGACCGCCACGGCCTTGACCTCCACCTCTGGCCAAATGGCCGGAAGAACTCTAGTTCCCTGACTGGTGAGAAACTTGTGGTGCTTCTCTTGAAAGAGGAGTCATGGAAGAACCCCGGTCACCAGATGCTGGTGAGAAAACCTGGCAGAAACGCTGAAGGTGACCAATCTTTCCCCAAGATCTGCACTCCACGGGGTCCCTCTAGTACTGTGGCCTCGTGTGCCCTGATCGGCCACACTGGTAGCATACCACCTAGTTGCCTGACGATGCATATCGCTTCCTCGGATCACCACGTGTAGGCTCTATACGGCGCTTATTGATGTCATCTAGAGGAAGACTGGATCTGGAAGCAGAACCGTCCTGGCTCACAGCTCCAGAGTCTCTCAGATTTCACTCCGCAATCAGTGCTTGGTTGACGATGGAAGTAATGGAAGTCAGATGGAAGATATTCACTTGTGATGAGATCTCCCGCCTGAGACCATCCTCTAAATTCCTTTCTAAGAACACACCACTCCCATCCCAGAGGGGTGTGAAGAGCTGCAGCTCGGTGAAACGAGTGGAATACTCCATGACAGAAAGAGTACCCTACTCTAAGCACATGAACTCCCGGGCTCGGCCGGCCCTCAGGGTCTCCAGGTAGAAGAATTCATAGAAAACATGCTGGAACTCCTCCCAAACCAAAGCCTACTGTTGTCTTGCCTATGAGATCACGTCCCACCACCTCTTGGCGGAGTCTCGGAGTATGTAGGTGGCGAGCTTGACCCGCCTCTCTGGTGGCGTCTCCAGATGCTCGAAGATAGTCAGTATGGATTCCATCCATGACTCTACAGTCTGAGGTCCTCCTTCGCCCGAGATCGTGGGAGGATGTTGCTGCTAAAAAACCCGCATCAAATCTGCCATAGACGTGGAAAGAGGTGGCGCTCCCTGGATGGCCTGCATCATCCTCAAGAAACCTTCCCTGAACAGCGCATATGCACCTGCAACTGGTATAACAACAGGTTCCAAGGATGGTCCGACTGGAGGATCGGAAGGAAGGCCCTTATCAGCCCTATCTGGCATCTGATCACTGCCCGACGACAGACGCACGACCGGAGGACGTCTCAGAGGCATAGATCTGAAAGATCAAAAGCACACCTTAGATCAGGAAAACAAGGACAGAGAACACAAGAGTACAAAACGTAAACAGGTGAAGAAAACACCCAGGTTTACAAAACTTGACTACACGGTGTGTATAAAACTACACGGTGTGTCTTCTTAACCCACTGACATGGGTGGGTACTCCTGCCCTACATGTTGTGTACACTTCAAACTACATGGTGTGTTGATCCCACACACGGCGTGTACTTGAAAACTGTTCCCCTGCCCGAGTCTCCTTACATGGATAACCCACATGGTCCGACATAACCCAAGACTACATGAAATTTTCTTAACACACACAGCGTGTACTAGACAAGGCTTCGGCAGCCCGTGTTTATGTAACACACGGCCGTCTACACGGCTGAACCTTGCACGGCATGCTCCGAACAAACACAGCGTGCATAGGAAAGGTGACCACATCCCGTGTTGTTCGTGACACAGTCGGGTACCTAGACAAGACTACACAGTGTGTTCCGAACAAACATGTCCTGAGGAAAAGAAGGTAATTACGGCCCGTGTTGTTTGTGACACAGCCGGGTACCTGGACAGGACTACACGGCGTGTTCACTAAGGACACGGCGTGTTCTACCTGAGCTTCCCCGGCCCGTGTTGTTAGTGACACGGCCGGGTACATGGCTCCGAACATACATGACGTATACCAATCGTACATGGTGTGTTCTCGAAGTTACTCCCATGACAATGTGTTCTGCTCACACGGTCAGTGACACAGCCTGAAAACTACACTACGTGTATCCAAAAATTACACGCCGTGTATTCCGGGTTTTTCTGGGCAGTAGCTCTAAAACTCCTCAGACTCCAAGAACCAATAAAAACAAGGGATAGAGGGGCCAAAATTTCGATTCGTGAGGGCCTATACTGCCCGAAAATCAAAGATCGGCATCTCCTGTAGTCACATACAAGGTAAAACAACAACTCTCTTACATAACATCAGAGATTATATCAAGAATTTATCACAATAGCATGCATAATCTACACAAATCGTATCAGAACAGCATGCAATCGCTAATGCACCCTAGATGGCCTGGAAAGTATTCATGGAATGTGACTTCTCGATGTGCCTACATGATTCATGAGATGACATACCCTCATCTCGTCGGGTTGCGACAAAAATAGAACCGAAATATCGAAACAATAACCGCACAAGTCATGTGAATCACTCTAGGTGAAAACATATCAACCATAAAAACTCAAAACCAGCAAACTGCAATTAATGAGGTAGTATGGCCTTTTCCTTTACACGGGTTAGCTACTCCCGATCACAACTAAATACTAAGTACTGAATCCATCCTATCCCTGGCTAAAGACTCCAAATAGTAAATCAAGAGAAATGAACCCCTCTGATACCACTTTGTAATGACCTGAATCTGGAGCCCCTCCACTGGTACCCCATACCCGGTTCGCCACATGACCTCAAGCGCGTTTACCCAAACGCCAGTGGATACTGACTAGTAGCAAGGGCCTTGGTGAGTCGGTGGGGAAACAATGCCCTCATGTGGTAAGGTATACAGTGGAAAAACAACAGTCAACAGCGGAAGCAGTAACAACATGCATAACAATAGAAACCAAACAGCGGAAGCAATGAATATATATAGCAATGATGAAAATGATGCAGTAGGTACAAGTATCTATGGAAAGCAGCAAATACCACAATGTCCTAGAATACAACTGAAAACAAGTGCAAAAGAAAAAAAAAATTAACTCCTCAGCATCGTGAGCCCCGGATCAGTCCCATGCTCTCCACCTCCAACGCAATCAAGATCCTGAAATAGAAGGGTGCTTGCCCTTATCTTTACCTAGAGCAACATAGTCTACCTGAGACCAAATCCATGGCCCAAATAGTTTGTGAGATACAATCCCAGTAGGCAATCACCCAAAGATTTGTGCCTAACAGTCAATAAATACAAGGAAAGAAGTAAAACAAGAAGCAATAAACAGGAAAGCACAAGCAGCTACAATCCATAGTTCAAACAAATAAAGTGCACATGTAAGAAGCCAGAAACAAGAAGAAAATAGGTAACTCTCTGGGTAGCTCTCATAGCCTAACCCCTATGGTTCAACCTATAAGTACTAGCAACCCTTCAGGAGGCACACACAGTCTCACCCCTCTAGTTCAGCTGTGAAATTAGTAGACTCTCTGGGGAAGCACTCATCGTCAATTCCCCCTATAGTCTTGTATCGTGATAAAGGATCTCTGGGGAACCACTAAACGTCTATTCCCCCTATGGCCCGCATCGAGGAACTACAGACTCTCTAAGGAAGCACCTAACGTCAATTCCTCTTTTGGTCACGCCTCGTAATTAAAAGACATTATAGAGAAGCCCTTCCATCAATTCTCCCTTTGGTCCACTACTCTAGGTTCTCATAGTCCGGAGTGAAACTAAACATGCTCAGTGCGCATGTACATCATCCAAGTAAACCATAAGAACTACTTGGATATCAACTAAGGCTTAGTATCAAAACAAGGTAGCAGTTCCACTATCCTACGACTAAGCATGGAAACTGGCAGAATGCCAAACAGGCAGAACAAGCATAGCAAACATTCATGGTACAGTAAAACTACCATAATCACAGGAAAAACATATACTGAAGAAATCAATCAAAGAAGTCAATAGAACAAGGGAAAAATAAGAACACACAATACCTTGTTCAATGGTATTGGTGGAATTTCACACAATATTCATCAACCTTCTATGAAAAGGCAAAAACCACCCACCTTAATCCTAGGTGATCGATATAAGTGAACCACGATGACAGATTCCCCTTGGAATGACGTAGATCTGAGAAAACGCACAAAACGCTCAACCTACAATAACTTGGAAACCAGGAGGAATAAAGAAACAAGACTCAAGCAGAAAGGAGAGCTCACTGCTGTGATTCCAATGCAATTAACCGTGCTCGAATCAGAGAATGGACGGTGAGGCGGGATCTCGTCAAAGATCTGTCTGTATGGTCGCTCTCGGGCGGACAAAAACTGGAGAAGAAGATGAAATTGGGGGTTAGGCGCGACCTCGGTCTGTTTAGTGAAAAAAAAGAAAGTACATGGTGTGTACTTTTAGAGTGCATGGCGTGTACTAGGTCCTTTCCGTACTCTGCCAAAATCAGCCTCCACGTCACCCCTACACACCGTGTGTGTGGCCCGGGCACGGCCAGCACATGGCTTCGAGCTGGATCAGAGTACACGGCGTGTACTCAGAAAGTACACGGTGTGTACTTTGAAAATTTCTAGAAAAATCATTTTTCTCAAAAACTCATGAAAAAAAAGGAAAAACATACCTGAAAGAAGATCTGGGTTCTTACAGCCTTGACAAAATGCCTTTTTATGGTCATGGCACAAGGTCGTAACAATATGGGTATGTTGATTGACATTAGGAATTCCCTCATTATGAATTTAGTAACTGAAATTCTATGGAATTATACATCTAGTAGAATATACATGGTATAGGATCATTCACCTATGAATTTTTATTAATTATTTTTATATTTTCAAATTCACATGGTATAATGTTTTATATTTATGTATATACTTATATTGAAAATAATCTATTTTAAAGGATTAATAAATTATTTTCAATCCATAAACAAAGGTTTCGAACATATCTACCTTTTCTTGGTTTTATTTTATGTGATAAAGGATAATTGATGTTGTTTTATGTGCAATTATAAACAAGAAATATTTCATTTGAAAAAATTTAGCCACACCCCTAGAATGTCAAAGATAATTAGGTGTGGCCTTTTTCTGACGTATAAATTGTATTCCATGCATTTTTGTTCAAGTACGCGCATATATTATAAAGAATATTATTTGTAACCCTTATATAAGTTTTGATTTTTTGAGCATGATGTTATCCTAAAATATATTTCATAATCTCTCAAGAAGATGATGATGATATGTATGAGAAATGTGAATTTATTTTAAAGAAAATTATTTATAGTATGTATTTTAAGGACATGTTTTAAAAATTATTTATTAATTGTTTTGTTTTAAACCCCTTACTTGGCATTTTATGCTCACTCTAGGAATTATAATCACTTATAATGTTTTAGAAATATTTCTACATTGAAAATCTATTGTGGAACCAATACCTTGTACAATAACTATTATCAATTTGTCTATCTTGTTGAAATGTAAGTAAGGTATCTAAATTTACAAAACCTAGACACGTAAAAGGTACCCTTTTGTAATAAATTTTGTGTATTATTCATAATTATTTTATATAAAAAATATGTTTCATTTATAATGGCTGAGTCTAGTAGCTCGAGCTCAAGACATTATAAGATCAGATCCTGGCATGAGCTCTGTTGTAAATTCCACATCTCTCTCAAGTGGTATCCCTAATAAGTATTCAAGAAACAAATCATGAAATTGAGAACTATAGGTGTAAGGACATCAATCATGAATCCTCCATTACCTAGAAATAGGCTAGAAACCATGGAAATGAGCTCCCCCATTTTATGATTAAATGCCCCTTTATGGACAACCTTGATATCCCACTCCCCGTTATGAAAAAACTTGTCACCTTTATGATATGAAAAAGTCACTCCATTGTGGTAAAAATTAATGTGGGATAAATGTGATACTAAATAGTCTATACCCTTAATTATTTCAAATCCTACCAAGTCAACAATATTGAGATCCCATAGAAAAATATATTCCCAAACCATGATAGAACACCCTTTTCACAACCAGATGTCTCTCGACCATACTCCCAATAATGTATCTATTTTCCCCACCCAACTCACGAACTCTATCTCCAGGCACAATAAAATCACATGTTGTGTAGAAATAAATGAATTAGAGGCACTAATACTAAATAGGGAACTATCTAGCTTTAAATATACCATAATATTACCTCCTATTATCGATGGTCAAGCCTCTCTATCCACAATTGAGGGCTAAATGGAATTTTACTATCCTCTACCACTTCCCTATGATATAGTCTAAGTCCCCAGAGCTACACCACTATGTTGATATGGGTTATATTTCCCATAAGTATCATGAAAACTACCTCTACCACCATGGCCAGTAGAACTCCAGTAAGTAGATTGATAAGGTGTAGAAGATCCCCTTCCTACACACTGGTTCTGACTAGTTCCTCCATCAATGCTTGTTTTTTTTTGGTTCCTGAAGAACCTATGTAGATAACCCCTCCTGCCACAGGCTCGACACTATATATATGGCTAGGTAAAATGTTTATAAAAGTGTTATTTCCTACCACATTAGTGATAGATCACCTGAGTAAGATCATTGGTAACTGATCCATAAATCTAGGTACTCTACTTTTCAATGCTCTGGTTGAAATTTTCATAACAATGTTTCCTACTCTTGTAATTCAAACATTATAACCATCCAACTGGTAACACCTTTCCTCAACATGAAGTCTTCTTTAAGTACACCATTGATATGAGATCATGATTTACAACTTCTAAATACTTCTTCATCCTGAAGATATTCATCCAGGACATAATTTCACATTTAATCCCATCATAAAACATTTTTTTGTTATACCCTCATCCCCCACCAATTCTGGAACAATGCACTGAAAATGTTAAAATTTTCCAGCATAGTGAATCATGGAAATAATCCCCCAAGTCAATTTCATGAACTCGGATTCTTTCTCCTACCTAGGAATATCTGGATAAAATTGCTGCCTGAAAATGTCTTGAAATTCCTTCAATCTATATTTTCCAGATATTTTTACTATGTCTGTATGTCCCATCATCGCTTAGCTTGACCACATAGAATTTAAGAATCATGCATGACCCTCTTCATAGTAGGGGTCTCCAAGTGGTCAAATGTACTCCGGATGGACTCAATTTAGAACGCATCTACCTTAGGACCACCCTATCTGGTGAAATTAAGAGGATGACTCAATTGGAACTCCCGAACCATATTAAGCATTCTCTTCACAACCCACCTAGTGTCTCTTTCCATGAATTTCATAAACTAGGAAAAGTTCTCTCAGAAATTCTATCCAAATTCCTATCCCAACGCTACTGGTGCTGTAGGTTTTACTAATAGAGGAGCATATCCACTCATTTCCTCCTGTCATCCACTCAAAAAACATTGTCATATAGGCATATCTCTACATTTCCAAACACAGTTCATAGGAAACTTAGCATACTATTAATCTCATCTAGGTGGATTCACATTAATCCATAATAATTCATTTCCACTAACCCCATCAAACGGTCAAAACTGAAACGCTAATTCAACCCTTAACAATCATACATATAGGTCATGGTTAAAAAATGGTAAAATCATTCTCATAATTCAATTTTCTCAGAAAAAACCCCATTTATTTTTTTCTTGAATCATTTAACAATCATTCATCAAAAAGTAATTTTTTATTCACAGATGGGGAGACAGTAGACGAAGAAAAAAATGGACAAAAAGGTGAAACAAGACAGGCCGACCCACTCCTAGGGGGGGCTGAAATAATGGAGGCCAAGGGCATACCCTCTAATAAAATTCACTCCTTGGGGCTTCAGGCTAGTCCAAATATGAACCCACACATTCTGTGAGCCAGTGAAATCCAGTGTTGCCAGAGGATCCACTACTCTGTTCCCTTCCTTCCATGTGTGTGAAACTTTAGTATTGTCGATGAGGATTCTTTTACACTTCTTATAGTTGTGAAAAATCAATGAGTCTGTTTCCACCTCCGTAATAACCAATACCCTATGTCGACATAACCTCAGCCCTGTACGCATTGCCATGGCTTCTGCCGTCAACGAAGAGCCCTGTCCAAGCCTGAAAGTAAACGCCAGGAAAACAGACCCGCTAGTGTCACACACCACCCCACCACCACGTATATTTCCCAGAACACAAGACCCATCCGTGTTGAGATTCAGGCCGTTTTGCGAGGGTCACTAGCGAACCCAATTGTTCCCTCTCTCAGTGTGGGTGACAACACTATACCCCGAGCAGAGCCGGATCATTGAAGGGGCTTCATTAAAGTTTTGCATCACCCTGACCAGATCAACTAACAGATTCCATAACCACATGATGATCATCGTAGTCGACAAGTGTCCTCCTCCATGCCACATTCTATTCCTCACCCTCCACATACACCATAAACCAGCCTGCAGTATGGCTGTTCGGGCCAGCCTCTCTGGTCCAGCTCCTCCCAATCCCTGGTATCATTTCTCCTGGAAGTGGCGATCAGCCACACTACTCCCGGAAAAAGTAGTGAATTCCCCAAAATAAAACCATACATCACTTGCCCATTCACTTTCAAAAAACAGATGGTTCAAAGTCTCTTCACTATGAGACTTACAGCACACACATTTAGAAGCTAGATTAACACCACATCTCTTGATATTATCTTCAGTTGGAACTGCTCCATTCTTTGTCCTCCAAGTGAGAAAGTTGAATTTGGTAGAAATTCTCTTAACCCCGGTGATCTCATCTCAATCGTTCGCATGGGCCTGAACAAATAAGGCACCCCGATAATCATTAGATGAGAAAAATCCTGATGGTGAAGGTGTGACCACACATCTTTCGATGTTTGGTGTGAGTTCAATGAGATAAAAAAAATCTTGCTGATCCTTATTCAACACCGCTTTGATGAAGGATGAAAAGCTACTGGCTTCCCGGAATGAAATAGTGGTAGCAAGGCACCCTGGGAATCCAAAACTTTCACCGCACCAGTTCTGATGCCAAAACAATAGGTTCCCTCTCCCCACAATCCAACAGGACAGCGGTCAGAGGTCATCAACCAGGGGGGTTCAGGACCTTACTAAGTGGTGAGTATTGGTCCTCTCTTGTATCATGATGTCCTGAGCCAATGGTTTTCATGGTTAGCCCCCATAACGAGTGCTACCCCAGAACAATCCAGGCGAGATTTGCATGCATGCAGTGTAGGATATATGCAAGATTGCACACATCAATACCTCCCTCTCTAACCGGTTGTGTCATCTTGTTCCAGGAGACCCAATGCTTTTTTCTCTCAGAAAACGGATCCCAAATAAACATGTCCAGGAGCCTGTCAATGTTCTTGATAACTGTTTTTGGGGCTCTAATCGTAGACAATGTGTGAACTGGGGTAGCAAGTAGCACACTATTTACCAACGTGATCCGACCCCCAAAGTATAGATAAATGTTCTTCCAATTATTCACCCAGTCATTGATCCATTGGAGGAGTGGATCTAAGTTGCGAATGCGAACTCTTCCGGGCGAGATGGGAACACCCAAATACTCCATAGGGAAAACCCCTGCTCCATGCCCAACTTGTTTCTCACAGTAAAAATATGCCGTGAGGAACATCCACTATAGATGAATAAATTGCTCTTGTTATTGTTAATGAGTTGCCCACTCCAATGGCAGTAGCCCTCCAACACTCTATTCAATCCCTGGATTGAATGGATCGATGTGTTTAAGAAAAGTAAGGTATCATCAGCGATCATGATATGGGACACCACTGGAGCCTTTCACTTCCTTCTATAAGGCATAATGTCCCCCTTGCCAATGCTTCTATGTATCTGTCTACTCAAAACGTCATGAACCTGAAACATGTTTTCCTGTGTGTGCCTAAAATGATTCCTATTACAAAATATTCTAGAGTGCCTTGTATGATGCATGCATAATCAACTCTCATTTAATACCAGGCCATGATTCAAAAGAAAGAAAATCTCAGAAATAATAATCATATCACACAAGAAGTATGTCACTCAATGTAAAGTAGCATCAACTGTAACAACACAAATCAATAACAATAATCCCACCCTTGGTACTTGGCTTTTCCCCTCATACATGGGTTTGTTACTCTGAGGAAAAATCTATTAATAAGGTCCCAACTCATCCTATTATCCATTCTACCGTTCCCAAATAGTAAGAAAAAAAGAAATGAAAAGAAACAACCTTGAATATAGCTTTATAACATCCCTACCAAGGTTCCACACATGGGTACCCTGAAAGAGAACACTACATGACCCCAAGTGCACCTCTTTATATGCTAGAGGCTACCAACTAGTAGCGAGTGTCTAATATTTATCATAAGGAGACTATACCCTCTTTATTATAGTAACAACAAGTGGAAAATAAATAAGATATAACCAAATATTTAACCAATAGAAAAACCAAAACAGTGCCCTAAGATTACTGAAATGTAAATACAATATCAAAACTTAAAAGTAGATATGCCATCCAAAGTATGTGTCTTGTGGAAAAATGAAAACTCTATAGTACAGACAATGTTGACTCCCAAAATGTGTCTTCAATTCAAGTTTTATTCCCTCACTAATTCTCCATCCCGACTCAGCCATATAACATAGGGTCATTTCCTATAACATGTCCTACAACCATGAAACATATTCGAGTTCCTTTTAGGAAGCTTGAGTAGGGTGTGATAAAAAAACTTTCGGCCACCACCAATGATGTTTAAAAAAATCTAGTCAATGATAGTGTATGCAGTTTCATAAAGAATAAAATATAGTCAATAATGATAAATTTTTATATTTTTTCAATTATCCTTTATTTAACATCATAAACCATCAGGTTCTCGAGAACACCTAAAATACAATATCTTCTTCGGCCCATGCTAGAGCCTGAACCATATCACGTATTTTATTTGTAATTAATTATAACAAAAGAGATTTCATTATCCTTTCGATATCAATTTATTTTATGAAAAGTGGGAACTGAAGTCCAATGAAAACATTTTGGGTATAGATTTTCATTTCTAGCACCCCAAGAGTATTTTGAGAATCGGTCCCTATCTATACCATATGGGTATTTGAAGCATCAGTATTTATCACATACAATTTTAATGCATTCTTGGGGTCCTAGAACATCATTGCTAGGACCTTGTGGGTATATAAAGCATCAATATATGTCCCACACAAATATTATGATATCCAATATACATTATTACATTTTATTCAATGTGGTACATGATATTTTCAATCATGTCTATGGCAGACTACCACCTTATGAGGTGATGTGATTTTTATTTCACGAATACTTTACATAGAAGGTAATCAAGTTATTGATAATAAATATATGTGATATATATGACTGAAATTTGATATTAATGACATATTAATAATTACTAAAATATAATGTATCATTTTCATTCTTTACTTTACACTGTCTTTAAAATGATATCATCATTCTTATGTACGTGAGCACTACCAACTCCATAAAGTGATGGCATTCTTTTGTCATCATCGCATCACATGGATTTTATATGTAAATATATTTAAAATGAAATCATATGGTATTTATTTTATGATGGTAACTATGTAATCATAAAATATTACTTACCTTATTTCCAAAATTATCATTGAAAAATGGAAGTGTTACTCTTGTGTACGTATAGCGTACCAACTCCATGATCATAACACAGATCATTTTTAATAACAATATTTAATTATATGTTTTAAAAGAATAATTCATATATAAAAATGATAATTATTTCCATAATATTATTTTGTATATTATTTAATAATTAACACTTTAACCATAGTAAACCTATCAAATTAATTTTTGACATATAACACCAATACTATCAAACCTTCTGAAGTGAAATTCATTGATTACGTAATAATATGTAACATAATAATAAGACAAAAAAAGGAATAATAAAATTTGAAAATGATATTAATAATGAAAATAATAAATATAAGTTTATTATTCAATAAGATAAAGACCATACCTGACTAATCGGGTTCATGGTAAGGCACTCTTTGACTAAAAACCTCATTTTAAATATTTTCTTCATTTATTTTTGGAATGTTTTTCTTCCATATACTTATTCTGAAAATGTATTTTTTTATTTTTTTATATAGACATAAATGGATTTAAAACTATATTTTATTTCCCTTTGGAATTTATTTCCATGGTATTTAGGAAGAATCTTTTAAATTATTTTATATGGAATTATTTTTAAACTTTTTGGAATAGACAAAAAGGAATGTTCTATTTTTACAAATATAGAGAAAAAACTCCCACTACTGTAACCAATATATTAATTTTGGATTCCATTACAATATTTTATGTTTTATTCAAGAAAAATCATCTTTCCCTTTTCCTGTTATTTTTATATTTTAAATTTTTTTTTAAATTAAATGGATATTTCATTTCTAGATATCTATTCTTATTGTTTCTAAGAATATTTAACTAGTGTAAGATAAAAAATAAAAATTATGAGTTAAGATTATGTCATCATTCTTGGAAATTATTTATAATGATTTGGTGGTTCTATTATAAACCAATGAAGGGTGGTTCAATTATAAACCAAGAATGAGTGGTTTCTTTATGTACCAAGGATGGGTGGTGATTGTATAAACTAAGGATGGTTAGGTATGTGATAGCCCTTCAATGCATTGGGCAAGTAATTAAACAATATGGTTATTCCATTTTTAAGAGTGATTTGGATAATAATGTCCCAATATACATATATGTTTTATCTACAAAATATATTGATTTTTATGGTAATATAAGATTGCTAAAAGGTAATAAATGAGATTATTATTAATGGAAAGTATATGATACTTTATAAGGATGAAAAGTATAACTTTGTGAAAAAAATTTATGAGTTTATATTATTTTCAAAAAAAAATTTACTGGTTTTTTCCTTTAATTTTTTTTATGAATTCTTTTATGAAAATATTTAGGTAGTGAATGTGATATATTGATTAAGAAAATATTTATTTTGAGCCTATAAAATACATAGAAAAATGAAATTTTTATAATTATTAATGTAATAATGGGGTTATTTAATTTCTTTTTGGTCTCTTAATAATATTATTAGTTTTCATACAATATATTAATATAAATTTCACATAGGTTAAGGAATGTTATTAAAAATGAAGAATTGGATTTTAAAATTATGAATATTTTTCATGAAAACAAAACATCATTATTTTAAAAGTTTTAATTTGTTGAAAAAATGGATTCTAGATTGAAGTGACCACCCTATAATATATGAGTTGATATGTATGAGTTAATACCTAATAAAATAAAAACCTTAAAATTTATTCAATATCCATAAAATGAAATTTTGACATAAAACTCGCGATTATATATTGTTTAAAGATAGATATGTTAAATTTGGTACTCTACAAATATGTTATTCTAATGAAAATATATCAGGTTTTACTCTATACTAACATTTCATAAAAAATTATTTATATCTTCAACTAAGCTTATCTATTTTTATTCCACTGTAATTTCAAATATTAATCCCTCCCATGATTATAAAATTCCATATTGTAACTATTTTAAGCTAAAGATGGTAGCATTGACTATCAATGATGCTATATGAGCACCCAATGATATGGATTATGCATTGAACCGGTTTTTTAGCACTTTAATTTTATATTTTATATGTACTAAGATATATTATGGGTTATGTTAGGTTATTTTGGAGCTATATTATAATTTTTTTAAATAAAACAATATTAGTGAACCTTGGTGGACGTATAAAACATTTGATAACTTATAGGTTATAGCGAGAGGCCTAGTACCAATGACTGATCTAGAGAATCTCAACATTATTGGGGAGATAATATCAAGGATATATTGAGGTATATTATAGTACATTATCATTATTATTTAATAATTTGGTATATGTATTATATATGAACAACCATCAAGAAATCATAATTTGATGTATGAATTACATGCTATAACACAGACTATCACAATGATTTTATTTATTATGATTAATATCATGTTATGATTCCATATTAACTTGATGATGTTATGTATTTAATTGATGTTTATTTATTTTTATATCATTTTACTGGATGATATTAAGTGTATATTCTATCCATTATATGTTATCTTACCCTCATTGCTAGTTGACAGTCTTTGGTGTATTAGGTGGCATTATCGTGGTCACTTAATGGTCTGAATCAAGCTGGAAAATAAGTATCCAGATTAAGAAATTAAAAAATATTATCAAATGCATTATTTTTTTTTGTATTTTAATTCTTTCTAGATGGAGATAGGACTAGTCGGAATACGTGATATTAGTTATTGTCCTTTTTATCCAACACCTAAACAAGTGGGACTCTATATTTATAAGGAGTTGGGATTGTTGTAATTTATCATCAATGTTACAATGAAATATTTTTAGTAAATTGTGAATTTATAGTTATTGACTTATTGTGCCATTCGTATATCTGATTGGAACGAAGCATGAATACATATATCAGACTTGTCACATAGGTTCACATGACATGTGCATACTTGTTTGTGATTATAAAATATGGTTGAAAACGGTTTTTAGTTATTTAAAATATTAATATTAAATTATTAAATGTTTATGAATAATACATTAGTGTGGTGTTAATTAACTAAACTCAGAAATGATTACTTCTAAGATGATTATAACATTATAGAGATATTATTGTAATATGTACGTTGATTTAAAAATAACCCCTTAGTAGGTAGTATAATTATTTGGATTTTATTATTTGGATGAGAACCCTAATATGTAGGAATTATTTGTAACTTGAGATTTTAAAATAACATTATGTTCGATAACTTGTACAACATAAAACACAAAGCTTAAACGACCCATGAAATATATGAGTGATATGACCTAGATTATATATTAGAGAGTATGAATAGTATTAACTACTTTATGTAATAGATATACAAATTTACCACACAATATAATTTTATTAATAAATTATTTTTAAATAATCAATAATTTTTTTGCAATGAAATTTTATTCCTAAAAAAATTCTTCAAATATGATTTTTATTCCTTTTTTAAAATAAATATTATAATTAATTTCTTAAAAATTTAAAATATTTATTAGATAAAATAAAATTTATGTATTAAATTATATTATAAAAATTAAATTTGGTTGACTTTTTGGGATTTTGTTTTTAAAAAATGATTTCATAGTGAATAGTGGAAAATACATATTTTTGTAAAATTGTCATTTTTTTAATGTATTTATAAATTTAACATTACCATAAAGCATGGAATTTTATTTTATGTACATAATTTTTTTATTTATATTTAATACAGTTAGTTACTTTTGAATCATATTGATAGTAGATTTTATTTT
The DNA here is from genome assembly GCA_963277665.1 of Viscum album. Lineage (NCBI taxonomy): Eukaryota > Viridiplantae > Streptophyta > Magnoliopsida > Santalales > Viscaceae > Viscum > Viscum album. The sequence continues at coordinate 1,884,134,318 of OY728121.1, forward strand.
TAAGATTATTTTTGGGTTAAAAACACATTTTTCTAAATATAATTTTATAAGGTTTAATGTTTCTCCAATTTAATTAATTAAAATAACACCTAATGAGGAATTATATAATTCAATTTATTATATAGTATATTAATAAATAATAATTTTAATTTATATATTTAATATAATTAATATTAATACAAATATTGTTAATATAAGATCATATTATTCTTAAAAAATTCATTTCTTGAAAACTCTCTTTTTCATCGTGTTTGTGGGTTTAATTTTAAATTATACTTTTCCACATATGTCAACTAAATTTGTATAAATGGATTCTATATTTTTAATTAAAATAATTTTTATTATATAGTATGTTCAAATTAATTTTTATTCATAATAAAAAGTGGAAATAATAAAAAAAATGTTAACACTGTTAAGGATAAAAGGGATTTCCAAAAAAATAAAAATGGTTAAAAGAACAAAAAACTTGTCTAAATTAGATTTTATAGAAATATTTACTCTGTATCTCATATAATTCTATCTAATGGTCTATTTTAAAACCTTTTGGCATTTTTAAAATGTGGGTATATCTTTTTTATTTTTAAAAATTCAAATTGTGTCCTCTCCCCCACTTACAAAAGGAGTCCCTCATCTCATCTCCTATTCACATCATCAGAGGATTTTATTCAGAAAATAACTACTATAATTCCTTTCTTAATTCCATCCCCATTTCATTGATTAATTTTCCTAAACATTAATCCAATTTATTGAGGGTTTTGGTGTAATCGTAAAGAGGTGGTCCAAAAATGAAGTATCCTTCTAAACCATGCATTGATTTATTTCATACATTACCTAATTAAAATATAATTTAAACATGATGTTATATTAAAATAATTATCTCGCATATATTGAGATATTATAATTTTAATGGAATATCAATAATACATCTCATCTTTCATCTTATGGAGAAGGAAACTATCTTTCGTAAGTATGACAGACTACTGCCTCACGAACTGATGTATTTCATTTTTCATCATTGCATCTCACAAAAGTTCATAATAATGGAATTAAATCATATATATATATATAATATTAATGACATATTTATCATTCTAAAAATAAAACATATCATTTTATTTTTAACTTCTCACGGACTAAAAAATGATAATTTCGTTCCTTGGTATGTGTACACTACCACCTCAATAAAATGTTGTAATTCCTTTTTCATAACCACATCACATGGATGATATATATATAAAGGAATAATATTTTATTTCTGATATGATTATCATTAAATAAATTTAAAGTATTACTCAAATTTTTTCTATAATGATCCTTCAAAAATGGAAATGTCACTCATGCGAACATATGACCTACGTTCTCCATGATCGTAACATTGTTCATTTTTCATAACCATACTTCTTGACTATTTTAAAACTATAATTTATGTATAATAAATGATATTTTTTTGAGATTATTATTATTGATATGATGTAATAATGACCACTTTGACCATATTAAACATACCATATTTATTTTGGACTTACTGAATATCTTGAAAGCATCTCATGTGTACTTAATTGATTATGCAATTGAATATAACATGATAAAAAATATAAAAAGAAATGATAAATTTGAAAATGTTTTTAAATAATGTAAAATATTAATATAGTTTTATTATTAAAAAATATAAAGAATTTATTTGAGGATTCATACTCATGTTAATGGACTCTTTGACTAAACACTTCATTTTAAAAGTTTTAATGATTTATTTTCTAAATCTTTTCATTCCATGTTATTATAAATGCTTCAAGAAAATTAATTGTTTTCATAAATAGATTATAAATTTAATTTTTGACCACATTTTTCTTTTTTGAAACTTTTTTCTAAGAAATAATTATTATTTTTAAGGTTTTAACTAAAGTAAACTTTACATTAAACCCCTATTTTTATATTTTTTCAATATATATTTTCTAAATATTTTATTAAATGCCTATATTTTGAAAAAAAAATTGTTTCTATTTTATATCAATATAAATATATATTAATGCACATTTTTATGTTTCTTTTTACATTCATCCAATTTTTTTCAAATATTAGTCCTTTTAAATATTTTATATGGATTATTTTGAGTTTATTTATAAAATGAAAAATAGGTGTTCTATTTTAATATAAAAGGTGGAAAATAATTTTCCCACAACCCAAAATGATATTTAAATTTTGGATTACCTTATAAAATTTTATTTTTTAAAAAATAAAAACCCTCATTCCATTTTTATAGTTATTTTGGGATTAATATGTGTTTTTAAATAAAATTGTATTTTGATATCTGAAATTGTTTTGCATACGGGATTATAATAGTTTTTAAAGGGGTTTATAGTGTGAAGTTTCATGATTAAAATGTTTTATTAATGATATGGTACTTTTAAATTTTTTTTATGATAATGGTAGATCCCTATACAGCTTATAATATATGTTTATCCCAATTATAGCTCTAAATGAGTTAGGTTGAGACCCATTATATCTCACGATATGAATGGTTGATCCCCATTAAATCTTACGATATGACAGGTGAGCCCCATTATGTCTCTCCAATAAATGTTATTATGTTTAAGTTCTATAGTGAATTATATTGGAATTCATACATATGGTTATTCTAATTTTTAAGGGATCTATATATTTTCTATAAATATAATGTCCTTGGGTATCTACATGACTTTTCTATGCTTGTTAATTAGTTTTTATAGAAATAATTTTTTTCCCAAATGGTATTATATATTATCCAGTCAAAAGAAGGTAAATGTTATTTATTTCATAAAATTTATTTTTAAGTAATGTTCTTTCATGGGTTTTTATTTTTTTAACTGGACTAATGAATTACCCCTTTTTATGTCCCTTAATATGATTTTTTTTCTCATCCCATATTTTTAAAAAAAATCAATGGGTTTATAGATGGGTAAGGGAAAGGATGAATTTATGATTAAATTCATGAGGATTTTTCTTGAAATTAAATAATATCTTATTTTAAATGTTTTACATTTTGGAAAAATGGATACTAATGAGAAGTTTCCACTTTGTATAATTTGGATTTTTATGTATCGAATATGGTGAAATTCACTAAAACTATAAACTTAAAAAATACAAACATATAAAGTAAATAATTCTTGGATTAAAACTATATATTATTTAATGGTTAAGGCTTCATCCATATAGTTGGTATTAGAGGAAAATAAATGATTCTGATCCTTGGGAACTCTCATTTGTGACTATTGGGTGAAGCATGAATCTACACACAAGGGATTTATAAGGGAAGGTTTTCCACTAGGGATGGTTGTAAGAGTCCAAACTAGGAGGTTTAGCCTCCCATGGAGTTCAATAATATGCGTCAATTATTTCACACGGTATATTAGTCTAGTTTTTTATAGTTGGTATATGAGGAAAGATTTAGATATAACTATATAGGTTAAGTTGTTATTTGATCATATGTTAAAAATACTCTATTTTCAATCATATGTTAAAAATACTCTATATAGGTTAAGTTGTTATTTGATCATATGTTAGTTTGTTATTTGATCATATGTTAAAAATACTCTATTTTCAATAATATGCGTCAATTATCTCACACTAATATTTTGTATTGTAGTTAATGGTTAAATCTAATGGGAACCAAAGTAATAGAGGATGCGAAGGAAAATGAATTGGTTGTTCAAATATGAAATTAGATTAAATGAGAGTTGTAGTAAAAAATATTGTGGTTATTATTTACCAAAAATCACAAGTTATGATTAATAACATGAACCTCAGTGAGTTTCCAAACACATCTAATGAGAGGTAAATAAAGATCAATAGATGTTAAGGTGATAATGGTCATGAAGTTAAAATATTCAATGAGATATGTTTCAATAATGTTGGAAGAAGTTCTTAGGAAAATGTTTTAAGAGAATGAGAAGATGTTTTGCATGTAATAAAGGAGGGTATAAAGAAATAATTTTCTAAGGAAAAAGGAAGCATTAAATTAATTACATGAAGTGTATTAAATTTATTCCCACGGTATAAATTGAATTTCTTTTAACGTGGGGAGTATAGGAATTGTGGAAATCGATGTCCTAGGGGTAATGCTATGAGATAAGAAAGACTATACATATAAATTTCTACAGATTCCTAATAAAGATGATAAAAGAGAAACTCACATGTGAAAGGTATAGATTATATATTTTCTTTTTTTCTTCATATTTTTAATATTAGGAAGTGATTTAACTTTTTATTAGGTTGTAAATATTAAGGAATGATATGTAAAAACATAATTAATGGATTATAAAAAAAATTGAGTGATTAAGGTTTCAACATATAGGGATAAAAGAGTTCTGATTGAGTGGTATATTCAATAATTATCATAAGTTTAAATAAATTAAAACTCTTTTTATTTTTCAAGTGATGGTATTACTTTTGGTGACATTTCTTCCGTTCTTACATATATTTAAGTTATATGAGACACTATGTTTAACATTTGAAAATGTGATTTGAGGAACAATGATCTTTTCATTTTCTAGATAAAAGATTAAATGTATTTGTAAGATATATGGTTCGTATGATATTTTATGATTAATATAAAAAATGATTTTCTTCATATTTATTGGAATTTTATAACAATTATATGGTTTTAGTGGAAAGGAAAACATTTCACAATCTAGCAAGGCCATGGGGGTTGAACCCAAAACAGAAGGGAAAAAAGTGTACAATGTCAAACAATGGAATATGTGATGTCTTGGTTGGTATGAGTTTTTTTATTTTAAAATGATTTTATAAGAAAATATTTATTTTATTTGGGGGGAAATATTTTTTATAACATATATGACAAGGACATTGAAATTTTATTTGGTTATTATGTTGTTTATAAATAATTTAATTAATTTTTTAACCTTATATAATTCAAGTATATGGAAATATTTTTGCATAATATGTTATTTTATTTGAGTAATAAGATGATAATTTATCTTCATGAAGAATATATATTTTTAATTTGAATTTATGGAAGTTATTATCATATAATTTATATTATATTATTAGTAATTATGATTTTTTGTGTATATAACATTATGAGTGACTAATGTGATTAGATATATATGTTAAATCATCCTTGGATGAATATGTGATCAAACCCATCAGGTTTATATGTTTTCATCTTCGTCATGAATGTTTTTAGGATTTTTATGGGTAGTTTTTTTATCAAATTATCTAAGCTAAACATTGGGATTAATTGTAAATGCATTGGATGTTAATGTTGTAATTCATCATATGACGGATTATTCATTTTGGGAATTATCTTATATTGTGCTAACCATTTTAATTTTTTTTAATGTAAAATTAATGGATAGACATATTTTTATCCTTTTTTGAATTATATGATATGCTAGAAGTGTGTTTTAGTTCTTTATCCATAAAAATCAACTTGAATACTCATATTTTGAGAAAAAGATTTGATTATGGTTGGAATTGATTAAAAGATGAAATTATACTGGTAAAGTAAGTATATTCCCCTAATGTTTTTATTGTTGGTGGTAATAAATTCTTAAAATCTAGGAAAATGATATTGAAAAAGAAAATTTTATCCCATTACTAACATTTATGAGGATATTATGGTCTTTTCACTCCACATTAGTTTATTTTTTACCGTTTTTATCTTTTTAATGATCTTTAAAATTATTATGATCAATGATATCTATCAATAATAATCATTATTTTGTCATTACGCTCCTATTATGAATGAATATTTCTGTCTTACATAAATGCTCTTATATTTTTAAACCTAGTTATTTGTTAATACATTTGACCTTCATATTTTATTTTCCCATTTTTCAATTGGATGTTTTATTAACCCTTTAAAAGATGTGGATCTCAAGATAGGTATATTAAATTTCAAACCATAATTACTGAGTATAATTTAAAATTAATGGGATTAATTTTATTAAATGGGGGTATAATGTTACTACATTTGATTTTAAAATAATATTGTTATCTTTGATAGCATATACAACCCGCACCACTATGATTAAATGGCCCCTGAAATATATGAACGTTTTAAGATATCCATTAAATTAGTAGATATGAATAATATTAACTAATATATATATATATATGTATATATATATTTATATCCTAATGAATATAAATTTATTCATATATTCATATTAAATAATCACTCAATTTTTTTAATGACATTTTATTTATCGAAAATACATTTTCTTCAAAAATGAATCTAATTTTTTTGTCAAAAAATATTATAATTATTTTATAAAAAATTAATAAAATGTATTTGATAAAATGAAATTTATTTTTCAAATCATCATAAAAAATTATCATAGAGTGATGTTTTTTAATTTCTCAAAAAGTATTGAATATTCAGTGAAGAGTGAATAATGATGATTTTTGTGAAATTTCCTTTTCTTTTCAATAAGTTAAGTAATTTAAAAGTAACATTATGATTTTACTTTTATTTCAGGTAAAATTAATTTTATTTATTTATATTTAATATAAGAAAATAAATTTTAATCATCTTTATAATGAATTTTAGTATAAGTATATTTTTGAGTTTGAAAACATATTTTCCATAAAACAATTTTAACATGAATAATGCTTCCCTTTTTAAATTAATAAACCATATTAAGGATTGATTTAAATTAAATTTTTGGATTATATATATATAAATATTAATTTAAATACATATAATGAATATTTTGAGTCATAAATTTAATAAAAGACCATCTGATACTAGAAAAATACTTTTCATGAGAAATTGTATTTTCATCGTGTCTGCATATTTAATTTTAAATTATATTATAGCACATCAATGAATTGAATTTATTAAAATGGATTAAAAATTTATAATGATAGAAATTTATATTATATAATAATGGGATCGTAGTTTTTGGACATAATTAATATATAAAATAGTAAAATTAGGTTACTATAGTTGAGGATTAAAAGTTTTACTGGGGGGTTAAACAAAAAATATAAGTGTTATGTGACATAAAACACTGTAGTAATTATTAGGATTACCAATGTTTCAAAACTAGAGGAATAGGCTAGAAACCCATTGGTATAGCCTATAAAATTAGTTATCCAAACTATTGTCTAATTGATTGTTTGTATATTCATATACCAACGGTTTTATTGAACCATTATTATAGGGGTAATTGAATTTTAGATAAACCAATGGTTCAAATAAAACCATTTATATAAACCTATACCAATGGTTTTAAACCATTGGTATATACCTATACAAGTGGTTTTAAATATTGGTATGGTTCTATACCAACGGTTTTGAAACCGTTGGTATAGAACCCTTCCCCCTAATTCCACAAGCAGTGGAACCCCAACCCTACCCAAATAGTTACTAATAGCCACCATAAATCACCACCCTACCGAAAAAACTATTGTAAATCACCATAAATCACCGAATCAACCCACCTTGATAAATTAACTACAAACAAACATGACTAAAAAATAAAAAATTATAACACAAGAAACCTATCAATGCATTCAATGAGTGATAACACTCATTCCAAACATCACTTATATTAATTCAGAACTAATCATCAAACATAAAATTTCATAAATATCAGTCCTAATGTAATGGATCAATCAGTCCCTCATCACTATCACCATCACCATAACCAACATCACTGTTAACCTAAATTTCATCCTTTCCATCATCCACATTGTCATCCTCACCATTATTCTCTTCATCATCCTTATTATCATCCTTGTCTTCACTATCACCATCATCATCACCCTCGTTTTTTCCAACTCCATCGCATAGAAAATCATCATCCTGACCAACATTAGGAACACTACCTAGTGCACTATATAATATATAAATTTCCAACATATATCAATCAGAATCTTTGGTAGTATCTGGTGGAAGTGATGGACATAAGATTTCCATAAATTTCATAAATTCATTATTGGCCCTTTTACTCCATTGAAACTCCTTTATAACTATTTTAGGCCTCGTATTACTATTCATAAGCATGTTCTACCCATGCATTAGATTTTTCAAAATCAGTGCTACCAGAACTAGAACCTAATATCGTTCAAAATATAGTCGAGACAATACTCTTCTATGGAACTCATCTCCCAAAACCTAACGTATATTATAATTATTCCCAATGTTTTCATCTTAAGCTCATAAAGGGCCTCCTAAACACACTATTACAAATATAAATGGACTATTTAATTAAAAAATATATCTTAAAATATGAAATCAACAAATTAATACATACAATATTCTCATTTTTCTATTCATTTATCGTACTTCCTTCTTTCTTATTTATTCTCGAGAAAAATAATTTTTCTCATGGTAGGCATCCTTCAATATTGAAAATCACCCACTATAATGACATTAAATATAAAGACCCATAATTAAAAAAAATTATGCGTAATTAATTTTATAACTAAAATAAAATAAATATACTCTATGATGTAATATTATTTTCTATATTGATTGATTACTTTGTGCTAGTATTATATGAGTTGGTTAACAAAATAATTTTCAATAATAAATTGTGATAATTTAGTATATGATTAAATATTGATTCGATAAGTTAAATTAAATTGTAATTTAAGGATTCATGTTTTTAGATATTATTTCTCTGAATATAATGGAAATGTAAATATATAATAATTGAAATTGAATATCATTACTGAATAAAACTATTAAAAATTAAACACATGTATATTATGTTCAATGTAAAGGTGAAATATTTACTATATGTGTTCGTATTTTGGTTTTCTATGTTTCTGTGATCTGATTTAAAATGGGTTAAAATTGGGAAAAGAAAGGTAAATTTTTCATTAATTGATATTAATGATATCATATAGTCACTATTAGTGTTTGTTTTTATTAACATTACATATGAAAGAACATGGTTAATTGTTTATTTAGTAAAATAATGGTAATGTATAGTTAGCATGATCCCCATAGTCACATCCTTGTGGATTTTTCCTATGTTGGTGTTTAGGGTGGTATCATTTTCTAGCCTCCCTTTGTGCAATTATATAGGTTTTTCATTATTTGTCCCCTCTCCATACAGATTAATAATAATTTTAATATTTAGTTAACATGAGAGTATATAAGGTTATATTGGATTTGATCATTGTTGTTAATAATCAATTTGACATGGTATAATTTTTTTAGTTCCTTTTAATTAAATTTTGTTATGTATGGTTTAATTGAATTTATTTTGGTTCAATTATAATGAATATTAGTTAAGGTTGTATGATTCAATTATATTCGGCTTATTTTTTCATATTAAGTTATTTTGGTTTATTCTAGATTAGATTTATTTATTTTTATTTTTCAATAGTTGTTTATAAATTTTAATTTCAAATTTATTTACTTTGTTCAACCCACATGTGATTCAGTTTCGTATATGTTAATTTATATTATTTTACTTAATTTATCTTTCATTTGATTTATTTCAATTAAATTAAACTTTATTTTATCTTTTAGGTCTTATTTATTTTATTTTCTATTTAAATTTTGGATAATTTTTAAAGTAATGCATTTAACTATTTCCTTTTCATGTTGGTTTCACTTCCAGTTAGGTTGCTTCAGTTTCATCAGATTCCAGTCATTTCAGTTTGGTATTATTAATTTTTTGTTCATTATTTATTTAGTTATGTTTTGGTTTAGTTTTTCTTTGATTCAATGATTTAGTTTTTTCCTTCATTATGGGTTTCATTAGTTTCATAACAATTCATTTCTGGTTGATTTATGTCTAGATAAGTCATTTGTATTTGGTTTTTCAAGATTAAACTTAAGATAGTCATGTTTGATTTGTTTTGTATAATTTTGGATCTTTTTGTTATTTTTAATTCATTTTAATTCTGTATTGATAGATTCTGTTTTTTTATAATTTGGGTTGCATTTTTTGTCCATATTTTATTTGATTAAATAAAATAATATTCTATTCATGTTCAATTTTCTTGGTTTTGTTTTTTAGGTCAAATTGTTTAAACATAGTTTATATTTGTTGGTTTCTATTTCATTCACATTAGATGGGTCATTGTAAGTTTTTTTCAGTTTACAGGGGTTCATTTTGTATTCTAGATTTTGGTTAGTTTATATATTTTTTATTTTATTAGAATACATTCACTTATAACTAGTGGATTGAGTAATGTCATTCATTACTTTTGAGTTTTCTGAATATTTTGTTTTTAATTTTTTTTTTATGTTTGAATTGTTTATAATGATGATTAATATTATGTATGAAAGTTTTTGAATAATTTTATGTTCTATAATTTATCATGGATGAGGAGATAAAGCTATTTCTAAAGTAAATTTTAGGTATAAGATATTGTTCAGAAATCAGTTGTTTGGAAGTTGATTCATATAGTGGATGTGTAATTCGTGTCTTATGGATTTTTAATACACTAGAAATATAATATTATGATGTATTAGAAGAATTTATTTCAATTAAAAGTTGAGATATTTTGGAATGTAACATTGAATATGTTTGGAGAAGGATGATATATTTTGAATATGGTTAGAGAATTATGAGAGGGGCTATTTTTTGGGGGTTTGGAATTTATAGATTTTAGATATTTTTATAATCCTTGATATATACAATTATTAATAAAAACAGAAGCGTAATCTGGAATAGTACATAAATATAACCAAATATCCAATGTTATGATATGTAATGGTAACTAGGAAAATACATAAGAGTCATTAAGGGTAATATGAAATGGATACCAATATTCTTAATGTTTTATATTAGAAAAGTTCAACTTATAATGTAACACCCCAAGATTTCATAGTACGTTATCTCATAAAAGTAATTAAATAGCTTTCACTACATGAAACATTGAGTTTGAGCGCACCACAACATACCAAACTAGTTTTTCAAAAAGTGGTTATTAATATTATTAACTGAATTTTGAATATTATATACTCTATATAATTTTATCATCCATATTATGTTTTTCTTATACATAATATAAGAACAAATTCATTTTTTTCAGATAAAAGAAGTATTTTTTAAAAAATGCAATTTTACCGCATATTAATGGTGAACCCTTTTTAAAACAAATATTAGACACTTTAATATATTCAATTTAATGAATTTATATTATTCTTTAAAATCAAGATATAAAAATTTATTTTAGATGAATTTTTTGTACTTTTTTGATAACTTTCATGTTTTGATGAATAAGAAAAATACTGAATTTAAATTGAAAAAAACTTTTTTAATAGAAATAATTTATAGTGTTAAATTATAAATATTAATGGTTTGGAAGTATAATAAGATTATATTTTTATCATTTAATACAGTTTTGGTCATTATAAGTAATTTCACATTAAAATTTGACCTAAACACATGTCAATCTTTTGATAGTTTTTACTTTTTAAAAACTCACTTTTCGGTTTTGAAAATGGGAATAAATTTTAAATTAATAAATTAAACTTCTATGTTTTTAATTTTATAAAATAGACCTCATTTTTGAATTCGTAATATCAAAATTATCTTTGGGTGAATTTTTTGTATTTTTCTAAAAACTTTCAATTTTTTATGAATAGTGAAAAACTCTATATTATTATTTAAAACAGAATTTTTATTTAAATTTTTATTTATTTTATTTAAATTTATTTTAAGTCAAAATAGATATATAATACCTATATAAGTTCAATTGTATTCATTGGAGTCATTTTAAAATAAAATTAATTGTATAAAATTTAATTGAACTTTTTAACCTCTTTTACCCACCTTCTAAGAGCATTTGCAAATTTGCATACAACATAATTTTCCCACTTCACTGAGTTGAATTTCAAAAATCCAAGCCACAATTTTGATATCAGTAAGTAAAATTTGGTTCAATAAGATTAAAATACTTTTTGGTGAATAGTAACTTTTGACTTTTATTTACCACGGTTAAAAGTAAATAGGGAAATTAAAGGTAAAAATGATATTATAATTACCCTAAAACATGTTATAATTATGTTGGATAAGTGTATTTAGACCTAAAACAACCTTATGAATAAAATTTGATACTTTAGGTCCACTTGGATTAGATTAGGACATTTATTATTATTTTATTTAAAGAGGAGTTGAAATTGTTAAATTCAATGTTTAATAACTATGCCATTTTTAATATAAGGTTATACAGAAGATAAATTATACTATAAATATTAATTATAAATATAAATATATTTCCTACATAATTGTAATTTATTTATAATTTTTAGACATTATATAATTAAATATTTTTATGAGAGAGAGATGATGTAGTAATTACCTTGTTAATGAAATATTAGAATAATTAATCTTATAAATATCATAATAAATGTAATTTGAGTCTTTTGATGTATTGAAATAATTTTATAGGTTAATATAATATGTTAGTGTTGATGAAATAATTTTTTTCGAATTAATCATGCTTTTATAATTTTCACAAAAAAATAAATAATAAATAGTGTCAAAATTGACATCAATGAGTTTTTGAAACAAATAATATATTATTAACTGATATAATATTGCTAAAAATATAATGATTATCCAAAGGAATTAGATAATGTTATAAATATTAAAAATGAACCACTTTCGGATCTCTTTCCTAGTTATAGTATGTTTATTAACCATATAATATAAAAATATAAAGAGACATGGTAAATGTCAAACTATTTAACTAAAAGTTAAATATAAACAATAAGGGTAATGTGGTGACCTAAACAGGTCTAAAACATATTGGTTGATATTTTTTAGACTCATACCCACCTTAGCCTCTAAATAAATCATTTTGAATTCATTATAAACCAAGAATGATTTTATTATAAAATAATACTTCATGTTTTTTCTAAAGTGACCCTCACCTCTCTTATAAAAGGGTACATCCCCTTCTCGTAATTTCACACCTCCAAATCATTTTTCCTAAGCCAACCCCTGCCCAAATATCCTCCAAACATTCTTCCCTTCATACTAGAGGCCTTAATTTGGTTTTAAATACAACCTAAGGACCCATTTTGATAAAATCAAAAAAGAAGAACCCGAAGAATAGGTAAATATTGCATCACCTGTTTCACGTTCTTTTCTTCTTCCACATCCTATTTCTTTTTTGTTTCAATTATTAAATAATAAATCCAATATATTCTATATACTGTGATGTTATTATAAAAATTGTACAAAAATATTTATTATTCTATCCATCATATGAATGACAATGTCACCATACATGCGTACGTAAGACTTACTGTCTCGACGTCATGGTGAAGATTGTTATTCAAAAAATTAATTATTTGGATGGTAATAATGATGAGTATAACTGATGTAAATAATAAATATAAAATTTTAATGATTTTTTATATATGATATACGATCCCATTACATACGATTTCACCATCCATATAATGATAGTGTCGCTCGTGCGTACGTACGGATTACTATCTCCATGAAGGCGATGATATTAATTCCCCATCATAATCATTCATGAATAATTTTCAATTTATGATTAAAAATAATTTTAAATAACTTAATATCATTATATATTTTAATAAAATACATCCTATCCAAAAAATCATGGCTTACGTAACCGATCATAGTAAGGAAAACGGATCAATTAACACCCGAAACGATTATACTACTAAAATATAATTTACAAAAAATATATTAGAGGATCATATATGATATCATATTTATGCTTATAGTTATATTATAGTTTAATAACAATAATTTATCTATTATACATGAGGTTAACGTACCCTCAACCAAGGAATTGTACAAGGCAAGGGGTTTCTTATCTCACTTTTAATTTCATGAGATTTCCATTGTTCACCACTTATTTATTGCATGTGGTGTATCGTGTGCTACCACTTGATATATATTATCATGATTATCTTTATATTTATGATATTTATTGATTCATTTTGGGGTTTTTAACTTTTTTTCATACGACATGATTGATTACAATGTGGTAAGGGATTTTTATCTCACCTCTTATTTCTGTGAGATCCACAATATATTGCCACTATTTCCTTTTGTGTGTTGTATGTACTGACCATGATTTTCATCTTTGTGTATTATACTTTAATTTATGGGTATTTACATCTTAATTTTATGATACTTCTTTCATGGGGTGTATGTTTCGTATGTTACCAAAACGGTAAGCGAATTCTAAATTTCAATTTCCTCTCATTTGGCTTTACGCATAAATCATTGATTATTTTACTTCACGATTATGTGTCGAATCACTATTTATTATTTATGTAGTAATTTCCACTCACCTTTCTATGGATATACATTTGATACATAATCACTCCATTGATAAATTCACATTTAATTGATATGAAATTTTAATGGTAATGTTAACTCAATTTCTATTTATTGAGTTAATCATCCAAGTCATTGGTTTTGTTTTTACAAGAATATGTGTGAATTTCCTCAGATTTATTTACACCAAATATCCAATAATATTGAGTGTACTTACATTTTTCACACATAATTATGTCATTGATTTATCCTTAACCTATGGATATTTCCTTTATAAAGGAAGTCATCTCAACTTACATTCCATTGGGACTTCTTTGTTGTTATACACCAATTCAATTTTATTTGGTGTATATAATGTAATTTCACATAGTATATCATGAATCCCATTATTCTCAATATATTATAAAATTTTGATTGCCAAAATTATTTCTATTCAGGCATCTCTCATTTGGTTAGTAATTCTAACTAAAATATAATTTTAAATGTTTTAAAAATTTATTCTTCTAAATCTTTTTCATTAATGTCCAAGATTTAAAAATGGTTTAATGGTTTTATTTATACAAACATTAAGGTTTTAAAATTGAAATTACTTTTAAATGTTTCAAAGTGGTATGGGAAAATTTGATTCAAAAATATATTTTAAATATCTTCTTGATAAATAGTGAGACTTTAAAATGTGTTAATGAAAAAGGGATATTTCTCTCAAAGATTTTTACTAATCATTTTCAACTATGTCAACATCCTCTACAGGATATTATTCTTGATTGAGGTTGATTTATTATTATAAAAATCTTACATATTGTATTGAAGGTTTTGTGATATGTTTGACTTTGGATGTGTTATTTTTACACCATTATTGGTTTATGGATAAAGTATTGACATTTTGTATGCTAGTTTTAATACAAATGTTTATGTTATGTTTAAACCTTTTTATATGAGGAATGAATTGGACTTAGTAAGTGACAGGCGAAGCCCTCTATAGCTCCTCGATCCATTGTTAGGTCTCATGAGACAAACTAGTGTCTTGGCACAAGGCCTTGACAAAATCTTTTATTTGTAGTCTTGGCACAAGGCCTCAACTATGTGGTCATGATGTCTGGCATTATGCATTCCATCATTATGAAAGAGGATATTGAAATTTCATGTGATTATTTGACAAGTAGAATATCCATGTGGACAAGTAAATTGAATTATTTGATTTTATATTTACCATATTATGATGAAGTTTTTGTTTAAAAGTCTTTTTTAGTCTTATACATTTCATTAAAAGTTTAGGCTTATTTATGAAAGTTTCTTCTATATTATTATCCTTACTGAGCATCTGATATCACCCCATTCTTATGTTTAATTTTTCCCAAGATGTAAATAATTATATTACAATTAACCTGTAGGAATAGGCTATAGAATATAAGAGTGTTCAAAGGGGAAACAATTTTGTTTTTTTATTTCATGATGTAATCTAAAACTTATGTATATATCTAGTACTTCCAATGCTACTATAATGATCAGTAATTCGAGAAATGATTCCTTGTATGATTCCAATGTTATGTAATAATGCATCGATTCTGGGTAACTGGGGTCGGGGCATTACAGTTGGTATCAGAGGATGTTTTGTACAAACCTTGGAATCTATATTTATATATACTCTGATTAGAAAACACTACACATAGAATTTTTGGATTAATATAGAAAAACATCCAAAAAATTGGTAATGTAAATATTATGTGGGTTATCCAATAAATACATCCCAGTCTCGATACGATTAGGTAGAGGTGGCTTTGGCACTGATATACCTAGGAGTGAAAACTTTGACAAGGAGTTTCGGGCTTGACCCAAGGTATCCTAGTACATGACAACGGGCATGGTTCACTCTTTTTTATGACACTCCCGGGGGATATGCTTAGGATAATTCACATTTTCTTTACAAACCAATTTAATGTTTTTTAATATAATATTAGAATAAGTAACCATGCTTAATCCGAATGTATTTTAGATACAAAATAAGGTGTTATGATATTCTCTAAATTATTTTATGAATCACACTATACTTTATTGTGTTAGTCACTGGATGGATTCCAAGGAAGTCATAGTAACATTGATCATGATGTACAATGTGGGAACAATGGTGGAAAAGAGAAATGAAATGGAATGTAGATGGGTGTAAAAGATATTGTGTTCATGACAAATTATTTTTCCAAAAATATGATCAACAACATATATATTAACCAACTCCGAGACTCAATAATGAAGATAAAGGTGGAGAATGATAAGATCTCCAGCAATGGACATTATGGGGAAAATAAAGCTCAATTTCCATCATGTAGGAAATGTGGAAGGTGAAACGTAGGAAAGTGTCTCAATAGAACAAATAAATGCTTTATGTGTGGTAAATAAGGACAAAAAGTATAGTGGTTTTCAATAAATTGTGATTTGGTCTTTGACCAAAGCATTACCTTTAAAAAAAGGGACATAAAGTATAGAATTGCCGAGAAAAAATGCAGTGTACTATGAAAGAAAATTAAAATGATCACAAAAATCCATTTACAGTCAGTTGCTGTAAATATTGGGTACCTGGACATTACCCAAGTGAATGCCTTATTCTATAAAATAAAATCTTGGTCAAGGAAGAACCTATATGGAAATAAACGGATGGAGAAATGTTTATAAGTATTAGTGCCCTTTTATGATGGGATTACTTTGGAAGACATTTCTCTTGTATGTGTAAGACTGCTATTTGTTATGAGAAAATTCTATTTTAGGAAGAATTGTCTTTTCTGTTGTTGATATATTTATAAATAAATATTTGGGATTATATGACACTTGAATTTGAGTCAATTACAAGTTATTAAATTTTGGGATGAAAAAGAGGGGTATGAGATAACATTTGTGATGTAATTATGTTATCGTTGTTTTGAGAAATTTATCTCATTTTGGGAATGATATAATATTTTTTTTGACAAAGGACAACACACAGACCATGTGACAACCCGTTGTATCAGACAATGTTGCGGGAATCGAACACACAACCAGAGTGTGGTTGGGATTTATCGCCTACCACTGGACTACCTGAAGTCTCTCGTTAGTGTGACTAATTATTTTTAGATAAATGATTTTATTGATCTATAATAAGTTGATTTGTGATATTATTTCCTATAAAATTGATATAATTAGTATAGAAAAATGATTTGGTGATTAAGTGATAAATGTTATTTTGGAAGACATTCACTCTACTGGGAACACTATATTCCTAAGGAAAATATAATACTATGGGATTTCATTTGAGGAGTAATGGTGTATTCTTATCTATTTTTTCATTGTGGATTTATAGAGATTTGGGTTATTTATGGAAATGATTTACCTATTATATAGAATATGTGATTAGGTTTATTACTTTTAAGTATGTGACCTTAAGAGTAGTCAATGTTATTTGGAGATAACATTTAATGTTGAAGATGGCATAATAAAATTCCTCTAAGTTTTGGGTTGGAATATTAGATTGAATTATATTTAAGGATTTTAATGACAATTGGTTATTGAATGGTATTTATTAAAATTTGGGTATTATAGGTTTAAATTTGAAATTAAGATTATTATTTCTTTCTCTAAAGGATTATCCTTTTGGGGGATCATCTAATATTGAACTAACAATTTTGGTTTTGGTTAATCTATAAATACAAGGTAAATATATAGTTTATCCTTTGTGACAATGTGATTCTCTAGAAGTTGAATCTAGCACTTCAGGTGTGACCATGTAATCATGAATATGTATCATTTAAAAAATGAGTTATTGGTAGAAATTTATTCAAGGATAAAAATATACTTACAAAGTAAGTATATATCTTTATGTTCTTAGCCAATATCATAAAAAAATTCCTCAACTTTATGAAATGAAACTTAAACAAAATTGATGTCCGTTTATTTTTCCTAGTGGGAAACTAATGACTGTTTATCCCATCACAAGTTTGTGGTTTTCTTGATGTTAACTTTCTCTTGATCATGTTTTCTATCACTCTCCATCATAACTTGACACTTAACATATCTCCCATATCCATGTTTTTCGACATGGAATCCTAGTATTGGTTTTCTCAGGTGACCATTGTACTTCTCTTTCATTCTTTTATAGTGATAGTTTTGTTGACCCTTTGATCGAAGTGGGACTTTCAATGAAGTTTACAAGCCCAATTTTAAAATTTCAAGGATGCAATTTCCAAAAGGGGTAAGAATGAAACACCCCAATATTTCATAGTACATTATATCATTAAAGTAATTCAACATCTTGTGCTATACACAACACTGAGTTCAAGCGCACCACAACTTACCAAACAAGTCATTCAAAAAGCGGTTATTAATAGTATTAACTAAATTTTGAATCTTATATACTCTATATAATTTTATCATCCCTATTATGTGTTTCTTTGACATAATAATAGAACAAGTTCATTTTTTAGATAAAAAAGTATTTTTCGAAAAATGCAAATTGACGGCCTTTTAATGAGGAAAATTTTTTAAAACCAATATTTGACACTTTAATATATTCAATTTAATGAAATTAAAATATTCTTTAGAATTGGGAAATAAAAAATTATTTAAGATAAATTTTGGGTACTTTTCTGATAATTTTCATATTTTAGTGAATAAAGAAAAATAATAAATTTTAATTGAAAAAAACATTTTTATTCGAAATAATTTATAGCGATAAATTAATATTTTGAATGGTTTTTAAGTATAATTAGATTATATTTTAATCATTTAATGCAATGTAGGTCAAAATAAGTAATTTCACATTAATATTTCACATAAACACATAATAATCGTTTGATTGTTTTTACTTTTTAAAACCCCGCTTTTCATTTTTGACAATGTGAATAAATTTTAAACTAATAAATGTAACTTCTATGTTTTTAATTTGGTAAAATAGGCTTCATTTTTGAATTCAGAATACAAAAATTTTCTTTCGGTGAATTTTTTGTATTTTTCTGAAAACTTTCAATTTTTTATGAATTGTGAAAAACACTACGTTATTATTTAAAACCAACATTTTGTTTAAATTATTATTTATATTATTTAATTTATTTTAAGTCTAAATAGATATATAATACCTACATATGTTCAATGTAATTTATCGAAGTCATTTTATAATAAAATTGAAGGTATAAAAGTTTATAGAACTTTTTATCCTCTTTTGCCCACCTTCTAGGAGAATTTGAAAAGTTAGATAAAAATTAATATTACTGATTCTATGAGTTTTATTCCAAAAACCTAGAGTCACGTTTGATATAAGTAAGTAAAATTTTGTTCAATAAGATGAAAATAATTTTTGGTGAATCGTAAGTTTTGACATTTATTTACCACGGTTAAAAGTAAATAGGGAAATTAAAGGTAAAAATGATATTATAATTACCCTAACACATGTCCTAATTCTATTGGATTAGTGTATTTCTACCAGAAACATCCATGGAATAAAATTTTATCCTTTATTTACAATTGGATTTGATTAGGACATTTATTATTATTTTATTTAAGGAAGAGTTAAAACTGTTAAATTCAAAGTTTAATAACTAAACCATTTTTAATATAGGGTTATACATAATCTAAATTCAACTATAAATATTCATTATAAAGATAAAAATAATTTATACATAATTGTAATTTATTTATAATTTTTAGACATTATATAATTAAATGTTTTTATGACACAATGATGATGCAGTAATTACCTTATTAATGAAAGATTAAAATAAATAATTCTATAAATATCCAAATAAATGTAATTTGAGAATTTTGATTAATTCCAATAATTTTATAGGTTAATATGAAATTTTTGGGTTGATTAAATAATCTTTTTTGAAGTAATCATGCGGTTTTGATTTTCACAAAAAAAATTATTAAATAGTTTCAAAACCGACATAATTGAGTATTTAAAACAAATACTATATTATTAATTTATAGAACATTAATAAATATCTAAGGTTCGAAAAACTTACTAATATAATGTTATATATATTATTAATGAACAACTTTTGGTTCTCTTGGCTTGTTATAGTAATTTTATTAACTATATAATATAAAAAAATAAAGAGACATGGTAAATGGAAAACTATTTAACGAAGAGTTAAATCTAAAAGATAAGGTTAATATGGTGACCTAAACCTATCTAAAACAACTTTTTTGAGATTTTTTTAACCCATACCAACCTTATCTTAGAAATAAATCATTTTGGAGCCATTAGAAACCAAAAATGATTTTATTATAAAATAATATTTCAATCTTTTCCTAAAGTGACCCTCACCTCTCTTATAAAAGGGTACATCCCCTTCTCTCAATTTCACACCTCCAAAGCAATTTGACACGGCCAAACCCAGCCCAAATTTCCTCCAAAATTTCCTCCCTTAATTCTATAGGCATTCTTTGGTCTTAAATCCAACCTAAGGAGCCCGTTTGATAAAATCAAAAGGATTAACCAGAAGAAGAGGTAAATATTTCGTCACCTCTTTCAAGTTCTTTTCTTCTTCCACTTCCTAATTCTTTTTTTCCATTATAAAATAATAACTCCATTATATTCTATGTAATTTTATGTCATTATAAAAATTTTACAACCGTATTTATTATTTTTTCCATCATATGAATGACAATGTCACCATATGTGCGTATGTACGGCTTACCATCTCCACGTTGTGGTGTAGTTTGTTATTCAAACACTTCATTATTTGGATGGTTATAATAATGAGTATAAATGATGTAAATAATAAATATAACATGTTAATTATTCCGCATATATGATATATTATTCCATTACAGACTACTTCACCATCAATATAATAATATTGTCGCTCGTGCTTACGTATGGATTATCGTCACCACGAACATGGTGAGATTCATTCCCTATCGTAATAATTCAAGAATAATTTTCATTTTATTATTAAAAATAAAGTTTTAGAACTTAATATAATTATTTATTTTAATAAAATACATCCTATCTGGAAGAAATCTGGCTTACGTAACCGAGCATATAAAGAAAAACTGATCAGTTAACACCTAAAATGATGATAATACTAAAATATAATTAACAAAGCAATATAAGAGGATCATATATGATATCATATTTATTTATATATTGTATGTATAATTTAATAACAATGATTTAACTATAATAAAGGAGTTTAACACACACTCTACCAAGGAACATTACAAGGTAAGGGGTTTCTTATCTCACTTTTAATTCAGTGAGATTTCCAATGTTCGCCACTTATTTATTACATGTGGTGTATTGTGTATTACCATTTGATATATATTATCATGATTCTATTTATATTCATGTTATTTTGTGAATAATTTTGTGGTTATAAACTTTTGTTCATAAGACACAATTGATTACAACGTGGTAAGGGATTTTCATCTCACTTCTTATTTCGGTGACATTCGTGCTATATTGCCAATATTTTTTTTGTGTGGTGTATGTACTGAACATGATTGTATTCTTTGTTTAATATAATTTAATTTATGGGTATTTAAATCTTCATTTTATGATACTTCTTTCATGGGGTGTATATTTCGTATGTTACCAAATCAGTAAGGGAATTCAAAATTTCAATTTCCACTGATTGGGATTTACGCATACTTCATTGATTATTTTACTTCAAGATTATGTGTGGAATCACTATTTATTATTTATGTAGTAATTTCCACTCACCTTTATATGGATATACATTTGATACATATAATCACTCCATTTATAAATTCACATTCCATTGATAGTAATTTTTAAGGGTAATCATAACTCAATTTCCATTTATTGAGTTAAACATCCAAGTCATTGGTTTTGTTTTAACAAGAATATTTGTGAATGACCTTTGATTTATTTACACTTAATATACAATCATATTGAGTGTATTTACATTTTTTACAAATAATTATGTCATTGATTTATCCTTAACCTATGGATACTGCCTTTGTAAATGAATTAATCTCAACTTACATTCCATTGAAACATCTTTGTTGTTATACGCCAATTCACTTTTATTTGTTGTATATAATGTACATTATCATAGTATATCATGAATCCCTTTATCATCATGTTATTATAAAGTTATTATTACCTCAATTATTTGTATTCAAGCTTGTCTCATTTGGTTAGGAACTCTAACTAAAATATCATTTTAAATTTTTTAAAATTTTATTCTTCTAAATATTTCTCATTAATGTCCATGTTTTAAAAATGTTTTTAAGGTTTTATTTATTTGGAAATAAAGGTTTTAAAATTGAAATTTATTTTAAAAGTTTTAAAGTGGTATGGTAAACTTTGATTCAAAAATCTATTTTAAATATCTTCTTGATAAATAGTGAGACTTTTAAATGTTTTCATGAAAAGGGATATTTCTCTCAATGATTTTTACTGATCATTTTTAACTATGTCAATATCCTTTACGATAAATTATTCTTGATCGAGGTTAATTTATTATGATAAAAATCTTCTATGTTGTATTGAAGTTTTTGTGATATTTTTGAGTATGGATGTGTTATTTTTACACCATTATTAGTTTATGGATAATGTATTGGAATTTCAGATGATAGTTATATTATGAATGTTTATGTTATGTTTAATGCTTTTCATATGAGGAATTCATTGGACATAATAAGTGATGGTTGGAGCCCGAAATAGCTCCTTGATGCATCAGTAGGTCTCATGAGACAAACTAGTGTCTTGGCACAAGTCATTGACAAAATATTATTTGTAGTCTTGGCACAAGGCCTTGACTATGTGGTTATAAAGTCAAGATTTATGCATTCCATAATTATGAAAGTGGTTATTGATATTGAAGGTGATTATTCGACTAGTAGAATATCTATGTGAATAAGTAAATGAGATTATTTGATTTTATATTTTCCATATTATGCTAATGTTTAAGTTTAAAAGGCTTTTTTTTAGTCTTATACATTCCCTTAAATGTTTAATCTTATTCATACAATTTTCCGCTATATTGTTATCCTTACTGAGCATCTGAGGTCACCCCTTTCTTATGTTTTATTTTTCCAAGGATTCAATGATTTATATTACGATTAACCTATAGGAACATGCTAAGGAATATAGAAGTGTTCAAAGAGGACACAATGTTTTTTTATTTCATGATGTAATGTAAAACATATGTATCTATCTAGTACTTCCAAGGCTACTAAACTAATTGGCCTTTCAGGACATGATTCCTCGTATCATGCCAATGTTAGGTAATAATGCATTGATTTTAGGGAACTAAGGTCTGGGAGTTACATGTAAGGGAATACATGGGAGAATACGTATGGTTTGATCTGAACTATAAATAAGGAAAAGGAAATAATTCAATGTAATATGTAATGGTACTCTGAAGTGATATGTAAGATTCACTTTGTTCCATGTGGAGTAAGTGTGATAAAAATGGAAAATTCTTAATTTGTAATTATAACCATTTCACACTTTTAAAAATTGAAAACTGTTAATTTGTATTAAAATACACAAGAGTAAATTGAATCATACATAAGAGTAATTTTTTCATAAAAACTGATTCCAAAGAGTAATTTAGGTTAAAAAATATAAAATAATATTTATAATGTATCTAATAATGAATTATAAGACAAATTAATTTTCTCTATAAATTTTTTTTCATCTGTATTTTCTATATATGAGAAGCTTATTTTGACATGGTGGGATGTGTAATGATAAATTATACACTAGTTGATAATTTTTTTTGTTTTACTTATTATTATAACATTATCATTTAATTTTTTTTCTCATGATCCTTTCACATATTTCAAATAAATACAATTGCTTCTTCAAAAAAATGAACAATTCTAAAAGTAAAATTATAGACTAGTTGTAACCTCTATGAGAGGAAACCGTAAGGTCATTTTTCACTACATGATTAGGGAATAAAACCTGAATAAATATTCACAAAAAATAGACACCTTTAAACCAAAAAACATGGAAAATAAGACATAATATTAGGGGGATAAAACCTTAGGATAATTGGAACATATTGTATTTATATGAAATGTTTAATATATCAAACAAATATTATGGGATTTATCAACCATTGAAACATTATGTTGAATAATATCTATTATTTTTACAAATTAAGTTGATTCAAAGAAACCCTCAAATTGAAGTTTCAATGGACATATGTAATAATCTTCCATCCATGAGGAAATCATCTTATATATATTCCATTACCTCCCCCTCGTGGGTGAGTGGTAGAAATGGACATTTGATGCGACACGCCTAGGTAAAGTCCTAGGGGTCTTTTATTACTTATTTCATGTTCCAAAGTGGGGTATCTAACCATGTGTTATTATTTTTGATTTTTTATCATCCATTAACATCAAATAAATTAATATTATTTACAATTTAAAAAATATATTTCCACAATTTATTTAAAAAGAGAAATAATAAATGAGTGTCGTATTACTTCCACTCATTGTTTGACATCATAGTCCAACCCAATGTGTGGAGGTATTTCATAGTATCCTTGTTTTTGGTTTCCTTTTAAACATTCCAAAAAATAATTTTCAATAATACAAGACTGATTATTAATGAAAATCATGGTAATTTTCATTCAAAAACCTAAAATTTTATTATTACCTTGAACTCAATAGTTGCACAATAAGAAATAATTTCCTGATAATATTATACTGGACACTCATTGAATATTGATTTTTTCACTTAATATACACCGAATCTAGCATTCCAATCACTATACAACTCATTCTTATATTATCTCCATAGCTCACATAATTTGATTAGTCATTATATCCTCACAGCCTCACCATGTGGAACATCATAACGAACTTGGACCCAAAATATTAATTCATATAATCAGAATAATAATTTAATATTATATCTATTGAATTTTTTTACCCATATTACTCCCCAATCATTATAATTTACTTCATTTTTAATGTTTTTCTAGGAGACTAACCTAAGTGGAATGATGTTAGAGTACATTAAAAATGATTCCATAAAAATACTTCATTTTTGAACTATTTTTTCAATCATTTCATTGTCCTCATTATACTCCACCATCATCTATGTATGGTGGTTCCACATCACACACATTAGTGTACACCCACATAGGCTAGTGGAAGATATTTCTATTAAAGAAAAAATATTATATCAATACATATTAAAATGAAAATAAATTATCACAAAAAAATATGATGGTTCTATAAATATACCTATGGAAGTCTGGTCATTTGGTACCATTGGAATTTAAACCTATAAAGGTAGATTGGTACCTAATATCCTCTCGGAAGGATTAGAAAGTGTTGATGTAGAAGTCAAAGTAACAGGAATGTATAATATTAGGGATAAGAAGGTATAAGAAAACTAATATGGAATAAACATCTATGGAAATGAATATTATGGATGGGGATTATAATCGATCATCAGATATGGGAATGATAGGGTGGAAGGTTGTGATGGAAATGGTGTAGAAAACATAGGTGGAACAAATTTCATGGGTTCCACTAATGAAACTATGGGAGAAGAATGTTTTCTAGATGGTATGTCAAATGAAGGGACATGGTGTAATCAGGTACGCCGAGTGGTGCATGTAGTTTTAGTACCACCCCCACTCATATAGTCAGGTTGAGCACTTATTCCACTAGGCTGGATAGAGAAAACATATCTCGTAGGTATTGGATCATGAGTAAAAGTTAAAAAATCACATGAAATTATATGTAATTGATATATATATATATATGAAACAAATACTCACAACATGCACCAAAGGAAAGACACCCATCTCTCTCATTTAGTGATTATTATCTATTGTCCTTTTCCTTCATATCTCTTCAATGTTTTTGATTTCTTGCATTTCAAAATAGATACCCAATTATTTATAAATCCTTAATTAATGGGTAATATAAATAATAAATAAGAAGATACATGAGTTAACTAATGAATGTCAATTGGAAAAAAATAAATGATACACTGTGGTATATTAAAAGCATTTAATATTTAGTGGGAATAATTTCAAAAAATAAAATACATGTCACTGAAAAATCTATATGTTCAAAATAAAATGTTTAAAATGAGTATGATATGGTTTTATTATATTTTTAATTTGATCTAATTCATTTTTATTTAGTTACATTGGTTCATTTTGTTAAGCCGATTAGGTCATTTTTCAATTTTTATTTGGATTCGGTCAATTTATTCCTATTTTTAGACAGTTCATTTAACCATTTTTTGGTTAGGTCGTTATTTTAATTAGTTTATATTTTCATTTTTATTAGAATAATATGTTTCAATTCAATTCTTCTTGTTTTTTGTTATAATTTCATTGTTTCATGGTTTTTTGGTTTGGTATGTTCAAATACAGTTCAATTCAATATTATAAAATGAAAATAAAATAAAACTACAACTATTATACATTGAAAATTACCATGAAGTTCAAGCTCAATAGAAAAATATTTGTAATCAATAGTAAAACCATTTAATTAGTACCAACCTTAACAACCCAAGTTGATCTAAACCAAAAGAACAGAGAACATGGATGGATGATTCTATATCTTTCCCACCATAACATTAGGTTGAAAATAAACTCTAACAATTGAACTGTTTGATTCATCAAAAATAATAAATAGATTATGGGAAATGGAAGCATGTATGGTTAAAATTTCATCATCACCATAATCAAAAATATGTCTTTGAGATCTAATATCTAATTCATGTACATAATAGATTGTTGAGAAAGTACTCATAACACCATAATGATATGTTCTCATGTTCAATTATCATTCAGTGATAAGAAATTTGAACCCATTGATCATAATTGATTTTCATTCATGAACAAAAAATTAGTACCAATAGCCAAATCTCTTATTTTTTCATAAATAGAGTCAGCAGGAAAGCCCAATGTAACACCCCAGGTAAATAAAGAATATGACATCTTTATATTTATCCATATTTGTGAATAAAATATTAATATTACTTTAAATGGGATTCTATGCTCGATGGCGTACCCAACATGCAACAACGAGTTTATTGGAAATCTTACGTTGCACTCCAATAATAAAATAATATTATTTGAAATGGTAGTTAACGCCTAGTCGTTGTAATGGCGGGAATGAACAGAACTAAGTACAAAATGATTATATATGTTTGTCAAATATTTCTAATTTTTTTTAATAAATGTTAGAGTATTAAAAATGAAAATGAATCTAGTTTTTAAGCGTAAACATTCTAATATTCTTTAAAAGGTCAATTAACCGCCTTTTGATGGAGAACCCCTTTTAAATCCACATTTTGACAATTTTATAAGCTCTATTTTTCAAGATAAACATATTATTTATGATTGGGACATTGAAATTTACATTGGGTTAATTTTTTTTGTATTTTTCTTACAATATTCATTTTTCAATGAATAGTGAAAAATACTGCATTTTACATCAAAACTGTTTTTTCATATAATTTAATTATATGGTTATATTATCTTCATAATTTGTTTGAAAGTGTAATTAGAATATATTTTTACCATTTAATTCAATTATGGTCATTGGGATTAATTTCACTTTGGAATTATGCATAAACAAGTGCCAAACTTTTCATAAATATTGTTTCTAAAAAAACCCGCTATTAGTTTTGACAATGGGAAGTTTTTTTTAAATTAATTATTTCAATTTATGTGTTTGGAATTTGGTAAAATGGATTAAATATTTTTAATCATAAGGTCCAAATTATGTAATTAAGATTCTTTTGTTTTTCGGATATTATGAATAGTAACGACGGTAATTATCTTTAATTATCTTGATTAATGAGTAATCGGGAAGTTAAAGATAATAAGATAACATCATAATAAAAAAAATGACCAAAAAATGTGTCCTAAGGCTACTGGTTGTCTCATGGTCGACCAAGGGATTCCTTTTTCCAAACTTGGGGGCCCCATGGAATCACTATTGTGAGAAAGTGACTTTTTATCTATTTATTTTTAAAAAATGTTAAATGTGACAAAGAATGTATCACCTATGTAAAATATTTTTAATTTTTTCTAAATAAATGATATTTTGGGATATAAATATTAATTGGAAAGATAAAAAGATTTCCTACATCATAGTAGTTTTTTTATAATTTTTAGACATTAAATAAATTAAATTATTTATGACATCATGATGATGCAGCGATGACCTCATTATTTAACGATTTAAATAAAATGGAAAGATAATGTAAAATATAAGACCTACACATGTCCAAAACCTATTGTATGGGTTTAGTTCGAACCCTTATCACCTTATCCTCGAAAAAAATCAATTTGGGACCATTAAAATCCGAAACTCATTTGGAAATAATGTTACATTTTATACCTTTCCAAGAGTGCCCCTCCTCTCCTCTTATAAAAGGCCCCCACCTCTACCTCCTTACCCACACATCCAAAGCCTTTGGCTTGGCCAAATCCTGCCCATTTTGTCTCTCAAAATCCCTCTATAACTCCTTGAAGCCTCACTTTGGGACTAATCCTTTCCAAGGATGCCTTTGAACTCAAATCAATGGAAGTAACCCGATTTTAAGGTAATGTCTTCACTTTAGTCCTTTTGTTTTATTTTACTTCTCCAACCCCCTAAACTCTATTTATTATTTTCTTTTGTAACAACTCCGATATATTCAATATACTAGGATGTTTTTATAAGATGTATTTGAGATATACTTACACACACCTACATCTAATGGTTAAAGAACATACTGTTTCTGTGGATGGCAAATTTCTGCCTCCCGAAACGATGATTGTTCAACATTCTTCTAACACCTTAAAAGGTGGCCATTAATATGACACTATATTTATATATGATATCTAATATGTTTATGTTTTACTTAAGCTTCTGTATTTTTCATTTATGGCATACCTTTATAGTTTTCATTTTGGATAAACGCGATATCTTCATTTAAGGAAGTGCGGACTACCGCCCCCTCAAAGTGATTTGATTCGTTAATACCATATGTGGTACGTATAAAGGATATATTTACTGATATTATATATGATACCATACTGTAATTAAAATACTATTATGTATCATTATGTTTTAATTCCATTAAATATGAAATAGAAATGGAAGTAGCATTCATGCGAACGTACGGCTTACCGTCTCCATGAACGGTGCATTTCATTTCATAACTCTAAATGTTATGTAATATTATAAATTCATGAATATACTGGATATATATTATATATATGATATTTAATCCTGAATACAATTCTGGATATAATGAACATTTGGCCACACGAACAACATGTAAATGTAAGAAGTCCACTTTCGACTTAAGAACCAAATATTGGCAAAACAAATATTATTAACTTAAATGAATACATAATGTTTATGACATGGTAATAAGTGATATAAAGGGAAAAATGAACTTGAAAAATTTTCTTAAGGAATTATAAATTAACTAAAGTTTATTATTCAGGAGATTAAAGAACGATCGAGTCAAGTCGGACCCGAGGTAAGGGATCATACTCCTCTCTTTCCTTTTAAGTACACTCTTTTATGTCATTCCTTCTAAGCTCATCTTTATTGTGATTGGGATGTTCTTTTATATAACTCTTACTTTAATTTTTATTTTAATATTATTAGAGACCCTATTCTCTCTCGTCAATCCATTTTGGATGTTTTGAGTGGCGTCGTTAGGTTGTCGAATTTTCTTAAGAGATCCAACCTCTCTCTTTCTTTTTAAGTACTCTCCTTTATGTCACTTATTTTAAGATCCTCTTTGTTATGTTGGGGGATGTTCTTTTGTATTCCTATTTCTTCAAACTTTATTTTGATATGATTAGAGACTCTATTTCATCTCATCAATCCATTTTGGATGATTTAAGTGGCGTCCTTAGGCTGCCGAGTTTTCATAAGGGATTTTTCATCTCACTTTTATTCCGGTGAGATTTATGTTACATTTTCCACAATTTCCTTTGATTGGTGTATGTAATACCCATTATTATACACTTTGTGTAGTATAATTTCATTTATGGGTATTCACATATTCATTGTATGACCTTTCTTCCATGGGTGTATGTTTCGAATGTTACCCAACTCGGTAAGGGGACCTTTCACCCTCCCCTTTTTAAAAGACTTCTTTTGTTATGTCTTTTAATTCACCTACTATTATGTTGGGATATGTTCTTTTATATCCTTATTGATATAAATTATATGTCCAAGTGATGAGATGCCCTTTTTATCTCTCATCAAATCATTTTATGAATTTTGAAGTGATGTCGTTAGGCTGTCGAATTTTACCAAGGGAACTTTTTAACCCAATTTTGATTTCTTTGGGTTCAACATGTAGTTATTGAATATGTCGTCCTTTGAATATGTTTGAATGACCTTTTTTTGTTTTACACGTAATATACACTTATATTGGGTGTATTTATATTTGTCACACATAATTTTGAGATTGAATTATCCTTAATTTAAGGATACCTTCTTTATAAGGGAATTCATCACATTTGACATTTCTATTGAGACTTATTTGTTGTTATGAACCAATTCACTCTTATATGGTGTATATACTGTCCTTTGGAATATTATATCATGAATCCATTTATTCTCATGATATTATAAAGCTATGACTAAATGTTATTCCTCAATTATTGTATTCAAGTGTCCCTAATTTTGGTAGAACCCCTTTAACCAAAATATCGCTTTAAATGTTTTAATTATTTGTTCTTATTAATATACATGTTTTCATATTGGTTTTAAGGATTTATTTATATGGATATTAATGGTTTAAAATTTTAAAAGCTTCAAGGTGGTATGGGACACTTTGATTCAAAAATCTCTTTATTAAATGTTTTAAATGGTTTTGGAAATGGTTTCTTTTTGAATGGATTCATTATTTGAATATACTAAAATGTTATATTGTGATTGAAATGTGGAAATGTTATGTTTCCTTTATGCATGTTTTATGTGATACGTTTATGTTATGGTTCATGGGCATTGTTATGAAAACGGGTGGTTCCGTGATAAACTAAGGGCGGGTGAGCCCGATATAGCTCTCCAATGCATTGGGTAACGCGAAGGAGTGAAACGTTAAGGTTTCTCCGAAGAGATTTAGGGAATATACTATGGTGGGTATTCCAAACGTAACCAAGAGGGTTACTCCCTACATAAGAATGTTATGAATGCCTCAAGTTACCTTTTATGTCGTATGATTTCTATGATTTATTCATGATTTGATGAGGTATGTTAAAGTGCCTATGTTTTATGAGTAAAGTATGATTTCATTCTTATGTATATATGAACTCATGTTTCCTTTCCATATTTTTTTAACCCTTACTGATATTTTTATGCTCATCCCAAGTTTTTTTGAAATTTTTTTCACAGGTCAAGGGAAAGTTACATGATATGATGATAGTGTCAAGGAATTGTCAAGAAAGAATCAATTATTTATTTTTTAAATATGTTTCCGTTGATGGGAAAAAAATGAAAACTATCTTTTATGTAACCACTTTGTCTGAATGTGGAATGTAATTGTAACATCCCAAGTAAGTAATGAATAATAGATATTTTTATCTATGTATATTAATGATTAAGATAGTGTTATAGAGGCTTAAAATGAAAATAAATACTATCTTATGCATGGAATACACTAATATTCTTAAAAGATTGGTTTAGTGCCTTTTGATGGCAAACCATTTTTGAATCTATATTTTGACAATTTTATAAACTATGTTTGTCAAAATAAACTTATTCTTTATGATTGGCACATCAAAATTTACCTTGTGTGAATTTTTGGTATTTTTCTGACAATGTTCATTTTTTAATGAATAGTGAAAAATACTGCATTTTACATCAAAACTGCTTTTTAATCTAATTTATTTATATGATTAGATTATGTTTTGAATTGGTTTTTAAGTGAAATTAGAATATATTTTTACCATTTTATCCAATGGTGGTCATTGGAATCAATTTCACTTTGAAATTAGACTTAAACTGGTGTCAATCTTTTGATACTTATTGTTTTGTAAAAACACGCTATTTGCTCTGGCAGCGGGAATTAATTATTAAATTAATTAATGTGACTTATATGATTTGAATTTTGTAAAATAGACTTCATTTTTGAATTCGGAATATCAAATATAGCTTAGGGTGAATTTTTGATAATTTTCTGAAAAACTTCAATTTTTGATGAATAGTGAAACCACTAAGTGGTAATCAAGCAAACTGATTTTTCAGTTAAATGAAAGTTTACCACTAATGTGTATTGAATTTTGAAAATCCGACATACATGGTTGTCATTAAGAAGTAAAATGTGGTTCAATGAGATTAAAATAATTTTTTGGTGAATAGTAACTTATTAAGTTTTTAATCGCGATTAGTGGTAATTAGTGTAGTTTAAGGTATAAATAATGCTTTAATAATATGAAATGACCTAGACACATGTCCCAACCTTATTGGTTGTGTCGTGGCCAACAAATACAAGCCATCGGTCAACTTGGGGACCCCATGGAGACATTTGGGTTGGGAAATGACATAAATAACTTTTTATTTAATGTAAAAGTAAAAATGACACAAACATAATATGTTTTACGAAAACAATTTTTACATGGGGTTATAAAGATCAGATATTTGATTATAAATAGTAATTGGAAATCTAAAAAGATTTCCTACATCATAGTATTTTTTTATGATTTTTAGACGTTAAATAAATTAAATTATTTATGACATAATAATGATGCAGCGATGACATCATTATTTGACGATTTAAATAAAATGGAAAGACAATTAAAATCTATGAACTACACATGGCCAAAACCAATTGGATGAGTGGACTTCGAACCCTTATCACCTTATCCCCGAATTATATCAATGTGGGATCTTTCAAAACCGAAAAACATTTTCAAATAAAGTAATATTTCTTTACTTTCCAAAAGTGCCCCTCCTCTCCTCTTATAAAAGGCCCCCACCTCTACCTCATTTCACACACTACTCAAGCCTTTGGCTCAGCCAACCCCTGCCCATTTACTCTCTCCACATCCCTCTCCTCATCCTAGAGGATTCCTTTTGGGAAGAATCCTTTCAAAGGAATCCTTTAGGCTCAAATCAAAAGGACTTACACTTTTTAAGGATATTAAAGAACGGTCGGGTCAAGTCGGATACGAGGTATGGGACTTCGTCTCAATCTCCTGTCATTGAGGCATATTTTATTTTATACACAACTTTCATTTATACGTTGTATAAACCCCTTTTACTTTTACGTTTATTCAAAAGGAATCTTTTTTATACGAAGCGTTTACTAAACGAAAAAAGGGAATGTTTTTGTCGTACGTATGCGGCGACAACGACTTCTTCGCCGTCGTAACCGTTATTTGAGTTTCGGCTTCCTCTACAGGCCATACCTTCTTTTTTTAAAAGAAAAATAAATACCATGTTTTACTTTGGTATTGAAAATGGTTTTCATAATGTTTTTATTATATCAATGTGTTGTATTGATACCTCGTGATTGAAATGTGGAAATGTTATGTTTCCTTTATGCATGTTTTATGTGATATGATTATGTTATGGTTCTTGGGCATTATTATGAAGACGGGTGGTTCCGTGATAAACTAAGGGCGGGTGAGCCCGTTATAGCTCTCCAATGCATTGGGTAACGTGAAGGAGTGAAATGTTAAGGTTTCTCCGAAGAGATTTTAGGGAATATACTGTGATGGGTATTCCAAACGTAACCAAGAGGGTTACTCCCTACGTAAGAATGTTATGAATGCCTCAAGTTACCTTTATGTCTTATGATTTCTATGATTTATTCATGATTTTATGAGGTATGTTAAAGTGCCTATGTTTTATGGGTAAAGTATGATTTCATTCTTATGTATATATGAACTCATGTTTCCTTTCCATGTTTTTTTTATAACCCATACTGAGTTTTTATGCTCATCCCAAGTTTTTGAAATGTTTTTCACAGGTCAAGGGAAAGGTACATGATAAGATGATAGAGTCAAAGATGTGTCAAGAAATAATCCATGTTTTATTTTAAATGTGTTTCCATTGATGGGAATGAAGAATACTATCTTTATGTAACCACTTTGTTTATATGTGGAATGTAATGCAAGTTTTATGATCTAATTCTCTAAAACTCTAAACCCGAAAAGATCCTCAATGTGTAATCTTGTAATAAATCAAGATTAAGTAAGGTTTAAGGCTGGGGCCTTATAGTTGGTATCAAAGGTCGGTTTAGATAACTTTAGGAGTTAGAATTCTATTAAATGATTATCCAAAAATATTTTTTTTTCGAAATGATATAGAATTTAAAGATTACCATGTTGCTTCATCTAAGACATGTTTGTTCAGAATGGTTTTCCACAGAAGAAACAGGGAAGCAGTGCTAGGAAGGCATACAGAAGGAAATAACCTTCCGAATCAGCATCCAGAAATGGTCGGAATTGGAACTGAACAGTTTGTTGCAGTAATGGCGCAGTTGACTCAAGCGATAAATGGCGGTGGTATCCATGCACGAGATCAGCCAGATCAACCGCAGAGGAACATGTCAGTGGTGGAACATTTCATGAGGAAACATCCACCATCATTCAGAGGATCATCTGACCCTGTGCTAGCTGAAGGGTGGATTAAAGCACTGGAGAAGATTTTTGATGTCATGGGGTGTTCAGAGAATCAAAAGGTTAGTCTTGCTATTTACCGTTTGGAGGGTGAAGCAGATCAGTGGTGGTCTATGGTTAAAAATATCAGGGATGCCGATGAGATTGATGCTCTTGATTGGGATGACTTCAAAGGTATGTTTCTTGAGAAGTATTTTCCTAAGGCTGTTCGACTTAGGATGGAAAAAAAATTCTTGTAATTGAGGCAAGAGGAAGACTCAGTGGCTGCCTTTGAAGAAAGGTTCACTCGATTGGCAAGGTATGCTCCAAATTTTATCCGGGACCTTGATAGTAAAATCAATCATTTTTACTCAGGATTAAAGCCAAAGTATCGAAGGGAATTAGCTTCTCGTGAGTTTAAAAGTTATGAAAAGCATGTTCGATGTGCTGAGAAGGTGGAAATGGAGTTTGCCGATGTCCAAGTTTTCTATAACAACCAGCAGAAGAAGAGACCGAGGTGGCAGGAGAAAGGTAAGAATTCTTCAAAAAAGTCTGATGGTAAGAGAACTAAGTTTCCAGTTTGTGATAAATGTGGAAAAAGGCATGCTGGGGAATGTCTTCTGAATTCTGGGAAGTGCTACCGATGTGGTAAGATGGGACATAAGGCTCGTGAATGCACTGAAAAGGATCAAGGTGAAGGTAAGAACAAATTTGATTTACAGTTAGTGAAATGTTATAAGTGCAATGAGCTGGGTCACTATGCAAACGAGTGTCCGACAAGGAGCTTGAGTGATGGGAAGCAGTTAGACTACAAGCAGAAAGGGGTGGTGAAATCCTTTGCAACTACTTCAGCAGATGTCGGGCCAACAAATGAAGTTGTATCAGGTACTTTGTTTGTTTTTTCAGATTATGCCAGTGTGTTGTTTGATTCGGGGTCTACACATTCTTTCATCTCTGAAAACTTTTCTAGTAAAATGGGAATACCATCTCAAGAAATGACTCCTGAACTTTTGGTAAAAACACCTGGGGGAAGTGTCGAGGCAAAAATAATTTATAAGAATCTTCCTATCCTTATCTGTGGAAAGAACCTACTTGAAAACCTTATTGTTCTACCTCTAGTAGAGTTTGATGTTATCCTGGGTATGGATTGGCTCTCTATTTACCATGCTAAGATTGACTGTAGAGCTAAAGAAGTTTCTTTTCAGAAAGACTTTCAGTTTTTTTACAAGAATGAACCTTTACTTTTGATAACATATCAAGAGGCCGAGAAACTTGTAAAAGATGGGAATGAATGTTACCTGCACACGTCGTTGAAAGTAAAGGAACTGTTCAGAATAATGATGTGCCAGTGGTAAATGAGTATCCTGATGTTTTTCCTGATGAGTTGCCTGGAATAATACCAGATCGGGAAGTTGAGTTTACTGTTGACTTAGTTCCTGATGCTAATCCAATTTCAAACCCCCTTATCGAATGGAACAAATTGAACTTTTAGAGTTGAAGGAGAAATTGCAAGATTTATTAGAGAAAGGTTTCATTAGACCTAGCACATCACCATGGGGTGCCCCTGTTTTATTTGTTAAAAAGAAAGATGGTTCTATGAGACTTTTCATTGATTATAGAGCCTTGAATAATATCACTATTAAGAACAAATATCCTTTGCCTCATATCGATGATTTGTTTGATCAGCTCCAGGGAGCACAGTTTTTTTCAAAGATTGACTTGAGATCGGGGTACCATCAGCTGAAGGTAAAAAAGGCAGATATTCCGAAGACCGCGTTCCGTACGAGATATGGCCATTATGAATTTGTAGTAATGCCTTTTGGGCTAACCAATTCACATGTTGTATTCATGGACTTAATGAATAGAATTTTCCATGAGTTCTTGGATAAGTTTGTAGTGGTTTTCATTGATGATATTTTGGTGTTTTCTAAAAGTAAAGAGGAGCATGAAAGACATTTAAGGGTTATCTTGCAAACATTAAAAGAAAAGAAACTGTATGGTAAATTCAGCAAGTGTGAGTTTTGGTTGCAACAAATTTCTTTCCTTGGTCACATTGTTTCTAAAGATGGAATAACTGTTGATCCTGCAAAAACAAAAGTTGTGGAAGAATGGCCAAGACCCAAAAATGTAACCGAGATTTGTAGCTTCCTTGGTTTGGCAGGCTATTACCGAAGGTTTGTTAGAAATTTTTCACAGTTATCTAGTCCAATGACTAAGCTAACTCGGAAGGGTGTTAAGTTTATCTGGACAAAAGAATGTGATGATTGTTTTCAGGAATTGAAAAGAAGATTGGTGAATGCTCTAGTTTTGGAACTACCTTACAGGAATGGTGAGTTTGTTATATACAGTGATGCTTCATTGAAAGGACTTGGTTGCGTCCTAATGCAGAATGATCAGGTAATTGCTTATGTTTCACGATAGTTGAAAACTCATGAGGTAAATTACCCTACACATGATTTGGAATTAGCTGCTGTTGTTTTTGCTTTAAAAATTTGGAGGCATCATTTTTATGGAGTAAAGTGTGAAATATATACCGATCACAAAAGTTTAAAGTATATATTCACTCAGAAAGAGTTAAACATGAGACAGAGGAGATGGCTGGAATTAATCAAGGATTATGATTGTACAATTCATTACCATCCGGGAAAAGAAAATAAAGTGGTTGATTCTTTGAGTCGAAAAAGTAATGCTTCATTAACAATGTTGCGTTTGGAACGTGATCCTTTGGTTAACGATTTGATGAACTTTGGCATAGAAGTTGTTGGTGCAGGGAGTCCTTCTGTTTTGTTTCAGGTATCAGTGAGATCATCTCTATCAGATAGAATCAAGAAAGCACAGAAGCAAGATAGTGAGTTGCAGAAAAAGGTAGAGCTGGTTCAGAAAGGTAAGTTGCCTGAATTCAACATTGATAATGATTGTGTTTTGAGATTTGGGAAGAGACTGTGTGTGCCTTGTGATTCACAGTTGAAGAGAGAGTTGTTATGTGAAGCTCATAGTTCTCCGTTTTCAGTTCATCCAGGCAGTACTAAGATTTATAGAGATCTGCGGGAGTATTACTGGTGGGATGGAATGAAAAGAGATATTGCTGATTTTACTGTGACGTGTTTGACATGTCAACAGGTTAAAGCAGAATGGCAGTTACCGAAAGGGATGCTTCAGCCTTTACCAGTGCCAGAGTGGAAATGGGAGAATATAACCATGGACTTTGTTGTTGGATTACCGAAGACATCTCGAGGTAATAATGCAATCTGGGTTATTGTTGATCGCTTGACCAAATCTGCTCATTTCCTTGCTATACGAGATACTTTATCTCTTGATCAACTTTCCCGTTTGTATCTTAAAGAGATAGTCAGGTTACATGGAGTTCCTCTCTCCATTGTATCGGATCGTGATCCCAGGTTTACTTCTAACTTTTGGAAACGCCTTCAGAAGTCGTTGGGTACTGAATTAAATTTTAGTACAGCTTTTCATCCTCAATCAGATGGGCAGTCAAAACGAACAATTCAGACATTGGAGGATATGCTACGAGCTTGTTCTATGGATTATCAGGGAAGTTGGGACCAACATCTTTCTTTGGTTCAGTTTTCATATAATAACAGTTTTCATTCCAGTATACAGATGGCGCCATTTCAGGCATTATATGGGAAGCGGTGTCGAAATCTAGCTTTCTGGGATGAAGTGGGTGAAAGGAAGTTGATGGGACCAGAATTGGAAGAAGAGATGGCAGAAAAAGTTCAGCTGATTCAGAAATACATGAGAACAGCTCAGAGCAGGCAGAAGAGTTATGCGGATAACCGGAGGAAGGATCTATCTTTCGAGGTAGGTGATCATGTTTTTCTCAAGGATTCCCCTTGGAAAAGTGTGATGAGATTTGGTAAGAAAGGAAAGTTGAGTCCAATGTTCATTGGACCATACGAAATTCTAGAGAGAGTTGGATCAGTTGCATACCGAGTGGCTTTACCTCCGAGTTTATCTCAGGTGCACAATGTTTTTCACATTTCGATGTTGAGAAAGTATATGCCAGATCCATCTCATGTTTTGAGTCCAGAGGTAGTTCAGCTGTAAGAGAACCTATCATATGAGGAACAACCGGTCCAGATTCTTGACCACAGGGAGAAAGTGTTACGGAATAAGGTGATTCATCAGGTAAAGTTTTTGTGGAAAAACCACATGATTGAAGAGGGAACATGAGAATCTGAAAATGCAATGAGGGATAAGTACCCCCATTTATTCGATAAGTAAATAAATTACGGGGACGCAATTTTCTAAAGGGGGGAAGGATGTAACATCCCAAGTAAGTAATGAATAATAGATATTTTTATCTATGTCTATTAATGATTAAGATAGTGTAATAGAGGCTTAAAATGAAAATAAATACAATCTTATGCATGGAATACACTAATATTCTTAAAATATTGGTTTAGTGCCTTTTGATGGCAAACCATTTTTGAATCTATATTTTGACAATTTTATAAACTATGTTTGTCAAAATAAACTTATTATTTATTATTGGTACATCAACATTTACCTTGTGTTAATTTTTGGTATTTTTCTGACAATGTTCATTTTTTAATGAATAGTGAAAAATACAGCATTTTACATCAAAACTGCTTTTTAATCTAATTTATTTATATGATTAGATTATGTTTTGAATTGGTTTTGAAGTTAAATTAGAATATATTTTTACCATTTTATCCAATGGTGGTCATTGGAATCAATTTCACTTTGAAATTAGACTTAAACTGGTGTCAATCTTTTGATACTTATTGTTTTGTAAAAACACGCTATTTGCTCTGGCAGCGGGAATTAATTATTAAATTAATTAATGTGACTTATATGATTTGAATTTTGTAAAATAGACTTAATTTTTGAATTCGGAATATCAAATATATCTTAGGGTGAATTTTTGGTAATTTTCTGAAAAACTTCAATTTTTGATGAATAGTGAAACCACTAAGTGGTAATCAAGCAAACTGATTTTTCAGTTAAATGAAAGTTTACCACTAATGTGTATTGAATTTTGAAAATCCGACATACATGGTTGTCATTAAGAAGTAAAATGTGGTTCAATGAGATTAAAATAATTTTTTTCGTGAATAGTAACTTATTAAGTTTTTAATCGCGATTAGTGGTAATTAGTGTAGTTTAAGGTATAAATAATGCTTTAATAATATGAAATGACCTAGACACATGTCCCAACCTTATTGGTTGTGTCATGGCCGACCAATACAATCCATGGGTCAACTTGGGGACCCCATGGAGACATTTTGGTTGGGAAATGACATAAATAACTTTTTATTTAATGTAAAAGTAAAAATGACACAAACATAATATGTTTTACGAAAACAATTTTTACATGGGGTTATAAAGATCAGATATTTGATTATAAATAGTAATTGGAAATCTAAAAAGATTTCATACATCATAGTATTTTTTTATGATTTTTAGACATTAAATAAATTAAATTATTTATGACATAATAATGATGCAGCGATGACATCATTATTTGACTATTTAAATAAAATGGAAAGACAATGTAAAATCTATGAACTACACATGGCCAAAACCAATTGGATGAGAGGATTTCGAACCCTTATCACCTTATCCCCGAATTATATCAATGTGGGATCTTTTAAAACCGAAAAACATTTTCAAATAAAGTAATATTTCTTTACTTTCCAAAAGTGCCCCTCCTCTCCTCTTATAAAAGGCCCCCACCTCTACCTCATTTCACACACTACTCAAGCCTTTGGATCGGCCAACCCCTGCCCATTTACTCTCTCCACATCCATCTCCTCATCCTAGAGGATTCCCTTTGGGCAGAATCCTTTCAAAGGAAGCCTTTAGGCTCAAATGAAAAGGAGTTACACTTTTTAAGGATATTAAAGAACGGTCGGGTCAAGTCGGATACGAGGTATGGGACTTCGTCTCAATCTCCTTTCATTGAGGCATATTTTATTTTATACACAACTTTCTTTTATACGGTGTATAAACCCCTTTGACTTTTACGTTTATTCAAAGGAATCTTTTTTATACGAAGTGTTTACTAAACGACAAAAGGGAATGTTTTTGTCGTACGTATGCGACGACAACGACTTCTACGTCGTCGTAACCGTTATTTGAGTTTCGGCTTCCTCTACAAGCCATACCTTCTTTTTTTAAAAGAAAAATAAATACCATGTTTTACGTTGGTATTGAAAATGGTTTTCATAATGTTTTTATTATATCAATGTTTTGTATTGATACCTCGTGATTGAAATGTGGAAATGTTATGTTTCCTTTATGCATGTTTTATGTGATATGATTATGTTATGGTTCTTGGGAATTATTATGAAGACGGGGGGTTCCGTGATAAACTAAGGGCGGGTGAGCCCGTTATATCTCTCCAATGCATTGGGTAACGCGAAGGAGTGAAACGTTAAGGTTTCTCCGAAGATATTTTAGGGAATATACTGTGATGGGTATTCCAAACGTAACCAAGAGGGTTACTCCCTACGTAAGAATGTTATGAATGCCTCAAGTTACCTTTATGTCTTATGATTTCTATGATTTATTCATGATTTTATGAGGTATGTTAAAGTGCCTATGTTTTATGGGTAAAGTATGATTTCATTCTTATGTATATATGAACTCATGTTTCCTTCCATGTTTTTTTATAACCCATACTGAGTTTTTATGCTCATCCCATGTTTTTGAAATGTTTTTCACAGGTCAAGGGAAAGGTACATGATAAGATGATAGTGTCAAGGATGTGTCAAGAAATAATCCATGTTTTATTTTAAATGTGTTTCCATTGATGGGAATGAAGAATACTATCTTTATGTAACCACTTTGTTTATATGTGGAATGTAATGCAAGTTTTATGATCTAATTCTCTAAAACTCTAAACCCGAAAAGGTCATCAATGTGTAATCTTGTAATAACTCAAGATTGAGTAAGGTTTAAGGCTGGGGCCTTATAGTAATGCAAGTAGTTATGTCCTAATTCTCTAAAACTCTAAACCTGAAAAGATCCTCAATGAGAATTATTAATTTAATTAAATATTCAGTACGGTTTAAGGCTGGGGCCTTATAGTTGGTATCAAAGGTCGGTTTAGATAACTTTAGAGTTTAGGGTATTCTTTAAGCATAAGTGACATTTCCATAGTGGTTAGGATTTCAGAAAGAGTCCTAGTTTTAGATAAAGTGAATGAGTATGTATATCTTAGTGTTTATCTTCCTCATTAGTACATGATGGTTTTGTTGATATACTCACACTGACCTTTTTGGTTTTAGTAAATGGCTGGATCTAGCTGGCACCAAAGTGACAACAAGTTTGAAGGAA
Organism: Viscum album; assembly: GCA_963277665.1. Classification (NCBI taxonomy): domain Eukaryota; kingdom Viridiplantae; phylum Streptophyta; class Magnoliopsida; order Santalales; family Viscaceae; genus Viscum; species Viscum album. The sequence goes on from OY728121.1 coordinate 1,884,176,430, forward strand.
ACTGTGGTGGTTCTCCATTTAAGATACTAGATAAGATGGGGGATTCAATGAGGAAACTCGTGGTTGTTCTAAACCAACTATCAAGGAGTCATGATCAACCACTTGAACCTTGGTATGTTCTGTAATGCATCATGTATGAGATGACCAATCGATGTGGAAGTTCAGGTAATAATTATAAAGGTAACCATTAGAGTTTATATGATCCTTACTTTTGAGGTAATTATGGGTTATTATATGATATGATGGAAAATGAAAGGCATGAGATAAACATGAGGTTAAAATGTGTTATGATTATTTTTGAAGATTTTATCTCGTTTTGGGGAATGTTTTAAAGTTATATAGTTTTGGAAAAAGGACAACACGCAGACCGTGTGACAACCCGTCGCGTCGGACAAAGCTATGGGAATCGAACCCACAACCAAAGTGTGACTTGTATTTATCACCTACCACTAGACTACGTAAAGTCCCTGGTTATTTTGACTGATTATTTTTAGTTAGATGATTTTATGAATTAAGAGTAAGTTGATTTTGGGTTATCTATGGAAATTTATTAACCTATCCTGGAGGATATGTGATTAGGTTAATTACTTTTCAGTACGAGACATTAAGAGTAACTGATGTTGTTTGGAGATAAATGTTACGATTTAACTTGGAAGACTATGTGACCAAATCCTTCAAATATTTGTGTTTCAATATTAGTTTTGTTTACATTGAAGAACTTTATGGACAAATTGTTTATCGGATGGCCCTTGTTGAACTTTGGGTTTTGTTGGACAAATTTTGGAGATTAAGAATATATTTTCTTTTTATAAAGGGTTATCCTTTTCTGGATTATCTGATCTTGTACTAATCTTTTTGGTTTGGGTTTTGGTTAAATTCTAAAGACATGGGATGTATATAGTTCTCTTTGGTGGATTAGGTTATTCTCTAGAAGTTGATTATAGTACTCTTAATGTGAACAAGTATTCCTAAATACTCGTCTTTTGAAGAAAATATGAGTTTGTGTAAGGAATATAATAAATGTTGAAAGTCAACATGATAAGTGATTATGTTTCCTTATGAATAGATTCCTCAATAAAAAGTAACATAAAAAAATGTTTTCTATTAACTTTTCCTAATGGGGAATCGAATACCGTTTAACCCATCACAAGTTTGTGATTTTCTTATGGTTAACTTTCTCCTAAACATGTTTTCTATCACTCTCCATCAGAACATGACCCTTTGTTTTTTCCTCCATGTCCATATTTTCATACTTGGAATCCTAGTATGGGTTAACTCGGGTGACCTTTGTACTTATCTTTCTTTATTTTAAAGTGATTGTCTTACCGACTCTTGTTCCGATGTGGGACTTTCAAGGATGTTTCCAAGCCCAATTTTAAAATTGCGAGGACGCAATTCCCAAAAGAGGGGAAGGATTTAACAACCCAGGTAAATAAAGAATATGACATCTTTATATTCATCCATATTTTTGAATAAAATATTAATATTACTTTAAAGGGCATGCTATGCTCGATGGCGTACCCTACACGCAACAACGAGTTTCTTGGGAATCTTACATTGCACTCTAATAATAAAATAATATTATTTTAAATGGTAGTTAACGCCTAGCCGTTTTAATGGAAGCAATGAATAGAACTAACTAAAAAATTATTATATATGTTTGTAAAATATTTTTACTTTTTTTCAATAAATTTTAGAGGATTAAAAATGCAAATGAATCAAGTTTTTAAGCGTAAACATTCTAATATTCTTTAAAAGGTAAATTAACCGCCATTTGATGGCCAACCCCTTTTAAATCAACTTTTTGAAAATTTTATAAGCTCTTTTTTGAAGATAAACATATTAATTATGATTGGGACATTGAAATTTACATTGGGTTAATTTTTTGTATTTTTCTGACAATATTCATTTTTCAATGAATAGTGAAAAATACTGCATTTTACATCAAAACTGCTTTTTCATATAATTTAATTATATGTTTATATTATCTTTTTAATTTGTTTTAAAGTTTAATTAGAATATATTTTTACCATTTAATTCAATGATGGTCATTGGGATTAATTTCACTTTTGAATTAGGCATAAACAAGTGCCAAACATTTTATAAATATTGTTTCTAAAAAACCCGCAATTTGTTTTGACAACGGGAAGTTTTTTTTAAATTAATTATTTCAATTTATGTGTTTTGGATTTGGTAAAATGGATTACATATTTGGAATCAGAAGGTCCAAATTATGTAATTAAGACTCTGTTGTTTTTGGACATTATGAATAGTAACGATGGTAATTATCTTTAATTATCTTGATTAATGAGTAATCGGGAAGTTAAAGATAATTAGATAACATCATAATAATAAAAAATGACCAAAAAATGCGTCCTAAGGCTACTGGTTGTCTCATGGCCGACCATGGGATGCCTTGTTCCGAACTTGGGGGGCCCCATGTAATCACTTTTGTGAGAAAGTGACTTTTTATCTATTTATTTTTAAAAAATGTAAAATGTGATAAAGAATGTATCACCTATGTAAAATATTTTTAATTTTTTATAAATAAATGATATTTTGGGCTATAAATATTAATTGGAATGATAAAAAGATTTCCTACATCATAGTATGTTTTTATAATTTTTAGACATTAAATAAATTAAATTATTTATGACATCATGATGATGCAGTGATGGCCTCATTATTTAACGATTTAAATAAAATAGAATGATAATGTAAAATATAAGACCTACACATGTCCAAAACCTATTGTATTGGTGGATTTCGAACCCTTATCACCTTATCCTCAAAACACATCAATGTGGGACCATTAAAATCCGAAACTCATTTGGAAATAATGTTACATTTTATACCATTCCAAGAGTGCCCCTCCTCTCCTCTTTTAAAATGCCCCCAACTCTACCTCCTTACCCACACATCCAAAGCCTTTGGCTCGTCCAAATCCTGCCCATTTTGTCTGTCCACATCCCTCTCTAAATCCTTGAATCCTCACTTTGGGAATAATCTTTTCCAAGGAAGCCTTTGAGCTCAAATCAAAGGAAGTTACCCGATTTTAAGGTAACGTCTTCACTTGAGTCCTTTTGTTTAATTTTACTTCTCCAACCCCCTAAACTCTTTTTATTATTTTCTTTTGTAACAACTATGACATCTTCAATATACTAGTATGTTTTTATAAGAAGGAATCTAGCTACACTTACACACACCTACATCTAATGGTTAAAGAACATACTGTTTCCGTGGATGGCGAATTTCTGCCTCCCGAAACGATGATTATTCAACATTCTTCTAACACCTTCAAAGGTGGCCCTTAAGATGACAATATATTTATATATGATATCTAATATGTTTATGTTTTACTTAAGCTTCTGTATTTTTCATTTATGGCATACCTTTATGGTTTCCATTATGGGTAAACGCGATATCTTCATTTAAGGAAGTGCGGACTACCGCCCCCTCAAAGTGATTTGATTCGTTAATCCCATATGTGGTACGTATAAAAGATATATTTAATGATATTATATATGATACCATACTGGAATTAAAATACTATTATGTATCATTATGTTTTAATTCCATTAAATATGAAATAGAAATGGAAGTAGCGTTCATGCATACGAACGGCTTACCGTCTCCATGAACGGTGCATTTCATTTCTTAACTCTAAATGGTATGTAATATTATAAATTCATGAATATACTGGATATATATGATATATATGATATCTAAATCATGAAAAAAATTCTCGATATAATGAACATTTGTCCACACGAACAACATGTAAATGTAAGAAGTCCGCTTTCGACTTACGAACCAAATATCGGCAAAACAAATATTATTAACTTAAATTATTACATAATGTTTATGACATGGTAATAAGTGATATAAAACGAATAATGAACTTGAAAAAGTTTCTTAAGGAATTATAAATTAACTCAAGTTTATTATTCAGGAGATTAAAGAACGATCGAGTCAAGTCAGACCCGAGGTAAGGGATCTTACTCCTCTCTTTCCTTTTAAGTCCACTCTTTTATGTCATTCCATCTAAACTCATCATTATTGTGATTGGGATGTTCTTTTATATTACTCTTACTGAAATTTTTATGTTCATATGATGAGAGACCCTATTCTCTCTCATCAATCCATTTTGAAAGTTTTGAGTGGCGCCGTTAGGCTGCCGAATTTTCGTAAGAGATCCAACCTCTCTCTTTCTTTTTAAGTATTCTCCTTTATGTCACTTCTTTTAAGCTCCCCTTTTTTATGTTGGGGGATGTTATTTTGTATTCATCTTTCTGTAAACATTATTTTGATATGATGAGAGACCTTATTTCCTCTCATCAATCCATTTTGGATGTTTTAAGTGGCGTCGTTAGGCTGCCGAGTTTTCGTAAGGGATTTTTCATCTCACTTTTATTCCCGTGAGATTTATGCTACATTTGCCACAATTTCCTTTGAGTGTTGTATGTACTACCCATTATTATACACTTTTTGTAGTATAATTTCATTTATGGGTATTCACATCTACATTGTATAACCTTTATTCCATGGGTGTATGTTTCGAATGTTACCCAACTCGGTAAGGGGACCTTTCACCCTCCTCTTTTTAAAAGACTTCTTTTGTTATGTCTTTTAATTCACATAATATTATGTTGTGATATGTTCTTTTATATCCTTATTGATTTAAATATTATGTCCAAGTGATGAGATGCCCTTTTTATCTCTCATCAACTCATTTTCTGAATTTTGAAGTGATGCCGTTAGGCTGTCGAATTTTACCAAGGGAACTTTTTAACCCAATTTCGATTTATTTGGGTTCAACATGTAGTTATTGAATATGTCATCTTTTTAATATGTGTGAATGAACTTTTATTGTTTTACACGTAATATCCACTTATATTGGGTGTATTTATATTTGTCACGCATAATTTTGAGATTGAATTATCCTTAATTTAAGGATACCTTCTTTAAAAAGGAATTCATCACATTTGACATTTCTATTGAGACTTCTTTGTTGTTATGCACCAATTCACTATTATATGTTGTATATACTGTCATTTGGAATATTATATCATGAATCCATTTATTCTCATGATATTATAAAGTTCTGACTAAATGTTATTCCTCAATTATTGTATTCAAGTGTCCCTAATTTTGGTAGAACCCCTTTAACCAAAATATCGCTTTAAATGTTTTAATTATTGGTTCTTATTAATATCCATGTTTTCAGAATGGTTTTAAAGATTTATTTATATGGATATTAATGGTTTAAAATTTTAAAATCTTCAAGGTGGTATGGGACACTTTGATTCAAAAATATCTTTATTAAATGTTTTAAATGGTTTTGGAAATGGTTTCTTTTTGAATGGATTCAGTATTTCAATATACTAAAATGTTATATTGTGATTGAAATGTGGAAATGTTATGTTTCCTTTATGCATGTTTTATGTGATACGTTTATGTTATGGTTCTTGGGAATTGTTTTGAAAATGGGTGGTTCCATGATAAACTAAGGGCGGGTGAGCCCGATATAGCTCTCCAATGCATTGGGTAATGCGAAGGAGTGAAACGTTAAGGTTTCTCCGAATAGATTTAGGGAATATACTGTGGTGGGTATTCCAAATGTAACCAAGAGGGTTACTCCCTACATAAGAATGTTATGAATGCCTCAAGTTACCTTTTATGTCTTATGATTTCTATAATTTATTCATGATTTGATGAGGTATGTTAAAGTGCCTATGTTTTATGAGTAAAGTATGATTTCATTATTATGTATATATGAACTCATGTTTCCTTTCCATATTTTTATAACCCTTACTGAGCTTTTTATGCTCATCCCAAGTTTTTTTGAAATTTTTTTCCCAGGTCAAGGGAAAGGTACATGATATGGTGATAGTGTCAAGGAAGTGTCAAGAAAGAATCCATGCTTTATTTTTTAAATATGTTTCCGTTGATCGAAAAAAAATGAATACTATCTTTTATGTAACCACTTTGTCTGAATGTAGAATGTAATGCAAGTAGTTATGTCCTAATTCTCTAAAACTCTAAACCTGAAAGGATCCTCAATGTGAATTATTAATTTAATTCAATATTAAGTATGGTTTAAGGCTGGGGCCTTATACACAATGTGTCAAATATAAATTAATATTAAAATAAATTAAAGATTAATTTTACTAAATTATTATATTAATACTTATACCTTAAATTTCAACTAAACAAGAAACTATTTTCTATTAAAAGTCTATCTCCTTATTAAATATAAATAATGATTCTTTCTATTCATCATTGTTTTATGTTCCATTCTAAAAAAAATAGAAATAGTCTAATAGATATGAATAATTACATGATATGATATAATATATATATTTTCGATTTACTTGATGTAGTCATTTAACAAATCCCAATCAAGAAAAACTATATGTTAGTTCATCTCCCTCTAATCAAGGATTAATGTTGTTAATGTATATGTTCTAGGTATTTCCATTATTAGGGGATGTGATATAAAACTTTGTCCAATTTTCTCATACTATTCATATTCATTTCTCATTTTTTATTTGGTATCATAGTCACTTTAGACAAATACATCAAACAAAAATCTATATATTATGAATTGAAGTAATCATTCATGATAGAACCTTCAGGATAATTTCCACTGTAACTATATGAACCCAATGTGTACATATTTTTTAAAATAGGATACATCCCAAAAAATAAAAAGGCCTTCTATTAAGTATTTCAGTTCTAATAGGGATAGTTATATGATATATGATTGTAAAAAATTATTGAGGAAATATTTTCTCTAACAAACAAAAAATTATTAGTTCCTTTACTGATATTATTTGCAAGAAAGACTTGCAAAAACAATTCGTACAAACATATATATAAAATTCCACAAACAAATAGCTAAAAACCATATAATATTATATAAAATATGATAGATTTATATTAGACTCAGCTCTTATAGAAGGATGTGATAATCATAAGTGTCTAAATATTTCATATTCAATTATCTTCTATTCAACCATTTTGATAGGTTTATTTAATTTCCAATTCCATACATTAACAGTTTTTAGTAATTCTATAAACTAAATTTTTTCTACATGTGTCATCACATAAGAAGAACAAATAATATGCAAGATTATTTTCATTAATACACACATGATACACTTATGGTATGATACCAAAATCCATGAATTCATGATAATATCATAAATAAACATTTTCCTTTACCTTGACATTAATATGAATTGAAAAATAAATTCAACATATATATTTTTAATGTGCATTATGTCTAATAAATGGTGTAACATATTGTTTGACCAATACAGAAACACAAAAAATATACTTTTCTTCTTCCAATTGAAACATGTTTTATTGGAAACATTTGTCGTCTTTCTAGATTAAATCTAACCCATTCTAAATGAAAAACTAAAATCTATCAATTAATTAAGCACATAACTTCCAAAAATAAATTGAGGGGGGGTTTTCAACCTCCATGGTATTTTCAAACCTTCTATGATTATTCATATAGGGATAATCCTGAGGCAAGAATCAACGATGTCCCATAAAACTAAAACTTTGAAAATATTTAAGCCTTCTAGATCATGTATTCTTCACACAGAGTGGAAATGATAGTTTTTCCTTCGTGATCCCTCTAGAAATTGTTTGATAAGAAGGAAAATCATTTCCCATCCATATAAGTGCAAAATACATCTAAAATATGAATTTTGATCATTAATTGTATGTGCACAAACCCACATTCCCAAGATGTATTAACTCATTTAATAAATGTTTCACGTAAACATTTAAATCATTTATAGAAACAAAAGGTCTGTATATGAATACATCGTGAAAGTAAATGGTTCATTCATTCACATCCTTGGTGAAAGTTTATAAATATGTATGAAAACCAACAATGTGTATTATGATGTAAGATTCTTCCCAAACAGATTGAAACTATCACATGATAGAACCAACCTCAAAATTTTCACATTATCTAAAAAATTAGGATATTGAGAATCAAATTATTTTAATAAAAATCCATCTACATGATGAATGAACTCCACAGTATCCTTTATTCTCTTGATATCATTTTATCTCATTTTTATTGATATTTAATCATATACGAAAATATAATGGAGTCTATGAATAAATGGAAATTGTAACATTACCTTGTTTTGTGCATGGGATGGTATTCCATCATTATTTGGATTTCATCAATATGTGCTAAATTTTATAAAGTCATTTCATTCACTTGTTTCCTCCCATAATAAGATGAAATCATTCAAGTAAGAATGAATTTCATTTCTCCAAAATCTATGTTCCTAAACTAACATCCATGACATATAAGGTTTTAAGAAAATATATATATCATATGGATTTGTTTACTTCACAAAGGTAATAATATAATTCATGGGAGTATTATAAATCCCTTGTAGGGTTTTCCAGTGAATCGATTGGTTTCTAAATTCTAATTTTTCATTTTACCACATTGTTGATATACTCGATTCATGGAAGCATCATTAATTTTTTCACCCTTTCAACATCACCATTTTAATTAAATCCATCATGGGTGCTCTTATCAATTTCTTATTAGGTTAGAATCCTTATGATGATGAATAAATTTAATTGTCTATCTAATAAATTCTACAATCCAATCCTCTCATTTACATCATGAGGATTTTCAGATTTCATTTTTATTCCAATTGTGATACCATACTATTAGTTTGTTTGAAAACAATTTTTAGTTATATGGTAGACATAGTGACCTTGTCTTAACACAAATGTCTAATAAAACATTTTAGAATATTATTCAGTATATTAAAAAACTAATTTCTTAAGGAACGTAATAGTGTATTGTCTTTGGAAAAATGGAAACAAAATATTCTATCCTAGTGAAAGATATTCAATATCTCTAATAAATATCCCCACCTTTTGTATTTCAACCTAAAACCTTTCTTCATTATCTAGGGAAAGGAAGCATAAGAAAGAGGTGTCCTAAGATGCTCAATAATGGAAATTAATGGAAATGTGTAAGCATAGTATGAACAAAAGGTTATGGAAAATGATCATATCTTTTTCAGATCATACTATTCATATTAGTGATCATAATAAATATTATCAGTTCATAAGATAGGAATCATAAGGAAATAAAGAATATAATCCATTAAATCATAACATAGGAACAAAACATGGAATTTTGGATAACACATGTAAAACCCCTACATCAACGTCACGTACCAAGGAATTTATAACATGTTAGTCATGGGTTATCCAACTGTGTACCTTCTTTGGGATTTGGATGCCCTCCCATGTACCCTCTTGTTTCAGGCTTGGGATGTACTCTTATGTACCCTCTAGTTTTAGGCTTGAGATATCCTCCTATTTACCATCTTGTTTTAGGTATGGTATATCCTCCCATTTACCCTCTTATTTCAGGTTTGGTATGTACTCCCTTTTACCCTCTTATTTTAGGCTTCGTAAGTCCTCTCATGTACCCTTTTATATCATAATACATTTATCATAACCCAATGAATTGGAGGGACATATATTTCCCACCTATCTCATAATGAAATCACACATAAATGTGTCACAAAATCATAAACAATCATATCAAAACCCATGAAATGAAATGGGTATAAAAAATATGTAATCATATCATAACCTATGGAAAAATATCCAAGATTCATAATCATTTCATAAAAACATAACCTATGAAGGAAAATTGGATTTCATAAACATATAACCCATGAAAGAGGAATGGGATTCATAAATACCATTACATTAAGGATAAAACCTTCAGATAAAAACTATAAAGGGAAAATTTAGATCATTTCCACTAAATTCATGAGTAATATTAATGAATGTAATCATATATGGAAAATGATTATTAAATATATTTCAAAAATATTTCTTAAAGAAAATATATCTTCTTCATTAAAAAATGATTTCTAGAAACATAAAACATTTTTAAACAAATTTTCTTGGGAATAAAATATATAAAGAAATATTGAAAAAAAAATTAAAATAATTTTTTAAAAAACAATAAAAGAATCTTGAAAGTATTTTTAAATCCATTTTCCTTGAAATTATAGAAAATAGATTGAAATCATTTTCAAAGCCTGTTTATTTGAAAATACTTTGAAACAATGAATTTCTAGAATATTAGGAAAACATTTGTTTTAAAAAATAACTCTTAACATTGTAATGGAGGATTCAAGGGAATATTATTCTTGAGGATTGATAACCTATAACACACTGAATATTCTGTTTACGTCGTAAAAAAGTTTAGAAAGGTTCCATGATCAGAAAACAACAAAAAGATTCTTTAATAAAAACCATTTTTTTTAAAAAAATCTTAAAAGGGGTAGAAAAAAATTTTAAATATCAAAGAAGAGTAATAAAAAAAATTTGCAAACCTTTTATAAAAATTGATTCTAAATGAACACAGATTTCCAACCGAAGAGACAGGTAAAGTTGGAATTTATCAAAAACAATTTCTTAACTAAATTATGTACAAAAGAGTGGAAAATGGTACCAGTACATTAACATATCATAAACAACCATATGATAATAAAATATTTGACTGTTCTTGAGATATGGATCATAAAAGTTCATTAAATAAAGCATAATGACAAACAATATTGAGAAGCAATGAGGCTATTTCAATAAATTGTTACAACATGGTAACATTGTACCACACTCACTATATAATAAAATGAAATTTAATGAAACCTAAAATATCATTAATTGAATTGTAATCTTGATTTATAATTTTGAATGTATTTTATACCCCTCATATAATAATATAGGTTCTTGACATTGCATGTGTCTCAAAGAATGAAAATTAAGAAAAAAATAACATTACTGATTTTGTAACTTTTGAAAATTAAACCCCATGACAGAAGGGTAATAAAATGGTTATGTAAATATCCATATATTTAATTATAATAGGAATAAAATACATTAATGGTAATTATATACACCATAAAAAATAATTGAGTGGTGAATAAGGCTTATATCTTACGGAAAGAAGTGAGAATAAATTTCCATACCTTGTGTCTTGAATCTCGTCATACTCATTCAAAACTCCTATATAATAAATAAACATTTATTGTAAATATATCAAATAAACATATTATTACTTCTAATACCATAAATTTTTTTATTATGGATTTATATTACCCTCTTGTTAACAATTTTATGTTACGGTTTCTCTTTGGGTAATATCCACTTTGTTTTTCACATGTGTCTTAATTTGTTATATCTTTGGTCCTTATTTTTATATCATGATTTCTATAATTTAGGACATGATTTAAATATAATTTATATTTAGTATATATTCACTATAATAATCCTTATAATATATAATAATTAATCAAAATACAATGTGCTAGAAGACAGTAAGTCGTACGTACGCATTAACGTTATTTCATTTTAATTGTCTTGTTGAATGAAATAAAGTAGAAAATATAGATATATATATATATATATATATATTAATATATATCATTATCAATTTATCTCTATTATATCAAATATATTCTCTAAATCCATCCTTAATACATTCCATTAAGTTTATGAATTAATCACATCACTTTGAGGGGGTGGTAGTCCGCACTTCCTCAAATGAAATTATCATATTAACACAATATAGAAAGTGTTGTGTTGTAAAAGATTTTAAAAAAATTAAATACATAATAAATATAATATAAAACATATATAAAAAGACTTTCCATCATAATTTCCACCAAGAGAGGTGGTAAAGGAAAAATAAACAACCAACGTTTAGTGAGGCGGTACTCCACCATACACATAAGAAGTATGTTCGTTACCTATTAGATGGAAGTGTGTGTAAGTGTTGGGGAACCATAATAAAAATAGACTAGTATATTTAGGATACATATATTTTTATGCAATCATGTAATAATAGCATTTTTAAAGGTGGAGAAAGAAAATAAAAGAATGAAGTTTGAGGGAGGGGGTTGCCTCTTAATCGGGTAACTCCTTTTGGTTTGCACCAAAGGGCTTCCATGAAAGTATTTATGAATAAAAGAGGTTTAAATGAGTAATTGTGGTATTTTATGGATATATTTTGGTTGATTTTGTAAAATCCAAATTTTTTTGAGAGGTTTTAAAAATTGGGAGGAAAGGAGACCTTTTAGAATAGACGGGGGAGTGCCACACTTATAATATTTTAGAAGAGAGAAACCCCAAACCTATTTTTTTAAGTTGATAAATAATGCTCCAAATTAAAAATAAATTGATTATAGGTTATATATATTTCCATCCAATGTATTTGGGAAAATTGTATTGGTATTTTTGGGCCTTAAGGTTTTGGTTTACTCCCTTATTAAGCTTAATTTAACCTGAATCGTCGTAATTAATTTTAAATACTATCACTAATATTTTTGTTAAACAAAATAATTTGAACGTATTAGAAACTATAAATTTTTATACTTACAACTATAGAATCTATTTTTCCAAATTCAAATCACAAAAGTGGTATAAATTATATTAATATTAATTTCTCTAATGGGATGGCATTGCGGGTTTTTTATGTAAAAATTGTTTGAAGGAATTCTTTGTTTTTATATATAATTTCAATGTTAAACTGGTACCAATGACATAAATTCGGTATCATCATAAAAATATTATTTAATTAAAATTTTAAACCAATTTTAAATATAATTTACCCTTATAAATAAATAATATGAAAATGCAGTTTTGAATTAAAATTCATCTTTTTTAACTATTAATTTAAAAATTAAAGCTTACAAAAAAGTACCAAAAATTTATTATATCCTAATTTTTATGTTTTTATTCCTAATTAAAATTTTATTTTTTGTTATAAAATTTATAAAAAATCCAAAAATTGGATTTAAAATGAGTTTTCTATTAAATGGATGTAAAACTACCTTAATAAAAATATTGGGTTTTTTTTGTTAAATTGGTTTTATACTTATCTTAGGATTATAAAACATATTGAATGATTATAAAAAATATTTACATAGATATATAAAATATATATTAAATTAAAATTTCTAACTATTTGATTTTATTTATTAGGATTAAAAGAACATTGTGAGAATAATAATAGTTTTCTATAACAATACTCCCTTTAGGTTCTTATATTCATTTCTAAATAATTTGTAACTAATTTTTTATCCCGTATAATTACATAATTTATGTTAATAATATTCATCAAATATAATTAAATTTCCTAGTTATATGTGATTATAATTTTTTAGTAATATATTATTGTTCGATAACACTCGGTCTCTTGTGTTACGCAAGCAACTGAGGAAAGTCGGCCTTCTGGGAACCAAAAGATTACATTAGTGTTCTCTATAGAGAATGATAACCTTTATATTGTGGCTAATGCATGATTAAATTTTAATTTGTTATAACTCAATCCAAACATAATGATTTAATATATATATATATATATAATTATTTTCAGTGTTGAGTGAAATAAAAAATCTCAAAAATATTAGATTAGTTCGAAAAACATATTTCCCATAATCTCATGGAATTATATTTGTCCCCCAATAAAATTAATTTCACCCTCCAAATTCATCACGGTTATCAAATATTTAATAATTTATTTTTCCTTTCATAGAAACCCTCATTGTAAAAATTAATTATAAAACTTCCTTTTAAAAATGAATGTTGGAAACATAAAAGTTACCCAATGTAAATCATAACAAGGTTTACACATGGGAGAAAATAGGTGGAAAGTAAAAAATATGGACCTATAGGGAAATAGTAAGTTTTTAAAAGAAGTTATTAAGGTCATCAATAATAAACAATTTAATGATCAATGATAGGTTGATAGCCTCAAATTCATAAATCAGTGATGGTTTAAAAGGCCATTGGTTCAAAAACAAATTAATGTATTAGGGAAACTCATTTTTTTCATTATCATATCATTAAGTACTTATTTTTTGACCATGAATATAATGGAATATAATTTATTTTAATTTCCTTTCTTATGAATAATACCACCCTTTGGTTATACCTTTATAGATTCCCACTTCATCTCTTACCCTAAGAAATGAATGTGAATTTTTTATTCCTAGAGTAATAACAGATAATGAGATCCATAATAGATTATCCCATCTCTCTCTAGTTAACATCAACCCAAAGTGGTTACAACATGTTATCCAATATAAATAAATCCCCATGTCGTGATATAATACTTTAATATCACAAACTATATTGAATGACAAACTTATAAATTACATAAATTTTTAACCTTATAACACTTCCAAAATATAATTTACCCATTCTTATTTAAATATGGTCTTATCTTATACCAAAAATATTTTCCTTGGATACTTGGGTTCATCCGTGTACAAATAGAACATTAAATTTTAATTAATTATTCCATTATCTATATATGAAAATATAATCACAAGAAATATCACCAAAGTATGATAAATAATTCTTTTATATATATTATTCATACAAAATCATAAAGTTAATTTCTAACATAGAAGTGGAAGATAATTGTGCCCTAATTGTTTGGATTTACTTCATCCATTATGATTGAATGGGTTTTACCTTTATTTATTAACTAAAGGTATTGTTGATGTCAGTTTTCATCATTACCCATTGGTTTTATGTACTTCCTATCATAATGACCATAATCTTTACATTAGAAAAACTGAATTATGTGAGGTTCATTATTTGAAGAATTATCTTTTTTCCCATTACCTTGACATTTAATTTCTCGATGAACTTTCTTTCTACAAATAAGACATGTATTAGTTCACCTAAGGCAATTTATTATATAATTTCTTCCACAAATTGAGCATAAAGTAAATAAAACCTTTTTCTCTCATTAGTATTTAGAGTTTCCTTTGAATTATATGCTTTTATTCTTATTATAACCATGAGATTGATGAGAATCATTAACATCCCTTTATGTAAGAAGAAAATGAGGAAGGTACTTACCGAAATATATGTTCTTGAACTCTTCCCAATCGATGGATTATATTTTATCATGTTTCATCATATTCTTGATGAAGTTCCACCACTATTTTGCTTCACCTTCTATGTGATAAGTTCCCAACATAACGTTTTCATGTTTTGAACAACAGAGAATGAAAAATATCTTTTCAATGGTGTAGATCCATTCCTCAATAACTAACGGATCAGTTGTTGAACTAAAATAAGGTTGGTGTTATTTTTAAAAAGTATTGAAGAAAAATTTATTACCTTCTTTGGTTATTGGGAAATTGACATTGATTCATGTCTTGATAAGGTTGTGTGGTCATAGAAATGATATTTTGGGCTACATCTTCCATAAAATTTAGTTGTTCAGTGGGGCCATCATTTCATTTTCCAATGAATTCTTCAGTATCACTATTCATTTTGGTTCTACCCATTTACTAAAACCAAATACAATAGAGTGAGAAATAATTATCATAGAGATGAAATACATGATCATGAAAAGTCACTTATAGGATTTCCATTGTATGAAACATTCCTTAAAATATGACACCTTAGGTTTATCATAGGTTATTAATAGTAAACTTATATGTAAATACTTAATGATTTTTCATGAAAAGTTTTTTAATTCCCAAAGAATATCCCTCGGTAACGTCAAACTATGTGTTCAGTTAGGCCCATTTTTGTGTACCAAATTACCACGTGTTTGGCCCAGGACGTTTTTTTGGAGTTCATAGCCCTAAGTACATTAATTATATAGTAACATATTCTTGTAGTATATATATAGGTACATATTTCTAGGAAACTAAAAACTCTATACTTTACCAAACTTTTAGGATAGTTTCCTAAACATTAACTCACCCTTATACTTATCCTTAAGGGCACACCTAAACATATCCTTATAAATATACCTTGGGATATCATTATTATTTTCTAATAATATTTCCAAAAAAGGTTGACTAAAAATTTCCTTTTATGCCAAATATACTGATCTAGGATTAACATACATGATTATTAGGTCATTTTAGGAGAAGATTCAGTAGATTACAAAAATAAATTCCAAAGGACCATATTAGTTTAGTGTCTTCGAAAACTGGGATAAAAAATCATCTATCCTATTTAAATATCATCAACATCTCCAAAATATCTCCACATTTAGTACTTCTACATAAAGACATTATTTATAACCTAGGGAAAGGAAACATAAGAAAGGGGTGACCTCAGATGCTCAGTAAGGGTAAAAAAATGAAATGCGTAATTATAACATGAACAAAAGGGTATGGAGCTTGATAATGTCATTTAAAAATAATACCCTTCATATTAGATATCAAAATAAATATTGATAGTTCATAAGACATGAATCATAATTAAATAAATAATATAAGCCATGAAATCATAACAAAGGTACAGAACATGGAATTGGGATAAAACATATGAAAACCCTATGTCAAGGTGGCCTGTGAAGGCTTTTTTAACATGTTAGGCTTGGGTTAATCACTCATGTACCTACTTTAGGGTTAATATTCCCTCCCATTTACCCTCTTATTTCAGGCTTGGGATTTCCTCTTGTATACCCTATTGTTTCAATCTTTGGATTTCCTTATGTATACCCTCTTGTATTGGGTTTTCTATATCCTCGTTTTTACCCTCTTATTTTGGGATCGAGATTTCCTCATGTTTACCCTCTTATATTGGACTTGGGATGTCCTCTCGTGTTCCCTTTGAACTCATAAAACATTTATCATTTACCAATGCATTGGAGGGGGTTATAGTTCTCACCCATCTCATAATGAAATCATACATACATGTTCCTAAAAATCATAAACAATCATATCATAACCCATGAAATGAAATGGGTATCATAAACATGTAATCATATCATAACATGTGGAAAAAGATACATGTTTCATAATCATTTAATCCAAACATAACCCCTGTAAGAAAAATGGATTTCATAAACATATAACATGTGAAAGAGAAATTGGTTTCATAAAGAACATTATATCAATAATAAATAATTCAATGAAAGAATGTTAATTTAGTATTTATATAATTTCCATGACAGTAAATAGTAACATCAAGAGATGTCATCTTAAATGGAATTTTTTTTAAATATCTCTTAAAATCATTTCTTGATAAAATATAATTATTCATTGAAAAGGATTTTTTAAAAAATAAAACCATTTGAAAAACATTTTCATTAGAAAAAAGATATAAATAAATCATGAAAACATTTTTACAAGTAATTTTTATGAAAACATACAAAATAATCATGAAGATACATTAAAAAATATTTAGTTAAAACTTATAAATAGCTCAAAATGTTTTCAAACAATTTTTCATTGAAAATAATTTGAATAAATAAATTTCTAGAATATTAGAAAAATATTTTATTTTTTAAAATAAAATATCAATTAATATTGTAAATTAATCATCAATATAATTCCATTCATGATAGCGGGTCAACCTGAACATTCTGAATATTCCTTTTACATCGTAAAAAGTTTAGAAAGATTCCTTAACAAAAAAACCAAAAGAATATTCCTTATTTGAAACCATTTAAAAAAATTAAAACATGTGTAAAATTATCTTTCAAATATCAAAAGAGAGTAATAGATCATTTTTGGAAACCTTTATAAGATATGGTTTTTAGTGAACATTGATTTCCGACTAAAGAGAGAGGTAAAGTCAGACATTATTTAAAACACTTACTTATCTATCATATGTACCAAAGAGTAGATAAATGATACCAATACATGATATATAATTAATAACCAGATGATAATAAAATTAATTAGTTTTCTTCAGATACTTATCATAAATTTTCATTAAATAAGGTATAATCATAAACCATCCCAACAAGCAATGAGATTATTTTAATAAGCTCTTATAACTAGGTAACTTTAAACCACACTACCTATTTGAGAAAATGAAATTACATGAAGCCTAAATTATAATTAATGTTAGGAGATTAATGATTTAACATTTAAATGTTAGTTTATACCCATAACATAAAAATATTAGTGCAAAATATGTAATGTTCCTTAATGAAGGAAAATTGTGACAAAAATAACATTACGGAATTGGTAACTTTTGAAACCTAAACCACATGATATAAAGATGTTAAAAATTTTATGTAAATACACATATGTTTAAGTATACCAGTAATATAATACTTTAATGGGAAATATATTCACCATAAAATATAATCGAGCGGTGAATAAGGAATGTTTCTCACAGAAATAAAGAGTGAGATGAAATTCTATTAACTTGTGTATTTACTCTCATCATACTCATTAAAAAATCATGTATAATAGATATAAATTAATTATAAATATATAATAGAACCATATTATTACTTATAATACCATATTCAGTTTGATTATGAATTAATATTACCCTCTTCTTATAATTCCATAGAAATGTTTTTTTTCATGTAATATCCACATTGTTTTCCGCATGTGTCTTAATTTGTTATAGGTTTTGTCCTTATATTTATATAATTATTTCTAGAATGTAAAAAATTATTTAAATATAATTTATATTCAGCATATTTTTTTTATAATAATCCTTATAATATATAAGTATCAATCTGAATTCACCGTCCATGGAGACGGTACGTCGTACATAAGCATGAATACTGTTTTCATTTAATTGTATTATTAAAATAAAAAAGGTAAGAGACATATATGTATATATATGTATATATATAATGATTAAGTTAGGTTTATTATATCAAATATATTATATATATTCACCAAATCCATACTTAATATGTTCCATGTTATGTATGAATGAATCACTTTACCTTGAGGGGGCAGAAGTCCGCACATCCTAAAATGAAATTATTATATTAAAAAAATGGAAAGTACAGATATATGTGTTTTAAAATAATTTTAGTAGAATAATTAAATAAAAAATATAATATATAACATATATAAATATATTTTCCATCCAAATATCCTTCAATGAGAGGCGGTAAAAGAAAAATGAACAAACATCATTTAGTTAGGGGTAGTCCGTCATACAAGTAAACAGTATGTTTATTACCCATTAGATGGAGTTTTATATAATAGTAGGTAGAACCCTTAGCATAAAAGCATCCATGTATATTTTTTATATTGGTGTTTTTATAAAATCTTTTAATAATAATACTTTAGGGAGTGTAGATAGAAAATAAAAGAAAGGAGTTTCAGGGAGGGGGTTACCTATTAATGGAGTAACACATTTTAGTTTTCACCAAAGGGATTCCTTCGAAAGCATTCATCCCAAGAGAGTCATCAAAGAGGAAGGGAGAAATTTTTGGGAGATATCTTGGTAAAAAAAATTTATCCATTGTGGATTGAGATGTGTGACAAAATGGGAGGAATGGAGGCATTTTATAATGTCGGAGTAGTGGCATTTTTGTAAGATATTAGAATAAAAAAACCTTACCCATGTTTTTTATTTCATGTGGATCAATAATAGTATAAATTAAATAAAATGTAGTATGGGGTTTAATTATGTCCATAAAATGGATTTTGGACAACTGTATAGGTATTTTTGAGACATAAGGTTATGGTTCAATCCCTTATTAAGGTCAATTTAACCTTAGTCAGTGTAATTAATTTAAATTCATTTAACATATATTTTAGGTAAAAAATTCATTTGAACCAGTTGTAAATTATATATTAATATGATTCTAAATATTTAATCCATTTTTACAAATTCCCTAAAATATAAACCCAAAAATATCGTTAATTTTATGTAAATGAATTATTGACTTAAAACTTGAGATTATGTAATGATTAATGTCGAGTGATTGTATTAGTATTATATTTATTATGTTTTTTTAAAATTGTAGAGAGTAAATCTAATCATATGTTGTCATCTATTTGAGATATATGATTTATCTATTAGGTATGGTAACCCATTGATTATGAGGTGTAACTTATGATGGTCTAATTCAAATAAAATAGTTTAGTAGTGGGTTGTTTTATTAGGTTCTATTGGACATGGATTATAATATGTGAGGATATCCATATAGGTATTTTTCATGACCATTAATACATTCAGATGTTAAAAAAATAGTTTTATGATTTTTTAAATGGGAATTGAAAACAAGTGATGTGTGGTCAAGTGAGTTGTCTAGGCATTTGGGTTATCTCAAGGATAAGTTGTAATGAATGAACATAAGATTATTCTTGACAAATAAGATAAAAAATAATGGAATTCATAATTAACTAATTATATTGTGATACTTGGATCTATGTTATATGAATCATGAGGTCATAGGTTGATTCATGTGGCAATGTAGAGTGTGGATGTATCCCTACTCACAAATTGAATTTAATAGTTATCAAGGATTCTTAAGAACCATTGTGATATTAGTTATTTGGATTATATCTTTCTATAAGGCCAAATAAATGGGGTTTTTTACAATATACATGGAATAAAGTATTAAATGGCCTAATCTCAACCTTGAATTGACGATCGTTGAATTTAGTTGTAGGCATGATCATCCATGTGTATCATGTGAGACATAGTGATTTTAGGATTAAATAAATAATCACTTGGGAAGAGAAATTCGGATTTTATCCATGAAATTTAGTTACCATACATTTGGAGTTAAATTATGTGGTCCAATGGGGCTTCTATTTGTAATCAAATGTGGATTGTGATATAGAGATGTAATAATCATGGAATTTTGTAAAAAACCTCATACTGATTCGAAGATGAGTGAGAGAGTTCAATGTAAAACTCATCATAGTTTTTAAACGTTCTTATGAAAAATTAAATACTTATGAAAGCTTTTTTTATCCTCCTTAGACCTCAGTGGGATTTAAATTCTAATAAACCACAATTAGTGAGGTGGAAGTCAATCCAAGAGTTATTTTTATTTTATGGATAGTGTTATTATTGGAAGGTATCCCTATAAATCTCACTGGAAGTAAGATGTCATTTTCGATTTATGAATGATTAAATGAATTTGTTGACATTTAAAAATTAAATAGCTTCATGTGGGTTACACCCAATTTGACTAATTCTACTCATTTTTTTATAACAAGTAGCCTCGTTATAAACTCAAGGTGAGGTGAACCACTTTATGGATATAATGAAATGAGAATTATATTCTATCAGCATCAAATTATGGAACAATGGGTCATAACTCATCACAACGGGTTACCAAACCAAAAAAATAATTAAAATATTATTAGTTAGACATAATTGGAGATTATTTTTATTTCTCCTACGGAGGAAAAAATTAACAAATCTTGGATATATGAATATATTGTGGAAATAGATAAAAGTATCAGATCATTAGGTATTCCTTAAATTATCAGTTTTTACATTGGTGGATTATCAATGATATAATATAGGGTAATCATGGAAAATTATAGTGTTTTTATACCCTAAATAGAAACTCGTTTATTAGGTTTATTGTTCAATGATGAGAAAGACTTGTGAGTAATAACTTTTGGGTGATTTTTTGTCTTGTTATGTTATTTATCATTCAATAGTTGTAAGGGAAATATTATTTAATGATAAGGTAAATCCTATTATAGTGAGTACACCATTGATGTATAGAGGCTATAAAACATAATTTGGGTTAATTATTATAAATTTAAGTTGTTAAATGTATGGAAACCTGATAAAATTGGTGGTTTATGTTTTAGTTTTGGTCATAAATATTGCAGGTGAAATATTAAGGGAAAATAGAAAATATCATTATTTGGGAATTGATTTTCTATGTTTCTATGATGTCAATATGTTAGGTGACTAATGATTATAGAATTTGGTGAATGGAAAAAATTATCTTGGATAGTGAATATTGGTACTTTAAATTCATTTAAAATGGATACTATATTGAGATGGAGAATATAATTTCTAGGTACAGAATTTTGGATGATTATTGGGTAAAAACATTAGTGGAAGGTTTTATAGAGAAAACAGTTTAAATCAATAATTAGTGTTTAAAATCAATAATCAAGGGTTTAGAGTCTATTCTAGTTAGATATATCATTTTTTAGGAGAATAATCAATTTTTGGTACATTGATTAAACTATTAGATAAATTAGATGAAGTATTTATAGTAGAGTACATATAAGTTCATTCCAAGTGTAAACTTTTATCGTTAGATAAAAAATATGTCTTGTAGATAATTCAAGGAGAAATAGTTGTAAAAGAGGGATTTAAACAATTTGAAACTAGAGAATATAAATTTTCATAATCTTGAGTGTGGTTGATTAATGACTATATCCATAATGAGTCATATAGATGATAAGTGTGAAAAATATCTTAATGGTATGTGAGGTTCACTAATAGTTTATGATGATTCTTATTTGGGATGAGAAATGTTAATGTATGGATTTTAAAATGAAATGTGTTTTTAGATGTTTTTAAGTCATAGAAATGTTAGATTTTCGAGAATCGAAATCTAGGTGAATGTGGTTTTTTATAATTGGACCCTGATAGAAGATATTTTAGTAAATATCTAGGTTTTAAAAAAATTGACATGGATGGGTTTGTTTTAATATTTTTGGATGATAATTAAGGATTTTTTGAAAGATTTGGAAATTTAAATATGAATATACGGATATATTTGTACCCATTATAGAAACTAAAGTGTTACCAGCTTCTTTGTACATTGGGTGGTGGTGGACTTGTACAGGGAAACCAACAATCCACGAGTTTGTTGGTGCAAATCCACCTGGTGCCCTAAGGTATCTGAAAACCATGTTATAAAAAATTGTAAAATGTAAAGTTTATCGGTTTTAAGATTAAAACCTTATCTAGGGATCTATTAATGGGAATGATTCATAGATAGGGGAGTTATACTTCTTCTATTACCCTCTAGTCTCTTCATATCCTTCATTTGGGTAATTAAAAAGCAAGTAGATTTACATAGTGGTGGATTTCCCTCCATTTAATTCCCCCTTTATACTTCTTATTCCTTCGTTGTCAAATTTTGGGTTGATTTGGATAAGGATTTGAGATGTGATTTCACTATATTATAAAAATAACTCTTTGGAAATAGGGATTTTGTATAAAAGAGATAAATGTGGATCAGAAAATATTTCACAATATTGAACATTATCCAAGTTATGGTGAGTGGATATGTAATTTATTATTGGGTTTTCATAAACTATAAGAGTAATTCATTAATTAATCAAAATTGTAGTTTGGTGGGGATCAGTATTTTTTACTAATCATTACTTTCATTTATCATTGTATTTTTATTAGTTATCACTAATTTATTAGTTTTATCATAGTATTTTTGTCATAAATTAATTATGAAATTATTTATAATTTATGGAAAATTAATTTGTTAATCATTTTAAATAAGATAGGGGTCAATGTAAATAAGGATATCTAAATGATCTGGTATTTGTTAGGGAAATTCATACCATCTTGGTGGTCCCTTATATATTCAAATTACAATATGTAATTGAAAATGTTATTTGATATATGAATGAGGTTAATTGGGTTATACTAAACCGTGAATAGAAAATATGAATATTAGAAAAATGTGAGAAAATATATGTAACTTTTTAGGGCCATGATGAATATTATTTACAACATCCCTTGAATATTAGAGTTTTTATAAAACTTATTTTGACCCTGAGTCTTAGTTATTATTTTCTAGATAACACACAAATGTTTCCTATAAATATACATTGAGTTGAGGAACCATGTGAGGTCTCATGTGAAGTTTAATGATATTATAGTGAGAGTAGTGAGATATAGGTGAGATATATGTTATATTTTATTGTGTAATTTTAATGGAATTGGGATTTATAAGATTGATAACTTATGAAACTATATTGGGATAAAAAGGAGAATCATGGTAAGGCCCAATATGATTAGTTGAAAAATTTTACATAGGGTGGATTAATTGGTTAGCCACTCAGAAATCAGTCCACCTTAGGGGTTTATGTACATAATGATATTAAGATGATCCTTATATCACATGTTACAACATTAGAGTTTACTTGGGAAATGTACATGTTGTAATATTATTGGCCAAGGGTGATATAGTAATGTTTTGGGTGGTGTCCTTCCAAGGGTAGGGTTTTTGGTTAAACATTGGGTGGTAGGACTATTTTGACCCCTCGAGCATATGAATGATGAGGAATAGCCTATGGTGCAATCATATGATATATGTGTTGAGTCAATAAGGTTTTCCTTATGACTTTTCCATTCCTTCTTGTTTTGAAAATCAAAAACTCCTTATTTTAAGGCAAATATTATTTTACCCCTGTTTTACTTCTATAAGGAAAATTTCCTTCCACAAGGAAATTTAACCTTGCCCATATTTCATTATTCATATCATAAATTTTTTAAGTATAAACATATGATTCATATCTAAAAACTTGGAATAGTATAATACTTAGACATAAAGCATTCTGTTTTAGGATCCGAATTCCTATTACGAACTTTTCTGAAGTTCTACTCCGAATTCCTGTTATGATCTTTTATCAAGTTCAACTCTGAATTCTATTTACAAACATGTATAATGTTCTAACTATGAATTCTGATGATGAATTCTGATTACAAATTCTCATTACACATTTTGATAATAAATTTTTATTACGAATTATCATTATGAATTCTGATGATGAATTCTGATTACGAATTCTCATTACAAATTCTGATGATGAATTCTGATTACGAATTCTCATTACGAATTCTGATGATGAATTCTGATTAAGAATTCTCATTACGAATTCTGATGATGAATTCTGATTACGAATTCTGATTACGAATTCTAATGATGAATTCTAATTACGAATTCTCATTACGAATTCTGATGAAGAATTCTGATTACGAATTCTCATTACAAATTCCTTAGAAAAACAGAATCTAGATATCCCTATATTATAAACTCCTAATTCAAATACATACATTTTGAACATTCATTTCCTCCATTCCGAATATCAGTTTTTGGTGATGCTTACACTTGTTCTATTACAAAACAATTTCATTCTTTTAGTTATCAATTAACCATTATTTGAGTGAAATGTGTACAAGTCCCTCCGAAATTCAAGGAAGAATATGCCCGTTGGAGGAGCGAGCTGACCGTTGGAGCTTTTCCTATAAATAAGAGCTCATCTCAGAGGAATACACAAATTTAACACTAAACTTTGACATCTATTTCTACATGCTGTTGAATTGACTCCTACAGAGAAATACTCTTATCAACTCTCAAGCATCGTGTAGAATGTTTGAACAACTTGTTCAAACTTTTCCTTGTGCAGACTTTCTTCATGCCACTCTGATTATTGTTTCGTACAATTGAGGGCTTCCTAGGATGAGAATACAGAGGCTCCAACACCTTGAAGTTGAGGGCTTCCTTACTGAGGAAGACAGAGGTGTCGACTACAAGATAGTTGAGGGCTTGTGGTCATAACAAGATAGACTCCAATATTCGTATCGAGAGATTATTCTGGTGTGGGTAAGATAGACTTTCTTGAAATTATAAATCAAGGTACCTTTATCCATGGTTGTTGGATACCCTTCTCTTTGGGTTAAAAGATATTTTACTTGTTAGTTTTTTTGTTACAAGTTTTTCTGCTGCATTTTTATTTTAATGAAATTATAAATATCTTGTACTTACTTACTCTTGTACTCTAATATAGTTAGACTCTATAATCTTTAAGGCAGAATCAACATCTTTGTTAGTTAATTTATGTTCCATTTTCAGAATCACTTTTCTAGAATTTAAAAAGTGATTAGAACTTATAGAGTTCTTGTGAATTATCTTGTTTAACCTTATTAAACATAACCAACTTTAAAAGTTACAAAGGAATTTTTAAAAGGTACAATTCACCCCCCCTCTTTTATCTATCTGAGAATGTCATTCTTATTTCAATCCTACATTTGGTATTATAGAGTATATCATACTCAGACATACCATCCTAACAGTTGGTATCAGAGGATTTGGTTCAATATGAATTAATCTCACTATTAGATTCAGAAGAGAATTTTAGGAATTAAATCTTTATATTCACATTTCAGGATTCTTTTTTTTCTGGAATCTGTTTTTTGGACTCATATAGGCCGGATTCACTTTTTCATAGAGATACTTTTACTCTATATTTTCTTGCTTAGAATATTTTCCTTGTTTACATACTTTTTCTACTAACAAGTTTATGTGGAAATAATTTTCTTAAAAAGGGAAGCAATCAATATTGGTTCTATAGACAATGACAATTGAACCAGCCACCTATCTTCGATGGTAATGATTACGAATATTGGTGAGATTGCATGAAGTCATTCATTAACAACACTGGGGTTAAAAAAATTTATGCTTACCAGTGGATACAAAATTCCTGATAAAGAATTAAGTGCCTTTACAAATCAAGAAAATCATGAATATCAACTTAATTTTAAGTTACGCAATACTTTACTTTGTTCAATGACTAGAAATATATATAGCCAAATTTCCTCTTGTGAAGCAGAAAATTCTATATAGAAGAAACTTGAAGTTACTCACTTTGGAACTTCCAAATTAATTGAGACTAGAAGACCCATGCTTAGTGCTGAATATCAGGGTTTTAGTTTTCCTTATGGTGAACCCATATTCATGGTGCAATAGAGATTCATGACTATTTTGAATAGTTTACAATAAATGGGTGAAAAAGTATTGGATGATGAAGCCCTTGTTGTCAAGATCATCGACATCATGCCAAATGAGTGGGAATCTAAAAGGACTGCAATTGATGGGAATATAAAGGTTACTCACATTACCCTTGAGGAGCTGTTTGGAACTCTTATTCACCATGAGACTATAATGAAGAGAGATGCTGATATTGTGAAGAAGAATAATGGAAATTGTAGTGTATATTTTACTACTAATTCCAATCATATGAAATCCAAGACCCGTGAGAGAGTTACTGGATCCATATATAAGAAAGTTCTTATCCATTCCGAATCTAGTAGTAGTGAATCCTGAGAAAATGATTTAGCAAATCTTGCTTGAAGGATGAACAAGATAGCTGGACAGAGGAACTTTCAATCCAGATATAATAAGTAGGAAAGGAAAGACAAGAAAGATTCTGAAGTTACATTCTATGAATGCAAGAGAGTTGGGCACATAAGACATGACCGCCCTATACTCAAGAGAAAAGAAACAAAGGAAAGGAATTATTAGAATGATAAGAAGAATTATTACAAGTCTAAAGCTAAGAAAGTGTTGAAAGCCAATGACACATGGAGTGCTACTGGTGGATATTCTTCAGATGAATCTTTGGATTATGAATCTTCTGGATAGAAGAATCATTGTCTTTTAGCCAGGCTACCTATTGATAATCATTACTTGATGGATAAGGTACAAAATGATGAATCAATGACCAATGTTTCTTTAAATTCTAATGATAGTAAATATTATAACTCTTAGGATGAAGAATCTTTTTCTGATGAAGATAATACTTTACCCATCTATGAAGAAGTTTCTAGGTTTTCCAAACTCCTTGAGAATGAGAATTTAAAAATTATGAAAAAACATGATTAGGAAAATTCTAGGAATACTATTCTTATGAAAGATATATCAGATATTTCTAAAGATCTCGATAAGAAAAATGATGATTTTTAAAGTATTTCAAAAAATCTTGAGGAAGTAAGTTATGATAAGAATGAACTTTCTAATGATCAAGAAAATGTAATTTCTAAGAAACTTTTTTTTGAGCCTAGCTATATTAACAATTTTTTTTAATATAAGAACTTAGTTATAAAACGTAAATCCGAAATATTTTCCTTGAGGAAGTTTTTTTCAAACTTTACCCTAGGTAAGAAAAATTTTGATAAAATGTATTCACAAATCCAACCTCAAAGGAATACTTCTAGTTTTGGTTACACAAGATCTAAACTGATTTTTAGAAATAATTACTTTGTTCCTAAAAGTGCCCCATTCTGCACTATGTGTAAATGTGGTGGTTATTAAGAAAAGAATTATTATCTAAACAAAACAAAGTCTTTAAGATTCTATAAATTTTATTTTTCTAGGAAGATGTCAGTTCCCAAAATTTTACTTTCTGAGATTTCCAAATCCAAGCAAGTCTGGATTCTGAAAACCTAACTTTTTATTATTTTCAAGAAAATAGGGAAAGTACCAATAGAAATACATGTTACATGGATAGTGGAAGTTTCCGGCATATGACTAGTAACAATTACTATTTTTAAAAGATAATGAAGACGAAAGGAGGAAAAGTAACTTTCGGAGATAATTCTCAAGGAGAAATTGTTGGTATAAGTAACATCGTTCTTCTTGAAAAAACTTTTATTTAAAATGTTCTATTTGTTAAGGGTCTCAAGCACAAACTCATCAGCATAATCCAATTATGTGATGAAGGATACCTTGTGAATTTTAGGAATGATAAGTTCTTAGTACACAATTCCAAGGAAGAGTTTATTCTTTCTACCCATAGGCAAGAGAATGATTACACACTAAACATAGAAGATCGTAGGAGCCAAGGCTTACCTTGCCTTAGTGAAATTGAAGATCATTCTTTGTTATGGCATAAAAGGCTAGGACAATGTGACATTAGGAACTTATGCAAACTTTATAAGAAGAGTCTAGTTAAGGATCTACCGGAGCTCAGATTCGATTCTTAAAAAGTCTATGACCCTTGTAAATATAGCAAGCAACATAAATCAAGTTTTAAATTAGTCGGTGAAGTCACAACGACTATTTCATTACAGCTAGTGCATATGGATCTTTTTGGTCCAACACAAATTGGAATAATTGGGGGAAAGTATTATGTATTTTTCTTAGTTGAAAATTACACTAGATATACGTGGGTTATTTTATAGCAAAGAAGTCTGAAGCTTTTTCTTATTTCAAACGTTTTAGAGATCAATTTGAAAATGAGAAAAACCTTCCATTGAAAAGTATTCATAGTGATCATGGAGGAGAATTTCAAAATTCTGATTTTGAAATTTTTTATTGTAGAAAAGGCATTACTCATAACTTTTCAACACCTAGAACACCTCAACAGAATGGTTTTGTTGAAAGAAGAAATAGAATTCTTCAAGAGATAACTAGAACCATGTTGAGTGATTATTCTGTTGCCAATCATTTTTTGGTTGAAGCTGTATGTACTGCTTGTTATACTATAAATTGAGTTTTGATTAGACCTTTTCTTAATAAAACCCCTTATGAGTTATGGAATGGTTGAAAACCTAGACTTTCTTACATTAAGGTTTTTGACTACAAGGTATTCATTCTGAATACTAAAGATAATTTACACAAATTTGCACCAAAATCTGAAGAAGGAGTTTTCTTAGGCTACTCCAAAACTTCTAAGGCACATAAAGTTTTCAATAAAAACACTTGTATTGTTGAAGAGATAGTAAATGTGAAATTTGATGAAATTGATACATTTATTTTTAAACAACCCCAACCTACATCCTCTGATGTGTTTTCAAAAACTGATTATCAACCTATGATAGAAGATCCTTCTGATAAGGATAATGTTCAAGAAGATACTCCTGAAACATTTACCCCAGAAGATTTCCTACCATATATTGATAAACAGGTTTTACAAAACCCAAATCAGTCATTTCAAAAGAATCATCCTAGTGATAGTATCATTGGTGATGTCAATCAACCCGTAAGGACTAGAAGTTCCTTAAGAAATGAAGTAGAGCATCTAGAATTCCTTTCCCAATTGGGACCAAAAATCACTGATGAAGCTTTAGGTGATGATGATTGGATTAAAGCCATGCAAGATGAACTAAATTAATTAGAAAGAAATAAATTCTGGACCTTAGTTGAAAGACATAAGGAAACTTCTGTAATTTGAGTAAAATGGGTCTTCAGAAATAAGTGTGATGAAAATGGAGTCATAGTAAGAAATAAATCTAGATTATTTTCTAAAGGATATAATAAACATGAAGGAATAGACTATGAAGAAACCTATTCTCCAGAATCTACACATGAATCTATTCGTATTTTACTTTCCTTGGTAGTATTTTTCGATTTCAAACTTTTTCAAATGAATTTGAAATGTGCTTTCCTTAATGGTTATGTTCAAGAGGAATTTTCTATTGAACAACCTCATGGATTTGAAGATACAAAACATCCTAATCTTGTTTTTAGAAATACCAAAGATTTGTAAGGCCTTTAAAAACCCCCTCGAGCATGGTATGCTAGACTTACATGTTTTTTTCTTCAAATTAACTATGTTAAGGGAAATGCAGATCCAGACCTTTTTATAAATAAAGACAAGAAAAATGTTTTTATTGTTCAAATTTATTTTGATGACATTATATTTAGTTCAACTCAGCAATATTTAACTGATTCCTTTCCAGATCTAATGAAATCTAAGTTTGAAATGAGTATGATGGGTGAGTTAACATTTTTCATTGGTTTTCAAATTTCTCAAAAATCAGAAGGAATCTACATATCCCAACATAATTATGTTAAAGATCTTCTTAAAAAGTATGGATATGACAACACTAAGAGTATAAGTACTCTCATTGGTACCTCAAACACACTTGATCTTGATGAAGATGGGAAACCAGTAGATCAAACATCTTTTAGAGGAATGATAGGAATTCTAGTTTACTTAATAGCTAGACGTCCAGAATTAATGTTTTCAGTATTCTTATGTGCAAGATATCAATCCAATCCTATGGAATCTCATTTAAAGGCAGTGAAAAGAATTTTTTTCTACTTAAAGGGAACCATGGATTTAGGATTATTTTACACTTCTAGAAATGATTTTGTTTTAAAGAGTTTTTTGGATGCTGACTTTGGTGGATGTAGAGTGGATAGAAAGAGTACATCTAGAACTTGTCATTTCCTAGGAGATTCATTTGTTTCTTTGTCCTGTAAGAAGAAACACTTAGTAGCACTCTCCACTGCTGAAGTTGAATATGTTGCAGCTGTAAGTTGTTGTGATCAAGTGTTGTGGATGAAACACACACTCACTGACTATGGCTTGAGTTTTCCTAAGACACAAATTTTGTGTGATAACACAAGTTCCATTGCTCTTAGTAAATACCCTGCACATCACCCTCATGCAAATCACATAGACATTAGGGATCACTTTCTTGGGGATCACACACAAAAAGGAGATATCATTCTTCACTTCCTCAGAACGCAAGATCAAATTGCTGATATTTTCACAAAATATTTACCTACCGATAGATTTGAATACATTAAACCAAATTTAGGAATGATAACTATGAGGTAATATTCTTCCATTATCTTCCGGATGAACCAATCTCCATAAAGTAATAAACTCATTTTCATACAGGGAATACATCTGTTGTTGATGTTTTTCAAAATTCTCGTAATAAAATTTTTATATTTAGTCTTTCAAAATATTAGTAATAAAATTTTCATAATAGAAATTTTCTTAATGGAAATTTTTTTAAAGGAAATGTTCGTAATGGAAATTTCCGTAATAGAAATTTTCTTACTGGAAATTTTAGTACTAGAAGTTTTCGTAATGAAAATTTTCATAATGGTAATTTTCGTAATGGGAATTTTTGTACTCATAATTTTCATAATCGAGTTTTGTTACTCAAACTTTTCACAATAAAATAATTAGATATTAATTTTTTCGTAGCAAGTTTTTCATAGTGAGTTTTTCGTTGTGAGTTTTTCGTAGTCAAATTTTCTTCAAGAAGAATATCACCTATTACGAATAAACTTCCTAGCCAATCTGAACGGTATGATTTCTTTAATCAAGTTTTCGAAATAATTCTTACTTACTAGTATTATCTTTTAATATTTTGGATTTTTTTCCTTTTAAATCCGAATATTTTTCGTAAAACCTCAAAATATTGGATTCATGTTTTTCTTTCGGGCATGTTTTCAACGGTCAGATCAGATTAGAGAGTTTCCCAACCATTAGATTGGTTTTAGAAGATGAAAGGTCACTTCCATCACCTATATAAAGTAACCTCCAATGGTTTTCCCACATCGGTTTTCAAAGCTTTTCCGTCTCGAAGCTCTGCCTCAGTTATTAATCCCGTTCTGAATCTCTCAAATTTCCTTAGTCCGAATGTCTACAGAATCCCCTTCTCGGGAAATTTCTTCAGTCAAGCCGATCTCGGAGTGGAAGATATATAGGGAGAGGATGGTACACCAAAACGTATTGAATAAGTATGATTCTCTAATTTCCAAGAACATCAAGCTCAATTGATGGGAAGATGTAGCCATTTCTAAAACTCGAGATCAGGATGTGGTGTATCTGGACATGCTCATAGAGTTTTATGAGTCAGTCGGTTTTTTCAAGGAAGATGGAAGGGAGAAGTTATCCTTCAAAATCTATGGGAATATGTATTCTTTATCTTATACCAAGTCGGCTAGCCTGGTTGGAATACACTATGAAGGAGAGGCTGAATTTTGATCTCATATGTTTCTAGAGGTTCATGATTGTTTTATTTAGGAAAACGCTATTGACTTCCTTGTTCTTTATCATATAAAAATTGAAAATAAGATCTCCCATCTTTCAACCAATAATCGGAGTCTATAGCTTTGGGTATAAGATTTTATCGTACCGAGGATCGGTGATAAGGACACACTTAAGAAAAGAGACATGTATATTCTACATTTTTTGGTAAATCTAAGGAATGGGAATCTCATGAGACATATCCTCATTACGATTCAGAACATCAAGAATGGAAATCATAGAGCTCAGATCATTATGTTTTCGGCATTACTTTCAAAGATGATAGTTTGGTGTCTTGATTCCTTCAATATCCCATGTAGCTTCAAGATGAGAAATTACATGGTGATGCTGATTAGTGATGACACCTTAAAAAGTATGAAACTCGGCTTTTCCAATGATAGATGAAAATTTTATTATTTTCCATAGGGGGAGGTAGAACCCATTCCACAAACTGTGGAAAAGGCTAAACCCTCAAAGAAGGCTGGTAAGAAAAGGAAGTTGAAAGAAGTGGAAGATGAAGATAAGACCCCCAAAGCCAAGGAAGTACAATCCGCACCTCCTAAACTCAAAAATCAAAACGCCTACCCTAATGAAGTAGTAGAAAAATGGAGGGAGGATAAGCAGAATAGAAAACAAGGGGAGCCACAGTTTGGTTTGGATCCTGCTGAGGCTAAGGCCTTAAAAGAAAAAGATGCTGATGAGTTAGAGAAGCAGGCCAAGGAAAAGAATATCAAGAATAAAATGTCTGAGGATGAGATTATGCAATCTCTTTTGAAGGCTGATGAGGTTGATTCAGAAAACATTCCTCTATTGAAAACCTTCTTGGTGGAATCATTACCTGAGACTCTGGAGAAGAATTTATTCACTCCCGAAAAAACACAAGAGAAGATTTTGGAAGAGAAGGAACCTGCAAAAGATATAAAATAAGCTGAGAATAGTGATGACTCTGATGATGTAATCAAGCAGGTTTAATGATATTTGGAAAAGGAAAGGGATTCAGAGAAATTTTCACTCTGGACATCTCAAGATGGATCTTCAAAATTGGCTACACCCGCAGATGAAGAGAAGGGTGAAGAGAAAGTGAACAAGATATCTGAAGAATAAAGTCATAATCATGACTTTATCCTCCCTGAGGATGTTGAATCTCAACCAGAAAAAGAGAAATTGGATAAAGATAAGGTTGTTCAACTTTTCGGAGGTCATCATGAATCACCAGATGAGGAAGACATACTAAAAATCAGCAAGAGTAAGAATGTGCTTGTTGACACCCCAAAAAAAGATATTATAAGAAAGAAAAAAGCTGGAGTAACTTCTAAGAGGAAGTTGGTAGAGATAGAGGAAGAACCATCTCAAAGAAGAATGTCTGATTCGAATTCATCTGCCCTGGGACATTATTTTGTGGATCAGTCCCTAGAGAAGCTGGTGGATACTATTTCGATCTTTCCATCAATTGAATCTAGATTCCAAATGCATCAGCAGAGTATAAATCATAAATCAGACTCTGTCTCGATGATAATGGACAGATGTGTGAAGATTGAGGGAGATTTCAAAAATTTCATGATCAATTATGAAGCTCATTGAAGTTCCTGCAAGAAAATTACCAAAAGGTATAAAAAGATTTTTGATGATATGGAAGAGATTGATCAGTTCCCAGAAGATGTTAAGGAGGCCTTTGGTACTGAGGATACCAAAATGAAAAATCATTCAGACAGCTTTCAGGAAAAGCTAACCCTTAAACAAAATACTTGGATTCAATAGGTAAGATATCTGAATTGGAAGCTTAACTCTGTTGCTCAATGCTAGAAGGGGGAAAGAGATCTTTGTAATGAGATTGAATAGAATCTTGTAAAGAAAGAAGAATTACTGATGGTTCAGGAAGAGGCTATGAAGTCCCATGTAGATGACCTGAAGGCTCAGGAAGACAGGATCAAGGAACTAGAAAATAAAGCTGAGGAAGATCACAAAGAGATAAAGAAGTTAAAGGCCATTTTCAAAATTCTAATGCCCAAGGAAAAAATAAAAAAATAGACTACTCTGATCTTTTGATGCATTTTTTTCCCTTGTACTAATATTTCCAATCATAATGAAATTGTCAATGATTTTCTTGTTTGTATTTTGTAGTAATATTTCAAGTACCATATTTTTTTCCATTCCCTCAAACTCTTTTTGAAAATCACAAAGGGGGATAAAGGAAAATGATTTCTAAAAGAGAGATGAAAAATCTAAAGGAGAATACTTCTGAGTATAAGAAGATCATCACTATGTAAGGGGGAGTGATCATTACGAATATTTCTACATTCAAATAAATTTTCTCATTCTGGAAATCTAGAATACAATCCTTAGAGTTCCAAAGCCTAAGGGGGAGTTAGTTATATTCACCATTGTCCATAAAAAGGGAGATAAGCTTTAATTTCAAAGTCTAAAAATTTATTCTAAGTTCCTACATTCTTTTTCGTAAGGATGTATGTGCTTTCCAAAAATGGGGAGATTATTGAGTCAATAAGGTTTTTATTATGAATTTTCCATTCTTTCTTGTTTTGAAAATCACAAACACATTATTTTAAGGCAAATCTTATTTTACCCCTGTTTACTTCTATAAGGAAATTTTCCTTCCCCAAATAAATTTACCCTTTCCTAGATTTCATTATTCATATCATAAAATTTCTAGGTATAACAATTGGATTCATATGTAAAAACTCAGAGTCGTATAATACTTAGACATGAAATATTCTGTTTTAGGATCCTAATTCCTGTTACGAACTTTTATGAAGTTCTAATCTGAATTCCTATTATGAACTTTTATGAAGATTAACTATGAATTCTATTTATCAACTTGTATAAAGTTATAACTATGATTTCTGATGATGAATTCTGATTACAAATTCTCATTAAGAATT
The DNA here is from genome assembly GCA_963277665.1 of Viscum album. Classification (NCBI taxonomy): domain Eukaryota; kingdom Viridiplantae; phylum Streptophyta; class Magnoliopsida; order Santalales; family Viscaceae; genus Viscum; species Viscum album. Next base: position 1,884,211,663 of record OY728121.1, read on the forward strand.
CTGATGATGAATTCTGATTACAAATTCTAATTATGAATTCTGATAATGTATTCTGATTACGAATTCTCATTATGAATTCTGATGATGAATTCTGATTACAAATTCTTATTACAAATTCTGATGATTAATTCTGATAAGAATTATCATTACGAATTCTGATGATTAATTCTGATTATGAATTCTCATTATGAATTCTAATGATGAATTCTCATTATGAATTCTCATTACAAATTCTGATGAAGAATTCAGATTACAAGTTCCCATTATGAATTCCATAGAAAAACAGAATCTGAATATCCATGTACTATAAACTGGGAATTCATTTACTTACATTCCGAACTTTCATTTTCTCCATTCCGAATATCAGTTTTTGGTTATGCTTACACATTTTCTATTACAAAATGATATTTTGCTTTTAGTTATCAATTAACTGTTTTTTGAGTGACGCGTGTACAGGTCCCTCTGAAATTCAAGGATGAATATGACTGTTGGAGGAGGGAGCATACCGTTGGATCTTTGCCTATAAATAGGAGCTCATTTGAAAAGAAGACACAACTTTAACACTGAACTTTGACATCTGTGTCTACATGTTGTTGAAGTGATTTATAGAGAGATAGACTTTTATAAACTCTCATGCTTCATGCAAAGAGTTTGAACAGCTTGTTCAAACTTTTCTGTGTGCAGACTGGCTTCGTGCCACTCTGATTGTTGCTCTGTACAATTGAGGGCATATGGGGATAGGAAGACAGAGGTTCCAACACCTTTAAGTTGAGGGCTTCCTTGCTAAGGAAGTCAGAGGTGCTGACTACTTGATAGTTGAGGGCTTGCGGTGATAGCAAGACAAACTCCGATATTCATATCGAGGGCTTACCCTGGTGTGGGTAAGAGAGACTTTCTTGAATGTATAAATCAAGGGACCATTATCCAAGGTTGTTGGATACCCTTTTATTTGGGTTAAAAGACTTATTACATGTCACTTGTTTTGTTACAAGTTTTTCAGCTGCATTTGTATTGTTAAGGAATGTATAACTATATTGTACTTCCTTACTCTTGTACTCTGATATAGTTAGATTCTATACTCTTTAAGGTAGAATCTTGATCTTTGTAAACATTAGTTATGTTCCATTTCCAGAATCACTTTTCCGGAATTTTTCAAGTGATTAGAACTTATAGAGGTCTTGTGAATTATCTTGTTTAACCTTGTTAAACAAAACCATCTTTAAAAGTTCCAAAGGAATTTTTAAATGGTACAGTTCACCCCCCCCCCCCCCTCCCCCTTGTATCTATCTGAGAATCTCATTCTTATTTCGATCTACGTTTGGTATTATAGAGTATATCATACTCAGACATACCATCCTAACAATATGATTACTACTTTTTGTGATTCTATCCTAAGAAAGACAATATCCACATAAAATATATCATATATTTTATCCATGTAATGTGATAAATGTTATTATGAGAGGATTAAGAGAATGAAATTTTTGGATATGTGACATATGATGTGACATGGGATATTATTCATGGTTTGGGACATTAGGAAGCATGTAATATTATATTGTGATTAGTATCTTGAATATTAGTTTATTATGTAATTTATAAATTAACATGAGTAGTAGTTGGAAATATCATGCCAACTCTTTATAAATTATAAATGGGTAGGTTATACATATGCCATTAATGATTCTAGGATTATTTTCAGAACATTTTGATGTTCTGTAAAATTAAATCATGATATTATAGATAGGACTATGTTCTCTATTGGATTCTGGGATTATTAAATTTATTTTAAATTAAGAAATCTCTTACCTTTGGTTTGATAAATATTACCTCTAGGACAAGGTTCTCTTCAAGATTCTGATATTTATTTATTACTTCTACAAATGGATTCTCTTATGTCCTTTAACATTTTCATATTATTTTTATGAATATATTATCTAATTATTTTCATTATTTTCATTTTACTTATAGGATGGGGAGACTTTTAACATTTGATCATTCATATTATCTTTGGGGTGTGGAACATTAAAACCTATTATTTTGATAAGTATCTTATTTTATAAGAAACTATTTGATTAGTTGTTAATATATTGGACCAAACAGGTTTTGGGTGGTTCTATTATAGCCTTGGAAAATTATTCCTTCCAACGTGGTAAAACACTCACCCTTTTACCCAGATAAGACCAATTTGGAGTTGTCAATCATTTGGGAGACTAAGGTAGAACACTATGATTTTATTATTGTATTTTATGTGTTTATTTATGAGTTTTATTTAATTATTTATATTTATATACAAATAATTTGGATTATATTAAAGAATTATTAGTGGTTTCCTTAGGTTCTTTATAGTCACACCTTGCATGTCCACATTGGTGGATGTGAGGGTCATATTTCGAAATACCAAAAATGTCAATGTTCCAAGTACAAGTAAGAGAGATAGATTAGCATGGAGAGATTTTGGAAATGTTACTAAGGTTATATAATGGTATATTAGACCATTTTCTCGTTGATGTTTTATCTTTTTAAATATTTTCTATATTTGATCATCCCTTAGGATATACGTTTCTAATGTCTGAAATTTTTATTAAGATACAGATTCATTTTATTATAGTGTAATTATGTAATTTATTATGGATGAAAGTATTTTAAGATTTAAAATTACCTTGATGGTGTTATTTGTTTTAGGTGTGTTTATATTATTTCTCTATTATTTAATGTGATGATATAAAAGGTATAATCTCCCTTAAATAGTTTATTTGACCCTCAGTACTAGATGATAGCCTCTTCATTTGGGGAGGCATGCCTATGATCATGCCACAATCAAACATAAATTGGAAAACATGTAGTCAGTTCAAGATATTATAATCATTTTGATGTCATTATTAGTTGTGTTAATATAGAATATGTAGAAAGTAAAAAGAAACACTTCTCTTTATAGATATCAATTGTCCAATGGAATCACCAAAAAAAATTTATAATCACTTAATATATAAAAACATGTTTTATCACCCCGATATAATTTATGAAGAAAAGATAATAGATATACTTCCATTTTTTATCATTATGATCTACTTGTACAAAATTAGTTGTGGAAATTTTCATTTATAATTTTCTTTAATAAATTTAATATATGTTAATGTCTATAATTTTCATTTGGTTCTTAACATATATATGTTATAAAAAATATAAATCAAAACCCCATTTATATAAATTATGATCAATCTATTTGAAAATAAATTTATAATTAATTCATTATAACGTGATTTGTTATAATACTAAATAGTATGATAATCATTAGGAATTAAGTGCCTAGGCCTAAGAAATATGATATCATATATCAATTTTATAACATGGGTTGGGATATCATTAAATTGATCTTTTATTTATGGATATAGTTCATATATCTATAAACCTCCCACCTTCACTAATGTCTCATTGATGTTATGAAAACCATAAAAATACTTATTAATTCATCCAAAAATTATTTTGATATAATTGTACTTTGAACTCTATGATATCAAATTAACACATTTTTAAATGAAATATGTATTCCATGGAATAAAAATGAGACCCTAAGTAATATATAGTGTTCAAAAAAATTTGAATTAAAAATATATAATTGTAAGAAAAGAGAAAACATTAATAAATTTGATCAATATTTAAGATACAAAGAGATATGATGTGATATCTTTAAAATACACTAATATCTATATATTTCATTATCCAAAATATGTATTTAATATATCAGGTTTTCTTATAAAATAAATTTTTCAAAGGTATCAACTCATGTAAACAGATATGGAATACATCAATATAGTTTAGTGGAACTCATATATTATTGATTCTATCTGTATACTTCCCAATTTTACTTCATATATTTTTTATTAAACATAACCCAATACCTATTTTTTATGTTTTAATTAAATCATGTTTTTATAAACCTCATGTATTTTGGTGTTATTGTATTTTAGATTTGCTTTTGGGGGACTGGGTATTATTTTTAGTAGATTAATTCAAGTGATCAAACATATAAGTTGATGAAAAAATCCAATTGGTAGCTACTGTGCACATAAATAGGGGTATTAGCCCCTCAACAATCACTAGCTGGTCAGTGACCCTAGGGTCAATACCTAATATAGTACTGGATTCCTTTTGGAAGGTAGTTGAGTACCCAGTGGGTACCTGGGAAATTTTTTAATTTTGTAAATTAATTACTAAATTTATGTTGTAATTATGTTAAATTAGTCTTTACCCTTATTTTGGACTAGCATATGTAATCAATCTACCTCTACAATTTTTCTATGTTTATTTTTACTATAATCTAGATCTCCTGTATATTTAGTAGCATTTGAGTTTCATTTGAACCATGGATTTACCATAGGTATGTTTATCCCACCCACTGTTTTTATTCTTGGTTTCTATCATTGTTCCATGATATTCTATTATATGTCCCAAATTTTAGAGCCCACAAAAGTTTTTGTGATTAATTCCATCTAAGGATGAATATTCTAATTATATTAAATGGGAAAGGCTCTACTAATTTAATTGTGCATTCCCTAATATTTCGCATAATTTTTTACAGATTTTTTATGTGTCTTATGAAATATGGTAGATTTAACCATGTTTCGTTAATTTAAAAATCACGTTTAGATCGGTTCTTGGTTCCCAATAGAGTGACCAAGACTAGTTAGAGTTTTAGGGGTAACCATGAACTTTAATTACAAACCATGTTGATTGATGACCATTATAATGTGTTAGAAAATATAAATTAATTCCTATGATGTAAATTTATTCCTATGAAGTGTGATGTTATAAACATTTTAAGGTATCTTTGACGATACCTTATTAAATTTAAGAATTATTCTAACATAACTGAAGGGAGCTTATACTTATTTCATGATTTTTCCCTCCTTGTGATCAATTATTATCCTTAAATATCTTGTTACTGAAATATAAATTGTTCAAATGATTTGTTTCATGATATGTTGTTCTTTCTCAATTAATGGGTGTTGGTGATAAATCATTCACTTATTATTCTTGGTTATTGATGTGTCGACCACCCCAGTTAGTAACCTAGAAATTTTTTTTGTGTTTCCTCTTTCACCTTAGTGATTGTATTTGGGTAATTTATTTCAACTAGAAATATTTATTCAATAATTGATCTTTCTCCATTGATACTTATCATGGGGGTAGATCATCCACCCATAGGTTGTGACTTAGTGATAGATCATTCACTTATTCACTATGAAGTGGTGATATTAAACCCACTTTGTGTAGAGTTATATTTACTATCAAAAATCATGAATTCAATAATCATAAATCCAATATGAATTGGAGAAGATAATTATTAACTTAGTGGAGAACAGCCAAGCATGTTGATAGAAATATTAAGTGAAGTAATCAAGAAAAGTGTCACTATATGTCGAGTGGTGAGTAATGAATGGGTATTGAATAAATACCTTGGATATTAAAAGTGATTTTTCACCTTTGATTGTATGGAAATGGAAATTTAATGTGAGATACGCACATTGGAGATATTCTTGGAGATCATTTCATTTGTCAAAAGGTATTTGAGTTTCTTCCTATATTACATGGTGAATAATTTTCTACAAAATATTTCCAATGATTGTTGATGAGGAATCTATCACATGATGGTTCATGTGAGGAATTAGTCTAAGAAGATTTAATTTTTTTTATGTGTTGGGAAGATTTCCATGGAGTATATTGACTGTTGCATATTATATCTCAATGAAAATTATAAAAATGTCACAATGGTTAGAAGAATATTAAAATTGGTCTTTTTTATTCGTGAAGTTTCTTCTAAAGTGTTATCATATTCTAAAGAATGATTTCACCTAAATAAAACACATTTTGATGCTTGAAGTGAAGTTGATGTTTTTCAAAGGAATGAAATAGTATTGAAGTCTTATAATGATTTTTCATATACTAGAAAAATATTATGAATTATTTATATAATGATTGAAGTTAATTTTAATTTTTTAAAATTTAATATGAAATTTTTTTAGTTGTTTTAAATAATTTTGGAGAAGACTATTTAATTTCTTGGTTGTATATTATAGGAGAAATGAAAAGGGATATGATCTATAATGGTTGATTTTCTTCTCTAAATAATATTTAAGGGTCTGTTTACTAAATATTTAAGAGTCACTTAGTTTTATAGGTGGATAATTTTTTTTGAAAACAACTAAATATGTAATATTTTCTCTAAATATGTACCCTAGATGTAAAATTTTGATGGAGTGGTATCTGTGGAAATGGGAATATATTAGTATAACACCCTGAAATTATAAAGTAAGAACCTTATATTCAATAGCATGCATGGCATGTGATAGCAAGTGAACAAGGGGATATAATATCATGATACATTAAAATATACTTACTATTTTAAATAAATTTTATATGTTTTATATTATTGTATTCATGCAACACCAAGTTAGTGTGCATTACACTCAAGATTGACCTTCTTCGATGGCTTGTGTTACACTCAAGACCAGGTTTTACCAAACAATAATAAATTATTATAATATTATTACATAATATAATTAGATATAAACTATCATTTATGAATAGTATTAACTAACTTATGAAAATCAGTGGATCATATAAATATAAAATTAATTCATAGGTTACCATGTAATGAGAAATGTAAAGAATATATAATTGAACAAAAAAAGAAATTTTCTTATTCTTATCCTTCAATATAATTTTTATCATAATAAACATAATTAATTACAATTAATGATTAATTTTTTTAAAAAATATGTTATACATTCAATCAAATATTTTTTATATTTATCCATTAGGATTGATGTGCATAAGATAAAAATCCCCTATTTTTCACATAAAACCCTCTATTTTTATAAATGAAATTTTACAACCTTTTAATGGAGATTCCATTTTAAATGTCATGACCCGTCTCAAAGGGACTCATTATGCTACTCCCCCATGCTCGCCATCAATAGTACTAGGGCTAGAAACTAGCACTGAGTAGGAAAATCCCACAAATGGGATACATTTTTTTAAGTTCTTATACACATGCAGACAATCTATAAACTCAAAATGCAAAAATATAATAACAATAAATAGAAAAAGCACACTTTCACTAAGATACCAATCACATAGTATGATAGCATGAAAAATGGAAAGTAAATATGGCCAGATTACAATCCCACCAAATAAAGAGTTTATCAAAGTGAATACACAAATTCATAAAACTCATTTGTAGAAAACACTACCAGAAGGGTAGGTGTAGGACAATTGTTTGAATCTAAGAGAGCACACCTTTTATATATGATCACTTTAATCCCAACTTAGTTATGGTCTATCTTGTACTTCATCAAAGCATCGATTGTCTACACAATACAAAACACGTGTGGGAAAACCCAATATAGGGATGAGTAAAACAATACTCAGTTGGACACCCCAAAACTACAATGGAATACAACTAAGAAATACATGAACTAAACCACTAGAAATATCTGAATTATACCATAAAGAAATTGATGATGTAAACCACAAAGAAATACAAAAAGTATAGTAACTAAGAAATATATTAAGTATTCCACAATGGAATATGTGAAGTATACCACTAAGAAAATACATAGCCAGCTCATAGCGGTATAAGTCTATAATACAAAAAAGGAGTATTGTCAGATGTAGTCCATAGAACACCCAATATCGGTAAGACAAAGAGTTTCCATAACCCATATAGTGTCAATAATTCATAGAGTGTCGATAACACATGGATTATCGATAATGCATAGAGTGTCGATAACACAAGGAGTGTCGATAACACAGGAAGTGTCTCTAATACAAGGATTATCGGAAACACAAGGAGTGTCTATAACACACGTAGTTTCAGTAACCCAAAGAGTGTCGCTAACATGTGGAGTTTTCCTAAAACACAGAGTTTTGATAACACATAGAGTATTGATTATACACCAGTGTCGCTAACACAAGGAGTGTCGATAGCATATGGAGTGTCGATAACACAGCGAGTGTCAATAACACATGAAGTATCATTAAAACATAGAGTTTCAATAAGACAAGGAGTGTTCATAGGTCATGCATCGCCCAAATCATGTTGTCACTAAGTCACATTGTCTCAAGACCACACCTAGCCACAGGTTTCCTCTCATATCACACTTGTTTCGGGTGAACAAACTCCTCAAGCAAATAGGTCGTATGCCAAATTCCAAAACCACTATCATAAAGTATCTTGAAGTGAATTTCTCAATGAAATGGTCATAATTCAGAAAACGGCTCATCAAACAGAAGCATGGTTAGAATGTTAAGGCTGGTTTACTTAAAAGGTCTGACCACGGCCCGGTTTGGCTCTGATCTAACACGTCGGACCTTATCCGAATGACCTAACCTGGTCGGGTCTAGTGAGGTCAAAACTAGCCCAGTATATTGGGCTCGGCAATATGGGCATGTTGGGGTGGCTGGAGAAGCCCAACTACTCTGGTATGGCCCACTACATGTGGTCCGGTTTTCTCTTCCAGACATGGCCCACCCTAGCAGTGCCCCTAGTCCACGCGGTCTTCCCTAACCAAGTGGCTCCCCTTATGTCACCTAGTCAATAGATCACATTCGCGTTCAATGCGGTTGGACTTTTCATCCCTAATCCCTTCCATGGCCCATCATGTCGCATCTCCATGTGGTCAGGCCATGCCGCATATGTGGTCTGACCACTGCCACATACTCCTATGGTCGTTATCATCCTCTTCTACCGCCTCATGCCACTGAGAACCAATGTGAATCTCCATCAGTGGATCTAGTTCCATAGGTCACCCCCATTACTCGGGTACTCTATATTTCGAAATGGATCAACATCTGTGATCCTCGGGTCACGACATTCAGTGCCTTGGGCTTTGATTTGTCTTTCTAGTACTCCAGGGGTCTGATCGCGTCCGGATCCTCCTGTAAAAATTGTTATGATACCCCAAGGGTCCAATGATGAAGAACATTAAGAATAGGGATGGTAATTACACATATAATTTCCAAGGAAAGGATCTTGGCCTTGTTCATTTGAACCTTTAGTCATCCTTGTTATAAGGGAAAAGGGGGGAGGATAATCACTATGATCTATCACCCGAAAAACCCCATGATAAATTAACCATCTCTCAAGAATGATCGAACCACAGATCAACTTTTTTATTGGATGGTCCACATTTATAGTTGAATCTAACAGAGGAAGGGTAAATAACAATGGGATCAACATCCTACATTAATGTTTGGATCGATCGTTGAAAAAGGAATAATTTGTGTCGTCCTCATTCATCAATTCGTCAAATCTGAGGTCCATTGTTCTTGATTCACTAATCCATTTATGTTCATTAGAGGATGCTCTATCTTCTTGACTTAGAGTTTTTCTAGTGTTATTTCATAACCCAGGATTCTTAAATATAATCCACACTTAAAAGAGACTAGCGAATCATCAAATAAAATATTTTTATTTACTATTTTAATAATGTTTATGTCCAAAAATTAACTTCTACCCTCAGCCAAAGTCGATCAAGGTTAGGTCCCACCTAAGGCAATGTCACTACTCTAAATGAAACGGTTCCCTCATAATTAGGATTCGAGTTCCTGTTTAAGAGTTATTCCAGTTTATAGAAAAAATTCTCACACAATTTCTTAAATACAGATCATTTTTCATTGATTTTACCCTGGCACACTGGGTCGGGGTATCTCACACCATCTCACTTTCTGGTCTCAGAGATTTCCAAATTACTTTTAAAAAATAAAATATGTTAAAATACAAGTCATTAAATTCTACCCACCTTAGGTCTTTACATCCTCAAAATCCAATACATGGGAAACTAAATAAAAAGGTGAGGATACTAAGAACGAATATGATCCTCTTGTTCCCAATTTCACTCCGGGAGATTTTCATTCTTCAATTGAATGCACACTAGAGGAATCGACAACTGACGATGATTCCTCACTTTTTGATCCTTGATCTCCACTAGGTACTCCCAAAAAGTCATCTCATCATCAATTTCCACCTCTCCCCAGTCGATGATGTTTGATTGATCATGAATGTACCTCCTCAACTATGAAACATAGAAAACAACATGAACCCAGTGGAACTATAAGGGTAGTTGTAGGTGTTATGCCGCATCATCAACTATACTATAAATCTGGAAAGGGATTCTATATCATGGATATAACTTGCCTCCACGTCCAAATGTCTACAATCCCCATCATGGTGAGACCTAAAGGAACACATGGCCTCCCTCCTTGAACTCCAAGGGACACTATATCCTATAAGTATAAGATGTATTCTCGCACTATGTAATCATCATCCTCCCCTGGATGATCTACAACTTCTTGGTGGTAGCCTACACTAATTCAAGACCCATGAGTGATGACTCTCATAGGTTAGTCCGGCAAAGTGGTGACCTGTATGGTCTCCCATACAGGGTCTCAAATGGTTCCATAATGATGGTTTAGTGGTATTTATTGTTGTATGAATACTCCACCTATTGTAGGTCATCCTCCCAACTACGGCCAAAGTCTAGGATGAAAGCACGTAGCTTTTTCTCAAGATCCCAAATTTTCCTCTCTATATGGGGATGAAAATCCATGCTAAAGTGTAACTATGTCCCAAATGCCTCCTACAATCCCTTCTATAGTTAGGATGTGAAACAAGAATCACAATATGAAATGATCATTGAAGGTACACAATCAAGAGGATCTATCTCCTCCATGTAGAGGGATCTCAAGCTCTCTACATAACTCAACTCATGGATTGGTAGGAAGTGGGATGACTTGGTGATTCCTTCAATGATCTTCTAGATGGAAGTGTGTCCCTTAGACGTGTGTGTAACATCCCAGGTAAATGATGAATAATAGATTTTTATATTTATTAATATATTTGAATTAAATATTAATTTTAGTTTAAAGGGGTTTCTATGTTCGATAGTATACCCGATACGCAACAACGGGTTTCTTTGGAATCTTATGATGCACACTAATAATATAATATTATTATTTTAAATGGTAGTTAACTCCTAGATGTTGTATTGGCGGGAATGAACAAAACTTACTATAATATGATTATACATGTATTTATATTTATCCAATAAAAGATAAAGGCTTAATATATGAATGAATCTAATTTTAAGCATAATTTACATTAAAAGGCCGATTTACCACCTTTTAATGGAGAACCCTTTTTAAATATATTTTTGGTCACATTAATACATTCTATATGACCAAATAAAATCCTTATTTAGAATGAGGACATCATAATTTACATTGGGTAATTTTTTTGTATTTTTCTGATAAAGTTCATTTTTTAAGGAATAGTGAAAATATTGTATTTTAATTCAAAACTATGTTTTAATATAATTTATTTATATGGTTAGAATATCCTTTTAATTGGTTTTAAAGTTTAAATAGATTATATTTTTACCATTTAATCTAATGTTGGTCATTATAAGCAATTTTACATTTAAATGGTATATAATCAACTGTCAATATTTTGATAGTTAATATTTCTTAAAAACACGCCTTTTGTTTTGACAGCGGAAATTAATTTTAAATTAAAGAAAGCATATAAGGAAGAAAGTGAGTTGCAGAAAAAGGTAGAGTTGGTTCATAAGGGTAATTTTCCTGAATTTAACAGTGATAATGATTGTGTTTTGATGTTTGGAAAGAGATTATGTGTGGCTTGTGATTCACAGTTGAAGAATGAGTTGTTATGTGAAGCTCATAGTTCTCCGTTTTTAGTTCATCCTGGCAGTACTAAGATGTACAGAGATCTTCAGGAGTATTACTAGTGGGATGGAATGAAAAAAGATATTGCTAATTTTACTGTGAAGTGTTTGACTTGTCAGTAGGTTAAAGTAGAGCGATAGTTACTGAAAGGAATGCTTCAGCCTCTATCGGTGACAGAGTGGAAATGGGAAAATATATCCATGGACTTCATTGTGGGATTACCAAAGACATCTCGAGGTAATAATGCAATATTGGTTATAGTTGACCAATTGACTAAATATGCTCATTTCCTTACTATTAGAGATACATTGTCTCTACATCAACTTGCTCGGTTGTATGTTAAAGAGATAGTCAGGTTGCATGGATTTCCCCTCTCCATTGTATCTGGTCGTGATCCCACGTTCACTTCTATCTTTTGGATAGGCCTTCAGAAGTTATTGGGTACTGAATTAAACTTTAGTATAGCTTTTCATCCCCAATCAGATGGGCAGTCAGAACGAACAATTAAGACCTTGGAGAATATGTTACGTGCTTGCTCGATGGACTACCAGGGAAGTTGGGACTAACATCTTTCTTTGGTTGAATTTTCTTATAATAACAGTTTTCATTCCAGTATACAGATGGCTCCATTTTAGCCATTGTATGTAAAGCGTTGTCGAACACCATCTTTTTGGGATGAAGTAGGTGAAAGAAAGTTGATGGGACCAGAATTGGTAGAAGAGATGGCAGAGAAAGTTCAGTTGATTCAGAAGCACATGAGAACATCTCAGAGAAGACAGAAAATTTCTGCGGATAACCGGATGAAGGATCTTTCTTTTGAGGTAGGTGATCATGTCTTTCTCAAAGTTTCTCCTTGAAAAAGTGTGATGTGTTTTGGTAGGAAGGGAAAGTTGAGACTGAGGTTCATTGGACCTTATGAAATTCTGGATAAAGTTGGATCAGTTGCGTACAGAGAATATTTACCTCGAAGTTTATCCCAGGTACACAATGTTTTTCATGTTTTGATGTTGAGAAAGTATATGCCAGATCCATCTCATGTTTTGAGCCCAGAGGCAGTTCAGTTGGAAGAGAATCTATCTTATGAAGAAAAACCAGTCCAGATTCTCGACTGTAGAGAGAAGGTGTTGTGGAATAAGGTAATTCACCAGGTAAAGGTTTTGTGGAAAACCCTTATGGTTGAAGAGGCAACGTGGGAATCTGAAAATGCTATGAGGGATAAATACCCCCACTTATTTTGATAAGTGGATAAAAATTGTGAAGACGCAATTTCCAAAAGGGGGGAAGGATGCAACATCCCAGGTAAATGAATAATAAGATATTTTCATATTTATTAATATTTGTGAATTAAATATTAATTTTATCTTAAAGGGGTTGCTATGTTTGATAGCGTACCCGATACGCAACAACGGGTTTCATTGGAATCTTACGTTGCACACTAATAATATAATATTATTATTTTAAATGGTAGTTAACTCCTAGTCGTTGTATTGGAGGGAATGAACAAAACTGACTATAATATGATTATACATGTATTTATATTTATCCAATAAAAGATAGAGGCTTAATATATGAATGAATCTAATTTTAAGCATAATTTACATTAAAAGGCTGATTTACAGCCTTTTAATGGCGAACCCTTTTCAAATCTAGTTTTTCTCACTTTAATAAATTCTACATGACCAAATAAAATCCTTCTTTATAATTAGGACATCATAATTTACTTTGGGTAATTTTTTGGTATTTTTCTGATAAAGTTCATTTTTAAGGAATAGTGAAAATATTGTATTTTAATTCAAAACTATGTTTTAATCTAATTTATTTATATGGTTAGATTATCATTTTAATTGGTTTTAAAGTTTAAATAGATTATATTTTTACCATTTCATCTAATTTTGGTCATTAGAAGCAATTTCACATTTAAATTGTATATAATCAACTGTCAATATTTTGATAGTTAATATTTATTAAAAACACGCCTTTTGTTTTGACAGTGGGAATTAATTTTAAATTAATTTCTGCCACTTATTTGTTTTGAATTTGGAGAAATGGATTCCATATTTTGAATCATGAGGTTCAAATTGTGTAAATAGGTAACTTTTATGTTTAGTCATTTTAAATATTTACCTTAGTAAATATTTTATTTACCATGGTTAAAGGGTAAATCAGGTAAATAAGGGTAAACAAAATAATATTTATTTACCCTAACAGGTGTCCTAATCCTATTGGTTGAGTCATATCCGACCATGGGCATCCTTGGGTCGATTTGGGGACCCCATGGAGCCACTTAAAAGTTATTATGATACTTTATTTTAATTAACTTAAAGTAAAGGCCAAAATGAAATAAACAAATATATTTTTGTAAATTAATTTTTACATGAGGTTATACAAGTTATATTTTCAACTATAAATATTCGTTGGAAATATAAAAAGATTTCTTACATCATGGTATTTGTTTTATAATTTTTAGACCACAAATAAATTAAAGTATTTATGACACAATCATGATGCAGTATTTACCTCATTAATAACGGATTTAATTAAATAAGATTATAATGATTATAATATTATCCAAAACAATTCCAATTATGATTGGATAATTTTATTTCGATTATGAGTCATCTTATCTTCGACCATATTAATTTTTGGACCATTAGAAACTGAATATCATTATATTATAAAATAATATTTTCACTCTTTCTTAAAGAGCCCCTCCTCTCCCTTATAAAAAGAGACCACTTCTATGCAATTACTCACACATCTCAAGACATTTGGCTCATCCAAAATATACCCAATTAATCTCCCTACATCCCTTTACTCTTCCTAGAAGCCTTACCTTAGGAAGAAGACACTTCAATAAGTCCTTCGGTTCAAACCAAAGTGAGTTACCCAAATTAAAGGTAACAGTTTCTCTTAAATTGTTTTCTTTTATTTTTGTTCTCAAACCCCTAAAATCTTTTTATTTCCTTTATTTTGTAACAACACTAGTATCATAAATATACTATTATTTTGTTATGATTTGTATTCTAACTACACTTACACACACCTCCATCTAATGGATGAAGAACATAATGTTTCTGTGGATGGAAAACTAACGCCTCACGAAACGATGATTGTTTAATTACATCTTAACGCCTCTCATGGTGGCCATTATGATGGAACTGTATTTATATATGATATATATTATGTTTATGATTTATTTATGCTTCTTTTCTTCTCAATTATATCAAACATTTATGGTTTCCATGGTGGGTAAATACTATAATCTCATTTGAGGAAGTGTGGACCACCGCCCCCTCAAAGTGATGTGACTCGTTAATGACCTATGTGGGTTGTATAAAGGATAGAGTTAATGATATTATATATTATATTATACTTTAATTATAATATACCTACGTATAAGTATGTTTTAATTACATTAAAATAAGAAATAGAAATGAAGGTAGCGTTCATGCGTACATACGGCTTACCGTCTCCATGAACGGTGCATTTCATTTCGTACCTCCAAATGTTATGTACAATTATAAATACATGTAAATTCTGGATATATATGATATATATGATACCCAAATCATGAATATAGTTCTGGATATAATGAAACATTTACCACGTGAACAACATGTAATTATAAGAAGTCCATTTTTGACTCAAGTACCAAATATCGACAAAATGAACGTTATTAACTTAAATGATTACATAATGATTATAACATGGTAATAAGTGATATAAAAGGAATAATAAACTTGAAAAAGGTTCTTAAGAAAGTATAAATTAACTTTAGTTTATTATTCATGAGATTAAAGAACGAGCGGGTCAAGTCGGACAAGAGGTAAGGGACTTCGTCGCAATCTCCTTTCATTGAAGTATTTTTTGTTTTATAAATGACTTTCTTTTATACGATGTATAAAACCCTTTGACTTTTACTTCTATTCAAAAGGAATATTTTCTCTATGAATCATTTTACTAAATGACAAAAAGGAATGTTTCTTTAACGTAAGTGGTGACAATGACCTTTCCGCTGCCGCGAGAATTATTTGATCTTTGGCTTCCTTAACAAGCAGGAATGTTTTTAAAAGGAAAAAGAAATACCAAATAATATTTTTACGTATTTTGGTATTGAAAATGATTTTGAGAATGGATTTATTATTTCAATATCTTGAAATGATATTTTATTATTACAATGTGAAAAGTTTATCTTTCCTTTATGCTTATGTTATGTGTTAAGATCATGTTATGGTTCTTGGGCATTATTTACGTATACGGGTGGTTCCGTGATAAACCTAGGGTGGGTGAGCCTGAGATAGCTCTCCAATGCATTGGGAAACATGATGGAGGTAAACGTGAAGGTTTCTCCTAATAGATTTAGGGAATATACTGTGATGGGTATTCCAATGTAACTCCCTATGTGGCTGTGATAGCTACAATGTAAGTATGGTATGGATGCCGCAAGTTACCTTTATGATTTATGATTTCTATGTGTCTTTCATAAATGTTATGATTTCATGAGGTAAGTAAAAGAGTTCATGTTTGGTATGTATTTATGAACAAATGTTTTCATTCACTGTTTCATGACCCTTACTGAGCCTTTTATGCTCATCCCATGTTTTGAAAATTTTTTCACAGGACTTAAAGATGAATAGGGTCAAGGATGGGATCAAGGAAAAGCCATGCTCTCTTTAACATGGAATTAGACATGACTTTTTTTTAAAGAGTTTTTATTTTATGAAAAAAAGTGGATTTTGGGTAGAAGTTCCTACTTTGTAATATTTTGAGATGTAATAGTTATGTCCTAATTCCCTAAAACTCTAAACCTGAAAAGATCCTCAATGTGAATTATTCATTTAATTCAATACTAAGTAATGTTTAAGGTCGGGTCCTTATAGTGTGTGGTAAACTCATCACAAATTCCATCAATATACCATTCTATATCAACTATGGAACCTCAAGTGGTTGGGTCAGTTCTAATGGAAACCTAGTGCTCATCCATACTTATTGACAAGTGAGGCATTGAGAAATGAACTCTTCCATCCCTTTCTTCATCCTTGGATACCAGAACATACGTCATAGGTCTCGGTACATCTTCCCCACACATATGTGTACTACCAAAGAAGATGTGTGGAACTCCCTCAAAATCTCCTCACCTAACACCACTGGTACAATTGTGCACCCTCTAAAAAGAATAACATGCTCCCCACCTATCAAATATCAGTCTATGGCATGCCTTTTGGAAAACTAAGCACATAGATTCTCACAGTCGATATGCCTAGGTTTTGACTCCCTGACTCTCTGTATGAGTGGAGGGGTGAAACCCATTAGTATGAGGTAAGCTTCTTGATCTCCATCCATAAAGGATATTTTCAATGTGGCTAATTTCTTGAATTCCTCACTCAGAAACTAGAAATTGGATCTCTTACTGAGATTTCCTACCACTAAATTTCCCATCCCAAGAGTACAAACAATTAAAAAATAATAGTACTAGAAGAACTATATCCATCATCTTTGTATCAAGTTCTGATCCTTCAAAGATAATATATACTTCAGCCTCTTTTTGTCAGAGTAGATGGTAAATTGATCTCCCATCTGCTAGTGTCACCACATATTCAATGGAACAACTACAGCCACTAGCTCAAGATAATGTGACACATAGTTATTATCATATTGTATTGAATTTAATTAACCATAGACAATCACCACATTTTCATGTATCAGGAAACAACCAAGCTCAGTCCCATATGCATCGCAGAACACTACGTACCTGATGCCCTCCTCTGGAAATCTCAATATGGGGGCGCTCATCAACTTCTGGCTTAGTTCCTAAAAGAACTATTAGGACTTCTCTGTCCAGATGAAGGGATGCAACTTTTGTTTCAAATCCATCAATATTTATAATACAATGAAAATTTTATGTACAAAACCCCAATATTACCTAGACAACCCTTGGAAAATCTGCACCTTAGTAACACTCTTAGGTGGTTCCCATGTATGCACCAACTCAATATCACCAGATCTACTATGAATCAATAATTTTAAATGATGTGTACAACAAAGTGGAACTCCTGAATCTAGAACTATTATTTCAAGATCTTCAAATAAACTCGGTGCTCTCAGAGTTTGTCTAGGACCATCCTCATCTATATCGTGTGCACCTCCTCCACCACTCAGTACACTACGATGTCATCAGGCAATACCACCATGAACCTCTCTAATTAAGGATGAAAGATCTTGTTCATGAGTCTCATGACACTATTAGTGAATTTTTCATGTCAAATGGAATCACCAAGTACTCTCAGTGGCCATAATGACAGCTAAATTCTATCTTTGGTACATCGTCATCTCGTAAATGAAGATGGTGATATCCAAATCTGAGGTAAATCTTCAAGAACCACCTCGCTCCCTTTAACTGATCGAAGACATCATCAATCCTTTGTAATAGAAATTTGTTCTTCACAATCACCTAATTAAGGCTCCGAAATTCCACAAATAACCTCAATATCCCATCTTCCTTATTGGGAAACAAAATTGGGTCTGCCAAAGGTGAAACAACAGGTCTCACGAAGCCCTTCCTCTACAAGTCCTCTAGCTATACCTTCGACTCAAAAAGCTCAATGGGAGCCCTCTGATATGTAGGTGTTGATATTGGTCTCGTCTTGGGTTACATATAAATGTATAATTCTACCTCCCTACAGTGGGGTAGTCCAATGACGCCCTTAAGAAATACGTCCTCGTACTCTATCAGCACTACAAGGAACTAAGGACTTCTTTCATCCACAACACCATGCGTGAAGCTATCCAAAAAAGGGGTAATCATTTTCACCATCCTATGAGTAATTCCATCATGTGTTGCATGGGTTTCCTTTTCACCAAAAAATGAAAACCTGGTCCCATCAGCTAGGACACACTGCACTTTATCCCTAAAACAATCAATATGAGTAGGGACTATAGCAAACTAGTCCATACCGAGAATAACGTCATAAGGCCTCGATGCTGCTACCAAGACATCCCAAACAAAATTATAACCTCCAAGAGTAAAGTAACACTATTGTCACCAATTTTTGATCATCGAATCCCCTCCTATAGGAGTCTTTAAGTGTAAGGGTCGAGTCAACGGTTCCCCTAGAATCTCTAATCCTCAAACAATAGTCTTGCAAAGAAAATAATGATTGGAACCTGTGTCTATGAAAATATAATTTAAAAGTTCAAAAAACATAGATCATACCTCTAATAATCATTGGATCACTGGGGTCATAAGCCTTAATTTCCTACAGTTGGCCTACTCCCTATCCACCTGCTCCTTGAGCGTGTGCTGGACCACTTGGCGGTGGTGGTGGTAATACATCTAATATATGCCCACCTCATACTACCCTACCTTCTACTCTACCACATATTCCACCCTAAGAAACACCCTTCTCATTCCTCCTCCTCTACCTAGGAGGTCCCTCGACCGTCTCCTAATCATCCTTCAGACGGGTTGAGAAATCTCATGCCAGATGTCCCCAAACACCGCACAAGAAACATTTCATGTGGTTTAGCTAAATCGCTCTACCCTAGGAGCCCCGAACCAATAATCCCATGTAATGTGGTTGTACTCTATTGTTATTGACCTTCTTTGGATCCTACTTCTACTATTTAATACCTACCACTGAATACATAACATCCTTGTGCATGATGGTAGTGCCCACTGCTGGTGTCCACTCTTCCCGAAAGATATCCACTAGCAGATCCCACTATAGTAAACCAACCCATGTAGGTATGCTAATGGATATTAGGGATTCCCTAATATCCTAGAGTATCCCATGTTTGAAGGTCTGATCTCTAAAGAACTGGTCTATAACCATATATGTGGAGTAGTGAGAAAGATTAGTAAACCTCACTGAATACTCTGTCACAATCTGACTGCCCTACTGTAGATGTTGGAGCTCTGATATGTGCACTAATCATAATGTAATTGGTAAGAACTCCTCTATAAAGAATCTCAATAATTATTCATAAGATTTATTCACCTCATCATGTGTCTAGGACACTAACTTCCACCATCACCCTGTTGAGCCCTGAAGAAGACTCACTGCTAGGACTTCCATCTAGTTAGAATGTGTCCTCACAAGGTTGAAGACATGTGTAACTATCACTATCTAGTCATTAGATTTCTGGGGGTCTAGATCACCCCTAAATCTGAATGTTATCTACCATTTTAACTCATTACATGTATTCAATCTATGTGCATCATCAACTAGTATCGCTAGGTGTAACTACTGCTCTAAGGGTGGTGTCATCCCTGTTAAACCGCCCAGAGGTGATAGCTTTGATGTAGGGAGTATCTCCGGTATAGGCCATGTAAAAATGCCTTATCACTAGGAGGATAATCCTTGTGATCCTTCAATGGAATCATTTATGGTTGTCTATATGGAGGTATCCTGAAACAGGTAAACATGTACCATACTCAATAGATTATACCTGATGAGTTGACTCAAGAAGGACATGAGGACACACCCAATTCCTATATGATACATTTACCATTGTTTTCCCATAAACTATTATTCTCGTGTACTGAGTCAAAAAGAAGTCTTCATATTCTTGGTGTATGAATACATTGGCATCCACACCAATATTGGATTCCCTAACCTAAATTCCATGCTCAAAACACTCAACACTGTTACCCCAAACCAACCTCATTGTCTCCATATCCTTAAGTACAACTGACCTCCTCTGATACCACTCTATCATGACCAATACGGGGGGGGACCATTTTGGTACTATCCCAAACCCACCTTCGATAGGCCAGGGGATGACTACTAGAGCCGAGTAGGCATATCCCACAAATGGGAGGAATTTCCCTAAATACATGTACACACATATGTAATCTCTAAGCTCTAAATGATAAAATATTAAAACACTAAGTAGAAAATGCATGAATATAGTGAGATACCAACCAAAAAGTACAATAGTAGGAAAACTGGAAAGTAAATAGGGTCCTAATACAAGACCAGCAATGAAAGAGTCTGTTAAAGTGAATACACAAATTCATGATACTCGTCTACAGAAAACCCTACATGAAGGGTAGGTGTAAGAAAATTGCCTGAAGCTATAAGAGAACACCTCGTCTATCTGATCACTCTTAGCACCACCTAGTCATGTTCCACCTAGGACCCCATCAATGTTTTGATCATCTACACATGACACAACACATGCGGGAAAATATTGTGTAGGGGTGAGTAAAACAATACTCAATAGAACACCCTGAAACCAAAAAGTAATACCACTAAGAAATACACAAATTCCAAAACAATAAATTACTAAAGTATATCACAAATAAATACGTAAAGTATACCTCAAATAAATAAATTAAGAACTGTTAATAATAAATACATGATGTATACCTCAAATAAATACATGAAGTATGCCAAAAAAGAAGACACATAGTCCGCTCACAAAGGTATTTGTCTATAGGATGAAGAGAAGGATTATCATATGTAGTCCTTAAAAAACCAAGTATCAGTAATACATTGAGTATCAATAACACACAGAGTGTCGATAACATATGGAGTGTTGATAATACAGGTAGTGTTGACAACACATGGAATGTCGAAAACACGTGGAGTTTCGATAACACACGAAGTTTTGATAACACACTCAGTGTTGATAACACATAGAGTTTTGATAACACATGGAGTGTTGATAATAAACAGAGTGACTATAGGCCATGTATCCCCCAAATCACATAGTCACTAAGTAAAATAGTCTCAAGATCATAGTTAGCCACATGATTACACTCCTAGCGCACTTGTTCTTGGAGAACCTACACCTCAAGCCAATATGTCAAATGACCTCTTCCACAACCACTCACTTATAGTATCTCAAATGGAACATCTCATGGAAATGGTCTCAATTACACAAATGGATCATCTAACAGACACATGGATTGAAAGATATAGTTGTTTTACTGAAAAGGTCTAACACGGGTGTGATCTGGATCTGATCCGACTTGTCGAACCTAACCCGACCAGTCATCCGACCTGATCTGACCCAGTCTGGTCCAGTCAAAACCATACTAATCCGTAGAGATTATCCCCCTAGGATATTGGAGTGGCTCGATCGCCCTGGTCCAACCCGCTTCATGTAGGCCAGTTTTCTCCACCAGACGCAACCAGCGTTGTCTGCACCCCCTAGTCCATGCAGTCCACCCCGACCGTGTGGCTTCTCCAGTGTCCCCCAGTAAATGAGGTGTTATTGTAATGAATATGTTCGGCCATCATGGGAATCATCCATCCTCCAATACACCTGCACGCAACCCGCACCGGCACCGACCACTAGTATCTCTAGTTTCGCAAGTCGCCCTTGTTTCACTACTGCTCTATTTTTCGAAACGAAGACACAATCATGATACTCGTGTGGTGACCTAAACATCCTTTGGCTTTGATCCAACTTTATGGTACTCTTGGGGTTTTATTGAATTCAAAGCCTCCCTAAAAAATTATGTCATGGCCCCGACAGTCAAACGGAAATGAACACCATGAATTGGGATAGAAATAACACATATAATGCCAAAAGAATGAATATTGGCCTTGTTCGGGATGGCCTTGAGTCATCCTGGTTAAAAGGGTAAAGGGGGAGGATAATATCTATGATCTATCACCTGTTAAATCCCATGATAAATTAACCATCCCTCAAGAATGATCGAACCATAGATCAATATGTTCGTTTGTTGGTCCCAGTTGGCCATTGACTCTAATAGGGTAAGAGGAAATCACAACAAGATCAACTTCTTACCTCAAGGTTTAGATCAATCGTTGATGAAGGGAGAAGTTGTGTCATCTTCATTCACCAATCTGTCGAATCTGAGGTTTGTGGATCTTGATTTGAAAATTTATTCACATTTGTTAGAGGAAGATCTGTCTCCTTGCCTCAGAGGATTTCCATGGCTTTTTCATAACCCATGATTTTTATAAATAGTCCATACCTAAAATAAGCCAATGAAATTTCAAACAAAATATTTTAATGATGTTTACATCTAAAAACTAACATCCACCCTCAACCCACACCGGTCGACGTCAGGCCCCACCTAAGGTAATGTCATTGTTCTAGATGCAATGGTGCCCTCAAATTTCTGATCTAGGAACCCATTTATGAGTTATCCTCGTTTAAAGAAAAACCACCCATAAACATTATTAAAAACTGAACATTTTTCATCGATTTTCCTCAGGCACATCGGACCTCATAATCTCACGATGTCTCAGCGCCTCCTCTCTGAATTTTTCCAATTAATTAACAAAAATAAAACCATAGAAAATTATGATCCATTACCTAAAATCTGATTTTTTAAACATTAATTGATTTAATAGGTCAAAATAAACTTAATCTTTGAATTAGAAACATTGTAATTAGGTTAGGGTGAATTTTTTATATTTTTTTCAAACATTTCATGTTTTATTGAATAGTTAAAAATAATAATTTTTTGTTCAAAACTGCATTTTAATATAATTTCTTTATAAGGATAACTTATAATTTTAATTGGTTATAAATTTTAATTAGATAATATTTTTATTAATTAATATCTTTTGTTTATTGAAATCAATTTCTCTTTGAAATTGATTATAAAAAAATATCAAACTTTTGGACGTTTTTATTTAAGAAACCCACATTTCCGTCCTGACTGAGGGATGAATTTCAAATTATTTTTTCCCTTTATGTGATTGGGATATGGAAAAATTGATTTCATATTTGGAATCAGAAGAATTTAAAATTTCTAATAAGATCAACATTTTTTTTCATAATATTAGTGAAAGTAATTATAATTAATTACAATTATTAAAGAAAAATTAAACATAATAATGGACTATACCAATAACTTAAGGGGCCAAATGACCTATACACTTGTCCAACACCCATTTTATGCCCATACAATGTAAATTTACCTTTAATTATTGATTTTGTTTTGTTTTTTTAAGACTTTTTTTAGGTAAAATGTGGTTAAACCTAACTTCTTTCTAAAAATACCAAGTGAGTCGATTTTGTCCCTTACAAATGGCCACCACCCATCCCACTTCTTCACACCCCTCAAACAACTTAGGTTCTACCAATATCTACCCAAATAGCT
Organism: Viscum album; assembly: GCA_963277665.1. Lineage (NCBI taxonomy): Eukaryota > Viridiplantae > Streptophyta > Magnoliopsida > Santalales > Viscaceae > Viscum > Viscum album. The sequence goes on from OY728121.1 coordinate 1,884,235,499, forward strand.
TCCTAACATCCCTCCCCTTGACCGCAATGAATCATATTAGGAGAAAATCTATCCAAGTAATCCTTTTTGTACAAACCAAAAGAAGTTACCTTATTAAGAGGTAATGTCTTCTCTCAAAAAAATTAATTTCATTTCCATTATTAAATCCCTAAACTCTTCTTAGTATATTATTACATAAAAACAATGGTGTCCTCAATATACAATGATTTTTTGATGTAAAGATTTTGACCTACACTTACATACACCACTATCAATTGGGTAATGAACATACTATTTCTATGTACGGTGAACTGCTGCCTCACGAAATGATGATTGGTTATTATTTCTTTACCACCTATCTTGGGGGCCATTATGATGAAAAATTCACACACACACACACACACATATATATATATATATATGTTTTATATATGATATTTATAATGTATCTATACTTATTTAATTTTTATTTATAACATACCTGTGTGCTTTCCATCTTGTGTAAATAGGATAATTTTGTTTGAGAAAGTGTGGACAACCACCCCCTCAGAGAGATATGACTCATTTATGTCGTACAAGGAATATATAAAGAATGTATTTACTAAACCAATGTAACATATATAACATAGATATGATACTGGAATTATAATATACCGAATTTTTATTTATTTTTCATTCTTTTAATACAAAAATGATTTGAAATTATCATTCTTGTGTTGGTAGAGCTCATCGTCTCCATTAATGGTGCACTTCATTTATAATCTCCAAATATAAAGGAATAATTTAAATACATATATAATAATTATATGTCATAATTAATTCTTGTTTTTCATTATTTATATGATGAATCCATTATCTAATTAATGATAAAAAAAATATCATGTTAAAATTTACTCAAGAATACTAGGAAATTAGCAACTGAAATGGTAAAATTAAAAAAAATGTTAACAATTGAGTATTGAGATATTATAAGAAGTTAGTATATGGTATTATAAATATTATTATGGTTATTATATTAGTTATTAAACTATTTTCCAGCCAATATAGAATATGATAAATACCACACAATAAAATTTAAGGATAACATAAGGGAATTTCGTCTCAATTTGTATTCCATTAAGACTTATTTGTTATTATGTTCCAATTAACTTTTAATCTATGTATATACTTCTTTTTTCATGTTATATCATGAATCCCCTTATTCTCGTGATATTATTAGTTTCTTTTAATTTCATTAAATTCTATATATTATGATTCAAATGTTTCAAAGTGGTATGAGACACTTTTGAATCATTAAAGATTAATCTCCTCCAGAATGTTCTCATCGATTATCTATAAAATCTCTATTCAGTTTTTGATTTTTAACTTTATCTCCAAACAATCACTTTGTTGAAATAATTTTTTATTTTAAATTTCCTTGAATATCCATATTCTCAGGACCTGTTCCTCTTCGGATCTGGTTCTTGGGACTTCTTCGCGGTGGGTGGAGGTCTTGCGAACGTTTGGCACAGGCGCGTTGTCGTCGACGGAAGTTTCCTGGTTTTCTCCCCTCTAGATCTAGTTATTTGTGCCCCTGGTCACCGATGGTGGAGGGGATGAGTTCGCTTGGGTGGCAGGTGATGGAAGCGCAGGCGGGGGTGTTCTGGTGGTGGCCCTCGGTCATGATTGATTAGGGTTTACCCCATTTTCGGTGGCGGTGGTTGGCTCCTTCATCAGACGACGGCCCTTCGGCTTCATCTGCGATGACATATTTCTTCAATCCACAGTGATTGGGCTTCATTCTTGGAGTTGACGATGGCTAGAAGATATTTGAAATTGTGACACTGGGGGCTCTCCACTTTGGCAGATTGATTTCTGTTCCTTAGGGTTTCGAACCCCGGCGCTCACGGATATTGTTTGTGCTGAGCGGAGGTGCGACGCTCCTCATTCAAGTGTGGGGAACTGAGACATGGATACAGAGGTGGCGTGGTGGTGACGATTTCCGTCTTTGTGTGAAAAGATCTGTGGCAGTTCTTGATTCCGATGATGAACGTCTCGTGTCAATGACGCAGGAGAGCACCGGTCAGATGCGAGTGATGATCTGATCAAGATCCGGTTCCCAGACCAGTTCTGGTCGGACTTGGTGACCCTTGTTGTGCGGTCTCATTTCGGGATTAACAGTGGGCCTCCCATGGCTGGCGATGTGAAGACAGTGCTTCTAGGGTTTTCTCTGGTCTTATGGGCGTGTGTCAGTTTTTTCCCTATGGGCCTTTGGGCTGTTGTAATGATCTGTGGACTGGTTTTTGTTGTGGGTTGTTCCCTCTGGATTTAATAGCTTGTAATGGTATTCCCTTGCCCATTAAAAAGGGTTTCATGTATTTTTATTTTTTTTAATAAAGGGGTTGACCCCAATATTTTGTAATATCGATATTTCCTTATCAATTTATTTTATTGGCATATGTTATCATACTTTTACCATTCCATGTTAATTTATTTTAATTGATTCAATATTTCTTCTGCTTTATTTACCCTTACTGAGAATTAGATATCACCCTTTTTATGTTTTATTTTCCCCATGTTATGAAGAAGAAATATTTGAACAAGCATTCAAGGTTACAGTTTATTTCATTTTATTATGTACCATGTTTGTATTTTCTATTTCCCAATATATTATGGGTATCATCTATTTAATCTATATTTCCATAATTGTTAAACTGATCATTCCATTAGGATTTTATTCCTTGTAATCATTCCAATGTAATAAAATAACACATCGTCTCTAGACTTTTTGGGTCAGGGAATTATAGTATGGTATTTCCTAACATTATAGACTAAAATTTCAAAAATATTTGAGTCATGCAGTATTATATATGGTTGAATTATTTTTTTAGTTTAGAATTTTGAAATTTATTGAATATTCCATTTATCAATTATGGTTCCCCAATAGATGTGTAAGTGTACTCAAGTCATACATATGGGTTCTCTAGTACATATGTAATTTTTGATCTAAACATTCCAGTGATAGATAAGGTTTAATCCCAGGTGTAAGGTGATACATAAGATAAATTCGCTAATACATAATAGAGAATTTATTTTACATACTAGGAATTTAGAAAATTATTGAGATGCACTAAGATGCATAAGGGCAGAGAACCTAGATATAAGGGTAAAAATTAGAGTCTCTAGGATGATAAATAAAGGTCTATTGATTTTCTTGTACTTATGTAAATGATTCCCCATGATTAAACATGAAAGTAATGATTTTATCATTTTCTAATAATGTGAAATTTTCAAATAGAATTATGAATAAGTATAATGTGATTAAAATGATATTTTACTAGTGTTTAAGGGGTAAATATCATAATGATTTACAGAAGGATTGTGGCACTAGTTGAGATATTATGAATAATGTTTCACAATGAGTAAAAATACTGTGCCATTATGAATAACCAAGGAATATAAATATGATAAAGAAAGATAAATTCTTGAATCATGAGAATATCCTTCTCACTACATTAATTCGATGCATGTGGTCAAAAACACATGGACAATGAGATGCATATTTCAAGGAGAAGAACAGGCTAGGAATATTATGAGGAACAAGGAGGAATTGATGTCAAAATATTTAATATGATAGTCATATAGGTCTAGTAATTTTTATTCAGTATTATGTATCCATTAGTGAATATTTAATGTTCTAATATCAATGAGGAAATAATGGAAAAATCATGACTAATTTTATGTTTATTTAATATTAGAGAAATCTTTCTCTAAAAAGATGGAATGGGATTAAAAGACAATGAATTATATCGATGATCATATATCTAAATGAAATGGGATTTACATCTTCACAATATGGAAATAATTTCATTGTGATTATATGAAGATAAAAATAGTAATTACAATAAGAATATATTGAAAAAAGATAACATATACAAGAGAACATGATATTAAACATTGTTGAATATCATAAGTATCAAAGAAATGTAAATAAAGAGACCCAACATATCCATCACTAAATTTAACTTTTGTTTTCAAGAAAATATAAATCCAAAACCTTGAATAAAGATATAAACTTTGTATATGGAAGATGAAGAAGAAGATAATATTGAGAAGATGATGTTGTCGATTCTATATATTACAAGCATAAAAAATTAAGAGAATCCTAGTAAATGATATATGTATATCATAACAACTATATAAGAATATAGGAAACTGTGTTTTATTACCAAAAAATTGAGATAAACATGATGATTATTAGTTTTTAGCCTTGATGATTCATACAAAACAATTGAATGATATCTGATTCTTTCTGACATGTGAGACTTTTTATTACCTACAAATTTTACTTTTATCTAAATAAGGTATTTGAGGTCGAAATGGTTGGTGTCCTATCCTAATAAGAGTGTATACGGGTACTTACCTATAATATAGTTAGAGATAAAAGAAAATGGATTAAAGGACATCCCATTTCCCTTGGTCTATTCATTATAATAAATGTTAAGTAGTTTTTTTAGGAGATAATAATCCCTATAAACTGAGGACTAGCTACACATTATGAGTGAACCTCAAAAATATTGGTGTTCCATGTTTAGTTTCCTTTCCCATTAATATTACATTCATGAAAATCAAAGGGGATGAGCATGTGTGGGACCCATTCACTAAATATGTATATAGGTAAATAGAGGAAGAGTTTAAATTGGAAAAAAGTCACCTACACTGATTCATCCCCATGCCCCATCATTGTTTATGGATTAATCATAGGGGAAAAATAATTGGTATGTGAACCATGGTTCCACATATAATAGGATTCTCAATATTTAAAGATTTTTTAGTTTATCTCTAAAGTAATCATGAATTGGAAACTTATAATCGGTGCATATAATGCATATCAAAATTCTATCTCTTTAAAGGCTTTGAAAATTAAGAAGAATAATGAGATAATGAAATTAAATAAGGAACCCATATTTTGTAAAGAAGAATAAAATTTAAATATTATATTCTTTAATCTTCATCATACAAATAATGTCTGGGATATTTAAGTCATGGTGGGAAAATAAACACGAAAGGAGATGGGAAACACTATTACCTTAGGAACTTCACAATCTTTTCACAAAAAATAGGTTACTATTGATTCATTCAATGATTAACCCCTTGGTTAACCCAAAAAAGTGGGGAAGATTTCATCTCTAAATAATTATATAAAAATTATAGTATATTTCATCTAATTATTTAGAGAAAATCCAATATGATCAACCTAAATATGTAGAAAAAAATTTCTCCTTTAAAGACTCTTAGAAGAAGATCACACACTTAGAGAGTACACTTTCCTTTAAATTAATTTGTGTGACAAAATATCACCACACAAGTATATGTCATAATTATAAGTATTTTGGTGAAGGAATAATTACAATACATAATTGGGAAGCATTTTCTCAAAAAAAAACTCATTAGAAATAAAAATCATTGAGTAGGATTGAGAATATCTTCCATGTATTGGATAAATAATAACATGATATCATTATTGTAAAAATTCGCAATTGGAAGTCCAAGAGAATTACATAAAAGTTCCTAGAACATTATCACAAGTGAATAACCAAATTAATGCATAACAAGTTGATTCATAACATAGAATGAATTTCGTAGAGGATTAAAAAAATAAAATCAATATGAAATGTCTTGTAGTTGAAGTTAAATTAGTAAATCAGGAAGTCATTCAAATTGTGTCTAAATGTGAATCTATGAGAAGGGTTAATAATATAAATATTTATGGTGGGGTTATTTTTTTCATAATTAAAACTTTCAATTGAAAATAAGAGCATGGAATCATATAATGATAAACATATTAAAATATTAAAACAAAAGGTGACATTTTTACTGAAAAATTTTATTTTTAAAATTTTATTTACATGTGTAATGACAGATTTAAATGAAAATATTGATAAATATCAATAAGAAAATGGTGATTAAATAACCAATATATTAGTGGTGAGTGGAAGAACGTATAGAATAATTTTTCCCCATAAATAATCCCAACTAAAGAAAAACAAATATTATGTCCATTAAAATAAGAAAATTAAATATTATTTCGTTTTTTAGTAGTGTTGAGACAAATAAAAGTATACATAAGAATGGGAAAAAATTTCTATCAATAATTTATTTTAACAAATAGTGCAATTATATGGTTATTGCAATAAAGGTTTAAACATTAAATATTAATGATTTTTAAAATAAACAAAGAATATTCGTAAATAAATTAATGTAATAATATTCAAAAATAAGGATTCATAATAGAATACAGGTGAGTTATCCTTGATTTAATAGAAAAGTAAAAATGTACAAAACATTCCCAAGAAGATCAAAAATGTTATCGCGCAAATTAAAATAATTAATTTTTATTGTGCTGAAAGTGGATAAATTATATACCCTTGATAACATGCCATTATTTTTAGTGTTGATGGAGTAAATCATGAGAAATAAAGAATTAATTCAATACATAAAAGAAATAAAATAGTTGTTTCGGTGGAAATAATTTTTGAGAATTTATATTGAAAAACTAAAAAAGATGAGAATGTTGTTAAAGAATGTATGATCATATATCCAACCCAATATTAAATGTAAATTAAAATGAAATAATCACAAAAACAATCCATTTTCTAAAGGTAAACATGAAATTGAAAATTAAGTAGTCACATTTCAAGTGATTTTTTTAGAAACAATGACCCAAACGTTCAAAAAGAATTCTATGAAAGGATCAAGTTGGATGAAAAATTTCAAAGGATTGTTTAATCATGAAGCTATCTCAAGTGGATAAGCATTAAAATATAAATTTGGAATAAAGATACTCATGAGACTTGTTTGCTAATAAAAAGGACAGATTTCTATACGAGGTTGTTGTTAAACAATGTAATAATCTAACACTGCCAATAATGTTACTTGAAAAATTAAGGGATCAAGCATAAAGTGTTATCCTAAAAATGGACCAAGAAAAAATATTCTTCTTGGTAGTAAATAAAAATTAAAACCATGTTTTTATCAATAAGTATAAAATTGGTTCCACTATATTCACATATTTAATGTGTTTTTTCATTCTATGTATGGAATTAATATTGAATAATGATTCTGGGAGAGTACATAAAAATTTTGAGCAAGATAAAATAACAATTCTAGGCTTTATAGAAGTCACCATTTTGGAGACATATCAATATTTAGTATCGTTAATTTTATCATGGAAAATAGATCAACCATGATGAAGTGATATTGTATTATATCCCTTGAGGGGTGTTTGAGAAGCAATAAATTTATAATAACATATGAATCTGTAATTTTTTTACATTTATTGAAAATATTTCATCAATTTTGTATGTTTGGACATTCTCTTATACATGTTTTACAAGAATAAATTCTAATATTGAAGGGGATTAGAGAAATTAATCAATGATATGATAGAAAATAAGAAATGATAAATTTATGGGATCAATTCTGGAACAATACCTATTAAATATTTTGAATTTTTTTATATTTTTTCAAGATCTATGTAGTAATTTAGGTTAAAAATATCCCGAGAATACATTAAACAATTAATTTTATCCCAAAATTCAATTCAAGCATATCATTTAAAAATATATTTTTTATTTGGTAACATATTCTTGTTTAATTATAGAAATTTATTTTGTCTAATACGGACCCCCTTTTTCCTAAACTATGAATTACTCACATAGAATTAGAGTTGAATAATTTATTGTATATTTATTTAAATGAAATGATATCACCAACACTCTATATTGTTTTTAATGCTCTAAATTTTTAGGATGTATATTCTTTCCATAAACTATATATGTATATTTATAAACAAAATTATTTTTTAAAATTAATTGAAATGGATTCGAAAATAAATCGAACAAAATAGTAATTAAACAAACAACACATTATTCATTAATAGTAAAACATTACAACAAAATAACAAGAAACTAAGTATTACGCGCCATGGATTATTACATCCATTACAAGTGCATAAATTAATTGGGGATAATAAATATAAATGAATAAAATCATAAATACCAAGAGATCTCATGGATCGTATTCTCCCTTCAAGATCACTAATAGCCCTATAAAACCAATAATGAGGAAGAAAATCTTGAAAGGAGAAGGAATATTTGGATATCTAAAATGAAAACAAAGAAAATTAGAAGTGTGATTTTAAGAAGTGTGAATGGAATGAATGAGTTTATTGAAGTTATATATAATAACAAAATTCAATTTTTTTTTACCATAAGATGATCACATGCCAAGAAAAGTTAGACACATTTATTTATAACAAAATTTGATTGTTATGAATATAGTTATTTGAAATATAGTAGTTTGAAATATGGTCACTGGATATACATGTATCGAATACCTATACTAAATTTATGTATTCTTTGTAAATATAATATAATATAATTCGTGAATAATAAATAGATAATATAAAATAATATAACAATAATATAGGTGTGTTTGTAGCATATTATTATTATTATTAATATTATTAATGTTTGATATTATGTATTTATAAAATTCAAAAAAAGGCATTAATATCAATGGATTAGTAAAAATAAAATTTTAGAATATGAATATTTAATTTATAATATACTTGGTAATGATTATTTAATAATAAGGAACATTTTCCAAACAACTATTTTTTCTTTAGTTGTCATATATTTTTTATAATGAATTTAATTGGTAAAATTTCAAAATTTAATATATAAAAACTAATATATTAACACTTTTAAATTATAAATTTATACGAAATAATATTAATAGCGCATAATATTTAAAAATGACTTTTTCAATAAAATTAGTACTATTTATCTAATAAATTTGAATTTTAAATACATATTTACAAATTTAAAAATTTTAATTTTATAAAATTAACTTGGTTTTGGGATTTATAATGTAAATATTATATTAAAATGAATTGTCTGTTTTTTTCAAAAAAAAATTGATTTTGAGAATAATGGTGAAAATAAAATATTTATAAAAACTGTGAATTTTAGGACATTATTTGTACATAGGTATAACATGTAAATTTATGGAAATATTTTTGAGAAGAAAATTATTTTATGATATATATTTTAAATTTAATAATATTATTTTAGTTTAAAACATGTGGTTGATATTTCAAGACTTTTATAGAATTATCCTCTAAAACAATTTAGAATACATTATATATTTATTATTTTAAAATTAATTTTTTCACTTTTAGAAAGTGATTATAATAAAAAAAATTGAAAATTTTAATTACAATGTACATGTTAATTAATATGTATGGCTATATTTTTAAGCATAAAAATGAATTACATGGGAAAAAATTAGTCACCACCTTAAAATCGAAAATAGTAAAATGTGTTAAATAAAGAGGTAAATTTAATAACATGTGTAAAAACGTGTTTCTAATTAGTTTATTAATAATTAGAGCGATAAAAAATTATATTCACTCCACTAATTACTATTTTTGAGTCTTCTTGAGTATTGAAACAAGTTCCCTCTACATATTAAAAAGAAATAATTACAAAAACCATTCTTACAACTTATAAAAGAGACCTCTCACCAACCCTTCAAACCCACTCCCAACTTTTTTTTACTCTTGAAACAATAACCATTTAATAACCCTGTAATCTTATTTAAATTCCTTAATATTATGGAAATAATATTTTAGCCTATGTCATCCCTTCCCAACAAATCCTCCAAGGGGAAGCATGTAAGTACTAACTTTTCCCTAATGTTATGTCATTTCAATCATTTCATTAAATATATATTCTTCAAAGTATTATATTACGAATTAATTATTTATATTATACTTAGTTTCATTATATATTTGGAATAACCATTAACCATATTTCCAATTTTCAATTTAGAAAAACAAAAAAAATCAATTCTAGTATTTGTGCTAACAACTAGTTTAATGAAGTAATTTTTCTTATTTTTCATCTCGTTTATTTATTATTTATTAACATCTCTTAATATATGACACAAAACCCAATAAAAATATATATAATATAATTTTTATTCTTTAATAAAGATATTATTTTAAAATAAGCCACTAGTATAACCATACTTATCTATTAATTAGGGTATGTTCGTGTTTGGGTCGATCTAACATCCTACTGTAAAACCAATATAAAATAATATCCTGGATGATTATTATAACATAATTAATTATAATACTTGATATATATATATATAAGTAAATAATTATTTTATTTTTGTTTTATAATGTTATCATTAATATTACACTCATTACATAAGATACCAACTTTTGTTCTTAAAAAATCACTGAATCATGCTCAACATCAATTTCATCATTAAAGATCATAACCAAAACTCAAATAGAATAAAATTATAACAATAAAAATAATTTATAATAATAAATTCTCGTTTCAAAAATTATTTTTGAATGATGATACTTTTTGGATAATGAATAAAAACATCGCTATTGTGAAACTACTTCAAAACAATCATGATAACTCGTACCAGATATTGATAATATATAATAAATAACTAATATACATGTGGATAATAATTATAAATTAATATTATAATATTTTATTGATATTAATAATGTTAAATATTTTATTAAAATAGTTATCTATGTTGTATATGATATTGAAGTGCTTTAGTTGAATTTGTGATTTAGGTAATGGGTTTCTTGTCCCATATTTATATTCTTGACACATACCTTATATTTGGAACCATGATATTTTGGATTTGGTTTAATTAAATCCAAATGAAATTATATTACCATATTAAATTAATTTATAGTGTTTGAAAATTGATAGTGTGTTCTTTCTTAAAATGGATTTCAATTCAACGGATTTCATGGTTGTAATGGTTTTTTGTCGATTTTCTTAATTCCATAAGACATGATTGACATTGTGCACAATAATATTTTTATATGGTGTATTAATTAACCTATTTCCTTAATTTTGTATGAATACATTTAATTTTATTATATTTTAATTTTAATTTTATGGTAAATTCAAATGTTCTTTTAATTCTTACATTCCCTTTACCATAAGTGTTTCTTCGTCAATCTCAATTTTAAATAGGGATTTTTTTTAAAGATAATTAATTATGAGTATTTTTATGATATTTATTTATAAGACCCCCTAACTTTTTCTTATACTCTAGTATTATTGGGTTTTTACGTGTATTCTTACTATTTCATTTTCCCCTTATCTCATAGTTTCCCCATTGTATGATAAAATGACCAAACCTCTACTTTTTATTTGGGTATCCTTTCATTCCATGTTCTTATTCATTGTATTATTTTATAAATTACCTTATTTAGACATAAATTATTAATCAAGGTTATTTTATACTATTTTGAAATTATATTTAATCATTTTAAATGAATTTATAAATTGTTTTATATGATTTGATTTTGATAAATGTGAGAAGAAACTATTTTAAACATTTCTATGTGAACACATACTTCCAGGATTCTTCCTTTTCCTATGGAACATTCTCTCTATTTTTTAAAAATTATAAATAGAATACTTATTAACCTAGTCATATAAATATTTGTATTTTAATAATTGTTTCCAAAAGATCAAGGTAATTTATTATTTCCAAAAGATCAAGGTAATTTATTATTTCCAAAATAATTTTCAAAATTACCCTAAAAAGTGTTTCTTACCTAAGCATATATATTTAAATATATTTTATGCATGATCAAGGACATTCTTCAAGTGATACCATCCTAATTATTTATTGGTATGGAATTTATAATTTTATTATCTACTAGATAATTGATCCACCACTACCTTTGTCACTTCTACTTGTCCATTGGTTATAAATTTCAGATTTCTTCTTTTTTCCCCTATGTGAACACTATATTTTATTCCTTTCATTAAATTGTGTTTACCTAGATAGCATATATTGGTTGATTGAGATATTATTAAAATAACATTAAATAATTTCTATATAAGTTTTTATTTTTATCTTTGATAATATAGAATTATATTCCATTAATTTATTGAGGTAATATTAACAACTCATATACTTTTTATTTCAATACAGATGAGTAGTGACTACTAAAGCCTGTTGTACGTGTCTTGAATAATTTTTTTGTTACATATAATGTTTAATTCATTGAACATAATTAGTGATGTGTGGGTGCTCAAATATCCCATTGATTCAAAGTTCGGTCTCATGAGACTAACTAGATTTGGTATTTGGTGCATGAAAAACATTAAATTAGATGTCTATGTTACAATCTTCTCACCAAGAAGATTCATTGGTAGAATACCTTGGTTGTATGTAATATCTTAGAATAGGGACTTCATAAGTCTATCATTATGTATTATATCACTAGGAAAGCAATTATTCATATCCATTTGATTATTTATTTTTTTATATCATTAATGGATTTATTTCAAGCTAATACAATCAGTTATATGGAGTTATTTGATTATCATTTACATCCTTCCATATTATTTATTACTTTCTTTTTCGATGCTAGATTTTTTATATGATTTCCATAACATAAAATTCCAATGGATATTTTTCCTTTACATTTCATAGGGTTATGATTTAAATAATTAAAAATGATATGTCTAGAGGAATTTGTTTTGTGGAGAATTATGGGAGATATTGAAGATATATTAGGGATTAACTTGATTCTTATGTGGTGAGAAAAAAAATCCATTTTTTGATAAAGAAGTGGGATTTTTAGGTAATGATTTTCCAATTTCTACATAAAACTAAATTGAATGTTTCATGAGATTTTATTCAATGAAATATTTTTTTTAATTCAATTAATTGGACAACAACATTTAGGGTTAACACAAATAATACTAAATAAGGTCATAGATAACATTAGAGGTTGGGGTGTCAATAGAGGATAATTTAATATTTGAAAAGTTATGGTTGATAGTGATTTAAAAGGAACCAATTACCCTTCATATTATTCTAGGTAATATTGAATACTTTAGGGATTGGAAAATGAGAAAATTAGTGAAATCCCACGGGATAAATCTATGTATAGGATAACATATTGATGTTCTGAAAATTAAATAAAAAATGAATGGTTCTCTGAGTAATTACATCCATTTCTAGATACTATAAGTGGAATCTGCTATTACACTAATTCACCTAGGTGTCATCATGCTAAAAAAGATTGGTTGAGTATCAAATGAATCATCACACAAGTGCCCGATGAATGAGACTAAAACAGTACACCCAGCTGGACACTCTTCATCAACATTCTTTTGTTAATGAAATTCACATTACATAATTTTATGAAAGATTTGAGTACATTTTTATGATAATATTAAATAATAAAATATAAAAATTACCATGTAAAACATAGGATAAAATGAATTTTTTATAGGTTTCTCCAAATGTGCTATAGTAAAAATGAATGTATTACTTTCTAAAATGATGGTTTAATTAGATAAGACATCTTAGCATTCAGTTTTCTTATTCATATGATCAATTAATTTGATATTAATATATGATATTATAACAACTTGGTTTTTAATATTTGGCTGGAAGGCATATTATTAAAATAAATATGTGGATGTTTTGTCTCTAAAATTTAATAATAATTATCTATAGAGGAAAATATGGAATTAATAATTCAGAATCATAATATATATCTATTAATATGTAAAATATATATTACCTAGTCTCTTCTAAGATAACAAGGATAATATATCATTAGAGGCTATATATTGGGTCATGAATATATTTTATATTCCCTTACGTGTTGTTATTAATAAGTGATAATTAAAATTTCGAGGAAAAATTTTATTTAAGGGGGGAATGTAATGCCCTGGGTTTTTAAGATGATTATTCTTCCCATAAACTATTTTTTTAAAATATTTATTTATTAAGTAATTTGGTAAAGATTATATAATAAAAAAAGTAATATTTTTCAAAGAACAGTTTTGGTAATGTGTCTTATATACTATCCTGAAAAATTAAATAGATCAAATTCAAAATATTATTATATATGAACTCATATACATTCATTTTTTTAATTATAAATTAATATTAAATAATTTCAATAACACTTAATTATTAGAAATTTTATTTTTCAATAATTAATTTTTTCTTTTCTATTGTAAAAATTTAAAATCTAAATTTATATATTTTCTAATTTTAATTTTATAAAATGAAATTAATTATTGGATTTGAAATTTTAATGTTATCTTTATATTTATTTTTTATCATTTTTCTATAAATATTGATTTTTTTTGTGAATGGTGCATAACAACATTTTTATAAAAACCACGATTTTTATAGCATTATTAATATATAATATTATATATAAATTTATGAAACAATTTTATAGAGAAAATATTTATTTTATATGATATATTTTAAATTTTAAATTTTTTATTTTAGTGTGAAAAACTATGTTTGATATTTTTGAACATAAGTTACACAATTCTCAAAAATTGATTTAATAAATTATGCATTTATTATTTTAAAATTATTTTTTATCATGTTTAAAAATATAATATAATAATATGGACTTCAAACATGGAATTATAAGTTGAATATTATATTAGAAACCATTTTATTTGTTCTGGATAAAAATGAATATCTTAGGTAAAAATTGATTTCCATTATAAAATCCAAAAGGGTTAAAATGGTTAATGAAATGGGTAAAAGTCATATCAAGTTAGAAACAATTTTATAATTTATTTTTTGAGTTTTGAATTTAATAAAACATATACACACTCCATTATTGTCCATTTTTATGTTTTCATCACATGTGAAACTTGTGATCTATTAATATTAAGATGAAATAATTACAAAAATTTTATTCTCACTACTTTTAAAATTGACAACTCATCACACCTTCATGACCAATAAAAAAATATATATTTACACTAATAGTCTTTTTTCTTCCCATATCATCTTACTTCCATTCCTTATTCTTCTAAATAGAATATTTTTCTTAACTCCTCCCTTTCCCAAGAATCCTCTTTGGGAAGATCAAAGTTATCAATGTAAATACTAAATTTTCCCTAATATTATTTTTGTTCAATATTTAAATTTCAATTATAATTTCCCCAATATTTTATTATTACTTTAAAACAAAATTATACTAATAATTTTATTATTTTTGGAATAATAATTAACCACTTTTCCCCATTTCACTAATAAAAATGAAAATGACAATCATTCATTTATAAGGACTACCACCTCAATGAAATAACATACCTAAATTTTTATTAAGGATCATTATTATTTATTAAAATTTTATTAATATGATTAAAAACCTAATAAAATAAATAAATAATATCTTTATTCTTATTTAATAATTATATTACTCAAAATGAACCAACATTTATAACCATACTCATCCATTAATTGTGGTTTATTACTATTATGGTTGTCTTACCACTTACCAAAAAATGTTTTAAAATAATATAATTGATAAATATGAGAACATAATTACTGATAATACATGAATTAAATAAGTAAAAAATTATTTGATTTTGGTTCTTGAATTATACCATTAATATTAATCTCAGTAATTAATATATGAAATTCTGTTTGTTGAAAATTATAAAAACATATCGATCTCTAGTTTTATATTTAAGGATCATAAAAAAACTACCCTAAAATGAAATTATGAAATTATAAAAAATTATAAATCACAAATTTCATTACCTTTTATGATCATGGAATGATGAAATTTTGGAGGATGATGATTAAAAACACTATTATTATGAAACTAGTTCATAACGATCAAGATTACTCACACCCGATATTAAAAATTGAAAATAACTAACTAATATACATATAGAAAATAATTATAAATTTATTTTTTAAATGTTTATACATATGAATAATTTTAATAATAGTTTATTAATATAGTTTTTTCTATACAATAGATTCAATTGCTTTAGTGGATGTTAAGAGTTAGGGAAAGGGTTTTTTCCAAATTTAATTTCTTGATAAATATTACATATTATGCACTATAACATATTTGACAAGGTGTTATTAATATAGAATTGGTTTTTTTTTACCACATTAATATCATAAATTATGTTTTAATATCCATATATTTTTCATTATTTAAATGTATTTCAATTCAATATATACTAAGGATATATGGTTTATTTGATTCTAATTTAAATTCCATGATACACATTTGATATTGCCCACCATAATTTATTTTATATATTGTATTCCCTACCCTAATACCTTAAAGTATAATTAATATCTTTGAATTCATGATATGTGATTTTTCATTTCATGAAAACTCGCTCATGCTTTTTTTATTCAGGAATTCCAAAAAATGTTAGGGTTTCTTCTTTAATCTCTATTTCAAATCAGGGTTACTTCTGAAAGATAATTGATATGGGGAATTTTTGTGCTATATATTTTTAAAATCTCTAGTTTTTTATTCTACTCTATTATTATTAAGTTTTTACATGCCTTATCACTATTTAATTTTCCCAATGGCTCAGAGGTTACATGTTTTAATATAAATTGACCCCAGTTCTTCTCTTCAGTCAGGCATCTTTCACATCATTGTCATTATTCATTAGATGAGTTTTGAATTGTCTATATTTTTGCCTTATTTATTGAACAGTGTCCCTTTATACTATTTAAAAATTATTTTCGATGGTTTTTAAATAACTTTTAATGCTCTTTGTATGGTTTATTTTGGGCATGTGTGAGAACGATATCTTTTAAATATTTCCATGTGAACACATCTTTCTATACTTTTTTCTTTTCCAATGAAACTTCTTCTATAAATTTAAATGGAATCTAAAGGGGATACATATTATATTGGTCTTATAAATATTTCTAATGGTCAAGGTTTTTTATAATTTTAAAAATTATTTTCTAAAATCCCCTAAAATATGTTTCTCATATCCACCTACATATTTTGAAATATATTCTGTTTGACCAAGGATTCACCTAAATTATCATGACAGATTACGTGTTTCTATTATCTATTACTGGAATGAATCATCACTACCTCTATATTTCTTTATAAAACACCATGTATGAAAATTATTTTTATTCCAATGTTTTCATTTGTGAACAATATATTTTCTTCCACAGTTTAAAGGGTGTTAAAAAAGATTCCATATATCAATTGATTACGAAATTATTGACTTAATTATATTCCAATAATCTATATAGTGTTTGTTTGATGGATTAATGTATAAAAATCTAGATCATTTCATTATTGGTAAAATATTAACAATATGATTATCTATTACTTCAATATAGATGTTAAGTGATTACAATAGTGTGTGGGAAATGTATTGTATTGTTTTTTATTCCTTTATATGATAAAGGTATAATAATTACTTATTAATTATTTGGGATCATAATAAACCCTTGACACATCAGTAGGTATCATAAGACAAAATATCCTAGGTATTTAGTGTATCCATGGACATTACATAGATTTCTTGGCAATGGTTTTGATTGTAAGAATATTTTAGGGCACTGGGCCTTGACACTGTGTAATATATTTTCATAAGACTTTTATAAGTCTTTAAATTTTCATTCTATCCTTATAAAACTAGTTTTTATTAATCATGTGATTATTTGTGTTATTATTTCATCCAAGAATTTATTACATGATATTATTATTGGTTATATGCAATTATTTTATTACCATTAACTTTTTTTATTATTATTCATATCTTGTTAATTTTATAATAACTTTTTTTTTATGATTTCCCTTACTTAGTGTTTTAACTCAATATTTTATGTTTCCATTTTACTTTTTTGTGAAGAAATGTAGTTGAAAATATAAGTCTTAATGAATATCATATTTGGTGAGTTATTGAGATATTTTAAATAAAATTTTTGATTAAATAGTTTATTATTTATTTGTAAAAATATAAATTGTATAAGAATGTAATTAGATCAATTATATTTTTATATTTCCTAACTCTATACATATATAAACCTAAACTTTTTTTGGAATGTATTTAAAACAATATTAACATGTAATTAGATGAACGTGTTCATGGTATATCACAAGATTTATATTTATTATAAATGAGGTGAAGATAGAATAAAATCAAGAGAAAATATTGATATACATTTCTACATGTGTATCAATAAAAAAATAAAAAGGGGAATATTATTGAACCCACTTAGTGTTCATTTATATTTTTTTCCAATAAGCATGATCTTAATTTATATTAATAATTTAAGCTTAGATGGATTGTATTGTAAACATATATTTTGAAAAAATTATGTAACATCCCAAGTAAGTAATGAATAATATATATTTTTATCTATGTCTATTAATGATTAAGATAGTGTTATAGAGGCTTAAAATGAAAATAAATACAATCTTATGCATGGAATACACTAATATTCTTAAAAGATTGTTTTAGTGACTTTTGATGGCAAACCATTTTTGAATCTATATTTTGACAATTTTATAAACTATGTTTGTCAAAATAAACTTATTCTTTATGATTGGGACATCAAAATTTACCTTGTGTGAATTTTTGGTATTTTTCTGACAATATTCATTTTTTTAATGAATAGTGAAAAATACTGCATTTTACATCAAAACTGTTTTTTAACCTAATTTATTTATATGATTAGATTATTTTTTGAATTTGTTTTGAAGTGAAATTAGAATATATTTTTACCATTTTATCCAATGGTGGTAATTGGAATCAATTTCACTTTGAAATTAGACTTAAACTGGTGTCAATCTTTTGATACTTATTGTTTTTTAAAAACACGCTATTTGCTCTGGCAGCGGGAATTAATTATTAAATTAATTAATGTGACTTATATGATTTGAATTTTGTAAAATAGACTTCATTTTTGAATTCATAATATCAAATATAGCTTAGGGTGATTTTTTGGTAATTTTCTGAAAAACTTCAATTTTTGATGAATAGTGAAACCACTAAGTGGTAATCAAGCAAACTGATTTTTCAGTTAAATGAAAGTTTACCAGTAATGTGTATTGAATTTTGAAAATCCGACATACATGGTTGTCATTAAGAAGTAAAATGTGGTTCAATGAGATTAAAATAATTTTTTGGTGAATAGTAACTTATTAAGTTTTTAATCGCGATTAGTGGTAATTAGTGTAGTTTAAGGTATAAATAATGCTTTAATAATATGAAATGACCTAGAAACATGTCCCAAACTTATTGGTTGTGTCATGGCCGACCGAGAAAATCCATGGGTAAACTTGGGGACCCCATGAAGACATTTTGGTTGGGAAATGACATAAATAACTTTTTATTTAATGTAAAAGTAAAAATGACACAAACATAATATGTTTTACGAAAACAATTTTTACATGGGGTTATAAAGATAATATTTTTGATTATAAATAGTCATTGGAAAGATAAAAATATTTCCTACATCATAGTATTTTTTTTATGATTTTTAGACATTAAATAAATTAAATTATTTATGACATAATAATGATGCAGCGATGACATCATTATTTGACGATTTAAATAAAATGGAAAGACAATGTAAAATCTATGAACTACACAAGGCCAAAACCAATTGGATGAGTGTATTTCGAACCCTTATAACCTTATCCACGAATTATATCAATGTGGGACCTTTTAAAACCGAAAAAAAATTTCAAATAAGGTAATATTTCTTTACTTTCCAAAAGTGCCCCTCCTCTCCTCTTATAAAAGGCCCCCACCTCTACCTCATTTCACACACTACTCAAGCCTTTGGCTCGGCCAACCCCTGCCCATTCACTCTATCCACATCCCTCTCCTCATCCTATAGGATTCCCTTTGGGCAAAATCATTTCAAAGGAAGCCTTTAGGCTCAAATCAAAAGGAGTTACACTTTTTAAGGTAATTCATTCTCTCATGTTCATTTGTTTTATTTTGCTTCTCCAACCCCCTAAACTCTTTTTATTTAATTATTTTGTAACAACACCAGTATCTTCAATATACTAGGATGTTGTTATAATATTTATTTGAGCTACACTCTCACACAACTGCATCAAATGGTTAAAGAACATACGGTTTCCGTGGATGGCGAAATTCTGCCTCCCGAAACGATGATTGTTCAATACTCATTTAACACCTTAAAAGGTGGCCATTATGATGTCACTATTTTTATAT
Organism: Viscum album; assembly: GCA_963277665.1. Lineage (NCBI taxonomy): Eukaryota > Viridiplantae > Streptophyta > Magnoliopsida > Santalales > Viscaceae > Viscum > Viscum album. The sequence continues at coordinate 1,884,255,559 of OY728121.1, forward strand.
ATGATATATAATATTTTTATTTTTTCCTTAAGCTTCTGTTTTTTTCATTTTGGGAATACCTTTATGGTTTCCATTATGGGTAAACATGATATCTTCATTTTAGGAAGTGCGGACTACCGCCCCCTCAAAGTGATTTGATTCGTTAAATACCATATGTGGGACATATAAAGGATGGAACTATGATATTATATATGATATTATACTGGAATTATAATATACCTTTATATCATTATGATTCCATTCTATAAAATACGAAATAGGAATGAAAGTAGCGTCCATGTGTACGTACGGCTTACCGTCTCCATGAACGGTGCATTTCATTTCTTACCTCTAAATGATTATGTAATATTATAAATGCATGTATGTACTGGATATATATGACATATATGATATCTACATCATGAATACCATTCTGGATATAAGAAACCTATGACCAAATTAACAACATGTAAGTGTAAGAAGTCTATTTTTGACTTAAGAACCAAATACCGACAAAATGAACATTATTAACTTAACTGATTACATGATGTTAATAACATGGTATAAAAGGAATAATGAACTTGAAAAAGATTCATAAGAAAGTAGAGATTAACTCAAGTTTATTATTCAGGAGATTAAAGAACGGTCGGGTCAAGTCGGATACGAGGTATGGGACTTCGTCTCAATCTCCTTTCATTGAGGCATGTTTTATTTTATACACAACTTTCTTTTATACGGTGTATAAACCCCTTTGATTTTTACGTTTATTCAAAAGGAATATTTTTTATACGAAGAATTTACTAAACGAAAAAAGGTAATGTTTTTGTCGTACGTATGCGGCGACAACGAATTCTCTGCCGTCGTGACCATTATTTGAGTTTTGGCTTCCTCTACAAGCCATACTTTTTTTTAAAACGAAAAAAATACCATGTTTTACTTTGGTATTGAAAATGGTTTTCATAATGTTTTTATTATATCAATGTGTTGTATTGATATCTCGTGATTGAAATGTGGAAATGTTTTGTTTCCTTTATGCATGTTTTATGTGATATGATTATGTTATGGTTCTTGGGAATTATTATGAAGACAGGTGGTTCCGTGATAAACTAAGGGCGGGTGAGCCCGTTATAGCTCTCCAATGCATTGGGTAACGCGAAGGAGTGAAACGTTGAGGTTTCTCCGAAGAGATTTTAGGGAATATACTTTGATGGGTATTCCAAACGTAATCAAGAGGGTTACTCCCTACGTAAGAATGTTTTGAATGCCTCAAGTTACCTTTATGTCTTATGATTTCTATGATATATTCATGATTTTATGAGTTATGTTAAAGTGCCTATGTTTTATGGGTAAAGTATAATTTCATTCTTATGTATATATGAACTCATGTTTCCTTTCCATGTTTTTTTTATAACCCATACTGAGTTTTTATGCTCATCCCATGTTTTTGAAATGTTTTTCACAGGTCAAGGGAAAGGTACATGATAAGATGATAGAGTCAAGGATGTGTCAAGAAATAATCCATGTTTTATTTTAAATGTTTTTCCATTGATGGGAATGAAGAATACTATCTTTATGTAACCACTTTGTTTATATGTGGAATGTAATGCAAGTTTTATGATCTAATTCTCTAAAACTCTAAACCCGAAAAGATCCTCAATGTGTAATCTTGTAATAACTCAAGATTAAGCAAGGTCTAAGGCTGGGGCCTTATAGTTGGTATCAGAGGTCGGTTTAGATAACTTTAGGAGTTATAATTCTATTAAATGATTATCCAAAAATATTTTTTTTCGAAATGATATAGCATTTAAAGATTACCATGTTGCTTCATCTAAGACATGTTTGTTCAGAATGGTTTTCCGCAGAGGAAATAGGGAAGCAGTGCTAGGAAGGAATACAGAAGGAAATAACCTTCTGAATCAGCGTCCAGAAATGGTCGGAATTGGAGCTGAACAGTTTGTTGCAGTAATGGCGCAGTTGACTCAAGCGATAAATGGCGGTGGTATCCATGCACGAGATCAGCCAGATCAACCGCAGAGGAACATGTCAGTGGTGGAACATTTCATGAGGCAACATCCACCATCATTCAGAGGATCATCTGACCCTGTGCTAGCTAAAGGGTGGATTAAAGCACTGGAGAAGATTTTTGATGTCATGGGGTGTTCAGACAATCAAAAGGTTAGTCTTGCTATTTACCGTTTGGAGGGTGAAGCAGATCAGTGGTGGTCTATGGTTAAAAATATCAGGGACGCCGATGAGATTGATGCTCTTGACTGGGATGAATTCAAAGGTATGTTTCTTGAGAAGTATTTTCCTAAGGCTGTTCGACTTAGGATGGAAAAGCAATTCTTGTAATTGTGGCAAGAGGAAGACTCAGTGGCTGCCTATGAAGAAAGGTTCACTCGATTGGCAAGGTATGCTCCAAATTTAATCCGGGACCTTGATAGTAAAATCAATCGTTTTTACTCAGGATTAAAGCCAAAATATCGAAGGGCATTAGCTTCTCGAGAGTTTAAAAGTTATGAAAAGCTTGTTCGATGTGCTGAGAAGGTGGAAATGGAGTTTGTCGATGACCAAGTTTTCTATAACAACCAGCAGAAGAAGAGACCGAGGTGGCAGGAGAAAGGTAAGAATTCTTCAAAAAAGTCTGATGGTAAGAGAACTAAGATTCCAGTTTGTGATAAATGTGGAAAAAGGAATGCTGGGGAATGTCTTCTGAATTCTGGGAAGTGCTACCGATGTGGTAAGATGGGACATAAGGCTCGTGATTGCACTGAAAAGGATCAAGGTGAAGGTAAGAACAAATTTGATTTACAGTTAGTGATATGTTATAAGTGCAATGAGATGGGTCACTATGCAAACGAGTGTCCGACAAGGATCATGAGTGATGGGAAGCAGTTAGACTACAAGCAGAAAGGGGTGGTGAAATCCTTTGCAACTACTTCAGCAGATGTCGGGCCATCAAATGAAGTTGTATCAGGTACTTTGTTTATTTTTTCAGATTATTCCAGTGTGTTGTTTGATTCGGGGTCTACACATTCTTTCATCTCTGAAACCTTTTCTAGTAAAATGGGAATACCACCTCAAGAAATGACTCCTGAACTTTTGGTAAAAACACCTTGGGGAAGTGTCGAGGAAAAAAGAATTTATAAGAATCTTCCTATCCTTATCTGTGGAAAGAACCTACTTGAAAACCTTATTGTTCTACCTCTAGTAGAGTTTGATGTTATCCTGGGTATGGATTGGCTCTCTATTTACCATGCTAAGATTGACTGTAGAGCTAAAGAAGTTTATTTTCAGAAAGACTTTCAGTTTGTTTACAGGAATGAACCCATACTTTTGATAACATATCAAGAGGCCGAGAAACTTGTAAAATATGGAAATGAATGTTACCTTGCACACGTCGTTGAAAATAAAGGAACTGTTCAGATTAATGATGTTCCAGTGGTAAATGAGTGTCCTGATGTTTTTCCTGATGAGTTGCCTGGAATAATACCAGATCGGGAAGTTGAGTTTATTGTTGACTTAGTTCCTGATGCTAAGCCAATTTCAAAACCCCCTTATCGAATGGCACAAATTGAACTTTTAGAGTTGAAGGAGCAATTGCAAGATTTATTAGAGAAAGGTTTCATTAGACCTAGCACATCACCATGGGGTGCTCCTGTTTTATTTGTTAAAAAGAAAGATGGTTCTATGAGACTTTGCATTGATTATAGAGCCTTGAATAATATCACTGTTAAGAACAAATATCCTTTTCCTCATATCGATGATTTGTTTGATCAGCTCCAGGGAGCTCAGTTTTTTTCAAATATTGACTTGAGATCGGGGTACCATCAACTGAAGGTAAAAGAGGCAGATATTCCGAAGACCGCGTTCCGTACGAGATATGGACATTAAGAATTTGTAGTAATGCCTTTTGGGCTAACCAATGCACCTGCTGTATTCATGGACTTAATGAATAGAATTTTCCATGAGTTCTTGGATAAGTTTGTGGTGGTTTTCATTGATGATATTTTGGTGTTTTATAAAAGTAAATAGGAGCATGAAAAACATTTAAGGGTTATCTTGCAAACCTTAAAAGAAAAGAAACTGTATGGGAAATTCAGAAAGTGTGAGTTTTGGTTGCAAAAAATTTCTTTCTTTGGTCACATTGTTTCTAAAGATGGAATAACTGTGGATCCTGCAAAAACAAAAGTTGTGGAAGAATGGCGAAGACCCACAAATGTAACTGGGATTCGTAGCTTCCTTGGTTTGGCGGGATATTACCGAAGGTTTTTTAGAAATTTTTCACGGTTATCTAGTCCAATGACTAAGCTAACTCGGAAGGGTGTTAAGTTTATCTGGACAAAAGAATGTGATGATTGTTTTCAGGAATTGAAAAGAAGATTGGTGAATGCTCCAGTTTTGGCACTACCTTCCAGGAATGGTGAGTTTGTTATATACAGTGATGCTTCATTGAATGGACTTGGTTGCGTCCTAATGCAGAATGATCAGGTAATTGCTTATGCTTCACGACAGTTGAAAACTCATGAGGTAAATTACCCTACACTTGATTTGGAATTAGCTGCTGTTGTTTTTGCTTTAAAAATTTGGAGGCATCATTTGTATGGAGTAAAGTGTGAAATATATACCGATCACAAAAGTTTAAAGTATATATTCACTCAGAAAGAGTTAAACATGAGACAGAGGAGATGGCTGGAATTAATCAAGGATTATGATTGTACAATTCATTACCATCCGGGAAAAGCAAATAAAGTGGCTGATGCTTTGAGTCGAAAAAGTAATGCTTCATTAACAATGTTGCGTTTGGAACGTGATCCTTTGGTTAAGGATTTGATGAAATTTGGCATAGAAGTTGTTGGTGCATGAAGTCCTTCTGTTTTGTTTCAGGTATCAGTGAAATCATCTCTATCAGATAGAATCAAGCAAGCACTGAAGCAAGACAGTGAGTTGCAGGAAAAGGTAGAGCTGGTTCAGAAAGGTAAGTTTCCTGAATTCAACATTGATAATGATTGTGTTTTGAGATTTGGGAAGAGATTGTGTGTGCCTTGTGATTCACAGTTGAAGATAGAGTTGTTATGTGAAGCTCATAGTTCTCCGTTTTCAGTTCATCCGGGAAGTACTAAGATGTATAGAGATTTGGGGGAGTATTACTGGTGGGATGGAATGAAAAGAGATATTGCTGATTTTACTGTGAAGTGTTTGACTTGTCAGCAGGTTAAAGCAGAGCAGCAGTTACCGAAAGGGATGCTTCAGCCTTTACCAGTGCCAGAGTGGAAATGGGAGAATATATCCATGGACTTTGTTGTTGGATTACTGAAGACATCTTGAGGTAATAATGCAATCTGGGTTATTGTTGATCGCTTGACCAAATCTGCTCATTTCCTTGCTATACGAGATACTTTCTCTCTTGATCAACTTTCCCGTTTGAATCTTAAAGAGATAGTCAGGTTACATGGAGTTCCTCTCTCCATTGTATCGGATCGTGATCCCAGGTTTACTTCTAACTTTTGGAAATGCCTTCAGAAGTTGTTGGGTACTGAATTAAATTTTAGTACAGCTTTTCATCCTCAATCAGATGGGAAGTCAGAACGAACAATTAAGACATTGGAGGATATGCTACGAGCTTGTTCTATGGATTATCAGGGAAGTTGGGACCAACATCTTTCTTTGGTTGAGTTTTCATATAATAACAGTTTTCATTCCAGTATACAGATGGCGCCATTTCGGGCATTATATGGGAAGCGGTGTCGAACTCCAGCTTTCTGGGATGAAGTGGGTGAAAGGAAGTTGATGGGACCAGAATTGGTAGAAGAGATGGCAGAAAACGTTCAGCTGATTCAGAAACACATGAGAACAGCTCAGAGCAGGCAGAAGAGTTATGCAGATAACCGAAGGAAGGATCTATCTTTCGACGTAGGTGATCATGTTTTTCTCAAGGTTTCTCCTTGGAAAAGCATGATGAGATTTGGTAAGAAAGGAAAGTTGAGTCCAAGTTTTGTTGGACCATAAGAAATTCTGGAGAGAGTTGGATCAGTTGCATACCGAGTGGATTTACCTCCGAGTTTATCTCAGGTACACAATGTTTTTCACGTTTCGATGTTGAGAAAGTATATACCAGATCCATCTCATGTTTTGAGTCCAGAGGTAGTTCAGCTGGAAGAGAACCTATCTTATGAGGAACAACCGGTCCAAATTCTTGACTACAGGGAGAAAGTGTTACGGAATAAGGTGATTCACCAGGTAAAGGTTTTGTGGAAAAACCACATGATTGAAGAGGCAACATGGGAATCTGAAAATGCAATGAGGGATAAGTACTCCCATTTATTCGATAAGTAAATAAATTGCGAGGACGCAATTTTCTAAAGGGGGGAAGGATGTAACATCCCAAGTAAGTAATGAATAATAGATATTTTTATCTATGTCTATTAATGATTAAGATAGTGTTATAGAGGCTTAAAATGAAAATAAATACAATCTTATGCATGAAATACACTAATATTCTTAAAAGATTGTTTTAGTTCCTTTTGATGGCAAACAATTTTTGAATCTATATTTTGACAATTTTATAAACTATGTTTGTCAAAATAAACTTATTCTTTATGATTGGGACATCAAAATTTTCCTTGTGTGAATTTTTGGTATTTTTCTGACAATATTCATTTTTTTAATGAATAGTGAAAAATACTGCATTTTACATCAAAACTGCTTTTTAACCTAATTTATTTATATGATTAGATTATGTTTTGAATTGGTTTTGAAGTGAAATTAGAATATATTTTTACCATTTTATCCAATGGTGGTCATTAGAATCAATTTCACTTTGAAATTAGACTTAAACTGGTGTCAATCTTTTGATACTTATTGTTTTTTAAAAACACGCTATTTGCTCTGGCAGTGGGAATTAATTATTAAATTAATTAATGTGAGTTATATGATTTGAATTTTGTAAAATAGACTTCATTTTTGAATTCAGAATATCAAATATAGCTTAGGGTGAATTTTTGGTAATTTTCTGAAAAACTTCAATTTTTGATGAATAGTGAAACCACTAAGTGGTAATCAAGCAAACTGATTTTTCAGTTAAATGAAAGTTTACCACTAATGTGTATTGAATTTTGAAAATCCGACATACATGGTTGTCATTAAGAAGTAAAATGTGGTTCAATGAGATTAAAATAATTTTTTGGTGAATAGTAACTTATTAAGTTTTTAATCGCGATTAGTGGTAATTAGTGTAGTTTAAGGTATAAATAATGCTTCAATAATATGAAATGACCTAGACACATGTCCCAACCTTATTGGTTGTGTAATGGCCGACCAAGAAAAGCCATGGGTCAACTTGGGGAACCCATGGAGACATTTTGGTTGGGAAATGACATAAATAACTTTTTATTTAATGTAAAAGTAAAAATGACACAAACATAATATGTTTTACGAAAACAATTTTTACATGGGGTTATAAAGATCCTATTTTTGATTATAAATAGTCATTGGAAATCTATAAAGATTTCCTACATCATAGTAGTTTTTTTATGATTTTTAGACATTAAATAAATTAACTTATTTATGACATAATAATGATGCATCGATGACATCATTATTTGACGATTTAAATAAAATGGAAAGACAATGTAAAATCTATGAACTACACATGGCCAAAAACAATTGGATGAGTGGATTTCGAACCCTTATAACCTTATCCACGAATTATATCAATGTGGGACCTTTTAAAACCGAAAAACATTTTCAAATAAAGTAATATTTCTTTACTTTCCAAAAGTGCCCCTCCTCTCCTCTTATAAAAGGCCCCCACCTCTACCTCATTTCACACACTACTCAAGCCTTTGGCTCGGCCAACCGCTGCCCATTTACTCTCTCCACATCCCTCTACTCATCCTATAGGATTCCCTTTGGGCATAATCATTTCAAAGGAAGTCTTTAGGCTCAAATCAAAAGGAGTTACACTTTTTAAGGTAATTCATTCTCTCATGTTCATTTGTTTTATTTTGCTTCTCCAAACCCCTAAACTCTTTTTATTTAATTCTTTTGTAACAACACCAGTATCTTAAATATACTAGGATGTTGTTATAAGATTTATTTGAGCTAAACTCTCACACAACTGCATCAAATGGTTAAAGAACATACGGTTTCCGTGGATGGAGAAATTCTGCCTCCTGAAACGATGATTGTTCAATACTCATTTAACACCTTAAAAGGTGTCCATTTTGATGTCACTATTTTTATATATGATATATAATATGTTTATGTTTTCCTTAAGCTTCTGTTCTTTTCATTTTGGCCATACCTTTATGGTTTCCATTATGGGTAAACACGATATCTTCATTTTAGGAAGTGCGGACTACCGCCCCCTCAAAGTGATTTGATTCGTTAAATACCATATTTGGGACATATAAAGGATGGAACTATGATATTATATATGATATTATACTGGAATTATAATATACCTTTATATCATTATGATTCCATTCTATAAAATACGAAATAGAAATGAAAGTAGCATTCATGCGTACGTACGGCTTACCGTCTCCATGAACGGTGCATTTCATTTCTTACCTCTAAATGATTATGTAATATTATAAATGCTTGTATGTACTGGATATATATGACATATATGATATCTAAATCATGAATACCATTCTGGATATAACGAACCTATGACCAAATTAACAACATGTAAGTGTAAGAAGTCTATTTTTAACTTAAGAACCAAATACCGACAAAATGAACATTATTAACTTAACTGATTACATGATGTTAATAACATGGTGTAAAAGGAATAATGAACTTGAAAAAGATTCATAAGAAAGTAGAGATTAACTCAAGTTTATTATTCAGGAGATTAAAGAACGGTCGGGTCAAGTCGGATACGAGGTATGGGACTTCGTCTCAATCTCCTTTCATTGAGGCATATTTTATTTTATACACAACTTTCTTTTATACGGTGTATAAACCCCTTTGACTTTTACGTTTATTCAAAAGGAATATTTTTTATACAAAGCGTTTACTAAACGACAAAAGGGAATGTTTTTGTCGTACGTATGCGGCGACAACGACTTCTCTGCCGTCGTGACCGTTATTTAAGTTTCGGCTTCCTCTACAAGCCATACTTTTTTTAAAAATGAAAAAAATACCATGTTTTACTTTGGTATTGAAAATGTTTTTCATAATGTTTTTATTCTATCAATGTGTTGTATTGATATCTCGTGATTGAAATGTGGAAATGTTATGTTTCCTTTATGCATGTTTTATGTGATATGATTATGTTATGGTTCTTGGGCATTATTATGAAGACGGGTGGTTCCGTGATAAACTAAGGGCGGGTGAGCCCGTTATAGCTCTCCAATGCATTGGGTAACGCGAAGGAGTGAAACGTTAATGTTTCTCCGAAGATATTTTAGGAAATATACTGTGATGGGTATTCCAAACGTAACCAAGAGGGTTACTCCCTACGTAAGAATGTTGTGAATGCCTCAAGTTACCTTTATATCTTATGATTTCTATGATTTATTCATGATTTTATGAGGTATGTTAATGTGCCTATGTTTTATGGGTAAAGTATAATTTCATTCTTATGCATATATGAACTCATGTTTCCTTTCCATGTTTTTTTTATAACCCATACTGAGTTTTTATGCTCATCCCATGTTTTTGAAATGTTTTTCACAGGTCAAGGGAAAGGTACATGATAAGATGATAGAGTCAAGGATGTGTCAAGAAATAATCCATGTTTTATTTTAAATGTGTTTCCATTGATGGGAATGAAGAATACTATCTTTATGTAACCACTATGTTTATATGTGGAATGTAATGCAAGTTTTATGATCTAATTCTCTAAAACTCTAAACCCGAAAAGATCCTCAATGTGTAATCTTGTAATAACTCAAGATTAAGCAAGGTCTAAGGCTGGGGCCTTATAGATTAAGTGAATAAATCATGAAAGGTGTCATTAAATATTGATTTTTGAGTAATAAATGAATATTAAAGAAATACCTTAGAGTTCGGAAGTGAATGGATGCCACTATTAATATAGAAAATTAAATTTGAAGTGGTATTCTACAATTTTGAATATTCATGGAGAAAAATTAATATAAGGTAAAATATATTATTTATTGAAAATATTTCATAGGGACAACATTTCATCCAAATATCATAAAAAATATTGAATGAGGAAGTTTCTTTATAAAGGTTCATGAGAAGAATTAGCCCTTTAAAATTTGATGAAGTAGATGTTCTAAGAAGAGTTTGATATAGTATATTTATTGAAAAATATTATATATTCATGAGGAATCTGATAAGTTAATTTTATTGAGAAGAAGATTAACATTTGGCTGGTAATTGGGTGAAGATTCAGAATAAGAATTATCATAATGTAAATATATATGTTTCATGAAGAATATACTTTAATGATGTTTGAGGGGGAGGAAATGTTGGTTGAGGAAATTGAATAATGTTTAATTATTTAAGGATTATTTATATAATGAATGATATTTAGAATAATTTTTGTGATAATTAATGATTATTTTATGTTATTGTAATTTAATTTTAAGAGTTTAAGGTGTTTTGATGATGTTTTGACAATGTTTGTGAAATTATATGTTTTATATTACCATAAAATTGTTTTAGGACTTTATATATGATAATTGTTCATATTTTTTATATATTTTATAAGGGTACCTTTACTTAATATGTAATTTCTCAGAGTTTGAGGTTATTAAAAATTAGGAAAATGATTAGATATTAAATAGTAACTATAAAATCTAACTATATATATAATATGCGATGTATAGGTATTTCTAGAGAAGATATAAAAAAGTGTTACTCAGTTATTATAGGTCGAAATTTGAAAAAGTACTATGATTAAATGTGGATATTAAAGGTTTCTCTATTTTTTCATTATGAATTTTTAAAAAGTATTTATTTTCCCCATGAAACATAATGTTTTTCTAGAACATTTGCAAGGGAAGTAAATTCATAAATAATGGTTCTATGGTATATATGTCAATGTGGTTCTGAACATTCATATGATACTTATAGGTGCATCCTACAGTGAAACAGATTTGTAATATTTATTCACTCATGTGTTAGGGACTCTCTGATTATAGATTTGAAATTTGGAAAATTGTTTAGCTATATTGAGATATATTAGGGAGAAAAAACTAGATTTTTTTTATATGTATGAGTCATCAAAATGATACATAAAGGTTAACTAATTTTCCTCTTCTAAATTATGAGTTACCTAGAGATGCAATCTAATATGTAATGGTTTTATTATTTTCCAATAATGTGATATTTCTAAAAAGAAGTGTTAAAAGTAAGATTTGATTCATATTAACTATTTTATATATTCAAAAGATAACTATCACAATAGTTTATATATGGATCATGGTACTAGCTGGGTTATGATGAAGAAGGTATCTCTATGTGGAATAAGATGAAGTTCCTGTGAATAACAAATGAATAAAAATATAATTGTTATTGATAAAGGATTTCTACATGAAGATATAAATATCACTATAATATTTTATTGCATGTGGTCATGAATACATGGACAGTGAGATGTGTATTTTATGGAGAGGATAAGGCTGAGGTGATTACAATATTCATTATAAGGAATAAAAAATGAGATATATGGTTTTCCATATATAAATATTGGATCTTTATTATTTGGTATTCTATATATTTTAGTCAGTACTTAATGAATACATATCAATTATAAAATCATGGGGACATCCAGACGAGTTCCATCTGTACTTAATATAGGAGAAACAAAAAATTTGACAAGTTGGAATGAGAATTAAAGAACAAGTAGTTCAGAGAAGATCATGTAGCTAAATATATTAGGATTTTTACATTAAATATATGAAAATAATATTTATGGTATTCAATGAAGATAAAATTTAGAATAATAATATCATGATAATGAAGAAGACTAGTTTCAAAATAGAGAAATTATAGATAAGAACTAAATATTTAATACCTCTGAATATCTTGAGTATCAAAAAAAGTATAAAAAATAAACCTGATTCCACCATAAGTGATTAGATTATTTTTATTCAAGTAAATATATATTCAAAAGTATGAATAAGTAAACAAAATTTATGTGTTGAATAAGAATAAATGAATATTGGGAAATTGATGTTGTTGTTACTGAATTTCAAAATAATTGAACAATACTGAGAATACCAATTTTAAATATTTTCATATTATAAGAACTAAAGAATAAAATAATAATCCATTTGTGATTAGTACATAATTGAGATAGAATATAATATTGTTGTATAAGGTATCCATGAATATTAATGCACAACCGGGGAAGGATATCTTAATTTTTTTAAGTGATACTAGTGTTTACCAGTTGATCATGCATTAAGAAGAGAAATCCAAATATGGTATTGGATTAAAAACCTAGAGATTTTGTGGAATATTATATTTTTAATAAATTAAATTTATTTGGTATATTTCATTATATGAAACACTAATTTTAACTTATGTTACATGAAAAAAAATTTAACTTTCATTTCAAGTAACATAGAGATTAAGTTAAACACTACATATTATTAAAATGTCATTATTTAATATTATTGTTATCACCTAGCCATTATAATAGCAGGTATTAATAAGATTAAATTAATTATGAAAATATATGGTATAAAAATATATAAAATTAATTCATTGATTGTCAATTTATTTCAAATGAAAATAAATACCAATTTATAATAAAGAATATTTTTTCTGGAATATTATTTTATGCTGAATAACATGTTTTATATCAATAAAATAAATAACTAATTTTTTTACATTATTTTAATTAAATTTTCACATTTTATATTCAATTAAATTTTTTATCAATCATATTATGTGTTTTCTAGGAATGAGATAAGAATAAATCCTACTTTATGCTTAAAAACTGTATTTTACTAAAAAATGGTATCAACATATTTTTCACATTTATTTAATAAATAATTTTTACCACATTTAAAGACATTATTTAAAAATTAACTTCATTTTTTAAATCATCATTCAAATTTATCATGGGGTGAATTTTTGAAAATTTTATGAAATGATTATTTTTTCAATGTGTAGTGAAAATTACTAGTTATTAGTAAAAAAAATCTTTTCATTTAAACCAATTAAAACCCTCAAAACTATGGTGGATTCAAAATAAATATTATTTAAATTATATATTTAATAATAAAATTTATGTTATTATAATCAATTCTGTATTTAGACATTAACACATTCTATACAAAGAAAAACATTCTCTTTAAAAAAACACTTTTTAATCATCCATCCAACATTAAATTATTATTGAAAGCCGGGAATTTCCCAATACAAAACAAAGTCACAGTGGCTTAAAATAATGAATCCCAAGGGAATTGGCTTGGAAAGAGCTACCACATTCAGTAGTATATAACACCAATCTTGAAATTGAAAATTTTTTTGTATCATGAGCCATCCGAGAAGCAATATAGTCTGTTACTTTGTCCCCCTCCCATCAAGTGTGCGATAGATCCACCCATAGGCCAAGAAGAATTATTCATTTGAGAGTGGGATAATTAATGGACAGAGTAATTTTAAGTGTTCCTTGAAACAATCCTATAATTATAGTAGAGTTTGTCTATATAGACTCCATATTAATGTAATATACAAGGAATAACTTGACTCCCTTCAGTAACACACTTACCTCTACCATAAAAGAGTTCCTCAATCAAAATCCTTTGTTGAATGAAATAATAAATGAGCCATATGGATCTCATACCATATGAACTCCTTTTATGGAATCAATACTAAAAAACTCATCTACATTAAATTTTTATCCATTGATCGGAGGATTCCACCTCACCCACCTCCCCTACCTGGATTGATTGTGGGAAAAATGGAAATTGAAGCACCAGCCATAATATTCCTAATTGATGAAGATCCTTCCAAAAAAAATCATATAGGGATCAATTTGTCCACTATTATTTAGGATTTAAACACCATCTCCAACGGAGAACTATGATGACATTCATGATGGTCATGATTCTAATCTTTCTAGATGTTCCAGCAGCCCATTGAGAGCAGTATCATCATCGCCTTACATTCTCTCACATTTATCTCCCCCTAAATAAAACATAAATGTAGAAAAGATTCACAATTGGTTATGTGATCCTTCAGGCCCTCCGACTCGCCCAATGTACTCCAGATAGATGATACCCTTTCACTCTCAAAAATTATATGATTAAAGCATTCTTCTTTGTAATGCCTGCAGCATAGACATCTTGATTTCAATACGATTCCCCTTTTTCGGAATTAATATTTGGTATATAGAATATTTTTGTGAAGACACTAGATAAGAAAAATAAATTTCATTGGTATTTCTTTACTCCACTTCATCTCTTTCCACTCCACCTGCAATCCATTTGGCTATATCTCTATAGGATAACCCTTCTTTGAGAAGTCTCTCGAGGAACACCCAGTAAAAATGAGTATTCTCGGATAAGTATTGAGATCAATGTTATTTAAATTTTCCAACTATTTAGGATTAAATTTTATAGGGATTAAAGGAATAAAATATATATCTTGGTTGAAGGTTATTTCTTGGACTGGGTAGCAAGGAAAACAGAGTGTTTTCCCCACCCAATTTTCTTTCTATAAATTAATTTCACCATAGTAGATGATCCATTTTAATGGATCCTTAGGATTGGGATGTTACTAGATAATTAAATCCAAAGCTGATATATTCTCCCTTGCTATGTTATTGTGGAAACTATATCTATTAGCATTAAAATTTCCCCACATGGATCTACACCCCAAGAAGTCACATTTAAATTAATTTAATTTGTAGAAATGGATTCAATATTTTGAATCACCATGATTTATATTATATAATATCTTAACTAAATTTTTCACCATAAAAATATAGGAAATAGTAGAAATTAATTATTTTGTTTAAAATAAAAATGAAATAATCTGGGTTTAAACTAAAAAAATGGTTAAAAATTACCCAATACATGTCTATATCTTATTGGGTAGGAATATTTCTAACTTATCCTTCATATTGTTCTAATATAAGTTAATTTTGAATCTTTTATAATGTGAATGATTTTATCATTTTTTTTATTCTTTTGGGAAATTTACATGTAGTTTCTATGTAGTTACATTTTTCTATACCTAAGACCTTCAAAAAAATATTCCGTAGTTTTTGGAGTCCCTATTTTTTTCAAAATAACCCCTAGGATGGTTTTAGGTTTAATCCTTATGTATTTCCTCGATGAATAGGTATATTCCGTAACTATGTGTTTTTTATTTATAACTCCAAATACATAAATTATTATTAAACCATGATTATAAAATAACCTAATTATCTTCACAATAATAATAATTTCTCATATCAAGTCCATGACCTATATCTCTATATATTTAACTCAATTTGGAAAAAAAATCATTGATCGTGAGTTCGACAGTCTACCGCCTCACGAACCAAAAATAATTTGTTTCCCATCACCTCCTCCCACGGTTGGGTATAATAATATATTTGGTATATTTTTATGATATTTCTTCAACTAATTTAACTTTTAAAAAAAATCACACATTACCCTTTTCACTTTCTATTTCATGGGGGATACACTAAAACTGTTCATGTATACGATGGACTATCACCTCATGAAGCAATTTAATCTGTTAATACTAAAGATTTACAAGGAAGGTAATAAATATTATGTTAATGAACATATATGATATATATATATATATATATATATAATATTCATGGTTCTTTAAATGTTAAAAATTAGTTACTCTTATTTTTTTCTATCCATCAAAATATGGAAGCATTATTCATGCTTACGTGTAGACTACCATATCCATGAATAATGCATTTCATCTTTCTATAACTAACTTTTATGAATGAAAACATATATATATATATATATATATAATTAACATATATGATATAAAATCCATATTTGACATTATACATATTATGAAATGATGGAAAAAGAATAAGAACTAGAACTACTAAACCAATACTCTCATGAAAAAGGAAACAGTTATTACCTAGAATTAATGATTTTATAAAGGAATTATTAAGAAATTGGTGTTGAAATATTATTAAGGGGTAATATATGATATTATAAGCATTTTTAGGATTATTTAATAGTTTTATAATAAACTGACGTTTATTTTACTATATTTTCAAATGCGTACAAAGGAAGTAAACAATTAAGGTAAGATATTTTTATCTCCCTTTTATTTTCCATGAGACACATGACATATTAAACACGTTTTTCTTTTATATGGTCTATATACTACCAATGAATGTATTCTATGATTATTATAAGGTAAATTATGGATATTTATATATCTATTTAATTATTACATTTTCAGGGGGTTTAAAATTCAAAATATATGAAAGTGGTATGTGTTTTTGTCTCAATTTGACTTCAATGTGACATAACTTATGTTACACGCCAATTTTATTTCATAAGGTGTATATAATTCCCCATTGAAATTTTATATCATTAATATTATTATTTTATTTATATTTAATTTTTTTATATTTAATGATTCATGTGATTTAAATGTTACCAAAGTGGTGATAATTTTTTGATACAATCTCATCCATTATCAGGATTGTTTATTATTATGTTCCCAATGATGAAATATTATGATCTGATTTCAAAGATAATAGTGTATTCTATTCCCATTTTATTATTTATGAGATTTTAAATTAAAATACAATTCTTCCATTTTTTCGACATAAAATGACTGAGAAAATAATTTTCTGAAAATCTGACTTCATTTTTCGCTTCATTCAAAAAACATTTTTCTTCTAAAATATTGGTTTCAAAAGTTGTTTTTACAATTGTTTCTAACATTATAAAATTTATTTCAAAAAATTATATGGAATATTGATGTAATTTTTTAAATAATATTAATTTATATTTTACTCAAAATGTGAAAATAGTCTCTATATATTCAATTACCAAATTAAAATTATTTCATATTGTCAAGACTACTCAATAGTTTCAATTATTTCTTACAAGTTTTAAAGTTTATTTTCAATGAAAAAATTTCGTTACTATTTGGAAAAAAAATTAAATTTTAAAAAAATGATGTGAATGTGAAAATGATTTTGAAAATTTATATGGTTTTTTTAAAATATAATAAAATTTAATGATTTAATTTCTACAAGAAATGTTCCATGTGATCATTCAAAATCACTTTCCATCTATGATGTCGTACTTTGATATTTCTCATAATTAACTTGATATATGATCCATGGAGACCATTCTTATTAATTTTAGGGTTTGTTTATGTTTATGATGACTATATTTTTATGAAAACTATTCATTTTCTATAGGTCATGATATGATGAAATCATGAATGGTTTATGAAACCTGTTTATTTTTTATGGTTTAAGCTATGATAGAATGATTATGAAACTTGTTTTATTCCATAGGTAGTGATGGACTGTTTCTGAAACCTATTTATTTTCCACAGTTATGAAATGATTAATTTTTTATGATCTTGTGGAACACATTTTTGTGATTTTAATTATGTGATGGTTGGGTTTTATTTATCCCTCCAATGTATTGGATATTGATTTTTATCTCATGAGAGTAAAATGAGAATCAAACTGATGTGATTCACCCGCTATGGGAAATAGTTATATCCTGATCCACTATAGGAAACATGTGCATCCTGATCCACTATAGGAAATAGATTATGATTCTTGATCCACTATATTGATGGTCTTAGTAGTTAACCTTGAAATATTATATGGTTTTCAATATTTATGATTGTGACACAATTTTTTGACAGGATTTTATGGTTCAAGATAGATTTATGATGATTTCTAATTCTTATGGCCAATTTTTTTTTCAAATCATAATGTTTTATTCCATGAATCATGATTATAATCTATGACGGGTTTGGTAGGAAATTAATAGGTTGTATACATGATCACATACTACAACAGTTCTCTAATCCATTCATTTGATCATGGATCGATATCACACTTTTTTATCCTTATTGATCATCTAAGATCATACTTCTTATGTTTCCCTTTCATATGTTATGAAAAAAGGTTTTAAGTAGGGTATGTTTATGAATGGTACTATGTAGGAATAAAAGTATAGGATATTTTTAATACCTTTGAAGAAATAAGAAGATTCGTTTCTTTGTCTCCAAATACACAAAACAAATATAGCCCTCAAGAATTTATTTTTGAAATGTAATCAAAATTAATCTAAAAACATATGATATTTATATAGAAAAATTATGCATTGTTACATTCATGGTTAGACTTCTTAGTGACATATCATAACAATAGTTAAAATTTGGTCATGAATATAATTTTTTTTCTATCAGGTATAAAATATTTCAATGTTATTCCCTTAACCATAGTTTATTCTTGATAATAACAGACCATCCACGTGTGAGTGGTATAGAATCCACCATACACTAAGGGTTATCTCACACATTTAAGGGAACCACATAAATCTTATAATGATTTATTATTTCTACTTATTTTATATATTACTTACATGAAAACTAAATTTGCAAAGAGTGCTTAATATACATTCATTGAATAAGTGTAGTTGAAAATATGGGAAGAGTTACAAATGGAAAATTTTCATCCCCACTGATTCACCTCAACCCATCCACTCTTACTGTATTTGGGCTAATCCCTATGAAAAAATTGTTGATTTATTATTAAAATGGTGAAATATCATTCACCACTATAATTGTAATGGTAATAAATCGTTCAAATAGATTATGTTAATGTTATTCATCATTCGCTGAGGTTATGTAGTGGTGATCCTTCATTCAGCAGGGTGATGTTGGGGTGATGCAACATTAACCCATAAGTTTTTGGGAAGTTGATAACTAATTCACCATGACTTATAAGATAAGGAGTGTGATATTGTTAACTCTCAAGGTACATTCAAACCATGGGTTCATCATCCCTATCGATAATTATAAGAAGTATGTATAGTATTTCTTTTGTTTAGTTATTGAGTGTTCAATTATGTTATCACTATTCTATTTACTTAATTTATTTTTATTTTGTACTATGAATGCACATGTATTTATAATATTTTTTGGGATACTATTGGTGATGGCCTACTTAGTTTTACTCATAAACTTCTTGGGTTACTTGGTACCAAATTAGATTTCCATGTTTGTGATACAACTATAAGCATTGTTCATTGAATAGGTATATTTTAGAAGCATGAGGGAATCTATAGATGGGATTGAGAGAGAGCTTAAGACCCTATTTTATAGTAGCCTCCATTAATTTTCATATTTTTATACTACATTTTGTATGATCTGACCACAGAATATCTTCACATTGATGTATAATAATGTGACATTAAATTTCAATTCATTTTCATATTTAATGTCTTAATCACATACCAATATTTATCCCATGGATGTAAAATCCAAGTATGCTGGATATTCTACTTGAATATTATTTTTATTACTTCATATAAGATTTATGATCATATATACCAATAGTAACAGTTTCCCCACTCATTATTCTCCATCCTTTACCACAAGTTAGTTTCCTCTGAAGTAGGAAGTGGTTTACTTGAGGTCGCATGGAGCCACCGATTCATATACTATTTAAGTGAACTAGTATGATATGTTTCACAAAAGTATTATATCCTTATTTCTTTTAATTATACAATTCTTTCATGTTGATTGGAGGCAGTTTTTTTAATTATTTTTGGTGTACATTATCCTTGGTATTACTTAACACACATATGAGGAATGTTTAAGTTAATATATATGGAACTTTAATTCATTATTTTCACTCTTATAGTTGGGTTATATGATTTTTACCAAGGATTATGTATTTTAATTTTTGATTATGGTTTCCACCATGGACGAAGGTGGAATTATATTCTGAATTCATTCATAATTTTTAGCAGATATGAATCATGTGACATTTTTTTTCTTTTATGTGATTGATATTCTAGTTTCAATTATGGTTTTTATTATTTGTTCGGTCAAACACACATTATATATAGTTTCTCTAAATAACATATTGTTGGAACTCTACTTGATTTCCCGATTGATATTGGATTTTTCTTAAAATATATAATGATTATTCTTGTAGACCTAAGTGTGATTATTGATGACTTGATAGTGGGTAGGTTGTGCTAGAATTGGGATATGATTTTTAGACCCTTATGTCATTCGGTGTGTATGTATTCAATATAATTTTGAAATACAAGTTACTTTTTCCCAAACTATGATATTATGATCTATTATAGTTATTCAGTAAGACTTCCATTTGATGTTTGAGAAATATTACACCATGATTCCATCTCATTGAGCACTAGGTGGCTGTGGGGAGAATAACACACTAATTATTGTTCCATAACCCCTTATTAAACTAATAACCCATATTGATTATAAACAACAAGATAATAATATTCAGGTAATACAATCCAAGGGAAATGTGGCACTGAGACCTGGATCATCTTTGTAAAACTTAACATATGATTTTTTTTTTGCAACACCCATATCTCTTATAGGGTGATGTTGTACAATCAAGAGTTGAATTCAAGATGGAGTCAATGGAAGAACATTCACTAAGTCTATACACCCCCAGATCATAGAGTGAAACAAATTATATTTGTTCTTTATATACTAGCAAATAACTAGTGAGATGTTATTTTATGGGATACTAAACCTATGGGCCTACAATAAAAGAATTATTAGGTTATTTTTTTATAATATTTTCTTGAGATTCTGAGGGATAAAATAGATATATATTTCATGCATATTATCCTAGAAAGTATGTTTTCCATAGACTATGAAACTTGTTTTATTGATTTGATGTGTATTTTTTCCATATTTTTGAATGATGAGAATGTAATGGTTGGGTGTTTTTTGGTATGGACTAAGGAATAATATTCTACCATAAGGGAATATTTTTTTCTTTGCATTTTTTCAATGGTGGTAAAATATGCCCTTATTTTCTATAGGATATTTTTATGGGATACATAATTTGGGCATATTATTTATTCATCTAGGACCTAGGATAGTTCCTCATGATGTAACAAGAAGAGGAATGAAGAGTATCAACAAGGAATTGGTAGGAAGATTAATTATGAATGGGGTTCACCTATTACACCCAGAGGGATAAATTCTATAGAGATATTCCATTTTGATCTTCTACAGAATATTCATCCTAATAAGGATAGAACACTAAAGGTATGTCACTACTAGGGATAGATGGGGAACCTTTAGTGGTTATAAGGGATAGGACTATTATTATATGGAATCCATGGATCAGATAGAATTATTCATCTAGAGAAAAACATGGAGCTTCATATAAATTTGGTGTTTGGTGTTCCTCTATCTAATCATTCCATAGAAAAGAATGTGGTTCCCAATGGTAGGGGCAGTAGTGTTAGCAAGGCAATTAACCTTTAAGGATTCAGGTTATGGGACATCAATGTCAAGGAATATCTTAACATTATACAAATAATAAGACTCCTAATAATTTTGGTGAGTATATATTTACAATTTGATGTATGAATCTTGTTACATGTTCCCTTATATGTACTCTATATGATATGGTTGAATCATACATGTTTATGTTTCCTTAGTTTTTTAATGATAAATTTATTTATAGAGTATCTAAATATGATGATGTCTATGGATATTCCATTTTGGGTATGATCCAAGGGTACAAAGTCTATTTAGTGTTTTATGTCCTGATTATAATGTATAGGATTACTTAATATTTCTTCATACTATTGATATAATTATTCAATGTAATCCTCAAAATGGATTGGAAGGGTTGATATCGAGCATATATTGACTACTTTCACTAATGGGTATACATCATATATATAAAACATTAATGTAATATCTACATTAAGGATTCAAATTTTCATGAAGTATGTTTCATACCTAACAATTTCCAATTAGGGTTGATTTTATCCCATTTTTCTTCTATTTATTTGAGATATGAAGAGTCATGACACTTGGTTTTTCTCCATACGGTCAACTAGTTCCAATACATATTTTTTGAGGAATTATTGAGGTATCCACCAAAAAGGGGGATTATTTTCTTGATTGATCATATTTTATGAATATATTTATATCCATTGTTTTATATAATGTGGATTTATAAAGATTAGTGATCTAAAGGATCAACTAGAGTACCATGAGGAAAATAGATTTATTCTCCAAAGAAAATCCCAGTGTGGTTCTTCTATGTTATTCTCCATAAAAGAATACGGTTCCTTTTAATTTTCTATGCAATACCAGATTTTGAAATATGTGAGATTCATGAATTTTTATTCTATCCCCCATATAAAAAAAATATTTTATAATTTATGGGATCCAAGTTATCCTCTAAGATAAACATGAGATTAATTTGTTTCCAGTTATTTGTGACTCCTTAAAATATTCATCATATATCTTTTATGGGTAGTTAAATCTAATATGAGTGTCTTATTATTCCAGTCTTATTGATAAACATATAAAAAATGTTTCTTTTCAGGATGAATTGGGTCTTCCATAGATATCTATATTCTTTCTTGCTCAACTTTATCAAGGATAATATATTATACTCATAGTCAATGGAATACCATTCTCACTATATGGGGATTTTCTTGAACACACATATATAGGAACAACTTTATTGCAAGCTCTTGAATTTGTAGTTTGTGATTAAATAGGTATGATTCATGGAGAATGTGATATCATAGGATGGAATATATGTTAACACTATGAAGTTAAATTCCATAGATTCATTATAGTATCCCAAGAAACTATTCAAGATATAAATATTCATTATATTATAAGGATACTAACAGATATTTATTCAATAATTCACCCATTTGACATTGTTGAAGATAGCCCTAACTATGAAGAGGGTGAATTTTGAGTGGTTTAGTTCTTGTGAAAGATCTTTATTGGAGCTAAAAGTGTGGTTGATTTTTATTTTTATACTAACACTAATGTATTCTGGTAAAGGGTTTATATTTTATTGTGATGCATTGGTATTGGTATTTTAGTAGTTCTGATAGAGAATAAGTGAGTGGTAACTTGAGGGTCTAGGTATTTGAGGCTGCATGAGCGTAATTACCTGACACATGATATAGAGCTATCATTAGTAGTGCACAAACTGGGATATTGGCTTCATTGTATATTGGGTGAGAGTTTGGTGGTAAATATAGACTCTAATATACAAAATTATATATTCTCATATTGTAACCTAAATATTCAAGAAAGGAGGTGGGTAAGGAATATCATGACTTTTGATGCTGTGATTATGTATACCTCTAGTAAAGGGAATGTAATAATCGATTAACTGTATATAAATACATTGGATAATGTGTTATAGCAAACTATTAGTGAGTGATAGTTAATAAGACTCTTTTTTGAGATATAACTTTATTTCTATGAGTATTAGGGTAGGGTTGTTCACATTGATTTGATCATTACCTCCTCAGTCATTGATAGAGTTAAGGGGAGTTGATTACCTAATAATATATGTTTTTGGGATAAGGGGGAAACCAATGGTGTTCATCCTCCCAAACAATTGGTCCCTAGATTCTAAAGTGGTTATTTATATATGAGTTCATGTATTAGTGCCATCAATTATGCCTGAGAATCTAATGTAGGATTCGCATACCTCATGATGGGTTATTCACCCATTGTTACCAAGATGTATCATGACATATGCAAGAAATATTGGTGGCCCAAGATGATGAAATATATATGATGAATCATATCATGATTCTTAAAATATAATTGGGTGAAGGAGAAGAATTAGTGGCCCTCATTTATTATTCATATCCACCCACTACTAAGTGAAAATGGAATGATTTGATGTTTAGCATTATGATGGGGTTTCTAAAATCACCCCAAGAGAGATACATCAAATAGGTTCTTATGGATGGGTTGACTAAGGTATCATATTTCATAGAAATCTAGTGGACATAATCTATTGATGACATTGGAATGATATATATTCAAGATATAGTATGTCTTCATGACGTTCCTATGAGAATAATCTCTATATGGAATTCATATTTCACATTTCACTTGTAGTAGGGTCTATATATGGAGATAGATATGTGGGTGCATTCAACAATTTTTGACCATCCCCATACAGATCGATAGTCTGATCATACCATCTAGATGTTATAGGAAATTATATGGCCATGTGAACTTGATGTCAATAGATCACAGAGTCATCTTCATTTTTTGGAGTTCTCATATAACAATAACTATCATGAACCTATTAAATGGAACCTCTTAAGACCTTATATAGCAAGCCATATCAATTGAATTTGTGCTTATTATAGGTGGGGTAATCTTATATTATTACATATAGTCTCATTTAGAATATTTTGAAGCATATCATATTGATCCAAAAGTGTTTAGTGACTATCTAGATGGGACAATGTTCATACATTGACTGATGACTCTATCCTCTAATGTTTGAGGTGTGAAACCAGATATTTTTTGAGTGTCACCTTGGTTGTGATATTAATATATTTATAGTCATTGTAAGTTGGAACCTAATTTGATGTGAAATTTTGAGGTTATTTGGAATATTAGTACTATGGTATGTCAATTATTGCTTCCTCACATATATATTGTTATGCATAATTCATTCCATGTATCTAAGGTTTATTGATAGCATCCTAACCCTTATCATGTCATCAATATTGATGATGTAGAGATGGAGTTGGAAGCATTGTTTTTTTACTAGCCTATTTGTATAGCCAATAAATTAAATATTATCATCTCTAGGGAGATTCTACCTTAGGTACTCCTATAGTGGTCAAGTGGTCATATCCAAGAGGATGCAAGGTAAATAGTAAAAGATTTTCACCAGTAAGGCCTAGGGAAGCATCTTCGGGTTGAAATGTGATATTTGGTACGTGGTGACATCCAATATATTTTGATATATTAATTCAATAAAATTTCCCACAAATCTTTTAATTTTGGTATTTTCTATTTTTTGTAAGTGTTGACAGGGGGCCAAGGTCAATTTTGAGAGGTCATTCTTGATGCAGGGAATTATATCCTGATGTAAAAAAATTATTATTCCCCTAAAATACTAGTGATAGGTAACCAGTATGCCATGTAGGAAGGGTAGTACCACCTGGAGAGTCACCTAGTAGTCGGTGACCCTAGATCAGGTTCTCATTAGGGCACTGAGTACCCATTGGAGGGTTACCTGATAGCCAATTTAAGAATGGGAAATTTTTTAAACTTTAAATTAATTAATCATTTAATAATATTTTGAATTATTTTAAATGTTGATATACCAACTTTTCCACCCAGTAGAATCAATCAACTATCTTCTCCACTTTCTCCATAAGACTTCCTCCTCTATGTTAGATCTCCCTTGTTCATGGATGATATTGAGTATATTCAATCATAGGGAGTCAACATGAGTAAGTTTATTCATCCCCTTGTATTTATTTTAAGTTTATCTTGTGGTTTAATTATCTTTAAACAAATATCACTAATTTTATGTATTACACTATGCTTTTTTATTTCTTCCATCTATGATTAAATATTTAGGAAGTATTCAATATGAAGGGTTCTACTAAACTGAGGTTGTTTTCCACTAAGATATTATTTTTTTAAATATTTTCATGTTTCATATGAAATGTGGTTAGAGATAAAAATTGTTGATTTATTAAAATAATTTTCACATCATCTCATAGTTTATTATGGAGTGAGAAAAAATATTTTGGGCTATGAGGGATCTTTCTTATTTGTACTTTGATTATATCATCATTATTGATAGTTATCCTTATATAATGTGTTAGATAATTGAAACATAAGACCATATATTGAAATTTATACCTATGATGTGAACAATTAGGAACTGTATAAGGTATCAAAGGTCATACCATTGGGGAATGGAGCTTAAGGGTGGACAACACTATCCATGTGGAAATATACTTAACTATGACATATTTGATAAGGGGTGATAGATCATTCTGTTACAAGGTGTGTTTAGACCATGGTTGAATTGTCTGATTTTGGAACTAGCCACAGAAGGTATTATTGAATGAGATTTGGAAACTGAGTACTCTATAATGTGATAGGTTATTTATTTTCATGATTTATTAAAAAATTTACTATATATGAACTTGTACTTAATAGATTTTTTTAGGAATTTCATTGGTTTTATCCTACTAAGTTTTATTAGAACCTTACTTGGTAGTGTTAACAACCAAAAAAAATTCATGGTTTGTGAAAGGGATAATGAAACGGGAATTTAGTGGGTGTGTGCTAATATAGTGGAGGAATTTATTAGAGAGAACTACGAGAGTACTTGATATATGGTTTTGGATTAGTTCACTTTATTTATCTTTTTTTTAGAATTCCTTTTGTATGAACCTACCACTATTTATATTCCATTTGATGTATTCTAATTGCAAAATATTGTATAATTAATTTTGAATAGAATGTATCAATCACATATCCATGTATTTCTTATTTCTACAATATTTTGTAAACTATTCACACTTTTTAATTTTTATTTTTATTTGTTCCTCTATAATTTATAGATATCAATAATTGAGTGTGTTAACTTCCCAATTATTTATTATCATTATAGTTTTAATCCTCTAGTGTATGGGGGAATACCTGAGTTCACATGGATTCACTAGTCTAATAACTATTTTTAATATCCATGGTAGGATATTTTATCATGCCCTTAAGTATATGGGAACATAACGAGTCACTTATCTATGTATAATCATAAATTTCTTTCAGTATTATAGAATCTGGGGTTCAAATTTGATACATATCATACAAGGGGAAATATCTCTATCTTGGTTAATAAAAATCCTATTACACAATTAGTAACATAGAAATTTACCCCATGATCATCTTAGAATCATCTCTACAATTATAATTATATCAATTAATAAAATTTCGCACAAAAATTATCACATTAACCTTATGAAATAAGTATTAATATAAAAAATACACACTAAATTATATTAATGAACATATATATGAAAATAAATGTTCTATTTTTTCATGGGACAAAAAAATATAACAAAAAAAATATTTTTTTATTATTACTACAGTTTTTATATCATATAGTCCACGACATAAATTAATAATAACATGTCATCACAACCAATAATACACAAAAATTATCATTAATTTGGAATAACTCAAAGTCCTAATCTGAGAAGTTTTTATTATTAAACTTTCATATAAAATATAAGGTGCACATAAATGCATAGTAAATTAATAATGCCTTTATTATAAATTAATGGTATAATTATACTATAAAAATCAATTACATTTATTCACAAAATTATATAATAACTAGATACATTAAATTTATATTTTGATTTTATAATGATGTTATAGTTTTCAATGGATCAACTAAATTTTCCTTTCTTGTCACCCAATAGATATTTATGTTTCCCTATTAAGGATTTCATTAATGAGACAACACTTTAAAAGGATGTGTTCATCCCTATAGTGTGACCAAAGTTCCATATACTAAGTAATTATTTTATTATTACCATTTTATAGATTCATTTCTCCCAGTATTCTAGAAATAACCTAAATTTTTATAATGATCTTCCATATCAAAATAGAATTGTTCATATTATTTGTGGTAGTGATATACTTTATATCTATTTTCATGTCTACAATGGTAGGTTTATTAGGTCTATTCCCTTCTATTATTTATTCAATTTGAGAAAAATAGAAAACTATATTGATGCCTCATAACATAATTATTAGTTTGGAATCTATCAATGATGTGACCTCTTACAATGATACCTTCCTCACCTTTAAAGACTAGGAACAAGTCATTTGTTTTTGGAATGTACATAAGTTTATCATATTTTCAAACTATTGGATTTCACTAGGATTTTAAATGTATCTAATGGAAATGTTTAATGTATATATTATGTAATGTTATTTACATATCATGGAAGATATGATGGAATAAATTGTTAAACTATAATGAATATCATTCATCGGTCTCTTTTCTAACTCAATTAGGGGGCATTGAGATTTATTAAAAATAACACCATATAAGACTTTTAAAGTAACCTCTATGAGTAATATTTGACAAACCTAATTAAAAATTCACTAATATAAATTTTATAACCTAGACCAATCTTCAGCTTAGATATACTATTATAAATCATCATACATAGTATATAGGTCTCCATAGTCATGTATTTCATTGATATGAATTCTACAAACCGTGCATTTATATAATATAAAGATTAGATATCATAAATAATGATTATTATACAATTAAAATAACAAAAAAAACAATAATACTACACTCCCACTAATTATCATGTTTATGTAATACTCATCCATGTTATGATAAAACAAGACACTTTGATTATATTTTCAACTCAAATTATCCAATAATAAAAATTATGTTCTAATCTAAAAATGGATTTATTTAACCTGAATACCTTAAAATCACTATTTGGATTTTCAAACCCATAAGGGTATGTCATATAAATATACTTGATTCATGTCCTATTAAAGAAAATGGGATTAAAATCCACTAGATATGTATTATAATTATAATGTGTTGTTATGGAGATAAATATATGAATATAATTTTATCATTTATATCCATTAAAAATAGTCTTTGAAGTTAATACCTTGAATTTTTTTATGCCCCTCTAACACTATGAAATATTTATAATAAAAACATCTACATCAATGATAGTTTTATTAAAACCCCAACCTCAACCTATAAATCACACCCCCTCAACTACATCCACTAAGATTCAAAATTGGAAAGTGTATATCAAGTCCCTCTTAGATATCATGAATTATTTCCATTTCTATAAATTATAAATATTGATATACTACTAGAAAATGGGGTGTTTTTCAAATACAAACTATTACTCATTATCAGTTTCCAAAAAACCTATATCCCACAAGTTCTTGATTAATTTAAAAAAACATTCTAGGTTCTTATGTAAATACTAGTATAAGAAAAAAAACACTTTTATTCAGTTGGGATATATAAACAATACACCTTGGTACCAAAATATAACAAAAAAATAATCAATTTTTTGAATTAAGGACAAGCTCAAATAAAAAAAAATATCATACATATACAATATATCCTCAAATCCATATAAAATAAAAATTCAAATTCCTATGAGTTTATATATCATATTTTGAATTTAGGACTACCATATATGAAATGTGGCTAAGAATTAATATATTTATTTATGGAACATATCTTCAAAATATTTAGGAAGGTCACACTAACTCATCAGGGATTGAACCATGTCTAAAAAGGTACAATTCTTTATCTTAAACACTTTATTATACTATAGTGCATTTGGGGAGTGTGATTTGAAATTAATCAATAATATTTTGAATAAAAACTAAATTCATATCTCAAGTATTCATCAACAATATATGATCAAAGAAACTTAATACTTTTTCCTAGTTGAATGTATACTTTAATTTTTGATCTCTCTAAAAATTTTAATGATATCAATTGTGTGTATTATTAAAGAAAAATAATAGTGTTTAATGAATTCATAAATAGATTTTACAAATTATCTATACCCACCTATTATTCACAATAATTGGTCCACATAAATCACATCATATAATGCTTAATAACTCACTAGTTTACTCACATTTTCAAATGAATTTTTTTTGTTTAAGTTTACCTATTTAAAATATTCAAATTTATAAAATTATTTATTATCAAAATAGTTCAATAATATATATTTATAGTCTTTGAATAAATTTATCATTTATATTCCCATGTTGAAAATTTTAGAGGTAAATGGTATCATTGTAAACAACCATTACCTTCTTATCATGAATGTCATTAACTATATATTTCTTGACCAAAATGTAGAAATATTTCACTATATTCCCAATACTGAAAAAAAAATTCATTTATATAAATATTATTCTTAATTATGAATAAATAATTTTTTATTTTCCAAACAATATATAAAAATAAAATTTATATTTACGGTTTGAATAAGGTAAGAATTTTACACATAAAGAATTTATTAATTAAGAAAATATAGATCAAATATTTCTACCTATAATGAAATAACACTTACTCCAATTCCAAAAATTATAAATAATTCACCTTTTCAAAATCATTTAACTATAATTATATGTACATAAACATATATGTGTTATGAAAACCTATTATTAGATAATCATGAGTCATAGTTATAGAAATTGATTTATATAACATTTAAATAATGATACTCATAGTATTTACCTGTAAGAACACTTCTAAAACATATGTAGTAATCTATAAAAATATACTTCAAACCAATTTACATATCTCGAAATGTTTTTTGTGATTAA
Organism: Viscum album; assembly: GCA_963277665.1. Taxonomy (NCBI): domain Eukaryota; kingdom Viridiplantae; phylum Streptophyta; class Magnoliopsida; order Santalales; family Viscaceae; genus Viscum; species Viscum album. Next base: position 1,884,285,904 of record OY728121.1, read on the forward strand.
TTTCATAATCCATAACAAGGTATATTTTTTGGTGACTACCATGTTTTATTTCAATTTATGAAGGAATTTATTGGAAATAATCCTTCTAAAATGATGAACCAAAACATTATATTTAATAATGGTCCAAGATCTATGTTTCACTAAATATTAAGTGGATTTAAAATTTATTTCAACATATATCTATTTCGGAAGAAAATCATATTAATCATATCTAATATGAAACTTTGATAGTTAGATGAATAACTCTTTTCTAAATTCATCATATGATTTATTTTACCACCATTTTTTGGGCCATTAATCCTATTAGGTTTACCCATATCCAAAAATTCCTTATATTTGATAATCAATGGGTACCCAACATTGGCATGGTATATCTATTTGGATGACAAAGGTGTTACCATGTTTTCAATTTAGAAATAATCTAACACTTACTATTTTGAAAGGTTTCCTCGGTATCACCATTTAAATATATGTCTCATGTAAATATTTAAATCTCACTTAATATATATATATTGATACATTTAATTTTGTATCATATATATTCAACCAAATTTACATGTTTTGGAAATATTAAAATATAAAGCCTTATACAACAGATGATGTTTGTTACTCACAATACATAAATGATAATTTTATTCACACATATTCAAATACAACTCATTCATATGGTACATTAATCCATTTATTATATAGTTTTAGTATAATATGAAACAAAAATCTCACTCAATAATAATCATGGGGTGACAAGTATCCAACTAATCTATTTTCTAATAGAACAGTTATTCCCAACCATTATTGGTCGACCCAAGTTCCAATATAAAATTAGATATTCTCAATAGGAATATGAATTACAATACAATCCTAACACATAATATGTGTAAATAATAATCATCCTTGATTTTTATGCTCACAACTAATAATAATAATAATATTGATTTAATAAGACAAAATCTTATATATTACCTATAATTTTCTTCCTTAGATGCATGTTATTACAATTAAAAGAATTAATTTAACCCCTTAAAAATTATTTATATAAAATATTTATAATATAAAAAAATAGGTATTAATATGAAATACATATAATATTAAATATATTAATCAATTATAAATTTATCATGAGATATAGTAACAACAAAAAATGATGAGTTATACAAAAATAAATTTATTTACAATCAAAATTAACATAAAAACAGTAGAAAAATGTATATTCCCCTGAGAAAGAACAATTATATATTATTCTATTATCATATAACTATATCCTATCTTTTACCATCAATACTAGGAAGTGAAATTGATATATCAAAAAAACTATTACACTACATTAATTTAAAGATATTTTTTATTAATTTATGAATTCTTCCATTGGAAACTTTATCATATAATACCATCCTCCTCATAAAATAAAATATGAAAATATGGCTACCATAGAAATGGTTTCACCAAAAAAATATGTACATCCTCCCATATTAGACAAATTTATATATAATTATTAACAATGTAATTTTTATCATATATTTCAAAAATACTACTTTTCAAACTTTAACAATTAATTATTAAATGTGTCTATAATACCACTAATATGTTTCTTAAGTATTGAAAAAGCCAATAAATAGTAGAAAACCCCAATAACATCCATAAATTTATCAGAAATGTTATAATACAAGAAAATAAATAATATAAAATAATATATATATATATATATATTTGACCTTTGAGTTTTCATGAGCATTGAATTTGATGGAGAACCCTTAGAAAATACCAATAAATTGATTCCTCCATAGGAATCCACATGCCAATGGAATAGAAAAACACTTCAGTATGATATATTCTACTTTATAATGGTGCACTAAAACCACCTATATGATTATGGATGAGAAGAAAATATTAATATAATTGTACTAGTTTCATCAAATGTCACTAAATTAGGAATGGATAATTTAACTTATATTTTTTCATTAATAAATGTAAAAATTGATAAATATTGTAATATTAAGTCACTTGTCAACTTACATGAATTATATTACATATAGCTCATATGTTCAATTATAGAATATATTAGTGGAATCCTTAACAAAATCTTTAACCTTAATGTATAATCACATGATGTTTTAAAAGGCCGAATGATAAGGTAAATATTATGGTTTAAGTGGAAAATGTAAATCCAAATCACATTATATATCAATAATATAAAATCAGTAGTGATATCATCAAATTGGTATTAAAATTATATCATTAGTGAAAATATCCAACACTATTTTCTCACAATTCAAAAAATATTCTTGGATAAGGATTTTAAATGAAATCTAGAATCAAGGGTTTATCTATCAAACATAAGCAATGTTTATAAAATTAAAATTCATTTGCCACATTAATATTATGGAACATATATGATATCTTCACTGAGATATGTTTATATGTACATACAAAAAATTAAAAGTAATAATTCAACATAATATACTCCATGATGTATGTCATAAAAACAAAATAAATAGTATATATGACTGAAATTTACAAAAAAATAACCAGGTTTTAAATTCAAAAACACACAATTCTGTTAAGATAAAATATAAATTCAAATATGGTTATCATAAAGAATAAATAAATAATGGATCTTTACATACAACCAAACCATAGAAAATAATATAGAATCACAAATAATGAACCACTGGAAAATAACTCCCACATCATAGATTCATCAAAGAGACTATGGAAAATAACTGAAAAATGTAGTCTTTAATTTAGTTATATCACCAAAAACATCAAATAGAAAAACTGAAGGGATTCATGTTGATGGTGAGTAAATCAATTGTCAGTGTGATTTCCTTACATGGCCCCAAATATATGTAGTGTATATGTAAACCTGTTTATTAAATATGAGCATTATGAAATTAATATTACCACCCTAAGAATATACATAAATTAATAATAATAATATTTAAACAATAATATAATATGATTGAAAAATAAAAATAAATATTTATTTAATTAAAAATATATATATATAACTATGTCCTTCATCCGAACCTAGTTCACCCACACCAACCCCTTTAAACAATTTAAATTAGGGAACACATAAGAAAGTAAATCATTTTAAACTACTATAAAAACAACACAACTAATAATAGAACATCTAAAACCTTGATATGAAATCATCGAAAGGTCGGAATAATTTTAACATGGTCCCACTACATCACTAGTGGAGCCCTTATATTTTAGTTAATAGACAATTAAATAATTATTAAAAAAAATTAGATAAAACCAATTTACACCTAAACAAAACTCACCCAGTAAGAAAATGAAAACTACATGGTATATGAAAAGGTAAAATAAATTCATTTACATTGAGATTAATCATCAAAATAATTTAAAAAACATTAACAATTGTATTTTTATACCAATAAATATTTTTAAACAAGACCCAAAAAACCGGAAAAAAATGTATAGAAATTTGATATGTGTACCTTAAATGGATTGTTCAACCTCAACTAAGGTACATTAGTGAAAAGTATCAATAACATGATGATCTACAATCCATGGTCAAAAAAATCTATTTTATAACTCAAATAATACTAAAAATTCATTGAAACCTTAATATATGGTTTTCTAATCTATGATAAAATAAGTATTATGTGGAGTGGAAGTTATTGAAATCCCATTACTATTGATTCAAGATTTAATCAATCAAAAATATATTGTATTAGGGTTAATGAAAATTTTATCCCATGATAATCCCCTCAATAAAAAATATTTACTCATAAAGGTTAAAATGAGTGAGGAAATAAGGAATTTTAATTAAAATATAATGGCATGGGTATGTTTTTTAAGTATTTCTTTTTTATTATACATTTCTTGGAAATTGTGCACCTTTAAAATGAAATTACATAGAGGTTTCACATAGTTACAATGCAAGATATACATACAAGTTACTTTAATGGTGTTCCACCAAGATCATTCAAAACATTCCAATATTTTTAAACAATAAAAAAATATTTGATTATATATATATATAATTGTGGTGTAAAACAATTTTTATAAGGTTTGAGTCTACATGTGTAGACATCTAATTTATTTTCTATAATCGATAAATTTTTCTATGTTTTTTCCATTATCATTTTGTGAAAATTTTTGAATGTATTTGGTGTTGTCAAAGGATTTATATTTTTCAAATTAAATCTCCTCAAATCATCTTTAAAATATTTATTATATGAAATAATGTTCCATCAATATTTTGAAAATTTGTAATCCTATTAAAATTTGTAGATCAAAAATTAAAGATATTTTAATGATTCGTATCATCATATTTAAAAAATGTTGAAAATATCTTTTTTTGGTCTATTAAATATAATTTCACCCTCGTGTACTAACACCATTAATATTTCTTCCCTATTTTCCCCCACATAGAGGTTACAAACAAATCATCCACATTTAAATCCAATGTTAAGGGAATTATTCCTTTGGTTTTTCTTGTGCCCATATAATGTCATATTTATACATCAAGGATTTATTTCAGTATTTTAAATTTAAAATCCATTTAGTAAATCTCTATAGAATTATTTAATTTTTTAAATTTCCTTTACACACTAACATTTTATTATTTATGATTACATCACCATATTATTTTATTTATTTTATAAAAACTAATTTTTTCTAGTAGTATATTTATAATATAGTTAATGAATAAACTCTTGTGTTTATTTATTTTATATTTATACATAATCCTTATATTTTATTTGAAAAAACATTATTCATTTGAGACTTTTTAAAAATTATTTGGTTTAATAAGTGATAATAAGTTTTTCCACTATTATATGTTTATTCTATTTTTTTGAAAAATATTTGTATTAATATAAATAATTAATTTTCTATAAACTATAGTTATTTAATTCATTATATCTATTTTATTTATTTGAATTTTCAAATACCCAATTTTAGGTTTGGTGGGAACCATGTATAACCCTCCAAATAAAGATATGATCCACCTATATTGAAAATACACCATGAATATTGTTCCAAACTGATCACTACATTATCAGGGAAACTTGGATTCTTAGTTTTACAACCTCTATATCACATGGATCATCTATTGAAAAATAATTAGAGGTTCCCAGGAGTGGGTCAAGTTGAAGAATTGAAGATATTCCAAGGCTATTAATCAATTAAACATTTTCACAATCCTCAAAATGCATTAAAAATACATCGACCAATGATTCAACCATCAAAACCCTATCTCTTCCATCAATTCATCTTCCTAACATCATCATCCGAACCTAATAACCCAATCAAAATAAAGAAATTTTAGAAACCACAATCAAATCATTATCAAATACATAATGTAATAACATTGTGTAGATATACAAATTTATTATAGTATATTTCAAACCATTAGAGATTCATCATTGAAACCAAACAATGTGACACAATTTTATTCATTTTTAAGGGTACCAATTCTAAAAAACATTACACCTTTATCAAAGAAGACCATTATTAAAATCATGACTTAACATATACAATAAGAGTATATTTCTAAATTATGACCACATAAAAATTTGAGGAAATTAGAGAATAACCTACTACAATTTTAGGAAACAGAGTCCAATAAGGAGAATATAAGGAAATCCATAAATATAGATTCTATACACACAAAATTATATGAATCATCCATAAAACATAACCAAAACAAGACCATTGTTTAAAACACCCCATTTAGAAATCATCTTTGATGCCCCAATCACACCATATAACTCACAATAACAAGTCATCTCAATGAATATAAAAGAGATTCATGCCGACATGGGATATAATATTTCCAAAAAAAGATAACGAGGTTCCTCTGAAAAAGAACCCTAGGATGACCTTGAAATGAAAATTTCACTATATAATGGGATTCACATAAGATCAAATATTGGATAATGAATCAAAAATAGGGAAGAAAGAACTAAGGAGGAAGAAACAAGGGAGAATGTCAGAAAAGGAACATCCTGTTGAATTCCTATAATAAGAAAGATAAATTCTTCATAGAAATAAAATATAGCCTAATAAAACCCATCACTGATGAAGGAAACCCCAAAACAAGACAAATAACTATGGGAGAGCTGTAAAGATGAAAAATAAGGGGTCATTTTCATTAGAGGTGGGGTGGAAAAAAATACTAGTAATGATAGCCTCTTAAATTGAATCCCTAACTATGTGAATCATTTTACTTGATTATAAATTATAACACATAGTTAAGTCACTCTCAAAACCTAAAGTATTTGTGTCTTTTAATATTATATATATAACCATCCTATTTTACAAAATAATGTATATTTTAATTATAAGATATAACACAATTGATTCTTTTATAAATATATATTATGTAATATTCTCTTCTATTTATAAGGGAATGTAAAAAATAAAAAATTGGTAACATAAAATGCTTATTTATGGGTAAAACATGTGATATATCAATCCTATAAATATAGGTTATCACAATAAAAATCAGAATGGGGTGATAATGAAACAATCATATCTGTATGAATGGCTCATCAAGGAATATTAAAATTTTATAACGAAACCATATGAAATTGAATATGAATCATGGAACATAAAAATTAATTATAAAATAATGATAAGGAATAAAATTATAATGGGGAAGATTCATAAGAATGTAAAATAATAATACATGTTATGTATCTCTATAAATATGTTCTTAACATAGTGTAACATTATAACAACGTCATATACATGCATAAAATAATCGAAACATACATCCTCCCATGTACCATATATTTTATCTCTTAAGATATAAATTATACCCAATTAATTAGAGTGAATATAATTATAAGACTAGCTATAACATAATTATATGACAATACATATGTGTTCAACATGAAAATGAAAACAATCATAAATCCCTCATTCCTTAATTAACCCTAGAAAATAAAATTGGATTCAAATTAATAATAAAAAGATAAAAAATTTAATAATGAAAATAAATAAAGCATATGATTCCATGAATTTATATCCACTTTGATGAATAATATATATAAAATAAGTTTAAAATATAATGATACTGATATAGTTGAAACCCCCATTAATGGATGATAAGAAATTGTGAAAAAAATAAGATGAAATATCCTTTGTATTTTAACATTTATATTTTAAATAAATTTATTGTGAATAAATGGTTTAAAAGGGGAGTTATAATGGAAATAAAAATATTTTAAAGAATCATTTAATAAGTAAACATTAAATATATTATTTAAAAATAAAATGTTAGAAAATAGTGGAATGAAGTTGCTAAAAAATAAATTTAGAATAATAGAGACTTTAATATTAATTTTCAACCATCACAAATACATCAAAATAATTGTAAATAGATATAAACGTATCATATAAATTGAAGTAAATTTATAGAGTATATTAATGAATCATGATGAAAATCAAGGATACATAAGATAATGATTCCAACCGAGAAGAGATATGATGAAAATTTTACTTACCTTTACTCGTAACTTTCTTAAACATGACTTAACAACATATATAATAAAAATATATAAATTTATCAAGTAATTTAGAACCTTATTTATGTTAATTATATTTAAATTATGTTCATTATATTCATTTATTGGATATTTATTAGTTAGTCATAGTCTATTTCGATAATTGGGTGTTAGTATTTTCAATTATTTTTTAGTAGTTTTGGCACTATGATTTATCTCATTATTCCTTGATAATAGTTCATAATCTCAAAAAATTTCAAAGTAATAGAATAAAAAAGATAAATTATAATTATAACCTCAATTTAATTCATATATGAGATGGGATGGTTATCAAGGATGAAATTCATAACACACTTGTTTATGTAAAATTTGAAAACATAATGAGTTATTTTAATAATAATATGATTTATATTATTTTCAATATTAAATAAAAAAACAATATTTATTCCTTATTAATGTCTTATTTTACTATTATTTATGTTTTGAGAATCATTTAGGATGAAAATATTGAAAGTAGTGTGTCATAGTTATATTTTTATTTCTAAAAGTTTATACATCATTTTAACCAGATATATTATTTTATTGATTTTATTATTTATTTACATTTTTTAAAGCTTTGGGGGTGAAGCCTCATTTAATTATTAATGAAAAAGACCAATTTTTGTCTAGGTAGAGGGAGACCCATTACATAGCTTGATGTCCAAAGGCCAAGTGGTATGAATAAAAGGCTTGAAAGCCTATTTTTTCCCAAAGGGCCCTTCGGTGAACAGTACTACTATAGTACCCAGGCTTCTATTATAATGCCCCAGCCTTAAACCTTACTTAAAATTGAATTAAATGAAAAATTCACATTGAGGATCTTTTCAGACAATTACCAAAAATTCACCCTAAGCTATATTTGATATTACGAATTCAAAAATGAAGTCTATTTTACAAAATTAAATACATATAAGTCACATTAATTAATTTAATAATTAATTCCCACTGTTAGAGCAAATAGCGTGTTTTTATGAAACAATAAGTACCAAAGGATTGACACTAGTTTAAGTCTGATTTCAAAGTGAAATTAATTCCAACGACCACTTTTGGATTTAATGGTAAAAATATTTTCTAATTTCACTTTAAAACCAATTCAAAAGATAATCTAATCATATAAATAAATTAGATTAAAAAGTGGTTTTGAATTAAAATACAACATTTTACATTATTCATTAAAAAAATGAACTTTATCGGAAAGATACCAAAAATTTACACAAAGTAAATTTTGATGTCTTGATTCTTAATAAGAGTTCTATTTGGTCCAAAAAAATGTTTAAGAGTGAACAAAACTATATTTAATGACATTTCGCCATCAAAAGGCGATAAGTGTACCTTTAGTGAAAACTAGGGCATATACGCCTAAAATTTAATTCTTTCTGTATTTTAAGCCTTTAACTTTTATTGGATAAATTTAAAAACATTTAAAAACATATATAATCATATTTTAGTTATTTATATCCCTTCCCTCCAATACAACGGCTACATGTCAACTACCATTTAAAATAATATTATTTTATTATTAGAGTGCAACGTAAGATTCCCAAGAAACTCGTTGTTGCGTGTTGGGTACGCCATCGAGCATAGCGTCCCCTTTAAAGTCATTTAAATATTTTATTCACAAATATGGATAAATATGAAATGTCATATTCTTTATTTACCTGGGGTGTTACATCCTTCCCCCCTTTTGGGAATTGCGTCCTCGCAATTTTATTCACTTATCAAAATAAGTGGGGGTATTTATCCCTCATAGCATTTTCAGATTCCCATGTTGCCTCTTCAATCACATGGTTTTTCCACAAAACCTTTACCTGATGAATCACCTTATTCTGTAACACCTGCTCCCTGTGGTCAAGAATCTGGACCGGTTGTTCCTCATAAGATAGGTTCTCTTCCAACTGAACTACCTATGGACTCAAAACATGAGATGGATCTGGCATATACTTTCTCAACATTGAAACATGAAAAACATTGTGTACCTGAGATAACCTCGTAGGTAAAGCCACCCGGTATGCAACTGATCCAACTCTCTCCAGAATTTCATATGGTCCAATAAACCTTGGACTCAGCTTTCCTTTCTTACCAAATCTCATCACACTTTTCCAATGAGAAACCTTGAGAAAAACATGATCACCTACCTCTAAAGATAGATCCTTCCTCCGGTTGTCCGCATAACTCTTCTGCCGGCTCTGAGCTGTTCTCATGTGCTTCTAAATCAACTGATCTTTTTCTGCCATCTCTTCTACCAATTTTGGTCCCATCAGCTTCCTTTCACCCACTCCATTCCAAAATGCTGGAGTTCGACACTGCTTCCCATATAATGCCTCAAATGGTGCCATCTGTATACTGAAATGAAAACTGTTATTATAAGAAAACTCAACCAAAGAAAGATGTTGGTCCCAACTTCCCTGATAATCTATAGAACAAGCTCGTAGCATATCCTCCAATGTCTGGATTGTTTGTTCTGACTGCCCATCTGATTGTGGATGAAAAGCTGTACTAAAATTTAATTCCGTACCCAACAACTTCTGAAGGCCTTTCCAAAAGTTAGATGTGAACCTAATATCACGATCAGATACAATGCAGAGAGGAACTCCATGTAACGTGACTATCTCTTTAAGATACAAACGGGAAAGTTGATCAAGAGAGAAAGTATCTCGTATAGAAAGGAAATGAGCAGATTTGATCAAGCGATCAACAATAACCCAGATTGCATTATTACCTCGAGATGTCCTCGGTAATCCCACAACAAAGTCCATAGATATGTTTTCCCATTTCCACTCTGGCACTGGTAAAGGCTGAAGCATCCCTTTCGGTAACTGCCGCTCTGCTTTAACATGTTGACATGTCAAACACTTCACAGTAAAATCAGCAATATCTCTTTTCATTCCATCCCACCAGTAATACTCTCGTAGATCTCTGTACATCATAGTACTGCCAGGATGAACTGAAAACAGGGAACTATGAGCCTCACATAACAACTCATTCTTCAACTGTGAATCACAAGGCACACATAACCTCTTCCCAAACCTCAAAACACAAACACAAACTTATCCAAGAACTCATGGAAAATTTTATTCATAAGGTCCATGAATACAGTAGGTGCATTGGTTAACCCAAAAGGCATAACTAAAAATTCATAATGGACATATCTAGTATGGAACGTAGTCTTCGGAACGTCTGCTTCTTTTACTTTCAACTGATGGTACCCCAACCTCAAGTCAATCTTTGAAAAATACTGAGCTCCCTGGAGCTGATACCACTTCATTCGATGGCCCAGCATCTGCTGAAGTTGTTGCAAAGGATTTTACCACCCCTTTCTGCTTGTAGTCTGGCTGCATTCTCCCAGTTGAGTTCTTTGTTGGACACTCGTTTGCATAATGACCCATTTCATTACACTTAAAACATCTTACCATTGGCTTTTCATTTCCTGCTTGATCATCTTCCTTACAGTTACGAGCAATATGACCAGACTTACCACACCGAAAGCACTTACCAGACTTGGATAAACATTCTCCAGGATGCATTTTACCACACTTCTCACGGGATGGATATTTGGTTTTCTTACCTCCTTGCTTCTTTGATGAATTCTTCCCCTTTGCCTGCCAACTAGACCTCTTATTTTGTTGTTTGTCATAGAACACCTGATCATCGGCAAACTCCATTTCCACCTTCTCCGCACATCGAACAAGTTTTTCATAACTTTTGAACTCACGAGAAGCTAAAGCCCTTCGATAATTTGGCTTTAACCCTGAGTAAAAACGGTTTATTTTACTATCAAGATCTCGTATGAAGTTTGGAGCATACCTTGCCAATCGAGTGAACTCTTCTTCATAAGCAGCCACTGAATCATCCTCCTGCCTCAATTCTAGGAACTGATTTTCCATCCTCAGACGAACCACCTTAGGAAAATATTTCTCAAGAAACATACCTTTGAATTCGTCCCAGTGAAGATCCTCAATCTCATCACTATCCCTTATATTTTTCACCATCGACCACCACTGATCAGCTTCACCTTCAAAACGGTAAACAGCAAGACTAACCTTTTGATGTTCTGAACACCCCATCACATCAAAAATCTTCTCCAGTGCTTTAATCCACCCTTCAGCTTGCACAGGGTCAGATGATCCTCTGAATTATGGGGGATGTTGCCTCATGAAATGTTCCACCACTGACATGTTCCTCTGCGGTTGATCTGGCTGATCTCGTGCATGGATACCACCACCATTTATAGCCTGAGTCAACTGTTCCATCACTGCAACAAACTGTTCAGTTCGGATTCCGACAATCTCAGGTTGCTGATTTGGAAGGTTTTCTTCCTCCTGATGTCGTCCCAACATAGCTTCTTTGTTTCCTCTACGGAAAACCATTCTGAACACAGAAATATCTTAGGCGAAGCAACATGGTAATCTGTAAATGCTATATCATTTCAATCATATCATAAATTAACTTATAATTTAAAAATTTTCTAACTCCTAAAGTTGTCTAAACCAACCTTTGATACCAACTATAAGGCCCCAGCCTTAAACCTTACTTAAAATTGAATTAAATGAAAAATTCACATTGAGGATCTTTTCATAAAATTACCAAAAATTCACCCTAAGCTATATTTGATATTACGAATTCAAAAATGAAGTCTATTTTACAAAATTCAGTACATATAAGTCACATTAATTAATTTAATAATTAATTCTTGCTATCAGAGCAAATAGCGTGTTTTTATGAAACAATAAGTATCAAAAGATTGACACTAGTTTAAGTCTGATTTCAAAGGGAAATTAATTCCAACGACCACTATTGGATTTAATGGTAAAAATATTTTCTAATTTCACTTTAAAACCAATTCAAAAGATAATCTAATCATATAAATAAATTAGATTAAAAAGTGGTTTTGAATTAAAATACAACATTTTACACTATTCATTAAAAAAATGAACTTTATCGGAAAGATTCCAAAAATTTACACAAAGTAAATTTTGATGTCCTGATTCTTAATAAGAGTTTTATTTGGTCCAAAAGAATTTTTAATAGTGAACAAAACTATATTTAATGACAGTTCGCCATCAAAAGGCGATAAGTGTACCTTTAGTGAAAACTAGGGCATATACGCCTAAAATTTAATTCTTTCTGTATTTTAAGCCTTTAACTTTTATTGGATAAATTTAAAAACATTTAAAAACATATATAATCATATTTTAGTTATTTATATCCATTCCCGCCAATACAACAGCTACATGTTAACTACCATTTAAAATAATATTATTTTATTATTAGAGTGCAATGTAAGATTCCCAAGAAACTCGTTGTTGCGTGTTGGGTACGCCATCGAGCATAGCGTCCCTTTTAAAGTCATTTAAATATTTTATTCAAAAATATGGATAAATATGAAATGTCATATTCTTTATTTACCTGGGGTGTTACATCTATAGTAACTACTACATTACTGTCACCACTACTGTTCTTACTACAATTCCTGCTCCACTATAGTGTCACCACAGATATAATTTTTTTTGTTGTTATAGTACTACTATAGTATCCTACTATAGTGCTGCAAAAGTACCCAAAAATTCATCCCTCCTCGGATTCTATCCTTGGTATTTTGGATTCTATGTTGGAGCATGTACAACATGGGTATAGACTCGATGAAATTTTATTATTTAGTTACATAATTAATTATTCAACGTGGTACAAAAAATTTTTACCCAAAAATAAAATCATCCCCTTTATCGAATTTTGATATCTTGGTACAAAATATTAAATTCATTTCCATAAATTAAATTTATAAATATCATAAATTTAACTTTTAAGTAAAATTTCATAATAATTTCAAAATAATATTGAATAGAACGATTTCTTATGTAGTGAATTTTTATATATTAAAAATAATCATTAATTATTTATTTAATATATATTAAATTATTATTATAAGGTTAAATATATATCTTTTAAAAAATTGTTCATTTCTATAAATAATTTCAATATACCCATTGGATATATGTATTATTAATGTTCATATTCATATATATCTGACAAAAATATAACATTCATGTCACCCTTTTTCATTCATATATATAAACTTACATACTTTACTAGAAATCATTATTATTATTCCTATATTTATCTCTAAATATTTCTACAATAATTATAGTTTTTCATTCTATCTATAGTTATACATGACGGTATAATTTTTATGTGCAGCCATGATGATAAATACCTCTAGTTTATAGAGAAAAAAAAACAACTTTTTTCTATATTCTCTCTAAAATCTCCCAAATTCTCTCCCATAAGATATTGTGGTTTTAAATCCCATTAATTTTATTCAATGTTGCCACCACTATATTTTTTTGCAAAATGATATTTGTGTTCATTCACAATATTCCTTTATGAATGGTTTGTTTCCCTCCCTATTTGTTTATTATTTCACTATGTGTTCATTGAGTTATTGAGAAGTATACCCTCTTTCCTCCACTATTTTTTCTATCAAATCCATTTAGTGATACCTTATATTTTTTTAGATATGAGTAGTTATTGGTATTTTGTGTTTTTCTGATGGGATTGTTTGGTATTAGTTTCCTTTCATTCCCTCTTCCTTAAGTTTTTTTGTTTTTTTATTCCCCCAATGTTTGATTAATTATTTTTCTCTCTATTGGTGCATGATTTGTGTAGTGATCCTTCTCTATCCCCCTCTACCATTTGTGTATACAATTTCATGCTATAACCCATACTTTGTCTCCCATGATGGTGTTTTTATGGTTTGAATATGTGAAAGAAGGTTCTTTCAAGGGTGGGTACATCATTTTTCTGATGGTGGTTTGGTTATCCCTTAGTGTTATCACCACCTATGGTTTTTCATATACCTTCATAATCTATTGGAATTTTTATTCACGTTGAATTATTTTATCATATTTAGCGATGCTCTCCCTCTATTGTAGTCCCACTCTTAGTGGGTCTCTTCCAGTGCTATGGTTTTCTTTGAATAATAGATTTTGGTGGTTTCTATTGGCAATGGTCTTTTTTGATTAGGTTCCACAATATTGTTTGTTCTGTATTGGTTTCTATTTTTTAGTGATGGTTTAGGATATTAGTAGATGTGTCTAAATTTGTGCTGGTATTTTTGGGATGATCGATATTTTTTATGATAAATTCCATTCTGTGGGTGATGGTCATTCTCTTGTAAAAAAAATTCATAGTGCTTCAATAGTGATAATGATAATTGATAAGAGTCAAATATGAAGAACAAAATTGGATATCATGATAGTAAAAAAAATCATAGGTTATGTCTTCTATGGGCTTGATATGATGTTGTTTTTTATGTAGGAAGTGTGATGGCATAATATCTATGTTTTTTTTCTGGAAGGTTTCATTAAATTTACTTCTAAATGTTGAAATTTTGAATTTTAACTTCTTTGTCAAAGCCATATTTTTTGGGTTTTTATGGCTTGGTTATTTTCGAAGTTACCAACAAAACCATAAAAATTTTATTTAAATTATAAATCTAAAAGGGGTTATTAAAAATAAATTAGTCTTTTAGTAATTTTATTTAATATTGGAAATATTACTCATATAATTTTCATGATTATGTTAAATATATATTTCTATTAATATTAATATTCATTTAATTTATTATTTTAATATAGTACCATAATTAAATAAAATGTAGTTCATTATATTTTAGTATTTTAAATGAAAAACTTTATTCATCAAAATGAATGAATAATCATACTAAAATATGGGGAGTTACATTTGGATAATGAAAAATCCTCATATTCATCTTCTTTATCTAAATCAGCTTCAGAGTTATTATCTTACTTATTTTTATTTTCTAGAAAACGATTTTATTCAATTTCATAAATTTAATATTCATTATTTGATTAATTACCATATTTATCTTATCCAATATTTATTCCTCATCTTTCAACCATATTTTCAGTTTTTTACTATAAAATTTAAAGGTCTAATTTATATATGAGTAAAAAAAAAGATCCCCCCTCACCACTACTCCCAAACAATCTTTTTACCATATTTATTCATGATGTAATAGTTACTACTAAAAACAATTTACTTTTTAAGGATTGTTTTCTTTATAAAAAATTATATATATAGTAACATCTTAGGTCGTAGGCCACTTGACCGGTGCCCCATCCCAATTCTCCACATAATCTTAGGGGCACCTATATGTATGGAAGAGATTTATTACTGGTAGGGAGGGTCTAATGAGGTACCAGAAAGAGAAAAGCCCCTCACATCAGTGTGTGAAATCCTGAAGAAACATCCAAGAATCATACATATCAGAGAAAAAAGACATAAAAACAACTTAACATGTTATATCAAAATGAAAAGTAGTAATACGGGAATTCAAGGATGATCATATCTTGGGCATATCACACACACACATGCAAGCACACACACACACACACACACACACATATATATATATATATATAATTTTATTAAAAAATAAAATACAAGATGGTATAATTGTGTTACCAATCCTAAACTCATCCCTAGATCCAGTCCCACTCAAGAAACTCGAGATCAATTACATAACAACAGGGCCTAAGGCCAACCTATTCATAAAACCAAATGGGAGTTTTTTCGGTTACCCTAGTGCATTAGATGATTGGGTAGGGTTTGAGTACGTAACTCTGTAGGTCACCACCAACATGGATCCACACACAATCATAAATTGAATGATATGTTCATGTGATGTTCTCAGATGAGAATAATAAATAAACATCACAAAATAAACAAATAAACAAATCGCTCACAATACCCTCTTCAACCCTATACATGAGTACCTATACAAACATCACAAACATCATTTCAATTATTATCCCAACTACCCAAAGGGAATATTCACATAAATTGATCCAATCCTAATAACTGTATTTATTCCTGAGTTTCATGATCCTAATTGATCATGCCATCCTTGTCCAAGGATGGAGTGTCTCTATGTATAAGAATCGCCACAGGGGAACCTCTTTCGACACTTTAGGGATCTCACACCAACACCGCCAACATGATGAGTAGTAGAAACTAGTGTTTCATCAAATATAACTCATCTTCAATCCCCCAGTCTAGACTCTCAGGCAGTATATAGGCATTCCCAATGTCATGCCAACATCTAATTCCTAAAAAGGTAAGGCCCTTATAAATCATATATTTCCAGGCATACTTGATTCTTAGTATACCAATGAAATCAAATGTAATACACTCATGGTTCCATATTCACTAAATCAAGCATCCACATCTCATAGCTCTATATTAAAACCATCACTGTTGTATTTACCTGACCATAGGGGTATCCTAGGAATCAATCAAGGGGATATAACAAATACACTCTAGATGTCCAACATCTATACTTGGAGATATATTATACAAACCTAACACGATAAATCCCAGTTCCAATGCTCGGTACTATTACGTTGGTATAAGTTACAAGGAAACACATCTCGAGGGACTGTTCAGTTTAGTAATCTTGGTACGTTAGATACACAAGTGATTCGGCTATTATAATTGAATATAGAAAAATTCATCATAATTTTTTTAGAAAATAACATTATTCGATCTAGAAAAGACATAAATATTAGTCAGATTAATCATTATTTAATCATGGGGAATGGAAAAAAATAAGGTTGAGCTCAAATGTTGAGTAAGGTTTAAATATAGTGGAATCTATTGTGAATCAATAAGCGTAGTAAACATGGATGGCTAAATAACTAAAAGAACATGACATTTAAATTACTGTATAATACATAATAAAGATGGAAAGTTAAATATTTTAATTCACATTCCATTTAAATAACTCAATAATGAATAACCAATATGGAAAAATAAATATCTAAGCACACATTCCATTTAAATAACTAGATATAGAATAATCAATGTGGCATGGTAAATAACTGGAAACATTTTCCATTTAAGTAGTAAACTGAGAATAAAAAGAATCCCTAAATGTTTTTCATAGTGAAAATTTCATAGATAATAGTAACTAAAATCTAAATGATAGTAATTCATTATTATTATATTCCATGTTTCCCAAGTATATGGAACATTTACCATCCAGACAATTCACATAATGGTTTAAAACTGATGGGTAAAACCCCATTTATCTGAGGATATCCAACTAATCCATCTCATGATACAACTAATTCATAAAGGTTATATCATTAATTTGTCCCTACCCATGTCTTTAAGTCTAAATAATTCATCATATATCGAATAATTGATTTAATAAAAAAATTTCCTTAACATCAAATATCCATATTGAGTAAAGAATATATATTTTTCCATATTTCCTCAGTCAATCAAATAAAATTCATGGTAAATATCATTATATATAAATGATATATAGTTTAAAAAATAAAAATAAATGTTATAAAAAATATGGATATTTATGGGGAATTTAATGGTCAATGTTCACATGAAAGTGGATAACTCATGGTTAAGTCAATGACTATGAAAATGATTCATGAATGTGAATTTTAATAATATCCTTGCAAAAAATAATCATAATCCATATAAAGGAATAATATTGATGGATTAAATAAAAATTATATCCATTGGTGTAAGAATATGGGTTTTTTCATTGATTAGTATAAATACCATAAAATTATCTTTAAAAATATTCTTGTGTAAAATATAATTTCCATTTCAAAAAAAATTATGAAAATACTTTTATTTGAATATTAATTTTAAAAAAAATCATTAAAAAGAACCTAATAAAATTGAAAATAAATCTTCAAATAAATTTTAGTCATGTCGTTGGGTAATACTATTAATGTTATAAATAATGTTCCTTCTGTATGATAAAAATATTATAAAATTTCCCTGTTTAAAAAATGAAAAGAATATTCCTTTGAAAAAATTTGAAAAAATATAAAATGGTTAAAAATTACGTCTAATAAATCATTTTTAAATGGATATAGAAATATTTTTCAAAAAACATTTTTATAAAACATCATTTTGAAAAAAAAAACAGGTTTCTAGTGGAAGAGAGAAATGAAGTTGGGTTTTCTTAAACGCATTTTTTAAAACATTTTAAGATCAAAAGAGTGGGAAAATGGTACTATTAATTAAAAATTATCCTTAATAATCAAAGGAGAATAAAATTAAATTTTTTATTAAAATATTATCAAATATTTTACTTCAATATAAATTCATGCGTAAATAACCCTGAATTAATGGAGAATATATTGTAATCACCAGAAAATATTATAATGTAGTGGTAAGAATCAACCAATAAAATGATTATGGGTATCAAATTTAAATAAACCTTAAGTAAGTTTAAATACAATAAATAGTTATTTTAAATTAATTAAAAACATAATCTTATAATATTAATGAAAATTCGGAAGTAATATAATTCATCAAAAAGGAATTGAGTTATAAAATTCTTTACCACATAGTGACTTTTAATTCATATCCCCTTAGCCAAAATAATTAAAATTAAAACTAAAAATACCATGTAAAATTAATTATTCATCATTATACATTTAAAGGGTGGTATATTCACCCTATAAAAGTAATTATCTATATAAAAATACAATATTCCTTAATATAATGAAATTGCGACGAAATCCTTTACCTCACACTTTTCTTTTGGTCATACTTGATTTAATATCATTTATAGAGGTTTTAAACATGTTATTAACTTATTTCAAACCCATATTATTATTTATGATATCATATGTGATCCTTTTGAAACATATTATTACCTCTTCATTAATAATCTTTTATTATTTTCATCGTTTTGGGTGTTAATTGCATTTTTTTAGTATGTTTTGACTTGGGAATTTTTGTTCCTATTTAATAGATAATGATATAATAATATACTGAATGTAAAACATGATATAAATATAATATATCTTAATTCAATATTTATTTATATTAATCCATAAAATATTTTGATCGTAAATGAAATACACCATTCATTGAGACAGTAAGCTGAACGTTTGCATCAATGTTGTTTCTAGTTTCTTGTCATATTGAAAGAAAGAAAAGTAAGTGCTATATATATTATAACTATATTATCATTTTAATTTAATAAATATCACATATATTTATTAAACTATTCATTAATATATTCCATATAAAGCATGAATGAATCATATAGCTTCACGAGATGGTAGTCTGCCATCCACACAAGCGACATTATCATGTTTCCACAAAATGAAAATCTGGAAAAAATGTGTTATATAATAATTCATGAAATATAATAAAATAATATATATAATATATAATATATATATATATATATATAATATATAAACAGTATGAACATAATTATTTCCATCCATGTGTAGTGTTAATGGAATAACGAATGGTATCGATTTGTAATGAGGTAGTCCAATGTACACATGAATGATTATTTCATAACACATTTGATAGAACTATGTGTGGTTGTAGGTTTTACCATTAACATAACAACATCTAAGTATATTTGAGATACTTATGTTATTATATTATTATTATATAATAATAATTTCTATAGGTGGATAAGGATAAAAAATAAAAACTATTTTAGAAAAACATTACCTCTTCTTCGGGTATCCTCTTTTGGTATGCCCCAATTCCCTCCTTTGATGGATTTATTCCCAATATAAGGATTCTAGTATTAGGTTAGGTAATATTTTTAATATATTTGGGTAGGTCTTGGAATATAAAAGTGGCTTGAGTTGTGTTATGATATGAGTATAGGGGGAGACCTTTATAGGTGGGTCGAGTGGCAAAGTTTCAAATTTTTGAAAGAGAGAATTCCACCCAAATTTTTTACATGTAACGTTTCTCCAATAATGAACTAAAATATATAAAATAATGTATAAGGTCAAAATATTTTCATAAAATTAGTTTTGGATAAGTTTCTAGGTCATTTTCAGGCTATGGTTAACTTTTTTCCCTTGGTAAACTCTATTTTCTCTTAATCGGTGTAATTAATTTTAAATGATTTCACTAATAACATTGGATGAAAATTATGTTTTCCTTATTATAAATTTTTTATAATGATTTTTCTAAATATTTAAAATAGTTTTTATAATTAAATCAACATAAGTGGAAAATATTAATTTAATATTGATCTTTAGATGTGATGAGAATACTAGTTTTTAAAGTGAAAATGTTCAGTGGTTTATAATGTTTTTATGTAAAAATTCAATATTAAAATGATTTAAATGACATAAATTATATTGATATATGTATAATTTAAATTTATTAATTTAAAACTAATTCAAAATATATTTTTACATTGATAATTTTTTAGATAAAAATTTTGTTTTCAATTAAAATTCATTATTGGTCACTACTCATCAAAAAATAAATATTTCATAAAAAATATTAAAAATAATCCCTAAGATTATTTTGGAATTAATATTTCAAAAAATAATTCTATTTTGTGATATAAAATTTATAAAATTTTGAAAAATTATTTTAAAAATTGTTTTTCCATTAAAAGATTGTCAAACTGCCACTAGAAAAATACATCTTTTTATATGTAAAATTGAATTTTTTTCATATCATATGTCTATCAAATATATTGGATGAATGTAAACCACCTTATTGAATATATAGTATATAAATTTCATTAATATAATTCACTAGTAGTAATTGAATTAATTTATTAAGATAAAGAACTGTTAGCACATAAAAATGTTTTTTATAAAAACGTTTCCTTTATATTCAATTAGTTTTTATATTCATTTCTAATTAATTAGTTTCCAATGAATTCAAAATTATTTTCATAACTTATTTGATCCTATTTATAACTACCAATATAATTTTTAGGATATAACTATCATATTAAATAATAATATAATTGGTATATTTTTGTTTAGTAAAACCCCATCTTGCATGTAGTGCAAGTTATCGAAGAAAGTTATTATTTCATGTAATGTAAGCTAACTCAGTGTTTAAAAAATTACAAGCTATATAATATATTGAGTTAATATTAAATTTTAAATATATTTTAAATACTCTATAAATTATTTTCCCATCTACACATGGTGTTGTATTTTATACCCGTTATTGAATAAAAATTTATTCTTTTAGAATTTTGGGGAGTTAAATTCTCCCCAAAATAAATAAATTGCATCCCTACAATTTAAAATTGATCTTTTTAATCTAAAGTTTAAAATATAAAAATTTAGTTTTTGAAAAATCCACATCATATAAGAGTTATTAAAATATACCATTAAAAAGATATAAAGGTAAATACAAAAGTCATATGGAATAACAAATATCTAGGGTTCTAAGTATGAGAAATTTATTTGAAAGTGAAGATATGGACATTGAGGAAAGTCATAATTATTTATAGATAGTGATTCAGGTCATTAATAATAAATAAGAGAATGGTCAATAAAATGTTTATGGCTTCGAATCCATATATATATGATGATCTCAAGGAAAAGATCATTAAAAGTATATGAATGTGATTTGATAGCATTTTGGTTTCAAGATCAATTTTCCTAAAGTTAAAAAATCCTTTTACTATAAAATAATATAAGGAAATATACATACATAGTATTTTTTATATTACACAATTTCATCCTTTGGTTGTGTTTCTATCTCTTACCCTAAGAAATGAATATCCAAAAGTGAATATTTAATGCCCAAATCAATGAAATCACTTTTAACAGATCGTAAGATCCATAAAAGAGTGAGAAGTCTTTCTATATGTCACTAAATATTTTCCCAAACCAATATGGTTGATAAATTAATCAAAAACCACAAAAATAATAACACTAGTTCACTATTAATATTTATTTTTCCAATAGTTTACCAAAAATAATTACATATTAACCAAGACATTTCTTAGGATAGTGGTTCTACTTAAATCTATATCATCTATCAGTTGTGGGTTTAGGCCACATGGACTTTCCGGATTAAATGGGTTTCCAACCTACATAAAATTTGTGGTTTTTATAAAACTATATTAATATATTTCTTAAAACATTCGAAAAATATATAATATGGACATCAATGAAGTAAAAGTAATCATTAAATTACCATTTTATTAATGTTTTCAACATAATTTATTAATTCTTTTATAGAGTCTAATAATATTATTTGACCATTCATATGATTTTTTTAATATTCATAGTAACCCTAATGGATATCAATTCCATTAAACTTATGTTTATAAAATTTAAATCAATTATTTCTTAAATAACGTTTTCACTAAAACATGTACTTGTAATAACTTTATCTAGAATGTTCTTAATCACTGTATAATACCATAACATAACATCTAAAAAGTGGTGATTAGGAATCTAAACTTAGGATAAATCTCAAAATCATAAACCCAATATAATATTCATTAATAATACATTAGTTAAGACACATAATATTCTACAATTTAACATAATCCTTATTTGTTTTCTGATTCATATAACCAAAATAAAATTGGGAAAAATACTTCTACAATTTATTTCTTGTATCCCAATACATCATTAATTTTATTTCAACATAGGTCTTTTCTAAGTGTAAGGTTTAACCTATGTCACTCATTCTCATTATATGTTCAAGTCCTTTATAATGGTTTGTAAATAAAATGTGAATCATCATTTGTATATCACCTAGGAGTGATGAACCAGGTGCGCGCTAAGGCATGTTTTTTTGTACAAAGTTATTCTTGAGTTAAGACAAATGCACACTTTTTAGTGTTATTACACCTTGGAACACATGTTCCAGAACCATGTCCATTTTTATTATCTATACAGGGATGTATTTCATGAAAAAAATGCATAATCTCACCTTACCATAACATTAATATGTTCTTTTATACTTGTCCTCAAATTCTATCACAGGGTTTTGTTTTCTAATATATGTTTTCCTGCATCTAGTTCCCAAAGATTCTATTACACCTAATTTAATACCTATTGTAGAGACCTGATCCAAGAAAGCCCAGAGATGGTTCTTGATATTATAATATTAGCATACTGTATATGGAAACCCTTCTCATAAGACCGATCGGTTTAGTAGTTTTGGTAAACTAGATACATACACAATTATCTTATTTGATTGGAATACACAAAATTAAAACATTTTTTTTATAAATACTTTATTTCATCTGCTGCATTCCTACATATAATTCATAGTAAACTTCATGGAATCATATGGAAAGAAGAAAAAATAAGTGTGATCTCAAATTATTAATATGGTTAAAGTATAGAGAAAGCTATCATCAAACAATAAGAATAATCAACATGGAATGGTAAATAACTGAACACCTAGGCCATTCAAATAACTAGACAAAGAATAATAAATATGGAAAGGTAATTGTCTTAACACCTATACTCCTTAAACAATAGGATAGGTAACAATCAATATAGAATGGAAAATAGTTTAATAAATATTCCATTTAAAAACTGGATAAGGAATAATCAATATGGAAGGGTAAATAATTTAAAACACTTTTCATTTAATCAATAAACTAAGAATGAAATCCATCCACGATTTTTTTTCACAATGAAAATTACATCGATAATAGTAACTAAACTCTAAATGAAGAAAATTCTTAATTATTAGACACCGTGTTTCCCATGTACACGGAACCTTTATCATCAATACATTTGATAAGATGGTTTAAAACTGATGGGTAAAAAACCCATTTTAACTAAGTTTTTTTTATTGATTTGACCCATTAGACGACTGATGCATAGAGGGGATATCACTAACCAGGACACACCCATGTCTTTGTGTACAAATAATTCCCCATATATTGAATAATTAAATTAATACACAATGTTCATTATCATCAAATATCTATATTGAGTAATGAATACAAATTTATCAATATTTCCCCAGTCAATCAAATAAAGTTCAAATTAATACACCGTATGTATAAATGATATATGGGTTATGAAAAAAGAATAACCATGATGGAAAATATGTATATTTTGGGGTAATTTAATGTTTAATGATCACATGAATGTTAATAACTCAAAGGGAAGTTAATTACTATAAAAATGATTCAAGGAAGTGAATTTTAATATTATCCTTGGTCAAAATAGTCATACACCATCCAATGGAAGAATAATTAGGGTATAAATACAATTTATACCCATTAGAGTAACAATAAGGGTTGTTTTATTTGATAAATATAGATACCAAAAAATTCTGTAAAAACATTCTTGAAGAAAATAACCTTTTCATTTTGAAGAAAATATAGAAAATCCATTTCCTTGAAAATAAAATTTTGAAATAATTTCTTTAAAAACATCTTAAACATGAAATGTAAGATTCAATGAAATGGCAGTTATGTTGGTGGATAATTCCTTACATATCATAAAGAACATTCTTTTTTCTTGGTAAAAAGAATATAAAAGTGCCTTGTTCAGAAGGTGACGAGAATATTACATTGTTGAAAATTGTAAAAAAAAAATAGGTAAAAAATTATTTTATTAAATAATTTTTAAAAGGTTAATAAAACATTTTTTGAAAACATTTGTATAAAACATTGATTCAGAATGAAACGGGTTTCTGAATGAAGAGGTAAATGATGTTGAATTTTCCTAAAAACATTTTACGTACCAAAGAGTGGGAATATGGTACTGTTAAATGAAAATAATCATGAATAACCACAAGAGATGAAAATTATGAAATTTATTAAAAAATTATCACATAATTTTATTCAATGGAAATTCATGTGTAAGAGACCCCGAATAAAATGATATTGGGATGTAACCCTTCCAAATATCATAGTGTTAAAGTGAGAATCAAACAATAAATAAATTATGTGTATCATCTATAAATCGACCTAAAATTTTGGAAATATATAAATTGATATTAAAAATTAATTACATGCATCATCTTATAATACTAATGACAACAATGAATTAATATAACCTAAAGAAAAGGAATTGAGTTATGAAATTCTTTACCATATAGTATCTTTTAATTCAAATACACTTCGGTGAAATAATTAAAATTGAATATTAGTATACCTTTTTTAATTAAATATTTAGTATATTACATATAAATGGAATTATATACACTATATAAATTTAATTAGGTAGAAAACAATACATTATGCCTCAATAAAATGAAATTGATATGAAATCCCTTACCTTGCATTTTTCTTATAGATGTACTTTATTTAAAAATCTATATAGGGGTTTTAAACATGTTATAAATTTACTAAATAACCACATAAATACTTATGATATCAAATTTGATCATTCATAACATATTATTACCCATTCGTTAAAAATATGTCATTATTTTAATCATTTCGGGTGTTGATTGTCATGTTTTTTGAGTATGTTTTGACTTTTATTTTTACTCTAACATAGAAAATTATTTAATAATACCCTTAATGTAAACCATGATTTAAATATGATATATTATATATATATATATATATATTAATCCATAAAATTTGGTGATATAAAATTAAATACATGGTTCGTGGAGATAGTAGGACGTACGTACGCATGAACATTGTTTCAATTTTCTTGTCATATTAAATGAAAAAAAGTACAATCTATACATATTTATAGAAATTATCATTACAATATCATTTTTATATAATATATATCACATATTTTTATTAAAATCATTATTAATACATTAAATGAAAAGCATGAACAAATCACATCACTTCGTGAGGCAGTACACCGTCGTACGCACAAGAGACGTTATCATATTCCCATAAAATGGAATGCATGAAGCTATGTTTCATATAATAATTAAATAAGAATAAAATAATAATTAATTTAATATATATCATATATAAACATTATTTACATTGTTATTCCCAACCATGAGAGTTGGTAATGGATGAGAAAATGTCATTGGTTCGCAAGACAATAGTCTTCTGTACACATGAACTATGATTTCATAACCTATTTGATGGAAGTGTGTGTGGTTTTATTTAATACCCTTAAAAATAAAATATAATTATATTTAATATAATGAGGTTATTATATAATCATTAGATATAAATAATTGAAGGAGGTGGAGAAAGAAATAAAATAAATAAGCTTTTAGAAAAACATAACATCTTCTTCAGGTTTCCTCCTTAGGTTTTCACTAATGCCTTCCTTTGTTGGATTTATGACAAAGATATGGATTCTAAGATGTGGGGATAAAATTTTATAAGTTATTTGGTCTAGTATTTTTTTGTAAAAATGGTTTTATAGGTGTGAAGAGTGGAGGACAGGGTGATGCCTTTTATAGGGTGGGTGAGAGGAAAACATAAAATATTTTGAAAGAGGGGATTTAACCCACATTGTATCTATGTAAAGTGGATCGAATAATTCAAAAAATTATATAATAGTAGTTATAAGGTAAAAATATTGATATAAAATGGCTTTTTGAAAAATTTATATCTCTTTTTTCAATTATATTTAATGTTTTTTCCATTGGTAATCTCAGTTTTCTCTTAATTGTGGTAATTATTTTTAACAGCTTTCACTAATCAATTTGGTCAAAAATTAAGATGTATTTGTTATAAAATATAAATTATGATAAATAAAAATATTTAATCCCTTTTTTCAAATTCAACACACATAATCGGAAAACCAATTATCTTTTATTAATCCCACTGACATGATGAGAAAGTGGGTTTTTAAAGTGCATTTGTTCAATGGTTTACATAATTTTTATGTCTAAATTCAATATAAAAATGATTAGATGACAAAAAATTTATTAATAGGTATATAATTGGAATAATTTTACATTAAAATAATAAAAATAAAATTTAACATCATATATTATTTGGAATAAAAAGACGGTTTTCAATTAAAATTCAGTATCGATCACTATTCATCAAAAAATGAAACTTTTCCAAGAAAAATTAAAAATTAAAACGAAGATAATTTTTTATTAATATTAAAAAATTAATTTTATTTTTTAAAATAAAATTTATTAAAATTTCAAGATTTATTTTTAAAACATGTGCACCATTGAAAGGTTGAAAAACTACCTTTAGAAAAATAAAACCTTTATATGTAAAATTCGATATGTTCTTATATTATACCAATCAAATATATCAGATGAATGTAAAAAATATTTGTTTGAATATATATTTATAAAATAAATTTCATTATATTGCTTAATTTCATTCACAAATATTAATAAATTCAATTAATTAATATTAAATTTCATTAGTGCATAAAAATATTTTTTTATAAAAACATTTTCTTCGTATTAAATTTCTTTTTATATTAATTTATAATTAATTGGTAGAAAATTAATTAAATAAATTTTTTCATAATTTAGTTAATAATATTTATAACTAACAATTTAATGTTTATGAGATAACTATTGTATTAAATAATAATATTAACAGTATTTTGTTATTCGGTAAAACCTGATCCTCTATGTAGCACAAGTTATCGAGGAAAGTCATTATTTCATGTTATTCAAGCTAACTCAATGCTTCATGAATTTCAAGATATAATATATATTTAATTTATTTATAATAGTAAATATATTTTAATGTCTTGGAATATTATATTCTCTTCCATACTTGGTGTTGCATGTCATACACTCTATTCAAAAAATTGGTATTCATTTAGAATTATTGGGAGTTACATATATGTCAACCCAAAATATTATTACACTATTCAAAACATATGGGTCATAAGAATTCACAATGGTCTAATGGTATCCCCATTTGAATCTCATGCACCCCGAGCATTCAAAATAACATTTCTATATTAGTGGAATCCCTAGAATCATGGTCATTCCTAAATTCATGCTCTCACATAATCTAATGTTGGTTCCTTGGAACCACCAATAGGAATCAATCATTGAATCATGTATAATGGATTCTATTGAAATTAGGAATCCACCCCCAAAATACATTGAGACCAGATCCTAGACATCTCAGGAATCCAATGTTCTAATCAAACTCATTAGGTGACTCATAGAAAAGCCTAAGAAATCCCAATAAAGATATTCCCAACCATCAATTTCATGGTATCCTAGGTAATCGAATAACAAATCAAAAATAAAATAAATAACATAACAAGGGTTGGATTATTTCATATGACCATCCTCATCATCACAACCACACTGGGAATAAATATTTATTCCAGTTCTTGGGGACATATACAACCATGTCTATCCATAACCACATACACCTTCTCATGTCCATCTCTCAAAAGGGAACCCACACGGGTCCCCATGATCATCACTAAAGCAGAGGCATCACACTTGAGATACATGATCCCAACTAGTCTCTTGGTTTAAATCTTGATGCTCTAAGTACATAACATCCCTTAGCATTATCAATGTCATTAATTAGACTCGTAGGCCCCAAGGGTACACCCCAAATGATATAGTCTTGAGAGATGGATCAAGGACCATCTCTGTGTCAGGCATCCCTCCAAGCTAGTGAGCTCACCAACCCCAACTAAAATATGACTATATATTATCCATCTATGCCTAACAAATTTAAATGTTCCCCACCCAACATAATAGGCCCATACACCTTATGTCTTGTCACACTCCCTCTTGGAGGATTCTTAGTGTTAAAGTTAGATTCAATGCTTCAACAATTGGTCACTGAGGAAAAAAACCACATCCAAGGACCCCCATTGCCTTGGAACCCTATGCAGTCTACCTAAGAATTTTATTCGTAAAATAAATCATTAAATTAAAATAAGTTTATTTCCATCAGTGGAAATACAATATAGTACATGAAGATAAAAATTTATAAATCATAGGGATAGTTATGTAGGGATGGCTACCTCAACATGAATACAAAGCCCTTTTTTCCATATACTGATAACTACTATCCAAACTCATCTATTCCCATCTTAATTCCTAATAATATTACCAATCAAAATTTTCCAAATTAATTACTTATTATAACATTATAACTAATTAAGAAATAAAATTTAGTTTACAACTCAATTCAGTTATAAAAAAATCACAATTTCCAAAAACCCACTAGCTGACATCTCCATGCTAGAACTATAACCAAAAGAACACTGGAGGTCCATAGTGAGGTCCTGGAAATATTCCATGGAAAATCCATAATATATCTCTCCAAAACATTAGAAAATTTAATCTCATTTAATAATAAAATCATAATAAATTCAATTTGTATACATAACTCCCTGACATGTATAGTGGTGGTATGTGAGAAGCTTCTAAAGATTTCCTCTTCCTAGGAAGAATGAAATTCTAATGTGATTTGGAAGATTTCACCAGATCTCGTGAAATTGGAGCCCAATAATTAAATCTAAAAACTAAAAATTAAGAAAAAAAAGATTAGGAAGGTGGATATAAATGTAGTGAGATACCCGCCATAATCCTCTAGAAAATTCCTCAAATACCCTTTTAAAATACAGGGTGATAATGGTTGATAATGGGGTTCAGGTCCTCTTCCACGTGAAAAAACTGGTGGAGAGGATGGATGATTCCACCTCATAACTTTGAGGGGCCGAAAATAGTTTTCCCATTTTTAAGGACACTTTATATCCAATACATATCCACCGAGTAACTAGAGGAACCCCTATATGAGTGGGTTCTACTGTATATCCACTGTTTGGTTAGTGGTTGTAGTAGTTTTCATTGAAACATCCTAAAAATCACAAGCTAGTTTTTAAACACACCCATAAATCCCCATAAATTACTGGACCTCATTCCCCATACAAAAAACATTATTTGAGGGTTCCAAACCATTATAATCAAATATTAAATCCCAATTAAAAATCCTCCCCATTCACTAATTCAAAAATAAAAAAAAATCCATAGATTTATGACCATCTGTACACATAGGGTATTACAAACATTCAACCATAACACTTCTCATCCTTGAGAATTCTAACCAAGCATAACCTCATTGTTCAAAAAATACTAAGATCATCAATTACAAATCAAATAGCTTGGTTCCATTTCTAAACTCTTATACACACATCCAAAGTTCCATTATAAACTCTAGGAATCTAGACACTAAAAAATTACCTGACTTCCATGACCATGAGAAAAACACTTGGATGGTGATTACCTCATACATTCAACTATAAGACACCCGAGGTGTCCACATATAGTTGTTCCACTATCCAATGGTTCTCCCAACTATAGAAATTGGTCCATAAAGGCCAATTCCATACCACAGTTCCCTTACACCATCAAAATTTTCTACCAATGAATAACCATGGTGCTCTTATAGGATTATTTATATGGTTTCTAATATCCATAGTTGAACACATAAAATCCATCAGTCCAACACTACTTCCATATTTCACTCCTTATTTTTCTAATAAAAATAGACCTCACCTCCACCATCGAGGCATAACACGAGAACATCAATTTATCCTTTAAAATCTCGAGACAATTCCAAAAAACCAATCAAGTCCAAAATGATTCACATGGTGCAGTTCCTAGCCTGTCACCTGTAATAGCACATGGAATGACTCAACAGACCTCCTCTAGTTGACCTACCTCAATACTCTCATTTACCCTAGATGAATCATTCCCAAGATTCTTAATCCCAATTCCTCTACTCCTACATGTTACTTCAAATCATTATGACACACCCCAATAAAATCATTACCTGACTTCTAGTGAAATTAGAAGGTTGAATCCTCTAATAGACCAAACTAGTGATCTTCCTCCTCCATACTAAAAGAAATGATTCATATTTGATATGATCATGTTAGGATTATCCCATCTCATCCCAAGCCTGATGCAATGCTCTAACTCATCCAAGATCACATCCCAAATCACATATGTCATTCTCTAAGGTATCCATATCAACATGGATCGATTTTCTCACCAAAATCATAAGGCACAAAAAAATATCTAGACAATGGTCTCATTTACCCATGGTGTTTCAACATGAGGTCTATATTATCCATGAACAACATCACACTCCCCACTATAATATCATACTTACCTTCACATAACTTAATCAAATCTCCAATCATCAAGGACAGTGCCCCATCCATCACTAATCAGGACACCTATAATGTTCTAGATCACTCATTAATAATATCCAACAAGAAACATCAATTTACTTAACATTATCAACTTATAAAGCACCACACATAGCATCCATTGAGATTCACCTGATGCTATGTTTATTCCAAAAAATGGTTGATGGTGCACTCATCCCTAGAAGGAATTACACATGTTGTTCCTTGAGTATATAGACTTGTCAGGTTCATTAATAAACATACAAATGATGCTCATATAGAACCATACTCATCGGGTTTATGGGAGAATAGGCCCATGAGTTAACCACTATACCCCCATTGACCTTTAGCCCATTCACAACCTCCACTGAATTAAAAACTAAATTGGTTCCACATGTGAAAATAGTTTGTCAACTTGATATTATTTAAACATAATGGTTTTATGCTCCCATAACACAATATCCAAGATCCCCACACACACTCTCATGAGTTTCATCACCTATATACTAGGATCAAAACACTACTTTTACATATATCCATGACCATTTCATGTTAGTTCCACCCAACCAAAAGTGTCACAGTTGATATCATCCATAATGGGTCATGAAATCTCACCTATATAAAGGTTCACTACTCAAAAATAATTAATATTTATCCACCACATTTCATCTCTTCAACATGAAATAATCTCGATGGTTTTCATCCAAAATTCTAAAATTTCACCCGCAATTAAGTTGACCACATTCTTAGCTTCAATCTTGTTCCATTAAATGTCAAAAGTGACCATCCGCAATCTTTCCCACACACTAAAATAGAATCCAATCAAAAATTTATGGAACTTGAACCATCCCAGCCTTTAAAGACAACCTTGATACGACACAACACCTTGTTACCCTAATTCCCAATAATTTTCATTCAAAATGCTTATAAACCAAACAAAATACCAAGTTATCCCCATGCCTATACCACAACCTCATTAGTACCATTTAGGAATCAATCACAAACCCCAATTATTTACCCATTCTTTTCCACCAAAAAGTCACTCTAAATCATAGTTTAACCCCTATAATGGTTTTCACTTTGTTTTAATTTTCTCTAACTCCCTAGATTTAAAGTTAAAACTAAGGGTCTATTTTTCTCCCACCTAATCCAACAATTCAAGTCTCACATATGGTCACGCCTCATGGGAAACACACCTCTTCTCCCATCTCAAACAGCACCTAGAAACTAACATACCAATCTCCCACTATAGGGTACCACATAACGATGACCGGCATCATATTCCAAAAAAATCTAACTAGGCTTCAATTCTCACCGAGCATTCACTTGCAAAAACTCACCATCAAGAATCACCACTCATTGTTCTCCACTATCATAGCCAATGACATTTTCATGTATAACTCATACCAGGGTAAACCAAAACCTCAAACTTGATTTAGTATAATTATAATAAAAATATATACGGTCAACCATTGTATACGTTGTTACTACAATATTAAATAACTAATCATAGGTTTTCCACCCTCTCTGAGAATGTAAACATATGATTGGTCCATGGAGGATTTGGTCACATCATATAGGCACACACATACAATCAGCACAACCCTATAATGAACTGTTTCCGAAATACCATTTACACATAGTTAATTCAAGTATATTTACATTCTAATATATATGAGAACACAGAATATAAGTTGTTACAATCACGTTAAATGATATAACCTTTAAAAAAACAACCCAAAATTTGTTCATCATCAAGGAATGAAATTTATACACTAACATATTAGGGTCACCGCATGTCTCATGTACTAATGAAATTTACCATAAAACTTATCAATCCGCATCTTATAAAATATCCATATGACTTATCACAAATAATAAATAAATATAACAGTCATCTCATTGAAGTATAATGCCACTAAATACTTATTTTGGAAAGTGTATTATGTTAATTTATTGACACATTAAATGAATAAGCATCACATTAGTGATAAAAATCACAGATATTAAGGTATACATGTTACATGGATCCTGCATTACTTGTATGATGCATGTATAGATACCTCTTGCCTATACAGGCTAAGAGATAAATCCAAAATTGGTCTCTTGGGTAACAACATAGGTTTTATAATGAAATGTTATTTTTTTACTGAATAATTTTTTGTTATATATTATATAATATTATATTCATAGAAAAAATAGAGTAATAAAAAATTTATCACATTAATAGATATCATTACATTAGTCAGCTATGAAACCAATTAAAATGTCAAACATTACAACTAAATAAAAAATATAAAATAGAATAGAAAAAATAGAAAAATATGGATCACCACAGTCTACTAGAATCATCTCCCTCCTGTCCAATACTATAGAAATGAAAAAAATATTAGTAAACCAATCAATATCTTAAGAAATGAAAATATAACCTTAGGAGGAATTTTAGTGAATATTGAGTGAAATAATGAAGTTATATTTATATGGTATAAAGTGAAATGTTATCATTGGGATTTGGTCATTATACGACCATTGGTCAATTTCACCATTGTGAATTATACCCTTTGGTAACAATTTTACCATTATAATTAGTGTGTATAATTATTAATGTCAATGGATAATTGATATACATAAGAGAAATGATGGCCCTAACCATTAGATTCATGTCGTTTAAATCCCATTTTGAAAAACATGGGAGGAAGGAAGCATCATTATGGTTATCCCTTTACCAAGCACAAGACGGTCTTCAACAAGTTATTCTTTAATGAAATCACATATAGGATAATTTCCTGTTAGTAGAGATTACCGCTTGGTCAATATTAGATGAGCCACCCCATGAAATTACCACCATCTCACACCTTCCCATTAGGGTGCACACGGGTGTAATAAGGGGTTACGTGTCTATTCCTTTGTTTTATAATGTATAATTTCATTTTTATAAATAAAATTATTATTCTATTAATTATATTTTAAGAATAGTATATATTAATAAAATATATTTTTAGTTAGGTCAAATTTGATAAAATAAATATTGGACACAAATTAAACAAAATTTAATTTTAATAGAAGAAAATATACATTTTCATAATAAACTATGGTACTATAAATTATTTTAATGAAATATTATTTTAAAAGACTATTATTTAAATATAAATGATAAAATAATTTTAAAATTTCATAGGATATTTTGATAAGTGTCTAGAATTTGGTTATGCCTAAAAACTACTATTTTTCAAAAGATAAGGATTTTTATATTTTAATGATAAAATTGAAATATTTAGAGAATTATTCTAAAATATAGACAATATATTTGAAACTATCACTTCAAAATTAGTTTATTCTTAATTTATGATAATTTTCTAAAATAATTAATTTTTCCATGAATTGTAAAAACACAATTTTGGGTTTTCAGTGTGTTTTATGACATCATATTATTTCCATAATGATTTAATAATTAATCAACTAAAATAAATGAACTAAAATATGTTATTTTCATTAATATTAATTATTTTCACAGATTATAATCAATTTCCAAAACTATAAGTGACAATATAATTTCAAAAATTAAAATATTTATTTTAAAAGGAATTACTCTGTAAAACAAATTACTTTTCCATGCCAAAATAAGTATTAAAAAATATTATTCAATCACGTCGGATTAAAATTTCATAAAATTTTACTTAAATGTATAAATACAAAAGAAAAAACCATTTTCAAGCCAATGGTTTTTCATTGTCCACAATCTAGATTTTCAATACCTATATTTGGAAATTATTAATCAATTCCTTTAATTTTTCTATAAATACCATACTATTTCACAATTCCCCTTCACTCTAAATCCATACACATTTATTTTATGGTGATTTTTTCACTTAATTATTCCCCCAAGGTGTCTTCAAACCCCTAAATATCCAATCATCAATTTTTAGTTGTAACTCTTCAAGGTAATGAAATTCTCATCCACTTCTTTTCTATTCTAGAAATTCTTTTTGTGTAGTCTTCTCAAAGATATGTTAAATTCTTTTATTATGACATTTATAATACACTTAAATCTAAAATAATGTTTTATAAATATAATACCCTCATTTTCTCCCATTTTACCCTTTTCTAAAATCACATTTTATACTCACCATGCCACCGAATTTACTTCTCAAATTACTATCTTTCACTTGAGAAATTATCATTTTTTTATTTTATTTTTTTGAATACCCAAACCTCTCACTTTTTCATGGGTATTCACCTAGAATAAAAAATGATTTATTTATTCATGGATATACATATATGTAACCCACATTCTATTTTTAATAGGTTAATAATGAAGTAATGATGATTCCTTTAAGCACTTCTCTGCACCATGATTTTGATAAGAAAAATGTTCTTTATTTTAAATTGGTTAATAATGAAATGATTTATTAGGATATATGTGGATCACAAGAAATTAATACATGTGAATAGGAATGGATTCCATGGAAGCGGTACAGAAAATTGCATACATAAGGTGACACCTCTTCCCATTGGTTTCAAAATGTGTGGGGTCAAAATATTAGAGTTTTACTTGCATCAGGAAAATTTTATTTTCTTGAAGGCCATATCAAAATACGGTAAAGTCAATAATTTCATGAATATGGGATTTCTGAAGATTTTTTTTCAAAGGATAAAAGAATTCTAAAGGTGATCTCCACAACTATGACAAGCATCGTGAACAGAGAAGGTGAGGAGCATCATGAATAGAGAATCATGAATGGATAATCATGGTTCCATAAAGCTTTTTG
Source organism: Viscum album (assembly GCA_963277665.1). NCBI lineage: Eukaryota > Viridiplantae > Streptophyta > Magnoliopsida > Santalales > Viscaceae > Viscum > Viscum album. Next base: position 1,884,322,060 of record OY728121.1, read on the forward strand.
AAGGAATGGTCCATGTTTACAACATGCATCGTGAAAGATTTTCAAAATAGGGAGCATCGTGAAGGAAATTAAGGAGTTCCATGAAATGGTGCTGGTGTGGATGGAAGTATCTTGAGTTAGTGGGAAACTCTTATAAATAGGACTCTACCCACTATAAAAGATCAATCAAGACTCAATAAGAATTATAATTCTCTGGATATGTGAAGGTGGCTGTCAAAGGTGGTTCATAGAGGGGTTTTATGTCAATAAGTTCACAAAGGCTATAAAATCCAACAGAATGTTCTGAGCATCATGAAATAAAGGAAATCATGAAGTCTATATAAAGAAAACTTAACCATGTGATATTCAAGAAGGCTAATTGAGCTTTATGAAATAAGGTTCTTCATGAAGTATAGTTGAGCTACCTGAAAGAAGGTTCTTCATGAAGGCTAGTTTATCTTTGTGAAAGAGGTGTGCTTCATGAAGGCTAAGAGAGTTTCATGAAATGTAGGAGCTCTGTGAAAGGCTATTTTATCTTTGTAAAATAGGAGCTTCAAAATTGCAATGAGTCGCATGATAGTTGTTGAGAAGGAATTTCCCAATAAAGTTGTAGTAAAGGGGTATTAATATATTGGAAGAAAGTGTAACTTCAATAGAGCATCTATATACAACTGAATATGTAGTCATTAAGCATAATGAAGGGACCCACAAGTCCACAAACTATCTAAGAATACCTTCAAGGTGTAGCGAGTAATGGAAGATGAAGATGGTTGTACTTTCCACTCATAGTGAGCTGGAGAAAGAGACATAGGGAGTGACCCTTGGTAATGCAGTGAGGAAACCCTAAACCTTGTAAAGGCAGTGAGACTAGGTATAGACGATATCTAGCCCAAACTATCATTATTGGAAGTAAGACAATGTAAATTTGGTATAATTGGAACATCACCATTGATTTCTACTTAAATTTATCCTAGTGAGGGTGAACAAAGTAAAAATCATTGCGTCCTTTTTCTTTCTTTCCATCATTAAATTCAAATCATCATCATCGAAGAAAGAAGGAAAGTATAAGATCGTCATTAGTAGTTAAGTGATAAAAAAGTGAACTTTTTAAGAAAGAGGTCAAGATATATTGGATAAAGATGAATTTATAAAAGAATATTCATACGTTGATTCACCCCTAGGTTATCTTGGACCCTTTTTACCTAACAATAGGTATCAGAGGATAGGTTTATTTTATCATATTTGTTTGCTTTAACTTGGTTTAATAGATTATTAAAGTTAAGGATTCAGTATTCTATTATATTTTTGTTCCATGGGAAAGTGAATAATGTAAATTTAGAAGTAGAAGTAATGTAATATTATATATTATGAAAGTGTCTATAGAAAAAGTGTGATTCAATTTATGGAAACCAATAATGAACTGAAGAAATGTTTGGATGAATCAAGCACTGAAAAGATATACTCACTTAGTGATACTATAAGAATGAGTAATGGACTTGAAATTCCAAATGATTTGAAACTCCTGATGATGATGAAATTAGAATAATGAAAAAATGTAGTTTTCCCATGAAATAAATTAATTGGTCCCGAAACTAGATGAAAAGTTAAATCTAAGGATATCTGGATCCAAGCACTAGAAATTAATGTCACCAGGCTAAAAGAATTAAATAAAGGCTTATTGATATGACTAGTGATCTGAATGAGAAGAATGATTCCCAATTTGAATAACTATAAAAGATTTATATAATGATAGAAAACCCAAAAGTTGATGAAAATGGAGATAATTTTAAGTCCAATGAAATTCATAATCTGAAATACAAAAATGAAGATCTTTCTATATAGCTGTCTGAACTAATTCAGGAGAACCAAAGGCTACAACAAGAGAATTCATTATATTCTGTATATGTTTCTCAACAAAAGTTTAAAATAAAGGATAAATGTGACATGGTCGATAATCTCACATCTAAATAAGAAGATGAGATGAGTAGAGGGTAGAATATCAAGATAGAACTTATTTATCAACATGAATCAAGGGAAATGAAGATTTAACAATTATGAGAAGATCTAGAATTAGTTAATAAATAAGTGTAGAAATCCAATTCCAAAGGAAAGCTTAAAATAAAGGATGACTTGAATTTACTATTCGATTATCCTTCAGTAGTTCATAATGAAATAAAAATAAAATATTTTATTTCTGAATAGAGACAAGAACATATTTTATCATCCCAACGACCAAAACGTTTTGGAAAATTTTGTATTAGATGTGACAATCACCCTCTCATGCATGACATGAAGATATTTGTGAAATGTTAAAGAGATAAGAAATGTTTTATAGGTTTTATAGAAATATCTAAAAAGGATATTATAGGAAGTAATGATAGCATGTGATATTTCTATGGAATTGAGGGTTATACCTCAGGATTTTTTTAGAAGTGTTGGGATAAATTTTATGATATGAAGACATGAATATTTATAAATCTGAAAATAAGAAGAAGCATCATGAGAAATATTAAGGAAGTGTCTCTTTGAAGAAATTATCCAAGAAATGATTCTTTTGAGAAAGAATGGGACACACCATGAGTATGTGTCAGGAAGACTAGGATCTCAATGTCATAGGAAAATATCTAGATGTAACAGCATCTCAATCGAGAAATTTTAACATGAGGTTTATTTTTAATAGGATATGTTTTATATGTTCTAATCATTGTAATTTGGAATGATATTTCAACATGAATAAATAATGATTGGAATAGGAATTCGAAAAGAGATCCCTGACTCTAGTAGTGTATAACGAGAAATCCTACATAGGATGAAAATGTGGTAAGTTGAAAAATAGTTTTATAGCATCAAGGGAAATACAAGGAGCTCAAAAAAAATTTCATCAATCACATCCTCTATTGCACTAACAATCTCCCACTTGGAATTAAGGTGAATGAACCATGAATAAAAGGGGAGGATAAACATTAGTTGTGAGAAAGAAGAATGTATGTTCAGTAGAGGATCCAGAACCAGCATGAAATAATGTGGGGACTCGATTAACTAATAAAATAAAAATGAATAAAGAAGGTCTTAAAATATTTACATGTCATGACATAAGAAGAGAAGTGAAGGTAGAGGAAATATCCCTCTAATAGTGGAATAAGATATAAAATATGAATAATGGAGAGATTCTTACTCAGAGAAAGAATCATGATAAATGAAATTTCGGGGGAACCTAAAAGAAGGAAATGTGTAGTACTGGGTTTAAACCCCAAATTGTTAAAAATACATAGCCTACAAATCTACATTGCCGAAAAAGACTCTGTATATGGGTAAATAATTCATAGTCTTATGTCTAGAATTGTTTTAGATAGCTTAGAATTTGGAATATGCACAAAAACATAACAATGCCTTACAAGAAAGTGTAAAAGGTTTGATCAATCAGGATCGACCCCAATCCTCTTCTTGAGGATTCTAGAGTTTCCCCTCTCCCTATAAGATTAAATTATATTAACTCATGTTCAAGTGTTTCAAGTTTTTCGGGAGATACAATCCAAGGGGAATTCAAATAAAAAGTTGAAATGTGATGCCATAATGTGTATGGGAATGTCAAATGATTCAAATTAGTTACCGGAGTTTATCAATAAAGGAATTAATATAGTTAAATTTATAGTTATGGAGTTATTAAAATTATCTCAGGTTTCCTGCACTACGTTCCAAATTAGTATTCTTAGAGGTTTTCTTCATGGATCATTGCTATGTGAAGAAGAATAATGTTTGTGGGCCTAAAAACATGAAGTGTTGCATATCATAGGGGGGTAACTCTATCTCTTAATCCAATTCAAGATCTCAATGGGATATAAAGCATGAGATTTTAGGTTTTATAACATCAATAAGACTTATTGGTGGTGAAGCGGAAAAACTTATTTATTTCATTATTATCAATTTTGTTCTTACAATATGGTATTAGCTTACTATTTTCAAGATATTGAGATGTTGTGAGAGAATATTGGAAATGGTTCAACAAGAGGCTACAAAAAAGTTGAAATCAATGATGTCACTATAGTAGAGAATAGTTAGAATCTTCAACAATAAAGTGAACAATTTCCTGATGATAGGGAGAAAGTTGTATGAAACGCATGGTGAGTTGAAGTGGAAAATAATGATTTATAAGAAGAATTTTATATTAATAATCCTGATTTTTTTCATATTCATAGAGATGAGAATAGAGTTTCTTAGTTGAATAAGGCACTCTATGGGTTGAAACAAGCTCCAATAGCACGGTACTCAAATCTATATCTATTTTTAATGAAGATCGGTTTTCTGTGTGGTGGTGTTGATTACGATCTATATGTCAACAATGATTGTAATAAAATAATTATTCTATGGGTGTCATATGGAATGAATGGAACATTAATTTCTCTATATAAATATTCCAATGAGTTTTAGAGAAGATTTTTATTGGATAACGCCAAGGGTATGAAAACTATAGTGGTTACCTAGATGAAACTATCATGGGATGATAAAATAAAAGTGATTAATTTCATCAAATATAGGTAGATCATTTGAATCATGTTGTACATAACAGTGACACTGCCAGATACTGGTTTTTCCACATGTTAAGAAGCGAGGTATCAAAAAAATCCTATGGAAAGACACTTGATTAAAGTGAAAATAACAATTCATCGTATCAAGAGAACAATGGTCATAGGCTTTATATAAAATGAAAAATCTCGACCAAAGTTATTGGGATATATAGATGTATATTGGACCAAATTATCAAATGATAGGAAATAAAAGAGAGGAGGTTCTTATTATCATGGTGCATTATGTATTTCTTGGTTAATAATTAATAAATATTGTGTTTCATTGAGAACCACAGAAGCTAATTACATTGTGACCACTCAAGTGTGCACACAGATATTAGGAATGAAGCAGTATCTTGAGGATATGGGAGCTAAAGTGAAGACTCTAATCGGAATCCATTAGGATAATTCAGGTGCTATAAATATGAGAAAAAATCCAGCTCATCACTCATGGAAAATCAAATTACAATAAAGTATCATTTTACACAGGAGAATATTGAAAAAGGTCTTATGAAGTTAGAGTTTGTGACTATAGATCTATAGGTTGCGTAAATTCTATGGATGGCCTTGCCAAAATAATCATTTGAATGACATTGAATTGCTCTTAAAGTTCATTCGACTCCCCAAACATGAAAATGTGTGTATGTGGAACCCCCACTCTCTTAAAGGTATTGTATATTTTCCCATAATGTACTTATATGTGATCTTTACCCTATTTTAGACCATAATGACATGATCTCCTTGTTCATTGATGAAGTTACATTCAGTTTCATTGACAAAGGGGGATAAATTGTGGGTATAAAAGGGAGAAAATGTCTTAATCAAGACATTGGGAGAGGTTAATAGGTGGAGAAGTGAGATAGGGTGAGCATTAAGATAGGGGGATTTTTAAACCTAAAGATGTTATAGGTGATCGATCAAAGATTATATATCATGATAGATGAGATATGTGATGATTGCAGTTGAGAGGGTTTGGAAGGAAGTGATTCATTGATGAACATTTCATGCTACTCTTGTTTCTCACACCAATAATTTCTCATGTGTTCATTGAGTATATGTTGAGTAAATCATGGATTTCTATACAAATCTCATGAAATGAACTTTGGTAGAGTATGGGAGAATATTCCCAAAGTTATCAATATGTGATGAGATTTCAATAAATCCAAAGGTGGTGATTGTTGGTCAACATCCCTCAAGGTAACATTGCAGCATTTTTTGGTTGATTGTGTTTTTTAAAAAATCAGGTTTCTATGGTAAGTTGTGGATTCTAGAGAGATTGTTGAAATAGTATGTTAAAAAAGATCTGAGACCAAGGAATTGATTCCCTGTAAGTGGTATATAAAATTTTGTACACAAGGCAATCTCATTTCACAATGTTTTCCAAATTTTTGGGGTCTAAATTTTGGAGTTTGGATTGTGTCATAAAAACTGGATTTTCTTGAAGGAAATATGAAAATATAGAAAAGGAAATAATATCATGAACATGGGATTCATGAAGAGTGTTTTGTAAAGGATCAAATCATTTTTATGGGGATCCCCATGACTATGATGAGTATCGTGAATGGTGAAGGTGAGGAGCATCGCGAATAGAGCATCGTGGCATTGTGAAGGTTTTTAACACTATGATGGTTTTTTATGGAGCACTCCATGATTATGATAAGGATAATGAATAGGAAATTTATGTGGAGATTCACAAAATAGGGAGATCTATGAAGGAAACGAAGGAGCTCCATGAAATGGTGCTGATGTGGCCAGAAGGTTTTGGAGTCGGTGGGAAATGCCAATAAATAGGCCTCTACCCCCTTTAGAAGATTGATCAAGAATCAATGATAATTTTAAGTCTTGGGGTTCATAAAGGTGGTTCATGAAGGTGGTTCGTGAAGGGATTTTTTATGAAGAAATTTGTGAAGTCTATAAAATCCAACTGAATGTTCTAAGAATCTAGAAAGCAAGGAATTATCAAAGGCTATAAAAATCCAAATGAAACTTATGGTCGTTATAAAGGATATTTGAGCTTCGTGAAAGAAGGTTATTTGCAAAGGCTTGCTGGGATTCATGAAAGAATGGTCTTTGTAAAGGCTAGTTGAGCTTCTTGAAATAGGTGGGCTTCATGAAGGCAAATAGAGCTTCGTGAAAGGTAGGATATTTGAAAAGGTCTATTTAAGCTTTGTAAAGTAGGATCTTTGCATAGGTAGTGAGCATCTCGAAAGATGTTAAGAAATAATTTCCATATACAATTTTGGTAAAGCGGTATTCATCTATTCATTGAAATTGTAACAAAAATAGAGAATCCATATACAACTAAGGATGTATTCATTATAGATAATGAAGAGACCTACAGGTCCATAAACTATATTTGAATCCCTTATAAGAGTAGTGAGAAAAGGAAGAGGAAGATGGTGATCCTTTCCACCGGCAGTGATCTGGAGAGAGATAAATTTGGAGTGAACCATGGGAATGTTGTGATAAAAAACCCTAAACCTTCTAAAGGCAGTGAACCTTGGTATAGATGAGATCTATCCTGAACAATCATTATTGGTAGTGAGCCTTATTGGATTTGGTAAAATCGGCATGTCACAGTTGTATGTTTCTTGGATGTAGCCTCATGAGGGTGAACCAAATAAAAATTATTGTGTCATTGGGAATGCTTTTCTACATTAAATTCCATGCATCATAATCAGGTAAATAATGAAATAATAAAATCATCCTTAACATTTAAGTTCAAACAATGTGACCTTTATCAGAAGAATTTCAAGATCTATTTCGGTAGGAAGAATTTATAAGGAAATATACATACCCTGATTCACCCCCACCCCCCAATGTCAGGGTATCTAGGCCCATTTTGGAACTAACAGTTTCCAAGAAAATACATCTATGTCTTTATTATACAAATGGATTTGTCACTGGAACAAATATACCTAGGAGTAACACCTGAAGATGCCACATTGATTTAGACTCTATTAGGAACTGGTGGGCAACAACAGGCCTTGCTTCACACCTGGTTTGACACTCATCGGGGGGATATGTCTCGTTAAACACAATATTTTTATTAACCTTTAGTAAGGAAATATAGAAAATGTATTTGTATTTAAGGATATTAATTACGTATTTAATGATGATGTTGTATGACAAAAAATACCTTTAAAATTATAAAATTCCAAAAAGTAACATGTTTCCAACTATGTTTTTTCTTTCAGAAATATGGTGGGAAATTAGAGGAATTGTATAAATGAAGTGTGAAATGAAAAAATGCACTAATAACCTTTTGATGGATGAGAGAAAGGAAAACATAATAAGGATGATGAATCGACTAAATTAAGTTATGAATAATAACCTAAATCAAGTTGAGAGACCAGATTCGCCTGGAAGGCAACAACATGATGTAGATTACTTCATGCATCAATTACCAATATTTTTAGTGAATCTACTGACCAATTTATTACTGAACAATTTATTATCTCTATAGAAAATATATTTTCTGTAATCCACTATTCAAAGATAAAGAAATTTCCCCAAGTAGTATACTTCATAAAATGATAAGGTGATAAGTATAGGAATGTAATTAAAAACACGAACCCAAGAAGGATGATATATGTTATGGAGTGGGAGTAATTTAAGGTAATCATTTTTAATAAATTATTTCCTCATTTAATGAGAAAAAAATGGAAAAATATTTACGAGAGATAAATAATAAAGAAAATAAATCATTGGGAATCTATAAGGAAAACTTTACAAGACATGATTGATACACCTCTAGATTTTTTAGGGATCCTAATTGAAGGTTTGATAGATTCTTCCATGTACTGAGACACCATCTGTAGTGGTGTCTAGAAATATGAGACTATAAAATCTTTGAAGAGATAGTGTGGAGTGATATGAGGGTTGAAATAGTGCATGGAGAGATGCAGCAGTCACATAGGTTGAATAAAAAGAAGATATAAATCGAGACAAAGTCAGGGAAGAACATTGATTTTGGAAGAGGAGGAAAGAAAGTGCAACTTCCCATGTGCAAAAAATGTGGGAATAAGAATTTGGGGAGATGCTTTCATGGGAGTGGAAAGTGCTACAAATATAGAAGGGATAGGAATATAGGTTGGAACTATCATGGTTAGGTTATTCCATAAATTCTCAAAAATGAATAAAAATATAATATTTTATAGTCCCATTTGAAATTTCAATGATTCATGTGTGGAAATATTTGAAACTTTTCCAATCAATTTCCATATCAGAATATAATAGATGTGAACCACCATCGACCTCTTCATAGGAAAAGGGATTAAGGTTATAATTTTATATTAGTATAGATATCATAAAGTCTCCAAATGATTTGGTGGTAGGTACACTGATTATGCTATCAAATCTAGAAAGTACTTTTTTTATTTTGGTTCTATGAATTTCATTATTTCCTCCAAGTTTTTAAAGAATATAGAATAAATCCCTGAACTGGTATATGTATAGTTATAATTCATGTACCCTAGAGGTATTATACAAGCATCAACAGTGTATAGAAACTCATTTATTAAAATTGGAAAGTATAATCTCATCAAAAATCTAGTATTCATTCCCATCATGGAATTTGACACTATATTAGGGATGGACTTGATCTCAAATTATAATTCTAAGATCAACTACATAAGAAATGAAATTTCAGTAGACTTTAATGGAAAACATACAGCTATTATCAAAATCGATATATCTCGGCCCAGTATTTTTCAATAAGAACCTCTTATAGCCTTATTTATGTAGAGGATTGGTGAAGAGGGAGAAGGAAATGAAAATATAAAGATAGATAATGTCCCCATCATTCTGGAATAAAAGTAAATATTTCGTGAAGATTTACTTGGACCTCCCTGGGAAAGAGGGTTAGAGTTCTCCATTGAACTCATACATGGATCAATGTTAATATTGATAAACCCATATAGAATGAAAAATATAGATTCAGACGAATTAAAGAAACAATTTCAAGATCCTTTAGAGAAGTTATTTATCCAACCATGTGTGTCTCCATGCGGAGAACATGTATTATTTGTAAATAAAAAGGATGGATAAATGTGGATATGAATATATTATAGAGAACTTAATGGGATCATAGTGACGAAAAAGTACCACATCCCTAGGATTGGTGATTTATTTGACCAGCTTCGTGGGGATCAATTTTTCTCCAATATTGACAATTAATCTAGGTATCCTCAATTGAGGGTGAAGAAAGAATATTTTCCAAACAATACCTCTTGAACAATATATGAACATTATTTTTTGGTTTTTATGCCTTAAGGCATGACTTATTATCCTACAATATTTATGTATTTAATAAATATTTTCTTTTAGGACTACCAAGATAAATTTTTGGTTCTTTTTATTGAGGATATACTAATATATTCAAAAATTTGAGAGGGTAATGAGGATCATCTAAGGGTTATATTAAAAACTATGATGAAGGAGAATCTATTTGGAAAATTCAAAAATTTGGAATTTTGGTTACAACTAGTTTCATTCTTTCGAAACATTGTAACCAATGAAGGAATCATATTTGACCCTACAAATTCAAAGGCTATAGATGACTGAAATTATCCTAAAATAGTAACTAAGATTCATAGTTTCCTTATTTTAGAAGGATATTATATGAGGTTTGTGAAAACCCATTCATAAAATTATAATCCATAAACCAAGTTAACACTAAAAGAAGTTATGTTCTTATGGAAAATAGAGTGTGGGGAATGTTTCCAAAAACTGAAGAAGAGATTGGATAATACACCATTGTTAACCATACCCACAATCTGAGAAGGAAGTTTTATTTATAGTGATTCATCTTTGAAAAGACTTGTGTGTTTCCTCATGTAAAATTACAAGGTGATCACTTATTTATCTCAATAGTTAAATACTCATGTTTACAATTTTCCAATGCATAACCTGGAATTTGATACAGTTATTGTTTCTCAAAAAATATGGAGGCACTATCTTTATGGAGAGAAATGTGATATATACACAGACCAACAACATTTGAATTATATATTCACACAAAATTAGTTGAACAAGAGACAAATAATACAATTGGAACTTCTTCAAAACTATAAATTTTTAATCCACTGTCACCTTGGAAAGTAAAAAGTGTCACTGACACATTAAGTAGGAAATAACATGTTGGGCGGGAAATGATAAGGATTCAAGAAGATCCGCTGATCAAGGACCCAGTGAGGTTGGACATGGGAATCTTTAGGGAAGGTACATCATAATTAATATCCAACCATTATTATAATATAATATCAAGAGGTCATAAATATAAGATCCTTTGATACAAAATAAAATATAGTCTGTAAAGAATGGGCAGCTTCTTGAGTTTAATATTGATCAAGAATGTGTACTTATATTTCATAAAAGGTTATGTGTCCCATCTATGCTAGAGATAAAAAGAGATCTAATGGGTAATGCTCATATCTCTACGATATCTATAAATCTTAAAGTCACTAAAATATATAGGGGCATTCATGATAATTAAGGATGGGATAATATGAAAAGGAATATTTCCAACTACACTACAATGTGATTGGTGTGTTAGTAAGTAAATAAGAAGTGAAAACTTCCTAAAGGGTAATTGAAACCACTACCCATACCAATATGTAAGTGGGAAAATATCACTATGCACATTATCACTAGTCTCACAGGAATTTCAAAATGAAAAATTAGATATGTGTTATAGTGGATAAACTAACTGACTGCCCATTTCATCAATATTAAAGATTGTTCCTATCATGAAAAACATTCCAAGATATAAGTAATGGAAGTGGTGAGGCTATATAGGGGTTCCACTTTCAATCATTTCTGATCATGATCCCTGGTTCGCATATAAATTATAGATAAGTCTTGAACATGTTTTTAATACTAAATTGAATTTTAGTATGGCCTATCACCACCAAAATGATAGATAATCTAAAAGTACTATCCATACACTCGAGGACATTCTAAGAACATGCTCAATAGAATTAAATTGTGGATGGCATCAACACCTCTCATTAGTTTTGTTCTCATTCAACAATAGATTCCACTTCAAAAATAAAATTGAAACTTATGAAACTATATATGGGAATTGATGTAGAACTCATAATTATGGGGATATTGTTGGTGAGGGAATGATATAGGGTCTAGATATTGTTCAAGAGATGACAAAAAAGGTCCATCTCATCTAACAACATATAAAATATTCTAAGAGTCGATATTAGATCTATGATCACAATTTATTAAGGGAAATAGAGTTTCATGTTAGAGACAACTATTTCCATTGTATATCAATGTGGAATAGATCCATGTGATTTGGAAGGAAAGGCATGCTTAGCCATAGGTAAATTTTACCCTTTTAAATCTTTCATTGCATTGTAGAAGTGACCTAACAGCTTTCACTTCCACCAAATCTAAATCTGGATCAGGATTGAATCCTCATAAAACTCTTAATGAATTAGATACTTAATACCACATTTGTACTAAATCTAGAGGTTGTACAATTAGAACATTACCTCTCTTATGAGGACCATCCGGTAGAGATCTTGGACCATAGAGATAAAGTTCTACACAATAGGACAAGTCGCCTTGTAAATTTTTTTTGGTAGATCCATAAATATGAAGCAATGTGGGAACCATAGGAGATAATGAGATAGACGTACCATCACCTTTTCTCAACCAACATTATGATTTGAAACTCTAGGGATGAAATTTATTAAGGGGGGAAGAATGTAGAAACATAGGTTTTTAAAATTTGATTTTTTTTCCTGAATAATTGTGTGTTATTTATTATATAATATTATACTAGTACAAAAAAGAAAGAACCCAACAAACATTTATCTCATTATTCAAAATAATTATATTACTTATCTCTGAAACCAATTAAAATTACAAACATTAAAACTAAATAATAAATATAAAATAGAATATCTAAAATGGGAAAAATTTGGATCACCCCAATCTAATATAATCATAACCACCTTGAATAACACTATCGAAATGTAACAAAAATATTATTAAACCAAAAAAACATTATATATCAAAATATAACCTCATGGGGAGTAGTATTGACTGTTGAGTGAAATAATGAAGTGGTATTTATATTTTATAAAGGGAAATGTGATCGTTGGGATTTGAGCGTTATATGACTTTTGGTCAAATTTGAACATTGGTCAAAATAAATATTGATCAATTTGACCATAGTGAATTATACCATTTGGTAATAATTTTACCATTATAATTAGTGTTAATAAATAGTAATTATAAAGAATAATTGATGAAAAAATGGTAAATAATGGCCACAACTAGTAGAGCCATGCTTTTTGAAGTCCATTTCTCTGAACATGGGAGGGAAGTACAATCACTAGGGTTCACTATTGAACAAGATCGATATGATCTTCGGTAATTGAATCTTGAATTAAATATTCAATGGAATAAGTTCATGTTATTGGAGAATACCTATCATTCTATGTTATCCTAGCCACACCATGAAACTTCCACCATCACACACCTCAGCCTTAGGGAATGCATGGGTGTAATAAGGGGTTACATGTCTAGGCCTTTGTTTCCTAAAGTGTAATTTCCATTGTATTAATAGTATTTGTATTTGATAAATTCCATTTTAAGAATAGTTTTTTAATAAAATATATGTTTAATTATAATGATTTGATAAATTTATTTTCAGCTATAAATAAAACATAATTATATTTTTTTGAGAATATATACATTTACATAATAAATAATGGTATTCTGAATAATATTTCTTTTAATGAAATATTATTTTAATAAACATCTATTAAAATATTAATAATTTTGTAATTTTATAATTTATTAGTAAATTTTTATATGTGTAAAAAATTTCACTTTGACTAAAAAACTGTTATTTTTTTAATAAATAAGGATTTTTATATTTTCAATTCATAAAAATAATATTGTATTAATTATTATAATAAAATAAAAATTATATTTTAAATTATCATTTTGAAATTATGTTTGGGAAAATTTATGATAATTTTCTAAAATAGGTTTTTGCATGAATAGTAAAAATATAGTTCTGGGTTTTTGTTATGTTTTATGACTTCAAAATTATTTCATAATGATGAAATAATTAATTAACCATAATAAAAAACCAAAAAAAATACATTATTAATATTAATTGTTTAAATATATTTTAATCAATTTCTGAAACTATAAGTGAATTTCCAAAGTCTAAAATTGAAAATTTTTATTTTTAAAACAATAATTTTGAAAAAAATGAATTCATCCCCCATGGAAACAGAAGTATTAAAAATAGTTTTAGGTTTTTTTCTATTAAAATATCCAAAAATGTGACTCAAATTTCTTAAAACATGAGAAAAATTTTTTTGTGATAATGTTTTTTCATTTTCCACGACCTATATTTCCAAGACCTATATTTTGAAATTATTAAATAATTACCCTATTTTTTCAACAAATACCAATACATTTCACCATTCCCCTTTACTACCAATCCATAAAAAAATATTTCTTATATTTTTTCGTCTAATGGATTCCCCCCCCCCCAAGGTTTCCTCAAGCCCCCATATTTCAAATCCACAAATTTTAGGCGTAACTCTTCAAAGTAAGGGAATTCGCATCCTCTTCTTTTCCATTCAAGAAATTATTTTTTTTTGTCTTCTAAAAGGAATGATACTTTATTTTGAAATTATTTTTATCAAACCCTTAATATTAAATAATAGCTTATAAATATGATTAATTCTTCCTATCTCATTTTACTTTTTTCTAAAACCACATTTTAAACTTATCATGCTGCAGAATTTACTTCTCATATTTCTCTCCTACACTTGAGAAATTATATTATATTTTTATTTTTTTAATACCAAAACCTATCTATTTTCCATGGATTTTCATTTATATAAAAAATGATTTATTTATTTGTTGATTTACAAATATCTAACCCATATTACCTTGTCATTGTTTAAAAATAATGTAATCATCATGAGTTTAAGAACTTTTTTATGAAATGATTTTGATAAGAAACTATTTCTTCATTTTCTACTAGTTATTAATGAAATGATTTATTATGATCTATTTAGATCACGTAAAGTCAATACATATTAAGGGTTCACCCTGATAACACTCCAATGTGTTGGGTAAATAATTTAATCTCTATAGATATTATTTTTTATGATACCCTGGTGAAAAACCATGGTAATTTAAATTTATAACACATTGGGGATAAACAATGGTGATATTCTTATGAATGTCCCATTTGAATGTTGTAGACACATTTACATATATGATTAATGTAATTTTTTTATGGTACGTCATATGTCCTCTTTATCATCCATATTTTTATGCATCAAGTTCTTATTGATATGTATCATGGTCAAATGTTATATGTCTCCCTTGATTATTCCCTTAATGGTCTTCATAGTCACCCCTTTACATTGATTTATATCCTCAAGATATGAGATATAGCCAATGAAACCTTTGTTGAACCCTTGAATATTTCTTCCAAGTTGATTAGAATAATGTTTTCTGTTTTCTTTTATTTTGTTCCTAATTTATAAGAAGCTAAACTTTAAATTATCTTTTATTTTGTACCATGTAATGAAATATTTATGTGATAAAAATGAGGCAAGACATATCTTGAAAATATTATAGGATCAAAAAATCATAACAAATCATAAATAAAAACATCACATTACTCTCAAAATGTGAAAATTATGTCAAAAATAACATCAAAAATCCAAAACATCAATCACACCCCCAGTAACCTACAATTCCTATTGGAAAATGTGTTGATTATGAACCATCCCAACATCTATCACAAGTTCCAACACATCCCAGTTTCACTTGTATACCAACACAAAATATTAGTATAAAAAATCTCTAATAAAACTTTGTAATATCCTAGGTAATTGGTTACTCAACTGGTGCCCCGACTCATTTCACTATGTGACCACAGGTGCACCTCCAAGTATTCTAAAAGATCCTAACTACTACTAGGGATCTAAAGAGGTACTGTGGGGAGAATATACCCCAATATTGGGGTGCGCATTCATGAATAAATAACTATGAGTTATACATATCAAATAATAAAAACATGAAATATAACTCAACATACTATATCAGCATGAAAAATAGTAATACATGAATATAATATTGATCTTATATTAGGTTGTTCATAAATAATTAATATAAAGGAGAAATAAAACATAGTGATCCCCCACTATATCACCATGTTGAACCTCATCCCAAGCCCTTGTCCCACATGAGCTACTCCAACCCAGTCACATAAAATTGGGTCCTCGGTCTAACCTGTTAATGAAACCAAGTGAGATTATACTTGGGTTTCCCATTGAAATAGTTTCCTGAATAGTGTGTGAGTAAATAACTTAGTAGGACACAACCAACATGGTCCCATAAAAAACTAGTAGTTCAATTATATGTTCATGTGACATGTATAGTTTAAAACAATAAATAAACTACATGAAAATAATAATAAACAAACTGACAATAATACCTATGTTAAACCAATGCGGAAATTTCTTTGTGCAGTTCATGATGAATATGCCAACCAGTATCCCAACAACCCGTGGGGATTATACACCTAAACTGAGCCATTCCAAACAACCATAATCATTCCTCAAGCCCATGAACCTGATCGACTAAAACTGAACTTTCTAGTACTGAAGTGTCTCTGAGAATAATAAAAACCTCATGGGGTCATTTTACGCATACTATGGATACCACACCCACACCTCCAATAATATTAGTAGAGGGCCCTAGGGCGTCACTATGAATACATCATACACAAGCACTTTTGTTGAACCCTATTGTAGTTATTGGTAATTATCAATGAAATATTAACATATGATTATTAAGAGGGTGATTACCTAAGATATACTATACATCTAGGCATTGATAATTCGATGGATAACCTAGAAATTGAATGGAACACTGAACTAGATCCCATACTTACTCACCTGAGAATCCCCATCTCACAGATCCATAGTCGAACCATCACTAATGCATCCACCTGATCAAAGGGGGTATCATAGGCATAAATTGAGGGTATCCACCAATCACTCATGTGATTTAAAATATTTTTTCTCAGGTATGTATATCCACCCTACACCTCATACTTCCATCGAATCATAGGGGTCCCTGGAACTCACAATGGTCTGATGGTATCTCCATAAGAATCATAGACACCTCAGTAATTCATAAAGTTTTCACTATATCAATGAAATCCCAAGAATCATAGGTATTACTACATTTTCAGTATCATATAAATTGATATTGGATACTTGGAAAAACCATAAGAAATCCATAATTTCATCACCTATAATAGATAATAGTCAAACTAGGCATCCACACCCATGATATTGGGAGACTAGAGCCCATGTATGTTGGAAATCCTAGAGTCTCATTTATCTCATTCATCTCATCAAGTGATTCTCAATCATCTTAGGCCATAAATATAAATCTAGGAACAATTTATAATTCCCATGCATCCCATGAAATCACATAACATATCCAAAATATAATTAAAAACATAATTGGGGTTGGATGAACAACAAAGTCTATTATTATCATCCTAGCCCCTTAGAGATTACAAATTGGTTGAGTTTCAATATGAAACCCAAATACTTCTCAAACCATATCCAAATATACCCATTCAGGGTCGTCTCTTAAATGGGTATCTGTTGGGGTCACCTTGATCATCACTATAGGGGAGGTATGCCAATCTGGATCCTCGATCACAACTATTTTCCTCACCCAACGCCCGATGCTCTGAGGAAATCCATTCCCTCTTCAATATAAAATTCATCCACTAGAAAAATAGTGCTCAAGGTTATCCCTCACTAGAGATATTCTTGAGATACTTCTCAGGGCATAACATTATGTCCAGAGTGACTCCAAGATAGTCATTTAACCCAACCCAACTCAAATCTAACTAAGTTATATCAACCTAGTCTCAACAAAATTGAATGGTCCTAAACTAGCCTTATAGGGTAATACACCTAACGTCATGTCACTCTCCACCTTAGATGTGTCCAAATTTGAAGGTTAGAGCTAAGGCCTTGGGCATCAGCAATCAGAAAATCAATCCATTTTTAAGGATCTACGTGGCATTGGCACCTTGGGAAGTCTAACCAACATTTTCATTCTAAATATAAAACATTATATTAAAATAATTTCATCACCCTCCATAATTATACCACATATAATATATAGATAAAGTATTCATAAACTATAAGGGTAGGTACATAGGACCACCAACCACAACATAGAGACAAAAACCCTTTATTTTCCATAGATCGACAGTTGTTTCTCAAACATTTCTATATATATCTCAATTCCCAAACATCTAAACCACTCTAAATGATCCATATTAATTAATTATAAATGCATTATATTTAATTAAACAATATAATTTAATATAAACTTCAATTAAATTTTAATCAAGTTGGCATAACTATTGAAAACTGACCACATTACCTCACAACACCAGAACCTCAACCAAAAGAACATTGGAGGCCGAGAAAGAAGAATTTACAATATTCTAGAACAAATCACAAATATTCATTTCCAAAACATTTCCCAACTCTATTTCATTGAAGTAAAAATAAATAATATATTATATATGGAAATGTACCACACTAAAACAGATAATGATGGAATGTCAGAATCTTCTTGGAACATCATCTTCCTAGGGAGAATAAAATCTCCATGTGAATCGGCCAATTCCACCGTGCTCTAGAGTGTTCGAACACAAATCCATAACTAATAAAAGATATTGAAGGTAGATATTTACAAAGTGGGAGACTCACCAAATCAAACATAAAACACCTCAAATCCCCCACCCCAACTAGGGGATAAAGGTAGAGGAGGTGGTTCAAATCCTTATCATGCACACAACGGAAAGAGAGGAGGGGGATATCCCATAAAAATATGGTGATATAATTTTACAAAATTTTAAGTCCGCCAACTAGTTGATATGGGTTCTATAGCTAGTCGGTCGATCCGTATTATGATGGGGTATTTTTGTCCATCCACTGGTTGGTCGGTTGCTATTTCACTTTTCACTACATCATCACAACCTCCTCAGGCTACATATGACAAACACATGAGCCTCCTATTCACCAATTAGACCCCATTACACATCCAAAACACCTCATTTGAGGGTTCCATGTATTTTTAATTTAATTACAAATCAAGGTTGAAAATCCATCACATCCACTAATTTTAAAATTCCAATTCTACATAAATTTGAAACCATACATAAACACATGGTATTACATATATAGTCCCCTCTTAATTAAGGGGGAAAATTATCAACTTCTTTAACACACAATGATCATAACTACTTCTTTCCATTAAATTTTTATAATACCATTTCTATTAAACATTGTTCTTTTCCTTTATTTATGGTGGAAATTACTTTTTTAACTACCTTGTTTTATTATAGTGTCTAACTAACTGATATGTTTTCCAATATGCAATGTCCTTGAATATAATCCATTACCTTATGATTTGTAAAACAAATATTTATCATATTATTTAGTTCTAATTTTCTTTTCAAACATTTTTTTTTAAACTAATTTATACCACTATATGTGTTACATTTCATTTGTTTTGTCATGAATGTTAATAATTAAATATATCATAATAAATTGCTTGATAAATATAATACACTCTATTTCACTTTAGTAAGTCTTTGGTTCGATTTTTCTGCACACATCAACAAGGACAAACTTCAAAAAAATTAATTTTTTTCATAAATATAGAACGTCCTTATGATTTTACCCTCTAAAAACCTAAGACATATATATTCATGATAGCTATTCAATTCAGGTATGAATTTTATATCTCTATATTTTTTGAAACATTTTCAATGAGTAGATATTTCTATTAACAATGTTTTTTTGTTATAATTTTTTTATATTAACTTAATAATAATAACTAATCATTATTAATAATTACTTGATATATAATACCTCATTTTTTATGTGTCCATATAAAAATTTTATTTTATAATTTATTTTATTGAACTGTATGGAACGGTCGGAGTCACAGGGTTATGTCACATTTAGAAAATTATTTCATGGTCCACCTCTAATCAACAAACTAGCATGTCACATGTCTTTCATTTACAATTTATTTCCATGATATTTAATTTTTAAATATCCATTATTTAAATAATGTATAGTTTTATCCTTTGGGTTCCCTCTATTCTTTAGGAAATTAATATTTCTTTTCATATGGGATAAAACCCCACCTTAGAGTATCCATACTCCTTCTCTATCATAGTCTAAGAGTAGAACATCAAACACTACTATTTTATTATATCAATTTCACTTTGCCACAATTTTTTTATATTCACTAGGTTATATTATTTATTCAAATCAACCATCACTAGTTGGTATATAACTTTTTTATTTTAGTATGGTAGATTTATTATATATTTTCAGCCCCTTATTTAGAACAACTTGTTGAAATTTTCATGCAGTGGGATAAATTATTATATTGAGTTCCCAGATAAGTTTTTTTATGAAAAATAAATTTTTCTTATAAGATATTTAATTAAAAAATTATTAAAAGAAAATATATTCACGTTAAAATAAGTATAAAATCAAAACATCTATTTTTTATCCCTGATAGTTTTCCATAGCTTTCATTTTTTTCATGGAAGAAACATCAATTTAGTTATAAATATTTATATAATAAAATTATTTAATTTTAACTAGGTTTATGTAATATTTTCATTTAACATTGACCATCATTTGGGGTTCCAATAAATAAAAAAATCCTTTCAACAATAGGTTGGTTCTTTATTTGACATTTTAATTCAATAATAATTACATTGAAAACCAATATAACCTATCCTTAAGAATAAAAAGGTTATTTTTTTTAAGGAATGCACTAGCCTATTTTAATATCCACTTGCATTACCATTTTCCTTCTCATTGGCTAGACCTATAATTTTTAGTAGTATCATAGTTTTTCTGGTTCCTTTATCTTCAATTAAATAAATTTAAATTCAACATTATCAATATTTTTACTCTTTTTAATTTTAGTGGTAATCCCATCAATATCTATACTTATGCATATATTGTCACAATTGTTTAAATAGAATTTTTACAAAAAACAATTAATTTATAAACATTAAAATATCCACATAATATTTATAAAAAGAATCTATTTATTTTTCTTTTATTAATACCTTGAAATCCTCAAAAATAGAGTTAAACTCATTTTAACAATATCTTTGAACATTAATTTCATTTAAATGAGCATTTAATTAAAATTTATATCCATCCTAATCTTATTCAACTTCATTTTATTTAGTTTATTTCTCATAATTTTATTGGTTAACAAAAAAATGAAAACTTTAAATTTTTTCTTAACAGTTTTAATCTCTATAAATATTAATCCATCAAAGGAGTCAACTTCTTTTAAGAAACATTTACTTTTCTAGGACTAAATTTTATGATAATTTCTTGTGTTCATTTCTTTTTAGCTTAACTATTTGGTGTCTCATCACCCATTTCATCTTCCAGAAATTGTTTTTGGAACTATGAAAAATAATGCATATGTTTTTCTATAGCTTATATATGAGAGGGTGAACTTACCATTTAATTCACATTTTCTTCTTATCTAGTTCAAGGAATGAAATTTAATCGTTTAATACACTTTTTCATCACTTTAATATTCTTTAAATAATATTTTTTTCAGGAATTTTAATGTTATAATATTCATCATATCTTCTATTTTAAGAATATATCCCTTCATTCTAATCTCATATGCCCAAATTTTTCATTTAATATTATCTATAGATATATTTTTTATATAAATTTATTTAATAAAATATAATTCCAAATTAAAATCTATATAAATTCACCATGGAATATACTTGAAAATGATTATGTATTTCATCATATCACATATACCATGCATGTCTCACAGGATATCAACAACATGGTTGAGAAATTCCGGAACTATTTCAGTGGGTTAAAAATTTATGTATTAAAAATTGCAGTAAAAAACATAAAGATTCGTCTCCTTGAATTTTAAATCGCCTTTTTAAATATTAATATGTTTTTCCAACATTTCCTTTCAGTATTTTTATTGCAAAATATTTCTATACATTGTATTATATAATTTTTCACAGATATATTCATTAATTTTGTGTCTTTACCCAGCTCCTTGAAGTATTTATAAAAGAGTCACAGTCCATTCATGTGTCTAACATTAATTATTTTAACCAAAGCAATGTTCATATACATCCCAAGTTATCATAAATAGTAAATCATGTGAATTTTCTATAATTGTATATTTATTAAAATTGTATATATATATATATATATTCCTTATAATTTATTATAGATAACATTTTCTAAAACATGACAGATAAATAACCTTTAAAACCAATGATTTCATTCCGTTTTTTAGGACAAATATAAAATATACTTTAAGTTGTTGTGGGTGAATCATGGTATAGAAATTGATTTCTTAAAACACTCAATTTTATATCATGTTCCATAGTTTTATTACCTAATTCTCAGAACCTTGAATTAAATAATTCTCTAAAATATATATTACAAATTATGATATGTTATGGGTGTTTTATATAAAATGTTGTGATATAGTTAGATGAGCTGAGATATATTTTATTTTAAAATTATTTACCCTGTCTTTATATTTCATATAGAACTATTTTATTTCATTATTTAGAAAATAATATGAAGATGTGTTTGTGGGTTCTAACATACTGTATTTATCATTTAAATGTTTAATGAAAAATTTTGGGTTATCATATATAATACATATTTTATTATTTTAGTCAAGTGATATGATTAATATATATATCATTTATGAAATGTTTAGAATTTTTACTCCTTAATGTCTCCATAATTCATTAAAGGTGTTGTATAAATGGAGTTTAATAAATTTTAAAATATGTATTAAAAAAGTATATAACTCATGGTTGGTCACTCATTCATGTCTCTCTCTCTCTCTCTATTACATATATAGGTACCAAAATGAAATTTTTAGAGAGATTCAAAGTGGATAATGATCCTTGATTTATATGTTTAGTGGATTTCATGAATAGTAAATAACCCATTGATTGTTTGTCAATGATCATTACCAATATAATCAATGATAACACTTTTATCTTTAAGAAAAAAGTTAGATATATATTTTATCTTCGTTATTATTATTCATTTAATCTTATCTTGGATGATCTTGAATTTTATATTTTTTCCACTATCTTTATACTTAAAATTCCCTAGAACTATTTAGTGGTATTATAGAAAAAAATTTTGACGTTTGAAAGAAATTTTGATTCCTGTTAAAAATAATAATATTATAAAGAATATATATATTACAAAAGATTATATATGTATCTCTTTGGATATGATTACTATTTTATATATTTTATGTCAAATAGGTTTAGTGATTACATTATCCCCAAAAGTGAGGTAGTATGTGATAATTTAAGGAAATATTTGTTGAAAATTTAGAATATGGAGTATCATATCATGGAAAATGACATAGTTATATTAATGTGTGTAATATAATGAAAATCCTTAGTTATTTAATATCCTTGATAATAAATATATATATTATTTCTCATGTTATGCAATATAGAAGATATAATATGGGTTTCTTAATGAAGGAATTATTCTTTCTTATATCATTTATTAGTGATATATTGTATATCCTTATATGTGATATAGGTATAGAAATATAGGATATAAATGTGTTTTCAACCCATAGTTTATATTTCTTACTTATCATGGGTAGAGATGTAATTTATATTATCATCCATGATATGTAATACATAAAAAATCATTTTACAAATGAATAAATAATTTTTCAATTGTAAAATTAAGAAAATATAAAATGTTTATATTTAAATTATAAATTATTCATAATTTAATTATTAAATATTTACATTTAAATATTTATTTTTTTAAAGTAATTACTTATGTTAAAAAAATCCCGTATCCTTTAAAAAAACAAAACTAAAGACCCCACCTACTAGGACAATTACATTAGAGATCAATTCATTGTTTAAAGTTAATAAAACATTATAATTGAGAATATTTCTTGAGAGAGGAGAAACCTTAGATATCATTCCCAAGGAGTTATTAACTATATAAGAGATATAATATTTTACTTAAGGTTTCTAAGTGAGGATTCAAATCCCCCCCCCCCAAGAGGAGTTTCCATGTGAGGAGTGGCTTCTTCGATCAGGGATCCACACACTATCTAAATCCACCACATGAGGTGTTCGAGGTGAGATAATCCATGATAAAACATTAAATAGAAATAAACATGTGATTAAATTCCTAATTAGTGGTTTATTTATGGATTTTTCATTCTATTTCATAGAATTAATTGGGATCATTTATGTTAATAGATAAAAATTCTCACTAGGTTGGATTCACCACCCTAGAAGTGGTTCATGTGAGGATTTTCTTTTCTTGTTAAAATATGTCAAATATGGAGTCACTATATATTTGGAGATGGTACCTAGAATATTGAGTTTCTAGTCACATTAGTGTAGGGTCACCCATATGAGAGATAATTAATTACTCAAGGAAGTGGTCACATAGGACTTCACACAATGTTTATGGAACTACATGCCTAGGCTAGAATATGAAGAAAAAAATATTTGTGTTAGAAAAAATTCCAGAGACATGATGAAAAAATAATAAATAGTGTTATATAATCTAAATGATATTAAATCGTACCAAAAATGATCTGGTATATGTGATTATTATCTAAAATGTTTCTTGAAAATCATGATAATAAAATAGTACTGGAAACAATTTAAATTAATTATATTAAAATATTTTTTTCATATAAATTATTAGATATAATGGGTTTATTTTTATATGATTTATATATTTTAAAAGATATTAATAGTTTATATTTACCATTTAAATATAAAATTTAATGTTTTTTATAAAATTAATTGATATTATATAAGGCTTTTTAATTTTGGAGGGGTTATTTTCAATACAATTCTATATTGAATAATAATAAAACCAAATACTCATATGAAAAATATGTTTTATATATATGTATTAAATAGAAAAAATGTTTGGCACTAAGATATATCTTTATGTAGGATTAGTTTAAAAGTATTATTTTCCTCAATGATTATTGTGACTTCCGAAATGTTCTCAATTATAAATATAGACATTATGTGTATTTTGGATTTTATATTGTAGAAATGAAAATATCTATGTATTAAATTAAATAAAGCATTATTACATTAAGGTAGTGAAATATCATCTTTATCTAATCTATGGATTGTTTATATAGTTTAATTATGTTTATTATTTGCCTTATAAAAAAAGAAATTTATTTTGTATTTACGATTTAAATAATAATGGATTTAATTTTATGTTTTAGAAAAATATTTTTGTGTGTGCATGAATGAAATAATTTAATGAATTTGATATATGGATAACCCATTATTTATTCTAGAAATGAATAATGTTTTTAATGAAATAAATAAAAGGAGGGGTCTAGTTTCTTATTTTAAAATCACTTACAAATGTTCATATTGGTTACATAGAGAAAAAATATTATGAATTATTAAACTAAATACGTACTATTATTTTGGGATTAATGAGAACATGAGCAAGGGGTGAACATATTTTTGATGGTTTTAGTAGGGACTGAACTTGTTCAAACATAAAAACCTATAAAATAAAACCTATTTTCCTTAAGATCAATCCATTAATTTTTAACTAAATAAAATTTATTTATAATGAGAACCTTTTTCATAGTTGAACCTAATCTTCTATGATTCTTCACATGTTCTTTACAGGGATCACTGTGAAGTAGCCAACAGACTCCTTTTTCTAATGGTATCCAAATTTTATGAGAAAATAATAATCTTTGGGAATGATTTACTTCATTTCAAGGTCTCGAGGAACCTTTGGTTAAATTATTAAAAAATTAGAGATAAATATATAATTGGATAGAGGATTTCTCATAGAATGAATCTCACATTTGAATAAAACAACATTCACTATAAGTCAATTGGCCTATACCATTGTTCTATAGTTATGGTAAGCATGACCATGGAATTAGGTGTCTTAAGGGGATAATTTGTGTGGACTAGGTCCAAAAATAACCAAAAATATTTATATGGCCATTTTCCATGCGGATCATGGAAAAAGACATCATAGGTATCATGAAAATTATAGTTCACCTCCACTATGACCAAACCGGGTCAATAAATACCTTAAACACACCCACATGTTTCCTAGAGGAAGATGAATAGTGGTAAGGGTCAACATAAATAAGTGTTTAGACTATACCCATGGGTATAGATAATGATATAAACATAAAGAATGGAATATCAAGAAAACATTCAATACAATATAACACTACCATAAATAATAGATACCACAACCGGAATCGATCCAATGTAAGAATTAACACCATTATACATATAAATGAGTTACTTTACATTTCATATAGGTCATATATAACAAATTGGATCTTTTATGGGTATAAAATAAACAAAAACTTCCAAAATTTTAAAACAATTAATGGAGATCTCCACTAAATTGGTTATGAGTCCCAATGATGTCCCATATCCCAAATCCAATCAAGATCTACTAGCTTATACAACCAATGTGTCAAGTCCCATGACCTAAACTAGGTCATGAAACCTAAATTCTACCTAGTTAAATGGAAACCAAAGAATGATGTCATTACAACTTAGTTGGATAATACCAATGATATCCCTAACAAGTCCATTAAATTTTCATTGATACTCGATATAGACTAATAATAATGAAAAAAATAAATATCCCACATCCATGGGGATTTCTCAGCCTCTAAACAATGTTTGACCATAAATTATTTGGAAATTATTGAAATGGGATGATATAAATATGGTCTAAACACACCTTAGGAGTGAACAATGTATCACACCTCATATAATAATCGTTGTGAGCAAACAATCAATATCATATTTTCTAGGTGAATTATGCATCGCCATCACAACACATCTAGGTGAATAATTCATTTCCAATCAATTATAAATAGAGAATGAGACACCATTCATTGACATAGGCATCATCAAGCCTAGGTGGACACTCTACCACCACTTCCAATCTCTAGTTGGATAGTGTACCATAATTAAAAGAACATAAGTGTTTGATATACTACCATTATGACACACCAAAAGTAAATGAAGCACCTATAGAATCATCCCCTAAGGTGGATGATGTACCACCATCATAAATTCCAAGGTTTTTTAGGAACTACTTATATTAATCTCCATGTGTATGAGGAATCACTATTTCAAATAATTGGGTAGATGATACAAAAACAGTACTAGTCTCTTGGTGGACAACCCACCATAAAGACAAATCTATTATGAAGATTATATAATACTAAAGAAATCATCATGTGTTTTATGTATCACTAAATATATAAATCCAGTGGATGAGGTCTCCAATAATTCATTTGTCTCATAGTGATTGATGGGTCATTAGAACTATTTAGGTGGATGAGATACCACCTCATAGAGAGTGTGGATATGATACCTCCACCAATCATATCTTCTTGGATCATGCACCACCAATATTCAAAGAAGACATCAAAATGAATGGAATAGAATTTAGGACCATAATAAATCATTAAATTTTATAATACACCAAAATGGTTATGATATGAAGATATTAGCCCACTAAAATTTATGTTCATAGGAAAACTTATCTCTATCTTATATCATTCTCATGAATTTATTTATCATGGAATGCACTAGTATGAAAAATAATGTTTCTAGGGGAAACACCCAATCATCATAACTTATCCTAGGTCCAAATTCAAGGTTTAAAATACCAATTCATATGAAAAATGGTCATCAATGAGTAATGGTGTTAACAATGTCCTCCCACAGACAACACATATATTTCCCAAGCTCTACTCATACCATCTATATTATTTAATACAAAAATTATTTCATTTTTAAAGAATACATAAAAAAATTATAATTTTCCTTATTGTATATTATGCATAGAATATATGTAAAAATTAAGATGATAAATGGGTACCACCTATATAGGTTTATTATGGTCCTAGTTCTTAGAAACCATAAGCTAATGCAGCCTAAAATGGCCAAACACAAAAAACCTTTTAAATTCCCCAAATTATGGCCCCACCGATTTTTTACTATTAAATAGTGGGGTAAAATTATAATAGATAGGATAAGAATGTTTTGACTCACCTATAACACTCACTTGTGATAGAGTATACACCTATTTGAGGATTTTTGGACTCCTCATGTGTTAATCGTTTTTTAATGATCACAAATCATATTACCGTTAATTAATCTCAATCTTCATTGTACATCTTGCTAATGCTCTTCAATATCAAGAATAACTACACATCATGTTTTAATGATAACAAATCTTATGGAGGTTAATTACTCTCTTTATTATTTACAAGTATTATGCATGATCACAAATCTCACATATATTATCACACCTTTATATTTATGATTCAAGCAATTTTACTCTCTAATGATTAAACATAATCCATATTCTGCATATTACTGTCTAATACCAAATACAGATATTTTTCTAAGTATCCTGACA
Source organism: Viscum album (assembly GCA_963277665.1). Lineage (NCBI taxonomy): Eukaryota > Viridiplantae > Streptophyta > Magnoliopsida > Santalales > Viscaceae > Viscum > Viscum album. The sequence continues at coordinate 1,884,350,225 of OY728121.1, forward strand.
CCGTGAAGGACTCACCGTGACCGAGACACCCTGAAGGACTCACCGTGACCCAGACACCGTGAAGGACTCACCGTGACCCAGACACCGTGAAGGACTCTCTGTGACCCAAACACCGTGAAGGACTCACCATGAACTAGATACTATAAACCACATACCGTGAAGAAGGTACCGTTTACATAATTATTGTGACATCGTTTCTTAACTTTTTTTCAATATTATTTAAATAATGCTAACATTCATATTTGATGTTTTTAATTCAATTAATGTTATTTAATGACAGTTGTTGACATGTCAGGAAACCATATCTCGTACCTATGAAAAGTGAATCATTCCTACTACCAGAACTTGTGGAATATAAGGAAGATTAAGATGTAGTACACGTGTAAGCACTGTGCAAGTGTGAATATACAAAAAGAAGAACTTACATACACCCGAGAGCACTGTGTTGAACAAGAAGAACAATCCTGAACAAGAAGGAGATTGTATGTCCTTCAAAGAACTCTCATGAATGCAATCCAACACCTCTGAAGAACACACGACAAATCAAGAGATCATCCTCACTTCTGAAGAACACAAGCTGAACTAAGACACTCTGTTTTTCAACAGAAAAAACTAGAGAAGGACTCAGAAGCATTTCTGCTGAATCCAACAAGTCCAGAGCTGCATTGATAATCACTAGAGCTTTATAAACTCTCATTTATCTTCTCTACATGATTTATTTATTAAATTTTGAGTAGTATGGTGTACTATTTATATCTTATACACACACTGTGTCCTGTATTGAACTGGAGGATATCAAAATCCTCACTCCGAATCTCTTAACTCTTGTTTACCCACATCAACTATGGAAGAGGTCCTTGGGTGGCCTGGTCTTTGCTTTTTTCCCACGTAGAACAGTGGTGGAGGTCCCTATGTGGCCTGGACAGTTTTGTAAACTGTTTTTAACCCCGATCCAGGGTGTGGATCAAATTTATATAAATTTGAGAGGACTATGTCTCGGCTTGAGACTAAACCTCTTGTTATATCTGCTGTGCATCTAGAATTTAAGTTCAAAGTATACTACATATATCTTATTTATTCCACTGCTATTAATTTGAAATAAAAAACTATTTTAAAGCTACTTTTATAGTTAAATTAGCAAGTGTTTACACTTATTGCAAATCAGTAGATTATTTTCAAAAGTTAGTTTTATCTTGTGGTTAAAATAACTAAGACCTAATCAATCGTTGAGAAGCTAATCGAACATTTACAATCAGTATAAATTCACAATACTTTAACTTATTTTATAAATTGGGGGATTTTAAATAGACAATATTTTAACAGAAATTTTTTTGGAACTCAATTCAGCCCCCTCTTGAGTGTCCACTCTGACAAACATTTGGTATCAAAGGATTAGTTTTTGTTTAAATATTTTTTGAAATACTCTGTTTTTAAACTGTGATTTTAGTTATATTTTAAAGTTATTAAAATTTCTGTTATTTCTAAATTTTTATCTCTTTAAATTATCTTTCTAAAATCTAGTTATGGATAATAGACCAGAGGGTGCTGCTACTAACAGGTCACCTTTCTTCAATGGTACAAAATATGCTCAATGGAAGCTGAAAATGAAAATTCATTTAGAAAGCTTGGGTTTTGATATTTGGAAAACCATAGAATCAGAATATAAAATTCCCAATACTTTTAGATCCACTTGGGATGAACCTACAAAGACTGCTTACAATAATAATTGTAAAGCTATGAATGCCATATACTTTTCTTTAGGAGATGAAGAGTTTAACAGAATTTCTTCTTGCAAAACTGCTTTTGAAATTTGGGATACTTTGGGTGTTTCTCATGAAGGAACAACCAATGTTAAAGAAATGAGATTAAATACTTATACTACTAAATATGATAATTTTAAAATGAAGACTGATAAACCTATTTCTGATATGTATCTCAGGTTTAATGAGATAGTCAATACAATGAATTCACTTGGTATGGTTGTTCCAGCAAAGGAACAAATTATGAGAATCCTGAGATGTTTACCAGGCCGATGGAGAATCACATCTGTTTCAATCAGAGAGTCATGTGACATTGCTGCTCTACCTATCAAAGAACTCATTGGTAAGCTTATGATGTATGAGGAAGAACACAAGGTGAATAAAGAGGAAGATGGTGAACCTAAGAGGAAATCAGTGTCTTTCAAGACTACTTCTTCAAGGAATAATGACAATGATAAATCTCAAACACCTACTGACATTTCAAATAGTGAAAATTCAGACTCTGATAGTGATTCTGAAATGGCTCAGATAGCCAGAAGGTTTAAGATGTTTTATAGGAAGAAGAAATTTTTCAGAAAATCAAATTACAAAGGAAAGTATGACAATAAGGGACATTGGATGAAGGATTGGAAAAAGCCAGATAAAAGTGATGAAGTTGTTTGCTATGAGTGAAAAAGGAAAGGACACATTAAAGAAGAATTCCCAAAGCTAAAATTCAAGAAGAAATATGATTACAAGGACAGTAAGTATAAAAGGGCTATGAAGGATACTTGGAGTGCCTCTGAAGATAGCACAAGTGAATCTGAAATGTCTGATTCTGAAAATAATTGTGCCAACATGTGTTTCATGACAAACACATCTAAGGTAAACTTAGATACTCTTGTTTTGAATTCTTATTATTCTGGAGATAATGTTGAATCTGATTCTGATTCTGAAAACATGACTAGTGAGGAATTTTTTTAATATTGTAATATGTTGGAAGAGACATGCAATGAACTCAAGGATAAATAAAAATCGTTAAAGAAACAACATGCTCTCACTACTATTATTAAAACCGAACTTACTATTGAAAAAGAGAAAAATGATCAACTGTTAAAGGAGAATACTGAATTGAAAATGTCAAATGAGAAACTTAGAAAAGACTTAGAGAAGTTCACAAATGGAAAGGATACACTAACTCAAATGCTAGGAAGGAAATTTGCACCAAAACACACTATTGGAATAGGCTACAAACCTAGATAGAGACAGATTACAAAGAATAGATTTATTCCTAAATCTGGACAGAATACTGCTAGTTCTAGTTCTGGACATTCATATGTCTCAACTAGTTATTCACATAGTTATAAATCAAATAGAGTTTATCTTTCACAATATATTTATTTTGTAAATTATATGAGACCCATAAGACAAATGTGGGTACCGAAAGCTTTGATTGCTAACCTGTCTGGACCCAAGAAGATCTGGGTACCAAAATCATTTCCTATCTAAATCTGTTTTGTAGGAAACCTTCTTGAAGTGTTCCTACAAGAAGACATGGTATTTGGATAGTGGATGTTCAAGACATATATCTGGGGATTACTCATGCTTCAAGAGTTTAATAAAGGTTGATGGAGGTCATGTCACCTTTGGTGATAATTCTAAAGGAAAGATCATCGGCCTAGGCCAAATTGGTAACACTAATTCAGTTTTAATTTCTAAAGTTTTATTTGTTGATGGAATTAAATATAATTTGTTACGTATTTCTCAATTATGTGATGATGGATTTAATGTGAAGTTTGAAAATGATTCTTGCAATGTTTTTAATTCTAAAAATTTTTTAGTCTTTCCTACTTTAAGAAATGAAAATGTTTATGCATTTTATTTAAATTCCTTATCCAAGAAAAATGTTACCTGTTTAAATGCTTTTCAAAAAGAATCTTGGTTATAGAACAGAAGATTAGGACACTGCAATATACCCTCACTTAGAAAACTAACTAGGAAAAACATAGTTAGAGACCTACATAATCTTGAGTTTTCTAATGATAAAGTTTGTAATCCCTGTCAAAAGGGAAAGAAACATAAGGTTTCTTTTAAAACAAAGAAGGTTCAACTTCTCAACCTCTCGAGTTGGTTCACATGGATTTGTTTGGACCATCTAGAGTTTATAGCTTAAATGGGAAGCACTATGTCTATGTACTAGTAGATGACTTTTCTAGATATACTTGGGTATACTTCTTAGCTCACAAAAGTGAATCTTGTTCTTACTTTGTTAAATACTCCAAATATGTAGAAAATCTTAGTGGAATTAAGATTAAAACTCTAGGAAGTGATCATGGCCTTGAGTTTGAGAATCATGAATTTAAATCCAATTTCTCACACAATGGCTACAGGCATAACTTTTCTGCTCCTAGGACACCTCAGCAGAATAGTGTAGTAGACAGAAGAAATAGAACCCTGTAAGAAATTGCTAGAGCTATGCTTAATGAATATGACCTGCTTATTTACTTTTGGGATGAAGATGTGAATACATATTGTTATATTATTAATAGAGTCTTAATTAGACCTGTTCTTAAGAAAACCCCATATGAGTTGTGGAACAATAGAAAACCTAAAGTTAGTTACTTTAGAGTCTTTGGATGTAAAGTTTTCATTCTTAATAAAAAAGATAATCTTGATAAGTTTGCTTCTAAGAGTGATGAAGGAATCGTTTTAGGATATTCTTTAACCAGCAAGGCTTATAGAGTTTTCAACAAAAGAACCATGTGTGTGGAAGAATCTGTTCACATCAGGTTTGATGAAACTGATCCAAATGAGCCTAAAAACTCTCTCGAAAATCATGAAGAAGATTTATCTGTTCTGGACCTTAATGACAAATCTAATGAACCTACTATAATGAAAACCAGTTCTGGACTTTTTCCAGAATTTTCCCCAAATGAACCCAAACCTAGAGAAGATCCGGAATTTTCTAGTCCTACCTTTACTAGATCAACTAGAATTCTAAAGAATCATCCTTTAGATGTTGTTGTAGGAAATCTTGATAGAGGGACACATACTAGAGATTCTCTTAGAAATCAGGTTGAACATCAAGCCTTTTTGTCACAGCTTGAACCTAAAAACATTGATGATGCTATTAATGATGAATTTTGGGTATTTTCTATGCAAGAAGAACTCAGTCAATTTGAAAGAAATAATGTTTGGAATCTTGTTGAAAGACCCAAGGACACTTTCACAATAGGCACAAAATGGGTTTTTAGAAATAAAGTCGATGAATTTCGAAACATAGTTAGAAATAAAGTTAGGCTAGTTGCACAAGGCTTTAGTCAAGAAGAAGGTATTCACTATGAGGAGACTTTTTCTCCAGTATCCAGATTAGAAGCCATTAGGATTTTACTTGCTTATACTGCACATCTAAATTTCAAACTATATCAAATGGATTTCAAGAGTGCATTCTTGAATGGATATATTGTTTAGGATGTTTTTTTTGAAAACCCACCTGGTTTTTCAAACCCTCATTTTCCAAATCATATTTTAAAATTATCAAAATCTTTATATGGTTTAAAGCAAGCACCAAGAGCTTGGTATGATAGATTAAGTACTTTTATAATTTCAAAAGGTTTTACAAAAGGAATAACTGATCCTACTCTGTTTATAAAACGAATTTTTAAAGATGTTTTAGTTGTACAAATTTATGTAGATGATATTATTTTTGGATCTTCCAAAACTACATTATGTACTAATTTTTCTAAAATGAGGCAAAATGAATTTGAAATGAGTTTAATGGGTGAACATAAATTCTTTCTTGGATTTCAAATCTTTCAAAATGATGATGGAATTATCTTAACTCAAAGTAAATATACTAGAGATCTTTTAAAAGGTTTTGGATTGGATAGCACAAAAGGTAGTGACACTCCCACGAGTACCAGCTGTAAGATGTATCTTGATGAAAATTGTAAATCTGTTGATCAAACCACTTATAGAGGAATGATTGGAAGTCTACTCTACCTGACTTCTAGTCATCCTGATATTATGTTTAGTGTATGTGTGCTCGTTTTCAAGAAAACCCTAAAGAGTCACATTTAAATGTTGTAAAGAGAATTTTCAAATACCTCTAGCATACTCCCAATTTAGGACTATTCTATCCCAAAGGACAATCATTTGAATTAGTTAGTTATTATGATGCTGATTTTGCTGGATGTAAGTTAGATATAAAAAGCACCTCTGGAAAATGTCACCTTTTAGGAAAGTCACTAGTATCGTGGTTTAGTAAGAAACAAAATTCGGTTGCATTATCTACTGCAGAAGCTGAATACATAGCTGCTGGCAGTTTTTGTGCACAAATTTTGTGGATGAAGCACACATTACGAGACTATGGATATCAATTCAGACATGTCCTAATAAATTGTGACAACACAAGTGATATTAACATTTCTAATAATCTTGTTTATCATTCTATAATAAAACATATTGATGTAAGACATCACTTTTTGAGGGATCATTATCAAAAAGGTGATATCACTTTGGAATTCATTGGTACTGAATATCAACTTGATGATATATTCACTAAACCATTAAATTATGAAATATTAGACTAAATCATACATGATCTTGGTATGATTAATCATAAATAAATTTCTTACTGATCTTAATGTTTAATACTTTACTGTACTTCACTTTACGGTTTCATACTCACTATTTCTATGTTACTGTTTTATGCTCACGGTCTCACCGTTAAGACTTTATGCTCACGGTCTGTCAACTCACTGTCTCACCGTGACGACTACCAACTGTCTCACCGTGATGACTATTTTTCATCTCACCGTAATGCCTACTCATGGTCTCACTGTGAAGATTTATTTATATTATTATTTTAACACGTATCGCCGTAATTTTTATTTCACCGCTATTTGTTTTCCCACATTTTTGTTTTTATGAAGTTTGACATTCCCAAATGATAAAACTTAAGGGTTTCATTCGATTCCTTACCCGAAATCTCTCCTGAACCTTCTCTTCCCTCTGGCCTGAACCTTCAGTGAATGTCAAGGATGAAGCGTCCATCCTCACCTTCGTCTGAGAAGCGCCTCTCTAAGAAATAGAAGAGGATGTCGAGGATAGCTCCCTAAGGACCTCTAAACCCAAACCTGGTAAGTCATACAGTTGTACCTAAAAAGGAGGTTTTCCCAGAGTGGTTGTTTTATAGAAGATCTTTAGTTTTGAAAGTTTTAAGATAACAAGGATGTCTTGAATGGTTCACTGGATATAATAGACCGATTTACCCGAGATTGGTATCTCAATTCTATAAGTATGTGAAGTTCTCCTTTGAGTTTGGAGAAATCTTTAGGGTGACAAGATGGATAAATGGTCAGAAGTGCTCTTTCTCTTCAAGGATGTGGGTTTCATGCCTAAGAATTCTACATGAAGGAGTTTGTGAAGATTACCAGAGAGGCCCTCCTCCAAAAACCGACATATTTGACCTGGAGAATTCTTTGAAAACCCTGACTGGAAATGGAACCAAGCGAAGGGCCATAGCTGCTGAATTAGATGGGGAGACTAGACTTCTCTTCAAGTTTGTTCAGAATTTGATTAGTCCAAGAAAAGGAGATTTTGTTGTGATGAAGTATCAGGATGTGTTCCTGATTCACCTGTTGAAGAATGGCCATAATATCAATCTTTGTAAGTATGTTATCAACCATATTTGTGAGCTGATTAAAGTCACTTCCAAATCCACCTCCTTGTTTTACTCAAGGATGATTTCAGATATGTTAGTTGCAAAAGGGATGGTTGGACCAAATGAAGAAAAGTTAGATGTCCTTGATTACAGCCTATCCATGCCTATCATAAGAAGGATGAAGATTAGCTGGAATCCCTGGAAAAAGCAATGGGGTGAGGATAGTGATCAACTGTATAAAAAGTTTAATCCTATTGACTATCCAAGAAGGCCTAAAAATATATTTGATCCTGGTTTGAAACCAGATGAAGTGGCTGAGTATTCAGAAGAAGAAGAAGAATAGGAAGTAATAGCTGAAGTATGTCCTAGGGAAGAATCTAGAAGACCTCTAATGGAAATAGCTCCTGTTGAAAATGAAAGTACTGGTGTCCTTGTTGTTATCCCTACTGAAATACCTCAAGGAGAGGAAGTTGGTGTTAGTTTGAGATAAGAGGAAGCTCCTTCTTCTAGTGTGGATGTAAATCCAGAAGCTCATCCTAATACTGCAAGGAAATTGGTTTTTCCTGATTTAGAACAGCAAGAAACCTTAGAGGAAAATCCTGTTGAAGAGGATCTTTCGGTTGAGAAAGAAGCAAATCTGGAAGCTCAACCAGTGGAACAATCGGTTCCTGAGATTATTCCCTCTACTGAAAAGAGGGTGGAAATTTCCATTCATATGGCAAGGTAAGATTTTTCTGAAGAGATTAGGGATGATCCTGTGGATCTTTTCCAGGTTTCTGAACCTCAAGAATCTAGAAGGGAAGCACAAGTTGAGGGGGAGGAACCTCAAAACTTTGATATTGTGGAATCTAGATCATCTAAAGATTCTCAACCTTTTGTCACATATTCTGTGTACACGCGGTATGAATTCCCAAGATTTTAGGATGTGAATGATTCATAGCATGTGACTGAAACTGGAATGGATCTTTCTTCTCTATTTCAACTGAAGTCTATAGCTCATCCGGAACCAGTACCAAAACCAGATCCCCAACCTCAATATAAATCAGAATCTAAGTCTAAATATGACTATGAACCTCAACCAGAATCTGAACCACTACCTTTACCTGCACCCTTACCTGAGTATCACTCCTTTGTGACCAAAGATGATCTGAAACTTTTTGGAGATACTTTGTTAGCTGGAGTTGAGAAAATTTTCTCCACTCAACCTTGTCCAGTGACTCATTTAAGTCCAGAAGATGCATCAATTCTCTTGGAAAATTTTATCTTTCATATTCAACCAATGATGATCCGAGAAATTCAAGAAGTCAGAGTAGAGAATAAGTTGTTGAGTGCTGATATTGCAAATATGAAAAGTATGGTAGCAAGTTTGCAGAATGTGTTATCTTTGAGATCAGAGCCTAGTCCTATTTCTGCCCCTCCACCTGTTGCTGCTTCTCCTGAGCCATCTCATTCTCTCCTTGCTAGGGAAATTGTGTCTCAAGTTCATCCATATATACTATATTTTGATGAGAAGATTTGTAAAAGACACACCAAGATGCTGTAATGCATGAGGGATCTTGTAGAAAATCTGAATAAGCTTACAGATCAATACATTGGATGCCTGCAAAAAGTTCTAAAATAGATAAATGTTCTAACCGAAGCTGTCAAGGCTTCACCTGCTTCTGGTCAGACCTCCACACCCTCTTTGGATGATTCTATGCTGAGATCCATAATCAAGGAAGAACATCAGAGTGCCTTCAGTGTCTTGGATCTATCCTCCTTGGCAGAAGTGGTTAAGAACAGTTATAGAGCATTGGACTTGGTTAGAATAATTCTAAGATAGCCAATGATTCTCAACAAGATATCACTAAGAAAATAGATTTGTATCTCTCCTGGATTTTCTCTAAAAGTGATATGACAGATCACTTTAGATATATTGTGGAAAATTTGAGAATCCCTCCGGTGACTCAAGCTTTTAAAGCTCAAGTTCAGAAACATACAGAGTTCACCAGATTGTTGGACAGATTTCTATAGAATAAGGATGATTTTGAAAAGGCTACGTAATATGGTGGTGAAATCATTACTGATTTCATCAATCTTTTGAAGTTGTATCTTCATGTGCAGAGCACTGTAATAGTTGCTCCAGCCGCTGCACCCCTTAGACCTGGTCTACCTACCTTAGCCTCAACTGCCATGATAGTTAGCCAAGCTCTTTCTCAGATCTGGCCATTCATTCTTGACCAACCACATCCTAGATCTTCTACTTCTCCCACTTTGGCTCCATCATTTTTTGAAGGTCTACCCTTACCCTCTTTGTCTACCACATCTATGCCTTCTTCTACTTCAGCACTAGCTCCTGCTGCTGATAAAGGCAAAGACAAGGTGGATCCCTGATGAGTCTGAGGACTATTTTCCTTTTTTGATGGGATGTGATTTCTTGTTTATTGTTTATACTTCTCCAGTATGTTCTATTCTGAACCCTTTTTAATGCCAAATTCAGTGTTTCATTTCATTTTCTCTACTTTTTGATAATCCCAAAAGGGGGAGAAAACTACATGTATAAAAGGGGGAGAAAAACTACAAGTGTCAATACTATAATTATTTTTTCTATTCTAATAATCTAGTTTCTTTTAAGTTACATTTCATTTATATTCTCACTATATCTGATTTTTGATCATCAAAAAGGGGGATATTGTTGGACTCCTCATGTGTTAATCATGTTTTAATGATCACAAATCCTATTACCATTAATTAATCTCAATCTTCATTACACATCTTGCTAATTCTCTTCAATATCAATAATAACTAAACATCATGTTTTAATGATAACAAATCTTATGGAGGTTAATTACTCTCTTTATTATTTACAAGTCTTATGCATGATCAGAAATCTCACATATATTATCACACCTTTATATTTATGATTCAAGCTCTTTTACTCTCTAATGATTAAACTTAATCCATATTCTGCATATTATTGTCTAAGTCCAAATACAGAAATTTGTCTAAGTATCCAGACACCGTGAAGGACTCACCGTGACCCAGACACCGTGAAGGACTCACCGTGACCCAGACACCTTGAAGGACTCACTGTGACCTAGACACCGTGAAGGACTCACTGTGACCCAGACACCGTGAAGGACTCACCGTGACCCAGACACCGTGAAGGAATCACTGTGACCCAGACGCTATGAAGGACTCACCATGAACTAGATACCGTGAACCACATACTATGAAGAAGACACCGTTTACATAATCACTGTGACACCGTTTCTTAACTTTTTTCAATATTATTTAAATAATGCTAACGGTCATATTTGATGTTTTTAATGCAATTAATGTTATTTAATGATAGTTGTTGACATATCAGGAAACCGTATCTCGTACCTATGAAAAGTAAATCATTCCTACTGCCAGAACTTGTGGAATATAAGGAAGATTAAGATGCAGTACATGTGTAAGTGGTGTGAAAGTGTGAATATACAACAAGAAGAACTTACATACACCTGAGAGAATTGTGATGAACAAGAATAACAATCCTGAACAAGAAGGAGATTGCAAGTCCTTCAAATAACTCTAGTCATTGCAATCCAGCACCTCTGAAAAACACATGGCGAATCAAGAGATCATGCTCACTCCTGAAGAACACAAGATGAACTACGACACTCTATTTTTCAACAGAAAAAACCAGAGAAGGACTCATAAGCATTCCTGCTGAATCCAACGAGTCCAGAGCTACATTGATAATCACTAGATCTTTCTAAATTCTCGTCTATCTTCTCTATATGATTTATTTATTAACTTCTGAGCAGTGTGGTGTACTCTGTATATCTTATACACACATTGTCTCCTGTATTGAACTGGAGGATATCAAAATCCTCACTCCAAATCTCTTAACTACTTTTTACCCACGTCAATTGTGGAAGAGGTCCTTGTGTGGCCTAGTCTTTGCTTTGTTTCCCATGTAGAACAGTAGTGGAGGTCCCTGTCTGGCCTGGACAGTTTTGTAAACTGTTGTTAACCCCGATCCAGGGTTTGGATAAAATTTATATAAATTTGAGAGGACTAAGTCTCGTCTTGAGACTGAACCTCTTTTTATATCTGCTGTGCATCTAGAATTTAAGTTCAAAGTATACTACATATATCTTATTTATTCCACTGCTATTACTTTGAAATACAAATCTATTTTAAAGCTACTTTGATAGTTAAATTAGCAAGTGTTTACACTTATTGTAAATTAGTATATTAGTTTCAAAATTTAGTTTGATCTTGTGGTTAAATTAATTGAGACCTAATCAATCTTTGAGAAGCTAAGTGAACATTTACAATCTGTATAAATTCACTACAGTTTAACTTATTTTATAAATCGAGGGAATTTAAATAGATAATATTTTAACAGAAATTTTAATTGGAACTCAATTCACCCCCCTCTTGAATGTCCACTCCGACCAACAAGGATAAATGATAAATATATTGTACATGGGAATAAATAATGATAGATAATAGATGGAGAAGGGTGTGCTGCTACTCTTAGAGGAAAATTGGGGTAAACCCCCATTTTAAAAACATTTAAACTCTTTTAATTTAATTTAATTATATTTAAAAAATTGTCCCATCAATACCCCAACAGGCCTCTAATATGACATCATTTACCCATTGGGGTTCTATAGTAGACCTAGTGGACCCCCCCTGGTCATTGAATTAGCTGCTACCTCCCCAACCAGAACATTGGTTGTCCCCCACTATAATTTCGATGGGAAATATATAACTTTATATATTTACATCACCATGTTATTTCCATAAAACGTGATCTCAATCCTCATTTTAATTCTATAATGCCTATAATAGATGAAAATATGTGAGATCCAGAATAAAATACAAGATATTCATTCCTCCAAAATGTCGGTTTGTTTCAACCTCCCAACCATAGAGTAGCTCATCCATGAGATACCCCTTTAAGCATCATTGAGCGTCAATATTGAAAATACCTACCCAATATATCTAAATATCATACTCCTATAATAATGTGTCCTCTGGGATATACCCCTAATCAAACTACACTCATAAGTGGGTGGATTTTATTCCCATACAATGTCATCTCACTTTGATCCACTATATGATATATTTGTTCCTCAAATGAATAATCAGGATCTAGCTTGACCTCATTGAGGTTGATCATGTGGGAAGGGTTGGGATGGAATCTAAAAAGATGATATGTTTGGACTACATCCTGAATAGACCTATATTTAATATGAGATGAAAATAAATATGATATAGTAATAATCCTCTCAACAATATCAAATTCCCCCATGACCCCAGATGCCAACCTCCCCTACCTCTAAATATGGATGTTTCCAAATTATTCTAAAACTCATAGAAATACATGTTCTATCACCTAAAATCCATAGGGAAGTGTCACTACATGGTATAAAATCCATTTCTACTTTTAGTGATCACTAATAGCTTCTTATTTTATTGAATATGTTTTGACATCTCTTGCATGATACTTGGCCCAATAATTGTTAACTCCTTTTTCCTCTAACATGATGTGTATATATGGATGTAATGACACTAATTTCTAGAAATAGTAGAAATTAAAAACAATAATTTCCATGATAAACCATGTCAGCGAATAAAACCCTAAATAAACATAAATGATGAACATTATATATCTCTCACCACTGAATAGTCAAACCTCATTCTTTATTTAACTTTATGATAAAGGACCCTTAGAGTCTATCAAAGAATTCTATTCTTTATGGTGTATCTATGGGTTAAAATTGAATCAATCATCATATATGAAATTCCATCCTTATTCTAAAAATATGTCAGTATCATGGAGAGTAAAGGAAGGAAAACAAAGTGTTCTTATTAAAAGAATCCACAGAAATTAGGGATGAGCATTGACAACCAATGGATGGTTGATGCCTCTGTATAAAGGCCTTTTCACATTCATAAGCATTTATAGAATTTAATAATTATTTTAATAACATATGAATTAATGTTTTTTATTCATTAATTGATCAAAATAATTCACACTAGAATATCTTACTTGTTTCATAAAATAAGGTATCTATACTAATGATGGAGAACATGGAAGATAAATTGATCATAATAACCTAATTTTTGACTATTTTTCTTAGTAGTATGGTATTATATGATTCATAATAATTGATTTGTATTTCCATAAAATATAAGAGTCATACAATATAATAGAAGGGTAGTGGTATGGTATCATATTCCATTTCACAATCCAATTATGAATTTCTACTATATGACATATAGATTGTATAAACTATGATATAAACCTAAACACTTATAATATTTACATTATTTAGCGAATAAATATATCAACCTCACACTCACACTAAATACTCATAGACTATGTTTCATTTCACCTTATACATTATTAGAAACAATAACATTCGAAAATATAACCAAAACTCCTTTTGGATATATTTCAAGACACTTTTTAAAATCTACGAGTAAATCCAACTTCTATAATAGCATATTCAATTATTTGTTAATATCCCTCCAATAATCCTTTTAGATTTAATCGATACTCTATTAAAGAAACTCTCCTTGTGAAAATCTATCATCATTCGGTCAATTACTAATTGTAACCACAAGATCTCTTGAACTATTAGAAAAAAATTATCAATTATCAAATCCATAATTGTAATAAAAAATATTATCCTTTAGAAATTAATCAATTCTAATCAATAAAAACGATATTAAATTATATCCATCAAACACATATATCTCTATACTTATGTTCACCAGTTGTCACATATATAAGCATCAATTTTTATATCATCCCATTTCTAAGAGGCTGAGTAACCGGGGGACATAGATAATGTCAATACCATATTGTTACTCATGCATTCCTCATTCTCCAAGTATAGACTGGCCAGGTCAATGAATATATCACATTTAATTAACCTTTATAGATGAGCACATCACATTATTGTCATTTTTTTTATAAAAACATCATATGTATTGTTATTTTATAATTATAAACTTCCTCATACTATCCCAATCTGGTGGAAAATTTAATACTCACCATATGAGAGGAAAAATTCCATATTAGTTAAGATATAATCAACGAAATAATCAGAAACCTACCCAACCACCCCTGATTATCTAAGCCTTAAATAATACAAAAGAAATTCTCCATAGTGTGAAATTTATCATCCTAGTTATATATATAACCTTTTGTAATCTAAGGTATGATAAAATCCAAATTAGAACAATTCTCCCCTTTTATAACAAAGACATCGGCCATGACACTACGTGTAGTATACTTTGTGGTTCATCCAATGCACAAAACCAATTTTTCACCCATGAAAATATTCTTTATCCTAATAAAAGATTCATACTTAATATAACAATATCATTTCTTCACAAAATATAACACAAAATGATTAACATCACTTAGGGATAACATAATATCATACTTTGAGAGTAAAATAATCATTTCACATCAGGAGTATATGTAGCCAACGTGAAAAAATGATGTAGTTGACATTTACTTTTTTATAAAATAAAATATTTTATCTTATTAAATGATTTCAAAAATACTAAAAGATCCACACATAAGAATATATACTATTATATCATATAAGATAGACTATTAGTTTATTCTTATGTTTCTACGCTTTTAGAGTTATGTTAAACTCATTACATCTCTATAGAATTCCTAGAACATCTCCATGTGACCACCTGATAAAACTATCCCAATAATATTTTTTAAAATAAAATATAGGAAGTAAACTAGTTTAAAAAATGGTGGCACTTACATATCATATCACTAATGGTAAAATACTTAAACAAATCATTAAAACTCATTAACTTCACAACTAAAAATTTTATTTTGTAAATAAATTATGTTGACTACTTAGAACTTTTAAATGTTCATCATCAACATCATTTTAGTAACCCTTTCTGTCAAAATCATTCCCTTCAAATATTTTCATAAATAATGTAATTTTTTTGACAAACTCCATACCTTTCAGTATATTAATTTTCATTAAATTTTTATTATTACTTATATAATACTTTCTTTGTAATATTTGAACTACTTGAAATTCAAATATACTCTCACTAACCTCTTATACATTTTAATATTTTGTAGTATCATTCCAAGTTATGAAAACTCATTTTTGTTTCGAAATAACATTTATTTATTTATATTGGTAATTTTAAACAAATAAACTATAATATATATATATATATAATATGGTATCTTATTTGTTTAGATAAATAATAATAAAAAGAATATTTTATTTATTAAAATATCCCACTATTGGGTGGTGGGATCACAACATTCATATTTTAACAAATATCTTGAACAAATTATTTAATCCTGGATAAAATTACTTTTTCCCTTATCATCATTCAATTATGTTCCAAAATTCGATTAATCATAAACTATGTTTATTAGAACCATTGTCTTAAATTATTCATAACAACTCATTATTATAAAAAATTTCACATATCATATAATATAATTTTGATGAAAATTCACATACTTTTATAGATTTATCTAAGATTAATATATTATCTTATATTCAAATATTTGATTCAGCAACCCATTACTTCATAATTTAAATACAAACTATAAAATCCTTCAAATGTTAACTTGATATAAAACTTTTTTATTATTATAATATTTATAAAATATAAATTTTCTATTATATACCAATCAAAAAAATTAACAGATTTATATAAAACAAATATAGGACATGGACCTTCAATAGAATTTTCCAAACCCCTTCAAATATCTCATACAATACCATAAAATATGAAAAATCCCCCCTTAATGAATCTCTCTTTATGTTTTAATAACCTAGACTGTCTATTCTGAAGAAACATTATTTCACTTTCTAACCATCTTTTCTGATTCTATATTGAACTTTTACCCACTTTTATTGTAAATAGATGATCATAAATCAAGTATCATATATATAAAGACTTATTATCTTCATTCATATAAGTTGTATCTCATTATATTAACACTCAATACATTACAAAAAACACATTCTTGATTACAATAATAGTTTAGTGTCTTTAGATACTAGGTATGCAGTATTTTAATTTGTTTAAATTTCTTCAACATATCCCACAAAGATATTCTCACATAGTACTCCTCTTAGGTATACCCAAACTAATCCTTTACTTATATCCTATTAAAGGAAAAAAAATAAATGGTGACCTCATATTATTACTATGGGTAATAATAAGAGATACCAATACATAATCATTTGTAAGTATAAGATATGAATAAGGGTATGTGATCATGAAAAAATCATAAAAATTTCATACCCAACCTTTCATAGATCATAAACATGAGTCATGGAATGAAAATTTATCTTTTTTTAAAACATGTCCATATGGTTTATAAATCATCATACTGAATAATAAACCGTAATCTCCTTTCATAAAAGTGTGTAACCAAAAATGATATAGAAACAAAAATTATACATCAAGTTTAAATACCATTTCCATCAACATAGTGGATGAGGACTTATCACCAATTTATGATTATGGATCCGGATGCATCTATTTACCATTACGGATCAAGAAACACATGTTCGCCATAGTGGATCATTGCACACATGTTTCCTATAGTATATTAGGACACACCTATTTCCCATAGTGGATCAATCCCATAGACATATTTCCTTTTATTATCTCATGACATATACTACTTTACTCAAGGAATTGGAGGGAGATATAGGTCCCAAACATATTTAGTTATAACATAACCACCATCATTATTTATAACATAACCAATGTCTTTAATTAAAATCATACATATTTTTCCTACAATATAGTAAAACATTTTTCTTATAATAACCCATGAAAGGAAATGGTCTTCATACATATTTCATCATATCATAACGAGTTCAAGCAAGATAGGCCTTATATTCATTCCATCATTTCATCGTAACAAATCCCATAGTAAATATAAGGGTTTTATAAAAATTAATCATGATATAATCCATGTACATGAACTGGTTTTTATAGAAATATTATCTTCAGAAAAAATTTATAGAAAGAATAATATTGGTATATTTAGTATATATCCCAATTAAAGAATAAGTTATATCAAAGCATGAGATATTAGATAGAAAATGATTTCCAAAGACAAATCACTTGGAATGTTTCTTGAGGAAGATAAATTTTATTTTAGCATCACTTTTTAAAACATAAAACATTTTGGAAATCCATTTATTTGAAAATAAACATGAAAAATTATAATGTAAGCATTAAAAATCATTTAAATCAATTGTTGACTAAAATATCCTTTCAACATTGGAGAATATTTTTAAAACATAAAAAAATTGAAAATAATTTATTTTTAAAATATCCTAGAAAATTTATAATGGATTCTTAAATGAAAATAATTATCTTAATTTCATGAAATTTTTTTCATGATGTACATAAGTATTCCTTTCACATTTTCAGTAAATGTAAAATGGGCATTATTTTTTAAAATGACTTGATGATTATTTTTAAAAAAATTAATAAACTAAATTATTAATTATTATTTATTTAATAAACCATTTGAAAAATATTTATAACATTTTTAGAAAACATTTTTAGAAAAAATAGTTTTAAGATAAAATGGATTTCTGACCGAAGGGATAAAAAAAGTCATATTTTTTAAAAAAAATTATCATTTATTTTAAGTTCCAAAGAGTTTTAAAATTACTATATTACTTTAAAATATCCTTAATAAATATATTATAATAAAATTCAGGATTCTAATTATATATGAATCGTAATATTTTATTATTGGAAATGTAATCATAAATAATCCTGATAAACGATGAGATTATAACAAAAATCAGTACTGCATTGGTAACTTGGAATTGTAGTACCCATGAAGAATAAAATTAAATGGAACTTAAAATACCTTGAGTAAAATTAAATTCATTATATTAAATATAAAATTGTATTAATATTCACCTTCTGAAAGAATATAGTTTTTTAACAAAACCCATGTCTCAATGAAGGAAAATTGAGAAAAAAATGGCTTACTGTAAGTATTGACTTTCATCGTACATGTTAAAACATCCATTATAATAAATTTAAGTATATTATCCATCAATTAAATAACCATTTTTTTATATATCATTCCAAATATTATTATTATTTTGATTTTTTATTACCCATTTATTAATAATTCCATGTTAAAGTTATGTTTCAGATAATAAACGCTTTGTTTTTCATATATGTTTAGATTTGAAACTTTTTGTCATATTAACTTAATAATGATTTAATTATATCCATAATTTTAAAAAATATATAAATATAATATATATTTAGTCTATATTTATTTATAGTAAACAAAAAAAATTGATAGAAAATGAAATACATTGCTCATGGAGACGGTAGGTTGAATGTATGCATCAACATCATTTCAATTTTCTTGTTGGATTGAAATAAAGAAATTTAAATGTTGTATTATCATTAAATAATAATTTTTATATCCTATATATCACATATATTCATTAAACTCATCATCATTACCTTCCATGTAAATCATGAATGAATCACATCGCTTCGTGAGGTAGTAGTCCACCATACACATGAGGGACATTATCGTATTACTAAAAAATAGAGAGTATGAAGGTATGTGTGATATAATAATTAAAAAATTATAATAATATAATAAATATACTATATAAATAATAAATCCATCATTATTTTCATACATTAGTGGTTATGATAGAAAAATGAATGACATCAGTTTGTAAGGAAGTAGTTTTCCTTACATAGGGGCGATGATTTCATAACTCATTTTATGGAAGTGGAGATGGATACTTGTTATTATATTAACATAAGAATATATTATTATAATATATACACTTTTATTATTATATTTATGTGTTAATATATAGTTTATGGTGTAATGTGATGATTGAAAAAGAAGGCATTGAGTGAAGACAATTACCTTCTCTTAGAAGAATATCCATTAAATCTCTTATTAAATACCCTAGTGTTAGTCTTTTTGGAGGAACAAGAGCTATAGGATATGAATTATAATGTTAGGGATGTATTTTTTAAGGGTTTTTATGAACCATATTTCTTGATGGTTTTGAATAAATTAAGGGGGTGGGGGCCTTTTATAAGTGGGGAAAAAGAACCCACTTGGAAACTACTACGACATTTCCAAAATGAATCAAAAATATTAAATCCATTACGACAAAAAAAAAAGATTCCAAATGACAATATATTCTATCTTGGGAAAGATAATATTCAAATTTGTCCATAAATAGTAATTTTTCAAGTGTTACAGTCATTTTAACCCATATCTTCTTAGTTTAACCCCCCAGTAAACCCATTTTTACCATAACTGTGGTAAATAATTTTTATTATTTTTAATATTAATTAGAGTAAAAACATTATATTCACTTTATTAGAAAATATAATTTATATGAATAATAATTATATAATCCATTTTTCCAAATTCCATTCACATATGTGGAAACTTTTAATTTAAAATAAATTATACCGACATTATAATAAAGTAGGATTTAAAGATAAAATGTTCCAAAGTTTAAAACATTTTTATATGAAATTTAATTATTAAATTGGTTCCAATGAAAAATATTCTATCAATATCTATATAATTAATCTAATTTCACATTAAGACCAATTTATAATGGCCATATATAAAATAATATTACCATATGGTTCATTAAATCTTGGTGCCACGTGTTGTGAACACTTTCAAAGAAACTTAGTGTTTCATGTAATGAAATCTAAACCTAGTGTTTCACATAATTCAAGATATGCTTCATGTTTCCTATAAAACAGAATACCAAAAATATTAAATTCATTTGAAAAAATATATATTTCACAAAATATCAGGGTGTTAAATTCTACCCCCCATAAAATTAATTTCAACCTAGAAATTCATCTAAATAATAAAAGGTTCATCATTTAAAAATCCTTCATAGAAACCCACATCATAAAAATGAATAATAAAAAACCATTAAAAATATAAATTTTGAAACATAAAGGTCATGTAAAGTATCTCATAACTAGTTTTCCTCATATGAGAACATGGGTAGGAAGTAAAGATTTAGACATGGAATAAAATTTTAAATAATTGTAGAGAGTCGTAGAGGCCATTGATCATAATAAAGTGGGTGATCTAAAGAAGGTTGATGGCAAAATAATCATAAACCAAAAAGGTATGAAAAAGTGTATTGATATCATCAAAAATGATTATATGAGTAAAACATTTTATATCATGGTTAATTTCTTAAATTTGAATACATTTCATGAGAATATAAACATTTTTATTTCATTTTTTTTCATAAGAACAATCTCCTCCTTTGTTTGTGCCATGATCAATTTCAACATCATATCTTACTCTGAGAAATGAAGGTGAATTTGGTGTGCCTAAAACACTAATGGATCATAAGATCTATAAATAGAATGATAATTAATTCCTTTTATCTATATTTATTATCACAAAAAAATGGTTAACACACGTTATGCATAAATATTAATATTATAAAATAATACATTAATAACTAAGACCTCATCTAAAATTAAATTTTACCATTCCAAAAAAGGTTTACCTTATAATCCTTCCCAAATTAAAAAAATATAAGGAAGGTCTATAAATTTCTATAAAATCATCTTAAAATTGATACCAAAATTATCATAATGTAAATCTTTATTATCAAATACGAAATATGAGAAAACATTAGTCACATATTATTATGAACCATGGTAATAACCTTAATTACAATAAAACCTTAATAAAAAAAATGGTGCCTCCTCAATCTTAGAATAAAAATAAATTATTGAAAATATTATATTGATCTAGAAATATTCTAAACACTATAAATGATAACATATTCCTCTTTTTAAAAAAAATATTTCATCAGTTATAATGTCATAAATTATATACAATTTACATTATCCATATCCATCATCTCTTTATCTAGGAAAAACATCATTTTTTCAACCTCAGGAACATATTTTCTGTTATCCTTCAAGAATCATGTGTTTTCCATAAAATATTACCTTGAAATTAAAACACTTTTCTAGGTCATTAGTACTATTAAACATAATATTTCATATCCTTAATTAAAAACTTATACAAAATAATCCTTATATATTTAAGGATTCATATAACATAATTCTTTAATTCCAATACATAATAACTTAAATCATCCCACTTCCTTCTAAAACTATGAATTAGTCTTATTTTACTTATTCCTTAACACTTTTTTCCTTTCATATGTTATTTTTTGTCTCTTTATCATAAGAAATATATCCATTACTCATAAAACCTTTCTGATTCTCTTCATGATACTTACCTCTAAGAAATTAATTTGTATAATTCCAAAACTTTCTGCATTTTAAAATTTCAACTGTTTATGATAACTTAGGGAGACCATTATTCTCATCTGTTGACGGAACTAAACTTTGAATTTTTTTACTTGTTGTTAATTTATTTATTTTCCTTCTTTTCTGCACTAAAAAATTCTTCTCATGCCTCTAACACGTTCACTTTAGTTCTTCTTCCCACATTCACAACATATAAAAAACTGAATATTCATTCCTCTATGGTCTCCACTACCCAAACTCTCAAAGAACTCAATACTTATCTTATTTTCTGAGTCTTATAGTTGGTTATGGTGCACATTGTTAATCATATTCTCTGATAACTAATTAAGCATAATAAAAACAGCATTCACTCTAGTCATCATCCCTTTTGGATTCCCATTATAAAAGTTTCTATCATATTCCATGTTGACATAGTTCATCCTTACTGTATTATAATGTAAGAAACATCCAAAATCAAAATCATATACACATGTTCCACTAGATAATAAAACATCTATCTCATCAAAGCACATGAACTGAAATGGGATTCAAATACATTTCATCATATCATAACATATATAAAAGAGATAAGTTTCACAATAATTTCATCATAATAAAACCCAGGTAAAATATAATGGTTTCATAAAAATTATTTCCTGGTATAAACCGTGGAAGATAAATGGGTTTAATAAACATATTTTAATCATACCCCATTCAGATAAATAATAATAATAGTATCCATGATTCATGTCCCCAATAAATCATATGTTATATCAAATGATGTAATCATTGATGGAATATGATTTTGAAAGATAAATCACTAGGAACATTTATTGAGGATGATAAATTTTCATTGAAAATCACTTTTTAAAACATATAAAATTTTCAAAACATTTTTTTTAAATAAACATGAAAACTTATGAAGGAAGATATAAAAATAATTTAAAAAATTTCTTGAGGAAAATATCCTTTCCACTATGAAAAAAACATTTTAGAAAATAAAACATTTTAAAAAAACATTCAATTTAAAATAAATATGAAATAATATAATGTAATCTTCATATAAAATAATGTTCATGGTGGTGGGAAATTTCTTTTAAGATGTATACAAATATTCCTTTCACGTTTTTATTAAAATCCAGACGAGAATTGTTTCGGAAAAAAAACAAGAATTTTACTTTTATTTTTTTCAAAAATTAAAACATGGCTAAAAATTTTTTATAAAAAAATTTTAATAACGTTAAATAAAATTTCAATAAATATATAGAAAACATGGTTTTAGAAGAAAACGTATTTCTAACTAATTAGAGAAATTAAAAAGATCATATCTCTTATTATAAGTACCAAGGAGTTGTAAAATGGTGCTATTACTTTTATTTATCATGAATAACCTTAGGATAATAAAATTATTTATTTAATTGAAATATGGATCATAATACTCTTTCAACCAAAATATAATCATAAATAATCTTGATAAATGATGAGATTGTAAAATAAAATCATTACCACTTTAGTAACTTTCAATTGTAATCCCCACAACAGAATAACAAAAAATGGAACATAAAATATCACGTGGATAAATAAATTCATGATATTAAATATCAAAGGGTCTGTATATAAACCTTGTGATGGGATATAGGATCATAACAAAATATACATCTCAAAGAAGGCAAAATGAGATAAAAATACATTACCTTAAGTCTTGATGTTCATCATAAATGTTGAAACATCATATTTAATAAATATAAGTTTATTATACATATATTATGGAACTATATTTATATATATCATAAAACATGTGATTTTATTAAGACTATTAATTACCCTTTTATTAAAAATTCCATGTTAAAGTTATGTTTTGGGTAATAACAGCATTGTTCTTCTTATATATTTTGATTTTTTATTTTTACGTATTAATTTGATAATTATTTCATCATATACATAAATTTAAACATTTTATTGATATAATATATATTCAATATATATTTATTTTGAGTTTTCCATAAAATTTAGTGATATAAAATGAAATACATCGTTTATAGAAATGGTAGGTCGTACGTACGCATAAACTCAATTTTCATTTTCATGTCGGGTTGAAATAAATAATGGTAAATTATATATTACAGTTTAAGTATAATTATTATGTCATATACTTTAAATATTTTCATTAAAAAATCTTTAATACCTTACATGTAATGTGTGAATGAATCACATCGCTTCGCGGGGCAATAGTCTGTCGTACACATGAGCGGTATTATCATATTCCTAAAAAATTGAGATAATGAAGGTATGTGTGATATAATAATTAAATGATTATAACAATATAATTAATATCATATATAAATAATAAATAAATCATTATATCAATCAATGGTATCTGGTAATAGAAAAATAAATGACATTGGTTTGGGTGGCGGTAGCCCGCCTTGCACACGAATGATAATGTTGTAACGAATTTGATTAAAGAAGTGATGGATATAGGTAATTATATTAAAATAATAACATATCAATATATAACATATGATTTTTAATTATATTGTAATTTTTTAGACATAATTTATGTTGGAATGAGAATAATTAAAAAGAAGGATCATAGTGACGACAATTACATTCACTTAGAAGAACCTCCTTTGGAACTCTTATTAAAGACCTTGGTTTTGGACTTTTGGGTGGGAAAGTAGCTCTAGAAAATGATAATGATGGGGGGATGGATGTTTTTAGTGTTTTTACAAACAATATGGCTTTATATTTATTGATAATTAATGGTTTGTGGTGGCCTTTTTGGAGTTGGGAAAACGAACCTACTTGAAAATTTCCAAAAAGAATGCGAAATAATTGACATTCCAAAGATTAAAGATGAAAAATGATAATATATTATAAATTGGGAAGTTTATTATTTAAATATTTCCATAAAATATTAATTTTACATGTTTTATAGTCATTTCAATCCTTATCTTCTCATTCTAACCCCCGATAACCCCATTTTTACCTTAACCGCAGAAAATATTTTTACGATTTTTACATTCATTATGGTCAAAAATTATAATGAAACTATTTGACAATAGAAATTATTATTAATATAAATATTAGATTTATTTTTATAAATTCTATTCACATGAGTGGAAAATTTTAATTTAAAATTTTTCCCACCGACACGATGAGAAAGCAGGTTTTTAATGAGAAAAGGTTCAAAATTTTACAAAACTATTATATAAAAATTAAATAAGAAATTCATTACATTTACCAAAATAGGATTAATATATGTATATGTTATATAATTTAATTTTAAATCCAATTTATAAAATAATTCAACTATATAAATAACTTAAATAAAAAGTCTGTTTTCGATTAAAATTTATTATTTTTTTATTATTCATCAAAAAATTAATCATTTCCAAAAATACTCAAAATCCACCATGATATAATTTTTAAATTATGATTTAAAAAATTAAGATTATTTTTCAAATAAACTTTCTAATTGTATAAAAAATTAAATTAATATAAATCCCAAAAACATAATGAGCGGGTTTTCGAGAAGTGTATCTGTTTTCAAGAACATGCCGATTTTTTGGTAACATTATATCTAATAAAAATCATTATATGAATATAAATTAAATTTATTCATATAAAACATTTAAATTTCATTTAAAATATTACTCCTTATGGATTATTTTAAATAATTAAAATGGAGAAACATTATGCATTTTAAAATAGTTTTCATAAGAAAAAACCCTTTTTAGACCAAAAAATAAACTTATACTAAACCCCAATATAAAGCTGATTAATCATTTATTAAGTGGATTAAATATAAATAAATAATAATTAAGTTATTTTAAAAATAAATTTTACTTTAAATTACCTAATTTAATGGAAATAATTTTTTTTTAAATGTGTATTTTTTACTATTCATTGAAAGATCAATATTTTTATAAGAATCCCAAAAATTTCAACATTTGTTAATTTAGATATGTTGATTTAAAAATGAATTTAATTTTCTTAAATAAATATTTTAAAATATTTATAAATTAATTATAATATTTTTTTCATAGAGTAATAAAAATATTTTTTAATGAAAAAATATTTTTTTTAAATATAATTACTTTAATAATAAATTATTAATTATTCACTAAGAATTTATTAACAAATTTATAATTATTAGGATATTTATATTTATATTTAATAAATTAGATAATAATTTTCATACCTACCTCTTTAACATCTCTGTTATAATATCTATATTTAAAATAATATTATTTAATGGATTGATGTCTCATGTCATGAATGGATTAAAAGAAACTCATTATTGTGTGTAATGAAAGCTAAACACAGTGTTTTTCAGGAGAAACCATATACTAAGTGTTTTCTGTAACATAAAATATCAAAAATATTTAATAAATTTGAAACAAAATCAAAAAATCTCAGGGTGTTGCAGTATTGCATACTTTATCTATACATAATACTATAGAAAAACAAAGTAAACATTTATTAATACCATTAATATCATTGTAACATTTCCAATGATGATTAAAAAAATGAATAACATTTCCAAAACAATATTTATAGGAAACCTTAATCTTTCTAAGTCATTATCCCACTCAATCATATTGTGAGTGTGAGTGGAGGCTAATGTTCATTTTTCATTCATTAAAAATATCTTATAAATCCATTCAGGGTTCAAATGAGAATATTTTTTATCCACCTATAAAACTATTACAACATTTGGTTACTTTGGAAGATATTTTTCTAACACATAGAATTTTTCCTAACTTAATTGAAATTTTTATGTTTTATAGTAATCTAATAAATTTATTAAATTAAGGTCATCCTTTATCAAAGACTGGAATCAATGTTATGTTTGATAATTAGGGTGTAATTTATCAAAAATTATAGATTTTATCAGAATAGTTTCATGTTTTTCATTCATTAAATAATAACTTTTATTAAATATGTCTCCACTAATATGATTACCCCTTTTCGATTTACATCATTATAATTAGTGAGACAGGATCCATATTTAAAAAATCTATGAGTATACTTTAGAATTATTCTCACCAGTTAGTTATTTTGTAGGGAATCATCCCATTCTTATCATATAATACTCTTAGGTGGTTGAACAAAGAATTATTTTCCCAATCTAACATATAGATAATCTGAGTGTTATTCCTCCATTAACCTAATACTATTGGTGACTTCCACATAAGGGTAACCAAAATAAAATGTTAAAAATGGTCATATATTCTTATTAAGGTCACCAATTACTTGTTTTTCTTACATAAGATAATATAGGGGAACCCATCATTAGCATGACTTGCCCAATTGGATAATTCGGGACACGGAAAATTTTTTCTTTTGAAGGAATATCAGACATAGTATTTTAAAGAATATTTTATCTCACCATCTTGTCACATGTGTTACATTTTGATGTATATATGAGTATAATAATTTATATTGGTATCTTATACCTCTAACCAAGCATAATTTACTCATGTGAGACGATAATTCCATTATAATTATAGAACCTAATATTTATAAACTATGATTAATCTTTAAAATAAAGATCACAACCAAGTATAATAAAATGTTAACATTAAAAAAACTATATCAATTATCATACCTATCCTAGAACTCCTAGTATGCATATATGGACATTAATAGAAACATTTACCCTATCCAAACTAAAGAATATATATATTTATAATATATAAATTATATTCAGGAAAAAAAGAGGTATAAAATAAATAAATAAACAAGTAAAATATTAAAACAGTACATAAACTATTATAACCAATTCATAAAGAAAGAAATTATAAACACTTTTAAGTTTTTACATTAATTATAGAGATTCTATAATTAATTAAACATAAACACTTTATATTTATATATGATTTGAACATTATAATACTTTCCATTTATATGGAATTTACCTCAAATATATGATATATAATAAATAAGCACTATATATTTGAATCATTCATGTATAATAAAATATTAAAATTACCAAACATGTAATATTATTTAATCATTGATTATATCAGTTATCAAAAATAATTTTCATATAGTTTAAATAATTTCTTAAATAAGATATTTTAATTAAAATATTCAAATTTATTATTTTTTACAATTCATAAATCAATATAAACACTTTTATATTTTTCCTTATTTTGTAATTTACACACAATTTATAAATTACATTTATAGTTTCCATATAAATATTTTATAAAAAAATTATATTCCATATGATATAACATAAAAATGAAATTAATATTAACAATTAATATTATGTAAATTTCTTTAGTAATTGTTTCATAAACATATAATATTTAACTATAAATAATTTATAATTAATTATTTAATTAGAACTTTATTAATTAAATAAATATCGTAAAACACATTTTCAATAATTTATGAATAATTTAAAAATTATTTAAGACAATTCATAATTAAAATTCATAAAAATTAAATATTCTTGGATATTATATTTTATGATATCCCTTATAACATAGGATGTGATTTTTCTTTCTAATATATTATTTGTTATGGCTCGTAACTTTTGGTGTGTGATAGATAATATAAACATTCTATCTACCACATTCTATGATAGTACTATCTATTGTATCCCATGGTACCACCTCATGCAACAAATAAGTTTATTTATATACACACATCATTACTCTATGATGAAGGGATTATTTTTTATGTGATTCATGGAATAATCATACTCTACGATAAGTCATATCATATTTTATGACTTGATGAAAAAGTAAAATATTAAACTATGATGTTGCCTATAATATCTCATATCATATGGAATTTCCCAAATGAAACATATGATATCCCATATTATATGTCCAATAATGATTCATTTTCTATATAATTTTTATAACGTCCAAAATGAATCCAAATTGACAAGCTATTTCTTCATTTTTAAAACTGATTTCAAGAATTATGAATATTTTTTAGGCTTTAATACCAATGATTGGTTTATAAGGATCGAATAGAACTCATTCAAGGAATAAAAATTGATTCAAAATAATGATTCCCAATATAAATGATTAATTTAATAGAACCCATTTATAAACTAAAATGAAGAACATTTTGTTTCATTTACCAGTGAGTGGTTAAGCCTCCTTCTTCATTTAAGAAATTAATAAAGATCCCTTAGAGGTAGCTGAAGGAATCTCTCAATCATAGTGTTTCCTTGGGTGGAAACTAAATCACCCATAATACAGATATAACACTCCTAAATATAATGATATTTCAGTATCATGTATACTAAATTGAGTAGATAAAAGAGGGATTCTTGGGAGAATCCATAGAAACTAAGGGTGAGTTCTGGTATCCATCTCGATGGTTTATACTTCCTTATAGATGCCTCAATACATTTCTAAGAATATATATCATTTACTGATATGATTCATAACATATGAGTTATTTATTTATTTGTTCATGTCTTGATCAAATGAATACACTCAGGAAACTCCCTTACATTTTATCATATGAAAAATCTATAATTTGGATGGAACACAAGAAAGATTAACTAAATGTAAATAACATCATGTTCAATTTCCACTATTTGTCATAAGGTGTTATATAAATTATACATAATAATTCATATTTATATACAATATAAAATTCATTCAATAATAATGATATTAAGTGGAATGGTGTTATATATCATGAAATATAATATCTCTTTTTATTGTTTTGATTGATATACCCAAAAAAATTAAGAATTATTTTTATGCATGTCTTATTGTAAAACATGTATGTATCATACACAATGATATCATATTAAATAGATCCAATTTTTATAGGTTTTAGGGATTATATTTATCATAACCATCATTGTGCTGATTAATATAGCCTTCCATACAAGGTTTAAAATCGCCAAATTGGAACTAATACAATAACCCAGACTTTTTAAACTATAATTGTTTCCTAAATAAATATACATTATATATTATTATATAGTATTATATATATAAAACACATAGGTAAAATAACCACACATTATTTCATTAATAAAATATTTATATTAGATAACAAAAGTCCATTAATATTCCAAGCATTACACTAGGAAAAAAAAGTAGAATTCGGAATATTTGGATCACCTCAATCATCTTGAACCATTAGTCTCATGAAAAACACAACATAAAAGAAGAAACATATAATTAAACCAATTGATGTCTCAAAAAAATGGAAAAACAGAACCCTGGGAGGGATTTTAGTGAATATTTAATGAAGTAATTATGTAGTTTTTATAACCATTGGAATACAAATGTGATTATTGAAATAGTTACCTGCCCATTTAAAATAGTAACATAACCATTATGAATAATAACATAACCATTGGAAATTTAATTTGATCAAAATATAATAAAATGTAACATAAATAATATTTATCATGATTGATTTACCAAAATATAATTATTATAAAGCTATAAAATAAATATGGTGATTAAAAACTCAAAAAAATTATAAGCACTTTTTAATAAATTGTATTTTAATTTATTTCACAAAAAACATAATTTTTATGTTGATAATTAAAATTAGATATGATAAAAACCCATTTTTATAAAATGAATTTAATTTTTATAATCATCACATTAAAATTTTCTAAGGGTGACTTTTTTTAGTTTTTTGAAATACTATAATTTTAATGAGAATAGTAAAAATATAGATTTTTGTAACAGGTATGTTTTAAATTACATAATTCATGATGTAACAATGATCTTGTAAATTATATATTGTTATGAATGAAAACAAACTTATCCAATATGTTAAATAACCCTTAAAATTTAAATTACAATCCTAAAATGAATTTCCCAGATTCTAAAGTCTAAAGTATTACATTAAAATAATATTTTTTCATGTTTCCACATTTCCATTTAATTAAACTAATAAAATCACATTATAAGGTGGTTAAAAGTCATAAAACAGTGTAATTTATTTAAAATGTAATTTATAATATCATAAATATTACTATTTAAATGTTTACCTTGGATACAATACTTTATTAAATATTATAACTCAAAAATACCCATCTCTATAAGTATAAATAACCCCTCGCATCTCTAATTGAAAACCAATCCTCCCACATTTTCCAAAGAAAATTATCTATCAAAATCCCTCATATTAAGCCTCTTTTAATACTTAGTGATGTTTTAGTGCCACACAACTCCAAGAACTCAAGAAATTTAGTGCATTAAACATGAATAAACACTGAGAAATGGTTATGTTTTCAACAACATTGTTCCCTCATTTTATTCTTTTATTCCTTTTTATATTTGTTCCTTCTAAACCCAAATATTAAAAAATAATTAATTAGTATATTAATATTATTTTAATTATTTTAATATACTTTTATTATTATATTTATGAGGTATTTATATTTCATACTTCTCTTCCTCCAATATTAATAATGTCTCATTAATAGTCGGTAAACTACAAATCAAGACGTTCCTCATTATTTTCAAATCACCACCATCATGGATGATCATAATAAATTATTTATAATATATAAATGTGTACATATATGTATTTATACCATTTTTTAGTTAATAATAATAATTTATAGATATAAATTAATCAATATCATTAAATTGAATCAGTACATGATATTTTAAGGAAAATATGATAAAATAACATTTCACCATTTAAAATGGAAATTGAGAAATATAATCTAATAATTATAATTTATAGATAGTAAAAAAATGAAAGAAAAAGCACTTTTTTCCATGTTTTAATATTAAAATTTTTACTATTCTGGAGGCAGATAATTGATGAAATAAAGTAGGATTTATGGAATGGAGATTCTTGAACACAACACCTAATTTTTAGGGTTTCCTCATATTTCACATTTAGTTTAGTATGGATATTCCTCTAATATCCCAAAATTTATAATTAATATTATTTCCCTTTTTTTAGCGATATACATCCATCTACCTTTCCAAAAAATTCTAATCCAAATATAAATATTTTTCAAAAATACATTATTTTTCCACAACACATATTTGACTCATCTTGAGTTGTTTCTTCTTAAAATAAAAATTATATTTCATTACAAAGTATGATATCACTTAATCATTTTGAAACCACAAAGTTTATTCAATAAATTATTCTTTATTAAACCCATTAATCTCCAATGGTTTATTTGATTACTATGATTGATCTCTTTAAATATGGCATCCATTATTATAAGTATTTTATGATGTGTGGGGTGGACCATAAATTATATATCCCTCCAATTCATTGTATAATGTGATATATATCATGATAATATGTGTATAATGTGTGAACACGATGATGGATTTTTTCATAATTATGATGTTATGATTTATGCACATATGATATGTAAGAACATGATGATATCCCTGTTTAGAAATATGTGTTATATTTGAACACTATGTTATGATTTTTCATTATTATTCATATTCCACATTCAAGTACTTAATAAATTTTATACTTGATCTATAATGATTATCCAATTATTATGGCGTGATTATGATTATTATTCTCACCTGTGTACTGTTGATTCATGTCTCCTATTACTTCTGTGTTATCCTTCACCTTACTAGGCTTTTAGCTCAGCCGTTTATTTGATGTATATCCCCAAGTGATTACATGTACTAAAGAGAATGTGATATCATTTATGAGGATAAAGATGAAGGATTTAAATAATTTTTATATTTTTTAATGTACAAGTTAGGTATTAGAATAATTTCTCTAATATAATGAACTCTTTGATATTTAAATGCATCACTATTATGTTATTTATATAAAAAAAGATTTAGTTGTGTTGTATGAAAATGTTGGGTAACTATAGTTTTTATAAGATGTATGTTTAATTTATTTTTAAATTGGGATTAGAAAACACTAGTGAAAACTATAAGGATAAGTCTAAGTAGAGGTAAACATCCTAGAAGTGTCTCTTGAGAAAAAGGAAAAACATAGAGAACCCCTAAGATACACCATCAGAATTAATTTTAACATGAAAATGAAATTAATTATTCATGATTTTTTTTGTTATTTTTTCTCAATCATTTTTAAATTTTGAAATAGTGGGATATGAGAGGATATATACCAACAAAACATGTGAGGGACAATATAACAATTGTTCGAATAAAATCCCCATTTCCATGGGAAGGAGAGTTCAAAACATCACGGTGATACATACATTATTGTCTTAGGATATCAAAATTTACCTAAACCATGTGTCAATTCTTCCACTACCCAAAAAGTAGAATCTATCCATTGATTACTTCAATCAGAAACAATCGATTATGTTTAGTGGATCTTTGTATCCACTTATCGTGGAACAGTGGGTTACCTCAATAGAGAAGATCTCTTTTGTGCTTAACTATTCTATGGAGGATAAGATAACAAAGTTTTTCTACCAATTAAATAGATAGGTTGATCAATGTTGTGTTTTGTTAAAAAACACAAATTCAAAAGATAAAGTGGAATAAATTGTGTGAGAATAATTTATGATTTAACTTATTTATGTATTTCCGTTGAACTTTTTGAATAAAAATAGAGAGTGAGTTCCTAGAGCTCAATAAAAATTAGGAAGAATCTATTTAGGCTTGTGAGGAAAATTTAATAAGTATTTTATGATACACCACAATTTTTTTCAATAATTATAGAAAAATAGAGAGATTAATTAGTGATTTAAAACCACACTTCCAAAAGGAGTTGGTTATCTAGAACATTGGGAGTTCATAATTAGTAACATTTGCTCTTTGTGATGAGATATATTTTGAATAATGGTCTCATGGACATATATATAAGGATATAAGAATGAAATTTCAATCTGGAAGATCAAATTAAAAAGGGGTAAATAAGATGAAACCACCCACATGTCAACAATGTTGAATGAATCATCAAGGGAATTACCTAAAAGGGATTGGGAAATGATTTAAGTGTGGGAAAGAAGGAATCCAAACACATAAATTTTTAAGATACCTGGGGAATTTGGCCATCATGGTGGAGGAAAGGAAATCCCACCACCCCCCCCCCCCCAATGCACCACCGATGGTACAATTCTTCAACTGTTTATAGAAAGGGAATTATCGAAGCCAATTCACTACACCATAGGCCTTTTAGGGTTACTAGAATTAGTAACCACCAAATACAAAGTAGAAATTTAAAGCTTATTATATCAAAACTATTAATGTAGAACATGAAAATTAAGTTAAACAAGGTATAGTTCTTATTCACTCGATAATGGGAAATGGTTTATTTGATTTTGGTTCTTTTCATCCCTTTATATCCTTCAAGTTTCTATAAATGTTTAATTGAACCCATCATATCTTGTTGTAGAGATATATATAAAAATACCTAGTGGTGTGATCAATGTAATCAAATTATTGGATTCTTCTCCTATTATAATATATGGGAAGAAAATTATAAGGAATCTCCTAATTATTTCCTTGGTGAAATATGATACTATACAAGGAATGGATTGGATCTTTTTATATAGATATCACATCAACTATCAAGAAAAAGAGAAATCTTTATATATTCCAAAACATCTCATACTCATGTACAAATGAAAGAAAAAAATGAATCTCTTTTTGAAAACCCATCAATTTGGTGGGTGTTGATACCCAGTAAATAAGTATAACTTTCCCAAATGGTAGAGTCAAATCAAACTATCAACAATGATGAAATTCCCATTTTATGGGAATATACTAATTTAATTCCTAAGGAATTATTCAGTCTTCCCCTAGATCATGAGGTAGTGTTCTTAATAGATTTTATACCCACAACCACTTTTATATTGAGATGTCCTTATAGGATGGCCCTAATAGAACTGGAGGAGTTAATGAAGAAACTATAAGATAACATGGAAAATGATTCATAAATCCTTATAAATCCCCTTAGGGTGTGTTGGTTATCTTTCTCAAGAAATATTATAGATCAATTTGGTTTTGTCTCAATTACTG
The DNA here is from genome assembly GCA_963277665.1 of Viscum album. Classification (NCBI taxonomy): domain Eukaryota; kingdom Viridiplantae; phylum Streptophyta; class Magnoliopsida; order Santalales; family Viscaceae; genus Viscum; species Viscum album. Next base: position 1,884,384,913 of record OY728121.1, read on the forward strand.
GGAGATAAATAAGATCAACATAAAGAACAAGTATCCACTTCCAAGGATTGATGACTTTTTCAATCATCTTTTAGGATCACAATACTTCTCAATTGTGGATCTTCATTCTGTATATCACCAACTAAAGATGAAGAAGGAAGATATTCTGAAGACATCCATCCATACAGGGTATGGATAGTATGATTTCATAGTGAGTGCCTTTAGTCTTACTAAATCCCATGAAATCTTCATATATTTTATGAATATAGTCTATAGAAAATACCTTGAAAATTTTTGGTAGTATTCATCAATGATATACTCATTTACTCAAGGATAAAATAGGAACCATAAGAAAATTTAAGGATTGTGTATAAAACAGTAAGAAAGGAGAAGATGTAAGAAAAATTCAGAAAGTATAAATTTTGGATGCAACAAGTCACATTCCTGGGATACATGATCATAAGTTTTAGAATACCCATACACCCTTGAAAGACAATGGAAATTGAATAAATTCATAAACCCACAAATTTCATGGAAATCTATAGTTGTATTATATTAATTAGGTACTAAGAATGTTTTTTAAAATATTTTATGATTTTATATCCCTAAAATGAAGTTATGAAAAAAGGGGAAATATATGATGGGATGAAATGTCATGAACCAGCCCTGGTAACCTTGTAACCAGATAAACGATCCAACTATGGCATAACCCAAGGGGTTTTGTTGATCCCTGTGGGTTAGAGGCTAGCACATTTCATCATAAAATATTAATGTGGAAACAAAGCCACAAATATTATAGAATAAATATAAATAAGTTAGTATGAATACAAAAGAAACTGTATATGTAGCAGTGTATCAGAAGTCAAACATGTAAACAAATCCAAAGGTACAACAGTAATTTACCAGAAAATAGGATAAAATACCAATTTATAATAGATGCAACTCTCAAAGCCCAATGATAAATAGATTCTACCACCTCCAAGTGTTTCTTGACCGTCACTTGAACCCGAAAGAAAAAATCTACAAACACATGAAGGCACAAGTAGGATGTGAGGTAAAATATAAATAGGGTCTCACCATGGATTTCATAAAATATTCTAACATTTAATTAACCAAATATAGCTTCCAATTTTAAATAAACAGGTCATAATTTTAAAATCATAATTTAAATAGTTCATGATTTACATTTCAGTTGATGGAAAATGCATTAAACAAATGGATTAATAAACATTCTAAATAAAACTGATTATATAAATTCATAAGGAATGTAAAACTATTTACAACAACAATATAATATATTTAAAATACAGACAAGATAAAAAATTTATCATATATCAAAAGGTATTATAGTTCTAGGCTATGGGATCCTCACACACTTTAAGGTGAATCATGGAAATATGTGTTATACACAAATCCCTTTAATACAGAATAAGTAGGAATCATCACAATCTTGAGGGGGATGCACCCAGCTACACTAGGTTTTGTTTCGATTTTAATGCGTCAAAGGAGTGTAATCCCAATAACTCACTAACTACCAAGGCTTGAATTATCATTAATACAATTAATAATGGGAAATTAATTTTAAAACTATTTCAAAATTAAATTAATCTCATTCTTCATTTCAAATATGCCAATTTTCCTTTCAAAAACCAATACATGGGTTTTTAATCCAATCAGGTGTTTTTTCAAGAGAAAACGTAAGAGTTCCTATCAAATCTGTTTTAAGCCATTTTTTACCAAAAAAAAATTGAAATCAAATTCACCAAATCAATTTAAAAATTCAAACTCCACAATTCAAATACATAATTTAATTTAAATAATTTCCATCTAATTTTACAATAAATCCATAATTCAAAGGAATTGGGGGTTTTCCCAATTTTATACAAAAAATCAATTTCAAAACTAAATCCCCCAAATCAATGGAATTTTTTTTTAATAAACCAATTAAATGAAAATTATAAATTAAATTAATTTAAATAAAAAATTAAATTTTAATCAACTAATTTAGGGTTTGTAAAAATTGGCCACCATAACATAACCACTTACCTCAGAAACACGGGAACTCAATATTCCAAACTCTAGCCGGGAAATCCTATAAAGAATATCGACAACAGAGATCCAATATTAAATCCCAATATTAAATATCTAAAATAGAGAGTATTATATTCTCTAACCATAAAGATACCTAAGAAACCCAAGGGATGGAAGAAGAGAGAGCGGTAGAAAGATAACGATAAGAGGAAACTAAATGGGAGGAAATCGAACATTATTCTCTTATATTTAATCCACTCCGATAGGGTATAGAGGGGCCAAAATCACCTATTTTGAGCCTCTAAAGAAGGAGAAAATGATATGGGGTCATACCGTCCCATCGGGGACTTAAAAAAGGGTTTTAAGAATTGTAAAATAAAATTTTGGATTAAAAAATCTCATACGTGGGGTAAGCTTGGAAAGGATGCCAGGTTTTGAAAAACCAGGCACCCTGGTCTTGTTCCCCTTTTAATGGGTTTCATAGTTTCGACTAGGTGCTAACATGGCTAGTGAAACCATGTTCCAACCATGAAAAACCTCAGTACCTCGGTTTTCATGGTTTTATCTAGTAGGATGCACGGTTTTGGGAAAATGAAGCCCCAGCCGTGCACAAACCAGAAATTTTAAAAACATTCAAAATTTTCACCTAAAATAACCCCAAATAAAACCCAATAAAATAAAGATCAAAATATGGGTTTAGGAATACCTAAAAATATTAACAGGATATTACAACCTATCAACCATGGAGACATTTTATCCCTAGAAATCCTACTTAAAAGCTTCACTGTCAAAAAGAAGAGGCCAGTTCTCTCTCATCAGTTACCCCCTCTCCCACATATCATGAGAATAAAAACATTGATGTCATATCACATTAACCAAAGGTATTTCCCTTGGTTTCAGAATCGATTATCCTGACTAGATGTTCAATCACAGATAAATCAGGTTCCACCTCAAGATCACTCCAACTAAGAACAAGAGGTGGATTAGATAGATACCTTCATAGCTGTAGCACCCCGAGATTTTATGTAAAATATTATTTTTAATTTCATTAATGTCTTGTGTTGTACGCTACACCAAAAGGAGCTTTCACAACATGCATCCCTGACTTGTCTTGAATTACACGCTATCGCGACCTTCCACGATAGCATGTGTTGTACGCAATACCGAGTTTCGCTAAACAACGATATGTTATATAAACTAGCCTTTATGAATAGTAATATCCATTTTCTGAAATTTTATAAATTTTATCTTTCAAAATGGACTTCATTTTTGGATTCAGAATATCGAAATTAGCCTAGGGTGAATTTTTTGTATTTTTCTGAAAACATTCAATTTTTGATGAATAGTGAAAACACTAGGTTACTATTAAAAAACCGACTTTTTATTTAAATAATTATTTATATTATTTAAATTTATTTTAGGTCAAAGTTGATACATAATAATTATATATGTTCAATTTAATTCATTGGAGTCATTTTATAATAATTTTATATATATATAAATTTTATTGAACTTTTCAAGGTTTTCTACCCACCTCCTAGGAGAATTTGCAAATTTACATAAAACATAATTTTACCGCTTCTGTGAGTGGTATTTTAAAAATCTGAGAGACACGGTTAATATCAAGGACTAAAATCTGGTTCAATGAGTTGAAAATAATTTTTGGTGAATAGTAACGTTTTACTTTTTTACCACGGGTAAAAGTAAATAGGGTAATTAAGGGTAAAAATGATATTATTATTACCCTAAAACATGTCATAATTCTATTGGATAAGTTTAATTCAACCAAAAACAACATTAGGAATAAAATATTATCATTTAAGTCCACTTGGATTAGATTAGGACATTTATTATTATTTAATTCAAAGAAGAGTTAAAAGAGTTAAAATCAATTTTTATTTAATAAAACATTTTTAATATAGGGTTATACATAAGATAAATTAGATTTTAAATATTAATTAGAAGGATAAAAATATTTCCTATATAATGGTATTTTATTTATAATTTTTAGACATTAATGAATTTAATTTATTTATTACCCAATGATGATGCAGTAATTACCATAATAGTGAAAAATTAAAATAATTGATATTATAAATACCCAAATAAATAAAATTTTAGACTTTTGAAGAATTAAACTAATTTTATAGGTTAATATGACAAGTTATAAATGATTTAATTAACTTTTTTAGAACTAATATTTCTGTTATGATTTTCAGAAAAATCAATTACCAAATATTGTCAAAATTGACATAAAATAGTTTTTAAAACAAATATTATATTATTAATTTTCTAAAAATCTACAGTTCACCCAAATGACTTAGATAAGGTTATATATATTAATAATAAAAAACTTGGGGTTCTTTTGGCTTGTTATAGTAAGTTTATTAACCTTATAGTATAAGAAAACAATAAGACAGTTAAAAGAAAAATTATTTAACTTAAAGTTAAATCTAAATGATAAGGTTAAAATAGAAACCTAAACTTGTCTAAATTCTATTGGATGAGAGATTTTCTACCCATCCCCACCTTAGCTTTTAAATATCTCAATTTTGAGCTATTAAAAACCGAATATGACTTTATAATAAAATAATATTTTTAGTTATTCCAAAGGTGCCCCTCTCCTCCCTTATAATAGGGCACCTCCTCCCTCTCTTCCTCACAACTCTTTGAGCCTTCAAGCTCTGCCAAACCCTGCCTATTTCTCTTATCCACTTCCCTAGAAACATCTTATAAGTTCTTTTCTTCTTAAAATACCAATCATTGTGCCCTAATAGGAGGTTTCAAAAAGGCATGTCGAAAGAAGAGGTAATATCTGTTACCGATTCATTCAACTTTATTTCTTCTTCTACTTATTCTTATTTAGTTGTTTCATTATGAGGTAATAACATCAGTATCACTAATATACGGATATTTTATTTTAAGTATGAAACAACCCTATTTCACCATCTATCCATCCTATGGAAAACGAAATAACTGCGCGTGTGTACGTACGGAATACTGTCTACACGCCGTGGTGTAATCTTTTTTCGACCAACACCTTACTTGGAAGGGTATAGTGGTGTAAATAAATGACTATATATAATTATTTCAAAGTGATATTGATTCTGAAATATTATACATACACTTCAATTTCTTTCCATGATCATGGGAATGATATCATCACTCGTGCATACGTACGGACTACCGTCTCCACGACGCGATGAGATTCATTCTCCATGTTAACCATTCATGAATGATTATAAATTATATATAATAAGTAATCATGAAATATATGAAATAATAATGATACTGGATTTATGTGTATATATATGTATGTCGTCTACTTAATTTCATTCAATTCAATAAGGAAATGAAAACAGCGTTCATGCTTACGTACGGCCTACCGTCTCCAAGAACGGTGTATTTCATTCCATTTAATCGATCTATCATATATATATTCGTATATACTGAATATATATTATATATAAATCATGTTTTACCTTCTGGAATTAATTAAATCACGATATAAGTAATAATATCAAGAACAACAAGTCCAGACACGTACGATAAATAAAACGATTTAACACAAAACGCTGCTTTAACATGGAACTTACAAAAGAACGGGTAATATAAAGTCATAAGTGAACCATATATGATATCATACCAATGAATTTGATTCCGTAATAAGTCAATGATTTTATTTAAATCATTATATAGGAGCTTCAAAAACGTACAAAGCATATCATACCTAAGGTAAGGGATAACCTTTCCAATCTCATTCTTATCCGAGATTGTTTATTCATAAGTATTTTTTGGGGTTATTGTTATCATCCAAGTCCATGTTTTCTAAAAGTGTTTTTATGTCCTTTTTACCCATTTTTTCTTTTACTGCATGGTATGTAAGGAATCATTCTTTTTTTTACTTTATGAGGTACTTTTTGACTTTTTCGAAAAAGTACGAGAATAATGTTATTTTTAACTTATACGGCATGAAAAGATTTTTACGGTTTTATAAAGCCTTATTTTCATGAATTTTCCTCCAAAAGATTTCATGACTATTTTCAACAAAATCCTTTTCTTTAAAAATTGCATGAAATTTTGTGAAAAGAAAATCATTTTGAAAAATAAAGTATATTTTCCTCAAGAATTCATTTCAAGTGTTTTATCAAAACCATTTTTCATCTAAGATGACATTATTTCATATGTGTATGTTTCAAGTATAATTTCTCTATGATTCACATGGTTTCACTTTTCTTATAATTAAATGATATCTATTTGTTTTATATGGATTATTTTATGATGGGATGATGTTTATGAGACCCATTTTATTCTTTGGGTTATGATGCATGCTATAAGTTTATTTTGTGGAACATGTAAGAATGATTTCATTATGAGATGGGTGAGACCTATATCTACCTCCAATGCACTGGGTAAAGATTTATATATCATGAGATATACATGGATGGAATGGAAAGTTAAACAGGTTCAGTAATACAGGACTGGAACGAGGAGTGATCTCGATTCAGAAAGGAACTTTGTCCACTAAGATGGTCTTGGCAGCAATGCCTTGGCTACTATGGAAATCATAACATGTTCTTAATGGATGCCACAATTACATGTTTAATTACCATTCTAGTTTATCATGATTAATTTTCCTTTATGATCTATGCCTTGTGTACTTCCAATATTTATGTTGTTGCTCATGATTTTGATGTTTAGATTTTATGTTCACGTTTTTGCATTCAAATGTTTATGGATTGTTTTATGTTCTCTATGCTTATACTTACTGGGCATTTGAGCTCACCCCTTTTATGTTTTCTTTTCCCCAGGATATAAAGAAAGGTTTTAGGTAAGAAAAAAATGGGAATATCTTTATGGGAGATGTTGAAGATCTTTCACCACGATTAGAAGATTATATTCCAAGTTTCCAAAGACACTAAACTATTACGGTCCTTGTGTGTCTATTTTTGTTATGTGATAAGTATTCTGAAAAAGTAATGTAATGTCCATGTACGTCAATCTTCGGGTCTCTACAGTTGGTATCAGAGGAAAGGTTTAGTTAACCTTTGGAAACTAGGATGCGTAAACTTTAGTGAGATCCCAAGAGATATTTCTAAGGTATGTCTAGGGATGTCCCTAAGGTTAAGTATACATATAGGTTATAGTCCTAGAATTGCACTAATGATCTTATAATTAAACCTAAGATGTTATATATTGAAGGTACTCCCCCTTTATTATGTTGTTTTCCTATAATGATTTTTTCCTCTCACACTATTATTTTTGGGTTTTAGATGATGGCTGGAACCAGAAGGAACTGTGTTGATCAATGTAATGGACGATGCAATGATTGTCCTCCTGAACAAACCAACGTTATGGGAAATGGAGTGAAAAATATTATTGATATACTTACACAAGCTATGAATAATTCTGGACTTCCAAATTAGTAGAGGAGGGAATAATATTTTATTGAGTCCTTCATGATGCAACGTCAACCTTCTTTCAATGGGTCTTCTGATCCACTTGTCGCTGAACAATGGATCAGTACCATTGAAAAGATATTTTCCATACTTCACTATTTGGAACATGATAAATTCAATCTATCTATTTACCGTTTAGAAGGTGAAGCAGACCAGTGGTGGACTCTAATTAAGAATACAAGTCCCCAAGATGAAATTTAATCCATGGAATGGGATGAGTTCAAGAAGTTGTTTTTCAGTAAGTACTTCCCTCATATTCATCGAACAAAGATAGAAAAGGAGTTCCTTGAGCTTAAGAAGAAGGATGATGAATCTGTTGGTATATACGAAGCGAATTTTAGAAGACTTGAAAGGTATGCATCTAGTTTTATCATCCAAACTGAAAGTATAGTTGATCGATTCTTCAGTGGCTTAAAACCAAGTCTTCGAAGGGCATTAGCTATAAGAGACTTTAGTAGCTATGCAGAAACTGTGTGTTGTGCTATCAAGGTAGAAATGGAAGTTGGTGTTACATATCCATCTCATGGTTTTGATAAGAAATGAAAGATGGAGTTCAAGGAGAAATCTCAGAATAATGGTGAAAAGAAGATGAATGTTTCCTTATGCTCAAATTGGGGAAAGAAGCAAGGTGGAGATTGTCTTAAAGGGACTATATAATGTTTTAAGTGTGGAAAAGAAGGTCATCAAGCATCTTATTGTCGAAGTAATGGAAAAAGGGTTTCTAATGATGTGAATAAAGAAAAGAATACAGAGAATGCACCACCAACACTTCAATTTTTCAAGTGCAATAAAATGGGTTATTATACTAATCAATGCACTAATCCAAGGGTTAATGATGATCGACATGAGAAACCACTTAAGGCAAAGGACAAAGGGAAGTCACATGTGATCACTATTGGCGATGTTGAATATGACAATGATGTGGTGGAATGATTAAGTGTTTATGTAATGGGATTCCAAAATAATGTTGTATATAGTATCGTGGAATATTGGAATATTTATGTATTGGTCTATTGTGGTTTTCAATAATTTTATGGTACCGGTAACCATGGAAAGTGATTGAGATATTTTTGGAAAGAAGATGATCTGCGCATAATGAAGGGATAAGGAGAAAATGAAATGTTTGACAGTATTCATGAGCTCATGACTGATATAAGGAAATAGTTATATCATGGTTTGAGTATATAGAATTTTGGGGTTTTGGAATGTGGAAAGAGTTAACTTTTGACAGCACTCATGTTTTCACTGAGATTCAATGGGTATTAATTTTTCAAGAGAATACATGATTAAGGCCTTCTAATGTTTGGAATGTGACCAACAAGACATATCTTATGATATATGGGGATCAACGATGGTATTAAAAATCTTGTTATATGAAATCTCTGGTAATCGTTTTCACTATAATATGAGAATGGACTGCAATATTATGGATAAGCCTAAAGATTGGAATGGATTATGTTGGACATAAGTTAGTATTGTATTTTTTTAGAAAAAAAAAGTACAACCTGCAGAATGGGCGACAACCCGTCACGTCGGACAAGGCTGTGGGAATCAAACCCACAACCGAAGTGTGGCAGGCCTTTATTTCCTACCACTGACCTACAGGAAGTCCCTGGTTAGTAGAAACTAGTTTTATTTTATTATACAGGATGATAGATGAAGTATAAGTTCATTTTGGAACCATATATGATTAATCTCACCATAGATGGAATTATGTATTTAACTTTTTCTAACTTATATTTGAGACAGATGGAATGGCCTATCATTCTATCACATGATCTGCTAAAACTTCGTGAAAGACAAATTCAACTTCATTTATAAAATAGATGAAGTGGAAATTGTTCAAGGCATGAACAATGGTGAGATTATACCAATATAAAGTAAGTATTTATTCTAATTCAAATTCTTCAACTTTAGGGAAATGATATTAAAAACCAAAAATGTTTTCCTAGTGCCCTTATATCTGATGAATCAGATGGTACCCTAGATCATCACAAATTTATGGCTTTGCGATTGTTGGATTTTTTATAGCCATGTTCTCTACCACTCTCCATCAGAACATGACGGTTATATTTCTCTTCCATATCCATATTTTCACCTATGTTCTCCTATGTGGAAACCCAATGATTAGTTAATTTGGGTAACTGTTATGTTTCATACTTTAGTTTTTAAAGCCATGTTTTGGTATTCCTTTTTATGATGTGGGTTTCTATTAAAGAAACTTTCGAGTAGTAAACCATTTATAACCCCGACGAATTTTGAGGGCGAAATTCATTTTAAGGGGGGTAGAATGTAACACCCCGAGATTTTATGAAAAATATTCTTTTTAATTTCATTAATGTCTTGTGTTTTACGCTACACCAAAAGGAGCTTGCTCAACACGCATCCCTGACTTGGCTTGCATTACACGCAATCGCGACCTTCCACGAGAGCATGTGTTGTACGCAATACCGAATTTCGCTAAACAACAATATGTTATATAAACTAGCTGTTATGAATAGTAATACCCACTTTTTAAAATTTTATAAATTTATCATTCAAAATGGACTTCATTTTTGGATTCAGAATACCGAAATTATCCTAGGGTGAATTTTTGGTATTTTTTTGAAAACTTTCAATTTTTGATGAATAGTGAAAACACTTGGTTACAATTCAAAAACTGAATTTTTTTTTTAAATAATTATTTATTTTATTTAAATTTATTTTAGGTAAAAATTGATACATAATACCAATATAAGTTCAATTTATGTCATTGGAGTCATTTAATAATAATTATATATATAAAAAAAATTATTGAACTTTTACGGTCTTTTACCCAACTCCTAGGAGAATTTGCAAATTAACATAAAACATAATTTTACCACTTCTGTGAGTGGAATTTAGAAAATCCGAGAGACATGGTTAATATCAAGGACTAAAATGTGGTTCAACGAGATGAAAATAATTTTTGGTGAATAGTAACTTTTTCCTTTTTTACCACGGTTAAAAGTAAATAGGGTAATTAAGGGTAAAAATGATATTATTATTACCCTAACACATGTCGTAATTCTATTGGATAAGTGTAATTAGACAAAAAACAACATTAGGAACAAAATATTATCATTTAGGTCCACTTGGATTAGATTAGGACATTTATTATTATTTAATTCAAAGAAGAGTTAAAAGAGTTAAAATCAATGTTTATTTACTAAAACATTTTTAATATAGGGTTATACATAAGATGAATTCAATTTTAAATATTCATTAGAAAGTTAAAAATATTTCTTATATAATGGTATTCTATTTATAATTTTTAAACATTAAATAATTTAATTTATTTATGACCCAATGATGATGCAGTAATTACCCTAATAGTGAAAAATTAAAATAATTGATATTATAAATACCCAAATAAATATAATTTGAGACTTTTTATGAATTAAAATAAATTTATAGGTTAAAATGTCATTTTAGGAATGGTTTAATTAACTTTTTTAGAACTAATCATTCTGTTATGTTTTTCACAAAAATCAATTACCCAATAGTGTCAAAATTGACATAAAATAGTTTTTAAAACAAATATTATATTATTAATTTTCTAAAAATCTAATGTTCGGAAAAATGACTTAGATAAGGCTATATATATTAATAATAAACAACTTGGGGTTCTTTTGGCTTGTTATTGTAATTTTATTAACCTTATAGTATAAGAAAAAAAGAAGACACGGTAAAAGAAAAATTATTTAACTTAAAGTTAAATCTAAATGATAAGGTTAAAATAGAAACCAAAACTTGTCTAAATTCTATTGGATGAGAGTATTTCGACCCATCCCCACCTTATCTTCTAAATAACTAAATTTGGATATATTAAAACCTTAATATGACTTTATAATAAAATAATATTTTTTGTTATTCCAAAGGTGCCCCTCTCCTCCCTTATAAAAGGGCACCTCCTCCCTCTCTTCCTCACACCACTTTGAGCCTTCAAGCTCAGAAAACCCCTAACGATTTTTCTTCTACACTTTCCTAGAAACATCCTAGATGTTCTGGTCTTCTTCAATGACCAATCATAGTGCCCTAAGAGTAGGTTTCAGAAAGGCGTGTCGAAAGAAGAGGTAATATCTGTTACCGATTATTTCAACTTTATTTCTTCTTCTACTTCTTCTTCTTTAGTTGTTTCATTATGAAGTAATAAAATCAGTATCACTAATATAATGATATGTTATTATAAGTATGAAACAACCCTATTTCACCATATATTCATTATCACAACCCTGCTTTTTATTACAACTTAAATATGATTTATTACATAAAACTTCACTTGATACAACAAAGAAGATCGAGAGGTTTAGTGTCTTTGGGGCTTAGGATAATTACATAAAAACTTTAAACTTGAAATACAACATCTTTATTGAAAACTTCCTTTACATGACCACTACATTCCTTCGTACTTAGCATTGCATGGGATAACCTGAGGACATGCATTAGAAAAGGGTGAGCTATAAAGCCCAGTAAGGGAGTACACAATGAATAACATGAGGAGTACAATACATGTTAGGAAATAGGCATATAAATAGATCATAAGAAAAACATGAACATAAAGGCATGATAAAGCATGATAATCATAACATGGAAATGTGGTAACAACACTTAACATTGAATTAGTATGAGCCAAGGCTCATTGCACATGGAACATGAGTAAACCCTCATTGCACTTGAAGCACGAGTAAACCCTCGTTGCACTTGAATTAGCATGAGTCAACACTCATTTCACATGACGTATCATGATACTATACTTTTCCCAATTCATTGGAGCGCTATAAAGGGCACACCCTTCTTAAACATTTCATTTCATGCATAAGTGTGCCACATGGATCATAAAACATGGATTCATAAAACATAATCATTTATTCCACGATAAAGGAATGTGGAATTAATACATGAAACTTTAAAATCAATAAGTAAATGTGCATAAAGGTGAATACCCTTGATGGAGAAATGGGCATGGTATTCACTACACAATGACATTGGCTTAGAAAATCGGGGCGATTTCGGCAGCGTAACGGCGTGACATAAGAATTCATAAAAAATGTTGATGAGAGAGAAAGGGGTTCCTCATCATATTTACATGTAATGGACAGTAAGGAGGTCATATATATACATTTCCCGACAATATAAATGGAATTTAGATTCATGATACAAAAGTATTGCTTGAATCTAAAAGAAGAGAGAGAAGTTCCTTTCGGAATTTCGGCATAGTAACGGGTGTTCATGGGAGGAATTTAATTAGAGAGAAAGGGTTCTCCCATAATTCAAAAAATAATAGGGCAGTATGGGGGAGGTGCGAAACCATACCCCAACATTCATAATTGAAATTAAAATGGCAATACAACTTAATGAAAATTGACAAAAATGAGAAAGGAAGAAAAAACCCTTACTTGTAAGTGTGCTTCCAAAGGCTATAGAGAGGCTTGTGAGAGGATTCTTGGGAGCTTGGGGCACCTTGGGAGGATTCTAGAGAGAGTAGGTCAGAGGTTGGACTAACTCCAAGGGATTTTAGTGAGGAGGAAGTGGGAGCTTGGGTGGGTTTATATAGGAAAGGTGAGAGAATTCTTTATTATTTAGGTTTGGGACCCCTTATATTAAAATAATCCAAAACACAAACCATCCCATGGTATTTGCCCATGGTTTCAGGAAAAGGAAAGAGGAAAACAATATTTTACAAGGCCAAGGTCCGAACTTATTAAAAAATTAGGTTTGCTTATGTGGAGGTGAGTCACACTCCCATGGAAATTAATTTAAAAAGGCAAAGTGTTGAATAAGTCTTGATGGCTCCATTAATGCATTGAAAAGTAAGTCAAACAAACCCAAAACCTCATTATTTTAATGATAAAACACATATTGGCCGAAAATAAGGATTATGGTATTTTATTACATCACCATTGGGTCATTATGATGTCATAAAACACATTATATATTTAAATGGTATTTAATTTTTACCCAAAAATTTGACTGTCTCAGAAAATTATGAAAAATTCACCGTTGGATAATTTCGACGTCCTGATTCCAAAAATAATATTTATTTTATCTAAATAATTTTCTAAATATGTGAATTTTCACTTTTAAAATAAAAACCGACATTTATAAAAAAAAATCACGGGTTTTGACAGAAATGGCTTTCAAGCCTTAATAAAAATTTTAATTGCATTCATAAAATTATAAGATCATTTATAATTAATAAAAAAATTAATTTAATATTAATAATAATATTTTATTAAAATATTATTTAATTCAAAAAATCCTTTAATTTAATAAAATATAATTCTTAATTAAATAATAACTAAAAACACCATTTGTACTATAAAAACTAATTACAATGTATCAAAAATGACTAGAAATTATATTCACTATTATATACAAAAATAATGTACATGAACATGGTGCTACTTATTTGTTACATAACCCCTTAAAATAGCCGCATAAGACTTAAGGGTAAGGTGTGCGATGGTGACAGACTCTTGGGGTTGCTCGGATAACATCGCTCGAGTTGTAATTTCAATCAAATTCTATTTTTCCCGTAGACGATCACGTTCGAGCTTGACTTGATGAAGCTCATCTTGGGCTTGGTCAAGGGAAAATCCCAAAGACGCCACCTCTTTTCTTAGCTCCGACAAATGGGCTTCATAAGGGGCAATTCTACTGGATGAGGCCATCGCTTCCTTTGTCTGATTAGAAAATTGGTTCGTTAAAGCCTTATATTTATACTACTCAGATGATCACTGTTCAACGGCTATAAAAGTAACGGTCACAAATCATAACATAAAACTAAAGAAGTTGACATCTTATAAAAACATTTTTCATAAAGAGACATTTAACTGGATCAAGAGGGATTTTCATTAATGAAACTTTGGGTCGTTACAACATTCCCCCCTTAAGAAATTTCGCCCTCGAAATTTTCCTTTTCCCACACTAAAACAAATGTGGGTAACTTAGCTTCATCATATCCTACGACTCCCAAGTTGCTTCTTCAAACTTGTGGTTTCTCCACAACACCTTGACGAGGGGCATTGTCTTATTTCGTAGAACTTTTTCTCTACGATCTAATATCTTCACTGGTTGCTCCTCATAAGAAAGATCGTCTTCTAATTGTACCACCTCGGAAGAGAGTACATGTGAAGGGTCCGTATGTACTTCCTTAAGAGGGATACATGGAAGACATCATGCACCTTGGCCATAGTAGGTGGAAGTGCTAGTCGATAGGCCACATCCCCAACACGATCAAGAATCTCGAAGGGGCCGATGTACCTTGGACTTAACTTCCCTTTATTTCCAAACCTCATGACCTTCTTCCACGGAGATATGCGTAAAAACACCATGTCTCCGACTTTAAACTCAAGGTCTCGTCGACGATTATCTGCATAACTCTTTTGTCGACTTTGGGCTGCCTTGATATGCTGCTGAATGGTTTTCACCTTCTCCACCATTTCTTCGACCATTTCTGGTCCAAGCAGCTTATGTTCACCGACCTCATCCCAACATGCTGGTGTTCTACACCTTTTCCCATACAGGGCTTCATATGGTGCCATTTGGATGCTTGAGTGGAAACTATTATTATAAGAGAATTCAACTAGAAGAATATGTTGATCCCATCCTCCTTTAAAGTCCATTGAGCACGCTCTCAACAAATCCTCAAGTGTTTGGATAGTCCGCTCGGATTGGCCATCAGTTTGAGGATGATAGGTCGTACTGAAGTTCAGTGCAGTATTCAGAGCATGTTGAAGACTCTTCCAAATCTTAGAGGTAAATCTTGGATCTCATTCAGACACAATAGATAGTGGTACTCCATGCAACCGTACCACTTCCCTGATATATATCTGTGCCAGTTGATCCAAAGATAAATCCTCTCGAATAGCAATGAAGTGTGCAGTCTTTGTAAGACGATCCACAACAACCCAAATTGCATTGTTGCCTTTGGATGTCCTTGGAAGTCCAGTGACGAAGTCCATGGTGATGTTCTCCCATTTCCACTCTGGTATGGGAAATGGTTGCATCATCCCCTTAGACTTATGCCTCTCTGCCTTCACTTGCTGACACACCAGGCACTTTGATGTATATTCAGTGATCTCCTTCTTCATATTATCCCACCAAAAGTTTTTTCGGAGATCTCGATACATCTTTGTGCTCCCTGGGTGAATAGAGAAATTTGAACTATGTGCATCATCCAAAAGTTCCTTCTTCAGCTCCGAACTTGATGGAACACATAGTCTTTTTCCAAACCTCACAATTCCTTCTTCATTAACATTAAACTCTGAGGATTTTCCCTTTTTGATAGCTTCCACTTTTTCTTGGATTCCTGCATCATCCTTTTGAGCATCCTTTATCCTTTCCAAAAGAGATGGTTGAGCAATAATTTGTGAAAGGATTGAAGATGTTCCCTTCTTTATGATTCCACATCCATCTTCATCAAGTCTAAGAAGATTGGATCCTTCTCAATTCTCATCATTGATAGAATCATTAGATCCTTTCTACTTAGGGCATCTGCCACCTTGTTCGCCTTCCCAGGGTGGTAATGTATTGAATAGTCATAATCCTTGATGAGCTCTATCCATATTCTCTGGCGCATGTTAAGCTCTTTCTGTGTGAATATATATTTAAGACTCTTGTGGTCAGTATATATCTCACATTTATCTCCATAGAGATAATTCCGCCAGATTTTCAAGGCAAAGATCACCGCCGCCAACTCCAGATCATGCGTTGGATAGTTTCACTCATGGATTTTCAACTTCCTTGAGGCATAGGATATCACTTTATCATTCTGCATCAGCACACATCCTAATCCCTTCTTCGAAGCATCACTGAATACCACAAAAAGCTCCCCACTTGTGGGTAAAGTGAGCACGGGTGCAGTGATAAGCCTCCTTTTCAACTCCTTGAAGCTTTCTTCGCATTCATCACTCCAAGCAAACTTTACTCCCTTTCGAGTTAGCTTGGTAATAGGGTTAGACAATCGTGAGAAATTTCTCACAAATCATCAATAATATCCAGCTAACCCCAAGAAGCTACAGATATCAGTTACCGATGTTGGCCTCATCCATCCCTCAATTGCATCTGTTTTGGAGGGGTCCACAGATATCCCATTGCATGTGATGATATGGCCCAATAATGAGACTTCCTTTAACCATAACTCACACTTGTTGTACTTGGCATAGAGCTTCTCCTTGCACAAAGTCTCCAGTACAGTTCTTAAATGCTCCTCATGGTCCTCCTTGGTTTTGGAGTATATTAGAATATCATTTATAAATACTACCACAAATTTGTCTAGGTAATCTCTAAAGACTCTATTCATTAAGTCCATGAATATTGCTGGAGCATTGGTGAGTCCGAAATGCATTACTATGAATTCATAGTGCCCGTACCTTGTACGAAAAGCATTCTTGGGGATATCTTCCTTCTTCACCCTTACTTGATAATATCCCGACCGCAAGTCCACCTTGGAGAAGTATTGTGCTCCACGCAGCTGATCAAACAAGTCATCGATTCTTGGGATAGGATACTTGTTCTTTATCGTGATTTTGTTAAGTTCACGATAATCGACGCAAAGCCGCATTGACCCATCCTTCTTCTTGACGAAGAGGACTGGTGCACCCCATGGTGATGCACTTGGGCATATAAACCCTTTATCCAGATTATCCTTTAGTTGTTTCTTCAGCTCTTCAAGCTAAACAACAGCCATTCTATATGGAGTCTTGGATATTGGTAGCACCCCAGGTATAAGTTCAATTGAGAACTCAACATCTCTTCTTGGAGGAAGACCAGGAAGTTCCTCAGGAAATACTTCAGCGAATTCCCTCATAATAGGAATTCCTTCAAGGGTGGTTTCTTCCTTGGACTCAATCATCTGAGCCAAATATGCGTGCTCATAAGGCAGTAATATCCATGCTTGAGATGATGGATCTAAAGGAGATTCATCTTCCTCCTGACACTTGTAAATAATTGGGGGTCGATTCTCCATATGGAGTGTGATTTCCCTCTCCCGACAATTTATGTTGGCTCTATTTAAGGAAAGACAATCCATGCCATGAATTGCATCAAATTCCACCAAAGGGAGTATGACGAGGTTCGCCGGGAAATTCAATCCACAGATTATAACAGGGGAGGACTTATACTCATGAGATGCAATGATTTCCCCATTTGTCGTACTCACCGACATCTTTACTTCCATATTTTGTGGTGGTGCAGGGATTGTTCTAATAAACTTTTGAGATATAAAAGAATGTGTAGAACCTGAATCAAAAAGTATGTTTGCTATTCTTGAATGAATAACTAGCGTACCTGTCACCACTTCGTTTTCGGGGTTCACTTCAGTAGAAGTGATGTAAAAAGTTCTTCCTTGCTATCTTGGAGGATGCTGGTTGCCTCCGATAACCCTTGGATTAGGGCACTGATTTGCAAAATGACCCGGTTCTTTGCATTTGTAGCATTGAACAACGCGTTGAGGTTCGAACGGATCGTTCCTCTCCTCTGTCGTAGCTGCGGGTCCTTCTTGCTGACAGTTAACAGCTAGGTGCCCTTCTCTTCCACACTTGAAGCATTTTCTTTTCCCCCTAAGGAAATTTCCAGGGTGCTTCTTTCCACACTTTTGGAATGTGGGGTGCTGGAACTTCTTAGCGCCGTTGGATTTATCCATCGGACCACCAGCATTGAAGTCCACATTACGCTTCTTGTCCCCATGATACCCCTGTGATTCTCCGATCTCCATTTCAACCTTGAGGGCACATCGGACAATTTCCTCATAGCTGTCGAAGTCACAGATCGCTAATGCTTTCCGAAAGCTAGGCTTCAGCCCACCAAAGAAGCGGTCAACCTTGCATTCGGGGGTAACGACAAAGCCGGAAGCGTATCGTGCAAGCCTTGTGAAGTTTGCCTCGTACTCTCCCACAGATTCTTCATCTTTCTATTTGAGGGAAAGGAAGTCCCTTTCCATCTTAAGATGGAGGGTGCGTGGAAAATATTTATCAAAAAACATCTTCCGAAATTCCTTCCATTCCAAAGCCTCGATCTCCTCCTCAGGATTCGTATTTTTGATCAACGTCCACCATTGATCAGCTTCACCCTCCATACGATAAGCCTCTAGGAGAACCTTCTCTTTTTCAGAGCATTGGAGGATGGAGAATATCTTTTCAATGGAGTTGATCCATTGTTCAGCGATTGTGGGATCGGATGATCCACTAAAATTTGGAGGCCTTTGTCTCATGAAGCTTTCAATAGCGACTTGTTCTTTATTAGGGGGGTTGAATGTTCCACTTGACCAGTGTTTCAATTCAAAACTTGAGTTAGCTGAGAGAGAAGCGTGACAAAGTTCGCGATTCATGTTCCCATTGGATTGGGAATCTCATAAGTACAATCATCACACTGATCTTCACAACGGTTGTTAGCCCGAGTTCTCCTATTACCGGCCATTGGCTGGAATAAAAGGAAAGTTAGGGGTAATGCATAAAGGGTAATCCAAAGACAAAAGTTTGATGACTTGTAAATAAACTTTATTCTCAATAACTCATGAGTCTATAGGATTCAATCCAGGATTTTCATGATCTTCCTTCTAACATAAATTCTTAGGGGCATTTTTCCCTTAATAAGGGTTCATACTAAGATTGTGAACTTATCAAAACATATCCCCTGGGAGTGTCTTAACCAAGAGTGCAGTAAGGCCCGTTGTCGTGCACCAGTTCCCGTTCGAGTCTAGCTCAAAGCGGTGTTTTCAGGTTTTACCCCTAGGATACATCTGTGCCAGAGCCGCCTCTACCTGCTCGTATCCAGACAAGGATGTATTTGATTGATAAACCACTTACTTAGTATTTACCAAAACTTAGGGATGTTTTTATTATGCTTAGTCTTGTATCTAAGTCTTTACTAGGGTTTCCAAATCCCAAAAATAACTAAACCTATCCTTTGATACCAACTATGACAACCCTGCTTTTTATTACAACTTAAATATGCTTTATTACATAAAACTTCACTTGATACAACAAAGAAGATCGAGAGGTTTAGTGTCTTTGGGGATTAGGATAATTACATAAAAACTTTAAACTTGAAATAAAACATCTTTATTGAAAACTTCCTTTACATGACCACTACATTCCTTCGTAGCATTTCATGGGATAACCTGAGGACATGCATAAGAAAATGGTGAGCTATAAAGCCCAGTAAGGGAGTACACAATGAATAACATGAGGAGTACAATACATGTTAGAAAATATGCATATCAATAGAGCATAATAAAAACATGAACATAAAGGCATGATAAAGCATGATAATCATAACATGGAAATGTGGCAACAACACTTAACATTGAATTAGCATGAGTCAAGGCTCATTGCACATGGAGCATGAGTAAACCCTCATTGCACTTGAAGCACGAGTAAACCCTCGTTGCACTTGAATTAGCATGATTCAACACTCATTGCACATGACGTATCATGATACTATACTTTACCCAATGCATTGGAGTGCTATAAAGGGCGCACCCTTCTTAAACATTTCATTTCATGCATAAGTGTGCCACATGGATCATAAAACATGGATTCATAAAACATAATAATTTATTCCAAGATAAAGGAATGTGGAATTAATACATGAAACTTTACAATCAATAAGTAAATGTGCGTAAAGGTGAATACCCCTGATGGAGAAATGGGCATGGTATTCACTACACAATGACATTGGCTTAGAAAATCGGGGCGATTTCGGCAGCGTAACGGCGTGACATAAGAATTCATAAAAAAGGTTGTTGAGAGAGAAAGGGGTTCATCATCATATTTACATGTAATGGACAGTAAGGAGGTCATATATATACATGTCCCAACAATAGAAATATAATTTAGATTCATGATACAAAAGTATTGCTTGAATGTAAAAGAAGAGAGAGAAGTTCCTTTCGGAATTTCGGCATAGTAACGGGTGTTCATGGGAGGCATTTAATGAGAGAGAAAGGGTTATACCATCATTAAAACAATAATAGGGAAGTATGGGGGAGGTGAGAAACCATACCCCAACATTCATAATTGAAATTAAAAGGGAAATACAACTTAAAGAAAATTGAAAAAAACGAGAAAGGAAGAAAAAACCCTTACATGGAAGTGTGATTCCAAAGGCTAGAGAGAGGCTTGTGAGAGGCTTCTTGGGAGCTTGGGGAACCTTGGGAGGATTCTAGAGAGAGTAGGGCAGAGTTTGGACGAACTCCAATGGATTTTAGTGAGGAGGAAGTGGGAGCATCGGTGGGTTTATATAGGAAAGGTGAGAGAATTCTTTATTATTTAGGTTTGGGACCCCTTATATTAAAATAATCCAAACCACAAACCATCCCATGGTATTTGCCCATGGTTTATGGAAAAGGAAAGATGAAAACAATATTTTACATGGCCAAGGTCCGAACTTATTAAAAAATTAGGGTTGCATATGTGGAGGTGAGTCATACTCCCATGGAAATTAATTTAAAAAGGCAAAGTGTTGAATAAGTCTTGAGGGCTCCATTAATGCTTTGAAAAGTAAGTCAAACAAACCCAAAACCTCATTATTTTAATGATAAAACACATATTGGCCGAACATAAGGATTATGGTATTTTATTACATCACCATTGGGTCATTATGATGTCATAAAACACATTATATATTTAAATGGTATTTAATTTTTACCCAAAAATTTGACTGTCTCAGAAAATTATGAAAAATTCACCGTTGGATAATTTCGACGTCCTGATTCCAAAAATAATATTTATTTTATCTAAATAATTTTCTAAATATGTGAATTTTCACTTTTAAAATAAAAACCGACATTTATAAAAAAAATTCACGGGTTTTGACAGAAATGGATTTCAAACCTTAATAAAAATTTTAATTGCATTCATAAAATTATAAGATCATTTATACTTAATAAAAAATTAATTTAATATTAATAATAATATTTTATTAAAATATTATTTAATTCAAAAAATCCTTTAATTTAATAAAATAAAATTCTTAATCAAATAATAACTAAAAACACCATTTGTACTTTAAAAACTAATTACAATGTATCAAAAATGACTAGAAATTATATTCACTATTATATACAAAAATAATGTACATGAACATGGTGCTACTTATTTGTTACATAACCCCTTAAAATATCCGCATAATACCTAAGGGTAAGGTGTGCGATGGTGACAGACTCTTGGGGTTGCTTGGATAACATCGCTCAAGTTGTAATTTCAATCAACTTCCATTTTTCCCATAGACAATCACGTTCGAGCTTGACTTGATGAAGCTCAGCTTGGGCTTGGTCAAGGGAAAATCCCAAAGACGCCACCTATTTTCCGAGCTCCGAAAAATGGTCTTCATAAGGGGAAATTCTACTGGATGAGGTCATCGCTTCCTTTGTCTGAGTAGAAAATTGGTTCGTTAAAGCCTTATATTTATACTACTCAGATGATCACTGTTCAACGGCTACAAAAGTAACGGTCACAAATCATAACGTAAAACTAAAGAAGTTGAAATCTTATAAAAACATTTTTCATAAAGAGACATTTAACTGGATAAAGAGGGATTTTCATTAATGAAACTTTGGGTCCTTACATTCATCCTACGGAAAACGAAATCACCGCACGTGCGTACGTACGGAATACCGTCTCCACGCCGTGGTGTAATCTATTTTCGACCACCACCTTACTTGGATGGGTATAATGGTGTAAATAAATAACTATATATGATTATTTCAATGTTATATTGATTCTGAAATATTATACATACACTTCAATGCAATTCCATGATCATGGGAATGATATCATCGCTCGTGCGTACGTACGGACTACTGTCTCCACGACGCGATGAGATTAATTCTCCATGTTAACCATTCATGAATGATTATAAAGTATATATAATAAGTAATCATGAAATATATGAAATAATAATGATACTGGATTTATGTGTATATATATGTATTTCATCTACTTAATTTCATTCAATTCAATAAGAAAAAGAAAACAGCGTTCATGTGTACGTACGGCCTATCGTCTCCAAGAACGGTGTATTTCATTCCATTTAATAGATCTATCATATATATGTGTGTATATACTGAATATATATTATATATAAATCATTTTTTACATTCTGGAATTAAGTAAATCAGGATATAAGTAATAATATCATGAACAACAAGTCCAGACACATACGATAAATAAAACGATTTAACCCAAAACGCTTCTTTAACATGGAACTTACAAAAGAACGGGTAATATAAAGTCATAAGTGAACCATATATGATATCATGATAATGAATATTATTCTTTAATAAGTCAATGACATTATTTAAATCATTATATAGGAGCTTCGAAAACATACGAAGCATATCGGACCTAAGGTAAGGGATAACCTTTCCAATCTCGTTCTTATCCGAGATTGTTTATTCATAAGTATTTGTTGGGGTTATTGTTATCATCCAAGTCCATGTTTTCTAAAAGTGTTTTCATGTATTTTTAATGTCCTTTTTACCCATTTTGTCTTTTACTACATGGTATGTAAGGAATCATTCTTTTGTTTACGTTACGAGGTACTTTTTGACTTTTCCGACAAAAGTACGAGAAAAATTTTATTTTAAAATTATACGGCATGAAAGGATTTTTACGGTTTTATAAAGCCTTATTTTCATCAAGCTTCCTCCAAAATATTTCATGTCTATTTTCCAAAAAATCCTTTTCTTTTAAAATTGAATGACATTTTGTTAAAAGAAAATGATTTTGAAAAACAAAGGATATTTTCATCAAGAATTCATTTCAAGTGTTTTATCAAAACCATTTTTCATCTAAGATGACATTATTTCATATGTGTATGTTTCAAGTATAATGACTCTATGATTCACATGCTTTCAATTTTCTTGTGATGAAATTATATCAATTTGCTTTATATGGATTATGTTATGATGGGATGATGTTTATGAGACCCATTTTATTCTTTGGGATATGATGAATGTTATAAGTTTATTTTGGGGCACAAGTAAGAATGATTTCATTATTAGATGGGTGGGACCTATATCTCCCTACAATTAATTGGGTAAAGATTTAAATCTCAAGAGATATACATGTCTAGAACGGCAAGTTAAACCGGTTCAGTAATACAGGACTGTAACGAGGAGTGATCTCGATTCAGAAAGGGACTTTTTCCACTAAGATGGTCTTGGCAGCAATGCCATGGGTACTATTGAAATCATAACATGTGCTTAATGGATGCCACAATTACATGTTTTATTACCATTCTTGTTTATCTTGATTAGTGTTACTTTATAATCTATGACTTGTGTACTTCCAATATTTATGTTGTTTCTCATGATTTTGATGTTTAGATTTTATATTCAACTTTTTGCATTCAAATGTTTATGGATTGTTTTATGTTCTCTATGTTTACCCTTACTCGGAATTTGAGCTCACCCCTTTTATGTTTTGTTTTCCCCAGGATATAAAGAAAGGTTTTAGGTAAGAAAAAAAATGGGGAAGATCTTTATGGGAGATGTTGAAGATCTTTCACCACCATTAGAAGATTATATTCCGAGTTTCCAAAGACACTAAACTATTACGGTCCTTGTGTGTCTATTTTTTTTATGTTCTATGTATTCCAAAAAAGTAATGTAATGTTCATGTACGTCAAGCTTTGGGTCTCTACAATATCTGAGAGACATGGAACATGTTATTTATTGATGTCAGCTATAGTGTAAATGCTAACCAATAATCCCATTTACCCACCTACTCAATAGCCTCAAAAGGTCCCACAAAATGAGGATATTGTTTTCCTTTCCTCCCAAGCCATTGATGACCCAAACAAGGTAAAAATTTCAAGAACACTTGGTCACCTACGAGAAATTACAAAGCTTTGTGATGATGATTAGTATACGATTTATACTAAATCTGTGTCATCAACATCCACTAATGAATCAAGTGAATCTTTGTTGTCATATATTGAACCAATATTGGTCCAACTATAGAACTTTCACCAATCTATAATCAACACATCATAGATCTGCAAGGTCAATTGTAAAAGGCCTCAAAAAGAGACATTCTAATCATAGACCATTAATTATTATTATATAAAATCTCAAATAGACCAAAATGGTCATCCTAAGACCCACCAAATTCAAGAATACAAGCGTAGAGAATATCCTCAAGAATCTATTTAACTCTTTATTCAAAGCCATCAGACTATGGATGGTATGTCCTACTCAAATAGCCATTAGATCCCAGTGCTACCTGATGGCCTCTTCAAAAATAAGAAGAGAACAATGGATCCCTAATATAGACTATAAAAGATAGAATGCTATGAAATTGAACAATCTCTTTCACCTAAAGACTTCCCAGATCCTTAATCTTGAATTTATCATGAATGGGTACAAAGTGATCTGATTTATTCATCTTATTGATCACAGACCATATCGCATTCTTCTTTCCCTAGGTATTTGGAAACCCAATAGCAATGTTTATGGAGATATCATTCCAATTTCTAGTTGTAAATGGATGTTTTTGAAGTAAACCTGAAGGATTTTGGTGATCAGCCTTATCATTTTTGTATTTATAATAATGAGAGATAAATTTTGAAATTCCCTATCTCAATCCTCGCCTCAAGAATCTATGTTGCATGTTATATAACATCTTCATGGTTCCTAGGTGCATTTCCCACTTGTATTTTTGGAAATCCACCATCAAGGATTTCCATAACACTAACGGTACATCAAGGAAATTCTTCTAGCATATAATTCACTCAATGAATAATTGCTAGTTAGAAATGGTATCCCCATGATAATGAGAGACACTAAAATCATATAACTCATTATCATGTTATTTTTCTTAAAGGATCAACTCGAGAAGAGTGGATGTCAACTGAACACTGGCCAAGGAAACCTCATCCTATGATTCTTGGACACAAATATGAAACTATACAAAGAGATCCATTAATTTTAAATCTCTTAATGAATCCTTCCCTAACTAGGTCATAATTTTCCTACTCAGCACATCCATGATGACATTCTATTTTCCCAGGGTAAAGGTTATTTTAAGGTTTAAATATTGCTGGTATTTGACCCAATGCCTCTGGAAGTGATTCAATTTTTTTATTGAAGATATAATTCATGATTTTGTGTTCAGAAAACATGGTAAAACTTTCTCTGTAAATGTTATGTCACTAACTTTTATGTTCATGCATCATAGATGTGAGTTCAAGGTCATGGATCAAGTAGTTCTTCTTGTGTGGCCTAAGCTAACGAGATCCATATGCAATGAAATGATCACCTTACATAATAACACAACCTAAACTTGAGCCCGATGCATCTTAGAAGACCACATAGCCCTACCCAGCCTCTTGTAGAGTCAACACTATCACGGTAGTCAAAATTCATTTCATATCAACAAAATAATTTAGACATTTTTCATCCTAATAAAACTTTACTCCCTTAAGATTTAGGGAAGTCATCAGGGAAACACACTTTGAGAATTCATTGATGAACTAACAATAATACCCTTCCAAACCTTAGAATATCTATATCTAAAAAACATTTCATGGTTGTTACCATGTCATAACAGGCCTCGCCTTTTAAGGATCAACTAAAATACCATGTTTCGACTCCAAGTGTCCTAAGAACTTCACTTTATGGATCCAAAAATCACATTTTAAAATCTCTTCATAAAGATGGTGATTTCAAAACAATTCCCAAAATACTCTCAAATTACTCACATGATCCTCCTTGGATTTAGAGTAAATAATGTTGTTATCCATAAATACTTCAATAAAGGTATCAAGGTTCTCATGGGAAATAATTTTCATTAAATCAAAAAATATTGTAGGAGCATTGGTGAGACCAAATGGCATGAAAAGTTAGACATAATGGTCAAACCTAATTCGAAAGGTAGTTTTTGGAATGTTAGATTATCTTATCCTCAACTGATGGTAACTGAATCGAAGTTAATTATTCTAGAACCAGTTCAACCCTTTCAACTAGTCAAACAAGTCCTTAGTTCATGGAAGAATTTGTATTGTAACTCGATTTAGTTTTTGGTAATATGAAAAACGGTGATGTGAACTGTCAGCCTTCATAAAGAGAACTGGGACAGCCCAAGGTGACACACTCAGACGTGTAAAGCCTTCCTCAAAAATATAATTAAACTAATACTTCAAATATTTCATTTTAGAGGGTTCCATGCAGTAAGAAGTAATATATACTAGTTGAGTACAAGACATTAAATCAATATAAATTCTTTCCTCTCTTACCAGTGGCAAACCAGAGAAGTCGAAAGGAAAGACATTGGGAAACTTGACAATAGTTGGAGGTATATCCCCACTCAATTATTCTCACTACATATCAAATGATAACAAAGATATCACATTACCCAAATTTGGATGAGAAGTTCCGGCTCTACTAGATCTTAGGCCCCACTCTCCTTGAAAGATATGACATGCGCCATCGAGTGTTGTAAAGGAGCCTCATCTAAGATAATAATAGGTACGAGCTTCATTGGAAATGATTTAACCCATCCCAAATATGATGTCAAGAGGTTTCATGTTGAGAAATAGAAAAATACAAGAAATATCTACATTAGACAATGATAAATAACAAGCAGGGCTATAGAGACCTTGACCTAACTTTGTTCTAATGGGTGTATTATTATCCATCACATCAGACAAAAGCTCTCTAGAAAGATTTATCATATTAACAATACAGGTTGATATAAATGAACTAGATACACCAGTATAAAATAGAGTAGTCATTAATGATGAATCTATAGTGATGGTACCTCTCACAATCACTAGAACTATAACTGCTTCCACTGGAGACACTTCCACTACATGAAGAATCTTTGTTCTAGATGCCTATGTCTAGAACCTCTTTATTCATGAATCATCTGATTTCACTACCCTTTTAATAGGAACTATTGATCTCATTCCACTACACAGAGTATAAAATACATGTAATAAACACTTAAAGTGACCTAAGAATTTTCATGATCCAAAATTCTTTGGTGCCTCAGTCTAAACCCACTTAGAATGCCTGGGCTTTCCACATATATAAGAAATTGGAGGGCATATTCCATTCACTGCAAGCAGTCTAGAAAAACCGTACTATCAAGATATTCCATGAGATTCGTCATGGTTCCTCTTAAATTTAGATGAATTAACATTGCTGGTAAGACAAAAATAAACTCTCAACAACCCGGAATTGCCTACCAGGTCCATTTCGACCATCCATTATCTATTCAGCACCTCAGTATAACAAGGAAACATCAGTAAGAAAACCTGAGACTAAATATCATATTGAAATACCAAATTGAACATTCCATAATTCATCTTCCCATTTGACACAATCTCAGGTGATAACTAAAAATGATTAAAAAAATATTTGTTTCCATACTCTGTCATGATCTTTTTAACATCCTCAAGATTTAAAACTCTCAATAATTGGCAAACACCATCAAATTTGGATATAACTGTTCTATGAAAAGAGGCTTGAAGTATTTCAACTCTAATCCCTCATGCTTCTTCACCATCAACATCATGTCCCACCTTCTTTTTCTCATTCCCTACAACAAAAATGTGGATCACATCACCTTGATTTCCTCAAGTGTCTCCAGGAACCCAAAAAAACACTCAATCCTGCCCAACTATTCCTCAACCTCTTGAGAATCATTTAATCCTTTGAATTCTACAATCTTCTAGAAAAGAATCTCTTGATAATGATTTTGAAGGTCATCCCTTTTAGATTCCACAACTTGAGCCTAAATAGGAATTGGGGGGTGGTTCTTGTCTGAGATCTTGGATAGTGCACATAGTCACCACAACTAGACTTTGGTCCATGAGAGGATTCTCTTGTTGTGGTTCAATAATAGCTTCCTCCTAAGATTGATTCACATGTCTTATTGGATTCATAGTACTACAAAACATTAGTAAACAATATTGAAGACAATATATTTAACACAAACTGAGAAAAAAGGTAAATCAATCCCAACAGATAGACAAACAATATTTGTATTTCAATCTATCCAAATCAAAAGTATGGAAAATAGTAGAACTAAACTTCAAGAAGTCTTTCCCAAACTACCCCTGGTGAAATAAGGTTAAATATGGTGTGAGATAGTCAGTCACTCAATCATAACTACCTCCCATATTCCAATAGAATAACAAAACAACATACATAAAATAATGAAAGATTCAAAAATGTACACCTTTGATACCAATTTTTCATGAACTAGCCTGAGAACCCTATTAACTTGATAACTGAGATGACTCTAACATGTCCTGAGGGAAATTCCCAATCCCCATGAGTTGGTGACTAGAACCTGAAATCATACAATATTAAAGTGGGAAAGAATTTTCCATAAACATTGTATAAGCAAGAGAGACATGTCAGTATGCATAAAAAAGAAACACCAATGAGATAATTGTACCATAAATAAAATAGGTAAAAATCCTAATGTACAAAAAAAATTCCTGAAAAAAAAGGATAAAATCCCATTTTCTGGAAGACACAGTTCTCCATGACTAAGGATAAATAGCTACTACCATCTCTAAATAGCACCTCAACCTTACACGAGCTTGGAAGAATATAATCTATATACACTTGAAGGCAAAAATTTGATGTCAGCTAAAATCCCAATGGGGTCTCACTAAGGATTCAATAAAATATTCCAATATTTAATTTACCAAAGAGATCAATCAATTTTAAATATATAGGTTTGTAATTTAAAAATCATAAATAAAATAGTTCGTGAATTACATTTCAAATGATGAAAAATAATTTAAAAAATGTATCAATTAACATTTTATATAAAATAGTTTATATAAATTTAGAAGACATTTAAAATAATTTACAAATGAAAAGGAATATATTTAAAATACCAACAAGTGAGCAACATGTTCATATTACAAAAGTTATGATAGCTATAGGATACAAGATCCTAACACACTAAAAGCAGAATCATGCCAATATGTGTATATAGACTTCAATTCGATGCTGAAAAAAGAGGACTCATCGCTATCTCTTTAGGGATGTTACCTCCTAATCTAGGTTTTTTTCAGTTGTAATGCATCAGAAGATTGTTATCCCAATAACTCACTAACTACCTTGGATTTCATATGCTCTAATACAACCAATTATGATATATTAATTTTAAAATTGTATAAAAATTCAATTAATCCCATTATACAATTTAAATATGCATATTTTCCATTTAAAACTAACACATGGGTTTTTAATCAAATCAATCATTTTTCTAAGAAAAACCCCATGATTTCATATGAAAACCATTGAAATCCATTTTTTTCAAATACCAATTTTAAATCAATTTTATCAACTCAATTTAATAGTTTAAATTCTATAATTAAATTCCATAATTTAATTTACACAATTTCAATCCAATTTTACAATAAATACCCAATTCAATGGAATTGGGGTTTTCACCAATTTTATTCCAAAAATATAATTTCAAAGACAAATACCCAAGTTCAATGGAAATGGGTTTTAAATAAACCAATTGAAATAAAATTTTCATGTAATTTAATATAATTATAAAATTGAATTTAAATCAAAAAAATAGGGTTAATAAAAACTGTCCATCATAATGGAACCACCTACTTTAAAAACTTCGGAACTCAAAACCCCAAACCATAGATAGTAAATCCTATGAACAATGCCTAAAATGAATATCCCTGAATAAATACCTATATTCAACATCTAAAATAGATGGTATTATATTCTCTAATAGAAAAAAGACCTAACAATACCTAGGGAGGAAAGATTAGTGAGTGCGATAAAGGGAAAAAGAAGAGGAAACTAACTGGGAGAAGATTGAATGTAGTTCACCTACCTTTTATTTGCTTCTAGAAGGGTGTAGAGGGGATAAAACTGTATCTTGGGAGCCTTGAAGGAAGGAAACAATTATGTGGTCTCGTACTGACCCACCAGGGACCTAAAAAAAGTGTTTTGGGAATTTTAAAATAAATTTTGGATTAAAAAATATTATACACGCATTTAGTCGAGTAGGGCTGCATGGTTAGGAAAACTGTTCACCCTAGTTGTCTTCCCCTTTATATGGGTTGCACGGTTTCTCCTAGATGAGAAAACGAATTTTCAAAATTTTCACCAATTGTGAAAAACATCACTACCTTGGTTTTTATGGTTTTCTCTAGTAGGGTATGTTGTTTGGGAATATCATGTGCCAATTGGGAACAACCCATAAACTGTTAAAACATTCAAAACGTTTTACCAGAAATAACCTCTAATGAAACCTAATAAAATCATGGTTAAAATAAGGGTTTAGGAATACTTGAAAATGTAAATAGGATTTTATATGAAATAATGTTTTCAAATCATTAAGGAGCCCATGAAGAGGCTAATCACTACACATGTACTCACACTATCATCAAGATGAGAAGGTTTTATGAAATATAGTATTTCTTCAAAGAAATACTTGGGTTATCATCTCATAAAAATGAATAATTCAGATCCTATGCTTCATACAATTTAAGATCTTTGATTAGAAAACCCCAATAAATTACCTAGAGCTAGAAATTGTGATATTCATTTTGAATATTTGGGAGTAATATCACTATAGTAATAATTGTTCTATATATATATATAGAGATCACAAGAGTCTAAAATATATATTCACATAAAAGAATCTCAAAATTCATCAAAAATGGTCGTTTAAACTAATTAAGGACCATTATTTCTTTATTCACTACCATCCTAGAAAGGTGAACAATTTATATGATACTCTTAGTATAAAATAATGTGCTACTCTATTCATGATGGGGATTAAGGAAGACCCTAGAATTATGGATATGAATATTATGGATAGGGAAATAATAATGGAAGGGAATATGTCCAATATTTCATAAATAATTTCCCAACTATCTATCCAAGAGAAGATCAAGAAGGAATAAAGGGATGATAATAAGATTCAAATGAAGGTGGAAACGATAAAGGAGGGGAAGATTCATGAATAACACATAAATGAAAATGGTATCAATTGGTTTGGAAATATAATTTATGTTACTACATCACCTAAAATAAAAATATATCAATTTTATAAGGAATATAACCTATCCTTATCCATCCATCCTAGTAGTTCCAAGATGTACCATGATCTTCAAGAGAATTTCAAGTGGGAAACAAGAAAAAGGATAACATTAAGTATACCTTAAAGTGCTCGGTATGTTATAAATATAAATAAGATTGATAAAATTCATAGGGTATGTGGTAAAAATTTCCCATACCCATTGGAAAATTGGAGAACATCACTTGGGATTTTTCAATATTCTCATAAAAACATCCAATCAATTAAATGATCTATGGGTTTTAGTTGATCTGATCACCATGAATAACAACTTTATCACAATTTGGGATGATTTATCACATGAAAAACTTTCTATGATATACATAATGGATGAGGTGAGGCTGTATTAGGTTCCAATTTTAATCATATATGATCGTGATCCAAGGTTCACTTCTAAATTTTGGATAAGTATTCAACATTCTATTAATACTAAATTGAATTTCAGTAAGGTCTATCACCCCCAAACTGATGGCTAATCTGAATGAATAATTCAAAAACATGAGAAAATAATATGAACTAAATCAATATAATTAAAAGTAGGATGGGATCATCATCTCCCATTAGTTGAGTTCCTATAAAACAGTACCTCTTACTCAAGTATTGAAATATATCCTTCTGATACAAATTATAGGAAGCGGTGTATAACAACTACTTGTTGGGATAATGTTTTTTATCGAAGACTACATGGACCTAATATTATGAAATTGATGATATAAAAGGTTCACATGATTCAACAAAATTTAAAATTTTCTCAGATTCACAAGAAGTGTTATTCTAATAGTGGTTTAAGGGACTTATAGTTTGATGACGAACATAAATTTTTTCATCAAATTTCACTGTATAATAGAGCCATGTGGTTTGGAAAAAATGAAATCATAGTGCTCTAAACATTAGCCCCTTTGAGATCCTTGATCAAATAGGAGTAGTGTCCAATCAGCTAGAACTTCCACACAAAAAATGGATCATGTTCAAGATCTGTTCCATATATCTCTCTTGAGGTAGTAAATACCTAATCACTAACATGTATTGAATAAGAAGGTAGCACAAATAGAGAATTATCTATCTTATAAGTATAATTTGATGAAGATCTTGGATTCTAGAGAAAATTATCTATAAAATAAAGAAATAACCTTGTGAACGTGTTGTGGAAAACCATAATTATAAAGAGGTGATATTGGAACTATAGGAAATGATGAAACAAAAGTACCCTCATATATTCTCAACTGAGAATACGAGTTGAAATTTCAGGGATTAAATTTATAAAGTCCAAAATAAAGTAACAAACTTGACTTTTTAAATGATAATTGTTTCCATAATAAATGTTTATTTTATTTTATTATAATTTATTATATATATACATCACATAAATAAACTAACAATGCATTATTTGAATGTATGGACACTCCTCTCTACTTAAATTTCTCAGTAGTGATGCCCTAACAATGATGGAGATGACTGCCTCCCCCCATTCCACCAATGGAAGGGGGGGGATGGTCTGACTCCACCCTCTCTTCCTCCAAGGAATTTCTCCTCTCTCCCCTTCTCAAACCCTGATTTTATCCACTAGTTTCAAACTATCTCAATAAGTCTCAAAGTACCTAATTTACTCAATGGTACATCTTATCTTTCATTATCAACATCATATTTAATAAAATCATTGATAATTTTGGATCATAACTTGGGGGATTATTTCAAGTATTGAAGACCTTCAGTGGATGACTTTGAGAAATTCTTTTTTGGTACCTAGGGGTTACAAGAATGCATGACTGTTGGCATCCTCGACAAACACCATATGAAAGTTTAGTTTTCCTTCTTGGAAGATTTTATTTTAACATGTACCAGAACTCCCTATAAATGAAATGGATGCAGATTCAACCTCTTTCATTAGTAATAAGAGTTTCATATGAAATGGTATTCTCCCTCCATTGTGATTTGGGTATGTTTTTCTAAACTCCCATTTCCATTTCAAAACCCTTCAATTTTACGAATTCTAGGAAATATGGAAGTATGGTTTTTATGTTCTGATGGAAGGATGCTCTCTATAAGTAACCCAATTAATTAGAGAATATGTGCGGAAGTTGATGTATCTGGTCTACTGGTGGTCTGGGTTTGGATAGTAGTTGGGGAAGAATTGAGGTTCAAAGGGAATGTGATCTTCGAATGTTGGGTTTCTTATTGGGGATTATGTAGGGGCCTCGGGTACATGCCCTATTATTTTTTCTAGGGCGTTTGTCATGTGGGGAGAACTGATGCTGAGTAAAGATTATACAATAGTCTTGGGGGTGT
Source organism: Viscum album (assembly GCA_963277665.1). Lineage (NCBI taxonomy): Eukaryota > Viridiplantae > Streptophyta > Magnoliopsida > Santalales > Viscaceae > Viscum > Viscum album. The sequence continues at coordinate 1,884,418,769 of OY728121.1, forward strand.
AATGGGTTAGTTCTTGATAATTTCATACATAATGAGTCAAGATCTTCAAACAATCTTAAAGTTTCAGAAATTTTAGCTCACATAAAGTGTGACTTAATGAAGAAAAGGTTTATTGAGTATATATTTTCCGATATAGGGAGGACTACGGGGGTTTGTGGTGCATATCCTATAATCATCAGACTGAATCCACCCCATTTAGAGGCACTGTATCTGAGAAAGGACAAAGAATAGGAGACGGTGTTTAGGGAGACAGCCGAGGGGAAAAGTGGTGATATGGATCATTATGCTTCATCATTTAGATTGGGGACATTCATGGGGATTCTACCCTCAACCATTTTACTGATTAAAATCTATATGATCCTTCTACAGGTTCTTAGGGAATGTAAAATTCTTTCATAGTCCCATCCTTTACTGATATAGTCAAGAATGGTGGTATGAGTAATAGAAAGATGACTGAGAAATCTACTACCACTAGTGGTGTTAGCACCATTATTGATATAAGGGTATTTGAAGAGAAATATATTTCTACTAATCTGGATATTTTTTGTATCTTAATTTTCAGGTGGATAATCATATCAAAACATCAAATACAATTAACTTCCATAATCATTTCTCTACCTTGAGTGGAGATGGTAAAGAGAATGTAGATCCAGAAATATGGAAAACTTACATTCCAAGATAGATGTGGATATAATAAGGGTCTAGTTCTTTAGAAGATAATGATCCTAGTGATAAATAAGTGGAATCCTATTCAATGAAGGATTATAAACAGTTCTCTAAAGGGTCCAGAATGGAAGGGACTGGTTCGAGATAGTGGAAAGAAGGAATTGTTTTTCGCAAGAAATTTCTGGTCCACAGGGGGGGAAGCATAAGCTCGCAAATTTTATTCAAACAATCCAAAAATTATAGTAACTGTGTCATAAGGTAAGGTAAGTATAATAAAGATAGAAGAAGAACTAGGGGAATCATCAATGGTTTAAGGGGTCAAGCAGGAATCTGGTAAAAGGGGATTCTTATCTCTAATCTTTGACCGTAAGGAACCTAATAGAACCAAGGTACAGGATCATGTGGGAGAGAAAGTAGCAAATAGAGTGATTGTAATTGAATTATATGTGTCAGACTAGGGATAAGTGCTTAAAGGAGAACAGAGTGGTGTAATAGGAGAATTTGAAGTAGATAAAGGGGAGTGTTTGGAGATTATTTTTCATTCTAAAGAAGAACTTCCAGAATGATTCATCTGTATCAAATCTTCAAGAGAGGAGGTTGATTTAATTTATGAGAGAAGATTTAAAGTTGATACTAATGAGGATCTATGGGCGTGGATCCACAAATAATACTTAATTCTAGCTGGATGTCTCAATGAACATAAAATCTACTTGGAGGAATTTATACAAACATGGGACATAATGGATAATCATTTTGAAGAACCTATCAACGATGGCCCAGATATCCAGGTAACTTCACATTAATGTTAATTATATTGGGTGTCCAATTCTATCAATATTACTCTTGTTTTTTGTAAAATTTTGAGTTCTAGTAGTATGTAGTGAACATTATTTTTCCTTTTATGGTTCCCCACTTCTCCCTTAAAGTGGTTTTGAAATAAAAAATTATATTTTAGTGAGAACAACACATTATTAAAATTATTAAAATCATTAAATTAGTTAACAAATAAACCCATTTAAATTCCAAATATTACAATGTGAAAAAAAAGAAAATAATAAAATTAGAATGGGAAATTTGGGATCACCCTGATCTGATAGAATCAACTCTCCCACGAACAGCACTATAAATAAGAAATTAAATTTAAGTAAACCAATCAAAATCATAGAAAATTAAAATATAGAACCTCTAGAGTAATTATAGTGAATATTTAACCAAGTAATGAAGAATTATTTATAATAGTTATTATGCTTTTTGGAAAAGTTATGTGACCATTGGAATAGTAACAAGGCCATTGGGAATGGTAACCAAGCTGTTATGAATAGTAACCGTACCTTTGGAGTAAGGATTTTACCAAAAAATAATAAAATATAATATGAATAATATTATAATGAGTAATATAAAAAATATGAAAATTATAATTCCATAAAAAAATACCATGGTTTGAAACTCAAAGAAATTATAAGCACTTATTTAATAAATTGAACTTTATTATATTTCATAAAAATTATAATTTTTATGTTAATAATGATAATTTTAATGATAGAAAATTATTTTGATAAAAATATTTTCATTTTTAAAATCAACATATCAAAATTTTCTAAGGATTATTTTTTTTCAATTTTCTGAAATACTTTAATTATTATGTGAAAGATAAAAAATACAATTTTTTCATAACTGGTAAGTTTTAATTTAAATCATTCATGATGTAATAATGAACTAAAAAATTATAGAACTTGATGCTAAAAAAATTAACCAGTTAAATAATCCATGAAATTAAAATTTCAGACCATAAATTTATTTTCCAAAGTCTAAAGTCTAAAGTATTGTATTAAAATAATATTTTTTTTATTTTTCACTTTTCCTTTGGATCAAAATAATAAATTCATAATATAATTTGTTTTAATGTATTAAAAACATGTTATTATATTCAATTATATTTCATTCTATCAAGAATATTATTATTTAAAGGATTATTATAGATATAATATTTTATTCAATATTATAAATCAAAAATACCACACTCTTTGAGGATAAATAATCCAACACCTCTCCCTTCGAAAAAATCTCCTCCGAAACATTACAAATCCAAATATCTTCCTAGATCCTCTAACTTAATACCCTTATAATACCTAAGTTTTTTTGTATCCACTCAACTCCAATCACTTAATAATTTTAGTGCTGAAGAAAAGAACCAACACGATAAAAGGGTAGTTTTCCACAACTTAATTATATCATTTTCCTCTTCTCTTCCTATGTATATCTATTCATTCCAAAACTGTATATTTTAAAATTAATTGATTTTTATGTCAAAATTATATTAATTATTTTAACCTATTGTAATTATTATATTTATGACATATTAATTTTTCATACTTCTTTTCCTCCACTTCTGAAAATGTCTCGTTTACAGTCGTTTAACAACCAATGAGGTTTTCCCAATTTTTTTAATATCTCCACCCTCATGGATGATCATAATAAATTATTTATAATATTAAAATAAATAAATATATTTATTCCTACAATTCATTATTTAATCTCAATAATTTTTAAATATCAATTAATAAATGTCATTAAATCAATGCGATACTGGACATTTTAAAAAAACTATGATTTAAAAATGATTCTCCAATAATAATTCAAATTAATAAATATAATAAAATTTATATAAATGGTATATATTTAAAAAATTAAGAAAAATCAATTTTGGTTCCATGTTTTAATAAACCTTTTTTTAATTATTCAGGAGGCAGAAAAGTGATGAACTAAAGTGGGATTTAATGCTAGAGGATTCTTGAAACCGACTCATTATTTTTGGGATACCTCCAACATCACCTTGATTTTAGTAGTATATTCCTAATATATAATAAAAATTTACTTTCAATATTCATTCACTTTTCATTTTGGGTATATACATTATTCTACCTTGATAAAAAAAATTCTTATCCAAATACAAATATTTCTCAAAAACACTTTATTTTTTTAAAATATATTATTGAATCATCATGAGCACATTATTCTTCAAAGAACAAAGATATTTATGAGAAAATTATGATCTCAATTATTCATTTGGTAATCCGAAAGTTTATTCAAGAATTTATGACTTATGAATCCTTTATTATCCCAATTCCTTTCCATAGGTTTTTTTCATTACTATGACTTTTCTCATTCTATTTGGAATAAATGATAGTGAGCATTTTGTTATGGGAAAGGTGGGATCACCATTATATATCCCTCTAATGCATTGGTTGTTGTGATATCTCTCATTAGATTATGTGTATTACACATGGGCATAATGCTATCTTTTTTCACGATTATGATGTTATAATTTATGAACATATGTTATAAGTAAACATGATGTTATCCTTGTTCAAAACTATGTTTGGTATTCAAACACTATGTTATAATGTTTCGTTATTATTCATATTCCACAATCCATGCCTTTATAACTTTTTTCACTCATGATATGATTATAATTCTGTCATTATTATTTGATGTTAATTATTATGCTCACCCATGTAATATTGATTCTTATCTCGTACTCCTTTCATTTTATCTCTATGCTTACAAGGATTTTAACTCACCCATTTAATTGATTTATATCCTCATGTGATAATATATTCTAAAGAGAATGTGAGATATTTTAGAAGCACAAATAAGGATTAAAATAATTTTTATGTTTTATTATGTACAAGTGATGTATGATCCAAATTTCCCCAAGATACTAAACCTTTTGATCATTGAATGTATCACTATTATGTTATTTATCTTAAAAATGATTTAATATCCCTGTAATAAAAATTTGGGTCATTATAATCAATTATTGGTAACTATTTTTGTATTTTAACTCTATATGTGCAATATGGATCTCCCATTAACATTAAAAATCAAGGATTCCTTCCCATAGTATCTTCTCCAACACTTGTATGGTACACTCACATAACCTATCAATCTGAGGATGGTAATAAGTACTCAAATGGGCCTATACATCAAGTGCCTTAATCAGACTTCTCCAATATCACAATGTAAAATGGGAATCCTAGTCATAAATTACACTCCTCAACAGCCCATGAAAATAAACCATCTCTAAAATATAGGTTCTGGCAATCTAATCAATAGAATAGATCTCTTGGATAAATAAGAAATGAAATAACATAATAAATTGGTCTATGATAATCAATATTTTATCACATCCATAAGATAGCCTTAAAAATAAAATCATAAAATTCATCGCCCCATCATCCTGCATCCACTTGGTAATGGGTAAAGGTTGAATAAGACCTATGAGTCATTGATGCCCAGTCATTACCTACTAACAGGTGAATCACCATGAAAAAATCCCTCTTATTTTATTCTTGATCTTGGTCACCAAAAATGTCTTTGAACATCATGTTATATATTAGTAAGCCTCGGGTGAACAACCCATATCAAGGAATATGAATAAGGTACTAGCCCCTCACACATTCTAGTTGGGACCACAACATGGCCTCTTATATAAGGGATCTCATCAGCATCAAGGGACCAATATTGTGGTGGATCCCCAATATATATATTAACCTTTATCCCTGGTAAATTTATGTCATATAATTTGAACATTCTCAAGTATTGAGTACGTGATACTCAAGGATTCCATGGTTTCTCTATCCTAACACTCCAGAATATCAAGACACATCTTAGAAAAAAGGCTCATCACTTTTTAATCACTATAGTCCAACTACACCACTAGTAATAGAGTCTTTATACTCAACACAACTTCTATGAAATTATATTTCTTATGGCTTTACACCATCATAAAATCATAATACAATATGTACTCAACCAACCTCTATTTCCAAATTTTCATATCCCTCTATGAAATGATACACCATAAGCTCTTATCATAAATATAAACTATTAACCTCTCACTATGAAGTTAGTGAATTGTACATATCAACACACTCACCACTATTTCTAATTCAAGATAGTTCATCGGGTAGTTCTAATCATACAACCGCAGCTTCCGGAAACCATAAGAAACAAATCGCTCACCCAATATTATGATTACCCCATGTTTACCTCCTAAAAAATCAAAATAAAGTGTAAAAACCATACCTATCATAGGTAATTTTAGAATTGGAACTAAAATCAACCAATCTTAAAAAAGTTAAAGTTTATCAAAAGATTTCATCCAAATGAATTTCACCTGCTTCTTGGCCAAGGTTATCATCATCGTTTTCAAAAGGGATAAGTTACGAATAAATCTATTATGATAAACTACTAAGACTAAGAAAATAAGAATCTAAAATATGTTATTAAGTGATTCCCAAGAATCCATAGAAACTACTTTTTTCTTTATCCACTAATAAACCCACCTCATATATCACACACCGCAAAAAGTGTGACTCACTAATATAAAAGTAACACTTTAAGATATTGAAATATAGTTTATTTTCTCTCAATATACTCAAAATGGTATCCAAATGACGAGCACAATCCTCCCTCATCTGGGATTATTCCAAGACATCATCAATGAAATCAACCAATAATGAATCTAACTAATTATGGAAAATCCTATTAAACATATCATGAATTTTTTGAGTGTTCATTAACCCAAACAACCTAACAAGATACTCAAATACATAAAACCTTCTCCTAAAATCACTAGAAGGAATATCATAGAGCCTCACTCATAATTGATGATTCTGAAACCTCAAATCTATCTTATAAAACAATATTAATTCTCTCAGATAATCTAATAGTTCATTGATATAAGGAAGAGGATACTAATTCTTAACCATCACTTTCTTAGACACTAGTAAAAAAATTATTTATCGCAACAACTTTTTCACATTAGTTATAAATAATTGACATTAAAACACCATTTTTTCTTTATCAGGTTGGTTATTCTATAACTAACATGAATAAGCCAAATATATCACTTTATAACATCATTTATTATATATACTACATGATAAAAAGACTTTTAACATAGGTTATATAATAATTGATAGGAAAAATAAGTGAACAAATACTTTACCGCGTTATTTATCTTATAAATGATGTCAAAAGGTAGATTATTAATTTTTGTTATATAATAACCAAAATTATATACCATTTAAAATTTTATGAGCATCTATTTGAATCATTTTAGGATTATTCATTCTCATAAACACGGACTCGTTTCTCTCATGCGGAAGCCCTAAAACTATTTTCTTTAATCTGGTGAACCCCAATATTTGATTTCCATATTTATACATTATCAGTTATTGTAGACTCATTATTTTGCATTTGATCTTCTCATCTATTAAGTAAGCCTAACACATCAAACCTCTCTTTCTATCGTTCAATGTCATGGTAGCCCTGACTCTATATTTTTTTATTACAAGGACTTAAATATCACATTATCATATTCATAACCCTCACAATCTATTAGCCTTATCATCGCACATTTGAATATAAATATTCTCATCACAAATCTCTCATTATAATATTCATTTACTTTAGGTATGCATTGATTTAAGTATACAACTATGTGGAATACATTATATATTAATGTTGTATATCGGATCATAAATTACTCATTATATCATAATGTTTTTGTGTTTCTACTATATGAATTTTTTTTCACTATATTGTTTCATATATGTCTATATTATATCACATCTTAAATTTATACATTGAATCTCTAAATGTTTCTTATGTTTTCTAATTTTTCTGAATCATTCATTTTTTGTGAATACACTACCATGTATATGGTGAAATTTCAATTAGAATTTAGAATTTATTAGAGACTTAATAATCTTAAAATGTAATATATACATAAATTTATATTTTTATATAGTTCTATATACAATATCATATAAGTAGTTTATATGCATATCAACACTTTTCGTGTGATGTGAGTATGTTATTATCTTGAAAATCATATATTAAATGTGAAATCTTCATATTATGAGTTACTATCAGTAAAATGGTTACATTATTGGTGAATCCGTAATAGAAACTGTCAATTGTTTCTTTTATATATCTTTGTTGTATTATGATAGAATGGGAACAAATAGTGTCTGGGAGCTTTACCTAAATCAATTTTTCAAAAATTAAAATTGCGTACATAATTAGATATGTCATGGTTTTGTGAAATATATAGATACTTATATAGAATACATGTATTATTAGAACCACTTAAATAATTTTTCATTAATTATTTTTCTGTTTATAAATGAGATCAGATTATTATTGAAATCCTAGTTGATATTTGGGTTAAAGTGTAAACCCTTATATTCTTATCTAAATAATTTTGTGAAGTATATTCTAATTTTATGAATAATTTTTATGGTTCAATGTTATCATAGTACATGAAATTAGAAAAATTGACTTCACCATACTTAATATAATATTGAAAAATTAATTAAAATCTATCAATAAATTCACTTATGTTATAGGATCAATCAAATCGCATATTCTAATGATGAAAACAGAAAATGGATTCAAAAAAATTACACCATCAACAACAATTCGAATTTACTACCACAACAGAAATTATACCAAAGAACTAGAACTTATAAGGATGGAAAAAAAATATTCAATGATTCAATTTCCCACTTTATATTACATTGGGTACCTCTCCCCCATTTAATATTGAAACAAATGATCGATTCATTAGGAATTCACCAAATAAAAAAGTAACTCACTCAATCAAATCACAAGGGATAATATACCATTCTATGAATCACTTGATGAAGTCACAATTTTGTTTACTGTAAAGATGAAATTCTGCTCATGTAATGGAAAACAACTTGGGGAATTTGGTCCCTTTTCCAAGTTATCTAAGTGGATTCAGGTCAATAGTATTCAATTCCAAGTTTAATCTAATTTCATTCTAAAGAAAAGGAAAAATTATATAATGGTATAACAATATTTTATTTTTAAAATTACTTTTATGCATTTATTTATATTATTTTCCAATAATATTTAAAAATATATTCCATATTTTCTAGAATTTATAATTATAATTTTCAAAAAGGCATATATTTTTTAAAAATTTAAAAATTTATTACTTCCAAATTGTGACATATTTTATATAAATTTACTTTATTTTATTTTTTATTATGTATAATCTTCTAAATTAACATTAAATTTCTACTCCACTATTATTAAATTTTTAAAAATTATATTCTCTATTATTAAAAATCATAGAAACATTTTATTGATGAATTATACCACAAGTGTTCCTTCTTGATTATCATTGAAATAATCTTCTATTTCCACCTATTACTCACATTTATCATTTCTATATTATTTTTATAAGATATTTATTTTTGATATTTGTTATAGGCAATAATGATTCAATGTTGTATTATGTCACTTATAATAAGTGATGAATATGGGGAATTTTTTGATGCTTTTTGGTAATTTTGTAAAAAAAATGTTCCAAACAAAAACATGTTTTTCTATCCATGTTTGAAATATTTAATATGAATATATTCAAAAGGAGAGATATCAAATATAATTTAAGTTTTCATGTTTTTTATCGAACATAGAGCCTTTGTATTTTTCATGGTGAAACATGGTATAATTCTAGATCTACTGACAATGTTTCATTGCAATATGATAACTCTGGTCAAATTGAAGAAATGATTTGAGATATTGAAGTAGATTAAATTCAAAAAAAACATCCAATTAAATTTCTATATGGTGATTCTAAAAACCCATTGTATCTGGGTTGTGTGGAATTTAAGTTTTTATCGACGGTGTTAAGATTGATTAACTTTATGGTGAAACATGGATAGAGCAACAAGAGTTTTATAGAGTTGTTATAATTGTTGAAATATATTATTTCTAAAGATAATGATCTTCCATATTCACATTATAAATCGAAGAAAATACTATGCTCGATGTCATTAGAGTATAAAAAATACATGTATACCCAAATTATTTTTTTCTATATAGGAAGGAATATGAATTTCAATCTGGTTGTCCTAAATGTGGGACATCATGGTATAAATTGAATGAAAAATAATAGGCTGATTCTGTAGTTACGAAGACCTGTACCTAGTCATTTTTCTATCTTTCTATAATTCATAATTTGAAATTTTTATTTTAAATTCACATGATTAAAAAAGGTTAAGATGACATGAAGATGAGTAGATATGTGATAGAAAATTATGGCATCTAGCTGATTGTCCAATTTAGAAGAAAATTGATCAGCAGTTTCCTATATTCAGAAATGATGTTATAAATCTCAAACTTAGATTGCGCACAAATGGAATGAATCTATATTAAAGACTAATTAGAACACATATTTGATGGCTGATTATATTGTAAATTTTAAAATTATCTCCAAAATTTTGTATGAGGATAAATTATGTCATGTTTGGTTTAATAATTTCAAAACCAAAACAACCTTGTAGTGATATTGATGTTTTCTTATCTCCATTAATTGTTGATTTGAAACTCTTGTGGGATGATGGTATTAGGGTGTTGGATTATTATAAAATGGAATATTTTCAACTACATGTATTGATTATTCTCACTATAAACTACTTCCCAACATATGGAAATTTCTCTAGATAAAGTGTTAAGGGGAATCAAACGTGTCCAATTTGTGAACAATAGTCTTCATATTATCAACTGTATTGTGGGAAAAAATAGTATACAAGGTTCATCAAGAGTGTTTTTCTATATAAAAATATTATATAATATTAAAAAATTCATTCAATGTCTTAAAATAATTTTATATATCTCCAAAACCTTTTTCCCCAAATCAATATATTCAGAAAATACAAAAAAAATATGATTCATTTGAAAGGACACATAAATCTAGTAATAAATGAAATATTTGGAAGAAACGGTCAATATTTGTTGATCTAAAAAATTTGATATATCATGCATTAAAACAAAAAAAATGATTTCATGAATGTGGAGATCAATATTTATGATATCTTGATTAGAAAATTTTTATATATTAAAGAAAAATCGTAGATGGGTTGAATGAAAGAATAGACTTACTCTCAATGGGAATAGATTTGGAATTTTCTCCCAATTCTAATGGGAAGAGAATATTCATGCCCCCATATTTTTATACACTTTATAAGAGTGATAAATTTTCATTTTTTCAGTGTCTTTATGATATCAAAGTGTCATAGGATTGTTCTTCAAATGTAAATAAATCGTGTCTTTAAAGGATTTGGAGTTGACATGTATGAAATCTCATGATTGTCACATCATTATTTAACAACTCCTAATAGATTCATTGCATATAATATTTTACATCCATTATAGAACATTTGGTTGCCTACATATTTCCATGAATGAGTTAATAATGTGGGAAATGGCGTCCATAGGTTGAAATTCAAATCATTAGAAAGTGAAAAGATAAATAAGGGACATTTATACATCTTAAATAACATAGAGGATTCTCATGAATATATAACACTTCATATGAATGTGTTGAAATAATGTTATCCAAAGAAGAAATATATGTGTAATTTGAATAAGAATAATAGAACTTTTTTCGATGGTTTAAAGAGATCATGATTGGTCAATCAGATTCATTGAAAACATTGAGTTGGTTGGTGGGTGGTCCCAGTTTAAATTTGATGACATGGTAGGGGAATGACATTAATGGATAAAAATTTCATAAGAAAGATCAGTACAATAGAATTGAAGTTCAGTGTAGTAGTGTATTGGTGTTCATATTAGTAATGAATTTTTCAATTAGAAAAGAAAAAACCCACTTTCCACATCAAGTGCATATTACAGATTCAATGAAGAAATATGGGAGGTTGATTATAAAGAATTTAAATTTTGATTGTTTAACTGTAAATGGTCTATCAGTAACAACATTGTAAAACATGATGAATTTTAAATTACACTAGTTAATCTAAATAGATTAGAATACAAATCTAATCATTTTATAATTGAAACACATGGAAAACAAATTCTATATATTCTTGACCAATCTGATATGAAGTGTTCTATTGTTTTATAAGGAAAAAATAAGAATGGTGGTGATGATAAACATGATGAATATGATGATTTATGTGAGATTCCTACTTCCATATAAATGTTAACAGAAAATATCGGTGAGAAAACGATAGACATTGTTTTTTCCATACGGAACGATCATGATGACAAAATTTTGGAAAACAAACCTTAACATATTCTTAATATTATCAGTAACATGTGTTTATATCTTGTTTACTTTTTAAAACTTCATAAAATGATAGATATTTTAATTTTTTTTCCTTTATTAAAACACTTATTATTACTAATAAGTTGAATTATTTGTTTATATTAGTTTATTTTTGTTTAATTTACTAGGTTTATTCTTACGTAACTTCTAAATTAATTAATTTTCTTGAGAAATAGTTATTTTAAATATAATATGTTTAATAAAATAAAAACTATTGTAGAAGAGTATACTCAAAAAATATACTTTTTGGTGTAAAAATTATTTATTAGGTTGAATTATTTTTATAATTCACACACTATTTTGGGATTTGTTTTTTTTTCTTTTATATGTCATTTAATATATCATTAATTTTGTTACCATTTTAGTTAACTAAAAAAATATTAATAAAACTGTATTGTGTTTATTTTAGTTTAATATTTTATTTGATAATTTTTCATTTTTTATTTAAATTAGTATAAAATAGTTGAATTTTTATATTTTGGTAATAATTGTTTGTTGCTTTGATTTCTAGGATAATGATAGATAAATCAAACTGATCCATAAAATACTTTTGGATATGATCATACTCATACCTCTGGAGAGGAATGTACACATTCTCCTATTAATGAGCCCCATACTTCTTTACAAGATACATCTTCTACCATAGGTCCAAAGAGTAGTTCGAGGGTTAGTAAACTTGGTAGCACTTGTTTACCAAAATTATTAGTTTCTCATAGCTAGGAATAGAGGGTACTAATAGAATTTGATGATAATGATATTCCAAGAGGTCCAAATTTAAAACAATTAAAGACTTTTATATCAGTGTAGACTAAAATAAAAGTTAGTATTTTCATTGATGATTAGATAATTTTTGACAAATTAACACTATCTCACTTATGGGATATGGTTTTTGTAAGATTGTTTGTTATTATTTTACTTATCTTGAAATTTTTATAGTAATATATGTTTTCCCCTTCTAATCAAATGGAATATGATATACCTGATATATGAGGAGTTGGGAGGAAATTATTATCATTAGATTCTATGAGATGGAGGTATTTTAAATCAACCCTCACATCATATTTCATTTTTGGGAATAGGAAACATCATAATCCATGTTATATATATACCTTTATAAATGAACATAAATGGAAGTAATTTGTTTAAAGTATAAGATGAGAAGCATTTTTAGTAATTTCAATGATACCTTTTAGATTTGTTTATATTAATTATTTTGTAATTATTTATTTATTCTTATTTTATGAAAATAGGGGAGATCTCATTAGAAGATCCAATCTAGAAATTTATACCCTCATACTTTATCTCGATGAGGGTATATGTTATTTTAATAACAAATGATCGCAGAAAAATTTTTAAAACTGAGAGATGAGTCTTCAGGCTCTATAGAGGTTTCCCCTACATGCCCTCAGTTATACATGAAAAAAGGAAGAGGGTAGGATGAGAAAAAAATGACAGTATCCTAAAGAAGAGTCAATATTTTTAGCTAAGAGGATTGTAAGATCGTCTCTTTATTTATTTATTTAAGTTAATTTAATTATTTATATATTTTGATTCATTAAATATTTTTTTAAATATTATATATAGGATTATCTTGAGTAATAAAACACATAGGGGGTCTTTTTATCTAAGGTAGGAAAAATATTTTAGTTACAGGATTGGGAAATCATTAACACTCAGGATGTGTACGAGGATACTCAGAAGGTGTATCGGTGGAAAAATTATTTCCACATTCTTCATCTTTTTCAATGAAGGATTTTTATAAAAAAATTATAATATTTAGAAGATAATGATTAGGATATTCATGTTATGATGGAGAATTAGATCATAGATTCAGTTCATTAAATGTTTGTAAAAATTCAAATATAGTTTTAGACTACAGCTCCCACTCCTCCTCCACCAATAGCTCTCACTACTCCACCTATGCCTGAAGACCTTACCACTTCTTGTCCTACTCCTACATCCCATCCTCCACACCTTCCTAGTTCTTATGAGTTATATTTCAATGATACCTAGAAACATATTGTTTCATATTGGATGATATTTTATAGTGGAGATACCATTAATCATCAACATATGGAAATAAAGAATTATAGGTTCAATGTATAGGATATTATAGATAGATCATTTGTAGTATTGTTACCAATAGATAAAGTGAGTACAGCTGGACAAAGTATCATCTACTTTTTAGTTTGTCCATCTAGACATGTTCAAAAAATTACCATATAGGTATGTGTATATGTTATCTTTTATTCTATTTTTGTATTAAATTTATTTTAACATTTTAATGTTTATAGATTTATCTATATTTTATAATAATATGTTAATTGTATATAAATTCTATATAGACAATAACAAATAAAAAGTGGTATGACTTCAAATAAAAATTCTAGTAGTCTTAATAGATTTTAAACATATTCAAACTTTTTGTAGGAAGTTTATGAGATTCCAATTGAACCTAATGTTTATGGGAATTTAATGACTATGGAACTTTGGAAAAATGATATCATGGTTCTTATAACTGAATATCAATTTGGCATCAACACTATGCATGTTTTTTCCATATAAGTCTTAATATAAATATTTTCATTAATTTAATTTATTGATAATTTATACCTATTTTTTGTGTTAGGTATATTTATAAAATGTGTATGGAGCGTGACAAGATAGATGTATATAGATTTATGGACCCATAGTTTATTTCAACTATAAAAATGATAATGACTGAAGTAGAAATAATAGTTTATATTGCTGAAATATTACAAAATAACTAAATTATTCATTGCTAAAGGTTTCCATATCATCAATAGTGTGAAAGATATATCTAAAAATTGTTTTATATAATTTAATATAATAACCACTACAATTAAATTTTCTTTTATATCATCGGTCATGGGATGTTAGGTTTTTTTTCAAGGGAGAAGGCACTTTTCTGGTTATGTTTTATCCATGTTTATGTGTGATGAAATTTTTAGAATTTATTGGACACATAAGTTGGAATTTTTTGAACACTTCTTTATATTATAATGAATTTTAAATTCACTTCATTCATATTATTTTAAAACAGGGCATCAAATTTATTTCAATTGACCAAAGGATAGAAGAGATTAATGATAAAATATGTAAAAGAAAAGGTGAGTTTTCATTTACAATTATTAACATTTGGTTATATTACTTGATAATGATATTTTCAATTGAAGAACTATTTTAAACAACGTTTTCATAAATAAGAAGGTTTAAAATAATGCAGATATTATGTTATAATAATTATGTATGAAAAAATTTCTCCTTGGATAGTTATAAAGTTCCACCATGTCATATTTATTTATTAAAATTTACTTAATATTTCATTTGTTTTATTCATAATACAAGTTAAATGCATTCCTTTTAATTTGTATCTTTTTTATGACCATCATCCTTATAGTGAACAAAAGTGGATAAACTTACAAATTTAAAGGGAAAATAATTTTACAGGTGTTATTATATTTTATTTTATTTTTAATATATATTGTAATTTTGAATGTTGTAATTGTAAATGTGTTTTGTTAATTGTTTTGATGATAATTTAACTTTTTTATACTCGGTTTGTGATGGGTTTTCTACCTGTTTGTTCTTGTTGTCTATTGTGTAGAGGAGGGTTGAAAATAAATCTATAAAAATTTGGTTTTTCACATCAGTTATTTGAAAACCAACCTGAAAACCCCATTTTGAAAGGTTTTTCATGTCGGTTATCACATAACTGACATGAAAACCTCTTTGTCCCATTGGTTTTTCATGTTGATTATCAAGTAATCGACTTGAACAACTAATAAAATAATACAATAACAAATTAATTTTTTTTAAACGACATTAAAATTTTATTTATAATTTCTCCTATAATAACATTGCGTATTAAAGAATGTTAAAAATAAAAAAAATAGTGTGAAAAATCACTTTCTCCACTAGTGTTATCTTTGATAATCCACACACAACAACAATGATCCCACTTCCTTCTTGTAAATTAAAACAAGAGTACACTAATGGTGCATGTTTTGGTCAATGAATACCTTCAACTTAGGGTTTTTTATCAGATCCTTCAAATATAGAAACTTTGTAGGAGAGATCCTGTCAAGTAAAATGGGTACGGGATTCATGGATAGAATAAGTTCAATTATAAAATCAACTCACTCTTAGGTGTAAACTATTATAAATTTTCTAAAAAAATAATCCATTATGTGATCTAGAAGATAATAAAAGATTAACTAACTTGTATCCCCATATTTCCAAGTAACACTATATAATTGGTTCATGTCCATGACGAGATGGTAATTGATTGGTCCATAAGAGCCTTCTTGAAACTTCCACTTACCAAATCAGTTATGAAAATAACCCTTTATAAATGTGATAGATATCTATCAGTGATAGGAGTTGATGAATTCTCAACAAAACTTTACCCTATGCATCTAGAGGATAAAATTGAAACCATGCATCTCTAACATAAAGAAATATTGAATAATCATATATTCATTTATCATTATTTAACAGAATAAAAATCTTCAAATACCCACTCATCAAATCCCAAGGGAAATATTGATAGACATCACCCCATATTGATACTTTATGTAGGCCCCATATCACTAGCTAGATAAGATGTTAAGAATGAGTGTGATTCTCCCATATCAAATAGAATAGATGATAAGGTTGATTCCATAAGAACTATAACTTGGACTATCTATGGCTCCCTTACATAAACTATAGTAATATTCTTGATGTTTTAAAACTATAATTATCCCCAACCATAAGTTCTTTTCACCCGACTCCCCTAATGGATATCACCCCACTAGTTTTCTACCCTTGTCACATGGCACCAAAACCTCCTACATGACTTGAAAATCTTTAAGATCCCCAATTAAATTATTGTTGTTGTGATCCTAGCCTAGATCCTAAACCGTACATCTGACCATGACTATGTCATCTTTCCAAGCATGGTTCTATACTACGACACCTTTGTATGTTCCATATATTCTAGTATGAGAAGTACTCTTTTAGTGGTTTATTATAATTAGACAAAATATACCCATGTACATAAAATTTATAAAACTCAATAAAGTCTCACCCGCTCATAGTATGTAAAAACCTCTTCTATATCTACTCTACTAGTATCTTCCCCATAAAGATTCACCATACCAATATTTCCAATTTCTAGATAACCCACTACTAACACATAACAAGAATCATTTTTCTGATATAGTCTACCTTGTATCTAGTTACACTTCAAAATAAGATACTTGTTCATAAACACTGATAATTATATCAACCAAAATATTTCCACCTATAACTATATATAGTTCCTTAGTCTCTCCCCAAAATGCATGACCCTAGTAGCCACATCACCATCTAGTGTTGGTGAAAATAATAATAGATCGTTAAAGTGGGAAGCATGGTTTATTACTAAAATTTCCCAATATCAAAGAAATAAACTCACTGCATTTATCATCCCTTATATCCAATACCAAAAATTACTATAAAACCCTTTTTTAAAATTCCTTATAGGACAGCTTCACAAGTTTTTCTTCCTAGAAAAAATTTCCCATTGGTGCTTTGCTTGTCCTTAAATAATATAAGTGAAAAGATTCACTTTCATCTTATGGGGTGTATCGAGATTGTAAAATATATTCTATATAGATTCTATCCAGAAATTTGCAGTCTTCAGTGCTCCCTCACCTATAAAGATCAATGTACGCTTCAACTATAGCACTTGAGTTTGATAATACATGGTCGAACTAACTCTCAGTTCCCCATGCCCCATAGACTATAAGTCCTCAAGAAAAATTGCTTTGGGATAATAATTGATGGGAGGAACCGATACAACTAGAGGCACTAGCTCCACTTTTTATGTGTAATACTTATCCCCACTATAATGGAGCTCAATGGGATGTCACCATGGTGGAATATATCTATAATTTAATGTATAATTCTATGAATAAAATTCTATAATATGTCTATATATCAAGGTTTTGGGTAAGAAATAATAGGTAGATCCTTTTCCCTAAATATAATCCCTATAATATAAGGGTTTCAAAAATCTAGAATCATATCTATCATAACCAACCCACTCTCTTGTAACATCTTATCATTTATTAACCAACATTGTGACCAAATCGGGTCACCACAAACCTCAATTGTGCCTCTTCATACTCCAAAGGCTACCAACTATTAAACGTGGTCAATTATTATCATAGGACGGTTGTACCACTTGGATTAGATAAAAAATAATCAAATATATCAACCAATTTTATATCAAAATAGGCATTGTACATATCATATAATCACTAAAAAATAATTGTAATCCTATCACGACCTGACCCATGGGGGTCTGATCTATGACTACCCAAAGCCCGCCTCCAATAGGATTGGGGATGGAAATCGATTATGAGTAGGCATATATGAAAAATAAGAAGAATTAGACTAATATACCTATACGCACGCACACATATCCAAGCCCATATAATTTTTAAGTGTAAAAAATGAAATCAATGCATGTATACATCTATAGTTCCATAACTAGTGTATGATAGTAAAGTATTGAAAGTGAAAAAGGGGATAAATACAAGAACATCCAAAAACTATAAAGAGTCTAAACTAATCTAAGGGAGATGATAATGATAAAAAAACCCAATAAAACACCTCATTATGTCTAGATCAATACATGCTCTACCTGCTTCATATCCTCCTGGGACACCGTCAAAAGGGTCGTTATCTGCATAAGGCATGAAAACTATGTGAAGAGCCTGTATAGGGGTGAGTATAACACTACCTTTTAGGACACCTATAAATTACTAAACACGAATCATCAATTATAGTCATATCAATACTAGGATATAACTGTCAATGTATAAATGAAAACACCTATATATACTTAAGAAGGAAACCATGCCACAAGGTAGTCACAACCAACTACCAATCATAGGATATTAATCGAAGTAATACTAACCCTGGGAGAATCCACTCCATGATCCATGTCATCACTATAAATTCCCATCAAAGAGTTCTAGGTCATTGAGCTTGGCCTATGAAATCTCACTAGTCTTAAAATACCTTGATACTCAGATAGTGGGTCACACCCGAATGGATGGGGGACACGACGAACCAAATATGGATTAACCCTCTATGTAGGGGATATTATTCCAATGATACCACATACCCTATCGATACCTCCTTCAAGATGAATGATAAATTTCCTACTTAAGGAGTTCACGTTGACTCCATGAACTCTATCGAGGGTATAAAGGTTATATATGATCTCCCTCCTATCTCATGGATGGATTCCAAGAACTATATGTGGGATTTATCTAGTATAGGGGATCTCAATCCATAGAAAATGAAGTAATTATGAATTATACCCTAAATGGAAATGACCAAGGGGAAAACCACTCAGCAGACACTAGTATCAACTATAGAGATAAAGTGCTCTAATCTTTCTATAAGGGAGTAATTGGAGTTTCAGTGGGTTATAAGGTGTGACTTGCTCAATCAGGACTTTTTAATCTAGTAAAACATACCATGGAAAGTAAACCTCAATATAAACGGAGTGTCATTGAACTACTCTTAGGTCCAATAGGTCAAAGACCATGAGAGGGGGTGTGAATCAGGGTATGACAGATTATAAATTTTTTATTTTGGATCTTTTTTAATTGTTAAACAAAACTCAATTCTCTCTTCCTCATGTAGAAATACATGAATAGATATGAAATCATGCATAGTAAATGATGATTTTTACTTGTTTCACCTTTACTGTACTACATCCAAGGAGCACACAACATCAATATGCTAATGTGCCGAATTCACTAAGGCTCATGGCGAATAATGAGTACAATGTTTGAGCTAGATCTTCTATACCCAGGCTTACTGCCTTTACAAGGTTTAGGGTATACTCACTGCATTCCCAAGGGTCACTCCCTATTCATCTTTCTCCATCTCACTACCTGTGGAAAGGGTCATCATCTTCCTCTTCCTTCGCTCACTGCTCTTGGAAAGGAATCCCCTCATAGTTTTTTGACTTGTTGGTCAAACTCATTATATGGACATGTAGGCCCCTTAATTTGCATGAATACCTGCATTCTCAACTATAGATATATGCTCTGTTGAAGTTCCTTTTTTACGTGTAGATGAATTATACCTTCCCGAGTAATTTTGGGTACTATAAAATACTTTCGAAAACTAATTTTATGCTTTCTCCGGATTCCTTGTGAAAATCACAGACCAACTTCCTCTACCACATACTAAGTATTGAGTTTGGTACATGGGACACCTTCTTCGCATACCACTACCACTGCTCTGAACCACCCTTCGTCTACGGACAACCTCTTCCTTCATGATTGTGTACTGCTGCTGTGTACCGACTCTGTGAACCACTTCTACAAAAACCCTCCTGTCTGCAAACTGTTCTCTGTTCGCAGATTTCCTTCACTTACGTGTACCAGAACTCTCCTCTATGTACCAATTTTGGAACTCTCCCTCTTGCATACCGAAGATTCATCCTTCTCATACTAATTCAATTCCTTCCACGTATCGGACTTCCTCTTCCATGTACGGGACTTCCTTTCCATGTTAAGAATCCCCACAAACAACTTTAGCGCAAACCACATTTGGACATTACTGAATTCCAGGTGAAAAATATTCTTTCTAATGAACTTCAATATGCACAATAATCAGTGGTGTTAGATATTATTATATAGGAAAATATATCTGCTTAATCCGTTAAAACAAGATTTACTGAATCTTCAATCCAGCCTCCACCGCTTACCGATTCTTCATCCACTGCAAACCGCAATTCATCTATGAACAATTTTCCTACGTGTTCTATATACCGCCTTTACTTATACATGATCGACCTCCTCTTCCAACACCAATACATCCACGTACCATATCACCTTCCACCACAAACCATGTTCAGTTTTGCGAACCACACCCGCGTACAATTTCCACAACTCTGTGTACCAATCCTGGAATGTGGTATGTAGTCCACACATTATGGTACGTAGTTCTCATCCTTTGCCACATTTCTTCAATTTTTTTCATGCCACTCACTTCGATGAAGAAATCCTTCCTTTTTCCAATGTCAAACTCCCAATTTTGAGGCCCAAAAATTTGGAAAACACTGATAAACTACACCACCTTAAAAACCTGTCTTCGGAAAACACCAACCATTCTCATTTGCGGTCATCTAGATTTTTAAACAAACACAAAGACACCCAAATCATACCCAGAGGATTCCATGAGGGTTTTTTTCCCAAAAATCTATTCCTTTGGGTTTTTTGACAACTCTTCTCAAAACAATTCTTTACATTTTTATATTTTGTTAAAGCTCCTACCATCTTCAACCATCATTCGCTCCATGAGATTTAAGATAGAGATCAAGGATTTACTCAACACATACTCTATGCCTGCATGATCCAAGCTCAGTGTGAGAAACAAGAGAAAAATGAAAATGTTACCAATTAATCACTTCATTTCTAGTGACCAACTACTAACACCATATTGATACCAATTGCTAAGTGTTGTAACCCTTTTGACACCATTCTAACACCACTCTTTTGATTTTATCACAATCCTCAGATGTTGTGATATCTAATCATTGATCGATCACTTCTAGCATCATTAGATTTAACGCTCCCTCTATCTTATAGCTCTTCTAAACTGCTTCAGATCAGATCTAACTTCCCCTATCTCGTTCCTCCACTTAACAGCTTCTCCCAGCGTCTTTTCTCCCTTTGGAATAGTCACACTTCTCCCCCCCCCCCCTTTGTTAATGAGCCTGAAGGGAACTTCAAGGTTGACTGCAATAGGGTAAAGAACCCATATTAACACATTAGGGAAAGACACACCATACCTCAGGGAGAGGGGACCCCACATCTACACTTTTTCAATTTCGGTAAGTTGACTGGACTCCCAAATCCAGTCGATTACTTTCAAATGCTTCCTTGGGTAAGGCCTTTGTCAGAATGTCTCCAACCCATTGTTCTTTAGGAACATAATCCAACTTTCCTAGCCCTTTCTCCACCTTCTCCTTGATAAAATGATACTTGATTTCAATTTTTTTTTGTCCTTGAGTGATGCACTAGATTTTGGCTCATATTTATAGCCCTTGAATTATCACAATGAATTCCGATCAGAGATTTCACTTTAATTCCAATATCTTTAAGTTTTTGCTTCACCCACAATAGTTGTGTGCAAGCTAGGGTAGATGTGATGTATTTAGCTTCTGCGGTGATTAATGAAATGAAATCTTATTTCTTGCTTAACCAAGAAGTACACAACCTTCCAAGACAAAAGGAACCTCCTAATGTTGATTTTCTATGATTTGGTGAACCAGCCCAGTCTGCATCTGTATATCCCAATAACTCTTACTGAGATATATCATTATACATTAAGCCAAAACCCATTGTTCCCTTGATATACTAAAAAAAATTGATTGCAATCATGTGGCTCTCTCTGATATTTCTTTGATACCTCACTTCTTGGAATGTGGAAAATACAATATTTGGCCCTTTCGCTATCAATTACAACAGACTTTCAATGATTTTCCTATATTTCGTGATAGTTTCAATTAGGTAGCTTCTGGAATCTTCATATATTTAGAATTATCCATTCAAAATCTTATAAAAACCTCCTTGGAATATTTAGATTAAGAAATAAAAGATCCATTTCTTCCTTGCGTCACCTGTAAGCCATGGAAAAATGTTATCTCCCCAATCATTGACATTTTAAACTCACTTTTCATGAAATTAGAAAATTGTCTGCAGTGTGCTTCATCTAATTCCCCAAAGACTATGTCATCAACATAATCCTACACCATCATCATTTGATTGTTTCCATTATTAAAATATAGATTGTAATAAACTCCACCACACTGGAAACTGTGCTTCTTCAGAAACTGATCAAGCCTTGAATTCCATGCTCTTGGTGCTTGCTTCAAACCATATAAATCATTTTTTAAATGACAGACTTTGTTCTCATCTTAATGAATGAGAAAATAATATGGTTGCTCAATGTAAAATTATTCTTCCAGAACTCCATTCAGAAATGCAGACTTGATATCCATCTAGAAAACATTAAACATTCATTGCACAGTTATATCCAAGAATAAACTAATTGTCTCTAGCCTTGCAACACGTGCAAATGTTTCATTGACATCTATACCCTCTATCTGGGAGTACCCTTTGCACACAAGTCGTTCTTTATTTCAAATCAAAACACTTTCTTCATTCCTTTTGTTGTGAAAGACCCATTTTGTCCCTATGGAATTCTTGTCTTCTAGTCTTGAAACAATTTCCCACGTTTGATTCTTCCCATTTTGGTAAATCTCTTCATTCATTGCCTAAACCCAATTATAATCACCAGTTGCTTCATCAAATCATTTATGCTCTACTTGTGATATGTATGATGTTTTCTATAGAGATTTCATCCTTACTGTCTGCACTGGTGCTCTTGGATCACCAATTTTGTTATGCCTATCAATTTATACTCTTCTTTTAGTCTCCGGGAAGACACTAATCTTTTCTCATCATCTAAGTCTTCTTCTGAATCAACATTTTCACATCTTATCCTCTTGATTATCTTACCACTTAAACACTTTTGATAAGAATATGGTTGAAACATTGTTGATATTCATTCACAGCTCCTTGGTATCTTTAAATCAGTCAGCTGATACCACATTGTTAGAACATAATCATGAAGTTCATGATTTTTGCTGCTTCACAAAAATCTGTCTTCTCTCGATGGATGACTAACACCTGAAATGGGGAATGATACCAATGGATATATATTCAATGTAACTCAGAACCACTATATGATTCATGTATAGATTTGAAAGCTCTTTAGTTTCAACATATACTATTAATCATGTCTCATGCTGCCATATAAAATTAACTCCTTCCATTGAATTATCCTAGATACCTTCTCCATCTTTTGTAATAGATTTGAATCAGTTTACATTATAGATCACACCACATCACTTCTTTTCATCTTTTTATTCCACTTACCCGTGGATTGTATCTCCCTTTGAACCTAAAACACATTAACATCATTTAATAGCATTTATATACATAGGGAGAGGAGAATATCTAAAATCATCAATGTGAGGATTGTGGTTGATCCTGATGGGTTAACCCTTTGAATCTTTTTTTCAGAGCATCACATTCCTTCTTTGCTTCTTCTATCTACCTATCCAACTTCAACTACTCTAGCCATATGACTAGGCATCCATTACCCATATGATGAGTCTTTTTCTAATATGTAGATTCTTAAGGGTTTTCCTTTCTCACAATTTGGGGTTGAAGCCCACTGGTACACATTTTCATCTTTGATGTTCCACCAATATTCCACTTCCCTAGATTCCTTCTCTGAGTAGGAATTTCTCTACTTTTTATCTTCCCTTGCTTCTTCCACCATTGCAGGGATATTCCTCTTTCCTCCACTTTCTTCTTGCTGCACTGTTTTGCTAAATGCCCTTAATTAGAACATATAAAGCATTTTACACCAAAGGCATACCTCATTTCAAAATTTCTCAATCGAGATGTTGATGCATCTTGAGTTTTTCTTCTGACATTGATCCCCTGAGCTACCTGACACTTACTCATGGTGTGTCTCATTCTTCTATAGTAATAGTTTTTGATGAATTCTTTCTTCTTAGAGACTTCGCTTTCTGATTTCTCATGAAACTTCTTCTTATTATTAGATTTAGTAAAAAATCAATCTTCACATAATGAAATGTATTCCTGAGCCTCTGAAAAAAAGCTTAATGTATGACCATGAATCCCACAGAAATATCACATGTTGTCACTAATTCTTGTAAAATATTTTCTAGGTCTATCTCATTCACATACAAGGTTTTTCATACCTCCATCCCTTTTCATTACATTCTTCCTATCATGCATATGATTGGGATCATCGTATCGAATTACAAATTCTCCCAAAATGGAATTCCTTTGGGATAACATTATCCATTCATGCTTCTCCTCTGAAGTAGAATATTTGGCTTTCATATCATCATCACCTATAGAAGGACAATTGAATAGTAAGTGTAGTTCATCCTTTAATGTATGATTTCCATTGTCATTGGATTTCTCCATTTCTTTCTTGACTGATTTTATCTCTTCCTGTATTTTCTGAATCTTTTTATCCCTTGATTCAAGTTGATCATTAATCTATCTTCTGAGATTATTTTAGTAACTCGTCTCTTCTTCCATTTCTCGTGTGAGCTTTTATAACATGTCACTTTTCTCCTTTATTTTTAATTTTTATTGAGCAATAGAATTGGAGAAGGATGCATTATTTTGAGGTAGCCTTTGATTCTTCTAAACTAGTTCAGAAAGTTGTGTACTAAGACCATCATTTCTGGATTTTAGATTCTGAATTTCATATGCCTTATAATTCTTTCCCTTTTCATCGGTTTTGTTTTTTTCTCTCTTTGAAGATATTTTTTGCAATTATTTATCTTGATATTCATTCTTTTCTCTCAGATCAGTGGCCACATCAATAAGCCTTTGATTTAATCCTTTTGTCTTATTAACATCAATTTCCAATGCTTCAATCTAGATATCTTTAGATTTAATCTCTTCATCCAATTTCTAATCCAATTCCTTTATTTTGTGGAAAACTTCCACTTTTAAAATTCTAGGAGTTTCTTTATTATCAGTAGTTCCAACATAACTAGGAATATCATGTTATTTTCTCATTATGTTTACATCATTGAATGAGTAAGTATTTTCAATGTATAATTTATCAAAATCATCATTCTGTTCACTACCCGATTCCTTTAACTGAATCATGATGTCTCCATAGACACTTCCACACTGAGGGATACCACAAAACTTCTACTTCATCTTTAAAGTTATAGCTTTTTTCATAGAAGTCCGAGATAATAGAAGACTGAAACTTTACCTTTATTAATCGACTAAACCGAGTCAGAGACAACAAATATTAAAAAATAAACCATTTCTCTGATACCAATTCTTAGGTCCACTAGGTCAAATACCCTAAGAGGGGGGTGAATCAAGGTATGATAGATTATAAATTTTTCCTTTTGGATCTTTTTTCGTTGTTAAAAAAAAATCAATTCTCTCTTCCTCCCATAGAAATATATGAGCAGATATGAAATCATGCACAGAACACAGTTATTTTTACTTGGTTCACCCTCATTGGGAAAAGTCCATGGAGCATACAACGACAATGTTTCGATGTATCGAATTCCCTAAGGCTCAGAGCCAATAATGAGTACAATGTTTAGGATAGATCTTCTATACCTAGGCTCACTACCTTTACAAGGTTTAGGGAATGCTCACTGCATTCCTTAGGGTCACTCCTTATGCCTCTTTCTCTGACTCACTACTGGTGGAAAGGTTCACCGTCTTTCTCTTCCTTCGCTCACTGCTCTTGGAAAGGAATCCACTCATAGTTTTTGGACTTGTAGGTAAAACACAGTTTACAGACATGTAGGTCCCTTAATTTGCATAAATTCTTTCATCCTCAGCTATAGGTAGATGCTCTGTTGAAGTTCATTTTTACCCATAGATGAATTACACCTTCTCGAGTACTACTGGGTACTGGAAAATACTTTCACAAACTGATTTGATGCTTTTTCAAGATTCCTTGTGAAAATATCAAACCAGTATCCTCTCCTATGTACAGAGTACTAGGTTTGGTATGTGGGACACCTTCTTCGCGTACCACTACTACTTCCATGAACCTCCCATTATCCTCGGACTACCTCTACCTTCAAGATATCCTACCGCTACCATGTACAGAATCTGGAAACATATTCTATGAAAATCCTTCTATTCGCGAACTATGCTCTATTTGAAGACTGCCTTCACTTCTACGTACCGAAACTCCCCTCCACGTACCACTTGAAGAACTCTCCCTCTTGTGTACTATATATTACTCCCCCATGTATCGAGTCAATTCCTTCCATGTACCGGACTTCCTCCTCCGCGTACCGGACATCCTTTGCGGGTTAAGAATCCCTGCAAACACCTTCAGCGTGAACCACTTTCATAATTTTCTGAATTCCTAGAGAAAAATATGCCTCCTAATGAATTTCAATATCCACAGTAATTGGTGGGGTTAGTTATTCTTATATAGGCAAAGATATCTTCTTAATCCAGCAAAACAATATTTAATAAATCTTGAATCCAGCCTCCACTACTTACTGATTCTTCAACCACGGTGAACAGCAATCCATCTGCGAAACATTTTCCTATTCACTTTACATATTGCCTTCAATCCTACATGGTCATCCTCTTCTTCTGATTCCAATACATCTGTATACTGCATCTCCTTCCATTGTGAACCGTTTTTGGTTTCGCGAACTGAACTCATGTACTGTTTTCGTCGCTCCGCATACCATTCCAGGAACATGGTACGCAGTTCTCATCATTTTTCACCTTTCTTCAAATTTCTACATTCCACTCACTCCTATGAATAAATAATTCCTTTTCCAGCATCAAACTCCTAATTTTCAGGCCCAACAATTTGGAAAACACTAGAAAAATACGCCACCTTAAAAACCTATCTTCAGCAAACACCAATCATTCTCATTTGCAGTCATCTGACTTTTTCAACAAACACAACCACACCTAAAACATACCGAGATGATTCCTTGAGGTATTTTTTTCAAATGACTACAATGTGTGTAGAGGTCACCCGATAAACCTTCCCATGTCTACAAGCAATGCCCGTTTATAGATGGTCATGCCATGTACACCTGGCCATGTCCATATCTAAGTACATGGAGTGTCTATGACAATGTACTCCAAGCCCTATCATTGTACCCTCCAAGGTACATGTCAATACGTCCTGGATTGGTCACATGGTATGTGACCATTTATGATAGTGTGTGATATATAACACCAGTAGAAAACCTGGCATTACAGTTAGGGGGTTCCAGATGACATGAAATCCCAAGATACAAACCTTGTTTATATGGATTTTCAAGATCCTTTTGGATCTTCCTCTGTATCATTCTTCACATCACCAAATCCACCTCACTCACCGAAACCTACATATCCTGGGATAGCTAGCCCTTTCCATCACTGATCATGAGAATGTGGACAAAAAATAAATCAAAAAACACCACATCGATCTATTTATCATCGTACATCAAAACTAGGAAGAACATAACATTAAAATCTATTCAACCCTCATCTGATCATCCTCTACTATCATCCCACCTCAATTGTGAATCGTACCCTCAGTATTGATTTATTGTACTAAGGAATAGTCAGGGAATGACTAAACAATTGGTATTTCATTGAACCATGGAATAAATGAAATTCAGGTGATGATTATGTGAAGAAATGAGGGAGAAAACCAAAATCTATAAGATGTAAGGAATGAGCCTCATCCTTTGTTCATTTATCCTTGATCTGTTTCCATGTAATTGAAAAATGAAAAGGGAAAGATAAAAAATGTACAATAATCCATCAATTTAATTATGCCAAAGAATTTCATATTAATTCTATTTTTGGAATTGATACGCCTTCATCTTGTATTATAAAATAGGTTGGAAAATAAAAATCAACATCCTACCAAGAGTCTTTATTGATCATTGATGAGGAACTATTCTGCATTTCCACTATTGATGAGATCCATGAAGTTCGTTGGTACAATGATCCACACTCTGGTCTTGATCTATCATCATACAACCAAGAATTTTCACCTCCAATGGTTTCTAGGTCTATAGGGTTTAGCGTCCATCCTTGAGAAAAAATCTATAATAATGGATTTATAGACAACATGGTCATTATGTTAAAAACAAATATAATAAATTTATTTATTTATTTATTTATTTATTTTATTTATTTATGCCTGCAATAATTTTTTCACAAATACCTCACACCTAAAAAGGTTATATTAGCCTAAGGTAAAAAAAATGAGTTCTAAAATAAACGGTGCCCTAGAATTTTGGAGTTTATCCCTCATTCAGGAGTAATTCCCATTTTTCAAGAATATTATGCATGTGTTTTATTTAATATATTTCAAACGTTCATTTTGGGAACATCGAGGCCTAGAATAACACATCATTTTACTGCCTGGTACCAAACATATTTCATAAATATACAAAAATAATGCAATGAATATTTGAGTCATTACTTTCTCCCCACCTTGGGGTTTTTTATATAAAAAATAGAAAAATGTACTCAATAATATGAGGGTACTGAGAACACATCTAGCTATCCAGCTCTCATGTTCTCTCCCACATACTCATGTGTTTCCCCCAGACATGCACTAAGGGAATCAATCATCCATGAAGAATCATCCCTTACTGATTCTCAATCTCTACTAGGTACTCATCAAAGGTATCTCCATCTTTGAGGTCCATCTCTCCCCAGTTGATAATATTCAAAGGGTCATGTACATATCTCCTCAGTTACGACATGTGGAAGACTTTGTGCACCTGGTCCAACAATGGAGGTAGAGCTAAATGGTATTCCACCTCACCATCTCTATGTAGTATATGTAAGGGACTAATGAATCGTAGGGATAACTTTTCACTCTGGCCAAATCTCTACAATCCACATTGAGGTAAGACCCTTAGGAACACATGGTTTGTCTCCTTAAACTCCAAACATCTCCATAGTTGGTCCAGATAAGAATTTTGATGGATCTATGTAGTCCTCATCTACTCCATGATTATCTTCACCTGCATCATAGTAGCTAACACCAACTCTAGACCCATAAGTGTTGACTCTTTAGGATCAATCAAAAAACTTAGTGACATATAGGGTTACTCATATAAATCCCTTAATGGCTCCATATGAATTGTTTAATGGTATATGTTTTTTTTAAACTCCAACAATGGTATATGATCCTCCCAACTATTAACAAAGTAAAACATGGAAGCCTACAACATGTCCTCCATGACATGAATAGTCCACTCTGTTTGGCCATCAGTCTGGGGCGTGAAATATGGTTCTTAATAATAATTCAGTCACAAATTCCTCCCACAATCCTCTCCATAATCATGATGTGAAGCAAGCTTCACATTCTGAAATATTAATCAAGGTAACTCAATGGATTTGGACTATATCCTCCACATAGAGGTGTCTCAATCTTTCTACTGAACTCTAATCTAGAATATCTAGGAAGTGGGAAAACATGGTGAGTCGGTATGTGATCACCTAGATGGGATCGTGTACCATGGATGTACATGGTAACCACATTATTAAGTCCATTGATATCTTATCTCACTTCCACTCTATCACATTAGGGGGTTGAGATAAACCTACTTGAACCTGGTGCTCAGCCTTCACCTATTGACAAGTGAGGCATCAAAAGTCAAAATCAGCAACACAATGCTTCATTCATGGCCACTAAAACAAACATTATAAGTTATAGTACATCTTTTCTACTCATGTATGTACCACCAAAGTGGATGTTTGAAACTCTGGTAGCACCTTCTACTAAAACATCAAAGGTACAATCCTTTTTCTTCAGAAAATTATAGCATGCTCCCCACCTTTAGAATATCCATCATGATCATATCCTCTGAATATCTTAGTATGTAAGGTCTCATAGTCGGTATCTCCATAATGAAAACCCTGAAATGTTCTAAATGCAGTGTGGTAACAACCATAAAATAAATATATGAAGAACTATGCTTTTCCACTAATTACAACTATAATGAGGCTAACTACTCGGATTCTTTGGCCAACAACTGAGAACAAGATCTTATACTGAGAGTTTCTTCCACCGCATTCTCCTTCCCATGAGTATTTACAATCTCAAATTCATATTAGTAGAGAAACTCTAACCATCAACTCTATATCAAGTTAAGATCCTTCTATGGGAAGATATAGTTCTTACTCTTGTGGTCAGAGTACATTATAAACGGGTTTCCCATCAGGTGGTTTCTCCGCATCTTCAATACAAAGACTTACAATTCTAGCTCAATATTGTGGGTTGCATAGTTGTGATCATTTTTCCCAAACTAATATGAACCATACACAATCCGCTCATACCTCCACCTCAAAACACAACCAAGTCTGGTCGCTGATGCATCATAGAACACTATATACTTGACAGCCTCCATTGGAAATCTCAAGATGGAAGTACTTGTCAACCTCTGTATCGACTCCAAAAAGTACTACTGTAACATTTTCATCCACATGAAAGTCTTCCCCTTCTCATTAAATGCTTTCAAGGGTGCTTCCACTCTAGTGAAATAAGGTAAAAACCTCTGATAGTACCCTACCAACCCAAGGAAACTTCACACTTTGGTAATACTATTTGGTGGCTCCCAAGAAAGAACTACCTAAACCATCACTGGTTCTGCTTCTACTCCAGCCTCTAGGATGACACGCCCTAGGAAGTGGACATATTGAATCACAAACCAAAAATTCATGATCCTCCCACAAATTTGGTGATCTTAGAGTGTGTCCAGGACTATCCACAAGTTTTTTTCATGCTCCTCCATGGATGTTGAGTACACTAGGATTTCATCAATGAATACCATAAAAATATGGTCTAAGAAAGTCTAAATGATCTGATTCATGAGTCCCATAAACACTTTTGGGAAATTATTCATGTAAAATGGAGTCAAAAAGTACTCATAGTGACCTAGAAAACTCTGAATTCTGTCTTTGGTATATCCTAATCCTATACTCGTAGCTGGTTATAACCTGATATGAGGTCAATCATTGAGAACCATCGCACCCCTTTTAATTGATCAAATAGAACTTCAATCCTCAATAGTGGATACTTATTCTTCATGGTCACCTAGTTCAAGTTCTATTATTCCACACTTAACATCAATATCTCTTATTACTTCTTGGAGAACAACACTATGGAAGCCTAGAGAGAAATATTGGGTCTCAAAAAGCCTTTCTCCTAAAGTTATTTAATTATACCCTCCGATCAATAATCTCTAGGGGAGAATTAAATATTCTAGTTTGGATAATGGGGTTATCCCAAGGTGTATTTCAATGAAAATGTCTAGATCTTGGTAGGATGGTAAACCTATTTTTCCCCCAGGAAAGACATCCTCATACTCTGTAACCGCCACAGGAAAGTGGTAACCCATAGAATCCACTACAACAAGAGTCATGCTGGCTAACTGGTGATTAATTAGATTCACTCTCCAATGCTTGAGAACATCCTGTTCTGCTGATAGAGAAACTATTTTCAATTAATTTATATTTAATATCATTTTTTTTAACCCAAAAAATTGTTCCTCTAAGATTAATTGTTTCATTTTTATTATAATGGTGTTATTTTGATCTGAATAGTAAAAATTGGCCATTTTTGTATTTTTAACAGTTTTAAAATATTTCGGTAGTTTGGCCATAACATTATCTACACTGATCCAAATTGCAAATTTCTTTCTTTTCCAACTTCTGCACATACAGGGACTCATTTGCGAGTTTTGGACTAAAATCTGAATCGGCCATATGGAAGCTCAAAAGAAGCTCACAAGTTGGATCAAGAAAACTGTTTTCAGTTCTGACTAGTTTTGATGTGGGATCCATAACTCATACACTGTGGGCCCAAATCTTATGAAATTCGGTGGGTGGAAGCACAAGGGG
The DNA here is from genome assembly GCA_963277665.1 of Viscum album. Lineage (NCBI taxonomy): Eukaryota > Viridiplantae > Streptophyta > Magnoliopsida > Santalales > Viscaceae > Viscum > Viscum album. The sequence continues at coordinate 1,884,451,166 of OY728121.1, forward strand.
TTTTTTAGAATCTTTTATGAAGGACGAACTGAGTGAATTGGCCGTTTATTGGGTCATTAAATCACCCTAATCCAGAGGATTTCCTTTTGGAGAGTCTGACTGGACAGAATAAATTCTCATAGTAAAACGGCCATAACTCTCGGAATTCATGTCCAAATCCTCTGATCTTTTGAGGGGACACGGCCAAGGGAATTATGAACAACATTAAAGAGGGGATAAACGAGTGAAGATGTCATTTAATGGGGCTACAACGCATCGAAATTCGGGGGAAACATTCTGGCTATAAAAGGAGGAGAGCTCCACCCTCTCAAAGCATCCATTCTCCATCCCATTCCTTCTGGGACACCAAGAAGGAGAACTTTTCAGGATTCTATTTTATTTATTTTCTTTTTCATAGTTTTGTAATGCCTTATTCTTCCCCATTCAACTCTATTACCCTTACCATGATGGGGTAAACTTTTGGAGTGATTGGGGAAGGGTTGGTTTTCTATATTGTAATGCTTGAGTTCTTGGACGCAATTGAATAAATTTCTTTCTTCTTCAAAGTTGTTTTCAATTTATTATAGTGGATTTTATAATCAAGTGCGATAGTTCTTGAATATTAATTCAGTTATTTATTTTTTCCTGGTAAAATAATCTATATCTCCCTCCACTAATTTCTATATTATATACGATGGAATAAACCAGGAATTAGTGGTGAAGTACTCGACGATCGTCAGTACGTGTAAAAGGTGTAGTGAATGTTCTTGATTGTTTGGGACAAACAAAACCCGATCGGGTATTGCCCATTTAAATTAAGTATATTCAATACACCTATTTTACACATGGAAGGAGAGTTGACCAAACCAAGATCTTGGTAAGGTTTTCTCTCACAATAATAATTTCACCAAGGAAGTGAGAAGAAACGATTGTGGAAACTCACTTTAATCAACTAAGAAGAAGAGGTTTGAATTAAATTGAACAAGGATATCATTGTAATTAGGAAACCGACCCCAACCTAATCACCCTTTTAATTTCATAGTTTTTCAATCATTTGAATTTCAAATTTCCTTTCACAATATTTTTTCCCCCGTTTTAAAGTGACAACCCATTTTGTGTGCACTCCTCTTCAGGAGACATCCTAGGTCAACCACTTAACTATATTTTAACTTAGGAAATAATTGTTTTGCCACGCCCTACAACAGGCGTGCGTCAAACTTGGCACCGTTGCCGGGGAGGCGCAACACTTGCACACACCGTTATTCATAAAAAAACAAAAAAAAACATAAATTTCAAAAACTAAAAAAAAACTTTTTGTTCATGATGTATTTCAATGGTGATTATTCTGCATGGAATGACCAATATCAGGTGCCAGAAAATGTTTGCAATGAAATTGATGCTCAATTTCATAGCATTAGTGATAAAGTTCAAAAACTGGAGATCCAAATTGAATGGATTGCTGAATATGTACGCACATCCCAAGAGAAATCCAAACCTGAGCCTGAACCTGAACCAGAACGAGTGGTGAAATTGATTTCACCAATCACATTTTATGTTAGAGAACCTGATGAGAGTGAGAAATAACTCATAAAGGAACTTATCACATCATCCTGCACTCAACCATTGATCAAGGAGGTCCCAGAAGTACACATTCCAACTGATGCACTGATGGGAGGTCAACATTTTTTGGAATAATCTTGGAATAACTTTGTTGAAGATAACTTGAAACATGATCTTCCTATACTTGATAATGAAACATCAGACACTTTCTACCTCTCTCTTTATTTAGAAGATAAAGAAGAAGACACACCTACTGAGATTGAGTTTCCAATGGTCATGCCTGAAGAGATCAATTACCAAGCTGAATTACTTGAAAGGGAAGATTTCTTTATTGATTCGTCATGTTTTAATTTTATTCAAACTGAATTGTTTTCTGAATTCTCCTTTCCTGAAATTTCAGATAAAACACAAATGGATCAGGCCTTGGATTTGGATGATGATACCACCAAAGTGGTGGTAATCGAGGAAGAAGAGCCGAAGAAGCTGGTGGTGGTGCGACTACCTCCTCAACAAAAAATTTCATACCATATGGAGGAGGACACCTCCGAAGTTAACAGGGAGAATCCTTATCTTTTATTCCCTCCCACTTCGAACCTCAAATTTCTTCTTTATTCTTTCTCGGTGGTTGAGAACATTCTTATCTTATTTGGAGTTCTCTACTTTTAGTGATTAATCATGGACCTCAGGAAAACTCAAATGTGGTGGTTCATCTCAAAGAAACCACACCCACCTGCTGATTGGGGATAATCTACTGAAACTGCCTGACTAGGGGCAGTAAAAACCTAGCACCCTCTTGGGGGTCTAAACCAAGCATTATCTCTTTTCTTTTCCCATTCTCATTATTTTTATTTATTTTTCTTATTTATTTTTATTACTTTCTTGTAGTCATAAAGTGGCTGCTTCTAGGAGATTAACTCAAGGCATCCACCTCTAAAATAATGTCAGGTTGTATCATTCCTTCCCTTTGATTTTATACCTTTATATTTATATATATATATTTTGAGTTGAAATAAGGGGTAGTTAAATTTAAGTGTGGGGGAGTGTCAACCTACTTAGTTCTTCTTGTGTGCTTTTCATTTTTTTATATTTTTAGGATTTTTGAGCTTTAATGAATATTCTTATCACTTTTCACACATCAATTTATTTTGAAAGAGTTTAAATGATTTTTGAAATAATGGATTTTAAATGATTGTTGATGTGAAAACATTTTTCTTGAATTGGATTGTCAATCATTTTTATGATTTTGACTGATTTTTGAAATCCATGACCATGAAACACTGACTCAAAATATTTTTTCCAATACTGTGAGGTATTCTAAACCAATTTTACATATTCTTCCTAATACCCACACTTTCTTGAGGGAAACTTGAATTTTGTGTGAGAACCAGAATTTGTGAATATTCTCTTTCGAAGCTTTGGATTTCATGGAATGTATTTAAAATAATTGAGGCATCTCTTTGGCTAACCACATTTTATCCTGAGACCCACCTTTACATTTATCCTTCATAATCCCTTAGATGCCATGAATTTCCTTATAGTTTTAATCCACATTACAAGCCAATTTTTCCATACCTACCCGCACTTTTAGTATTTTTGCATGGATATTTCAAATTTGAGTGTGGGGGAAGGGCCTTTCGTGTGCGTTCATTGGGATGTGTATCATTTATGTGTATTGTGAAGTGTGTGTCAATATTTTTGGCTGTGGATAATAATAGAATTGGGCATGTGTCGTCATTTCATTGTGCTCAATTTGTTTCATCCATTTCTCCTTTGAAAAAGAAAAAGAAAAAAAGATGAGTTTGAATTCATCATTTTACATTCTTTTATGACTCATGTCCCTCTCAAAAATCAAGGGCATGAGTTATCATTCATTCATTGTATTCAATTTTCAGCTCATCCTCCATGAAAAAAAAAATAAAAAAAGAAAACAAAGTTGTGCCTTTCTGGAGCTTTAAAAAAGGGGGATAACTGAGATGATATCATTCATTATAATCACTTCTTGGCTCATGTACCATGTCATTAAAATGGTGGTGGTGTTGTGTTTCACATTTTCAAGTGGGATTGAGTGATTAATTTCCTGTGTTTTCACTTTATTTAATAATGCATTGTACTTAAAAGTCCAACCTCCTCTTTCCAGCCTGGAACATTTTTTTTAATAATTTTCCCACCAACCCTAAGCCACAGAATCATTTGAACATTTAATGAAAGCCATCATGATTAAATCTATTTTCATGTTTCACACTGTGGAGAAATGAGATTTTTCACAAACCTAGGGTGATACATGCTATTTTCAAGTATGAGTATAACTCTAGATTCAATTTCTCTTGAGTGAAGAGAGACATAAAATTCAATGTGAGGTAGGTTGTGATTGGGTCATGGATTGATTTATGAGGTTGAATAAATTTAAATGATTGAAATTAAAATTATAGATTCTTGTTTTTCATATATGAGACATGATGGAATTCTATTTTGGATAAAATCATTGATATTTTCTCATTTTTTATTGTTGTGTGGAAATTGATTTGGATGTATGATGATTGCCCAGGAGTGCAATGATTAAGTATGGGGGAGTGATGAAGCTTATATTTTCCTATATTTTATACTTTAAATCATTTTTTATAATCCCACCATAGTTTTATTGAATGGGTAATGGTCACGTTTTTAGATTTTAGTGTTATTTTGAGCATAAATGTGAAAAATGACAAATTCTGGATTTTTGACAGATTTTTACATCAAGGGTATTTTGGTAATTTAATGAACAATATAATTCCAAATTTTCTTATTCAAATTTTGTTAGAATCCATATTTTATTTCCTTCATTTTTGTCTTCTGGACCAGGAGCTGATTCGATCCTCTAGTAGCCGTAAAAATTCAATGAAGTGGAAGGGTTTTCCGGGCGGACAGAACGGACCCCACTTCCATAACGGACACCCAATTCGGTATAAACAACTCCAAATTAGATTCTTCCACATGGAGATGTACGAGGACTCATATGAGAGTTTATAAAATAAATTTCAAGTCGTTTGGAATCCATTATGAGGGACATTGAATGAAATACATTTGAAGGAAGCTGCCTCCAAAAAAGGAAAATGCCAATATTAAATTCATAACTCCTTCTAGGCGCGTCCAATGAAGCTCCAATTTGGGTATCAAATGTAGAAGACATTCTGGAACAACATTTATGAATACACCTATTACAGATTCGTCCATTTAAGGGCATCTCTACATGGAAACTTTAGGATTAATTGTTTTGTGTGTGAATCTGTCACCCCTTCTCCCTATAAATATGTGTCCCTTCTCCTAGTTTATGATATATCCATTCCAGGGGGGCTAAGGTGGAGCTTATTTCTGTAATTTTTTTCATATTTTTAATATACATTATTTTATTCTTCTTCTTCTTCTTCATACCTCATTCTTCCATTTTTACTTTTATGTGTTTCTCCCACCGTATTCTATTCTAACTCCATGAAAATGGGGAACTAACCTCGATGTTTGTTTGAGGAGGAGAATGGTGGTTGTTTGAGTTTCATTGTGCTTCAATTTTAATATCTTTATTTAATTCTGAGAATTTTGGTGGTGGTTAAATTGATTATGATGTGCGATTGCCCCATTTTCTCTATCACCAAGTTCTTCTTCTCATTCATCATCTATCCTTCCCTTCACTATATAAGTCATGCATATGATGGAGTATGGCTTGTATAGCAATGGTTGGAAAATAGATCTCCTAGGAAACTTTAGGAAGAGTATTTCCCCACATGCAGAGATCTCGGTGTTGGGGAAATAACATTTCAAATAAGAGGGTGTAGTGTGATAGATTTTGATCAATACATTGAATTGATATTGAGAATATTTTAATAAACAATGATATCATCCATTATGATCCTCCAAGAAAAAATTTCTTCTTTCTTCTTTTTAACATAAAATTGTTTGCATTACATATATATATATATATATATTCATATTTTATCCATATTTCAAACTCATCTTTATATTATATATTAGTTAGAAAATAAATAGTGACAATAGAATTTTGGTGTTGTGTAAGTTGCCTCCTTGAGACCGACCTTGGGAGTGCACTATATTGCATTCTTAGGTAAATAATATTTTGATCAGGGATCTATGACAAATCCCCTCTTAATCAAATTGGCATCATTTCCGGGGAGATCAAAAAGATATGGATAACTTCTGGAATGAGTGTGAGGAACTTCTTGAGCCAACTATTCCTCATAATATAGATGATTCAACAACATTGAAGGAAGAAACCAACAAATCAGTGAAATTTGAAGAGAAGATAGAGGAGTCTGACTGCCTACCTCTATCTAGGGAAATTCAACTTCAAGAAGCACCTCCCATTGAAGAACCAATTGAATCCAAACAAGATCAGGGAGTCAATCTTTTTATAAACTCATTGTCTTTTGATTTTTTTGAAACTAAATTGAGTATTACCTCCCCTTGTTTTAATTTTTCAGATTCATCCAACACTTTTATTTCCTTGGAGGGAGAATATGCATCTGAAGAGGAACATCTGGAGCTCCCCAAACCTATTGAACATTTAATGGAGGGAGTACATGAGAAGATCAAAGTGGTGTTTCTGGAGGAAAATGAGACACAATCTACTTTCTTTAAAAGGGAAGAATTTGATATTGATTCTTCACGCTTTAATTTTTTTCAAATAGAATTAAACTATGACATTCCATTTGATTTTTCCCCAGATGTATCATACCATCAGCAACCACTGGAGAATAAAGAAGATGTTGTTCATGGAGAAACCAAGAAAGAGGAGGACTCATTCATTGTCCTAACCCCACCATTCATGTTGTATCTCATTACAAAGAGGGTGGACATGGTGAATTTTATCGATGGAGTCCTCAAGAAAAAGGAAGACGTTCATCCTGGAAAGAAAAGTTTTTGTTGGTTCATGAGCAAGAAACCTCACCCACCATCAGATTGGGGATAACTTATTAGAACTGCCCCTCTGGAGGCAGTCAAAACCCAGGGCCCACTTGGGGGATTAAACCAAGATTTATCCTTTTTTTCTTATTCAATTTATGTTTTAATTTCTTTTAAAAAATTTCTTATGTTATGTTTTTTACTTTTTTTAGGTTCTCAAAGAGCAACACTTAGGAGTCAAAATCAACGTTGTATTGCCAATAAGCCAGGTTCTACCTCTCCTTCACACTTTCTTGATGTTGTTATTCATTTTAAAATTATATTACATGTTAAATCAACTTAAATGCATTAAGGACACTACATCATTTAACTATGGGGTAGGGAACCTTTGTAGTATAGGATTTTTATTTGATGTTTGTTTTCAAAAATAAAAAAAATAAAAAAATTGTGTGTTAAAATTTTTGTGTGTTTATTTTTTAATTTTTGGTGTGTTTCTAAAACTTTTGAGCTGAAAAGATTATCAATAACATTTTTGAAACCCATGTCAATGAGTGAACCAATCTATTTCATGAAACCGAGATTAAATGAATACTGAAATGAATTTGTTTCAAGTTCAATTTTTTGGAATTTCATGAAAAGTACACTGATTTTTGAATCTCATGCCATATTTCACTATCTATATCTTTGAAATAACTTTCCTGTGAGGCTTCTCAACCATTTTTGTCATATTCTTTTCATTCACCTCATTTCTTGAGAGAACCAGACCATGCTTTCTTTAACCAGAATTTGATTTATTCCTTTCAAAACTTGAGGGATGGGGTACGTGTGTTTTAAATGATTGAAGCATTTATTTTTTTTCGAAGCCCCCTTTTCAAAATAATCCTTTTCATTATGTCCCACCTTTACATTTATCCTTCATTTTATCCCCTAGTAGCCATGGATTGCCTGTTAGGTTAGCCACATTACAAGCCAATTTTCCCTATCATACCTGCTCTTGAAGTAAAATTGCATGATCTAGTTGAAATTAAGTGTGGGGGAAGATGTCTTGTTGTGTACTACCTCATTTGGTTATAATTTGGGTGGAAAATAAATTGTGGAAGAGATGTTTGTGATGCTGAAAAATTATTCTGTTGAGAGCTGTGCCTTTTCTGGAGCTTTTATGACAAGAGAAGCTGTGTCTTTCTGGAGCTTCCAATGTAAAAAAAAAAGTTGTGATTATCTGGAGCTTTAAATAAAAATCACGTTTGAAAAGATTGAAATGTTTCCTGTTGAGTTTATTGAATGATTATGGATCCTATTTTCAAAAAAGGGGAAGTGAAGGAGACCATATTTGAGTGAAAATTAGAATCTTGCAATTTTGCTTCAATAAGAGCCAAGCCTTCCTTTTTTGGCCTCAGAACTTTTAACATCTAAATACTACCAACCGGAAGCCACAGAACAACCCTGAAAAGTCCTCATGAGAAACACATGTCCTTGACTCACATAGGGTGGAGAAGTAGTAATTTATCAAGCCTATGGTGACTCTTGTGTGAGTTTGGATGAGAAAAGCCTTGTTCAACATTTACATTTGTGAGATGAGAGAAAATTCATGTGAGGTAGGTTTTTTGTGTGCATGGGATAAGAAATGAAGTGGAAATATATTAAAATCTTAAATTTAGAACATGAAATAACAGTTTTTGATGAGGCATGATATCTTTTTTTTTCTTGAAATTGATTTTATTGATCTCATTGATATGTGTTTTGGATTTGATTTGATTTTATTTTTACTTGTCCAGGAGTCCAAGTGCTAAGTGTGGGGGAATTGATAGAGAAAATATTTTTAATTAATTTATATTGAATATCATTATTTTAAACCCACAAAATTGTTCTTCTAAGATGAATTGTTTCATTTTGATGATAATGGTGTTATTTTGAGATGAATAGTAAAAATTGGCCATTTTTGGATTTTTAACAGTTTTAAAATATTTCGGTAGTTTGGCCATAAAATTATCTACACAGATCCAAATTGAAAATTTCTTTCTTTTACAGCTTCTGCACATCCAGGGATTCATTTACGAGTTTTGGACTAAAATCTGAATCGGCCATATGGAAGCTCAAAAGAAGCTCACAAGTTGGATCAAGAAAACTGTTTTCAGTTCTGAATAGTTTTGATGTGGGATCCATAACTCATTCAATGTGGGCCCAAATCTTGTGAACATCGGTGGGTGGACGCACAATGAGTTTTGGAGAATCTTTTCTGAAGGACGCACCGAGTGAATTGGCCGTTTATTGGGTCATTAAATCACCCTAATCTGGAGGATTTCGTTTTGGAGAGTCTGACTGGACAGAATAAATTCTCATAGTAAAACGACCATCACTCTCGGAATTCATGACCAAATCCGCTGCGATTTTGAGGAGACACGGCCAAGGGAATTATGAACAACATTAAAGAAGGGCTCAACGCGTGAAGACGTCATTTAATGGGGCTACAATGCGTTGACATTCGGGGGAAAAATTCTGGCTATAAAAGGAGGAGAGCTCCACCCTCTCAAAGCATCCATTCTCCATCCCATTCCTTTTGGGACACCAAGAAAGAGAACTTTTCAGCATTCTATTTTATTTATTTTCTTTTTAATAGTTTTGTAATGCCTTCTTCTTCCCCATTCAACTCGATTACCCTTACCATGGTGGGGTAAACATTTGGAGTGATTGGGGAAGGGTTGGTTTTCTATATTGTAATGCTTGAGTTCTTGGACACAATTGAATAAATTTATTTCTTCTTCAAAGTTGTTTTCAATTTATTATAGAGGATTTTATAATCAAGTGCGATCGTTCTTGAATATTAATTCCGTTATTTATTTTTTCCTTGGTAAATTAATCAATATCTCCCCCCACTAATTTCTGGTTTATATACGATGGAATAAACCCGGAATTAGTGGTGATGTACTTGACGATCGTCAGTACGTGTAAAAGGTGTAGTGAATGTTCTTGATTGTTTGAGACAAACAAAACCCAATCGGGTATTGCCCATTTAAATTAAGGATATTCAATACACCTATTTTACACATGGAAGGAGAGTTGACCAAACCAAGATCTTGGTAAGGTTTTCTCTCACAATAATAATTTCACCAATGAAGTGAGAGGAAACGATTGTGGAAACTCACTTTAATCAACTAAGAAGAAGAGGATTGAATTAAATTGAACAAGGATAGCATTATAATTAGGAAACCGACCCCGACCTAATCACCCTTTTAATTTCATATTTTTTCAATCATTTGAATTTCAAATTTCCTTTCACAACATTTTTTCCCCCGTTTTAAAGTGACAAACTGTTTTGTGTGCACTCCTCTTCAGGAGACATCCTAGGTCAACCACTTAACTACATTTTAACTTCGGAAATATTTGTTTTGCCATGGCCTACGACAGGCGTGCGTCATCTACCATGGTTTACTTTTCACCCAAAATGTAAAACCTCATCCTATCATTACAGACACATCACATCCTCCACCTAAAAGAGTTGATCTAGGCATGAATATTTGATAGGAGTTCCATACCTAAGATAACATTGTAAGGCCTCATCGCTGATAAAAAGAGATCCCATAAAAAACTCTCACCTTCAAGTGCCATATTTCACTATCATTAAAAGTTTGAAATTGCTAAGTCACTAGCTATGAAAGTCTCTAACCATAAGGGTCGATCTAACAACTCAATAGGAATCTCTAAGTCTTGAACCATAGAGGTGGCAAGGAAGAAATGACTCACTCCTATGTCTATTAATATTATATATAATGTAGAAAATACACATATCATACCTCACACCATCCCCATATCCTCAGTTTCATAGGACTCTATACCCTATAGTTGGCCTCGTCCCTAATCATCATCTCCCTAAGACTAGCATGGACCTCCTGGGGTAGTGGTTATAATAAGTAAAAACTGTTCCCACCTATATATTCTCTTTTATTCCCTCTACCACATTATCTTATATTTAGAACACCATTCTCTTGTTAATAACTATATCCCAACAGTCCCTTAATCATCTCTCGATTAGTTTTATGACAGTTTGGTCAATCTCAAGACAGAAGTCTCCGACCATCGCAAGAGAAATATTTCCTCTCCCTCAAATGATTTGATCCATACTGAGAGTGATGAACCATTGACCCCATATCCTGGGACTGCCTCTTGAAGCATCTAACATGATTGGATCCCTATGACTATCATTGTCTATGGACTATCTAGGTATCAGTTTCTAGGTTCCTTCTACTAGCACCTACTATCGATCCCTTCTCTACTTGGAATCTCTCCACTACCAAGGACCGCTCAAGGATCCCCGAATAAGTGGGAATTCAAAGGGGTACCACTAAAGCCCTGATTTCATAGATTAATCCCTTATCAAGGGTCCACACTCCAAGGAATTAATACCAAACTATATCTATGGAGTATCATGAGAGATAAATAAACCTCATTGCGTAATACACCATGGTCAAACTGCCCTACTACAGATGTAGAATATCTTTTAGGTGTATTTACCAAAACATGTCCAGATAGAATTCCTACCTAAAAAGATTCTCAAAGTCTGACTAGGAGAGTGTTGTCTCGTCATGTGAATGGGTCTCCATCCTCCACCATTTCCTAGATGATCCAAAAATATAACTCGTAGTGAGTACCACTGTATGATTTGAAAGAATCCTCACAAGGAAGAATACCTGAATGACTACCTCTAGCCAGTCATCAACCACCTGGGGGTTTGGCTCACCTTGAAACCTAGGAGGTTACTACCTCTAAAACTCAGGAATCAGATCCATCCTATGTGAATCCTTTGTTGGAACTTCCATCACAAGATTATGCTAAATGGGTGCTCTTATAGTTGGTAAACCATGCATATTTACTATCTCAGGTATAGGCCCATGCATTGACTCGTAATCACATGAAAGATCATCCTTGTTATCAAAAAAATATAATCATGGATGGTTTTCATCATAGAGGAATCCATAAATAAGAAAATATGTAACACGGTCTAAGAGTATATCTGGGGAGATGACTCAATAATGATATGGAAAATGAAACCCATTCTTATGTGATTCATGTACCAATGTTTTCCCATGAAAAAACTTTCTACACATACCGATCTAATGGAAATTGATTACAGTCCTTGTGTATGGACACGTCGTTCCCCGCACCAACATTGGAGTCCATGGCCTAAAATAAAAACTTGAAACACTAAACACTATTTACACAAAATAATATCACTTAATCTAGTATTAGTGTACAAATGAACCATATTTTAAAACTCAATCATGACTCGACCCACTAGGGTCCGAACCGTGTCAACCCCAAACCTATCTTCAATAGGCCAGGGTCTGGTGACCAGCACCGAGTAGGAATATCCCAAAAATGGGAGGCATTATCCAAATTTACATGTACACACAAAAAAATCTATATTCCCAAACAAAGCTGAAATGTAAAAAAACTGAAAGTAATGTATGCATACATCTATAATCCCATATCTAGTATATGACATTAAAATACTAAAAGACAAAAGGGGGTCAAATACCAAACCAACCAAAAACTATAAAGACCCCAACCAGCTCCAAGGGAGAGGACTACGATCAAATGAAAACACTTGGAATTTATATCAGACTGTATAGATTAAGTTATGACCCACCTGTTTCGCATCCTCCCAAGGCACAATCAAAGGGTTCTTTGTCTGCATGAGACACAAAATTTGTAGGAAGTTCCTATACAGGGGTTAATACACCAATTCCTAGTAGGACACCCCCCAAAACATTAATCCTGAAGAATTAGGTATAGTTAGCTCAATACAAGGATATACAAAATCAATGTAAAACAGAAAACACCATATATACTCAGGAAGGACACTGTTCCATCAGGTGGTCACAACCATCTATCAGTCATAGGATTCCACTCAATGTAATTATCTTTCTACGGTATTCCACCCCATGAGCCCAGTTATCAATAGATAATATCATTGAAGAGTTCTAGACCATTGGGAGCTGCTTAAGAAAGGTCAATTTTCTTTGAAGATGTTGACACTCGGATAGGGGTCACACCTTGAACCACTAAGGGACACCACAAACCCAATCTGGATCAGCCCACTAAATAGGGGATCATATTCTAATGATAATAAAAACCCTACTTATATTCAATTATGGATAGAGGACCAAAGACCTACTCAAGTAGGTCACACTGACTCAACAAACCCCACCTATGGTATAAATATGATAGAGTATATCACTCTTGTCTCACATGGGGATTCTATGACCTATATATGAGATTCATCCTCTAGTGGGGATCACAATATATAGATAAGGATGTAATTCCACATAGTAACCTAAAGGGTAAGAACCAAGGATAAAACCACTCAAACAACATTGGTCTGAACAGAAGCGGTGAAGAGATTCAAGTGGTCTCTAAGGAAGTACACATCATGTTAGTGGAGTACATGGTGTTCTTTTCTCAACATGGATCTGCACATTTGGTAACACCTCATAGGGAATTTAAAAATCAACATACATGGTGTGTGAGTGAAACAAATGTCAAGTAGAGGTCACCCAAGCACCCTTCCCATGTGACCTGGTCGTGCTCATATACATCTATCTATTACTTGTACAGTTGGTTGTGTCCGTGTCTAAGTACCCGATATGTCCATTCATGTGTACTCTTGGTCATGTTTTTGTAACCTCTGAGGTACACACAAGCCTATCATGGATGGGTCACATGGCATGTAACCAGGTCACTTGGTGTGTAATATTTAACTCTAGGAAAACCCCTAGTGTCCCAGTCGGGGAGTCCCAGATGATGTATAATACCTAAATGCACGTCGTGTTTATTGAGATTTTCTATATCCATTTGGATATTCCCCTATGCCATTCTACTCTTCTATGGAGACACCACCCTCACCGGAACATGTTGATCTAGTTTTGGAAGGACCATTCCATCATCTACCACCATAATATGATCTCGAAACCACCTAGAAAACACCACATAGATCCATCCATCATCATGCATTCAAACCGAGAAGAACGAAATCATAAAATCCGTTTTATCTATCTTTAATCTTACTATTCCATTGTCACACCTCAAAATCACCCTCGATCATGAATCTTAACCACGGTAATGATTCATTGTTTCAAATAATGGTCACGCAACAACTAAATACCAAGTATTTATTCAAACCACCGGCCAGAGGAAAGGCCAGCAATAATCATGTGATGAAAATGCGGAGGAAGAAATATGCCCAAAGATGTGAGGATTTATAACACCCCAATATTTTATGAGAATTATTCTTTTTAATTTCATTGATTTCTTGTGTTTTATGCTACACCAAGATTATATTTAACTATATGCAAGACCATATTAGCTTGTAGTTTATGTAACACTATTCATGGCTTGTGTTGCATGCAAGAGTGACCTTCCTCAATTGCGTGTGTTGTACGCAATACCGAGTTTCACTAAACAACGATATATTATTATAATTTTATTATGAACTAGAAATTATGAATATTATTAACCACATTTTTAATTTTATAAAATTATCATTCATCTTACACATATTCTAGAACACGTTATGAGAAAAAAATAAATTTTTCAGGTAAGAAAGTATTTTTCAAAAAATGCAGTTTTTTTGCCTTTTGATGACATGCCCATTTTAAATATAATTTTTGACAAGTTTATAATTTCAATTTGACCTATTGAACATATTCTTTTGAATAAGGATATATAAATTTACATTGGATACATTTTTGACACTATTCTGATAACCTTCATATTTCGATGAATTGTAAAAATGCGCTAAATTTTAATTAAAAACAACTTTTTTCATCGTGATAATTTATATGGTTAAATTCGAATGTTGAATTGATTTAAAGTATAAATAGAATATATTTTTACCATTTAATATAATTTATTTCATTATCATTAATTTTACATTTAATTCATATGTAAAAACATTTCAATCTTTTTCAATGTTTTGAATTTTAAAACCCGTTTTCTCAACAACAAGATTAATTTTAAATTAATTAATAAAACTTCTATGATTTGAATTTGGAAAAATGGATTCAATATTTGGAATCAGTATGTCCAAATTATTTTAATAAGCTACTTTTATTTTTTTCATTCTGAAAAGTAACTATGGTAAATTTTATTTAACATAGTTAAAGGTAAATCGGATAATTAAGGACAAAAGTAATACTATAAAATTACCCTAACACTTGTCTTAATATAATTTGATGATTATATTTCTTCCTAAAATATACTTGAGTTGAAATATTATCTATTGGAACCCACTTGGATGAGATTAAGACCTTTAATTTATTTTATTTAAAGGAAAGTGAAATATGTCTCACTCAAACTTTAATAATTAAATTATTTTTCATATAAGGTTAAACAGAATATAAATTAGATTATAAATACTCATTTGAAATCTAAATTTTTTTCTTCATCATGATAATTTATTTTTAATTTTTATGAAATATATAATTACCTTAATAGCTTATACATTAATGATGTAGAAATTATTTATTTAGTGAAAAATCAATAATATAGTTTCTATTAAAATAAAAATACCCATCAAAAGGCCCAAAAACATGACCAAAATTTATTGGTCGAGTATATATACACCATAAGCTTCCATGTGTCGACTTGTGGACCATTTTGAGCCTTATAAAGAAGATTATTACATTTATTTTATTTTATTTTAAATGATGTCAAAGTTGTTACCTTCATAATTTAACAAACATATCATTTTAAAAGTTGGGTTTTTTTTAGGATAAATTCGACTAAAAGTATTTTTATGAAATATATTTGATTTATATTCATCATGGTATTTTATTTTTATTTTTAATGAAACAAATAAGTATATTAAATAATTATACAAAAATGTTGTAGTAATTATTTTATTTAGAGAAATATCAAATAAATGGTTTTAAAAATATTAAAATAAATATTATATGAACTAATTAATGTGCTCCACAAATTTTCTAGATGAATATGATATAATAGGAATATATTAAATAATTTTTTTGACTCTATCATCTGTTTGGATTTTATTTAAATTCAAATAATTGTATAGTTCCAAAATTAACACTATTGATATTTTATAAAAATAACATATTATTAAATTGTTTAAAAATAACAAAATATATATATATATATATTTAAATTTAAATTTAAATGGTCTAAAATGTCATAAAGTATCCAATTATGGAAAATTAACAACACATAAGTATTTATAACTATTTAATATTTATAATATTATTACCAAAAATAAAATTAATTTGATTAAATAAGGATAAATCAAAATGATAAGGTTTAAAACAAAATCAAAACACATATAAATTTGATTGGTTGAGGTGGTTAAAACCCTATATTATATAAAATTTGAATTTGAGTCGCTTTTGAAGTTTTTATGTGGGGTTTGAGTTTATTATAAATTAATATTTTGGAGGTTTCCAAAAGGGCCCCTCTACTCTCTTATAAAAGGGCACCTCCTCCCTCTTCTCTTTACTCCATTTTGAGCTTTCAAACTTGGAAAAAACCAGACCATTTACATTATCTACTTATCAAGAAACATACTATAGGCCATTTTATTCTTGAAAGACCAACTTTAGTGCCCTAAGTGGAGGTTTAGAAGAGGCGTGTCGAAGAAGAGGTTATATCCTTTACCGATTCTTTCAATCTTATTTCCTCTTCTACTACCTCTATATGATTTTCTCATTATTAAGTAATAACTATAGTATCAATTGTATACTGATATGTTATTATGAATATGAAACAACCATATTTCACCTTCTATCCATCCTACAAAAAACAAAATCACCGCGTGTGTGTACGTACGGCTTACCGTCTCCACACCGTGGTGTAATTTGTTTTTCCACCACCACCTTACATGGATGGGTCTAATGGAGGAAATAATAACTATATATTATTATTATAACATGATACTAATTATGAGATATTATATCATCCACTCCAATTCCATTCAATAATTATGTGATCGATATCATCACTAATGCGTACGTACGGATTATCGTCTCCACGACGTGATGAGATTCATTCTCCATGTTAACCATTCAAGAATGATTATAAAGCATATATAATGAATAATAATGAGATATATGACATAATAATGGTAATGGATTTGTGTATATATATATATTCCATCTAATTACTTCCATTCAAGTCAATAAGGAAAGGAAAACAATGTTCATGCGTACGTACGGCCTACCGTCTCTATTAACGGTGTATTTCATTTCATTTTTATATTATATATATATATATATAATTTATATATGATATATAAATCATGTTTTAAATTCTGTAAGTATGTCAATAATGATATAATTAATAATATCAAGAAAAAAAAGTCCAAACACATATGATAAATGAAACGATTATTACCCAAAACGTTGCTTCAACATGGAATTGACAAATGAACTGGTAATATAAAGTTGTAAGTGAATCATAAATGATATCATAAAAATGAATATTATTATAGAATAAGTCAATGACCTTATTTATATTATTATACATAAGTTTCAGGCACGTACAGAAGAAATTAGACCTAAGGTAAGGGATAATTATTCCAATCTCGTTCTTATCCAAGATTGTTTATTCATATGTATTTTCTAGGGTTATATTTATCATCCATGTCCATGTTTTATAAAAAAATAATAAAGTTTTTACTATTCTTACATGTATTTTTAAAGTTTTGTTTACCTTTTTTTGACTTTTACTATGTGTTATGGAAGAAATCTTTCTTTTTTTACCATACGAGGTACTTTTGGACTTTTCTAGAAAACGTACAAGGATAATGTTTTTTTAACTTATATGGCGTGAATGGATTTTTACGATTTCATAATTACTTATTTACATAAAGCTTCCTCTACAATATTTCATGATTGTTTTCAACAAAATTATTTTCTTTTAAAATTGCATTTCATTTTGAAAAAATAAAATGATCTGAAAGAAGAAAGGATATTTTCCTCAAGAATTCATTTCAAGTGTTTTATCAAAACTATTTTCCATCTATGATGACATTCTTTAATATGGTTATGTTTCAAGCTTAATGCATCTATTATTTACATGGTTTGATTTTTTTATGATGAAATTATATCCATTGTTTTATATGGATTATGTTATGATGGGATGATTTTTATGAAACCCATTTTATTCATTGGGTTATGATGAATGATTTATGATTAAATTGTGTAACACAAAATAATGATTTCATTATGAGATGGGTGGGACCTATATATCCCTCAAATTCATTGGTTAATGATTTATATCTCATGATATAGACATGGGTGGAATGGAAAGTAAATACAGTTAAGTAATACATGGCTGGAACTGTAGGTAAACTCGGTTCAGTAATGGACTTTGTCCACTATGATGGTCTTGGAAGCAATGCCTTGGCTACTATGGAAATCATATCATGTTCTTAATGTTTGGCCATAATTACAAGTTTTATTCCCATTCTATTTTATCATAATTAATCTTCCTTTATGATCTATGCCTTATGTACTGCCAGGATTTATTTCACAACTCAAGTTTTTGATGTTTAAACTTTATGTTCAAGTTTTTAAGTTCAAATATATATGGCTTATTTTATTTTCTCTATGTTTATCTTTACTGAGTATTTTATCTCACCCTTTTTATGTTCTATTTTCCCCAGTATATAAAGAAAGGTTTTAGGTAAGAAAAAAATGGAATATATTTATGGGAGATGTTGTAGATCTTTCACCATGATTAGAATATTATGTTCCGAGTTTCCAAAGAAACTAAACTGATACGGTGATTGGGTGTCTGTTTGTGTCATGTATTACGTTTTCCACAAAACTAATGTAATGTACATGTATGTCAAGCTTGGGTATCTACAGTTAGTATCAAGTAAAAGGTTTAGTTAACCTTTGGAATCTAGGATGTGAAAACTTTAGTGAGATTCCTAGGGATATTTCTAAGGTATGTTTAGGGATTTCTGTAAGGTTAAGTATAAACTATAGGTTACAATCCAAGAATTATGATAAAAATCATGAATAACCTAGGATTAAACCTAATATGTTAGAGATTGAACGTACTCCCCCTTGATTTTTTTGTTTTCTTAGTATGATTTTTGCCTCTCACACTATTCTTTTTGGGTTTTAGATAATGGTTGGAACTCGAAGGAACCATGTTAATGATCAATGCACTGGGGAATCCAATGATTATCCTCCAGAACAACCAATTGTTATGGGAAATGGAGTGTAAAATCTTATTGTTATACTTACACAATATATGAATCATTCTGGACTTCCAAATGAGTAGAGAAGGGAAAAATATTCTATTGGGTCCTTCATGAGACAATGATCACCTTCTTTCAGTGGGTCTTCTGATCCACTTGCTGTTG
Organism: Viscum album; assembly: GCA_963277665.1. Lineage (NCBI taxonomy): Eukaryota > Viridiplantae > Streptophyta > Magnoliopsida > Santalales > Viscaceae > Viscum > Viscum album. Next base: position 1,884,469,977 of record OY728121.1, read on the forward strand.
AACAACGGATCAGTACCATAAAAAATATATTTTCCATACTTCATTGTTCAAAACATGAAAAAGTCATTCTGGTTTTTTTCCATTTAGAAGGTGAAGAAGACCAGTGGTGGACTCTAATTAAGAATACAAGGCCCCAAGATGAAATTGAATCCATGGAATGGGATGAGATCAAGAACTTATTTTTCAATAAGTACTTTCCTCATATTCTTAGAATGAAAATGGAAAAGGAGTTCCTTGAGAAAAATCAAAAGGATGATTAATTTGTTGGTATATACATAGCAAATTTTACAAGGCTTTCAAGGTATGCATCTAGATTTATCATCCAACCTGAAAGTAATATTGATCGGTTCTTTAGTGGATTAAAACCAAGCCTTCGAAAGGCATTATCTATAAGAGATTTCAGTAGCTATGAATAGATTCTGCATTCTGATATCAAGGTAGAAATGGAATTTTTTGTTACGTATCCATCTCATGGTTTTGACAAGAAACAAAATATGGAGTTCAAGGAAAAATCTCAAACACTATGTTGAAAAGAAGACAAATGTTTTGTTATGCTCAAAATGTGGAAAAAAACATGGTGGAGATTTCCTTAAAGGGATTAGAAAATGTTTTATGTGTGGAAAAGAAGGTCATCGAGTAGCTGAGTGCCGAAGTAATGGGAAAAAGGTATCCAATGATGTGAATAGAGAAAATACTACAGAGAACGCACCACCAACAATTCAATGCTAAAAGTAAAGGGAAATGGGGTATTATGCTAACCAATGCCCTAATCCAAGGGTTAATGCCTACAAATAATTATTTTCGCATTATTAGATAGCCGATTTATAAGGGTTTTCGGGACCCATTGATACAACCAAACATTTCCAAATTGAAAGATCACCCAAACAGAAGGAAACCTCGCAACATCTCGAGCCGCGAACCCACGTGTTGGACTCGAAACCTGGGATCGCCTGCCATAGTATCATCAGCCTAGAGATACGCCCTCGAGGCGATTGAAAAACCCACAATCACCGGAACACCGGTGAGGTTCACCGGCTCTCGTCGTCATCTTCATCGGCGATCGTCATCGTCTACCGGCGACCGTCGTCGTCTTCACTGGCGAGCTTCACCGATAAAATATTATCACCGTCGGAGAAACATCCTGACACCAGATCACCAACATCATCACCCAAAACACCAAGAGAACAGAGAAAAAGCCTAAAACCTTCACCCCCGTCTCACATAAAGGAATAAATCGCAAAACCTCAGTGATAAAACAACAAAACCTCCACCCAACAACCATCACGAATAGAAAAAATCAAATAGAACAAAAGATATTCCACCAAAAACCAAATAAAACCGCACAAGATAAGGCACCACAACATCACCCTGACTCAGAAGATCCCGCCGCCACCAGAACAAACAACCACATCAGACACAACAAAACCCCAACGAACTCACTGGAGAAGAGAAAGAACCCTACAAACCATCGAAAAACGAGCGCGACCCCCCAACACTGAAAAAAACTCACCATAGGACAACAGTAAGAAGCCGAGAACAACACCAGGAGCGCTCCGAAGAGTATGTCGTCGACGCAGACCGATCTTACACCCGTAGATCTGAACCAGCCACCATTGAAGCCCAAAACGAACCTCCACAGCAAAAGAGAAGACCAAAAACCCTCCAGATGCCATGACCACTGAGAGCCTCCACAAACTCACCGAACGCGAGGAGAAACTCCGTATCTTCCATTGCGAAAGAGTGGCGATGGCGAGAGGAAAAACCTAGGTCGGGAGCCCTTTACGGGCGCATCCTCGACCTAATCCAAGGGTTAATGATGATCAACATGAACAGCCTCTTAAGGAAAAGGACAAATGGAAGATAGAAGATATAACTATTGGTGATGTTGAATATGACAACGAAGTGGTGTAATGATTATGTTTTTATGTAACCGGATTCCAAAATAGTGTTGTGGAATCGCATTTACAGTATCATGGAATATTAAAATATCTATGTATTGGTTTATTGTGGTTTTTAATAATTATATGGTATCGGTAACCATGAAAAATGATTGAAATATTTTTGTAAATAATATGATATGTTCATAATGAAGGGATAAGAGGAAAATAATATGTTGGATATTATTAATGAGGTTATTACTGATATAAGGAAAAAGTTATATCATGGTTTGAGTATATATAATTTTTGGGATTTTGGTATGTGAAAAGAGTTAACTTTTAACAGCATTCATGTTTTCACTAGGGTTCTATGGTAATTCATGTTTCAAGAATACATGATTAAGGTATTCACATGTTTCGAATGTGATAAACAAGATATATCTTATGATATATGGGGGATAAATGTTGGCATTCACATGCTTGTTATATGACCTTTCTAGAAATTGTTTTCTTTATACTGTGAGTTTGGATAGAATAATTTTGGATAAGCCTAAATGTTGGAATGGATTTATTTGGACATCAGATAGTATTGTTTAAGCTAGAACTTTTTTTGATATTATTTCTAGAATGTTATAATGGTGTAGTTTTAGAAAAAGGACAACCTGCAGGACGGGCGACAACCCGTCGCGTCATACATGTTTGTGGGAATCGAACTCACAACTGAAGTGTGGCATGCCTTTATCACTTACCATTGTCCTACAGGAAGTCCCTGGTTAGTAGAAATTAGTTTTATCTTATTAATCGGTATGATAGATGAAGTATAAGTCCATTTTTGGAATCATATACGATTAATCTCACCATAGATATACTTATGTATATTTAATAACTTGTGTTAATATTCTTGTGATAGAGATAGTTGGAATGACCAATAATTTTATCACATGATTTGATAACACTTCAAGAATGAAGAATTCAACTTCATTTCAATAAATAAGAGATGAAGTGGAAATTATTCATGTAATAAACAACAATGATATTACACTAAAATCAAGTATGTATTTCTCCTTGTGCAAAAAATCATCAACTTTAGGGAAATGATCTTGAAAACCAAAAAATTTGTCCTTGTACCCTCATATCTGATGAATCTGATTCTACCTTAGATCATCACAAATTTATGGATTTGTGATTTTTGGATTTTTCATAGCCATGTTTTCTACCACTCTCCATCGGAACTATATGGTTAAATTTCTCTTCCATATCCATGTTTTCTCCTATATTCTCCTTTGTGGAAACCCACTGCTCAGTTAATTTGGGTGACCGTTATGTTACTAAATTTCCTTTTTAAAATTAAGTTTCAGTATTCCTTTTTATGATGTGGATTTCAATGAAAAAACATTCAAGTAGTAAACAATTTATAACCTGAAGAATTTTTAGATGGAAATTCATTTTAAGGGGGGTAGAATGTAACACCCTGATATTTTATGATAAATATTCTTCTTAATTTCACTGATTTCTTGTGTTGTACACTACACCAATATTATCTTGCACTATACACAACACCGTATTAGCTTGTAGTATATGAAACACTATTCTTGGCTTCTATTGCACACTAGAGCAACCTTTCTCAATATCATGTGTTGTACGCTATACCATGTTTAACTAAACAATGATATATTGTTATAATATTATTATGAAATAGACATTATGAATAGTATTAACCACATTTTGAATTTTATAATATTATCATTTATCTTACACATATTCTAGAACATGGTATGAGAACAAAATATATTTTTCAGGTAAAATAAGTATTTTTTTAAAAATGCAGTTTTGTCACATTTTGTTGGCGCACTGATTTTAAATCTAATTTTTGAAAAGTTTATAAGTTCAATTTTACCGAGTAAGCTTCTTCTTTTGAATAAGTATATAAAAATTTATGTTGGATAATTTTTTGACATTATTATGATAACCTTCATATTTTGATGAATAGTAAAAATATGCTAAATTTTTATTGAAAACAACTTTTTTCATTGGGATAATTTATCTGGTTAAATTATAATATTGAGTTGTTTTAAAGTATAAATAGAATATATATTTACCAATTAATATAATTCATTTAATTATAATTAATTTTACATTGAATTCATAGGTAAAAACATTTCAATCTTTTTTAATGTTTTGAATTTTAAAACATGTTTTCTCTACAATGGGATTAATTTTAAATTAATTACTACAACTTCTGTGTTTTGAATTTGGAAAAATTTATTCCATATTTGGAATCATTAGGTCCAAATTATTTTAATAGGCTGCTTTTATTTTTGGCCATTTATTTATAGTAACTACGGTAAATTTTATTTACCGTAGTTAAACATAAATCAAATAATTAAGGATAAAAATAATATTATAAAATTACCTTAACACTTGTATTAGTATAATTGGTTGATTATAATTTTTCCTAAAATATAATTGGGTTGAAATGTTATCTATTTGAATCCACTTGGATGAGATTAAGACCGTTAATTTATTTTATTTAATGGAAAGTGAAATATGTCTCACTCAAACTTTAATAATTAAATTATTTTTAATATAATGTTAAACGGAATATTAATTAGATTATAAATACTCATTTGAAATCTAATTTTTTCTCTTTATCATTGTAATTTATTTGTAATTTTTAAGAAATATATAATTACCTTAATATCTTATACATTAATGCTAAAGAAATTATTTATTTAGTGAAAAATCAATAATATAGTTTTTATTAAAATACTAATACCCATAAAAAGGCCAAAACACTTGACCAAAACTTATTTTTAGAGTATATATACACCATAATCATCCAAGTGTCGACTTGTGGACCATTTGGAGCCTTATAAAACATATTATGAGATTTATATTATTTTATTTTAAATGATGTCATAGTTTTCACCTTCATAATTTAACAAACGTATCATTTTAAAATTTGGGTGTTTTAGAAGATAAATTCGACTAAAATTATTATTATTAAATATATTATATTTATATTAATCCTAATATTTTATTTTTAATTTTTATGAAAAATATAAGTATATTAAAAAATTATACAAAAACTTTTGTAGTAATTTTTTTATTAAGAAAAATATCAAATAAATGGTTTTAAAAATAGTAAAATAAATAACATATGAACTAATTAATGTTCTCCACAAATTTTCTAGATTCATATTACATGTTAAGAATATATTAAATATTTATTTTCAACTCTATCATCTTTTTGGATTTTATTTAAATTCAAATAAATGAATAGTGTCAAAATTGACACTATTGATATTTTATAAAGATAACATATTATTATATTGTTTAAAAATCACAAAAATATTAAAAAAATAAAAAATAAAATTTATATTGTCTAAAATGTCATAAAGTATCCAATTATGTAAAATTAACAACACATAAGTAAGTATTTAATACCATTTAATATTTAGAATATTATTACAACAAATAAAATTAAATAGATTAAATAAGGATAAATCAAAATGATAAGGTTTAAAATAAAATCAAAACATGTCTAAATTTGATTTGAGGATGAGGATAAAACCCTATATTATCTCATATTGTAATTTGAGTCACTTTGGATGTTTTTATGTGGTGTTTGAGTTTATTATAAATTAATATTTTGGAGGTTTCTAAAAGTGACCCTCTACTCTCTTATAAAAGGGAACCTCCTCTCTCTTCTCTTAACTCCATTTTGAGCTTTCAAACTCGGCCAAACCCTACCCATTTCCCTTATCAACTTATCTATAAACATAATATCATTTCTGTTCTTCTTCAAAGACCAAATTTAGTGCCCTAAGAGGAGGTTTAGAAGAGGCGCGTCGAAGAAGAGGTAATATCCTTTACCGATTCTTTCATACTTATTTCTTATTCTACTTACTCTGTATGATTTTTTTTAATTATTAAGTAATAAATATAGTATCACTTGAATAGTGATATGTTATTATGAATATTAAAAAACAATATTTCACCTTTTATCCATCCTATGAAAAAGGAAATCACTGCACATGCGTACGTACGGCTTACCGTCTCCATGCTGTGGTGTAATATGTTTTTCCACCACCACCTTACATGGATGGGTATAATGGTGGAAATAATAACTATATATGATTATTATAACATGATACTAATTATCAGATATTATATCATCCACTCTAATTCGATTTAATAATTATGGGAATGACATCATTGCTCATACGTACATACGGATTATCGTATCCACGACGCAATGAGATTCATTCTCCATGTTAACCATTAAAGAATGATTATAAAGTATATATAATGAATAATAATAAGATATATGACATAATAATGGAACTAGATTTATTTATATATATATTTCATCTCCTTACTTCTATTCAAGTCAATAAGTAAAGGAAAACATCGTTCATGCATACGTAAGGCCTACCATCTCCATGAATGGTGTATTTCATTTCATTTATCTATATTATATATATATATAATGAATGTATATATGATATATAAATCATTTTTTGCATTCTTGATGTATGTAAATCATGATAATAGTAATAATATCAAGAATAACAAGTCCAAACACGTACGATAAATGAAACGATTATTACCCAAAACATTGCTTCAACAAGGAATTGAAAAATCAACTGGAAATATAAAGTCATCATTGAATCAAATATTATATCATAAAAATGACTATGATTCATGAATAAGCCAATGACATTATTTAAATCATTATACAGGAGTTTCAGACATGTACTGATGAAATTGGACCTAAGGTAAGGGATAATTATTCCAATCTCGTTCTTATCTGAGATTGTTTATTCATAAGTATTTAATGGGGTTATATTTAACATCCATGTCCTTGTTTTATAAAAAAAATTCATAAAGTTTTTAATATTCTTCCATTTATGTTTAAATTCATTTTTAACTCTTTTTGAATTTTACTATGTGGTATGGAATGCATATTTCTTTTGTTTACCATATGAGGTACTTCTTTACTTTTCTAGAAAATGTATGAGGAAATGTTTTTTTAACTTATATGGCGTGAATGGATTTTTACGATTTCATAACACCTTATTTACATAAATCATCACCTAAAGGATATCATGATTATTTTCAAAAAAAATATTTTCTTTTAAAATTGCACATCATTTTGAGAAAATAAAATGATTTGAAAGAAGAAAGGATGTTTTCCTCAAGAATTTATTTAAAGTGTTTTATCAAAACTATTTTCCACCTATGATGACATTATTTAATATAGTTATGTTTCAAGAATAATGTATCTATTATTTACATGGTTTGATTTTGTTTATGATGAAATTATATCTATTGTTTTATAGGGATTATGTTATGATGGGGCGATGTTTATGAAACCCATTTTATTTGTTGGGTTATGATGAATGATTTATGTTTATTTTGTAGAACGCGAAATAATGATTTTATTATGAGATGGGTGGGACCTATATCTCCCTCAAATGCATTGGGTAATGATTTATATCTCATGAGATAGACATGGTTGGAAATAAAAGTAAATATGGTTCTGTAATACATAGGTGGAACGGCTGGTAAACCCGGTTCAGTAATGGACTTTGTCCACTATGATGGTATTAGCAGCAATTCCTTAGCTACTATGGAAATAATATCACGTGCTTAATGGTTGGCCAAAATTACATGTTTTATTTCCATGATATTTTATCATGATTAATGTTCCTTTATGATCTATGCCTTACGTACTGCCAAGATTTATTTAACAACTCATGATTTTAATTTTTAAACTTTGTGTTCATGTTTTTAAGTACAAATGTATATGGTTTGTTTTATTTTCTCCATTCTTACCCTTACTAATCATTTTAGATCACTATTTTTATGATTTTTTCCCCAGGATATAAAGAAAGTTTTTTGGTAAGAAAATAAAAGGGGAATATTTTTATGGGAGATGTTGAAAATATTTCACCATGATTAGAAGATTATGTTCCGATTTTCCATAGACACTAAACTAATATGGTCATTGGAAATTTGTCTGTGTCATGTATTAAGTTTTCCACAAAAGTTTTGTAATGTCCATGTATTTCAATCTTGGGTCTCTAGAGTTGGTATCAAATTGAAGGTTTAGTTAACCTTTGGAAAGTAGGATGAAAAATCTTTAGTAAGATACCTAGAGATATTTCTATGTTATGTCTAGGGATGTCCATAAGGTTAAGTATAAAGTATACGTTACAATCCTATAATTATGATAACAATCATGAACAACCTAGGATTAAACCTAAGATTTTAGAGATTGTATGTACTCCCCCTTGATTATTTTGTTTTCCTAGTATGATTTTTTTCCTCTCACAAAATTCTTTTTGGGTTTTAGATAATGGAAAGAACCTGAAGGAACCATGTTAATGATAAATGCACTGGGAAATGCAATGATTGTCCTCCTCAACAACCAAATGTTGTGGGAAGTGGAGTGTAAAATCTTATTGTTGTACTTAAACAAGTTATGACTCATTATGTACTTCCAAATGAGTAGATAAGGGAACAATATTCTATTGAGTCCTTTATGAGGAAACACCCACCTTATTTCAGTGGTTCTTTTGATCCACTTGTTTCTGAACAATGGATCAGTGCCATTGAAAAGATATTTTCCATAATTCACTGTTCTGAACCTGAAGAATTCATTCTGACTATTTACCGTTTATAAGGTGAAGCAGACCAGTGGTGGACTCTAATTAAGAATACAAGGCCCCAAGATGAAATTGAATCCATATAATGGGATGAGTTCAAGAACTTGTTTTTCATTAAGTACTTCCCTTGTATTCTTCGAACAAAGATGGAAAAAGGAGTTCATTGAGCTTAAGAAAAAGGATGATGAATCTCTTGGTATATAAAAAGTGAATTTCACTAGGATTTCAAGGTATGCATCGGGATTTATCATCCATCCTGAAAGTAAATTTGATTGATTATTCAGTGGCTTAAAACCAAGACTTCGAAATGTGTTAGCTGTAACAGACTTTAGTAGCTATGAAGAGATTGTGTGTTGTGGTATCAAGTTATAAATGGATGTTGGTGTTATATATCCATCTCATGGTTTTGACAAGAAAAAAAATATGGAGTTCAAGGAAAAATCTCAAAACTATGGTGAAACGAATACATATGTTTCGTTTTTCTCAAAGTGTGGAAAGAAGCATGGTGGATATTGTCTTAAAGGGATGATAAAATGTTTTAAGTGTGGAAAATAAGGTCATCGAGTAGGTGAGTGCCAAAGTAATGGGAAAAAGGTATCTAATGATGTGAATTGAGAAAAGACTACAAAGAACGCACCACCAACACTTGAATGCCACAAGTGTAGGGGAATTGAGAATTATGCTCACCAATGCCCTAATCCAAGGGTTAATGATGATCAACTTCAGTAACCTCTTAAGGAAAAGGACAAAGGGGAGTCACATGAGATCACTATTGGCGATGTTGAATATGACAACAAAGTGGTGGAATGATTATGTTTTTATGTAACGGGGTTCCAAAATAGTGTTGTGGAATCTCATTTACAAAATCACAGAATATTAGAATATCTATGTCTTGGTTTATTGTGGTTTTCAATAATTATATGGTACCGGTAACCATGAAAAGTGATTGAAATATTTTTAAAAAGTAGATGATATGCACATAATGAAGTGATAAGGATAAAATAATATGTTTTATATTATTAATGATCTCATGAATGATATAAGTATGAAGTGATATTATGGTTTGAGTATATAGAGTTTTTGGGATTTAGGGATGTGAAAAGAGTTATCATTTACCAGCATTCATGTTTTCATTAAGGTTCTATGGAAATTAACGTTTCAAGAATACATGATTAAGGTATTCACATGTTTCGAATGTGACCAAAAAGATATATCTTATGATATATGGGGGATAAATGATGGTATTCACAATATAGTTATATGACCTTTCTATAAATCATTTTCTTTATACTCTGATTTTGGACAGAAGTATTTTGGATAAGCCTAAAGGTTAGAATGGATTAAGTTGGACATTAGATGGTATTTTTTAAGGCTAGAACTTTTTTTGATATTATTTATGGAATTTTATAATTGTGTAGTTTTAGAAAAAGGACAACCTACAGGACGGGAGACAACCCATCACGTTGGACAAGGTTGTGGGAATTGAACCCACAGTCAAAGTGAGATAGGCATTTATCACCTACCACTAGCCTATAAAAAGTCCCTGGTTAATAGAAATTATTTTTATTTTATTAATCAGTATGATAGATGAAATATAAGTCCATTTTCGGAATCATAAACGGTTAATCTCATCATAGATGGACTTATGTATATTTAATAACTTGTGATAGCCTTTTTCTGATAGAGACAGATGGATTGACCTATCATTCTATCGCATGATTTTCTAACACTCCAAGAATGACAAATTAAACTTCATTTCTTTAAATAAGAGATGAAGTGGAAATTCTTCATGGAATGACCAATAATGATATTACACTAAAATCAAGTAAGTATTTCTCCTTATGCAAAAATTCATCAACTTTAGGGAAATGATCTTGAAAACCAAAAATGTTATCCTAGTACCCTCATATCTGATGAATCTGATGCTATCTTAGATCATCACAAATTTATGGCTTTGTGATTGTTGGATTTTTCATAGCCATGTTCTCTACCACTCTCCATCAGAACTTAATGGTTAAATTACTCTTCCATATCCATGTTCTCAACTATATTCTCCTATGTGGAAACCCAGTGCTGAGTTAATTTGGGTGACAATAATGTTTCTAACATTCATTTTTAAAATTAAGTTTTAGTATTCCTTTTTATGATGTGGGTTTCTATGAAAGAAACTTTCAAATAGTAAACGATTTATAACCCGATGAATTTCGAGGGAAAAATTCATTTTAAGGGGGGTAAAATGTAACACCCTGAGATTTTAAGAGAAATATTATTTTTAATTTCATTGATGTCTTGTTTTGTATGCTATACCAAGATTATCCTGCACTATATGCAACACCGTATTAGCTTGTAGTATAAGCACAACTATTCTTGACTTGTGTTTCATGCAAAAGCAACCTTCCTCAATAGCGTGTGTTGTACGCAATATCGAGTTTCACTAAACAATGATATATTATTATAATATTATTATGAATAAGCTTTTATGAATAGTATTAACCAAATTTTTAATTTTAAAACATTATCATTCATCTCACACAAATTCTATAACATGGTATGAGAACAAAATAAGTTTTTCGGGTAAAATCAAGATTTTTCAAAAAATACAGTTTTGTCGCCTTTTAATGGCGCACCCATTTTAAATCTATTTTTTGAATAGTTTATAAGTTCAATTTGACCAATTAAACTTATTCTTTTGAATCAGGATGTAAAAAATTATGTTGGAAATTTTTTTGACATTATTCTGATAACCTTCATATTTTGATGAATAGTAAAAATGCGCTAAATTTAATTAAAAACAACTTTTTTCAACGTGATAATTTGTATGGTTAAATTATAATATTGAATGTTTTTAAAGTATAAATAGAATATTTTTTTAACATTAAATATAATTTATGTAATTATCATTAATTTTACATTGAATTCATAGGTAAAAACGTTTCAATCTTTTTCAAGGTTTTGAATTTTAAAACTTGTTTTCTCAACAATGGGATTAATTTTAAATTAATTACTGAAACTTCTATATTTTGAATTTGGAAAAATTTATTCCATATTTGGAATCATATGTTCCAAATTATGTTAATAGGATACTTTTATTTTTGGCCATTATGAATAATAACTACGGTAAAGTTTATTTACCATAGTTAAAGGTAAATCAGATAATTTAGGATAAAACTAATTTTATAAAATTACCCTAACACTTTTATTAATATAATTTGCTGATTATATTTCATCCTAAAATATTCTTGGGTTGAAATTTTATCAATTGGAACCCACTTGGACGATATTAATACCTTTAATGTATTTTATTTAAATGAAAGTGAAATATGTCTCACTCAAACTTTAATAATGAAATTATTTTTAATATAAGGTTAAATATAATATAAATTCGATTATAAATACTAATTTAAAATATAAAATGTTTTTATTTATCATTTTAATTTATTTTAAAGTTTTACTAAATATATAATTACCTTAATAACTTATACATTAATGATGCAGAAATTATTTATTTAGTGAAAAATCAATAATATAGTTTTTATTAAAATAATAATACCCATAAAAGGCCCAAACACTTGACCAAAACTTATTGGTAGAGTATATGTACACCATAATCATCCATTTGTGGACTTTTGGACCATTTTTAGGCTTATAAAATATATTATGACAATTATATTATTTTATTTTAAATCATGTCAAAGTTGCCACCTTCATAATTTAATGAACATATCATTTTAAAATTTGGGTGTTTTAGAATATAAATTCGACTAAAATTATTATTATGAAATATTTTAGATTTATTTTCATCATAGTATTTTATTTTTAATTTTATACAAAAAATATGTATATTAAATAATTATACAAAAAATTTGTAGTAATTATTTTATTAAGAGAAATATCAAATAAATGGTTTTAAAAATATTAAAATAAATATTATATGAACTAATTAATGTGATAAAAAAATTTTATAGAATCATATCACTTGTTATAAATCTATTATATATATTTTTTCGACTCTATCATCTGTTGTATTTTATTTAAATTCAAATAATTGAATAGTGTCAAAATTGACACTATTGATATTTTATAAAAATAACATATTATTAAATTGTTTAAAAATAACGAAAATATTTAAAAATTAAAAATTGAAATTTATATAGTCTATAATGTCATAATGTATCCAATTATGTACAATTAACTACCCATAAGTAAGTATTTATAACCATTTAGAATTTAGAATATTATTACCACAAATAAAATTAAATAGATTAAATAAGGATAAATCAAAATGATAATGTTTAAAATAAAATAAAAACATGTATAAATTTGATTTTATGATTAGGTTACAACCCTATATTATCTCATATTCTAATTTTACTCACTTTGGAATTTTTTATGTGGGATTTGAGTTTATTATAAACTAATTTTTTGGAGGTTTCGAAAAGTGCCCCTTTACTCCCTTATAAAAGGGAACCTCCTCCCTCTTCTCTTCACTCCATTTCGAGCTTTCAAACTCGGCCAATCCCTGACCATTTACCTTCACAACTTTTCTAGAAATATACTATAGGTCCTGGTATTCTTCAAAGACCAACTTTAGTGCCCTAAGTGAAGGTTTAGAAGAGGCGCGTCGAAGAAGAGGTAATATCATTTACCGATTCTTTCAAACTTATTTATTCTTATACTTCCTCTATATGATTTGTTTCATTATTAAGTAATAACTCCAGTATCACTTGTATACTAATATGTTATTAAGAATATTAAACAACCATATTTCACCTTCTATCCATCCTACAAAAAACAAAATCATCACGCGTGCGTACGTACGGCTTACCATCTACACGTCGTGGTGTACTCTGTTTTTTCACCACCAACTTACTTGGATGGGTATAATGGTGGAAATAATAACTATATATGATTATTATAAAATGATACTAATTATGATATATTATATCATCCACTTCTATTCCATTCAATAATTATGGGAATGATATCATCACTCGAGCGTACGTACAGATTACCGTCCCCACGACGTGATGAGATTCATTCTCCATGTTAACCATTCAAGAATGGTTATAAAGTATATATAATGAATAATAATGAGATATATGACATAATAATGCTACTGAATGTATTTATATATATATATTTTTGTGTGTGTGGTTGTGATCTACTTACTTCCATTCAAGTCAATAATGAAATGATAACAGCGTTCATACGTACGTACGGCCTACCGTCTCCAAGAACAGTGTATTTCATTTCATTTATCTATATATTATATATATATATAATGAATGTAAATATGATATAAAAATCAGTTTTTAAATTATGGAAGTAAGTAAATCATTATATAAGTAATAATAACAAAAACAACAAGTCCAAACACATCGATAAATGAAACGATTATTACCCAAAACGTTGTTTCAACATGGAGTTGACAAATTAATGGGTAATATAAAGTCATAAGTGAATCATATATGATAACATAAAAATTACTATGATCCTTGAATAATTCAATAACATTAGTTAAATCATTATACTGGTGTTTTGAACAGGAACCGAAGACATTGGACCTAAGGTAAGGGATAATTATTCCAATCTCGTTCTTATCTGAGACTGTTTATTCGTAAGTATTTACTGGGGTTATATTTATAATCCATTTCCATGTTTTATAAAAAATGTTTTCATAATGTTTTTACAATTCTTACATCTATTTTTAAACTCGTGTTTACCTCTTTTTGACTTTTAATATGCGGTATGGAAGGAATCTTTATTTTGTTTACCATATGAGGTAATTTTTCACTTTTCTGACAAAAGTATGAGGAGAATATTTTTTTAACTTATACGGCGTGAATGGATTTTTAAGATTTCATAATGCCTTATTTACATAAAGCTTCATATACAAAATTTCATGATTATTTTCAACAAAATTATTTTCTTTAAAATATGCACGTCATTTTGAGAAAAGAAAATGATTTTTGAAGATGAAAGTATATTTTCCTCAAGAATTCATTTCAACTGTTTTATCAAAACTATTTTCCATATATGATGACATTATTTAATATGGTTATGTTTCAATCATAATGTCTATATTATTTTCATGGTTTTATTTTGTTTATGATGAAATTATAACCATTGTTTTATATGGATTATGTTATGATGGGATGATGTTTATGAAACCCATTTTATTCATTGGGTTATGATGAATGATTTGTGTTTATTTTGTGGCACATGAAAGAATGATTTCATTATGAGATGGTTGTGACCTATATCTCCCTTAAATGCATTGGGTAATGATTTATATCTCATGAGATAGACATGGATGGAATGGAAAGTAAATACAGCTCAGTAAAACATGGCTGGAACTGTAGGTAAACCCGGTTTAGTAATCCACTTTGTCCATTATTGAATATCATGTGCTTAATGGTTGGCAAAAATTACAGGTTTTATTCCCATTATATTTTATCATGATTAATGTTCCTTTATGATCTATGCCTTACGTACTGCCAATATTTATTTCACAACTCAATATTTTGATGTTTAAACTTTATGTTCATGTTTTTAAGTTCAAATATATATGGTTTGTTTTATTTTCACCATGCTTACCCTTACTGAGAATTTTAGCTCACCCTTTTTATGTTTTCTTTTCCCCAGGATATAAAGAAAGGTTTTAGGTAAGAAAAAAAAGGGTAAGATATATATGGGAGATGTTAAAGATCTTTCACCATGATTATAAAATTATGTTTTGAGTTTCCAAAGACACTAAACTAATATGGTCATTGGGCGTCTGTTTGTTTCATGAATTAAGTTTTCCTCAAAAGTAATGTAATGTCCATGTATGTCAATATTGGGTCTCTACAATAATAAACCTAGTCCATTTTTCATTTTTCCTCAATATATTTTTTTATAATTGAAGAAAAAGATAGGGAAAGATAAACAAAGAACAATAATCCATCAATTTAAATCTACTAATGATGTGTGTATCAATTTGGTTCATGGAATTGATCTGCATTCATCTAGGATTAAGGAAAAGGATGTAAAACACAAATTATCATCCAACCTAGAGTTTGGATTGATCGTTGGTGAAGAATGGTTCCATGTTGCCTTATTTAATGAGACCCAACTACTTCATTGCTGAAACTATCCATGGTCTTGTCCTGGTCTATCATCATTCACCAACACTTTCCTCCTATAGTCTCTAGATCTCTAGGGTTTAACGGAAACCCCTGAGAAAAAATCTATACTAATGGATTTATATACAACTCAGTCATTGCATCAAAAACATTTAAATTTATTAATTTATTTTATTTATTTAGTTATTTTTCCTCACGACAACATTTCGACAAACGCCTCATACTGAAAATGGCAATATCGCACCTAAGATAAAACCAAAGTTCTAAACTCAATGGTGCCATTATATTTATGATTGGGGCCACTGTTCAGAAGTTATTCCACTTTTTTAGGAAAGATGTTCCTGGGTGTTATTTAATATATCTAATATATTTCAAACATTTTTTATTAGGTACATAGGAACTCAGAATCACATGTCTCCTCAGCACCTGGTATCAAAAGTATTCCATATGATTTCTAAAAATAATACATAGAAAATATCAGTCACTACACATCCCCCATGGGCTGATTTTATACATTAATGCATAAATAATCAATAGAAAAATTAGGGGAAGATTAAAAAACTAGTATGATGTCCTAAACTAACCCTATATACTATATTATACCCCAAATAACCAAATAATTCATCGAGAATGTGGCCCTTATCCAAGTTCTGACCTATAACCATGAAGTCTTCTTAGCAACCCACGGTGTCCTAATAAGTTTGTGAGTACAACTCACTATTCCACTACAAATAGTTTCCCTAATTATATCTAATTTTTAAGATTTCATATCAATGTCCCATAAATAATAACTTAAATTTGAAATAAACAAACTATTATTGGTCCTTAGATCCCATGGTGAGACTCAGGAATGACATTTTCATCTTTAACTAATTTTGAATGTCTCAAAACATAATGAATCACTACCTAGGGTGGAATAGAAACCTACTCAATATCCATCTCATATATACATCACCTAGTGGGGAATAGTTACCGACCCTAGTACCATCTCCATGGACTAATCATCTAGGGGTAATAGATCCATGCCTCAAAACCATCGCATATGCCACATCACCCAGGGGTGACCCACCTTAGAACCATCTCCAATCTCTCATCACCTAGCCGGAGAGTTACCTACTATAGATCCATCTCATCTCTCATTGGGTGGATAAGATCCCAATATACAGTAACCATAATTTAAGAAGTGGTATCAATTAAAATTAAAAAATGTAATATAACTATGTTATAAATTCTCCATAATTTAATATTTTCCTTAATAATATAATCTTTTTATATTCAATTAGTTGATTTAAAAAAATTAATATGATTTATCAATCACATTCCTCCATTCAATACAACCAATTTATAATAAGTTCTAACTTTTCATATTTACAACCCATTTTCATCTAAGGCATCATCTTAAGTAATCACTGTTAAACTTATTAGATCATCATTTCCCCCAGGGAACCCCTCAGGATTCCTCCAAAAATTCCAATTTTTAACAACATGTGGCAGGATTCACTTTGTATCCAAATATTTTGACTCTATATCTATTAATGGACCCCTTGTTTCCCAAATATTTATTTTATCATGAAATGGTAGCAGTATCCATTTAATTTTGTTTTTATTAAAGTTCACATTACTTTTCTGCAATCATGAATCATATACATAAAAAAATAACTTCAATCCATATGTATAGTCGGGGACCACCTACCTTGTACTTTTACGAAGATCCTAATTTTATATCATCAGTTAATTCAGCCCCAAAATTCATGAATCAAGAAAATTATTGAAAAAAACTAAAAATATGTATATTGCGCATAGCCAATATAAATAGAAGAAACATACAGATAAAAAAACTAATATATACTCAAGTTTAGGTAGCCTTACCTATGAAAACATTCTACAATGAATAGAAAAATGACCATACAATAAAGTATAAAGATGTCCCTTGGGATGGAAGGACGTGTGATAGGGGAACATATAGGTTTTCTCATGATGTTCTAGCTAAGAATAGAATAACCCCACTTCTATAGCTCATTTATTAAATTATTTATTGATTTATGTAAATCCAAAATTTTCCCCTCAAGACATGACCCTACCCTTATGGCATGACACCCCCCCACCCCTCAAGCACTTTTATTAAAATAATAACATGAAAAAATACCTTTTAATCTCCGTTAAAAAAATTATAAAATTATATGATTTAATTCATAAATTAATATTATGAAAATTCATTTTTCTATTACAATCATTTTTAACAATATGGATAGAATCATATAACATGATATATAAGTTGTAGTTCTTAAACTATTTCTTCACTATTCATTATAATTTATGATTGGTAATTTCTCCATCAATTATATATTATGATTCAAGGAAAATAATCTCATATCAGGGACCTCACCATTTTATAGGCCACACATAAACTAAATATTAAATATAAAAACCTTACGCATCATTGAATAGCTCAACACTTAGCTAGATTAATGACTTTGAAGAATATCTTACTTAAGAGAAAATCCTTACATATCCCCATATATAATATATTTCCATCATTTAAAATATAATATAATTAAAAAATATTCAATATTTAAGATATTTTTTCTATGTTTATGTTTTTCCATTAGTTGGAAAAATAGGTATGTAATATAATTTCTATACATAAACTAGAATTTCCATATATAATATATTCTCTATTACTATAAAACTAATACGTTATATCTTCTTTAGATATAATTTTTTTTCCTTAGGTAGACAATAAATCAATAATATCTTACCCATTCATAATATATATTTCATATTTAATGTTTTATACTTAGGTACAAAATCCATACATAATATATCTTTTTCTAACATAACATACATTTATATAATATTACAAATGGGTTTTCCCTTAGTCAAAAAATCCTATGTGTAATATACTTATCCATATTTAATATATATTTTCCATTTATAATATATATTTTCTATATATAATATATTTTCACATAATATAATATTTATCCCTTTGTGAAATTATCAAAATATGTGATATTGAACTTAGGTAAAAATATACATCTCCTCGGATCAGTCGTGGCCAAGGATATAGCCCCAGTCGTACCCAATACATTGAAAAAAATATTTCTAGAATTTTAAAATATTCATTATAAATAGAAAATACATCTAGATTTGTCCAAAACACCTCCAATCTGTTTTCAAAAAATATATACTTACTCCAATATTCAGGCAGTGGAAGAATAGTATATTCTTTATCATCAAACCTATTCCACTCCTGAGACTCAATTCTCTGCATACACTAACACCTTTCATATCTCTTGTGGGTCCCAAAACAGACAACCAATCCATGATCTAAATCAAACAACCTTTTAATACCCATCTATCACATTGCCTCTCAAAAGCATTAAAATAAAAAATAGCGAAAAGATATAGGTTCACCGCTCAACATGGTCTACAGTGTTACCACCTCCCAAATATATAGTTTCTCTTAACTGAGATACATTATAAAACATCATTGGGCTATATTGGAAAACAAATTTAGCCACTTCATTCACATGCTATACTCTAATTCCCATGTATCCCCTAGGATATTACTATACTACAACTATATCAATACCTAAGGAACTTTCTTCTCATGAAGAGTCTTAACACTCTTTTCAACTATACAAACCATATGTTCCAAAATGATTTCATCATCCTTGAGATTGATGCCATCAGTATTGTTCACATGGGAAGATTTTTAAAGATATCAACAAATTTATGAAACAATAAAAAAATCTTTTATAGAACCTAAATGATTTGGAAGAGCTCATATATATGGTACCATATTGATTCTCTCTATGAAACAGATTGATCTAATAGGGTTCCAATTCCCCATTATTTGAATATTATTATGTCCCAATCTATGTGATTCCCATAAAAATATCAAATATTCCTCCTCAAACATCATAGTGTGGAATTTTTATTCAGCATACAACCTTTTCTAACACTACACAGTTACCAACTATTTCCTGATTATCTTCATATGTTCTAATTTCACATATACGAGACTCGACTTGATGACCACTAACACCCCAGCCTCTATCAATCATAGATTCCATCTATATAGCCTACCATATAAAGACTCAATAGGTACCATATAAATCAAATCTTGGTAACTTTTATTATTGGAAATATTTTCATGTTTTAATTAGTTCTCCCATAAACCCTATAAATCTAGAACACATTGTCATAGTACATCTTATAATATTCATATTGTATACTCAGATTACTCATCTATTTTAGGATTATATAGAGTTCTTAGATTCACATTTACTTCAACCACCTTATGCAACCCTCAACAAATTTGAAATGTATAACATGAATCCTTGTCCAGGAAAATACTCTAGTGAACCCCATACATATATATTATTTATTGTATATAAAACAAACCCATATTATCAATAGAGAGTGTCTCACAGATCGAAAATAATGTGTGGACATAATCAACTGGTCCAAAATATACCTAATCGCATCACTACATTAAGGAATCATGAGCAACGCCATCAAAAAATCAATAGTCATATCACTCCACTTCCTCTCAATAATGGGTCATTATTAAAAAACAATTGTTCCACTAGTGCTCGGCCTTCCCCCATTGACAAGTGGAGCACCATGTGACAAAACTTGTTATATCTTCTTTCATCTTAGGATAACAGTATTATCTATAAATATTGTGGTATATCTTGTTAAATTTGAGTGAATAACCCATCTCAAAGTATGTGAGTCCCTCATCAGTTCCCCATGCATTTTCTTAGGGACCACAACATGACCTCAAACAAAAAGGATCTCATCGTCATAATATTACTAATCCAGTGGTGGTTCCATACTATATATATTTTTTCACAATTTCTATATAGTCAAAATTTGATAGTTGATTCTCCTTAACTCTCCTAGGGAGTGAGGAGATGATAGATAATGACATAAGGTTCACCTAGCCCTGATACTCTACAAAAATAAGGAATATCTTTGTAAAGAGGGCC
The DNA here is from genome assembly GCA_963277665.1 of Viscum album. Lineage (NCBI taxonomy): Eukaryota > Viridiplantae > Streptophyta > Magnoliopsida > Santalales > Viscaceae > Viscum > Viscum album. Next base: position 1,884,490,652 of record OY728121.1, read on the forward strand.
ATCATCTATGACTCAGTACATGGATATTTCACCACCTACACTAGAGTCTTTCGACTCAATGCATCAGTAATGAGGTTACCCTTTTGGAAGAATACACCATCATAAATCAAAGGACTACAAAAACATAACCCGAATTCACTATTAATGGTTTAGTTCATGTTGTGCGAAAATTTTATCTAAAGATATTATCATATTTGTGCCCCAAAAACGTCTCACCTATATGATACTGACACTAATACTCAGAGCATGCATCACCACCACCAACTCATGATCATGTGTCAATTAGTTACAATCATATGACCATAACCACTTTCCACCATAATAAATGACATTATAATACTACAATAGAACAACTCCAATAATGACATATGATTCATCATAATATTTTATATACTCTTTACCTATAATAGGAAGGTCTTGATCGGTGTACTCACCAATCATCCTTTTAACTCCTAAAATGATCTCTCACAAGAATCAGACCTGAGGAACTATATCCTCTTCTAAATTAGGGAAATTATTAGTTTTTATAATTAATAGAAATCATGTATAACGCTTTATTAATAATAAGGAATCTCAAGAAATTATAAATCTCAGGAAAATTATTATGTTTCTTCCACAAAGCCACATCTTATACCTTCTTAGGTTCCACTAATACACTACCCTTTGATATCAAATTCCCAAAGAAGTTGACCTAGTCGATAAAAACTAACACTTTAAGAGCTTGGAATAATACGGATTCTATTTAAGTGTACTCATAATAATTTACAAATACAAATTTTTATCCTCCCCTGACTTGGACTACATGATAATATCATTAATAAAATTTACCATAATGGAATCCAAGTAATGGAGTAAAATTTGATTCATCTAGGCTATAAAAACTATGGTAACATTAATCAAATTCAATGATTTTACCATGTACTCATACAAACTATATCCACTCTTAAAAATAGTATAAAGTATATTAAAAGGACTTAACCTCAATTAATGGTAGCCTTATCTCAAATAAATCATGTAGAACACTCTATCACCTCTCATTTGGACAAACAGATCATAATTATTTGGATGTGGATATCAGTTTTTGACTATCACATAGCTTAACATAGGATAATATTCACATGATCTCAAGTAACCACTCACATTATTTTCCAATAATACTAGAGTTTCTAAATGGGATATACTCAATCATATAAACCCATTTTCCTAAAAATACTATAATATAACCTGAATATATTAAATCTTTGTATGATTTATCCTATAATATGGAATAGATATGGGAACTATTCCTATAAAAATATCAATGGTAAACTCAATGTCACACTCAATAGGAAGCCATGAGAATTAATTAGGAAATAAATCATGAAATTGGTCAATTATGGGAGGAAATACTATCATTAATTTCAACTCATAGTCCCTAATGGGTTATGAAAACTTTTTTGTGATCCCACCAAGCTACTGAAAGTTATGTATTGAATTTACGTCCTACATAACCCACTCTAATATAATTAAATAATAATTTCTATCAATATACATAAATGATACTCAATAATAATTTCATTAAATATGGTATTGATATTATTCCAACAAATCCATTAATAAGATCATATCAAAAATAATCATTTCTAGTATAAAGAAATATAAAAGAATTTTGTAACCACTAATCACCATGGAACACTCTCAACACTTTTAATACCCATGGATTTCACCCATAAATGAGTATTGATTAATATAATCCCATACAGGTGATCTATGTCTATCCCCAAGCCATCAAAAAACATAGTAGACATAAATTAATTTGATGTACTTGTATCGAATAATGTAGATACCAATGTGGAATCTATCAAAAACATGACTCAACCCATAGATTTTCTAACATCATTATCGACAGGTGTGGGATCAATAGAGTGAAACTAACTTGAACCTCAACCTTATGTTCTCACCTGACACCCAAAAGATGAATCACCTTGATGGTGTTGATTACTATTCCCCAAGGAATTGTACCCACCACCATGACTATAATGAAATGTTGAACTATAACTTCCACTCTATTATGGAACACATGAATCAGCTCCTAAATCCTGTTTCTTTATAGATCCTCTACCACTAATGGATTATCGATAACTCGGGAAATGATACTAAAAGTTCCTTATCCTCCAACATTATTGACACATTACAGTTGGTTGGGAAGTCTGGGAGGGAATACTACTAAACATATCACTCTAGTAACACTCTAATAAACCTCCACTTCTAGGAAAATAATATGAATCACCACCTTAGATCCTATGTATACCACCACCCTAGTGTGAACCATTGTATTTCAGCTTCTTTCTGCCAAAGTATCCGTAGATTATCCCCTTAGTATAGGAAAAATAAGTATAACCTCATCCCAAATCCAAGTTTCTATCATATGTTAGGAATTATTCACCACCATTGAAAAATATGGTAGGTAAAACAAAATCACATTTACCTGAATAGAATATATCAAACAATCATCAAAGAATTTATCCTTGGTTACATCATCCCCATCCAACATCATAGGGGAAAATATAGATTAATAAAATTAGTTGTATACTCTATAACTGAAATTCATATATGGGTTAGATGAATGAACACCCATAACCCATCCACCCTTAAGGTCTCCAAGAATACTCCATGATAAAACTAGTCCTAACGATCCCTCTATGATAACAAAACAATCAACTTTTATTAAACCATAATATCCCACTAGCACCTAGCAAGGTCATTTTACCTTTATATTTACAACATCACTCTCCTATTAATGGATGTATCTCAATGATAAAGATGCAAAAAAATCGACTCCACTCAGTTCCCAATATCATAGGGGACACCCTCACCAATGAACAACTATAATAAAAATATTATATTAGGCATGGAATTGACACCTTGTAGAGTTTCTTGAACCAAGGGTTGTATAGACCATATTAAAATATCATATATATGATCTTCAATTGTCGGAATTGGTGCTATAGGGGGTTCTAAATCTTCTTCTGGTGGGGCATACTCACCTTCGACCTCCTGGTTCTCCACTAGAAGTTTCCATGGTGTAATGTCTCAATAATTCTAAAACATGACTTAGAAAACATTTCAATAAAAATTCTTTATATCAAATTTTTGTTAAGAAGTAACAGGTATATAATATTGCTACTCTATATTCATATCTCATATCATAAAGGTATTACATCTTATTCTCTCTCTCTAGCCACATCAACCAATTCCTAGGTTCATCGCATAATACATATAGGATCCACATATTTCAATTTCCATTACATTTTAACAATATTAACAATAATATGGTTTAATTAAATAAAATATTAATAATAAGTTATGTAGGAAATAAATTTTTATGTTATTATTGGCATTTTTTATAACTAAAACCATTAGAAGCAATATAATTAATCAAAAGTTTCAATAATAAAATCATCTAATAAATCAGTTATATAAGATTCCACCATCAAATTATATAGTAAAACGCGATATAATTTTATAATATCACTTTAAGTAATTGATACTTGTATTATAAATAGTTTAAATTATCACAAAAAAGTTTCAAGAAAATCCTATGAGCCTCACATGTTACATGAACGCATTCCCTATTTACACCCTTGGATAAGAGTAAAATCCCATAAATAAAAAATCACATAAAAAACATTACACTTTAAAAAGTAACCCAACCAAAAAAACATAAACAATGACTAAAAATACCATCCCTAGTAACATAGACGTCCTTGGAATGTTCTTTAGCTACTCCAAGTAAAAATATATATACCATACTCTAAAAATATCCCATATCATGTCTACCATTCCCAAATAATAAGTCAATAGAAAAGAAACAAGGCTTTGATAACACTTTGTAACATCCATGTCCTAGTTCAACACCTTGTGACTAAATTAGGTCTCCAAATACCTCAAGAATGCCTCTCCATGCGCCAAAGCGTACTGAGTAATAGTGGGTGTCAAATAATATCATGACGACACTATACCCCCTAGATCAAATTACCAAAAATAATATTAGAATTAACAACAAAAACAAAATTAATCCTATGAAACTGGCATATATAAACAACAAAGTTAACAATAATAAAAAAATATCAACCCATGATATATTAATTTTGAAATAGAACATTTCATATAGGTATGAAACAATCATCAAGATCCCTCATGAGTGGATCATATACATCAAGGCCAAAAATAATAAAAGAAATAAAATTTTTAATGGAAAAAAATAGTCCAGAGTTATTTTCACTACCTCATCTCCCATGCTACATCCCAACTAACTGGATCAATAATCAAATATAAAGCCCTTTCCTATAACACCACTAGATTTTATGAAATATTTTCAAAAAAATTAATTTCTTCAATTGGTTGTGTTAAGAACAAAACTAATCTTAAACGAACAAAAAAATATTATTATTTAAATTTGATTGTTATAACCTAACTATTTAATTGGAAGAAATGAATATAATTATCTATGTTATGACATATATAGTGGTCCTAATCATTGCTAATGTATTCTTTCAAAATAAGAACTCAATTTTTAATAAAGTCATATTTCAAAAATATATTTTCTTCGAAAATGGTTTTTTTCTTTTTATGAGTGAATATTAAAATAAATTTATAACATTTTAGAAAATATATTTGAAAAAAATTAATTTAATTTATGAATTCATCATGTAAATATTATTTTATGATTTTTTTATGATTTTTTATAAGGATTTATTTTATAATGAATCGTGAGAAAATTCTTATTTCTATTGAAAAATACATTTTATTTTAAGTATTCTATTTTAGATTGGTTTTAAAATTTCTTTAATTTTTTTTATTTAAAGTAACATATTTATATTTTTAAAATTTTATTTTACAATTGACCTTATTATAAGAATATTTTATAATATAAAATTTCATTCTTATAAAAACCCATTTTCTATCACATTTTTTCATTTTGATTTAAAATTAACTTCAACAACTTATGTGTTTTGAATTTTGAAAATTGGATTCCGTATTTCTAATAATAATTTAAAATTTTGGAAAATAGTTCCTTTTTATTTGTTGTAAAATCGAATAGTAATCTTAGTAAATTTTTATTATCACTGTAAAGGGTGAATCGGGTAATTAAGGGTTAAAAATAAAATGATACTGACTATAAAATGACACAAAACCTGGTTAAATATTATTGGACAAGCCCATTTTTTCTTATGCATCCATGATTTAGTTATATGTCTTTTTCTCTTTTTTAATGTGATTATTACCTTTATGATATTTTTTGTAAAGAAAACACAAAAATGTCACAATATTGTTTTTAATAAATATAATATTTTTAACATCGGAAGAAATATAGAATAAATTTAGTTATAAATAAAAATTCGAAATATAAATTATTTATCTTTACCATAATAATTTATTTTTATTTTTTAGTGAATAAATAATTACCTTAAATGCATATAAAATACTAACACAATAATTATTCAATTAATGGAATCTTCAAATAAATGATATTAAATCTATAAAAAGTATTATAATTTTAGTTAATTAATATGATAAACTAATTTTATAGATTAATATTACATTTTAGGAATGTATTATAATATTTTTTATTAATTTTACTTATTTTCTTGATGGAATTAGATTCAATGTAATTAATAGTTAAAAAATTGGAATTAATGATATTTTAAAATACAAAATATTTAATTAAATAATATAAAATTCATAAAAATAATTGATTAATAAAATTGAATATTATATTGGATATAAAATCAACTATGATATATTTATGGGATTTATTTCTATTTATAGTTTCTATATTAATGATCAATGAGTAAAAACCCTTATTGTCTTGCTAAGTTTAAAAAGTGTTAACAAAGGGTTAAAACCAAAAAAGTACTATAAAATAATAATAATAAAACTTGTATAATTTTTATTAGATAAATTTAATATTAACCTTACAAACTATTCAAAAAATTTATTTGTTTAAAGGAAACTTTTCCCTAAACAAATTATGTAATATTTAAATCAAATAAAGTTCCCAAATGTCACTCTCTTTGTTTTTAATACTTCTTATGTGTCTGTATTGGGAATAAAGTAAGTTATGAATGAATAAAAGTTTATATTTTTATCATAATAAATTTATTTAATTTATATAAAATTATTTATAATTTTTAGTAATTATATATTGACCTTAAGTTCTTATGAAACACTGATACATTATTTCCATATTTAATAAAAAATAATAATAATAGATTTTAAAAATATTAAAAGTTATATAATATGAATTATTTAATGTTTAACATGAATTTTATAGATCAATATTATATATTAGGGGTGTTTCAAATCATTATATTCTAATTCCCCCTTTTCTTTATGTAATTTAATTCAAATTAATAGAATACTGTCAAAATTGTTAATAAAGATATTTTATCAAAATAATATTTTATTAAATTATTCAAAAATTATAAAAATATTTCAATAAGATAATGTGTATAAAATATGGTCTAAAGTTTCTTAAATTTTCCATTTATGGTTCAATTTTCATCTTATATGTAAAATTTATAACCCTTTGATTTTGAAAAAGTTGTTACCATAGTTAAAATTAAAATTAGTTAGCTAAGGGTTAATAAAAATTATAGGGTTTAAAATTACACCAAAAATTTTATAAATTATATTTTTTGATGATATTAGAACCCTATAATACCTTTTATTAAAATAAATTTCAATTTTTATTCATTTTTCATGAAAATTGGTTTATTATAATTTATTCTTTTGAGAATTTCAGAAGTACCCCTTACCTTAATTAGAGAAGGGAACATCCTACCTCAATTATTTTCACAACATTGAGCCTTATATATCAAAAATAATTAAAAAATATCACTTATAAAATTACCTATACACATACTATTGGTTTTTTAATTCTAAAAAAACCAATCCTAGATCCATTTATTGGAGATATAAAAGAGTCGTTCCAAAGATGTGGTAATCACCCTAACAAATCACATTATTTCCTACTCTTATTTAACTCCTTTAAATATATTTTATTTCATATAATAAAATTACTTATCTATAATAAATATTATTAAGAGTTATTATTATTATAAAAACACCATTATACACACTTTATTCCATCAAACTAGAAGTGAAAGTATAACTCTTGCGTATGTACGGTTTACTATCTCCATGTAGTGATAGAACTTATTTTTCATAACCATATTTTAATGATTGGTATTATGATTGGTTTAATGTTTTTATTTGATATTTATTATATAATTATAGATATGAAATTATAATATCACATCTACCTACTTACCATCCATTCCATTGGGAAATGATAACGTCGTTTATGAATACGTGTGGACTTCCACCTCTACGATGTGATGTGATTAGTTTTTTATTTATATTTTAATTAGATGGTAATGAGAAAGAATTTTATGAATATATATTTTATATTTTATATTATAATGATCTTGGAAAATGAATTATTATTTACCTTTCCTTTATTCCATATTTCAAAAAAAATGAAAATAGGGTTCATGCATACATATGGCTTACTGTCTCCACGAACGGTGTAATTAATATTTCAGTCTCTAAATTTTATGGATGAATATAAATATATATATATATATATAATATATATATGAAATTAATATTATGATTAAAATTCTATATATTACTTAACTATGATCAATTTAAAAGCATAGAAACAACCAAAATGAAATTCTTATGAAAGAACCAAATAGTTAACACCTAGAAATGTTAATTTTAATAAATTATTGAATAAAAGGGTGTTGAATTGATATAAAGTGATAATATATGATAATATAATTATGTAAATTATTATGTTATATAATTATATATAATTTAAATTTATTATATAGGATTTTGTATTTATTTTGAAGAAATGGTTACTTGAGGTAAGGGTTTTATGTTACAATATCATTGTTTATTAGGGTCATTTATGATTATGTTTTTTGTGATGAAATATCATGATATATTTATTAATAAAATAATGAATATTGTTATCCTTTGTTTATTTATTTGAAATACATTTTTTCCTTTTAGTTTCATCACCTCATGTAATCATGATACATAAAATATACATTTTAATAAAAAGCGACTTTATTTCTTTCTTTGGAAAAAAAATTAATTTTCATCCATATCCATGTTTTTTTTTAAATTACTTTTATAAAATGATTAATTAAAGTAATTTTTACACTCTTTTTTAATTTTAAAAAAATTATTGTAAAGGAATATTAGTCTTTTCTAAACATGGTACTTCAGGATATTTCTGAAAAAACTATGGAAGGAATGTTTTTTAACTTATACAACATGAACAGAATTTTTCACTATTATGAAACCTCAATTATTCGAGGATTACTTTTCAATTTTATAAGGTTATTTTATAATAAATTTTTTTAAAAACACTTTTAATGGTTTTTAGATTTTAAAAGAATTATTTTCATATAAAAAGGGTATTTTCCTCAATAAATATTCCTGGTGATATTTAAAAATCAGTTTCCATCTAAGTTGACATCTGTTGATATTAATTTACATTAATGCGGATATAATCCATGAATATCATTCTTATTATTTATATTAATGGTTTATGTTTATAAGATTATTATTAATCCTATTCTTTTTTCATGGGTTATCTTATGATAAATGGTTGAAATGTTTTTAAAACCCATTTCTTTTCCATGGGTTATGCTATGATGAATTTTTTAAGAAACCCATTTCTTTTGATGGGTTCTAATATGATGAATGACTTATGATATTTATTCAAACATATTTATAATTTAAATTATATGATGGGTGGGACCTATATATCCCTCTATTGCATTGGGTAAAGATTGATATCTAATGAGGTAAAAAAATCTAGAATGGAGAGTGAACCCAGTTCAGTAAGGTACTTTTTCCATTATTATTATCTTGGGAGTTAACCTTAACTAATATAATGGTTTAGTGAGTGAACCTATTCCACTATTATAGTCTTGTAAAATATCCTAGACTACTAAGGAAATGATTTTCTATGCTTATGTGAATGAAAAAATTCAATGTCTTATGCGAATGTTATGCTCTCATGGATAATTCTCCTTAATTACTCTATGATTTAAATATTATGAACTACCATTATTTATTATATGACTTAATATTATGATCTCTTTTATAAAGGGTATGTTTTTTAAATTTTAGGATCATGTTCTCATACCCTTTTTATAATATTATTCTTTTATTATCATTGATATATCCCTTGATTACCCATACTGAGAACCAGATCTCCCCCTTCTCCTATGTTTCCATTCCCTAGTTTATGAGGAAAGGTATTATGTGTGATATGTCTATGAAGGGTTCTAGTCGAAATAAATAATTTGGAGAAGATTTATATATTTTATGAACCAGTTTTTTATGTTTCAAAGTTTCCAAATAAACTAGAGTTCTTCAATTCTGGAACTGATCGAAATATTGTGTAATTAATATTCATCTATTAAAAAGGAAATATATATGTTATAAAATTATGGATTATTATGGTGGGAAACATAATGGGGTTTAATTAACCTTTGGAAACTATGATGATAAAACTTTAGTGAGATACATAGGGAAAGTCTAAGTATAGGATAAAATTCAAAAAAAATTGTAATGATCATGAATGTCCTAAGTTAAAATTAAGGTTTTATAGAAGAATGTGTCATTTTTTATATATATTATAAATTATTTTTCATGGTTATGTGGTTTCCCATAATGATTATTATTTATGATACTATTATTTTTCTGTTTAATTTAATGGATGGAACAAGGAGGATTCATGTTAACAATTATCAACAATGGATTGATTGTCCTCCTGATAAATTAAATGAAATGAGAGCAGTAATGTGAAACCATATGGTTATTCCCAATCATCTATCTCATCATATAATTAACAATCTCATATTTTGGAATTTTCCTAACACACCTAATAAAATAAATATGGAGTTTATTAAATATCATGGAGGAAATAAGATTCATCTTCTAACATGTCTAGAATGTGGGAAAAAGAACTCAATTGAATGTCTCGGGTGAATGTTAAGGTGTTTTGAATATTGAAAAAAAAGGACGCAAAGTAAGTAATTACAGAGGACAAAATAAAAATATTGATTAATGAAATAGATGATAATAATAGACTCCCTAAGGTATCCTCAATGGTTGAATGTTTCTAATGTGGAATGTATGGGAATTATGAAAATATATGTTCTAGGGGGAAACATGAAAAGAGAATCTACAGGATTATATTGGTAATGGTTTTACTAATAATGATTAAGAGACTGTGGATGAAATATGAAAGGTATGGCATTTTTTAATGGTTTTTCTTATGTTAACATTAAGTATCAAGATTAAATTGAGGTTAATTAATATTAAGAAATGATTGATATTTAACATTACAGGAAATAAGTATAAGGGAATAAGATAATGAATCTGGGTTAATTTTTTAAGAATAAAGTGTAATGATTGAAGTGTTTATTTATTTGGATTCAAGAATTATGTTGCATGTGTGTTAAAAAAATGATATTATGGTCATAAGACTCATTATAAGATCTATGGATTATTCCATAGTATATTTATATAAGCATTTGAAAATATTTGTTGAAAGGTAACAATAACCAAGAAAAGTGATTTATAGGAAAGGTGACAATTTTTTATTGGGATAATGTGATGATTGATATTTATGAAGTAAATAAAAGATTATTGGTCACCATGATTTTTTTAGTAATTTTATGAAAATATTAATTAGGTTATATATATTTTAGGATTTTTATTTTATTTCTGTATTTATAAAATATATTAAATAGTCTATGATCTTAATTAAGGAATTATGATTGTGTTAATTTTTGGAAGAATATATGTTTTCAAGTGCAGTTAAATTAAAAATTATGGATACCATAATGGGTTTATGAGTTGGAGGTTGGTCATGGGATCAAAGGCATATTCCCCATTATGAGGTTTTAAGTATTAGAATTTTGAGGTGATTAATGAAATTTTGGGTGAATTTTATTCATTTGAGGTTTATATAACCCTTAGGTTTTAAGTGAATTATTATTTTGTAATAATGTTATTACAATTTGGGGAATGTAAGACAAAAGTTATAAGATAATAATTACGGTTAAAACATTTATTAATACTGATGTTATTGAGATCATTTAGGATAATCATTTATTTAATGATTTTCTTTGAACATTTATTATTTATATTGAATATTTATTACTACAGTATTTCATTGTATAGAGATTTATTCATTTTTGGAATTATCTTATATTTTTCTTTCCATTTTTGTTTTGGATAATTTTTGAAGATATGATGAGTATGTTTTTATCATTTTGTGAACTATATGGTCCGTAAAAGTTTAGTTTAGTACTTCAGGGATGAAAATTTCATCATTGACACTAATTATTTAGGGAATAATAAGTTTCTGTGGTGTAAATTGAAAATGGATGAAATTTCCCTTATCATGTAAGTAAATTCCCTTATGTTCTAAGTATATATGGTAGGAATTAATTACCTCTAGGATAAATATCTTTGGACCAAAATGTTGTCCTATATCTTTCATTTGGGAAGAATTGATGATCTTTTAACTCCTTGGTGATTTATGATTTGTTGGTCATTAAATTTACTCTAACCATGTTATCAATCACACTCTATCAGTCCTTTAGAGTTATTTTTCTCTTTTATATCCATATTTTCACTTTCCACTAATGATCTAATATTTACAAATCAAATATTTGTTATTTCAAATGACCTTTTTTACTTTTGTTTCTCTCTTTCCAAGAAGAAGTTTTATTAACCCTTTTTATGATGAGGGTTTCCAAAATTGAATTTTCAAATGTAAAATCTTTTATTACTGATAATAGAACAAATTATGAGGACCCAATTTATTAAAATAGGTAAAATGTAACACCCATATATGTTAAGAAATATTTTTTTCATTTAATTTCTTCGATATCTTGCTTTACACGCAACATTGAGTTTAAAAAAACAAGGAAATTATATTATTTAAATGTCACCATTATAACCTATATATTAAATTCATTTAAATGAACAGAATTAACCTCAATAGGAAATATATAATGTTGAAACTCATTGATGAAGTATTCTTTATAAATAAGTACTCTTTCATGACTCATCCCTCGGGGATCATGTTGTGACTACCCCAAGATCACCTCCCATAGTCCAAGGGCTAGTGACTAGAACCGAGTAGGAATTTCTCACAAAGAGGAGGAATTTTACTATAAATCTTCACACATGCACCTTTCCCCAAGAAAAGTACTAAAACTAAAAACACTCAGTAAATAGATATAAAACCCACTAAGACAACCTCACAGATTAATAGTAAAAACTAAAAAGTAAACAGACCAAAATACAAGACCAACTGAAATAGAAAAGTACAAGCTCCTAGGTCTCGTCTATACAAAACCCTACTTGAAGGGTATGTACAGTATGTTATCTTAATGTCACTAAAGCCTACCATGTCCACCGGGTCACCCTGAAGCACCCATGTCTCTGTCCCACCAAGTACTCCATCAATGATTTAGATCTTCTATATAAGACACGACACATGTGGGTAGATCTCGTCCAGGGGTGAATAAAATAATACTCAGTAGGGACCCCAAACCACAAAGGTAAACCACAAATCAAGACACAAGGCAGACTACCAAAGAGGTATATGAAGTGTATCCTCGAAGAAGTAAAATCAAGAGTGTCACTAGAGTCAACTAAAATCATCATACATATACTAAGAAAGTCCAAATATATCCAAATCTTAGGAGACACACTTCAGGTATATGTAGGAGACAAACTCTGCAAAGGTTCAAGAGACACACTTTTTGTAGGAGCGGGAGATACACTTCGTGTAGGTGCAGGAGACACACACCATAGAAGACAAACTTTGTGTGGTCACAAGAGACACACTCAATTAGAGACACACATTATAGGAGACACACTTTCTATGGGCACTGGAGACACACTCTGTAGGAAACACACTCTGTAGGTCAAAGAGAGTCACAGGATTTTGTCCTTAGCGTTCTCACTCTGGGAGAACCTACCCCTTTGAGCTAATAGTTCATATTCCAACCTTCGCGAAAACTCTAGTAGAGTACCTCAAAATAAATGTCTCATTGTGAGGGTCCCAACACTACAAAAATATCATCAAATGGATACACGGTTTGAGAGGTATGTGCATTTATGTAAAAAGAAGTCGGTTGGGTCTGGGCCCAGTCCAACCCTAGGTGGATCGACCTGATCTAGGTCCCACCTGATCCAACTACCAGGTCAACCTAGAATAATGGGGCTGGCCCAATGTCAGCCCATCCTGTATGTTTCAGCCCAGCCCATTCGAACGTGGGCTAGTTTAGTCCACCTAGACGCTGTGGTTTTTGTATCCTCTCCAGCTCCACACGGCCATCCATCGAGCCGGTTACTTATCCCACACATGGTACGCAGGACCACATTCCCTCAAGTTCGATGTAGCTCCTTGTCACATCACCAATCCGCACCGCCATGTCCCACCCTAGTTTCGGCTTCTGTCACCGCTTGTGGCCATGCCGCCGCAGGCCCCTCCACCGTCGATCGTCGAGTCGATGTTCGGCTATCGCTGATTGGTTTCACCAATATGCACCACTACTGATACTTCCACTGCTGTATCTCCTTCTGAGGATCTCTATTCACACTTTGGTGCTCTTTTTTTCAAAAATGATGCACACCTGAGACCCTCAGGTCGCATTCTTTATCGTCATGGTCTTGAATCCACATTGTGACCCGTTCCACCAATAAATGCTTGAGTGATGGTATATCCTCTGTCACATTGATCCCTCTGTCTTCATCACTATCACACCCCTGCTAGGTCATAATGAGGCTGAATCTTTGATTCCTAATTTTTCCACCAAGAAATGGTTTCTCAACGATCGTCTGTTCATATTCCCACGAAGAAGGCGAAAAAGCATAGAACAAGAAGGAGTAAAGGGAAAAAATAACAACCTAAGGAACAGACCTCGATCATTGTTCCTTCCTGACTTGATCCATTCCATTATAATGATCAAGAAAAATTATAATCGAATTTATATACATAACAATTTGAAAAAGAATGATCTTCCCCAAAACAATTCCTATAAAAGAAACCATCACTTAATAACAATTGATCTGTGAGTCAACCTGTTTGTGGGTTGATCTACATTCATCATTAATTACAAGGATGAGGAAAGAAATAAAATGAAATAAACCCCCTACTAGGGAATAGGATCAATCAAAGGAGATAATTAATTGTTTAAGGGGATCTGTCCATGAACTTCCTCAATCCATTGTTCATTAGTGTTCATTGTTTGTCGTCGTCGGTGGGAGAGCATCCTTCTCCTTACCTCAGGGAAATTTTTGGGCTCTAGGGTGGAAATCTCCAAAATTATGAAATCTAACATTTGTCACTATCTATGATTAATGGAGTAAATATTTTAACATGTTTCATCACTTTAAACATGTTTCGGAATTTCCACAATGCTGCATTATAGCGTTTTTGAGTCTCTGCATCGCAATGTTGTTGAGTCCCTACATAACATTGAAGAAATAAAATAAAATAACTTTTTAATTATATTTTATTTTTCTCTTAAAATTTCCATAAATTTACTTCGATAGATGACCCAAACCAATAGATATTAGTCCCCACCTAGGTTAAACTCGTTGTTCTAAGCTCAACGGTTCCTTCGTATTTATGATTCGGTCGCCATTTAGAAGTTACTAATTCTACACACACACACAATTTTTAATAAACATAAAAATAGTTCCAAAATTTATTCTAGGAACCCTGGGCCTCAGAGGAATGTGTTTTCTTATTTCCTGGTCTCGAAATAATCCCATATAATTTTCAAAAAAAATATATGGTAAATATGGGACATTATATTATCCACACCTTATGGATTTACATCCCTAAAAGAAAAAAGAATGGATAAAAAAAAGAAATGGGGATAATGTGAATGAATATGAGCCTTCCACTCCCACAATGCTCTCCTGGTGATTCTTGTGATTCAAATGAACGTGAACTAGAGGAATCAATCACCCACATAAGGTCCTCTCTTATCGATCCATGATCACCACTCGTAACTCCATAAAATTCTTCACGTCATCAACATCCAGATCACCATAGTCAATGATGTATAAAGGGTTGGGTACATATCTCCTAAACTAAGATACATGAAATATGACATGTACCCACTCTAACTATGGGGGTAGATCCAAGTGGTATTCCACCTCACCCATTCTTCACAGTATCAAAAAACTTCCAATGAACCTAGGAGATAACATGTCGCCTCGGCCAAATCTTTGTATCCCATGTTGAAGAGAGACTAGAAGGAACATATAGTCTCCATCCTCAAAATCCAAGGGTCCCCATTTTCTATCATCATAGGACTTATGATACCTCTGTGTGCTCTTCATACACTCCAGAATGACCTACACCTTATCCGTAGTAGCCTGCACCAACTCTGGACCCATGAGTGCTAACTCTTCAGGGTCATTCCAGCAAAGTGGAGACCTGAAAGGTCACCCGTACAAGGTCTTAAATGGTGTCATATCGATGGTGGTGTAGAATTTTTTATTTTACACAAACACCACCAAGGGTTGGTGGTCCTCCCAACTATGACCAAAATCAAGGATGAAAGCACATAACATGTCCTCTAGGACCTAAATGGTCTGCTCTGTCTGGAAATTTTTTTGTGGGTGGAAAGTTGTACTCAATCACATCAAAGTCCCAAATGCCTCATATAATCTCTTCCACAACTGGAATGTGAAACAATCATTATGATATGAGACTATCATCAATGGTACCCCATGTAGTCAAACTATCTCTTGTACATAAAGGCATCCCAAGCTCTCTATTGAAACATGTTCCTAAATTTCTAGGATGTGGGATGACTTGTTGAGTCGATCAATGATCATCAGATGGTATTGTGACCTTTAGACATATGTTGTATACCTACCATGAATTCCATCAATATTCTATCCCACTTCCACTTTCACACCTCAATTGGTTGAGTCAAACCTAATAGAACCTGGTGTTTGGCCATCACTTGCTAAAAATTGAGGCATATAGAGACAAACTTTTCCACTACCTTCTTCATCCCCAACCACCAAAATTAACATTGGAGGTCTTGGTACATCATTACCAAACCTGGATGTACCTCAAAATGGGATGTATAGAACTCCCTCAACACCTCCTCTCATAACATTACTGGTACAACTGTGCATCTTTTTAAAAGGATGACATGCTCCCCACCTTTTGAATATCCATCAGGTGTAGGCCCTGTGGACATTTGAGAACGTGTAGTCTCATAGCTAATATATCTGAGTAGTGCCTCCCGCATGAACTATAAGATTGGAGGGGTAACTACCTTCGACTGGGGATAAGATACTTCATCTCAATCCATGAAGGATATTTGAAGTGAGGCCAACTACTCTAAGGCCTCGTTCAGTAGTTGTGAACTTGATCTCCAACTAAGAGCATCTATCATCACGTTCCCCTTCCTAGGAGTATAGACTATTTTAAATTCATAGTCTTGGTTGAACTCTAGCCAATGTCTTGGTCTCAAGTTTAGATCCTTCTTAGAAAAGATATACCTGAGACTTTTTTTGTCTGATTAGATGATAAATTGCTCACCCATAAGGTATCGTCTCCACATCTTCAATGTGAAGACTACAACCGCCAAATCCAGATAATGGGTCATGTAGTTCTGCTCGTGTGGTATCAATTTCCATGAACTACAAGTAATAACTATTTTCCCTTTCATCATGACACAACCATCCTTAGTTCCTAATACGTCATAAAACACCATGTACACGAAACCGTCATATGGAAATCTCAGAATAGGAGTGATCTTCAAACTTTGTCTTAGCTAAGGAAAGATCTCTTAGCACTTATCCATCCATAAAAAAGGATTCCCCTTTCATGTCAAGGTTATCATAGATGTTCCTACTCTTTAAAAGTTGGTCACGAACCACCAATAGTACCTAGCCAACCCAAGGAAACTCCACACCTCAGTAACGTTCTTGGGAAGCTCTCAAGAAAGCAATACCTCTATCTTCACTAGATCTACTGAAACTCCTGCCTCTAAAATGACATGTCCCAAAAAGTGGACTTCTCATATCCATAACTGACACTTCGAGAGCATACCGTAAAGCTAGTGCTCTCAAAATGATTCCAGGACCATCCTTAATTGTATCGCGTGCTCCTCCTTGGACATCGAGTACACTCGGAATTCATTAATAAAGACCACTACAAACCGGTCAAGGTAAGGCTGGAAGATCCTATTCTTGAGTCCCATGAACACTATTGGGGAATTTTTCATGCTGAACAGCTTCAATATGTACTCATAGTGGTAATCATGACATTTTAAAGTTGCCTTCGAAATGTCCTCATCCCACACTTGAAACTTGGGATATCCTGATCTGAGTTCTATCTTCGACAAACATCTTGCTCCCTTCAACAGATTGAAGAGGTTATCAATCCTTGGTAGTGGGTACTTATTATTCATGGTCACTTCATTCAGGCACCGGAATTCCACATACAACCTAAATATCTCATATTCTTTATTGGAAAACAAAACTGGGGCTGCCCATGGTGAAGCAAAGGGTCTTATGAATACCTTCCTCTAAAAATCCTCCAACTGTACAATAAATTCATGAAGATATGTGGGATCCATCCGATATGCTGATATAGATATCAGTGTAGTCCCAGGGTATAAGTTAATGTATATGTGTACCACCCTATAAGGAGGTAGCCCTTGAACATGTTCCAGAAAGACATCCTCATATTCATCCACCACTAGAAGAATCTGAGGACTCATCTCATCCACTACACAGAGTGTCATGATAGCCAACTGATGTGTGATGGTTTACACCCTCCTACGTGTGAGTCCATCCTATGCTTTTTTATGTTTCCATTTCACTGAAAAAGGAAAAACAAGTCCCATATCCATGGACACACCACACTGTGCACCTAAAATAGTCAATCTGACCATAAACTATGGATAAACAGTCCATACCCAGAATGACATTGTAAGGCATTGACTCTTCCACCAAGAGATCCCAACCAAAACTCTCACCCCCAAGAGTAATTTCACACTTTTGGAAATAATGTTTGATCATCGAATCTCCTCCTTTAGAAGTCTCTAAGTGTAGGTATCGAGTCAACGGTTCCACTATAATTTCTTCATCTCGAACAAGGGTCCTAGTAAGAAAAGTGTGACTACCACCCATGTCTATCAAGACAGCATATAGGGTGAAAAATACATAGATCATAACACTAATCATCTCGGGAGTCTCGGGATCGTAATCCTCTCTCACCTGGAGCTAGACTCGCACATGTCCAACAGCTCCCTGAGCTCAGGTTGTACTACCTAGGGGTGGTTGTGGTAGTGCCTCGAACCTCTATCCACCTCTGACCGCTCGTCCTAATCTTATTCCACATCTACTGCCTGGAGGACCTCTATGTTCTTTCCTCCTCCGCTGCCTTGACAGTCCCTCAACCATCTCCTGGTTGGTCGTATGGATAGTTGAACAATATCTAGCCATATGTCCCTGACTGTCGCCTGAGTAGAACAACCTATCATTCGACTGACACGTTCTACCATGGAATCCCCATACCACTGATCTCATGTCCTGGGACCATCCCCTGTACTTCTTGGTCCTCTAGGACCCATGTGTCAGCTATTGGCTACTTAAATCCGAAGACCCATCTACCTAGCTCCCAGTGGTAGCTTCCACCGCCAGTTCCTACTCTGCAAGAAAGCTATCAACTAGTGGAGATCACTCAAGCCCCCCAGCATGCATAGGGATGCTAAGGGATATCATTGGTGCCCTGATCTACAAGACTAGTCCATTTTCTAAGGTATGGTCCCTAAAAATGGGTCTCGAACTATGTTTGTAGAGTAACGAAAAAGATCCGTGAATTTCACAGAGTAATCTACCACTGTATGTCTAACCTAATGCAGATATAAGATGTCTTGTATACGCATAGAGCGTAACGTCCCTAGAAAGAACTCCTCCCTGAAAAGATGGTAAAATTATATCCCAGAGAGGGTTGCCTCCTCATGCATTCGTATCGTCAAGATCCACCATCTCCCCCACACAGCCCTGTATAAGACTCGTGGTTCGGACCTACTTCTGGTAAAAAGTCGTCCTCACTAGGTGGAAAACTCACATCACCACCTCTAACCAGTCCTCAGAAACCTAAATATTTGTCTCACCTTGGAACCTGGGAGGTTTTTGTCTCTGAAACTCATGCCCCACACTGAGCATGAATGCATCCTCTATCGGTAATCCTGGATGGCTTCTTGTGTAGAATAATCCTGAAAATAGAACAAGATGTCCCATAGTCAATAGAGTATAATTTGTGAGGTGAATCTGACTCAAGAAGGAAATGGAAAAAAACTAAATTCTTATATGATGGATAAACCATTAATTTCCCATGAAACTATTGTTTTCATGTTCCAAGGTGGAAATCTGAATTCAAGGTCTTGGTGTATGGATACGTCGGTCGCTACACCAACATTGGGTTCTCTGGCCTAAAATCTGAACTCAAAACACTTAACACTATTTCCCCAAAACAAAATTAAAACCAACCACTCTCTGACACCACTTTGTCATGACTCATACCCTGGTGGACGAGTCCTGATATACTCAAATTTTAATAAATTTATTTTTCAAAAATATATTTTCTTCAAAAATATTTTTCATTATTTTTATGAGTGAATATTATAAATAATTTATAAAATTTTATAAAATGTATTCGAAAAAATGAATTTTATTTATGAATTCATCATGTCAATATTATATTAGGATAAATTATTGAAATTTTTTGCTATATTGAATTTTCAAGAAATATTGAGAAATGAAAATTTTAATTCAAATCTATATGTAATTTTTAACTATTATATTTAATATTAGTTTTAAAATTTAATTAATTAATTTTTATTTAAAATAAGTCATTTATATTTTTTGAAATTTATTTTATACTTTAATTAGTTATAAAATAATTTTATATTTTAGGTGGTTATTCTTCTAAAAAATTATTTTTCATCACGTTTTCCTGCTACGATTTAAATTTAATTTTTGAATCTTCTATGTTTTGAATTTTTAAAAATTGATTCCATATTTAGAATCATATTTTCCATATTTTTTAAATAGGTCCCTTTTATTTTTAGTAAAATTGAATATTAATCTTAGTAATTTTTGTTTCCATGAAAAAGGGTAAATCAGGAAATTAAGGGTCAAAAATAAAATGATAAGGACTATAAAATGACCCCAAAATTTAAAAATTTTATTTTATGATTTCATATTATCCCTAATAATCCAATATTTTATTATATTGAATTTTTATTCCCTTTTGAAGTGATTATTACCTTTATAATATTTTATCTAATGAAAAATTAAAAATGTCACAATCTTGTTTTTAATAACTATAATTTTTTTAACATGGGAAAAAAAGAGGATATGTTTGATAATAAATAATTTTTTTAAAGATAAAATATTTATATTCATAATAGTTATTTAAATTTAATTTTTAGTTGAATAATTATTATATTAAATTATTATACATTTTTGATGGAGTAATTATTCAATTAATTGAAAAATGAAATAAATGATATTAAAAATATAAAATGTATTATAACTTGGTATAATTAATGTGACAGAATAATTTTATAGATTAATAATACATGTAAGGGATGTATTAAAATGTTTTTTTTTAATTTTACTTGTTTTCTTGATGTTATTAAAGTCAATGTAATGAATAGTCCTAAAAATTTTCATTAATGATATTTTAAAATAAATAATAGTTTATTATATGATATAAAATTACTAAGAAACTTTGAGTCATCCAAGTTACTATTATATGGTTTATAAAATCAAAAATGGTCCATTTATAGTTTATATTTCCATTTATGGTCTATTTTTTAATTTATAGAAAATATATTGACCCTTAATGAGTAAACAACTTTATTTTCATGATAAGTTTGAAAAGGATTAAGAAAGGGTTAAAAAAAATATAAGAGTAAAAACATTATAAAAAAGTTCTATTTTTTATTAATTTAATTCAACACTTATCATCCTATGATCAATATTTATTAGTTTAATATATACATGTTTGTGAAAATTGCTTATATAATATTTAAATCAAAGAATGAAGCAAAATGTAACTCTCATTGTTTTTAATATCTCTAATGTGTCCAAATAGGGAAAAAATAAGTTATGAATGAATTTAATTGTATATCTTTAGTTTAATAATATTATATTTAATTTATTAATTTATTTCTAATTTTTATTGATTATGTAATGATCTTAATTTCTTTTTCAACACTCGTATAGTATTTCTCTATTTAAAAAAATGTAATAAATGATTTAAAAAATATTAAATGTGATGAATTATATACATTGAATAATAAAATTTTTAGATATATATAACATATTGGGCAGTTTTTGAATCATTATATTTTAATTCCACATTTATCATGATTTATTTTAAGTCAAATTAAAAAAAATTTTGTCAAAATTGTTAATAATGATATTTTATCAAGGTAGTATTTTATTAAATAATTTAAAAATCATAAAAATATTGAAATAATACATGGTGGGTTATAAATGGTATAAAATTTCATTAATTTACCATTTCTAGTCCAATTTCCACCTTATAATCAAAAATTACAACCCTTTGATTTTGAAAAGATTGTTACCATAGTTCAAATTAAAATTGGTTAACTAAAGGTTAATCAAAATGATAAGGTTTAAAGTTACACAAAAACTTTTATAAATTATATATAGTGATGGGATTAAAACCCTATACTAGCTTATCTTATAATACTTTTCCATTTGGAGGATTTTTTATTGAGAATTAATTTATTATAATTTTATTATTTGAGAAATTAAAAAGGTTCCCCTCACCTGAATTATAAAAGAGAACCCCATCCCTAACTTCATTAAACCACATTGAGCTTAATAAATCTACCTAAATCTTATAGCTTCCCTTATAAAATTACATATACAAATCCTAGTGGTTTTTTCATCTCAATAGACCAACCCTAGAGCCCTTTAGAGTAGATCTAATGGAGTTATTCCAAAGAAGAGGTAATCGCCCAAACTGATAACTTTATTTTATACTATTATTTACCTCCTCTAAATCTATAGTATTTATCATAAAATAATATATTCAATGTCATAAATATTCTTAATATTTATTATTATTATGAAGAAAAAATTATAAACACTCTTCCCCATAAAATGATAAATGAAAGTATCACCCATACGTGTGTACCAATTACCGTCTACATGTAGAGATGCAATTCATTTTTCATCACCATATTTTAAGTATGGGTATTATGATGGGTTTAATGTTTATATATTATTTTTATCAAATAATTAAACTAATTAAATTATTATACCAAATCTTCCAACATGCAGTCTAATCCATTCGGAAATGATAACGATGTTCTTGTGTTTGTGTGGAGTACCACCTCCACAAAGTGATGTGATTAGTTATTCGTTAATATTTTCATTGGATGGTAATGATGACGAATTATATGAATATATATGATATATTGTATATAATTATTAACCTATAAATACAAAATATTATTTACCTTTCCTTTATCTCATCCCTCAAAAAATGAAAATAGTTTTCAGGCGTACATATGGCTTACCGTGTCTATGAATGGTGTATTTCATATTTCTATCTCAAAATTTAATGGATAGATATAAATATATATATATATATACATATATATATAATGAATATATGTTATATTTATATTATGATTAAAATTCTGGAGATGACAGATCCATGATCAATGAATAGGGACCAGAAATACTGAATTGAAATTCCTATGAAAGAATGAAATAGTTAACACTCAGAAATCATAATTTTAGAGAATTATTTATAAAATGGTTATTTAAAGGATATAATGAAATTATAGATGGTATTATATGTATGTAAATTTTTATTTTATTGGAGTATAATAAATTTTAATTTATTGTACAGGAGGCTACAATTATTTCTAAGAAAGTGGAACTTGTGTTAGTGTTTTTATGTTACAATCACATTGTTTGTCAGGGATGTTTATGATTATGTTTTTTATGATGAAATATTATAATCTATAATTAAGTAAATTCATGAATTTTAATATCCTACTTTTATGTAATGATAATATTTTTTTTACAATTTTCCTCACATTTTGTAATCCGGAGATCCAAAAAATATTTTTAAGAGAAATCCCCTTTATTTCCCTCTTCGGTTGAAAATCCTTTTTCTTTCATGTCAATGTTTTTTAAAAAAATCAATTTTTTTTCAATTATACATTTATTTTTTATATAAATTTTTACCCATGATTTACTTTTTAAAAATGGTTTAAAATGAAAAAAAATTATTTTCTAAATGAGGTAATTTATGACTCTTATGAAAAAGTATGGAAGGAATGTTTTTTAACTTATAAAACATGAATGAAATCACTCACCATCACGATGAAATAATGATTTGAATATTAATTTAAAATATTAAAGGTTACTTTTCACATAAAATGTTTTATTTAATATGTGTGGGTTTTTTAGATTTAAAAAAAAATCAAAGAAAAAAGGTATTTTCATTAAGAAATATTCCAAGTGATCTTTCATATTAATTTTCCATCTAAGATGACATCCTTTGTTGTTAATTATTATTTAATATGGATATTATCAAATGGTACCATTCTTATTATTTCTCTAAATGGTTTAGGTTTATAATATGATTATTAAACACATTATTCTTCATTATATGTTATGATAAAATGTTTATGAAACCCATTTCTTTTCCATAAATTATTCTATGATGAAGTATTTATGAAACCCATATATTTTCATGGTTTCTTATATTATGAATCATTTATGATCTTATGGAACAAATATGTATTTTTTTATTATGTGATAGACTGGGCCTATATCTCCCTCAAATGGATTGTTAAATATTGATATCCCATGAGAAAAATGGGACCAAAATGGGCGTAAAGCCAGTTTAGTAATGGATTTTTTCCACTATGATAGTCATGGGAGTGAACCTTTACACCTAAAATGGATCACGGAGTGAACCTATTCCACTATGATTTTCTTGTAAAAGATTCTTGACTACTAAGAAAATGATTTTCTATACTTATTTCCATTCCAAAATTCCATGTCTTATTCCAATTTTATGATCTCATGGCTCATGTTCTTTAATTATTTTGTGATTCATGTCTTATGAACTACCATGATTTATGTCATGACTCAGTATTATGACATATTATATAAGGGGTATGGTTTTCAAATGTTAATATTATATTCTCATACACTTTTTCTCATATTATTATTATATAATCATTGATATTTCTCTTTTTTTCCCTTACTGGGCATCAGAGATCACCCTTTATTATGTTTCCTTTACACAAGTTATAAATAAAGGTATTAAGTATGATATGTCTAAGATGCGTTCTAGTTATGAAGAATTAAGTTAGAGATGTGGTAGAAATTTTTTGAACCAATTTCTTATGTTTCCAAGTTTCCAAATACACTAGACCTATAAAATTATGGCAGGGATTAAAATATTATGTAAATAATATTCATTTATTAAAATTTTAATATCTATTTATGAAAATTTTGGTTCATTATATTTCCCTTATCCTAACCTAGAACCACAAAGCCTTCTTGAGTACCCACAACGGCCCGAGTATGGTGTGAGTATAACTCAGTAGAAGACCACCAATGGTGTCTATAAATATTTCCAATATAGATGAGTGGATGTTTATATTCCATAATAAATAATGAAAAGTGGAAATAAAAAAACCAACATCACACCTTTATTTACATGGTGACACCAAGTAATGTCCATACCTACTTCATCTAGTGATAGATATATCTGAATATAATGCATCACCACTCAGGGAGGAAAAATGACCCACCCTATATCCATCTCATATATCACATCACCCAGGGGAAGAAAACCCCACCCCAAAACTATCTCTAATGTATCTTCACTCAGGGGTAAGGGAGCCCTACCCTGGAAAAGTCTTCATTCTCTCATCACCCATGGAGGAAGAGTGACCCTCCTTGGAACCATCTCATATAACACATCACCCAAAGGGAAGACCACCCCACACCAAAACCATCTACACCATCTCATCACCCAGGGGATAGGATACCTACCCTAGGAATATATATAGTATCTCATAAACCAATGGGTAAGACACTTCTACCTTATAATCATCTCAAATACCTCATCACCCATGGGAGAATAGAACCCTCCCTAAAACCAACCCTATTATCTCATCACCTGGGGATAAGAGTGTCCCACCCAAAAACCATCTCATCTCTCTCTAGGTAGATAAAAACTCAACCTATTTTTAGCATAATTTAATAAGATATATCAATCATATTTCACAATTTAATTTGACTATGTTATATATATTTTGATATTTACCATTTTTTACCAACACTATAATGAAATTATAAATAATTAGAATAGTTAGAACAAATTAGTTACATACATCAATCAAATTCTACCATTATATAAAATTAATATATAAATGATTCTCATTTCCAAAATTTTCCACCCATTCTTGTCCAAGGGACTATTCTATGACTTCTATATTCAACTTTCTTGGCCATCATTTCACTTAGGGAACCCCTTAAACTTCCTCCCAAAATTATCAATTTTACTAAAACATCCCAGATCACATGTAGCAATTAATGTTTTGGAATTTTCAATTATTAATGGATATATCATGGCCTAAATAATGTAATTAATGATTAAATGAAATAATTTTACATATAATTATGTTTTTGGTCATTCTAACATTAGGTCAACATCATCAAGCATCATATGCACATAAAAAATGTTACACCTTGGGGATAACTTAGGGAACACCTTCCATAATATTATATGAATCCTTTCATTGTATACCATTAGTTGATTCAGTACCAAATTTTGGTAATCATGAAAATAATATAAAATCTTAAAAATAAGAAAAATGGACATATCTAACATAAATCTATGGAATAGATAGAGAAAATGATTAATAGATACTCAATGAAATATAGCCTTACCCATGGCCACTTTCTATAATTAATGACATAAAGAACGAAAAAGATAGGATGAGATCTCCCTTGGGATAGAAGGTTTTGAGAGAGTATCATATATAGGCCTTATCACTATGTTCTAGATGAAAATATCCAAAACCCATTTTATATCTCATTTAATGAATTATTTATTTATTTTAATAAAACTGGAAATTCCTCTCATGGTATAATCCTACCTTCATAGCATGAATCCTCCCTCCAGCAGTTTTATTAAAATTGTAACACCCTAAAATACCTTTTATTATAATTTATAATTTATTTTCAAATTTTATGATCCAAATTTTTATCAAATTTTAATAAAATATATTTTCTATTAATAATTTTTTTAATGATCTAGATAGAATCATAAAATATGATTTATTGGTTGTAGTGCCTAAACTATTTCAACGCTATCAGTTTTATTTAAAAAATGATAATAAATATATCAATAAAAATATGATTAAATTAAAATATTCACATATCGAGGTCTTTACCATTATTATAGTCATGTATAGTTACAATATTATGTATGAAAATCATTAAACCTCCCATTACTTCTTAGAAACTATCAATATTTATGATTCTAATGAATGTCTTAAATATTAGAAAAATTATACATATAACTATACATGATATATTTCATTCTAATTTAATATAATCCATTTAGAAAAAAAAAATATTTAATATATTCTTCCCATATATAATGTTTCTCCCTTAGAAGGAAAACTAGTATATAATATGCTTTCCATAAGTAATATATGTATTTTAATACATAATATATTTTCCTTTATTCGAAAAATGATATGAAATATCTTATTAAAATATAAGGATTTATCATTAAGTATAAAACCAACATGTAATATCCTTACACTTATGTAATATAAATTTTATATTTAAGATTTTCTATTTTGGTAAAATACCTCAACATAGAATATTTAATCTTACATAATATATAGGTTTTAATATGTGTTGTTTTACCATAGCTAGGAAAACCTATATAAAATAAACTTATTCATACATATTATATATTTCTCATTTATAATATTATTACCTTTAAAAAAATATAATATGTAAGATATTGAACTTAGGAAAAAAAATATACAGCTCCCTAGATTAGTGGTAACCTATGAAAAAACCCTAATCTTACCCTAAGACTCAACACCCGAAATTTTCTGAATTTCTCAAAAAAATTCAAAACTCCAAACCATATTTGTATTTATCCTCAACAGCACTAATTTAATTTCATCACCTTAATAATTCCTCCATTGTGTATATGGCTAAAAATAACAGCAACCTCAACCTCAATTCAAGTTCACTCCTGAGACTTAATTACTAGCCTATAATAACACCTATGACACCTCTTATAGGTACCAATACACATGGATTAAATTGATCCAATATAAAAATATCATAAATAAAAATTAATTTCATTATTTAAATAATACATCTCACAAATAGTCACACAACCAATTGATCTAAAACAATAGTGTTTTTGAGATAAATTACATAAACATAATATTTTTCAAAACCTAAAAATATTTCCCTATAATTGTTCCCCTCTATACCATTTTCTATATAATTCACATGAAATAATCATATTCATAAACTAGGGTTTAGAAACATAAGTAATGGGTGAGCTCAAATGTTTGTTAAGGGAAAAACTTATCATAATGTTTTAGATTATAAAAAATAATGGAAACATGAGGAAGAGGATAAATATCCCATTAAAATATCATAACACCTTTGATGATGATATTAAAACATGTTATAGAAATATAAGATCCTAAAAATATCATTAAGGAATAATAAAAGATAAAACATATAACATGTGAATAAGACATAAAAGTGTTGAATAATTTAAAAATAAGGTCTAATCAAGAAAACATTTAATTTCAGGGAAATTAAATATATCTTGAAAGGTTGAAATAACATGATGAACAACCTATAAATTTTATCACATCCATAAGTAAAGGAAAAACTTTGTAAGAAAATCCATTATTCCCACTCTAATGTGAACAAATTCGATATTTCCATGCCTAAAAATGTGAGAAACCCCATCATGAACACACCCATGTAAACAAACTCAATAATTTCCTTCCTGACAATCTCATAATATATAAACATAAACCAATTCATTTGAAGGTGATATAGTGCCTCACCCATCATTATCTATAAATATCTATTCCACTTAAAATCATCCATAATAATTTCATAAGAAACCCATGTAAAAAAAAGAAAAATTCTCTTAAACCTTTCCAAAACACCACATAATATGAACTTAAGAAATCGTAAGATATAAAAAATATATTTTTACAAAAAGAACCATATACTAATAACATATATTTTATGAAAAAAACATCACTTCCTAAAAGATAAACCTTGGAGGAAAAATATAAATAGAAATAAAAAAGTATTCACAAAACCTTTTAAATTTTTTTATAAAAGATGAATTTTAAATTACTTTCAAAAAAATTGAAGGGAAGGAGAATACTTTTGGAAAAATTATTATAAAGTGTTAAAAATAAAATAAAATTGATAAACATAAAGGCTATAAAAAATGTGGTGTGGAAGTTAAATCATTTTATTTTGAAATGATGGAAAATAAAATTTTATAATATATTTAGAAACCATTATTTGAAAACCTTGATCATAAAAAAAGATTATTATGTAATGAAAAAACCTGATTCAACTAGAAAATCCACAAGAAATATCCCATCTCGGTGGTGAGGTGCAATAGGATAATGGAAAAAAAGACTTTAATATAACCAAAACAATACATAAAAACATAGTACAACACATAAGAAAAATATACATCAAATATCTATACAATCTAATCCCAACTAGATAATCCGTAAATTATTAAAATATAGTACAATGAGTCTCCATGTGACCAACCATCTTAAACTAAATTTTGTGACAACAAGATAATCCAACATGCTACAAGATGCCATTCACTTTACCAAGACCCCGAAAATACAACATCCACAACTCCCCAATGGGAAAATTAGAGTGTGAGAAAATATATCCGTAGGATACCACCATATATTCTATACAAGAACTAATATCGAGAATGTATCAGTTCTAGATTTTAGATAAATAGTTTTACAAGTCATTTTCATAAATCCAAGCCCATTTATATATAATTTTATTTTTGGATTTTCATTAATGCATTTCATATTAATAATTCCATAAATATAAAAAGAATATGTGATAAACAATGAATACATATTCATACACAATAAATTAACCAAGTAAACAAACATCTTTGATATAATCCA
This sequence comes from Viscum album, assembly GCA_963277665.1. Lineage (NCBI taxonomy): Eukaryota > Viridiplantae > Streptophyta > Magnoliopsida > Santalales > Viscaceae > Viscum > Viscum album. The sequence continues at coordinate 1,884,520,054 of OY728121.1, forward strand.
TCATGTAAAATCATGTGATACAACCGCATGTGAAAAACATGTGACCCAAAATCCATGAGAAAATTCATCATGTGATAAATAACCATAAATGAAAAATCACACCATATTGGAACCTTGAAAATGGGAATATATACTATACATAAAATATCTTACCTCAAGAATAATTTTGTAACAACCAATATCGAGTCCACCCACAATCAATTGATTTCACAAAGTAAACCCAAGTGGTTCCCCACATAGTAGGGTCACCTATGTCTCTTTTCCAATCCACCAAAGGATCCCAAGGTTCGATGTTTGTAAAAAACAATTTCAAAACTATACTCATAATTTATAAAGAATTCCCAACCCCAATACAATCTACATCAGTGTTTGAAAACCCATTTCAAATTCAAAACCACCATTCAAACATTTATTCAAACACTTAGTGTGTAAAAACCTATTTTTAAATAAAAACCCCTTTAAAAACATGTTTCCTTACAAAAATTCCCTTAAAAACAAAAATAACTTCAAAAAAATGAATAAACACCACGAATTTTAAAATAACATTATTAAGTTCATATAATTAACTCATTTTATAGAAACACCTACATAAAAATGGAGGTAGAAAAAACCACCCCCAAAAACATAGACCAGAGAAGGGTAGATCGAGTCCTCGTGATCATAGATCAAAAAAAAATTAATACTCTATAAAACCCCTTTAAATATAACATAAATATTATAAGGACTCGGCCTTAAACATTACTTATTATTGAATTAAATGAATAATTCACATTGAGGACCTTTTCAGGTTTAGAGTTTTAGAGAATTTGGACTTAACTATTAATTATCAAAGATTGCAAAGTAGACACATCTACTCAGCTTCCATTTTTTCACAAAAATTAAAACTCTTGAAAAAAAGATTCATGTCTAGTTCCTTGTTTCAGACAGCCTGACATTTCCTTGATCCCATCCTTGAACCTATTCAACTTTATGTCATGTGAAAAACATTTCAAAAAAACATGGGATGAGCATAAAAAGCTTAGTAAGGTTTATAACAATACAGAAAGAAAACATTAGTCCACGTATACTTAACAATCAATGAAATCATACTTTACTCATAAAACATAAGCAATTTAACATACCTCATGAAATCATAAGACTTATGAATAAATCAAAGAAATCATAAAACATAAAAGTAACTTGAGGCATTCATAATATTCTTACATAGGGAGTAAACGTCATGGTTACGTTTGGAATACCCATCATAGTATATTCCCTAAATCTCTTCATAGAAACCTTAGCGTTTAACCCCTTCGCATTACCCAATGCATTGGAGAGCTATATCGAGCTCACCCTCCCTTAGTTTATCACAGAACCACTCATCTTCATAAACAATGCCCAAGAACCATAACATAATCATAGCACATAACTTAAGCATAAATGAAAGATAACATTCCCACATTGCAATAACAATATAACATTTTAAGATATTGAAATAATAAATCCATTCTAAAAACCATGTTCAAAACCATTTAAAACATTTAATAAAGAGATTTTTTAATCAAAGTGTCCCATACAACTTTGAAGCTTTTAACATTTTAAACCATTAATATCCATATAAATAAATCCTTAAAACAATTTTGAAAACATGGATATTAATGAAAAATATCTATAATAATAAATCATTAAAACATTTAAAATGATATTCTAGTTAAAGGGTTTTTAACAAAATGAGAGACACTTGAATACAATAATTAAGGAATAACATTTAATCAGAACTTTATAATATCATGAGAATAAAAGGATTCATGATAAAATATTCCAAAGGACAGTATATACACCATATAAGAGTGAATTGGTGCATAACAACAATGAAGTCTCAATAGAAATGTAAAATGAGATGAAATCCTTTATAAAGAAGGTATCCTTAAATTAAGGATAAATCAATCTCATAATTATGTGTCACAAATATAAATACACCCAATATAATTGGATATTAATTGTAAAACAATCAAAGGTCAATCACACATATTCAAAGGATGACATATTTCATAACTACATGTTGAACCCAAAGAAATCGAAATTGGGTTAAAAAGTTCCCTTGGTAAAATTTGACAGCCTAACGGCGTCACTTTAAAATTCATAAAATTAGTTGATGAGAGATAAAATCGTAACTCAGCACTTGGACATAAAATTTACATCAATAAGGATATAGAATAACATATCCCAACATAAAAATATGTAAATTAAAGTACATAAAAAATAACTCTTTTTAAAAGAGGAGTGTGAAAGGTTCCCTTACCGATTTGGGTAACTTTCGAAACGTTCACCCCATGAAAGAAGGACCGTACAAAGTTGGTTTAAATACCCATAAAAGAAATTATATTACACAAAAAGTAGAATAATGTTAAGTACATACACCACACAAAAGGAAATAGTGGCAAATGTAGCATGAATCTCACGGGAATAAAAAGTGAGATGAAAATCCCCTTATGAAAATTCGGCAGCATAACGGTGCCACATAAAACTTCCAAAAATGGATTTTTGAGATCAAATAGGGTATCTCATCATATTAAAATAAAATTTAAATCAATAGGAACATGAAATAACATCCCCCAACATAAGAAATAGGCTGTTAAAATAAGTTACATAAAAAGAGTACTTAAAAAGAAATAGAGAGGTAGGATCCCTTACCTCAAGTCTGACTTGTCTTTTTCGTTTTGTTATATTCCTGAATAATAAACTTCTGTAAATTTATAATTTCTTAAGGAAATCCTATAAACATTATTATTCAATTCATATCACATATTATAATGTTATAATAATTAGTTAATTATGTGAGTTCAGATCAAATGTTTTTGTCGATGTTTGAAACATGATTCAAAAATGAACTTGTTTGAAAAGGATCGTCCATGTAGTTATAATTAAATCATCTCCAGAATAGTATTAATGGTTTAAATATAATATATATCCATTAAATATTCATTTTATACTATTCCATAACATTTGTAGATAAAAAGAAATGAAATTCACCATTCATGGAGACGGTGGGGCGTACGTACGCATGAATGCTACTTTCATTTCTTTGACATATTAATGGAATTAAAAATAATTGAGAGATATATATATTATAATTAAAGTATAATATATATGTTTTATAGGTCACATAAGTTCATTAATTTAATTCTTTATACATTCCATGTATTGCATGAACGAGTCACATCACTTGAGGGGGCGGTAGTCCACACTTCCTCGTATGAAATTATCGCATTTGCACAACATGAAAAGTATAAAGGTATGTTTTAAATATAAAATAAATAAGAATATGGAAAACATAAATACCATATATATCATATATAAAATACAGTGACATCATATTGGCCACCATGAAAGGTGTAAAGAGAAGATTGAACAATCATCATTTCGTGAGGCAGTAATTCGCCGTCCACAGAAATAGTATGTTCTTTAACAATTAGACAGAGGTGTGTGTAAGTGTAGCTCAAATAATTCACATAAAAACATACTAGTATATTTTATATACTGTTTTTGTTACAAAAAAAAGTTATAAAAAGATTTTATGGGTTTGGAGAAGCAAAATAAAACAAAAGAACACAGGTGAAGACATTACCTTTAAATCGGGTAACTCCTCTTGGTTTGAACCAAAAAGGGTTTCTTGAAGAGCATTCTGCCAAAGGTGAGGCTTCAATGATGAAGAGAGGGATTTGGAGAGATGAAATGGTTAGGTTTTGGCCGATCCAAAGGCTTTATAGGTGGGGGTAAGGTGGTAGAGGTGGGGGCCTTTTATAAGAGAAGAGGAGGGGCACTCTTGGAACGTTCTAAAATATTACTTTATTATAAAATGGTTTTTGGATTTTAAAGGTCCCAAAGGATATATTTCTAGTTTAATGTGATAAGGTTTCTAAATCCACAAATACAATAGTTTTGTGACAAGTGTAAGACTTATATTTCACCCTATCTTCTCATTTTATTTAAATCGTTCATTTATGAGGTAATCACCGCATCATCACGGTGTCATAAAAAAAATAATTTATTTAATTTCTAAAAATTATAAAAAAAATATCATGATGTAGGAAATATTTTTATATTTACAATGACTATTTATAGTCTAAGTGATAGTTTATGTACACAAAATTAAAATTATTTTACTTAGGTGTTACATACTTTGGTTACATTTTCCTTTCTTTAAAAAATTTGATAAAAGGTCATTATCACACTAAAGTGATTCCATGGGGTCCCAAGGTTTGCACAAGGCATCCCATGGTCGGAAATGACACCAAAAATAGCATTAGGACACATTTTGGGGTCATTTTATATTTTTATGATATTATTTTCTTACCCTTAATTACCTGATTACTAATTAAACGCGATAATTAAAGATAATTACCATCGTTACTATTCATAATGTCCAAAAACAAAAGAGTCTTAGTTACATAATCTACACCTTCTGATTAAAAATATGTAATCCATTTCATCAAATTCAAAACACAAAAATTTTAGTAATTAATTTAAAAGTAAATCTCATTGTCAAAACAAAAGACGGGTTTTTAAGAAGTAAAATTTATCAAAAGATTGACTTGTTTTTACATCCAATTGAAAAGTGAAATTACTTCCAATGAACAATATTGTGTCAAGTGATAAAAAATATAATTCAATTATACTTTAAAAACTATAAAAATGACAATCTAATTATATAAATAAATTGGATGAAAAGGCAGTTTTGAATTAAAAACTGTATTTTTCACTATTCATTAAAAAAATCATTATCAAAAAATACCAAAAATTAACCCTAAGCTATATTTGATATTTTAAATTCAGAAATGATTTCCATTTTACAAAATTAAAAACATAGAAGTTTCATTAATAAATCATATAGTTAATTCCCACTGCCAAAACAAATAGCAGGTTTTTTGGAAGCAATATCTATGAAAATTTTGGCACTTGTTTATGTCCATTTTCAAAGTGGAATTAATTATAATGACCACCATTGAATTAAATTGTAAAAATATATTCTAATTAAACTTTAAAAACAATTAAAAAGAAAATCTAACCATATATTTAAATTAGATAAAAAAACAGTTTTGATGTAAAATGCAATATTTTTCACTATTCATTAAAAAGAATGAACATTGTCAGAAACATACCAAAAATTTAACCAAATAAATTTCAATATTCCAATCATAAAGAATAATTTTATTTTGACAAATAGAGCTTATAAAACTGTCAAAAGTTAGATTTAAAAAAGGTTCGTCATCAAAAGGCGGTAAAACAATCTTTTAAAAATATTAGAGTGTTTATTCTTAAAATTGGATTCATTTGGATTTTAAGCCTCTAACATTTATTGGATAAATGTAAAAATATTTGACAAACATATGTAATCATTTTTTAGTTATTTTTGTTCATTCCCTCCATTACAACGGCTAGGAATTAACTATTATTATATTTTTATATTATTAGTGTGCAACTTAAGATTTCAAAGAAACTCGTTGTTGTGTATTGGGTACGCCATCAAGCATAGAATTACCTTTAAAGTAATATTAACATTTTATTCAAAAATATTGATAAAACTTAAAATATAATATTATTTATTTACTTGGGATGTTACATACTTCCCCCCTTTTGTGAATTGTGTCCTCGTAATTTCAAAATTGGGCTTGGAAACTTCATTGAAAGTCCCACATCAGAACAAGAGTCAGTAAAACTATCACTTTAAAAGAAATGGAGAGAAGTAAAAAGGTCACCTGAGTTAACCCATACTAGCATTCCAAGTAGGAAAATATGGATATGGAGGAGAAAACAAAGGGTCATGTTCTGATGGAGGGTGATAGTAAACATGTCTAGGATAAAGTTAACCACAATAAAATCACAAACTTGTGATGGGTTAAACGGTATTCGATTCCCCAGTAGGAAAAGTTAACAGACAACATTTTTGTTTTAAGTTACTTTTCATTGAGTAATTTATTTTTGAGATTAACTAAATCATAATGAAACATACATACTTGTCACGTAGACTTTCAACTTTTACTAGATTCCTTAATCAAACTCATATTTTCTCTGAAATACGAGTATTTAGGAAGACTTGTTCGCATTAAGAGTACTATAATAGACTTCCTAAGAATCACCTAATCCACAAAAGAGAACTATATATTTCCCATGTCATTATATCTCAACCAAAACCAAACCAAAATGTTTAGTACGAGATCAGATAATACCCAAAAAGGATTTTTTTTTTACAAAAAGAAAAACTACTCCTAATCTCCAAAATTTGTCAAAAAAAACCCAAAGTTCAACAAAGACCATTCAATAAACATCGATCCATAAAATTCTTCAAAGTAAACCAAACTAAGATTGAAACCCAAATATTTGAAGGATTTAATCACATAGTCTCCCAAGGTACAAATTAACATTTATCTCCAAATAACATCAGTTTCTCTTAAAGTCTCATACTGAAAAGTAATTAACCTAATCACATATCCTCCATGATTGGTTAATAATTTCCATAGGTAACCCAAAATAAACTTACTCTTGATTCATAAAATCATCCAACTAAAAAAAATAATTAGTCAAACAAACCAGGGACTTCGCGTAGTCCAGTGGTAGGCGATAAATACTAGTCGTACTTTGGTTGTGTGTTCGATCTCGCAGCTTTTTCCGATGTGATGGGTTTTCACACGGTCTGCGTGTTGTCCTTTTTCCAAAACTATATAATTCTTAAAACATTTCCCAAAACGAGATAAAATATTAAAAATAACCATAACATAACTTAACCTCATGTTTATCTCATGTCGTTCATATTCCATCATAACGTATAGTAACCCATAATTACCTCAAAAGTAAGGATCATATAAACCCTAATGGTTACCTTTATAATTATTACCTGAAATTCCATGTCAAGTTGGTTCTCTCATACATGATTTATTAGAGAACTCACCAAGGATCAAGTGGTTGATCATGACACTTGATAGTTGGTTTAGAATAACCATGAGATTTCTCATTGAATCCCCCATTTCATCCAGTCTCTTAATTAGAGAACCACCACAGTTTCCTTCAAACCCATTGTCACTTTGGTGCCTAGTAGATCCATCCATTTACTAAAAATAGAAATGTCAGTGTGAGTATATCAACAAAATCATTATGTACTAAAGATGAAGATAAACACTAAGATATACTTATCCAAGTTATGTCAAAATCATTCCAGCCTTCAAAAATAACAACGACTCTATTTAATATAATAACCATTGTGGTTATACACAAATTGTCACTTAACAATATAACCTCTAAACTTATATAAACCATCATCTGATAACAACTATAAGGACTTGGCCTTAAACATTACTTATTATTGAATTAAATGAATAATTCACATTGAGGATCTTTTCAGGTTTATAGTTTTAGAGAATTGGGACTTAACTATTAATTCTCAAAGATTACAAAGTAGACACATCTACTGAGATTCCATTTTTTTCACAAAAATAAAAACTCTTGAACAAAAGGGTCATTTCTAGTTCCTTGTTTTAGACAGCCTAACATTTCCGTGATCCCATCCTTGACCTTATTCAACTTTATGTCCTATGAAAAACATTTCAAAAAAACTTGGGATGAGCATAAAAAGCTCAGAAAGGGTTATAACAATACGGAAAGAAAACATTAGTCCATTTATACAGAAGAATCAATGAAACCGTACTTTACTCATAAAACATAAGCAATTTAACATACCTCATGAAATCATAAGACATATGAATAACTCATAGAAATCATAATACATAAAGGCAACTTGAGGCATTCATAACATTATTACATAGGGGGTAACCCTCATGGTTACGTTTGGAATACCCATCACAGTATATTCCCTAAATCTATTTGGAGAAACCTTAGCGTTTAACCCCTTCGCGTTACCCAATGCATTAGAGATATATATTGGGATCACCCGCCCTTAGTTTATCATGGAACCACCCGTCTTCGTAAACAATGCCCAAGAACCATAACATAATCACAGCACATAACTTAAGCATAAATGAAATATAACATTCCCACATTGAAATAACAGTATAAAATTTTAAGATATTGAAATAATAAATCCATTCTAAAAACCATTTTCAAAACCATTTAAAACATTAAATAAAGATATTTTTGAATCAAAATGTCCCATACCACATTGAAGCTTTTAACATTTTAAACCATTAATATCCATATAAATAAATCCTTAAAAAAATTTTGAAAACATGGATATTAATTAAAAATATCTATAATAATAAATCATTAAAACATTTAAAATGATATTCTAGTTAAAGGGTTTTTAACAAAATGAGAGACACTTGAATACAATAATTGAGGAATAACATTTAATAATAACTTTATAATATCATGAGAATAAATGGATTCATGATATAATATTCAAAAGGACAGTATATACACCATATAAGAGTTAATTGGTGCATAACAACAAAGAAGTCTCAATAGAAATGTAAAATGAGATGAAATCCTTTATAAAGATGGTATCCTTAAATTAAGGATAAATCAATCTCAAAATTATGTGTGAAAAATATAAATACACCCAATATAAATAGATATTAAGTGTAAAACAATCAAAGGTCATTCACACATATTCAAAGGATGACATATTCCATAACTACATGTTGAACCCAAAGAAATCGAAATTGGGTTAAAAAGATCCCTTTGTAAAATTCGACAGCCTAACAGTGCCACTTTAAAATTCATAAAATTGGTTTATGAGAGAGAAAATGGTATCTCATCACTTGGACATAAAATTTACATCAATAAGGATATATAATAACATATCCCAACATAAAAATATGTAAATTAAAAGACATGACAAAATAAGTCTTTTTAAGAGAGGAGTGTGAATGGTTCCCTTACCGATTTGGGTAACTTTCGAAACATTCACCCCATGAAAGAAGGACCGTACAAAATTGGTGTAAATACCCATAAAATAAATTATATTACACAATAAGTAGAATAATGGGAAGTACATACACCACACAAAAGGAAATAGTGGAAAATGTAGCATGAATCTCACGGGAATAAAAAGTGAGATGAAAATCCCCTTATAAAAATTCGTCAGCCTAACGGCGCCACATAAAACTTCTAAAAATGGATTTTTGAGATCAAATAGGGTATCTCATCATATTAACATAAAATTTAAAGCAAGAGGAATATGAAATAACATCCCCCAACATAATAAATATGATCTTAAAGTAAGTTACATAAAAAGAGTACTTAAAAAGAAAGAGAGAGGTATGATCCCTTACCTCAAATCCGACTTGTCTTGTTCGTTTCTTTATATTCCTGAATAGTAAACTTCTATCAATTTATAATTTCTTAATATCCTCATTTAAATTTTATTATTCAATTCATATCACATATTATAATTTTATAATAATTAGTTAATTATGTGAGTTCATATCAAATGTTTTTGTCGATGTTTGGAACATGAGTCAAAAATGAACTTGTTTGAAAAGGATCGTCCATGTAGTTATAAGTGAATCATCTCCAGAATATTATTAATGATTTAAATATCATATATATCCAGTAAATATTCATTTTATACTATTCCATAACATTTTTAGATAAAAATAAATGAAATGCACCGTTCCTGGAGACGGTAGGTCGTACGTACGCATGAACGCTACAGTCATTTGTTTGACATATTAATGGAATTAAAAATAATTGAGAGATATATATATTATAATTAAAGTATAATATATATGTTTTATAGTTCACATAAGTTCATTAATTTCATTCTTTGTACATTCCATGTATTGCATGAACGAGTCACATCACTTGAGGGGCGGTAGTCCACACTTCCTCGTATGAAATTATCGCATTTTCACAACATGAAAAGCATAAAGGTATGTTTTAAAAATAAAATACAGAAGCATATGGAAAACATAAATACCATATATATCATATATAAAATACAGTGACATCATATTTTCCACCATTAAAGGTGTTAAGAGAAGATTGAACAATCATCGTTTCGTGAGGCAGTAATTCGCCATCCACAGAAATAGTATGTTCTTTAACCATTAGACAGAGGTGTGTGTAAGTGTAGCTCAAATAATTCACATAAAAACATCCTAGTATATTGAATATATTGTTTTTGTTACAAAATAAAGTAATAAAAAGATTTTAGGGGTTTGGAGAAGAAAAATAAAACAAAAGAACATAAGTGAAGACATTCCCTTTAAATCGGGTAACTCCTCTTGGTTCGAACCAAAAAGGGTTTCTTGAAGATCATTCTTCCAAAGGTGACACTTCAATGATGAAGAGAGGGATGTGGAGAGATTATATTGGCAGGGTTTGTCTGAGACAAAGGCTTGAGAGGTGTGGGTAAGGTGGTAGAGGTGGGGGCATTTTATAAGAGAAGAGGAGGGGCACTCTTGGAAAGTTATAAAATATTACTTTATTATAAAATGCTTTTCGGATTTTATAGGTCCCAAAAGGATATATTTCTAGGATAAGGTGATAAGGTTTCTAAATCCACCCATACAATAGTTTTGTGACAAGTTTAAGACTTATATTTCACCCTATCTTCTCATTTTATTTAAATCGTTCATTTATGAGGTAATCATCACATCATCACGGTGTCATAAATAAAATAATTTATTTAATGACTAAAAATTATAAAAAAAATATCATGATGTAGGAAATATTTTTATATTTCCAATTACTATTTATAGTATAATATATAGTTTATGTATACAAAATTAAAATTATTTTACTTAGTTGTTACATACTTTGGTTACATTTTCCTTTCTTTAAAAAAATATGATAAAAGGTCACTATCACACTAAAGTGATTCCATGGGGTACCAAGGTTGGAAGAAGGCATCCCTAGGTCGGCCATGACACCACCAATATCATTAGGACACATTTTGGGGTCATTTTTTATTTTTATGATATTATTTTCTTACCCTTAATTACCCGATTACTAATTAAACACGATAATTAAAGATAATTACCGTCGTTACTATTCATAATGTCCAAAAACAAAAGAGTCTTAATTACATAATTTGAACCTTTTTATTCCAAATATTTAATCCATTTCATCAAATTCAAAACACATAAATTGTAGTAATTAATTTAAAAGTAAATCTCGTTGTCAAAACAAAAGACGAGTTTTTAAGAAGTAAAATTTATCAAAATATTGACTTGTTTTTACATCCAATTGAAAAGTGAAATTACTTCCAATGAACAAAATTGTATTAAGTAATAAAAAAATAATTCAATTATACTTTAAAAAAATTAAAATGACAATCTAAATTTATAAATAAATTTGATGAAAAGGCAGTTTTGAATTAAAAACTGTATTTTTCACTATTCAATAAAAAAATCATTATCAGAAAAATCCCAAAAATTAACCCTAAGATATATTTGATATTTCAAATTCAGAAATGATTTCCATTTTACCAAATTCAAAACATAGAAGTTTCATTAATAAATCATATAGTTAATTTCCGCTGTCAAAACAAATAGCGGGTTTTTTGGAAGCAATATCTATGAAAAGTTTGGCACTTGTTTATGTCCATTTTCAAAGTGAAATTATTTATAATGACCACCATTGAATTAAATTGTAAAAATATATTCTAATTAAACTTTAAAACCAATTAAAAAGATAATCTAACCATATATTTAAATTATATGAAAAAACAGTTTTGATGTAAAATGCAATATTTTTCACTATTCATTAAAAAGAATGAACATTGTCAGAAACATACCAAAAATTTAACCAAAGTAAATTTCAATATCCCAATAATAAATAATAAGTTTATTTTGACAAATATAGCTTATAAAATTGTCAAAAGTTAGATTTAAAAAAGGTTCTACATCAAAAGGCAGTAAAACAATCTTTTAAAAATATTAGAGTATTTATTCTTAAAATTGGATTCATTTGGATTTTATGCCTCTAAAATTTATTGGATAAATGTAAAAATATTTGACAAACATATGTAATCATTTTGTAGTTATTTCTGTTCATTCCCTCCATTACAATGGCTAGGCGTTAACTATTATAATATTATTATATTATTAGTGTGCAACGTAAGATTTCAAAGAAACTCGTTGTTGCGTATTGGGTACGCCATCGAGCATAGATTTCCCTTTAAAGTAGTATTAACATTTTATTCAAAAATATTTATAAACCTTAGAATTTAATATTATTTATTTACCTAGGATGTTAAAAATATCCCCTTATGGTTCCTCAAGATCATAGGATAATAGATCTAATGAGGATCTACAATGAATAGGATAAACTGGATCAAGAATGTGACATACCTCGAAGAGATCCATCAAGAACTAAGGAATTACACAAATAATACAATTTTATTGACCTCAAAAGAATTGGGTAAGGATAATGATGAGGAAAATAATATTAGGGGTTGATTATTCTTTAAAATATCTAAGAGAGAAAGGGTAAAATCCCACTTTTTAACAATTTAGAAGGGGGTCGCACAATTTCTTGGGGAAGGCTGCATGGTTAAACTAATAGTATTCCTTAATTTTATTCCCCTTCTATCCATTATAGGTGAGGAAGATTTTGTATGAATATTTAATTTAACCATTCACTATACATGAAACCATCTCTGGCAAACAGTGCACGATTTTCACAAGGGGTCGCACGATTTGGGTAAATTGTGCTTAAACTATGTAACTCCCCTACAAAGCACCAAACACCCCCACATAGTTGCCTAGGTATGTTCCATGGTTTTTCTAACCATGTGATAATATTTAAATAGGACTTGGAACATCATAGAGGAATAATGAATAGTTACCCCCAATTAAACAGACTATTCTCCTTAATCGTGCGCCTTAACAAATTCTCAAAAATTACCATGTTTCCAGCCTCTGATCCACCAAATATTCATAGACCCCAAAAGATAAAAACCGTGTCTCAACTAAGGATTAACTATGGCCTAGAGGGTGTCACAATTTTCCCCATCATAAAATATATATTTTTCCCATAAATTCCTTAAGATCCTAGACCCGTAAAGAGAGAAGACCACTATTGCCTCATAAAAGATTCATAGTCCCGCATCGTGTGGATATCCTATCTATACTACCACAGTACCTAGAAAAAGGATATCATTTTACCATGTAGTATATTATCTTGGTGATCTATAAACTGAACTAGTATATTACCAATAGAGGTGTCAATATCAAGATCAACAACCTCCCATTCAATCACATGGGAAGGATCTGGTTGGTACCTCCTAAACTGAGAAACATGAAACATTTAATTGTTAAAAGTAATAAAAGATAGTAATTATAACCTATATGACACCATACCATGTCATACCATGATCTCAAAGGGTCTAACAAACCATGGTTCCAACTTCCCAAGCTTACCCAACCAATAATGTTTGAAGTGAGGTGAAACTCATAGAAAATCTGGATCACTAAACTCAAACTCTAGCTACTAACAATGAAGGTCCGTATAATATTTTTCATGGCTATATGTTGTAACCGACCTCTTATTAATAAATTGTACCTTTTCTGTCATCTCTTAAATGAGACCAGACCTAAGAAAGGTCTTCTCTCACAACTCTATCCATCATAAAAGAGATCTACATGTCCACCCATACAATGCTTCAAAGGGTTCCATCTTTATCAAATCCTGATAACTATTTTTATAGGAAACTTTAACCAAACCAAAATTAATTTCCCAAAATCTTCCAAAATAAATATCATAGGAACGAAGCATATCCTCAATAACTGGGATAGTCCTATCTATTTTTTCATCTGTCTATGGATAATAAGTCATTCTTAATTTCAACTGGGAATCCATAACCTATTGCAAAAAATTCCATAACCTAGATGTGAAACTCAGGTCCCTATCCGAAACAAATGTATAGGGACCCCCATAGTGTCTCACAATCTCTCAAACGTACAACTTCCTAATCTTTTCCACATTATTCATCTCCTTGACAAGTAGTAATTGAGTCGATTTCTTAGTTTGATTAATTTTCACCCAAATCACACCCTTCCCCCATGGAGTTTGAGAAAAATCAATGATTATTTCCATGGAAATATCATCGAACTTCCATTCCTAAATGATAAAAGGTTGCAACAAACCAACATGGATTTGGTGCTTCTCTTTAATTTTCTGACATGTTAGACACTATGAAATTAAAACTACAACCTACTGCCTCATTCCTGGCCATCAATATTGACATCTTGTGTTGTGATATATCTTTAAATACACAGGGTATACAGATGAACATAACCAATTTCCACTATCCATCAACTCCTAACCCCAATAAAATAAAACAACCAACATTTTATAAAATAAAAAATATCCACAAGGAGACAGATAACACTCACCTAAGGTCTCCCAACTATAAAGGTTTTTACTAAATAATTGGAACTCTGTTTCTATCACTTTATCGAACCAAACTCACTCATAAAAATATTATGTAGCTTTCCTCTAATTCAATAACACCTATCCCCCGACCTCTTCAATTCCCAAGCTCATATCAGCAAACAAACTCATCAGAGACAACTCCTAAACCGATTCCTTAATGGATTAGATTATTAATTTTCTACTCAATTCATTAACAACCCCATTTAATTTCCCAAGAGTGTATGAAATATCAAAATATAAAAGGTTGAATATGCCCCCCCCCCCCAGCATCTCCATCTCAAGTTCAAATCCCTCTGAGAATAAATATATTTTTGGTTCTTATTATCATAACACACTATAAACCACACCCAAAAGATATGGTGACATGATGTTTTGAGTGTATTCATAACCAATTCCAACTCAAGATCATGGTTAGGTCATTTCTTCTCATAAGGGCAAAACTATAGAGATACATAGTCTACCACTTGGTTCCCTTGCATCAATACACATCCCAAACCTATACCAGAAGCATCGCAAAAAAATCATAACCCAAACCTAGTTTCAAAAGAATCAAAATTGGTGATGAAGTAAACCTTAGCTTCATATACTTAAAATATCTCTTATATTTTTCATTACATTCAATATTTACACCCTTATGGGATAAAGGTTTCATTGAAGATGCGATCTTGGAGAAATCAAGAACAAACTATTTAAAGTAACCTACTAAACATAAAAAAATCCCGATTTAAAACACAATTATAGGATTATCCCAAGATATAAATTCCTATATCCTTTTAGAATCCATTTAGAATACCCACTAAATTATCACATGCCCCAAAAATTTAACTTCTCATATCCAAAACTCACATTTGGAAAGCTTACCATATAGAAGATGTTCTTTAAAAGTTTGAAGAATAATATTCAAATGGTCCATATGCTCCTCCTGTGTCTTTTATTACACCAATATATCATCCATGAACACAACAAAAAAAATATTTTAAGAACAAATGAAATATTAAATTCATTATAACTATAATTACTACTGAAACATTTTTGAGACTAAATTGCATAACCCGAAACACAAAATTCCCATAATGGCTCTTAAACGCTATAATATATATATCCTCTTCTCAGAATCTCAACTGGTGATACCATGACCAAAGGTGTGTCTTTCAAAACCAACATTCGCCTCCAATTTTATAAAAAATATCATCAATCCTAGTAAATGGAAATTTTTTTCTTAATGGTCACCCAGTTTAATATTCGATAATCCATTCCAACTTTGAGACTCCATTATGATTTCTTAGTAAATATCACTTGAAAATACCATAGTGACATGATAGGATGAATAAATCTCATAGAATATAGTTCCTGAGTCTAGAATTAAAGTTCCACTAACTCATCAGGTTCTATTCGATAAGATGGAATAAAAATGAGCATCATACCATGGAGCAGGTTAATAGTAAACTCAACCTCTCTTTGTGGTGGTAAACTAGAAAAACCATCTAAAAGGACCTTGGGGTAAGAAAAAACTACCATAGGAAGACTCCTACCAAAATAGTTTCAAAAAATTTTGAAAAATTTATAAAAACCTGGATAATATTACCCTATAATAGTAAACAATAGGTCCCACCCTTCCCGATCTAGAGTCCCACTCTCCCCAAAAAAATGGGTGACCCTTTCAGAAGATAAAAACATAACCTAATGATAATAATAGTATATCTAGACTTTAACACTAATCATCAAATATATTCCATTTATTATGTTTTAGATATCTATATTAAGAACTTAAAAGTCTCATATCACCTCATAGTCGACTATCATCACCCAACATGGGGGACATTAGAAACCTTGTTTGGACCTCTTTCCCAAAGGCATGGAATGATCTAACAATAAAGAAATATTTTTTTAATGTAATACAAACACATTAACTAAAATTTGAGATATAAAAGAATGTGTCACACTTGTATCAAATAAATCTAGCACCGTAGAAGATGAAATAAACATCATACCTATAACAGTAGCTGGCCCTACTTCAGATTCCTCTAGATTATACTCAGTTACATAAATATGTCTATTCATAGCCACATGAACATCCCCCTTGGATTTAGGATTAGACCAACCATCCTTGGAAGCATCATTATAAACCTAAAAACCCTAGGTTAGAGTGGATCCTACATTACTTCCTTGGGATATCATTTCACAGAAATGCTTCAGATGGACTGATAATACATAATGATGAAAAATTTTAGGTGCCTAAATATACTTAGTCTTGTTATGACCATGAATTCCGCAATAATTTTATAAAAACTACTTTTGTCTTAATGAATCCCTTGAAACTAGTCCTAAAGAAAATTTACCACCCTTGCACTTTCTTTTCTAAAAAGAACATACACCCAAGCTAACAGTTTCACCAACTAAATCCCCACCCAAACATGACATCCCATCTATGTCCACATCATCTAAATCTTATTTTTCTACTAACTCCATGAAGTTCATATGGAAAATGAGAATCATCATCTAATGAATATCAATACTCAATCCAAAATCAAGAATAAGGTCCTTTAGGTACTCATTGGTAATTATCTCAGCTGACAGATGTACTATCTCATCAAAATGGGTGGTATACTATTGAATAGTACGCCCTCATTACTCCAAGGTTATAAATTATAGGGTCTTTATCTACGTAAAGTTTCAGGGTAAAACTGATGAATAAGTATTTTCTTGAAATAATTCAAGGTAATGTCGTCATGTAACGTTTCATTCCTAATGACGTCCCACCGTCTCCTTCCAAGTTCCCCAATCATGTATTTGTCAAACCCCAAATTAGAATCCTCAGAAGTATTCAAGAAGTTGAAGATCCTTTCAATCCACTCAAGCCAGTCCATATATTCTTGGGGTTACTTCTCACCATGTAATATAGTTGGATGCTTCTTAATAAATTCTGATCCATGATCCACTACACGTCTCAGGTTCAAAACGCCCACTTAACCGAGAGTATGTATTGTATATATTAAAACTTCAACCAAAGAAGTATTCACGGGATGAATCATCTATAGATCCTATCTCATAACTTCTTCTCTTGGATTTTTAATATCTCCCCTCAGAGGCATTATTTTTTAGGCCTAAGATAATGAACAATCATAATTTGATAATATTCCAAAAATAATTGGACTATCATTAATAATTCATGTATATGCTTTATAATGTAATGAATTTAAATAAATAATGAATTCTATAAATGAAAAAAATAACCCTTTAAGAAAGAATTAGTAATTTTAAATAAACTCACCATCTAGTTCATTTAAATGACCTCAAACTAAAAATCTCAAACTTGGTAAAAAAAAATTGACCAACCATGGTAACTCGAGTTCAAACATAGAAGTGAGATAGTCACGCACCCTCCCACACTTATTACCCAAATTATGATGGTCCTAACCCCTGTCTACCTAATACACAGAAAAAAATCCAGAAATGTTAACACACTTCAAGATGATTATCCTTATGATATCATTCTCTAATAAATGAACTCAATTCAACTATAAAACACACTTCAGTCAGCCTATTACAGTGGTGAGTGTAAAAGAATAATGGAAAAAATCATGAATATAACCAAAAAAAGACATTTAACATGAGTACAACACATAAGAAAAAAAGATAAATCCAAGATCCTTGTGATCCAATAAAAACTAGATAAACTATAAAGTGTGGAAAGTTAATACAAGGAGTCTCCATGTGACTAACCATCACCTCTAATCCATCTCGAACTGAAGGTTGTGACAAAAATAGAATCCATCATGCTACAATATACCCTTCCCATTACCTAGATCATAAAATATAATATCTAAAATCATCCCAATGAAAAAGTTATTGTGTGAGAAAAAATCCCAGAATGATACAATAATAGATTCTATAAAATCTCTAGTATCGAGAATTAAATAGTTATATCTCCTAAAAACAATTTTACAAATCATTTTTAAAAATCCAAACCCATTTTTAAATAATTATCCAATGTATTTTTATAAAATAATTTCATATTTATAAAGAAAATAATATGAAAAGTATGTGTGATAAATCATGAATACATATCCACACACCATAAGGTAACCAATAAAACACACATCCATGACATAATCCATCGTGTGAAACCATGTGAAGAAAACTCATGTGAAAATTATATGGGAAACAATCCATGAAAAATACACCATACGATAAATAGATATAAATAAAATATAACACCATATTGGTCCCTAGCCTATGGGAATATATACTAGACATAAAAGATCATCCGTAAGGCATAAGTTTTTACCAACCAATATTGATTCCTTCCATAATCCATTGATATCACAAAGTATCCCCTACTGGTTCCACATTCACTAGGGTATCCTATATCTCATTCCCAACACACCCTGATTCATAATCTTCTAGGTTTATTAAAAACCATTTCAAAAACATGATTTTAATTTATAAAACATTTTCAAATCCAATATAATCTACTTCAACATTTTGAAAACCAATTTCTGAATAAAAAAACCACATTCAAGCATTTATTCAAACACTTGGTGTATAAAAACTAGTTTTTAAATCAAATCCACTTTAAAAGCATGTTTCTTTCCAGGAAATACCTTGAAAACACAAATCACTTCCAACCAATGAATAAACCAAATTAATTTTAAAATAATAATAAGAAATTCATATAATTAACCCTTTTTATATAAACACCAACCACAAAATGGAGGTATAACAAACCACCCTCAAAAATGAAGACTTGGAAAGGGTAGATCGGGTCCCCACAATCCTAGATCCATAAGAAACAATTTCAATCCTATTTTAAAACCCTTAGATATAGAATAAAAATACCATTCATTTCCACAATATGAGAGGAGAAGAGACCTAATGAGTTTCTAAAAAGAAGATGATAAACCAGATCAAGAACTCAACATACCTCAAAGAGATTCGACAAGAATAGAGAAAGTACATCATAAATCAAAGGGTAGATAACTCCAATATGTTAGGGAAGGATAATGGTGCGAAAAATGGTATTATAGTTTAATTATTCTTTAAAATGAACAATTTTAAAGGGTAAGATAACACTTTTAAATAGTTTAAAAGGAAGGTGCATGGTTTCCTGGGGTAGGTCAATTTGGTAAACTAACTATTCACATTAATCATGTTCCCCTACTATCTATTTTTTGTGGGAGAATGGTTTTTATACATAGTTATTTTAACTTTTTTCTAACTATACAACACATATTTTTAATAGTTTCATGATTTTCACTAGGTTAATGAATAGTTTCATAAAACCATACTCAAATCATGTGACAGCACTGGAAAACCACTAAACACCATGCACGGTTCCCTTTGAATGTCTCATGGTTTTTCAAACTATGTAAAAACTATGAAAAGTTCCACTAGAACCTCATATAGGCATATTAAATTATTATAACATGGTTAAACTAATTTTTCACCTTAACCTTGTGCCTTTCCAGTTTCTCCCAAATTCTCTTATTTTTAGCCTCTAATCCCACAAATCTTCTCACACCCCAAAAGAGAAAATACAAGGCTCAACTAAGGCATACTAATGACCGGGATGGTCTTACATATTAAATATTACTTTTAAAAACTAATAAAGTTAATTATGATAGTAATTGAAAATAATCCATGATATCTTTCCCAAAAATAGAATAACATTCTTGGGAAGAAAAATTTGAAGGATTTTTTGGTAAGAATGGGAGCTATTACATCCAACACAATAGTTTTAATTCAGAATACATTTTATCAAATAATAGTTTATTGATGATGATAAGTAATTTCCCCTATAAAATAATATTAATCACCATATAAAATAATGAAATTTTAGGATCAAATAAATATTGATAACTACATTCATATAAAAAAGGTTATGACCTAATGAATCAGAAATTGAGTTGATGAAACCCTTACCTTGAATTCCCACTTAGTTTACCACACTCTAACTTATGGTATAATAAACATAAATATAATAGTAACCTATTTTAGAACCCTTTTCATAGACATAACCTTTTATAAACTTTATTTATATTTAATCACTTTAATTATATTGTAGTTCAATATTTGAAACCTAAAAATAGAAATCAAGGAATGATTTTGGTAGTGTGATGACTATAGAAAATGGATTATTAAATGGATTAATGTAATAGAAATTTAGTGTCACATAAATATATAATTATTAGAAAAATAAATTATTAACTATGAACAACTGAAATAATAATCATTTGTAAATAAAAATTCTTATAACAAAGGAATTTCTTGAATTAAAAGGAAGTGGGAGAGAATCTGGGAGTGAATTCAGCATCATAAAGACTATTCAAAATGCTATTTAGAATTGGTTTAATGATAAAAAGGGTGGTATTTCATAAATAGGGAATATTTTAGATAGTAAATTTTTTATTATAAATATATCAAATCACAATCAATTGAAACTCAAATGGCTTATCAGAAAATAAGTACCTGAATCAAAAAATTAGAGAAGGAGAACCCTTTCCATGATAAGTTGATTCTTAAAGCTTGGGAGGACTACATAGAATCTTATGAACTCATTGGGAGATATTTGAAGAGGTATTGGGAAGGTAAGTTCATTATAATTTCCTTTTTTGTGGATATTAATGTGATAATGGGTGGGAGTAAGCTTCTTTTACAGGTGAAAAGGGGGATTTTCCATGGAAATAAAAGTTTGGTAAGGGGTAAGAAGGGAATCACATGAGGTTCTTGGGGATATTTGTGTGTTAGGTGAATTAGGTGGAAAAATAGTATATGAGAAATTTGGGTATGACTTTAATACCTAAAAATGTTTCTAGAAGGTGTAAGTGACCATTTAATAATTAAAATGTTGAGTTACTTTATTTACCCATTTTTATCCTAATTAATGCTAATTAAAAATTAATCACGGTAATTATTTTATTATTAAAAATATAAGATGAACTTTCATGCCAAATTCTGACTTGATGATCCCAAAATTGGGATCCATTTAAACTTATTCATTTTCTAATTATGAGAAAAATAACTTTTAAATAAAAACACATAAAGTTTTGAAAAAAAAATTAAGAAAATTGTTTTAATCACTAAGTTTTATTAATATTAGTTAACATTTATTACCAATTAAATGTGTGTTAATTCATTTTAATATTTTATTAAAATAATATTAGAGTCTTAATTTAAAATATTTTTATTGAATTTTAAAAATACACGATATTTATAAGATTTTCATTCTTTGAAAAAATATAAATGTTTTACAATAGTTAGTAATATTTAACCTAGAAGTGAAATATTAATATTAAAAAGTGATTTTCCACAATAATTAATTTGATCATGTATATTATAATTATTTAAATAATTTTATTTTATTAAATTTCTATAAGTGGTAAAAATTAATTTTAACCGAAGTGTTCATAAAAACAATTTTATGAGGCATATATTTTCTAAGAATAGAAATACCTTTTTTTATTATACACCTATATATATTTCTTATAAATAGGTTAATTCTAGTGAAACCTACAAATTTAATGGCTATAATATAATGGTAATATTTAAAAAATTATTAATGTAATTCATTTTTTTTGTTTTAGTTCAGTGTTTCATGCAAGACACACTACTCAAATAGTATGTGATTAAGGAAAAGTAATTACTAAAATTTTGGTTCGTTACATTATACCCCCTTAAAATAATTTCGTCTTTGAATGTTCATTCCAGGGAGTAAAATAAGTGATGGTTCTTCTTCCACATTACATCCTCATATTCCCATGTATCCTACACATATTTATGATTCCTATTTAAAACATTGACTATATGGGTGGTCTTTTACCTTATAACCTTTTCTATTTTATACATGACTTCCACAAGTAGTTCTTCAAATAAAAGTTCACGTTCCAGTTTTACAATATATGAGGTCAATATATGTCATGGATCTTGTATGTACTTCCAAAAAATAGATATGTGGAACACATCCTTCACTTGAGAGAGTTTGGAGGGTGGGGTAAGAAATTATACATGACCCCAACATGATCAAGGATGTCATAGGGGACAATGTATCCAGGTATTTGATTCGTTTTATTCCTAAATCTCATATCCCTATTATGTAGAGATATTTGATAAAACACCTATTCACCATATTAAAACTCTAGATATCAACAAATACTATCTACATAACTCTTCTATTGACTTTGTGTTAATTTCATCTATCACTGAATGGTTTGAACATTCTCCATAAATTATGTGACATGGTCATGGACTTTTATCTTCCTCTCTCTAACTTCATCTCAGTGTATTAGAGCCCATTATTTCTTCCCATATAGATATTCATATGGTTCCATTTGAATTATTTAGTAGAAACTATTATTATATGATAAATCTTCCATGGGGAGGTATTTATCCCAGTATCCTTAGAAATCCATCAATGAAGATCTCAGTATGTCCAATATATTTTGAATGGTCCTCTAAGACTAACCATCTTAATAGGGGTGATAAGTAGTTCTAAAACATAGCCTTGTCTCTAATTTTATTTGATGACTTATCTGGAACCTTGATTTAAACCATGTATCTCTACTAGATAAAATTGATATTTTTACTCCATATAGTACCACTACTTCCTATCAGTATATTTTATTAAGTTGTCCAAGGGATAAAACATATGTAAGGTAAATAATATATTATAACTATGTAATGTGATCAACAATAGACCAAATAGAATTATGGCCTTTATATGTTTTGTGGATTTTAGTGATGAAATCCATGTTGGTGATTTCCCATTTCCATACTGGTATGGGCAATAGTAATAGTATATCCTTATAATTTTTTTAATCAACCTTAACTTACTGGCATAGAAAACATCAAGATATATACTTTTTGATTTCTGACTTCATGTTATCCCACCATAAGTTATTTTTAGATCTTGGTTCCAGTATGGATAGAAAAGGATGATTTATTTAAGATATCCAAAATTTCGTTCTTCAACGTGGGATTTGATGGGACATATATCTAGGTTACAAACCTTATAAATCCATCCTTATCAAAGTTAAACTCTAAAATATTGATTGCCTTTTTATATATACCTAAACCATATTTCTAGGATTCATTGATCTTTAAGTAAATGGAAGGTTGAGGAGTCATCTAGGCATGATAGGATTTATGTCCTCCCAATTTTAATTAAATATTTATTCTTTTTAAATAAATGATTATTGTGCCTTTTTCAATCCTAGTCATGTATATGGTATCATGTACATTTCTACTCATGTCATCATTCACTTTATTTGGCATCCCCGGGCTGTAATGTATTAAGAATTAATCATTTTTAATAAATTTAAACTTTCTCCTTTAGTGAATATTTAATTAATTATATTTAAATATATATTAAGAGATATTTTGAACAATTTATATTTCATATTATTCTCTATAAATACAATGTCACTAAATATTATTAAAAAAAGATCACTCTTTTTATCTCTAAATAATGTGTTGGGTACTTTTTCTTATGATTCTTTAATTAGCATAAGGAATAAGTAATTGCCTTATCATTATATATGAGGACGCAACATAAAACCTTTTTTAATCATCACTATATATTATAAATTGATCCCAACCTATAGTTTAATGTAAGTATAAGAGTTATGACATGCATCTTCTATAGTTCCTTAAACCTTTCTTTTTATTCCTCTATTCAAAGGAACTTTACTCCCTCCTATGTAAACTTGGTTAGTATATTTTTTATCCTTATTAAATTTCTCACAATTTATTTTTAATATCTTTCTAACCCAATAAATATATGGATCTCAATTATAGTGGACAGTCTAGGCCATTTCTCAATAAATATCATATTTTATGGATCTACTTATATGACCTTACATGTGATTACATAAACCAAGAATGATACTTTCTTAAACCAAAATTAAAACTTGATAAATTTGTCATATATTTTATCCTTTCTCGAGGTCTTTAAAAAAATCTATAAATGATATTCGATATCTTCTTTTACCTTTGAGTATATAATAATATATTCAATAAGGAAAACAAAAAATGTAACAAGTTTGTCACTAAAGACTCTATCCAATAAATCCATGATGATATGTGGATCATTTATAAGGAAAAAAGGAATAAATATAAATTATTAGTATCATAACCTTATATGGGATGTTGTATTGGAAATATTCTCAATTTTAAACAATAACTGAAGATATCTAGATCGAAGATCAATATTTGATAATTATCAATATTTTCTGAGAAGATTAAATAGATCATCAACATGGGGTAGAGGAGACTTTTTCTCATTTTTATTTTATTAAAATATTGATAATCAATGAAAATATGTATCAATACATCCTTTTTTACAAATAGTACGGGTGCACCACACAGAGAAGGACAAGGGTGGATAAAACCCATGCCTAAATTCTCCTATAGTTTCTTCTTTAACACCACTAATTCGATAGGATTCATCATATATGGAATCATTGAGATAATCATGGATCTAGATATGAAATTTATTGAAAACTCAACCTCATGATCTAGGTTAATACCATGTAGTTCATCCAAATATATATCATTATATTCCCATACAATAGGCATGTCATCAATGTTTCCTTGCTCTCAATAATTATAATCATGAGTCCCTCATTATTGAGGATCATAACCCATATTATATAATTTTATTCCACATGGATTTTATATCCAACCTTGCATCGATACATAATAATAGAATGATTATGGGATATGAAATTATTCTTCCTTATCCTAACAGTTCATATGAGCTTTATGAATGGAAAACAAATCCATACCCAATGTTATGTCAAATTAAATGAAGGGAATAAGAATTATATCTTCAGGATGTATCCTCTCGAAAATATCCATCGATTTAGATTTATAAATATTATACATGATCATTATCCCACCAAGGGTTTTTAATTATAATTAAATATCCAAGTATTGGGGTGGTGATTCCATATTCTTATAGATTTTTTGTGTAGTAAAAAAATTCAATGAGCCAGAATAAAATAAGATTCTTTCTGATCTAGAAGGGAGATTAATTATACCTCACATCACATCATTATTGTGATCTACCTCAGAAGTAGTGATTGTGAATTCTCTTCCTTTTTCCATTAGTTTTGAAATTTTTTGGATTTTTTATTTATCATCCAATGGGTTGTGTAATTGATTTTATTAATGTTTTATCTCCTTGAATTTGACTCATTATAATGTGGGTTGATCATTATCAATGACATTCATCTCTTTTTCTATCTTAATCATCATCTTGTCCTTATTTCAACATTTTTGGGAATAGTGTACTACTTTTCCACACTTAAAACACTTATATAATCCCTTTAATAAATTAATCAAGTCATTTATCCCAAATTCATTACAAGTGGAAAATTGGAATTTCTTCTCACCAGGTGTCTTATAATCAGTACTTCCATGATACTCCACATTCCTTTTCTTCTCCCCAAAATATTGGGAGGGTATAGTTTTCGTTTATAACCTAATATAATATTGAATAGTATCTTATTAGTTACTGAAGTCACTTATGCATAACTCCCTTAAAATACATGTCTTTCATCCATTAAATAAGTGATGGATATTTCCCTCACTATAAAAAATGAAACCAGAGGCATACCTCTTGGGACATATGAAATTTTCTTCATATAATCAAATAGATTCATCTACTTTTTCATAAATTCTAAGAATTAACAATCCATTTTTTGTGAAGATTTCAAGGGAAATATGTGGTGAAAATATCTTCTTGAAGACATCCCATTATATAGAGTTTATATCCTCTATTTCCATGGTTTTATTAATTAGAATCCACCACTATTCAGTATCACTTTCTAAATGATAGACTACTAAAATAACCATATCATGGTCTAAGAACTAGAGAATGGAAAATATATTTTCCATTATATTGACCCAGTTCTCCACAAGCAATGGATTTAAAGACCCACTAGAAGTGGGTGGACGTTTCCTCATAAATGACTTGATTGTGATTTTCTCCCTCCTTTTTGTGTTTAGGAGCTTGGTATTATTCAGTTTCATTCCCAAATATTTAGATAGTTGGGTGATCATTTCAATGAGATTTTTTATTCTAGAAACAGTTTCATTAGGTTTCCCTTTGAGGTAATCTCCACATTATCCATTCCACCATTATTAATTTGGTACTTTCATGTTCCACCTAATACATTGACTAAGGAAAATTAAGAATGAATATACTTAAATTAATGAATCTATATAAAAAAAACTATAAACTTAGAAGAAGGATTTGATAAATGGTGTGCATACGTTATCCTATTAATATCTAGGTTTCATTCTAGGTCATCCAAGGTAAAATTTATAACTGAACATAGATATATATACATATATATTCAAATCCTTCCTAATGGTTTTTAAAGCTAATGTGATTAACCAAAGAATATCCCTCAGGAGTTCCGTACTAGTTTTGTAGTGAGGTATCTTTTTTGTGCACTAGGTCACAGTTGAGATAATACATAACATGTCCTCTTTGAAGTTATTTCCCATAGGTACATATGTTCTAGAGCCTAAATAATATTGTAGTATCCAGGAAAATATATAATTTCTAGGATAACCAAACAGTCTCTACTTTACCAAAACATCATGATTTTATCATATACTTAGACAACCCTTTGACTTTTCCTTATGGTTCTTCCTAAAGTATTATAAATTATCTTATATGAATAAATAGTCCCTTATCTAATACCAAATAAATTAACCCAATATAAACATGAAATAATTAATACATTAATCTCATATTTTAAATAATGTATCTCACAAATAGTCTCAAAACCCAAAGACCTATGGTTTTAGTGTTATATAGATTTTATTGATAAATATATTCTTTTACAAAAATTGAAACATTTATCTATAATCGTTCTCTTCTATACCCTTTTCTATATACCACACATGAAATAATCATCTTTATAACTTGGAATTTGAAACATAAGAATGGGCTGAACTCAAATGCTCAGTAATGGGAAACATATCAAAAACTTATTAGATCTTAAAAATAAATGAGAACATGAGGAAGAGGATAAAAATATTATTAAAATATCATAATAACATATATTATAATAATAAAACCTATTATAGAAACATAAGATCATAAAAGGATCAATAAAAAATCATAAAATAGAAAACATATAATAGGTGAACATCAAATAAATTGTATAATACATTAAAAATCAGGATTAATCATGAAAACATGGAATTTCAAGGAAATTAAATGCATCTTAAAAAAAATTCATAACTTTATAAAGAACTTGGAAATTATGTTAAAATAATAATCATATGAAATACTTTATGAGAAACCCCATTATTCCCACACCAATGTGAACAACCTAATTCTTTCCATTCTAAAAAAATTGATAAAACCCATCATATTTATTCCTATATGAAATAATTAATTATATCCACTTATGAAAATCTCATGAGATATAAAATTAAACCAATGAATTGGAGGTAGATATAGGACCCCATATTTTATCATCCTAATATATGTGTAGCACTTAAGATCAACCATAATAATATCTTAAGAAATCCATAGAAAAATAAAGGGTTTATTAAACCTTTTAAAAAATGAAATAAGTTGAACTTAAGAAATATTAAAATATCAAAAAAAATTAAAAAGGAATAATATCATAATAACATATATATAGGTGGATCAAAACATCACTTCATAAAAGATAAACCTTCTAGGAAAAATAGATGTGAGAAAACCCATCACACCCATTCCTATATAAAAAAACTCATTATGTCCACAAATGAAAATCTCATGAAGTATAAGATTAAAAAAAATGGAGGTATATATATGACCCCATATTTTATCATTTAAACATATTTTTACCACTTAAAATAAACCATAATCATATCTTACCAAATCCATGGAAAAAGAAAGGGATTATTAAACATTTCAAAAACACCAAAAAACATGAACTTAAAAAACCATAAGATATGAAAAATAACATTTTAGAATTGGAATCATATAAAAATAACATATATAGGTGGATCAAAACATCACTTAATAAAATATAAACCTTATAAGAAAAATATAAGTGAAAATAAAAAATATTTCACAAAACCTTCAAAACATTATTATAAAAGATAAAGTACAATTCTCATTCAAAAACATTTCTGAAGGTAGGGAATAAAATATTTTAAAAAATATTATTAATATTTATAACTAAAATATCCTTTATATACATAATTGTAATAAAAAAATAAATTTTAAGATAAAACGTTTGTTTTAAAAAAGATAGAAAATCCATTTTTATAGTACTTTAAAAACCCTTGGATTGAAAATCCACATCGTAAAAAAGAGTGTTAAATTTTTATTTTGAAAAGGGTTAAATAGAATAATGAGAATAATTAAAAATAATATATATTATATTTCTTAAAAATATATAAAAACATTTTTTGAATAAAAATAGGAAATATTCATTAGTAAGTACAGAAGTTCTTCTTACTAATGTTACACTTTTAATTCACAAGACATTTTATCAAAAAAATAGTTATTGTTGATGAGAAGTAATTTCCCAAAAATAATAAAAGTAAACACCATATAAAATAGGTAAATATTAGGATAAAATAAATATTTAAAAAATATATTCATGTATGAAATGATTTAACAGAATAATTTATAAATTAAGTCGATGAAACCTTAACTTGATTCCCACATAGTTGATCACACTCATACATCCTATATAAAAAACATAACTGCCTTAGTAACCTATTTAAAAAAATTATATCCTTAAACTTTTAAAAATATCATTTACTTGGATACTCTTTAATTATATTTGAGTTTAGTATTTTAAACATGAAGACTAATAATAAAGGAATGGTTTAAACAGCCTAATGACTACAGAAAAGGTATTTTAAAATGGATTAATGAGAGAGAAATATTATCTTTAATAAATAGGGAATAATTTGGATAATTAATTTTTTACTATGAACATGTGGAACAATAATCACATGGAAATAAAAAGTCTTATAACAAAAGAAGTGCTTTAATTAAAAATAAGATGGAGAGACTCAAGGAGTGATTTATGTAGCAGAACTACTTTGAAAAAATCTTTTCATAATTGGTTTTATGAGTGGAAACGGTATTATCTCATAAATAATTAATAATTTGGATATTAAATGGCTTATTAATAATGAATGAATTTATAATCAATTTAAACTCAAATTACTTACCATAAAAGAAGTACCGGAATTAAAAAGAGGAGAAAGAGAACCCATAGCTTACTAAGTAGATTCTTAATGCTTGGGAGGACTCCCTAAAACCTTAACAAATACATGGGAGAGATTTAGAGAAGGATAGTTGTGGTAATTTTATTAATAAATCATTTTTTGATCAATATGGCTGAGATAATGTGTGGGAGTGGGTTCCTTTTATAGGTGAAATTTGGGGTCTTTTCCATGGAAACTAAATATAGGTAAGGGGTAATAATGGAATCACATGGGCTATTTAGTGGGTTTGGTGAATTATGTAAATTAGGTGGAAAAATGGTAAGTGAGAAATGTGTATATCACTTTAAAACATAATAAGGATTTATATATGGTGTAATTGAGATTTTAATTATTAAATATTCAAGATACATTATTTACCCATTTTTACCATTTTTAATCATTCTTAAAAATTAATCATGGTAATTATTTTATTACTAAAACTATAATATGAACTTTCAATAAAAAATTAAATTTTATTTATATAAATTTTGGCTCCATTGATTCTTATTCAATTTCTAAATAGAATAAAATTAACTTTTAAATCAAAACCTATAATGTTCTTAAAAATGTTTTTGTAAAAAAAATGTCATTTTAATCATATAGTGTTCTTAATATTTTTCAAAATTGATTAACATTTAAATTATTATTTATTAATTTTTAAATATTTTTAAACATCATATAGGAGTCTTATTTTAAAATATATTCTTCTAATTTTAAAAGTGCACAATATTTAGAAAATCAGCATTCTGTGAAAAAAATTATTATGCCAACTAATACTTACCCTTGAAATGTAAGATTATGAATAAAAATAGATTAACCACATTAATTTTTATATTATTATAATTAAAAATATTTAAATAATTTTATATGTTTCTATTTCTAAATGTGGTAAAAAATTAATTTTAATATGTGTTCGCATAAAAAAAATTTCAAGAAAAATATATTTTCAAAGAATAAAATAAACATTGTGTTATTATAAACTTTTTTATATTTTATATAAATTTTTTACTTATAGTGATAAATTTCAATTAAAATTAATAATATAATTAAAATATTTTATAATTTTATTTAGGTAATGTGGTTTTTCATTTTATTTCAGTGTTTTGTGCAAGACACGCTACTCACACTGTATTTAATTAAGGAAGAGTAATTACTAAAATGATGATTCAGTGCATGGATAACCTAAGATCTTAACCAAAACACTATAAAATA
The DNA here is from genome assembly GCA_963277665.1 of Viscum album. Classification (NCBI taxonomy): domain Eukaryota; kingdom Viridiplantae; phylum Streptophyta; class Magnoliopsida; order Santalales; family Viscaceae; genus Viscum; species Viscum album. The sequence continues at coordinate 1,884,550,876 of OY728121.1, forward strand.
AAATTCTGTCTCATAACGTTTTAAAAACATAAAAATACATTGATTTGGAGAAAATTGAAATAGTTTCAAATCTAAACCACTTTCAAATAAACATTCATCACATAACAAATCAAAACATTTAAATCCATACATTTGGAAAAAAATGAAATAGGTTCATACCTCAGCACAATATAGGGTGTTACGTTTGGGTTAAGAAAAATACTACAAGGGTCAAATAATATTAAATTAATATCATAGTAATAGTTAATAATCATGGGTTCACATAGAGTTCCACCTAGAAGGTATATAAGAAAATGTTATATAATGTATTATTGATATATTAAATGAACCAACCCTACATTATAATTACAACATTAGTAAATAATATCAAACCTAGGAAAGAATATGACTATTATGGGATCCCTAAATTCAAATACCAATGTATGGACACATTCCTATTACCACCTAGAGAAATTAATAAAATAAATAATTCATAAATCCATAAGACAGAATCATTATTCTTTTTATAAGAAAAACAACTATAATAGGAAAAAAAAAAGAAAAAATTACAATAATATATCGGTTAACCAAGACTTCCATCATGGATAGGATAAATATTTCTAGGTATAAGATTGATTATATGCTCCAAAAAAATCCAACATCTTTTCTACCGTATCCTAAATAGTAATACAAAAAAACAATTCATGGATACCACTTTGTAATCCCTAGACTATTTCACTCAACTATGACTAGACTCGATCATTGTGAACCTCAAGTGAACCTCCCCATATTCCATTGGATACCAACTAGTGTTTTCGGTCAATATAAATAGGTGGGGAGACTTTACACTAAGGTTTAGGTAACCATTAAAACAAAAATAAATAAATATCAAAGAAATAGACATCAAAATATATTAACAGAATAAACCACAAATATCATAGAAAAATGTCACTCAAAAGTAATTACAAACATCATTATTTATCAATATGATATATTGTATAAGTTTCATGGGTAATAAAACAAAAACAGGATCTCTTGTCGGTAGATCATATACAATAAATTCTGAAAATTAAACAAATATATGGGAGGTCTATAATAAAGTGGTTGTGACTCTTATCCCAATCCCATATCCCATCTCTGATCAAGATCTACCAGTTCATCCATCTAAATTATCAATTCCCTATCACTTACCAATTTTATGAAAGATTAAATATTCTTAGGTACTAGGAAACCTGAGTAGGATGTGAGTATACATTTGTTGGAAAACGCCACAATTTCCCTAACAAGTCTAGTAAATTCACATTCATTCTCAATAAATATTGATGCTGACATAATAAATCAATAAATGGTTTCCATAAAGGGTTATAAACCACTAAACCATTTGTGATGATAACTTATTCATCCAGTTCAAGAATGGGGATTATATACCCCAAGGTCTGAACACACCTTGAGGATGAATGATATATCACATTATTACAACCAAGAGGTTGTTTGTGTTATTTTTATACAATAACTTTTTGGTGTATTAAAGTATTATTGGAAGGAAGAAATTTTATATTTTTAAAAATTAATAATGAATAGATCGATAATACATAGAGTCTTGGATGTATTAATGGGGAATACTATGGCTATCATAAACTTGGAATTCATATTAGAAAGTTTTGTATGATTAATGACACTTGAATATATGGTGTGGGAGTTTAGGGATTGTCCTATTATAATTGGTAAGGTGTCATTGATGTAAAAGTAATATAGGTAGAAACATTTACAGAACTGTATATCAAGTACATGTTTTTAGATTGATTAGAATTAAGATTTCTTGAGGAGTTCTTGGAAGTCATGAGGAATGAAAAAATGATGTTTTTGTACTTATTTTATAGAGTTATAGAACCCACTCAACTATTTTTTCAAATCATTAGAATAATTTTGGAAAATAATTTTCTTTTTGGAATGGTTTGGTGAGTTTTTGGAAAAGTCCCCATTTATATATTATATTATGGAAGTCCACATGTATGAATAATATACTTGGTATGATAATAATTTGGTAAAGCATTAAGGATACTTGAGTACATAAGATAATGGGAAGTTGATTAAGAGGAAGAATTTGTAATGTATATGAATTATTTCAATATATAGGAAGATCTATTTCAATTGTAATATGTTTGAAACATGGATAAATGGTTTATGTAATAATGTTCCTTTAGTTTGTAATATATTAAAATGTTAATTATTTAGTAAAGTCTTGAAGTTAACATTTTTATGTGAGAATCATGTAGTGATATGTGATATAATTTTAGACGATAAAATTTAGAAAAGTGGAAACCTTCCCTATATATATAAGAATCTTAGATATATTGGTAAGATACTTTATATGGAGTGAGAATATAACAAAACAAATGTTAATGAATATGTAAGAAGTTTAGTTTCATATATAATAATTTATTTAGAAGATAAGATTTTGGTTTATGTGTAAGAATATGTTTGATATGTAAGATATTTTGGGAGCTTCTGTAAGATGTTTAACATTACTTATAAAGGAATAGGGGAGATTGTGGTGTTGTTATCTGAATCTTCTCACTACAAAATATACATGCATGTAAGTAGAAATTCAGTTGGTCATGTGTATTTTAATTAATATTATCAATTGTAATTTATTACTGATTATTTATTCATAAATGGTTATAGAATAAATATTTTATACCTGATATCATGAGACAATTAAAATACAGTCATGATGGGAAATTTTGGGTGATTTAAATTCATGATTAGTGTGGGTTTTGAAGATTTAAATTGACCAAGATTAGGTCACAAATATTTCACCATTGATCTTATATGTGTAGATATTTATGAAGAGTTTCATGTAAATCGATTTCAATATTATAATATCCAATTTTCTAGGAAGGGGATTATGAACATTTTGTATATTTAAAAAAGAAGGATTTATTAGAAATGATCTGGCATCTTTTCTATGTTTCAAAATATAGAAAACACCCCCACACTTTTATTCTCTAGATATCAAGGAATTAAATGATAATCTTTAAGTAATTTAAAAATAATGAAAAAGTATAGTATTTTTTTTGTTTTTTATTCAGAATATGAAGTGGAAAATATCTAATGAGATTATGGGGATTAATATGTTGGAAGATTAGAATAAGCGGAATATAGGATTGTTTTTTCCATTATATATTATAAATTTATGTATAATAAAAATAGAGAGGGAATCAAAATATATCAATGTATATGGTGTAGATTAAAAAAGAAAATTTTGTGCATACTATAAATTCTAGTTTAGAATAAGAAGAATAAGACATAGGAGCTATTTGAAATTATCACAATAATATCAGGTTCCTGAAGAGATAAAGGTTTGAGGAGTATAATTTCTTTCCTTCCATATCTAAAAATATAATATAGGGTGAAATAGGGAAATTATAAAGTTAAATTATCATCTCTAATCAGAATAGAAATTTTTTATGTTTTAGAAATAAGGACATCATATTTTCCGTCACTTTTATTAGTCAATCTCATTTGGATTGATGAAATGGAGTGTATAAAACATGGATATCAAGAGATAATCTACTTATATTTGATAATGTATTTCATTTTTTCTTACTTTTATAATTATGGGGATACTCACATGTTTATAAAATTTTTGAGGACTTACCATATAAATATATTAAGGTGAAGAGATAAGAATTCACTTTAGGTGAAAAGTGATTTAAAAAAATATTGTAAAGGAAGTGATACTTAACATGGAGTGAATATGACTAAAATTGTATCCAATATTCTAATTTAGTGGTGAAATTTGGCATAATGACCCGACATAATGAGTATTCTTTTTGGATTATACCATAGTGGTTAACTATGAAAAATCTATGTTGTACATGATTTACTTTCCTTCATATCTATGAGTTTTTTTTGAGGCTGAGTGTAATATTAACCACGAAATAGGCTGAAAACATCCCCTGATAACATGAGAATAATATTTCCAAAGAAATATAATTTATTGAAAAAAATTAAAACACCCTGATTCACCCCCCCCCCCCACCCCCTTAGGGTTTCTTGGGTAACTATAATTGGTATCAGATCTGAATGGTTCAAACATGGAGTTTTAACTCTAAATCAATTTTTAAAATGTTTTACAAATGTATTCAATAGTTAAGAAACCATTTTTTATATTGTACTAACTTTTAGGGATAGAAAAAGGATATATTTTATTTTCAATATGATTTTTTTGAATAGGTTTTGGATTTTTTTTCAATGTTTTGTAAACTTAAGAAAAATATAATGAATGAGACTATGATGCAGAGAAATAAAAAATATTAAAACAAAGGAATTTTTAGTGAGGTATATAATATAGTCATTAATTATGCCATTTATTTTCATATTTGGTCATTTGTGGAAAAAAATATTAAGAAAATAGTGTAGATTAAAAGGTTGTAATATCTTCCTCAAGAGGAGGATAAAGAATTGGTTATGAAGAGAACCCAATGATCAAATCATATTAAGGTTTGCTTATAGGAAAAGGATATAATATGATAAAGAAAAATAAGAAAACTAGGATGATGGGATATTCAATTTAGGTGATCAATTTTGTTTCTATAAATGAATATAATTATAACCATGTTTTATAAGATCTTTTCCATTTTTAAAATTCATTTCACCTTTGGATATTGATAAAAGTATGGACTCTGATAATGACTTGGAAACTAAATCAAGTTTCCATTCTAGATGGTGTTCATTAAGAGGATAAAAAAATATCCAATCAATATATGATAAGGTGGATCAACTAATTTCCATTCATTAAGTGGATTATACATTCATAGAATATATTTCTATGGATGATAAAATATTATGAATAGTATAGGTTTCCATAAATGTAGACATAATAAAGGTGCTGGAAAGATAAAGAAGAAAAATGAATTATTCAAAGAACTTTCATAATATATAAGTAAATATATGGCCATAGAAAATGAATTGAAATAAATTATTATACTTATAATGTCATAACATAAAGAAATGAGAAAATTTAGAGTATAATTTAGCTCATTGATGGAGTAAATGGATACCCAATTAAAGAATAAGAATGTGATAATGAATAATCTTGAATTAAATAGAATTATTATAAATGAAAAGTACATGATACCTAATATTATCCTTAATAAGTAGGGTAAGTGACATTAAAAATCTGGAATTTTTGATTAAAAGGATGATTTTAAAAAATTATTAAAGAGGTGACTCTCAAACATAGGTAGTCATGACATGATACTTCTATGGATTAATGGGACACACTATGGGTATGTGTTTCTATAATTCCAAATTCTCAAAGGAGTAAGAAAACTTGTTTCACTAACATCTCAAACATGAAATGACCGCATGAGGTATGATTTTTATGGTATATGTTTTAATTTCTCAAAAAATAGACATTTGTAAAATCATTGTAGTAATAAAGGTTTTTATAATTTAAGGAGGATAACTCCCATTCCCATGTTAATGGGGAGGCTTGAATAGAACAATTATAAATTTATTATACACAAAACCAAATTCATGAAACTAGATAATGGTAAAATGAAAAGGCTATGCAGAAGGATCCATACATCATTGATGGTTTTATCACAACAACCATCATGGAAATAAAAGTTGAAATCACAGATATCAAAGAAGAATGAAGAGGTTTTGGGGATATGAAACCTATTTTCAAACTTCCTAAATTTCATTTACAATAAATAAATTTTCTTTAAATATGTTTAGTGGTAGGTGGAAGGACATAGTATGTAGATATGAAAATGTCCACCAGTGGTAGTAGGACCATAATACATTTATATCTTCCAATAGAGTCCTGAAGATTCAGGATATTCAATGAACTCTCTATGAGGAAATCTATATAATGAATAATCTATATGTTTATTAATTAAAAAAATTGAGTTCAATTAGGTTACTATAAATAAACAATTTCATTAATTATAGAGGATGTACATGAGATTTTTAAGGTGGTGTGACATGGATAACAAGTTGACTTTATTATAAAAAGGATGTGGGGACTGATGGGAGTAGTACATTATTCAAATGAAAAGTGAATGGTTAAAGTGCATAATTAATCTCATATTAGAGATTACTTATTATTTTTAATGAATCATAATAAATAAACTTTTTAGTTGAAGTGTAATATTTTACATCTGGTGAATATAGAAATCTATAGTGATTCCTCTTATCTATGTAGGACTACTCTTCTGAATCACGTTAATATCTAGTGTATCTTACATATTTATGTATTTTTGTTGCTTATATTTCTATGAAATTGATTTTTCTAGATTCTATGATTATATGTGCAAGGAAAAATTTGTATGGTGGGTGGGGGGATTTCACTTCCTAATTCAAATATAATTAGTTTTAGGGAAGTGAACTTCTAGAGGTTCAGTTTTTGCTGAACTACTACATGCGAACTGTGATTGGTTTGACACATTGAAATTTTTATAGGCCTATGAGATGCTCAAGTGATCAGTGTTAAATTCCCTAAAAAGTAATATGAAATAAAGGTTGTTTGGCACTCAATAATCACACTAATAGAAGCATAGATATAGAGTCAGATAAAGGGAAGAACTAGATCAATAAATTTGATGGAAAAGATTTTGGATTATGGAATATACAAACAAAATATTATCTTATCCAAAAAGATCTGGAATTTCCATTGAAATTTTTTAGGTCTAACACAATGGAGAAGGCATAATGGGAAAACTTGGATTAAAATCCCTTGGTACTAGTAATAATGTATTTGTTATGAAATTTTTCTTTCAACATTTGGGAGAAGAAAACTATGAGAGATGTTATGAAGGATCTGGAGGGTACGTATAAAAAAACAATGTCCCTTAAGAAATATTTCATGTTGTGGAATTTTTTTAGCTTACAGTTTTTGGAAGGAAGACTAATAAAAAAATATTGTGAATGAATAAAATATAATCTTTACATAACTTGAATATGTGAAGGTTACATTTTCAGATGATGTCTAGGTGATACTCCTACAATCCACACTTCTTAAAAGTTTAGATTATATAAATAATTCGGTTAGTAACTCTAGTGTAAAAATATATTTTATGTTTAATGATATCTTTAATTAGATCTTAAATGATGATCTTAGTTAGATACATGTTTTTGGACCAACCAATAGTGTGACTAATACTAATGGTAGAGGATGATAACCTTAGAAGAACCAGGATTATTGAATGAATAATTTTGATTTTATGTCTCATGAGAGAAGTCATAGAAATTTAGTTGTCTTAGGTCCTAAATGTAGAAGTTAGGGGAATAAATAATTTATCAAGAACATTTTAAAAATTCTCAAGGTGTAAATAGGAAAACATTTATCCTAAGGAAACTTAAATTCCATTATTCTACCATAACGGGGTTAAAATTATATTATAATTGTAAATAATCCAATAGAAGTTTGGGTTATTGAATCTGGATCATCTTTCCATTCAAAAGGTTATTAAATATGCATAGTCAAAAATATATTAAGGAGGTTTGGTAAACTTATTCTAGTAGATTATGAATCGCTAGAAGTTATTGGGAAAGGATAATTCAATATTTAGATAAAGAACATGGGATAATTTAAACTACTATAGGTTCACTACATCCTGGGATTATGGAAAAAACTTATTTCCATTGGGAAACATGATGGAGTTTGTTATGGGACTAGTTTTCAAAAGGTGTATAGAACGTCACTTAAGGATCCATGGTGGTTTCAAGTGGGGTAAAATATGGAACCCTTTACTTGACAATAATTTTATATGGAAGTTTAGTTTCCATAATTATAACTTCCAAATATTTGGAGTTTTGGTACTGTAATTTTATAACCTTACATAGAAGAAAATTAAATTTCTATCGAAAAAATTTTATACGAAACCTTTGTAATATCCCAGGTAAATAAAGAATATGAAATTTTCATATTTTTTAATATTTTTTAATTAAATATTAAGTTTAATTTAAAGGGTATACTATGTTGAATGGTATACTCGATACTCAACAATGGGTTTTTTTGAAATCTTACGTTGTACACAATGTTGAGTTATACTAAAAAATAATAATAAAATATTGTTATTTTAAATGGTAATTAACGCCTAGTTCTTGCATTGGTGGGAATAAACAGAACTCACTACAATATGATTACACATGTTTTTTAAATGTTTTTACATTTATCCAATAAAATTTAGAGGCTTAAAATGAGAATGAATCCAATTCTAAGCATAAATACTTTAATATTCTTTAAAAGGACGGTTTATAGCCTTTTGATGGTGAACAATTTTTAAATGTAGTTTTTTTAAATTTATATGTTTTATTTGACAAAATAAAATTATTATTTAGAATTTGGAAATCAAAATTTACTTTGGACGGAATTTTGGTATTTTTCTAATAATGTTTATTTTTTAATGAGTAATGAAAAATACGGCATTTTAATTCAAAACTACCTTTTAAACTAATTTATTTATATAGTTATATTGTTATTTTTATTGGTTTTAAAGTGTAATTAGATTATATTTTTACAATTTAATCCAATTATGGTCATTTTAAGTAGTTTAAGATTGAAATTTAACATACACAAGTGTCAATCTTTTGATAGTTATTATTTCTAAAAAACACACTTTTTGTTTTGACAACGGGAATTAATTTTAAATTAATTTCTAAAAATAGTGTGTTTTGAATTTGGAAAAATGTATTCCATATTTGGAATCATGAGGTATAAATTGTGTAAATAGGTAACTTTTATTTTTGGACATTATGAATAGTAACTTCAGTAAATATTTTATTTGCCATGGTTAAAGGGAAAATCTGGTAAATAAGTGTAAAAAATAATATTATAATAGTATTAAATTACCCTAAAATGTGTCCTAATCCTATTTTATGATACATTTCCAACCATGGGCATCTTTGGGTAGATTTTGGGACTCGATGAAGCCACTTTTAAGTGGAAATGACATTTTATAAAAAATAATTTAAAGTTAAGGAAAATGTAACATAAACATATATCTCTTAGTAAAACAATTTTTATATGGTGTTATATAATTTATAATTTAGACTATAAATATTAATTAGAAAGATAAAAATATTTCCTAAATTATGGTATTTTATTTATAATTTTTAGATATTAAATGAATAAATTTAATTATGACACGATGGTGATGTAGTAATTTCCTCTTTAATAAAGGATTCAAATAAATGATATTATAAATATTAAAATAAATTTACTTTGAAATTTTTATTCCATAAAAGAATTTTAGGGATAATAATTACTTGTTATATTTGAATTAATTAAGGTTTTTTAAAATAATCAAGTTATTATAGAAGTCTTTATATGAATAGTTTATAAATTGACATAAATGAGTTTTTAAAATAATTAATATTTTATTAAAAGATAAAATAATCCAAAAAAATAAAAGATTCAACTAAATGACATATATGATGCTACAAATGTCATTAATTGTTGATTTTGGGTTGCTTTATATTTTATAGTAAATATATTAACTATGTAGTATGAATATATAAGAGGAAATGGTAAAAGTTAAATAAGTTAAAAAATGGTTAAATAAAAACAATAAGGATTAAAAAATATCCAAAACCTCTCAAATTATTATTGGATGATTTTATTTCGACTTATATTCATCTTATATTAAAATTTAATGAGTTTTGAACCTTTCAAACCGAGAATCATTTTATAATAAAATAATACTTTCAAACTTTTCTAAAGAGCCTGCCCTCCCTCTTATAAAAGGCCACCACCTCTAACCCATTACTCACACCTCTCAATCCCCTTGGGTCATCCAAACTCTACTAAAATAAGATACCAACATCCCTCTATTCCTCCTATAATCCTTCCTTTAGGAAGAATGAAATTCAAGAAAGCCTTTTGGTTCAAACCAAAGGGAGTTCCCCGATTTAAAGGTAACGTCTTCTCTCAAGTTCTTTTCTTTTATTTTCCTTCTCCAACCCCATAAACTCTATTTTATTCCATTATTTTATAAACACACCAGTATCTTAAATATAAAATGATTTTTTTATGAGAATTATTCAAACTACACTCACACACACCTCCATCTAATGGATACGAACATATTGTTTCGGTGGACGGCAAACTACTGCCTTGCAAAATGATGATTGTTTATTTATCTCCTAACACCTCTCATAGTGGCCATTATGATGGAACTATCTTTATATATGATATATATTATATTTAAATCTTCTCTATTCTTCTGTAATTATTATTTAAAGCATACCTTTATTCTTTTCATGTTGTGTAATTACGATAATTTCATTTGAGAAAGTGCGGACTACCGCCCCCTTAAAATGATATGACTCATTCATGGAATACATGGAATGTATAAAGGATAGAATTAATGAACTTATATAACTTATATAACATGTATATTATACTGGATTTATAATATACAAATGTATCATTTTATTTTTCATTCTTTTATTATGAAAAAGAAATGAAAGTAGCATTCGTGTGTACGTACGGCCTACCGTCTCCATGAATAGTGAATTTCATTTATCATATCCAAATAATATAGATTATTTTATATATATATATATATTTATATGATATTTATGTGTTATTAAAATCATGAATATCATTCTGGAGATTATTTACTTATAACTACATAGTTAATTCTCTTAATAATAAGTTCATTTTTTACTCAATTTCTGAACATTGAAGAAACATCTGATATGAACTACAATAATTAACTAGTTATTATAACATGTTAATAAGTGATATAAAAGGAATAATAAACTTCAAAAAGGTTCTGAATCAAGTAAAAATTAACTTAAGTTTATTATTTAGGAAATTAAATAATGAGCGAGTCAATTCAAACATGAGGTAAGGGAACTTCTTAACCCAGTTTCCATTCTTTGGGTTGATCTTCTCCAACTTGTTTATGTCGTGTTATGATTATGTGAGAAATGAATTTTGATATATTATCTTGTATTTATACTTTCTTTATGTGTGCTTATATTTAATATACATAATTTATCTATTTTATTTATAAAATTATCTTTGTATGGGAACCTTTCACTCTCCTCATTTAGTTAAAGACTTATTCTTTGTTATATCTTTTAATTAACGTTTTTTATGAAAATGGCAGAAGGACATGATATTCATGAGCAGAAATACAAAGTGTGTCCCAAATATCATAACACAGTTACAAAAAATAGTAAAAGGGATGAAAATATGTCATTTTCCTCCAAATTCACTTAGTAAAAAATATACAAACATCACCCACAGTACAAACAACAAATCCAACCTCCAATATTATCGGCAACAGACTTACCCAACAAGATCTTGTCTTGAGATCACATATGTTGTTCATACCCATCCTCTTCCTCATCCTCGTACCCATCATCATCTATAGTGACATCCTGGTACTACTGGTACTCTGAAACAAGATCATTCATGTTTCTCTCCGCCTCTGTAAACTCCATCTTATACATCCCCTCCCCCGTGTACCAATGCAAGAATGCCTTTATCTGGAACATCGTTGTGAACTGCTCGCTCACCCGCCTAATTATCTCCTGAATCTATGTGGAGTTTCCTATGAAAATTGACGCCATTGAAAGACCCCATGGTGGGATGTCACACACACTTGACTTCATGTTGTTTGGAATTCACTTCACAAAGTATGAATAATTCTTATTCTTCACATTAATCATCTACTCATCCACTTCCTTGGTGCTCATCTTGCCCCTAAACATAGATGAGGTAGTAAGGTACCACCCATGGCAAGGTTCAGCCACACACATCATGTTATTGGCATCCCACATTTGTTGGGTTAGTTCATGGACTGTCAGGTCACGGTAATGTTGGGATCCATGGGAGGTCAGGGGAGTGAACCCAACCATGAAGAAGTGCAGACGAAGGAAAGGGATCAAGTTGACTGCAAGATTTTGGAGATCTGAGTTTAGCTAGCTAGGGAAACGGAGGCATCAGGTGACTCCACTCATTGTTGCAGAGATCAAGTGGTTCAGATCACCAAAACATGGAGTAGTCAGCTTGAGGTTCCTGAAGAAAATGTCATATAAATCCTCATTATCCAAAACCATGCACTCGTCTGCATTCTCAACGAGCTGATGAATAGAAAGTGTGGCATTGTATGGTTCAACTACTATGTTAGAAACCTTTGGTGATGGGAACACTAAGAATGTCAGCATCATCTTTTCTGGGAATTCTTCCCTAATTTTTTAGATTAGTAGGGTACCCATGCTAGACCCCATTCCTCCACCCAGCAAGTGGAAAACTTGAAATTCTTAGAGGTAGTCACAATTATCAGCTTCCTTTCTAATGACATCAAGAACTGAATCAATGAGCTCATATCCTTCAGTGTAGTGTCCCTTTTCCCAATTATTTCTGGCACCAAATTTCCTAAAAACAAATTTATCAGGATGTAAGATCTGTCCATAGAGACCAGTATGAACACTATCCATGGTACCAGGCTCTAGATCCTTCAGAACAGCCCGAGGAACAAACCTTCCACATGACGCCTCGTTGTAGTACACATTAACACACTCCAGTTGAATATAAGAGGTACCAATTTATCTTATAGTGGGATATATACCATGTTCTTCACAAAAAACTTCCTAGAACTTTGAACCGATCTGGTTCCCACACTGACCACCCTGGACATGAAGGATTTCTCTCCTTTTTTGCTTTAGAAATGAATATATCTAAAATGATCTGACAAAATCAGCTAACGAATAGAAAAGGAAATCGAGGGTGAGATTCAAATGTGATAAATCCTTAATTTTCATTTTCTTATGTACAGATATGTTCTTCTATATCCTTATTGTTTTACATTTTATATCCAAGTGATGAGACAACATTTTCTCTCCCTTCAACTCATTTTTTTAATTTTAATGTGACGTCGTTAGGCTATTGAATTTTCTCAAGGGACTTCATCTAAATCTCTTTTCATTGAGGCATGTCTTGATAATATAAACCTCCTTCTTTTATATAGTATAAAATAAACCCATTTGAATTTTAATTTCATTCAAGGGAATCTTTTTCTATAAAGTGTTTTACTAAATGACAAAAGGAATGTTTTTAACATTTGTGGCGATAATGACCTATCTACCACCGTAATAGTTATTTTTCTTCCTCTATAATCCTTAATATTTTTAAAATGAAAAAGAAACCCCTTATTTCGTTTTTGGGTGTTTTGGTATTAAAAATAGTTTTTGAAATGGATTGATTATTTCAATATCTTGAAATTATTTCTTGTGATTGAAAATGAAATGTTATTAGTGAAGTGTTTATATTTTCAAAATTTTATGTGTTATGATTTTATAATGCCACTTGGACATTTTATGGGTGGTTAAATGATAAACCAAATAATGGGTGGTGTTGTGATAAACCAGGACAGTTGGATATGTTATAACCTCCAATGCATTGGGTATAGAAGTCGGTAGTATTGTTGTTCCATTTAGTGATATTTGTGGAAGTCGGCTATATGGTTATTACATTTAAGTGTGTTTATGTCCCAAGTTAACTTATATATGCTATATATTGCTTTCTATGGGATTTATGTTAATATTTTTGTTACAAAAAGGGTAAGCAATGATATTATATTCAGTGAAGTGTTTTTTCTAATTATTTAATTTGAAATTTATTACTTTATGATAAAGTATTCATGGTTGACATGTAGTTTTTAATGCTAAAATTTTTCTTTATTTTTGTATCCCTTAATGATCCTTTTATGCTCATCCCACGTTTTTGAAATGGTTTTCATAGGATATAAAGTGTAATAGGGTCAAGGAATGGATCAAGGAAAAGTTATGTTCTTTAAAACATGGAATTAAAAATGTTTATTTTATTAAAAAAAATGGAAACTGGGTAGAAGTTTCTACTTGTAATATTCAAGTTGATATGTATAAGTTATGACCTAATTCTATAAATCTCTAAACCTGAAAATATCCTCAATGTGAATTATTAACATAAATCAAGATTATGTAATTTTTAAGGCTGGGGCCTCATAAGTTTGATCAGATACAAATTTTAAAGTGTAAAATTTTTATGCTAAGAATTAAAAGAAAAGTATCCTTAAAAATATATTTTCAATTTCCCAATGTTTGTAAATTTAAAATTATTCCCTTAGAAGCTTGGGGACCTAACTTTATTTTTTATTATGGTGGTTCCATTTACATTATTACTTTCATTATTTATGCTAGTAAAAATTATGGATTTAATTTTTTAATAACAAATATAATTTATTTTAGGTATTTACTAAATGGAAATTCTTTCTGAAAATTTAATATAGTTAGAAGTTAAAGAAAATTAGGATAGAAAATGTTGGTGAGTATATCAAAAACAACTTGTACAATTTATATAAGAAGAAGGGAATAAGTCATGAGAAGATAGTTCCACAAACCCCATAGTATAATGGAGTTTCTGAAAGAATAAAATACAATTTAATGGATAAATAAGAGAAAATGAGGTTTCACTCAGTAATTCCTAAGGTGATTTAAGAAGTGTAACTCAATATAAATGAATATCTCACTAACATAATTTTTGCATCAGTAGTTGGGTAGGAACATTAAGAGAAATTATGATCTACAAAACAAACATATGTTCATTATATTAAGATCATCATTAGTTTAACATATGTACATTAAAATTATATAAAGAGATATTAAGTTTAAAAAAAATAAAAAAAAATTAATTGGATATAATGAATTAAATTATGGGTATTAATTGTGGGACAATTATACACAACAATTCATTAGAAGCAGCGATGTTCTCTTTAATGATAAAATTCTATGGAAATTTAGAAACTTGGAAAATAAAAAAATGATAGAAAATAAACTATTGAATTACAGGTTTATAAAAGTAAAATTACTATAATTTCATGACATCAAAATAACTAGGATGTGAGTTTTTAAAGCACTATTAGTCTAGAAGAAGTTAAAGTATAAGGTTAGCTAGAATTTTTAGAGTGTTTGATGACTGAGTGGGATCACCATAAGTTTAGGTACCATTTGTGAGAGTACTGTAAACTCATAAACTGGTAGAAATATAGGCTAAGTAGTTTGGATCCATCGATTTAGTTGATGATATCAACTTGAATCATGAGATTGGTTTAAATAATTTGGAATTAAATGAATTTTATACTCTTAACGGATACTAGAGAACCCAAATGTATAGAAGGATCATAATTTCTCACTAACTCATAATAGTAGAAGTCATATATGAATAAATAGATGGTTTTATTGATATTTAATGGAACTTGGGATATGGGATAAAATTTTTAAGGGAAAATAACATTATAGAACAAATGGGTTTACCATATTAAGAAATAAAGTGATAAAAAATAAAAGGCACAGGACGTGGCATATATTGAAAGGTTTCAATATAAGTAATGAGTTTATTTCATAGAAACCATATCATTGGTAGTTAAAAATGCTACCATAAATGTAGTACTAAGTATAGTGGTATTTAAATATCTACACATAGAGTATATGGCTGTTAAGATAGATTTCCTTTATGGTGAGTTGGAGGATGAAATTAAAAGGAAACATCCAATAATTTTCATTAATGATGTGAACTATAATTGTTATTTAAACTAAAAAATATATTCTATAGCCTAAAGAAATCACCATGATTGTGGAACTATAAATTTTACACCTTAATGTTGTAAGAAGGATTCAATAAATGAAACAATTATCATTTCTGTTTTCAAAAGTAATGGGATGATGATAATTTCATCATTTTTTATTTTATGTGGATTTCTCATAGCTGGTTGGACTTGATGGTAGGATTATTTGGAAATTAAAGAATAAGTATTACATATGTTTTGACATGAAATATCATATAAAAACTACGAATATATTAGGGATAAGTATTGAGAGAGATAGGAAGGCTTAAACTTCAATTCTATCTATGTTAGAATACATCTAGAAGATCATAAAAAATATTGCATTATTAGATGAAAAAAAGTCTCAACTCTTCATGTTAGACACTTTAAACTATCAAAAACACAAGAATCAATAACAAAATATTAGTATTAGTACATGGATAATGTTCTATATAATTCATTTATGAAAAGATAAATGAACAGTATGGTTTGTACCAACTTGATATATATTTTCTAGTTTGGGTTGTGATAAATTTTATTTCAAACCCTATATGGGGTAATTGGAAATTTTTAAAGTGGATCCATCAGTATTTAAAAGGAATGGAAAATGAGGCTCTTTATTTTTTTGAAGAAGATTTATTACAAGGATTTATTGATTATGACATTTATGGAGATTTAGAAACCTAATAAAGTATAAAAATATTTGTGTTTTCATTTGGAGGAACATAATTTAGTATTATTTAATTAATATAAAATATTATTACACTAAGTTCAATGAAATTTGAGTAGGAAAGTGAAATGAAAGAAGGGAAGGAGTTGGTTTTGTTAAAGAAATTGATAATGGAAATGGGAAGAAAATTGGAATATGGGGTTATTTTTTGTGAGAGAAAATGTGTGATTAAATTTTATAAAAATATAATTCCTTATTTCTGAACAATGTGTATAAACCTGAATTACTACTTCATCATAAATATTCAGAAGTAGAGAGTGCTAAATTTTCAAAAAATTGTTTCTAGCCAAAATCTGAAAGTCATTTTCACAAAAAAAATAGTTCGAGAAATAATAAATAATTATCGTTCCATAGTGGGATGTGGGTGAAAGAAATAAAGTGGATGAACACTACATACCATCGAATAAGAAGAATCATAATGGTTTTTCTGGAATATTTTCCTTACTTATTTCCCTAAAAAATTATTCAAATGGGATATTATTGTGATTTGAATCATGGATTCACACTATCGAATGTTCATTCATCAAAAATAAATTTACTAAAAATAAAATTAGTGGTAAGAGGGTGGACTTGGTGTGCGACAACAACAATTTGACCACCAGCATCAGGACCATCGAAAGTTCAAATCTTTTGATGGAGTATCAAATTTCAGAAAAATTTATTAAAATATCTATAAGTATCTAGAGTCAAAACTCTATAAGTTTACTAATTAAATCTGTTGTGGTTAATAAGGTTATAATAAATCAAAATTTAAATTCTATATAGAGTCTATCCATGAATGTGGAAAGGTAGTGTGGCCTGATGACTGAGTTTCCTATAAATGGAAGTGAGGACTAATGGAAATATTACACCAGTTTAAGGTACATTGCATAGTTAAATATCATAATGAATCTAATATTATAGAGTTTTTATTTATTTTTAATTAATAATACTAACTAAACATATCATTTGAATTGTAATCTTGTTCTTTTCGTAATATAGGAATTCACAGTGATTCCTCTAGTTCATAAAGGAAAAATCTCTAATGCATGTTAATATATTATGTGTCTTGTTTATTTATATAAATTCATTGATTTTATTTCCATCACTTTGAATTTTTTTAAACTCTTCCAAATTATGTACAAGGACAACTTTGTACCGTCATTAGGGTTATTTGAATTCCTAAATCTAGTACACATGGTAAAATGGAAGTGAACTTCCATGTATTTGGTTTTCACTATGCTATTGTGTGAAAACATCTGATAGTTTGACCTGTTGAAATTATAGTGGTCATGTCGGAAGCTCGTGCGATCAGTGTTCTATTTCCTAATAGTGGTTTCTTTCAGGGTTATCAAAGAGCATGTGAAAAAAAAATTATTATTCCCTATGATTAAGGAATTTATTTCTATCAACCAAAAGGTATATATATGTTCAAAGATGATTTTATTAAGGTTAAACTAATATTAAGTAGTCTTGATGGTCATTGTAGAAGAAAAATGTGATACATGATTCAGTATTCTCATCTGTACCACTAAATAATATGAGAGGAAGAACAATGGATTTATCCCTCTATGGAGAATGAAAAATGAAAAAAGTATATTTAAATGATTCATTAATGGAGGAAACTTTTATGAGTGGTATTATACTCAAAAGAGAGATAATTACTAAAATAAATAAGGAATCAAATTATTAAGACTAAAAAGATTTTTTCACAAGTGGTATGAATCATAAAGAAGCAACTTATAATTATTGGAATGAAATTGTAAAAAATGGCTAGTACATAAATAACAACTATAATACTTACTTTGATAATGTTGGAATTTCCCCTCTTCCCATGTAATTAAATGTTTCTAATTATTTTTTAATGTACCATAGAATAAAGATGGAGATACAATCCAAGTGGTATTTTTCCTAAAAGTATATTTTCATTAATGAAAAAAATGTATGTATGTGTATGACATGAAATATAATGCATGAATCATGCGGAGTCAAGAATATTTAAAAAATTATTTGGTATTAAGACTGAACAAAAAGTATAAAATGTCTAATCTAACTAAACAAGTTGGGTAAAGAACCCACATTGAAGTTAAATATCAAATATAGAGTGGAAAGTTGTGTTGAATAAGTTAAAATGTTGACATGTCTGATATAGAGTAAAAATGGTTACAAATCTACATATTATATGACTAGTGGTATCCATAAAACTCATATATTCAATAAGTAATATCAAAAAAAATTAATTAGTGTAATCAGATCACTAGGAAGAAGATGGTTGATTCATGGATGAAGTAGAAACATACATCTATAAAGTTTATATTTATTTTATAATATACTACTAATTGATAATGGTAGTTTGTTTTTATAGGATACCAAAATCTTCTTGAAGGAAATATCATAATCATCAGATGATGTCCCCAAAATAAATATTATCTCAAATTTGGTACTGAGAATTGAATGTATTCCTGGGGAGTTAGTGTTAATAATTCAAAGGATGTATAACCTCATTTGGAATTGGTGTACCCATGTAAACATGAATATAAGGTGGTACCACCAGTTTATTATTAACAAGTTGTATCAGGTGGATTTTTATAAGTTATGAATCACATCCCTAGTAACTCTATTATCTTTATATAGATTGATTTTTTGTGAGTATGAATAAGTTCCCAAGATATGATGAATATTAAAAAACTCAATATGTATGGGCTTACGGATTTAGGTGAGTGACATAGATAGATTTTGGATTTTTAACAAAAATTATGGTCCTATATCATGTTATGGCTTAGTTTCCATATAGTATTTGTCAATAACACAAATTCCAATTTGAAAATTCACTCATTTAATTATTTATAAAATGTAATTGGGTATATAAGGGTCTTGTAACTGGATTAGGAAAAAATATAGATTTTTTTCTTGGTAGACAAGTGGTTTTGAATCATTAAAGGTTTCAAATCTAAAAGATTTCACCCAATAATTTATATCAAATAAGTGGTATCACAAGTGGAAAAAGTGTCGAAATTTTAATGAACAAGTGGTTAAGAAATACCCTTATATGATCATGTGTAAAATATAGCCATCCATTCCACATCTGAAGTGGGTTTTGGAGTGATATCAAGTGATCTACAAATAGGATACAATTTTTAGAATATGTTTTTAAAGACTTATATAGAATGGGTTAGAAAATAATTACAAGACAAAGTTGTTGCAATAATTCTCTAATTTTGGAGTTTATAATTTTAATCTTTCCCCTAGAAAATATCTAGATATATCATGAAATATCAAGAAAAACATTTATATGGGTAAAGGGGAAGTGAAGCAAAGATAATTACCCATATAGAGTTATGAGATATAGTGGGAGAGGTGTTGAAATAAAAATGTAAAGAAACCCAAAATTGTATGACGATTGTAAGAAAAAATATAGAAAAAAGGGACCCTTCTCAATTTATTGACATAAGGGTAGAAATAGTATAATTGACTTTAAATTCACACATGTTCATGAAGATATTATAGATTTTAGGAAAAGTGGGATTCAAGGAAGTATTGTAAACAAAATCCAAATTGGGATAATGATGTAACCAAGAGGTTGTTTGTTGGATTTTTAAAAAAATATTTATTAGAGGTATTGCATAATTACTAACAAGAATCTATTGGATTTTTTTAAAATTCCGTGAATACTGGATTGAGAATAAATGGTGTCATGTTTGAATTAATGAGTAATAAAATGAATATCATACACATGTAATCCATATTCAAATTTTATAGATGATATATAACACTGAAATACCTATTTTTATAGTTTGGGTGTGATCCTATTATATTTTATAAGGTATCATTTACATTAAATAATTGAAGTAAGGCACTATTACATCACTGTATATCAAGGACATGTTTTTAGATCAAAGTGTATAAAGACTTTTTTGGGTCCACTTAGAAGTTATGAGGGTAGAAGAGTTGATTCTGATGTACTAATTTTTTATAATTATAGAATCTAATAAATGTTTTTTAGAATTATTTGAGTAATACTAGAAAATGATTTCTATTATGGGAAGTTCTAATTAGTATTTTCAAAAATCACATATGATATTTTGGAAGTCCTCTTGTATGTGTAACAAACCTAAGAAAATAATAATTTGATATTTTCATGATGTTCATTGAGTATGTAAGATATTGAGAAACTGATGATGGGGAAAAGTTTTAAAATGTGATAATTTTGTGTATATATAAGAATATATATTTCATACATAAGATATTTCAAAGAGATAGAAATATTTAAGTCTTATATATCATTAAGTAAATAATATATTTAGGAGTTTGGGATTTAGAAGAGGTATGAGGTTAAGAGTGATATATAAAATTTTATGGTGATACATAATATTCTTTAGTATGATGAAATGAAGTTATGGGAAAATTTTACTTGTTTAAGTAAGAATCATGGAAAGATACATAATATGCTTTTTCTAGAGTGTAGAATGTGTAAAATTTATGGTTACTAAATATATACGAAGTTCAATTTTATATGCAATAATTTTTTTGGGAAAAATGATGTTGGATAATACGTAAGAATATGGTGGACATATAAGATGTTGTGGGATGTTACATAAGATATTTCACTTTATGTCAAATATAAAGGGTGTATTATTATTCTATTATCTAAATCTTATCAACACAATATCTATATGCATGAAATATGAAACTTATCAATCCAACATAGATTTCAGTGAATATTATCAATTACAATTTAGGGTTTGTAATTTATATAGAAGCATTTATAAAATCATTAAATTATGGAGGATATCATGTTGGGATTAAAAGAGTATCATGTATAATTATTTTTTGAGATTTAAATACATGATTAGTGTAGGTTTAAAATATGTTAAATTGACTAAGATCATGCAATTATTCTTTCACCAAATATCATATATACATGGTTATTTATGAAGGGTTCCACATAATTATATTTTGATATTAAAATATCTTGATTTTCCTAAAGGATATCGCTATTTTTTTAGATATTTAAAAAAAATGATTAAACTGGTAGTGCTTCTATATTTAAAAATATGGAATTTATCACAATATTTTATACTATGAATATCTAAAAATTAAATTAGAATCATTGACTCAAATTAGAAGAGTAAAATTTGTATGGGATTTTTTTTGGAGTTTTCATATTCCTAATAAGAAGAAAAAAATATTTCATGTTGTTTTGGGGAATGAAATATAGAAACAAAAGAAGAAAAATAAGCGCAGATTGATGCTTCCTCTCTTTGATACTATTATAAGTTGAAGGATAAGATAATTTGAGTCAAAATATATCAATACATATGGTTTATAGGGGAAATTAATCATTGTTCATATTTCTTTTTCTAGTAAAGAAGAAGGATGAAAAGAAAAAAATCTACTCAAAATTATCACCAATATATAAGGTTCTTAATGAGAAGGAAGATCAAGGAGTAAAATTGATTTTGTTTCATATCTATAAATGGAAGATTTAGTGAAATAGGATATTTTTATTGTAAATTTATCCTCAAATGGAACAAGAAAATTGTGTACTATGTTCAAAATAAATTCATCAGATAGATGCTCCCATTGAGTTGTCGTTCACATCCAACATGAAGAAGTGGTGTGCATAAAACTTATAGATAAACAATGTATCTTTTTGTATTTGAAGATGCATATCATTTTTTTCTTAATATTCTAATCATAGGGAGACATAAAGTATTTAAACTATTAAATATCATCATAGATTTATTAATAAAGGATAAGAGAATGATGAATGCCTTGGGTAAGAAGTGGTCAAACCCAAAACATTTAAAAGGAAGTGATTCATGGTGTGTAGGGACCATGTCTGGACTTGTATCCACTTTACCTATATAGTAGTGGATTCTAGTAACCTAGTAAAACATTGTGTGTATGATCCTTTCACTATCCCATTGTGGTGAACCAAATAAAATTTTTATGTATTCATGCATTACTTTCGTACATATATGTATTTTTTTTGGTAAGTCTGAGTGGAAGAGTAATTGTGAAATAGGTTTAACATACATTCTGCATGCATAGAAACAAGATTTTAAAAGAAATATAATCGATTAAAAGAAAATTTTACTTGGAAAACATCCGGATTCACCCCCCCCCCAGGGTGTCACAAAATATAACACACTCCTCATCTAATAATCTAGTTTAATGAACTATCATCACTATATTTACTCTATGGATGATTCATCACCATCAAAACCCATCCAAAAGAATAAACTATCACTAATCCAATTTCAATAGAGAATAAGACATATCTCAATAAATGAGGCATTACTAATCATAGATGTATGGTTTAACACTCTTATCCATCTCTAGATAGATGGTATACCAATGTTATACAACTTGAGTAGGAAATTACCACTAGTAAAACAATATACAGGTGAATGATACATCATTGGAACCAACCCCTCAAGTGGATGATATACCATCATCATCAATTATCAGGTGGATGATACACCACTGATACTAATATTCAAGTGGATAATGAACCACTATTTATAATCTCTAGGTGGAAGATATATCACTAGTACAAATATTTAAGTGGATTATGAATCATTGATACCACTCCTATAGGTGGAAAACAAACCACCAACACCAATCCTTCAGTGGATGATTCACTACTGACATGAAATATCAATTTTATGAGGCTTTCAAAAGGATGTGTTAGGTTATAATAACAATTACTAGATACGTTGGATGTGATTAGATCCATTTTTCAAGAATCATTGTAAAATAAATATGAAACCACTCCAAATTAAGAAATGAAGAATACTTTAAAATGGCATACCTTACATTGATGATGGATATACAGCCATTTTTATCTTCATCTAATATTATTTATAAAGACCGTGGGAGATTAATTTGAAGGGAATCCTCCATAAAAATATACCCATGGTTTGTTCCTGATTCATTCATCGCAAAAATAATATTTTACTTCACCAATGGGGTTTTAGCACAATAATGTGATGAGGATGAAGAAGAAGAGAGCTATAGGTTTTAGTGAGTCTCTTCCATGAGTAAATAATCACACACACACTACTATCACATGGAAATGAATTTATATATCCATTAGGATGGAATTTAGTGTTATTTAATTTACTAATTCATTGTAACTCATGAGTAAATGACATATCTAGTCTATGTATCACAAAAATGAATGAAACTCCGTTTTCATTTCATCTTATGAAATGATTCCTTAAATGATATCCAATGATGGAGAGGTAAGCCAGCCATATCATCAAGGGAAATGGTATAATATTCAATATAATTAGATATAGTAATGAATCATATGTAGGTTTCAGCTCATATAAATCAACCATTTTTATTATATACCAAATAGGTTTTAGGCCATATATCTCCTTCATTCTCCCACTTGCACTAAATCCTAAAAGTCTTTTTGAAAATTAAAATTATATTATATCATATAAAATAATATGTGAAATCATATCCAAAAATCCTTTTGAATGTATTCCAAAAAAAATTTGGAAAGTTGTCATTAATTTCCCCATGTATCACATCATATATAATACCATGTTAATACCCATCTAAAACTACTTTTAGATTAAATTTGAAACACTTTTAGAACATATCTCTCAATCAAAATCAATCCTTATTTAGTCAAACAAAAAGTGTGACCCCATCATCCTTTATAACAATGAAATCCAATAAAAATCACAAGATATATAAATGTAAGAAAAGTACCTTGTAACTCCCCGACCTTAGTTACCCAGAGTCGCTGTATTATTACATAAAATTGGCATGATCACAAGGGATCAATTCCTTAAAGACCGATCAGTTTAGTAGCCTTGGAAGTACTAGATACATTCATAAGTTTTACATTACATTATAAAATGAAAAAAAACAACATTGTCTCCATTGACCACATTCATATCCCTTACACAATCTCTTAGAAAATCCCTGCAGTTCAGTCATAATACACTTCTTCACATCCTAGGAAAAATAAAACATTGAAAGGGGTGAGCTCAGATGCTCAGTAAGGATAATAATATAGTGGAAACAATCATAAATAAGCATAAACATTTAAGGAAATGTATAATACTAAATCATAAGCCTTTTAAACATAAACTTCTTTATAATATGGCCAATATAAATCAAATAATTCCTTTTACATATTCACATGGATATTCTAGTAGTCGAATAATCACATGCAATATCAATATCCAATTTCATAATGATAGAATGCATAATGCCAGACTTAATAACCACATTGTCAAGGCCTATTTCCAAGACTAAAAATAATATTTAGTCATTTCCTTGTTCCAAGACACTAGTTTTTCTCATGAGACCTACCGATGCATCGAGGAGGAATATGAGGCTCCACCCGTCACTAACTAAGTTCAATGCATCCCTTATATGAAAAGGTTTAAACATAACATAAACATTCGTATTAAAAATAGAATAAAAATGTCAATAATTTATCCATAAACCATGAATGGTGTAAAAATAACACATCCACAGTCAAAAATATCACAAAACCTTCAATACAATATGGATGTTTTGTATCATAATAAATCAACTTCAAATAAGCTTAAAATCCTTCAAAGGATGTTGACATAGATGAAATCAAAACTTTTTTAGAGAAATATCTCTTTCTATTTTGAAATAATTTAAAAGTCATGTAATTATAAAATAAAACATTTATTTTTAAAATATTCTTATAAGCCTGTATGGGAAGCTTCGACGATGTTATAATGGTGGAAAATATCTGCACCCGCCGTATAAGTTAAAAAAAATACATTCTTACCTTAATTTTTTCGAAATGGTCGTAAAGTACCTTGTTTGGAAAATAAAGGAAATATTACTTTAAAAATATATATGGTAAAAAAAGGGTATAAATGAATTTAACCCATAGTCTGGTAAATACTAAAAAAAATTGAATTACATTTCTAAGAAAACACGGATGTGGATGATAAAGAGGTCCCAGTAGATACTTACATATTAACAACCTCGGATAAGTAATGGGACTGTAGAATTAACACTTACCCTGTAATTTTCCTTAGCCTATGGTATGTTAACCTCCTGTATAATATTTATAACATTGTTCTTAAATTATAAAAAAACTATATACAGAAATATTATATCATATATGATCCTCTAATATTGCTTTGTTAATAATATTTCAGTAGTATCATAGTTTCGGGTGTTAATTGATTCATTTTCCTTTATATTATTGGTTTCATAATCCATGTTTATGATGGATAAGATTTATTTTATTAATATCAGGATTATTTTATGTTCATAAACAACATTTTTAATCATAAAATGAATATTATTCTTGAATGATTACGATGGGGAATTAATCTCATCGTGTTCGTGGAGACGGTAATCCGTACGTACGCACGAACGACAATATAATTATATTGATGGTGAAATATTATGTAATTGGATGGTATATCATAAATACAGAATCATTAACAAGTTATATTTATTATTTACATCAATTATACTCATTATTATATCCATCCAAAATAATGAAGTGTTTTAATAACAAACTACACTATGATGTGGAGACGGTAAGTCATACGTACACGTGTATGGTGACTTTGTCATTTATAAGATGCATAGAATAAAAAATATAGTTTTAACATATATATAATAACATAAAAATATGTAGAAGGTAGTGGATATATTATTTTGGTATGGAATCAATGAAAGAGGAAGTGGAAGAAGAAAAAAACTTGAAAGAGAGTGGTGAAATTATTACCTCTTCTTCATGTGTTTCCTTTTGAGTTGATCAAAAGGGATCCTTAGGTTGGCTTTCTGATCCAAGTAAGGAATCTAGGTTGATGTTATGGAAGTTGGGAGGATATTTGGTCTAGGTTTCTCCAAGCCAAATGGCTTTGGAGGTGTGAAATTAAGATAAGTAGAAGTACCCTTTTATAAGAGAGGTGAGGGTCACTTTAGGAAAAGCTTGGAATATTATTTTATAATAAAATAATTTTTGGTTTTTAATGAATAAAAAATAATTTATTTAGAGTATAAGGTGGGTATGGGTCGAAAACCTCTCAACCAATAGGTTTTATACAGGTTTAGGTCACCATATTATCCCTATCTTTTAGAGTTAACACTTCGTTAAATAGTTTGACATTTACCATGTCTCTTAGTATTTTTATATTATATGGTTAATAAACATACTATAAATGGCCTATTGAACCCCAAGTGGTTCATTATTAATATATATATCCTTATCTAAGTCCTTTGGCTGAACCATATATTTTTAGGAATATTATATCAATTGATAATATAGTATTTGTTTTAAAAACTCAATTATGTCAATTTTGACACTATTTAGTATTTGATTTTTTTGAAAGCCATAAAAACATTATCACTTTGGATAAAATTTATTTAATAAATCATAACATATCATATTAACCAAAAAAATTCGTGGAATTCATCATAAGTCTCAATTTACTTTTATTTGGATATTTATAATATCAATTATTTTAATATTTCATTAATAAGGTAATTAATGCATCATCATTGTTTCATAAATAATTTACATTATTTAATGTCTAAAAATTATAAACAAAGAAAAATTATATATGAAATATTTTTATATTTATAATTAATATTTAAAGTCGAA
This sequence comes from Viscum album, assembly GCA_963277665.1. Lineage (NCBI taxonomy): Eukaryota > Viridiplantae > Streptophyta > Magnoliopsida > Santalales > Viscaceae > Viscum > Viscum album. The sequence continues at coordinate 1,884,577,808 of OY728121.1, forward strand.
TTTATCTTATGTATAACCCTATATTAAAAATGGATTAGTTATTAAACATTGAATTTAACACTTTTAACTCTTCTTTAAATAAAATAATAATAAATGCCCTAATCTAATCCAAGTTTCCCAAAAAGAACATATTTTATTCATAAGGTTGTTTTGATCGAATTAAACTTATCCAATAGAATTAGGACATGTGTTAGGGTAATTATAATATCATTTTTACCTTTAATTACCCTATTTATTTTTAACCGTGGTAAATAAAAGTCAAAAGTTAATATTTACCAAAAATTATTTTCATATTATTGAACCAAATTTTACTTACTGATGTCAAACTTGTCTCTTGTATTTTTTAAATTCAACTCCCAGAATTGGTAAAATTAAGTTTTATGAAAATTTGTAATTGCTCCTTGAAGGTGGGTAAAAAAACGTTAAAAAGTTCAATAAAATATTATAAATCTTATTTTTATTATAAAATGACTCCAATGAATTATATTGAACTTATATAGTTATTATATATCAATTTTTAATTAAAATAAATTTAAATAAAATAAATAATTAATTAAATAAAAAGTAGGTTTTAAATATTGACGCAGTATTTTTCACTATTCATCAAAATTTTAAAGTTTTCAGAAAAATACCAAAAATTCACCCTAAGATAATTTTGATATTATGAATTCAAAAATGAAGTATATTTTACCAAATTCAAAACATAGATGTTGGATTTATTAATTTAAAATTAATTCTTGTTGTCAAAACTAAAAAGAGGGTTTTTTTAAAAGTAAAAACTATCAAAACATTGACAAGTGTTTATGTCAAATTTAAATTTCAAATTACTTATAATAAACTAAATTTTGTTATATGATAAAAATATAATCAAATTATTGTAACACCCCAAGATTTCATAGTATGTTTTCTCAATAAATTAATTCAATAGCTTGTGTTATACGCAACACCAAGTACGAGAGCACCACAACTTATCAAACTTGTCGTTCAAAAAGCGGTTATGAATATTATTAAGTAAATTTTGAATCTTATATACTATATATAATTTTAACATCCATATTATTTGTTTCTTAGACATAATATAAGAACAAATTCATTTTTTCAGATAAAAGAAGTATTTTCCAAAACAAATGAAATTTTACCGCCATTTAATGGTGAACGCTTTTTAAAACCAATATTTCACACTTTTATATATTTAATTTAATTAAATTAAATTATTCTTTAGAATATGGACATAAAAATTTAGTTTTTATAAATTTTTGTACTTTTCTGATAACTTTCATATTTTGACGAATAGTGAAAAATACTATGTTTTAATTGAAAAAACTTTTTTAATCAAATTAATTTATAGTGTTAAATTATTCATTTGAAATGTTTTGAATTATAATTATATTATATTTTCATCATTTAATAAAATATAGGTCATTATAAGTAATTTCACATTTAAATTTGACATAAACACGTGTCAATCTTTTGATAGTTTTTACTTTTTAAAAACCTCCTTTTTCGTTTTAACAACGGTAATTAATTTTAAATTAATAAACGAAACTTATATGATTTTAATTTGGTAGTATATATTTTATTTTTGAATTCATAATATCAAAATTATCTTTGGGTGAATTTTTGGTATTTTTCTAAAAACTTCAATTTTTGATGAATAGTGAAAACATTGTGTTATTATTTAAAACTGATTTTTTATTTAAATAATTATTTATTTTATTTAAAATTATTTTAAGTAAAAATAGATATATAATACCTATATATGTTCTATGTAATTCATTGGAGTCATTTTATAATAAAATTTGATGTATAAAATTTTATTGAACTTTTTAACTTCTTTTACCCGCCTTCTAGGAGCATTTACAAATTTGCATAAAACATAAATTTACCGCTTATGTGAGTTTATTTTTCAAAATTTTTAAAGACACATTTTATATTAGTAAGTAAAATGTGGTTCAATAAGATGAAAATAATTTTTTGTGAATAGTAACTTTTGACTTTTATTTTCCATGGTTAAAAGTAAATAGGGTAATTAAAGGTAAAAATGATATTATAATTACCCTAGAACATGTCCTAATTCTATTTTATAAGTGTATATCGACCCAAAACAACCTTAGGAATAAAATATGATCCTTTAGGTCCACTTGGATTAGATTAGAATATTTTTTTATTTTTTATTTAAAGAAGAGTTAAAAGTGTTAAATTCAAAGTTCAATAACTAAATCATTTTTAATATAGGGTTACACACAATATAAATTCGAATATAAATATTAATTATAAATCTAAAAATATTTCCTATATAATGGTATTTTATTTATAATTTTTATACATTAAATAATTTAATTTATTTATGACACAATGATGATGTAGTAATTATCTTATTAATGAAGGAATCAAATAAATGGTATTATAAATATTAAAATAAATATAATTTCAACGTTTTTATGACATACACTAATTTTATAGGTGAATATGACATTTTAGGGTTTATTCAATGTATCTTTCTAGAATTAATCAACTTGTGATGACTTCCACAAAAACCAAATACCAAATAATGTCAAAATTGACATAAATTAATTTTTAAAACAAATACTATATTTTTTATTGATGTAATATTTTTAAAAATATAATGTTTAGAAAAAGGGATTAAATAATATTATATATGTTATTAATGAATGACTTTAGGTTCTCTTGTAAGTTTAGAGTATTTTTATTAACCAAATTTTGTAAGAATACAAGAAGACAAGGTAAACATTAAAATATTTAACTTAGAGTTAAATATAAAAGTTAGGGTTAATATGGTAAACTAAACCAGTCTAAAACCTATTTTTTGAGTGGTCTTCGACCCACCACCACCTTATCCTAGAAATAAATCATTTTGGAGCCATTATAAATCGAAAATTATTTTATTATAAAATAATATTTCAAACTTTTCCTAAAGTGACCCTCACCTCTCCTATAAAAGGGTACTTCCCATTCTCTCAAAATCACTCTTCCAAAGCCATTGGTCTTCTCCAAACCCTTCCAACATATCCTCCCAACTTCCCCCATATCAAACTAGAGTCCTTAATTTGATCATAAATCCAACCTAAGGAGCCCTTTCAATCAACTCAAAAGGAAACACCTGAAGAAGAGGTAATAATTTCACCACCCTCTTTCAAGTTCTTTTCATCTTCCACTTCCTCTTTCTTTTCTGTTTCCATACCAAAATAATAACTCCATTACCTCCTACATACTGTGATGTTATTATAAATATGGTACAACCATATTCATTATTCTATCCATCCTATAAATTACAATTTCACCATACATGCATACGTATGGCTTACAGTCTCCACATCGTGGTGTAGTTTGTTATTCAAACACTTCATTATTTGGATGGGTATAATAATGAGTATAACTAATGTAAATAACAAATATAAAATATTAATGATTCTTTATATATGATATATAATCCAATTACATACGATTTCACCATCAATATAATGATATCGCCGCTCATGCATACATATGGATTATTGTCTCCACGACGCGATGAGATCCATTCCCACGTTCACCATTCAATGATGATTATAAAAATATATATTATTAAAAAGTATGTAATATATTAAATAATAATGCTAATGTAGATATATATATATATATATATATATATTTGTGTGTATGTACTTACATATATCTTATTTACTTACTTTTGTTCAATACGATATGCAAACGGAAACAGCGTTTATACGTACGTACGGCCTACCGTCTCCATAAATGGTGCCTTTCATTTCATATATCTATATATTATAAATATTTATATTCTAAATATATATGATATATAAATCATTTTTTATATTATGGAAGTATTTAAATCATGATCTAAATGATACAATCAAAAATAACAAGTTAAAACACATACGATAAAGAAAGTGATTATTACCCAAAATGTTAATTTAATATGGAAATCATTATTAAATGGGTAGTATAAAATCATAAATGAATCATGTATGATATAATAAATATTAATATGGTTATGGTATAATTTAATAACATACTATGGTCATTATACAGGAGGTTAAACGTACCCTCGACCAAAGGAAAGTGCAAGGTAAGGGTTAATTTCACAATCTCTTTATTATCCGAGGTTGTTTTTATGTAAGTATATATTGGAAAATATTTATTATCCATGTCCATTTTTCATAAAATTTTATAAAAAGGGATTATTTTAAGGGAATTTTTACTGAAACATCATTTTTAATGTTTTAAAGATTTATTCTTCTAAACATTTCTCATTAATGTCCATGTTTTCAAAATGGTTTTAAAGATTTATTTATATGGACATGAATGTTTTAAAATGTTAATTCCTTTCTAAAGTTTCAAAGGGGTATTGGACACTTTGATTCAAAACTATCTTTTAAATTACTTCATTTATATGACTTTTAAATGATTTCATAAAAAAGAGATATTTTTCTCAAAGATTTTTACTGATCAATTTCAACTATGTTGACATCCTTTATGGGATATTATTCTTGATCGAGGTTGATTTATTATGATACAAATATTTCATATTGTTTTGAAGGTTTTGTGATATGTTTGACTATGGGTGTTATATTTTTATACCATTCGTGGTTTATGGATAATGTATTGAAATTTAGTATACTAGTTTTAATATGAATGTTTATGTTATGTTTAAACCTTTTCATATGAGGAATGTATTAGACATAGTAAGTGATGGGTGGATCCTGCTATAGCTCCTCAATGCATCAGTAGGTATCATGAGACAAACTAGTGTCTTGGCATAAGGCCTTGAAAATATCTTATTTTTTGTCTTGGAGTAAGGCCTTGACTATGTGGTTATGAAGTCTGGCATTGTGCATTACATAATTATGAAATTAGGTATTGATATTACATGTGATTATTCGACTAGTTGAATATCCATGTGAATAAGTAAATGGAATTATTTGATTTATCGTTGCTATATTATGCTGAAGTTTAAGTTTAAAACGCTTTTTTTAGTTTAAAACATTGCCTTAAATATTTATTCTTATTTATGAATGTTTTCTCTATATTGTTATCCTTAATGAGCATCTGATCTCACCCCTTTCTATGTTTTATTTTTTCCAGGATGTGAAGAAGTGTGTTATGACTGACCTATAGGGATAGTTTAAGGGATATGAATGTGGTCAATGGAGATAATTTTGTTGTTGCTTTTCATTTAATAATTAAATTTAATGTTCATGGATGTAATCGATTTTCCAAGACTGGTGAATTGATCGGTCCTTCGGGACTTGATTCCTTGTAATCATGTCAATGTATTAAAATAATGAACCAACTCTGGGTAACTGGGTTCGGGGCATTATAGTTGGTTTCAGAAGAATTTTAGCAACAACCTTTAAAATAGATTTAGATAATCTTTGATTAGATAACATTACCCTAAGATAGAATTTGAGGATTATTATAGAAGAACTTCCTAGAATTTTGGTAATGTAGAGATTTTGTGTATATTTTCCAAACAATACATCACTGTCTGGATACGAGCAGGTAAAGGCATCTCTAGAACAGATGTACCTAGGAGTTTAAACTCTGACAAAGAGTTTATAACTTTACCCAAGGTATCCTGGTACACGACAATGGTCCTTGTTGCACTCTTGGTTAAGACACTCCCGGGGGATATGCTTACGATAATTCACATTTTCTTTAAAATCCATTATGAAGGATTTAGGAGTAAATACTTTCCCAAAGAAAAAATTTTATGATTATATATTATATGCATAATCTTTTCAATTTAAATTAGGTATTTTAAATGTTTTGAATTATGCATTGCAATTCATAAACTAAATGAGTGTATGCCATTGTTTAGAAATAGCGCCTAGTAGAAGAAATTATAATTCTAGAAATACGCATGATCGAAAGATTAAGAAGGATCATATCTTTCATGGTATTAAGCAAACATTTAAAAGTAAAATAGTCTCCCATGTATTCTAATCATATGAAAAAATAGTATCATTTGTTAATAAGATAAGTAAATAATTATATGAGTCATATGGCTTTTAAGGGAAGAAAGAGAAGAAAAGGATGGAAGAGATAATTATGGATAAAGGGAAGAGGTGAAAGAAAGATTTTCCAATATGTGATAAATGTAGGAAGAATCACATTGGTAAATTATTAAAGGTAATGTGAGTTTTTTATAATTATAGAGAAAAAACGACACCAAGTACGTGATTCCAAGGATAAGAAAAAGGTTTCAAATTTACAATGCTTCATCTGTAAGGAGTTGGGACACTATGTGAAGCAATGTCCAAATCATTAGAGTATACCCCAAATACTACTATTGGATAATAATCAAGTTACGATACTACCAAAGATGAAGGGGAATGATTATATTTCTTATGTTGTTATTAAATTATTGTGTCATTTGAGTATTGTATTAATGAAGTACATGTTATAATAATTATAGAGTACAAAAGGATTGTACTGCAGTACTATTTCATTAAGGACTTGAGATTGTGTGGAACCAAGAAAAGTGTCTCAATAGCAGGTTATATTTTTTGGAAAATATATGGTTGAGAGAAAGATAGACCATAATGTGGTTCTGATACTGAGGTAGTGATTTTGGAATAATATATGATTGATTTGGATAAATTATTTTGTATATTCTTGACTACCTTGAAACTGATTAATGATTTGAATATTCCATCATTGTTGGAGTTTATAGCATTTTTTGAGAGAAGTAGTATATCTAGTATTATATAATGAATAAGGGGGCCTGAATGTAATCAATAAGGTAATATGGTAATTCAGGGTGTTATAGTGTTTTAAAAGAATACATGATGAATGTATTCACATGTTATTACATGGAAAAAAGGATCTTTATTGTGTTTACCTTCCATATAAATTTTGGACTGTGAGTTTGGACAGAAGTATTTTGGATAGTCTAAAAGTTGGAATCGATTAAGTTTGACATTGGATACTATTGTTAAGGTTAAATGATTTCTTGATATTATTTCGGTATTGTCATAAAAAGGATAACCCGGAGGTTGGGTGATAACCTGTCACATCCGGTAAGGCCGCAAGACTTGAACCCGCAACCGAAGGGCGACATGGGTGGATCACCTATCATTGGAATACGTGATGTCTTGGTTTGAATAATGTAGTTTTTTTAAATAGTCTAAAAATTGAATTATAAATTCATTATTTTTTGAACCCTATTCGATTAAAATAAATAGAATATTTTTGAATTCTATTATCTTTTGGAGTGAAAGATAATTTTGCGGTAGGAATTAGTTGAAGGAAGAAACTCTAATTGTCAAGTATATTTTTTTCCTATTATTCTATGAATAAATTAATTCTTAAAAATTAGGGAATGGATCTTAAAACCAAAAATGTGTTATCCTAATTCCTTATGTTTTGTTGAACTAACGATATTTTAAATCATTATAGATTGATGGCTTTGAGGCCCTCAATTTCACAATTGTTTGTGATTGATGACCTCAATAACTCCCTATAAATATTTACATTTTTCCTCCAATTATGTGTCTCTAATTTCCACCAATGTTCTCCTAATCAAGATCACAATTTGGTGGTATCTTTTTCATTCCCTTTCTCTCTTATTAAGACTATATTTTATTTACCCAATTTCCTATGTGGGTTTTCCACAAAGGTATTTTCCTATTTTTAACCATTTATTTTCGAAGAAAAATTTCAAATTGTGAGGAATCAATTTATTGAAGTAGGGGAGAATGTAACACCTCAAGATTTCATAGTACGTTATCTCATTAAAGCAATTCAATAGCTTGCGCTACGTGCAACACCGAGTTCGAGCGCACCAAAACATACCAAACTAGTCATTCAAAAAGCGGTTATGAATAATATTATCTATATTTTGAATCTTATCTACTCTATGTAATTTTAACATCCATATTTTGTGTTTCTTAGACATAATATAAGAACAAATTCATTTTTTCAGATAAAAGAAGTATTTTTCAAAAAATGAAATTTTACCACCTTTTAATGGAAAACAATTTTTAAAACCAATATTTGAAACTTTTATATATTAAATTTAATGAAATTAAATTATTCTTTATAATTGGGACATAAAAATTTAGTTTGGATAAATTGTTTGTACTTTTATGATAACTTTTATATTTTGATGAATAGTGAAAAATACTATGTTTTAATTGAAAACAACTTTTTTAATCGAAATAATTTATAGTTTCAAATTATGCCTTTGAAAGGTTTTGAAGTATAATTAGATTATATTTTTATAATTTAATAAAATTTAGGTCAATATAAGTAATTTCACCTTTAAATTTGACATGAACACATGTCAACCTTTTGATAGTTTTTACTTTTTAAAAACCCGCTTTTTGGTTTTGACAATGGGAATTAATTTTAAATTAATAAATGCAACTTCTATGTTTTTAATTTGGTAAAATAGACTTAATTTTTGAATTTTGAATATCAAAATTATCTTTGGGTGAATTTTTTGTAATTTTCTGAAAACTTTCATTTTTTGATGAATAGTAAAAAACACTGCATTATTATTTAAAACCGAATTTTTATTTAAATAATTATTTATTTAATTTAAATTTATTTTATGTCAAAATATATATATAATACCAATATAAGTTAAATTTAATTCATTGGAGTCATTTTATAATAAAATTAGATGTATAAAAGATTATTGAACTTTTTAACCTCTTTTACCGATCTTCTAAGAGCATTTGCAAATTTGCATAAAACTTAATTTTACCACTTCTGTGAGTTGAATTTCAAAAATCTGAGAGACACGGTTGATATCAGTAAGTAAAATGTGGTATAATAAGATGAAAATAATTTTTGGTGAATAGTAACTTTTGACTTTTATTTACCACGATTAAAAGTAAATAGGGTAATTAAAGGTAAAAATGATATTGTAATTAACCTAACACATGTACTAATTCTATTGGATAAGTTTATTTCGACAAAAAAACAACCTTATAGATAAAATATTATCCTTTAGGACCTCTTGGATTAGATTTGGACATTTATTGTTATTTTATTTAAAGAATAGTTAAAAGTGTTAAATTCAATGTTTAATAACTAAACCGTTTTTAATATAGGGTTACACCCAATATAAATTCAACAATAAATATTCCTTAGAAATATAAAATAATTTCATACATAATGATATTTTATTTATAATTTTTAGACATTAAATGATTTAATTTATTAATGACACAATGATGATGTAGTAATTACCTTATTAATGAAAGAATCAAATAAATGGTATTATAAATATTAAAATAAATATAATTTGACATCCAAGAATTTTCTAGGTGAATATGACATGTTAGGTTCGATTCAATTTATCTTTTTCGAAGTAATATATTTGTGATGACTTTCACAAAAACCAAATACCAAATAATGCCAAAATTGAAAGAAATTAATTTTTTAAAAAAAATATTATATTATTGGTTGATATAATATTCCTAAAAATCTAAAGTTTGTAAAAAGGGCTTAAATAATATTATATATGTCATTAATGAACCACTTTAGGTTCTTTAGTAAGTTTATAGTAAGTTTATTAACCATATATTGTAAGAATACAAGAAGACATGGTAAAAGTTAATATATTTAACTAAGAGATAAATCTAAAAAGATAAGGTTAATATGTTAACCTAAACCTGTATAAAACCTATTGGTTGAGTGTTTTTCGACCCACCCCAACCTTATTCTAGAAATAAATCATTTTTGAGCCATTAGAAACCGGAAATTATTTTATTATAAAATAATATTTCAAGCTTTTCCTAAAGTGACCCTCACCTCTCTTATAAAATGGTACTTCTGCTTCTCCCAAAATCACACCTCCAAATCCATTTGGATCGTCCAAACACTGCCCAACTATCCTCCCAACTTCACTCACATAAACCTAGAGTATTTAATTTGATCATAAATCCAACCTAAATATACCTTTTGATCAACTCAAAAGGAAACTCTCGAAGACGAGGTAATAATTTCACCACCCTCTTTCAAGTTCTTTTAATCTTCCACTCCCTATTTCTTTGTTGTTTCCACACCAAAATAATAAATCCAGTACCTACTAAATATTTTTATATTATTATAAATATTTTACAACCATATTCTTTATTCTATCCATCCTCTAAATGACAAAGTCACCATATGTGTGTACGTACGGATTACCGTCTCCACGTTGTGGTGTAGTTTGTTATTCAAACACTTTATTATTTTAATGGGTATAATAATGAGTATATTGATATAAATAATAAATATAAAATTTTAATTATTCTTTATAAATGATATACAATCCAATTACATATGATTTCACCATCAATATAATGATATTGTCGCTCGTGCATACGTATGGATTACCGTCTCCACAACGCGATGAGATTCATTCCCACGTTCACCATTCAATGATGATTATAAAAATATAAATTATTAATAAGTATGTAAAATATGAAATAATAATGATAATTTTGATATATATATTTATTTACTTACATATATCTTATTCACTTACTTCCGTTCAATACGATATGAAAAAGGAAACAACATTTATGCGTATGTTCGGCCTACCGTCTCCATAAACGGTGTCTTCCATTTCATATATCTATCTATTATAAATATTTATACTATAAATATATATGATATATAAATCAAGTTTAATATTCTGTAAGTATTTAAATCCTGATCCAAATGCTACACTCAAGAATAACAAGTTAAAACATGTACGATAAAGAAAGCGATTATTACCCAAAATGTTAATTTAAAATGGAAATCATTATTAAATTGGTAGTATAAAGTCATAAGTGAATCATTTATGATATAATAATTTTGAATAGGGTTCTGTAATAATTTAATAACATACTATGTTCATTATAGAATAGGTTAAACTTACCCTCAACCAAAGTAAAGTTCATGGTATGGGTTAATTTCACAATCTCTTTATCATCCGAGGTTGTTTTTACGTAAGTATCTATTGGGACATATTGATTATCCATGTACATGTTTCATAAAATTGTTTTCAAATAGATTCCTTTTAAGGTAATTTTTACTAAAATATCATTTTAAATGTTTTAAAGAATTATTCTTCTAAACCTTTCTCATTAATGTCCATGTTTTCAAAATGGTTTTAAAGATTTATTTATATAAACATGAATGTTTTAAAATGTTAATTACTTTAAAAAGTTTCAAAGGGGTATGAGATACTATAATTCAAAACTATATTTTAAATGACTTCATTTATATGACTTTTAAATGATTTAATGAAAAAGGGATATTTCTCTCAATGTTTTTTAATGATCAATTTCAACTATGTCAACATCCTTTATGGGATATTATTCTTGATCGAGGTTGATTTATTATGATACAAATATTTCATATTTTATTGAAGGTTTTGTGATATGTTTGACAATGGGTGTGATATTTTTATACCATTCATGGTTTATGGATAAATTATTGACATTTAGTATGATATTTTTAATATGAAAGTTTATGTTATGTTTAAACCTATTCATATGAGTAATGCATTAGACATAGTAAGTGACGGGTGGAGCCTTCTATAGCTCCTAGATGCATCGGTAGGTCCCATGAGAAAAACTAGTGACTTAGCACAAGGCCTTGAAAAAATCTTATTTTTTGTCTTGGTGCAAGGCCTTGACTATGTGGTTATGAAGTCTAGAATTATTCATTCTATCATTATGAAATTAGCTATTGATATTACATGTGATTATTCAACTAGTAGAATATCCATGTGAATAAGTAAATGTAATTATTTGATTTATATTTTCCAAATTATTCTGAAGTTTATGTTTAAGAGGCTTTTATTTTAGTTTTATACATTGTCTTAAATATTTATACTTATTTATGAATTTTTTTGCTATATTGTTATCCTTACGGAGCATATGTGTTCACCCCTTTCTATGGTTTATTTTTACTAGGATGTGAAGAAGTATATTTTGATTGACCTATTGGGATATTATATGGGATAAGAATTTGTTCAATGGATACAATTATGTTTTTGTTTTTCATTTTATAATGTAATATAACATTCATGTATGTAATCTATTTTACAAGACTGCTAAATGGATCGGTCCTTCGGGACTTGATTCCTTGTAATCATACCAATGTATTAAAATAATTCACCGACTCTGGGTAACTGGGGTCGATTTGTTATAATTGTACTTCCAAACCATTCAAATTTATAATTTAACACTAAATTATTTTGATTAAAAAAGTTGTTTACAATTAAAATTTAGTATTTTTCACTATTCACCCAAATATGAAAGTTATCAGAAAAACACTAAATTTTTATTAAAACTAAATTTTTATGTACTGATTCTAAATAAGAAGTTTATTTTGTCAAATTAAATATATAAAAGTGTCAAATATTGGATTTAAAAAGGGTTCTCCATTAAAAGGTGGTAAAATTGCATTTTCTGAAAAGTACTTTTATCTAAAAAAATGAATTTGTTCTTGTTTTATTTCTAAGAAACACATAATATGGATGTCAAAATTTATATGTAATATATAAAATTCAAAATTCATATAATACTATTAATAACCGCTTTTGAAAAGATATTTTGGTAAGTCGTGGTGTACTTGAACTCGGTGTTGCGTTTAGCGCAAGTTATTGAATTTCTTTGAAGAGATAACATACTATGAAATATTGGGGTGTTACATTCTCCCCTCCTTCAATAAATTGCATCCTCGCAATTTAAAATTGTTCTTCTAAAATAAAAGTTTAAAAGTAGAAAAATACCTTTGTGAAAAACCCACATCAGAAAATGGGTTAATAAAATTTAGTCTTAATAAGAGGGAAAGGGAAATGAAAAAGTCACCACCAAATTATGATCTCAATTAAGATAGAATTTGTGGAAATTATAGACATATAATTAGTGGAAAAATGTAAATATTTATTGGGAGTGATTGAGGTCATCAATCACAAACAAGTGTAAAATTGAGGGGCTCAAAGCCCTCAATCTAAGATGATGTAAAATATCACCGGTTCAACAAAACATATGGCATTATGATAACACATTTTTGGTTTTAATATCCCTTCCCTAAAGTTTAATAATTAATTTGTTCAAATATTAAGAGAAAAAAATATACTTCACAAGTAGAGTTTCATCTTTCGACTAATTCCTACCACAAACCCATCTTTCACTCTAAAAGGTAATAGAATTCAAAAATATTCTATTTATCCTAATCATATATGGTTCCAATAATAATTAATTTATAATTCATTTTTCAGACTATTTAAAAAAACTACATTATACAAACCAGTACATCACGTAGGTCAGTGGTAGGTGATGGACCCTTGTCGCTCTTCGGTTACAGGTTCATGTCTTGGGGCCTTGCTAGACGTGATGGGTTGTTTCTCGACGCCCTGGTTGTCCTTTTTATAACAATCCAAAAATAATCTTAAGAAATGATTTAACCTTAATAATAGTATCCAATGTCAAACTTAATCCATTCCAACCTTTTGACGTATCCAAAATACTTCTGTCCAAATTCACAATCCAAAATTTATAAGGAAGGTAAACACAATGAAGATTCTTTTTTCCACGTAATAACATGTGAATACCTTCATCATGTATTTTTTTTAAACATGGTAACACCCTGAATTACCATAAAACCTTATTTATTAGATTCATGCTCCCTTATTCCTTATAGAATACTAGATAGAATCCTTATATCCAAAAATTTGTAAACTCCAAAAATAATGTAATAAACCAACAAATAATTGGTTTCAAAGTAGTCAAGAATATCGAATATAATTTATCCAAATCAATCATATATTATTCCAAAATCACTACCTCAGTATCAGAACTATATTAAGTTTTATCTTTCCTCTTCCATGTATTTTCCAAAAAGATTAACTTTCTATTGAGTCACTTTTCTTAGTTCCATACAATCTCAAATCCTTAATGAAATAGTACTGTAGTACAATCCTTAAATATTCTATAATTCTTATAACATGTACATCATTAATACAATAATCAAATGACACAATACTTTAATAACAACATAAGAACTCTAATCATTCCTCTTCATCTTTGGTAGTATCATAACTTGATTATTATCCAATTACAGCATTTGGGGTATACTTTGATGATTTAGACATTGATTCACGTAGTGTCCCAACTCCATACAGATGAAGCATTGTACATTTGAAACCTTTTTCTTACCCTTGAAATCATGTACTTGGTGTCCTTTTTCTCCACACTTATAACAAACTCACATTCCCTTCAAGCATTTACCAAGGTGATTCTTTCCACAGTTATCACATATGGGAAAATCCTTCTTTCCCCTCTTCCTTTATCCATCTTTCTCTCTTCCATCCTTTTATTCACTTACTTCCTTTCAAATCCATAGGACTCCGAGAATTCTTTACTTAACATATTAACACATGATATTATTTCTTCATATGATGAGAATACATTGGAGACTATTTTCTTTTTAAATTTTAGATTAATACCAAGAAATATATAATCCTTATTAATCTTTTGATCATGTGTATTGTTGGAATTCTAATTCCTTATACTAGGTTCCATTTCTAAACAATGGCACACACCATGTTAGTTTATGAATCTAAATTCATAATTCCAAACATGTAAAATACCTAACGTAAATTGAAAAGATTATTCATATAATCTATAATCATAAAATGTTTTCTTTAAGAAGTATTTAATCCTAAATCCTTCATAATGGCTTGTAATGAAAATGTGAATTATCCTAAGCATATCCCTTGGGAGTGTCGTAACCAAGACCGTAGCAAGGCCCATTGTTGTGTACCAGGATGCCCCGGGTCAAGCCCGAAACCCCTTTTCAGAGTTTTTACTCCTTGTTACATATGTTCCAGAGCCACCTATACCAGATCGTATCCAGACAGGGATTTATTTCTTGGAAAATACACAAAATCTCTAAATTACCAAAATTCTAGGAAGTTCTTCTGTACTAATCCTCAAAGTCTATCTTAGGGTAATGTTCTCTAATCAGTGTTTATCTAAATCCAGTTTCCAAGTTTTGTACTAAACTTCCTCTGATACCAACTATAACGCACTGACCCCAGTTACCTCGAGTCAGTGAATTATTACATAACATTGGCATGATCACAAGGGATCAAATCTTGAAAGACTGATCAGTTTAGTAGCCTTGGAAAAACTAGATACATTCATAAATGTGACATTACATTATAAAATGAAAAAAAACAACAACATTTTCTCCATTGACCACATTCATATCCCATAGAATATTCCTTGGACTATCCTTATAGGTCAGTTTTAATATACTTCTTCGTATCCTGGGAAAAATAAAACATAGAAAGGGGTGAGCTTAGATTCTCAGTAAGGATAACAATATAGTGAAAACTTTCATAAATAAGCATAAAAATTTAATGAAATGTATAAGACTAAATAATAATCCTTTTAAACATAAAATTCTGCATAATATGGCCAATATAAGTCAAATAATTTCATTTACTTATTCACATATAAATTCTACTAGTTGAATAATCACATGCAATATCAATAGCCAATTTAATAATGATGGAATGCATAATGCTATATTTCGTAACCACATAGTCAAGGATTTGTGCCAAGACTAAAAATAAGATTTTTCAAGGCCTTGTACAAAGACACTAATTTGTCTCATTACACCTACCGATTCATTGAGGATCTATAGCGGTCTCCACTCGTCACTTCCTATGTCAAATTCATTCCTCATATGAAAAGGTTTAAACATAACATAAACATTCGTATTAAAACTACCATACGAAATGTCAATAATTTATCCATAAACCGTGAATGGTGTAAAAATAACACATCCACTTTAAAACATATCACAAAAACTTCAATACGATATGGAAGTTTTGTATCATAATAAATCAACTTCAAACAAGATTAAAATTCATCAAAGGATGTCGACATAGATGAAATCAAAACTTTTTTAGAGAAATATCTCTTTCTATTTTGAAATCATTTAAATGTCATATTATTATAAAAGAAAACCTTTATTTTGAAAATATTCTTATAATATTGTATGGGAAGCTTCGATGATGTTATAACGGTGGAAAATAGCCGCACCTGAGGTATAAGATAAAAAAAGACATTCTTACCTTAATTTTGTCGAAAAGGTCATAAAGTACCTTGTTTAGAAAACGACGGAAAGATTCCTTTAAAAAAATATATGGTCAAATAAGGGTATAAATGACTTTAACCCATAGTATATTAAATAGTAAAATTGTATAGAATTACATTTTTAAGAAAACATGGATGAGGATGATAAAGAGGTCCCAGAAGATACTTACAAATTAACAACCTCAGATATGTAAAGAGGTTATAGAATTAACCCTTACCTAGTACTTTTCCTCAGTCCATTGTATGTTAAACTCGTGTATAATAGTTAAAACATTTATATTAAATTATACAAGAACTATATACATAAATATGATATCATATATGATCCTCTAATATTTCTTTGTTAATAATATTTTAGTAGTCTCATTGTTTCGGGTGTTAACTGATTCGTTTTCCTTTATATACTTGGTTACGTAAGCCATGTTTGTTGTGGATAGGATGTATTTGATTCATATACATAATGATATTATGTTCATAAAAATTATTTTTAATCATAAAATGAAAATTATTATAGAATGATTACAATGGGGAATGAATCCCATCGCATTCGTGGAGACGGTAATTCGTATGTACGCACGAGCGAAAATATCATTATATTGATGGTGAAATCATATGTAATTGGAAGGTATATCATATATATAGAATAATTAACATGTTATATTTATTATTTACATTATTTATACTCATTATTATACCCATCCAAAATAATTAAGTGTTTGAATAACAAACTACACCACGACGTGGATACGGTAAGCCGTACGTACGCACATATGGAGACTTTGTCGTTTATAGGATAGATAGAATAACAAATATTATTGTACCATATTTATAATAAAATCACAGTATATAGAAGGTACTGGAGTTATTATTTTGGTATTTAATCAAAGAAAGGGTAAGTGGAAGAAGAAAATAACTTGAAAGAGGATGGTGAAATTATTACCTCTTCTTCGGGTGTTTCCTTTTGAATTCATCAAAAGGGCTCATTAGGTTGGATTTCTGATCCAAGTAAGGACTCTAGGTTTATTTGAGGGAATTTTTGAGGATATTTGGTCAGGGGTTGTCCGATCCAAATGTCTTTGTAGGTATGAAATTAATAGAAGGGGAAGTACCCTTTTGTAAGAGAGGTGAGGGTCTCTTTAGAAAAAGATTGAAATATTATTTTATAATAAAGTCATTTTCGGTTTCTAATGGCTCCAAAATGATTTATTTCGAGTATAAGGTGGGTATGGGTCAAAAACTCTCAACCAATAGGTTTTGGAGAGGTTTAGGTCACTATATTAACCTTATATTTTAGATTTAACTCTTAGTTAAATAGTTTGACATTTACCATGTCTCTTTGTATTTTTATATTATATGGTTAATAAACTTAATATAAACTACCAAGAGAACCCCAAGTGGTTCATTATTGATATATATAACCTTATAAAAGTCCATTTTATGAACCATAGATTTTTATAAAAATTATATCAATTAATAATATAGTATTCATTTTAAAAACACAATTATGTAAATTTTGACACTATTTAGTATTTAATTTTTTCAAAAGCCGTAAAAACTTTATAATTTTGAATAAAATTTATTTAATAAATCCTAACATGTCATGTTAACCTATAAAATTATTTTAATTCATCATAAGTCTAATTTTACTTTTATTTGTATATTTATCAGATTAATTATTTTAGTATTTCATTAATAATGTAATTACTGCATCATCATTGTTTCATAAATAAATTAAATAATTTAATGTCTAAAAAATATAAATAAAATACCATTAGGTAGGAAATATTTTTATGTTTCTAATTATTATCTATAGTCGAAATTATCTTATGAATATCCCTATATTAAAAATGGTTTATTTATTAAACTTTGAATTTAACACTTTTAACTCTTCTTTAAATAAAATAATAATAAATGTCATAATCTAATCCAAGTGGACCCAAAGGATAATATTTTATTCATAAGGTTGTTTTTTTGAATTATACTTATTCAATATAATTAGGACATGTGTTAGGGAAATTATAATATCATTTTTACCTTTAATTACCTTATTTACTTTTAATTGTGGTAAATAAAAGTCAAAAGATACAATTCACCAAAAATTATTTTAATCTTATTGAACCGCATTTTACTTACTGATATCAACTGTGTCAATTTTATTTTTTTAATTCAACTTACAGAAGCAGTAAAATTATATTTTATGCAAATTTGTAAATGCCCCTAGAAGGTGGGTAAAAAAATGTAAAAACGTTCAATAAAATTTTTTACATATAATTTTAATATAAAATGACTCCAATGAATTATATTGAACTTATATAGGTATTATATATCTATTTTGACTTAAAATAAATTTAAATAAAATAAATAATTATTTAAATAAAAAGTCGGTTTTAAATAATAACGTAGTGTTTTTCACTATTCATCAAAAATTGAAAGTTATCAGAAAAACACCAAAAGTTTATTGAAACTAAATTTTTATGTCCCAATTCTAAAGAAGTTTATTTTGTAAAATTTAATATATAAAAGTGTCAAATATTTCATTTAAAAAGGGTTATCCTTTAAAAGTCAAAAAAATTGCATTTTCTGAAAAATACTTCGTTTATCTGAAAAAATGAATTTCTTCTTATATTATGTATAAGAAAAACATAATATGGATGTTAAATTTTATATGGAATATATAAAATTCAAAATGAATATAATATTACTTAGACTATTTTAAAAAAACTACATTTTACAATCCAGGACATCACATATTCCAGTGGTAGGTGATCCACCCTTGTCCCCCTTCGGTTGCGGGTTTAAGTCTCGCAACCTTGCAGAACGTGACGGGTTGTCGCCCGACCTCCAAGTTGTACTTTTTATGAAAATACAAAAATAATCTCAAGAAATTATTTAACCTTAAAAATACTATCCAATTTCAAACTTAATAGATTCCAACCATTAGATTTATCCAAAATACATCTTTCCAAACTCACAGCCCAAAATTTATAAGGAAGGTAAATACAATGAAGATCCTTTTTTCCATGTAATAACATTTGAATACCTACATCGTGTATTCTTTTAAAACACTATAACACCCGGAATTACCATAAAACCTTATTTATTACATTCATGCTCCCTTATTCCTTATAGAATATTGGATATACTCCTTCTATCCAAAAATGTTGTATACTCCAACAATGATGGAATATACAAATCATTAATCAGTTTCAAGGTAGTCAAGAATATCCAATATAATTTATCCAAATAAATCATATATTATTCCAAAATCAATACCTCAGTATCATAACCATATTATGGTTTATCTCTCTCTCAACCATATATTTTCCAAAAAAAAATTAACCTACTATTGAGTCACTTTAATTGGTTCCACATAATCTCATGTCCTTAATAAAATAGTGTTACAGTACAATCCTTATATACTCTATAATTCTTATAACATGTACATAATTAATACAATACTCAAATAACACAATACTTTAATAACAACATAATAACTCTAATAATTCCTCTTCATCTTCGGTAGTATCATAACTTGATTATTATCCAATTTCAGCATTTGGGGTATACTCTGATGATTTGTACATTAATTCGCATAGTGTCCTAACTCTTTGTAGATGAAGAATTGTACATTTGAAACCTTTTTATTACTCTTGAAATCACGTACTTGGTGTCCTTTTTCTCCACACTTATAAAAAACTCTCATTCCCTTCAAGAATTTACCAAGTTGATTCTTTCCACATTTATCACATATGGGAAAATCTGTCTTTTACATTTTCCATTTATCCATATTTCTCTCTTCTATCCTTTTCTTCTCTTGCTTCCCTTCAAATCCATAGGACTCAAAGAATTATTTACTTATCTTATTAACACATGATAATATTTCTTCATATGATAAGAATACATGGGATACTATTTCCCTTTTAAATTTTTTCTTAATACCATGAAAGAAATGATCCTTCTTAATATTTCGATCATGTGTATTACTGGAATTCTAATTCCTTCTACTAGGTGCCACTTATAAACAATGGCATACACTATGTTATTTTATTAATATCAATGCATAATTCCAAACTTGTAAAATACCTAAGGTAAATTTAAAACATTATGCATATAATCTATAATCATAAAATGTTTTCTTTGAGGAAGTATTTACTCCTAAATCCTTCATAACGGATTATAATGAAAATGTGAATTATCCTAAGCATATCCCCCGGGAGTGTCATAACCAAGAGT
This sequence comes from Viscum album, assembly GCA_963277665.1. Classification (NCBI taxonomy): domain Eukaryota; kingdom Viridiplantae; phylum Streptophyta; class Magnoliopsida; order Santalales; family Viscaceae; genus Viscum; species Viscum album. Next base: position 1,884,598,165 of record OY728121.1, read on the forward strand.
GAAGCAAGGAAAATTGTCGTGTACCAGGATACCCCGGTTCAAGCTTAAAATTCATTTTTAGAGTTCTCACTCCTAGGTACATCTGTGTCAGAGCCGCCTCTATCTGTCCGTATCTAGACCGGGATGTATTGCTTGGAAAATAAAAAAAATCTATAAATTACCAAAAATATAGGAATTTATTCTATAATAATCCTCAAAGTATATCTTAGAGTAATGTTCTATAATCATATTTTATCTAAATCTATTAATTTAAAATTAATTCCGATTGTCAAAACCAATAAGCGGGTTTTTAAAAAAGTTAATACTATCAAAAGATTGACATGTGTTTATGTCAAATTTAAATGTGAAATTACTTATAATGACCTAAATTAACTTAAATGATAAAAATATAATCAAATTATACTACCAAAATATTCAAATTTATAATTTAACACTAAATTATTTTGATTAAAAAAGTTGTTTTCAATTAAAATTTAGTATTTTTCACTATTCACCCAAATATGAAAGTTTTCATAAAAACACCAAAAAATTATCAAAACTAAATTTTTATGTCCAGATTCTAAAGAAGAAGTTTATTTTGTAAAATTTAATATATAAAAGTTTCAAATATTGTATTTAAAAAGGGTTCTCCATTAAAAGGCGGTAAAATAACATTTTTGAAAAATACTTCCTTTATCTGAATAAATGAATTTGTTCTTATAATATATCTAAGAAACACATAATATGGATGTTAAAATTTATATGGAATATATAAAATTCAAAATACCGATAATACTATTCATAACTTCTTTTGAACAGCTAGTTTGGTAAGTCGTGGTGTGCACGAACTTGGTGTTACGTGTAGCGCAAGTTATTGAATTACATTGAAGATATAACATACTATGAAATCTTGGGGTGTTACATACATTATCTAGAAAATAATTAATTCTTGTCAATATATAAAGTGATCTTCCATGATCTCTATCAAATACATATATCTATATTCCTAATTTCACCATTCTGCATCATATACAAACTTATATTCTCATATTTTCTCTTTTTCCAAGAAATTTAATGACCATGGGACATGGATTTTTTCAATACCATTTAGCCAACTCATGCATTCTCTATTCTCTAAGTATATATGGAATTGGTTGATGAATACATCATCTGTAATTCATATACCTAGATGATCACATCACATGACAATCATCCAAAAAGATAAGAAAAATATATGTTCATTCTAGGTTTGGTCGCACACTCCACGGTCTGTCTCAACCAAGGGTCTTAGTGTAATACTTGTCATATAATAGGAAATACCATGTATCTAGTTGAGCTCCATCAAACAACATGATTAGAAACATACCCAACCACCCCTTGATTATCTAATTAAATATGTAGACTTGAGTAAGTAGGGTATTAAAATATAAAGGTTCCCATGAAAGGTATGTCACCAACCTCAAGTAGTGGGGACCCAAATATAATCCATGAACCCCTAGTATACCAAAGAAAATTTTTATAAAATTCCATGTGGTATACTTAGTAGATCATATATCACATAGGAAAACTTTTTTATACATCATGAGTATATTTTATATCTCTACACATGAATCCTACTCATGTTAACCTTAAAAATTAATTATAACCTATAATAATCCAAAATGAACATAGATTAGGGCTAACTCAAATTCATGATGTTGGAGGTCAATTATTATACTTCACAAAATGTATATCTATATATACATTAATTAAGCCAATCTGAATGAATGGTAATGTGGTTTTTTTATCTAATATGATACATTTTATATCCATAATACTCTTTTAAAAATATTTAACAAATCCAATATAAGAACCTATCTATCATATCATATATGATAAAATTCCAAATATTCTTTATATATGATACAATTTTAGGGTTTTTGTTAACTCGTTATTATATGTAATTCCTATCACATATCTATGATACCATCAAATAAAAACCTCCCACTAAATTATTCTATTGAGTAACATCTATGATGAATAAAAGTTTGAATAATTTTGAGATTTAGGAATCATATTCCAAACATTCAACTTATTGAACATTTTAAAAAACATCTTAACATTAAAGCATAAAATTTTATGATGCCAGAATCAATTGTCTACTTATAACTCTATATAATTTTATCATCCACATACTTGGAACCATATTTTATAAAAAAAATCCATGAAACAATGTAACTACTTACATGATTTTTTACCAATATATCCTAAAAATATTTTATAATAAAGTGATGTAAACTTTGTTTTGGTAACTAATGTAACCATTTATATTAATTTAGTACCACCATACCCTTAACTATTTTAGTATATATATCATCTGAAATATCACCCTAATATTGGACTGTTATTACCCTTTATTCATTAACCTTAAACTTATATAAGGTTAAACATACTCTTACAAGTCTCCTAAAAACTATATTATTTTGAAAATATCTTAGTAAGATACACAAACTTATTTTTGTTTTGGAAAAAAAATTAATCAATTTTAATGGGAATATTTAAAAAATAAAATTTTGTTACTATATTGTATTATATGTGTTTTAAACATTTTCTTTTGAAAATAATTTTTAATTCAAATATACTATTGGCCCATGGAAAGAACAAATTACCTCAAATTTTAATGAACATTAGGATGAAAACTTTATCATGGATAAAGAATTTTTATTATTGTGTCATTTACAAAATATATTACATAATTGGATTAATCCTGAAAAAAAATTATGTAATAAATAATCTTATGTTTTTCATAACAATTTTTTGTTAGATAAAAACATCTATTATCATATAATAGATATAAAGAGAATATACATATCCTCTATTAAGATTCATTTGTGCTTGATAAATTCATTTATATTCAAATAATTAATGTAGTAACTTTATTACTACATAAATTTAATATAAACGACAATCTCATTCAATTATTCTTTTGATTTTGAGATTATGTATATTTAAAACACCTTTAAAATATACATTTTGTATTACATGCCTTTCAAAACTGAAGAATTCTGTTCCATAGCAACCATACCTAACATGGATATTAAATGGTGTTTCCTAAACTCCTTTAGGAATTCTAGATAATCCCATCATATGGAATTATTATTCCTCCTTCTTAATACCCTATATTTCAATTACCCACTTGTAAAGTCTAATTATACAATACCCTAATTCTACAATACCCTATTCTTAAAACCCTATTTAATGAAACAAAGTTTAATTCTACAATGAACCTTTATTATTATGGTTTGAACAATTACCCACTTGTAAAGTCTATACAGTACTTTAGAACCTAACAATCATATGCCTAGTTCATATATATATTAATATATACACTTAAAACTTTATGAATATCAGGTAAAATTTTCCTTAAATTCAATTATATTATTGAAATATTTACATGGGTTGAAATAGGATGAACAACCAGTATAATGAATTTTAGTCTCCTCTTAAATCATGTTATAGAATTGATTAAATCATACACTATGTGTATCAAAACATTTATCTCATTAAACTTAACATAAAATGTTTACATTATTTTCAAAATAGAAAAATTAGGAAAATAATACAAAGCATTTATATAGATTATTAAAGCTTAAAAGATCAACAAATCCCAATAAAAAAACACCCTTGATCCATCACTTGGACATGAATATCAAGATTCATCATTTATTTTCATTTTATGACCACTTTTATATTTAAAATGTTTTTTAAAATATAGAGTTGATATCATATATCTATTATAATAATATAATTTAATCCAACAACAATGATTCTTGATGTTTACTACCCACTATGATTCTTATAACCCTTTAGGTAATCCTGATAATTTCTTCTCCAATTTTAAATTTTTTTCATAATGGAATCATTTTTTCTCATTATTCTTGTTCATCTAAGTTGGTGGTGTGGACTCTTCATAACATCTTTTCTTCCCATTTTCTTAAAAAAATTACATTTATCATTTTTTACCATAAATATAGTACTTGATCCTAGACCACCCATGTACTACCCAGTAATACTCAACAAATTAAAGAGATCTAGTAAAGGTTTATAGAATTCATTCAAATTATAATTCACAATACATTTCTATAACCATTCTGGTAGTGATTGTAGAATTAAATTTATGCCCAATTAAAACTGAAGAGGTGACACTAGCCTCTCAAAGCCATTAAAATACTTAATCATGTAGATTACAAGGGTGGAGACTGAGGTTCCTTCCAATATCATTCACCAAAAAATATATTTATATACATAATTCTATTCATGAGGATCCTTCTCCTGATATATCCATTTCAGATTATCTATCATTTGATAGGAATCTAGGATCTCATGTTTCTTTTAAAATTTAGACTCCATGATAAAAATAATTAGTGTGGAATTTTTTTTGCATATCATAGATGTTTATAATAGTTATCAAAATCATTTTTTTGATAGCTTCTCTAGTTGGTTTCATAACAAGAGTTTGTTCCAATACATATAATTTTCCTTCTAGATTGACAACAAATCTCAAATTATGATACAAGTTAAGAATGTTTCTATCATTTAGTTTCTCCTTGTCCAATATTGATCTCAAGGTCAATCTATATGATGATTAATGTCCTTTATATATCATGGAAGCTTTTATCTAATGAGTATCATGTTTTATTAAACATATGATAAGTACTTTTTTAAAAAAATATCCCACTAAAATGATGTTCATTTTAAAACAAATCAAGTCCATTAGTGTGAAAAGATCTATATTTTACTAAGAAATGAGTCTCTTATTAAGTTCCTCTAACCACTTAGTTATTTATTAAATGAATCATCCTAATTATATCATATATTAATATTTGATAATTGAGAAAACAACACTTTATCCAATCCATCATATAGATACACTCGACATTATTCCCTTGGTAACCTATTCTTATTAGGGTATCTCAACTAGTGTGATCCAAATAAAACCCCAATAACATGATAACAAAAAGAAAACCAAAGGAAACATAGCTATGAAATAACCTACCCAAGGATGTTACAGTTTCACCCATCACTTTCTTTCATATACAATATAATCGATGGGTACCTATTTATGGAATGACCTACCTAGTTGGATGATCATGGTCTTGAAATGTGCCACTTTGAAATGAATCTAACACTTAGTATCCAAATAGGTTTTAATGTCACCATCTTGTCTCATGTTTATTCTCTCTGTGTAATCATATATCTAATAATTTAGTTTTGTAATCATATTCCCTCAAATAATAAATATGTTCAATCTATATTGATGTGTAAATTTTTACACAACCCAAAAGTTTTTGTTACTCACCCCAAAATGAAAGCTAGGTATAGTCATAAAAATATGAATGTATCATATAAATAAGGTACATTAAAATTTTATATAATGGTTTAGAGTTACATTATATTTATAATCTCAAAATTAATAATCATAGATCAATAGATATCCAACCTCATTCACCTTTCCATACAAAGCCTAAGCGTCCTCTCTGGTAGGTAGTCCAACCCCAAATTCTTCTCCTCAGGGACACTTTACTCAAGAGTTTACTCAATTCATGTTAACTCTAAAACCTAATATCTAAAAAGTATTTTTAAATACCAAATTTTTTCTAATAACTCCAATTACAATCAAGGGTTAAGGTAGATGAAAAATTAAATTTTATAGATTTGTACCTATCATGTAATGCAAGGGTCTATCTCTTAAAAGTAATTTAATGATTAAACTAAATTATAAACATTCATAATATAAAAAACTTTAATTATGAATAAATAATGAAATATTTTTTAGAATAAATTAAAAATTGTATTATTTAAACATAATATAACCATTTATGAAAAATTTATAAATGAAAGCTAAAAATAATCATTATAATTATTCCTAAAAAATAGGCATTACCTTCTATTTTAATATAAAAACTTTTATACATAATGCAATATTAACTCTTTTATATTCAACATTATATGGATTTATTTTTTTAAATATATGATATTTTATGAATTATAAAAAATTTATAATCTGATATTCATTATGTAATAACATTACATAATATAAATATATTATAATTAGAACACAAAATTAGGTCCTATTAATTTGAAAAATGAAAAATAATTAATTATAAACAATTTCGACTTGGAAAGTAGCCCCAAAATTGTAACTATAATGAATGAATCTTATATGGATGTCAAGCTTCTTTTAAATCCAAATGTAGATGGACTGATCAATAAATATTATTCTACCACTCGAATTCCAAATAAAAATGAATAAAACCCTAATATAATTGTAAAAAATTTGTTCTCTACTAGGAAATCAACCTCTAAATTATATTTTTTATTTTCAGAAACTTTTAAGAGGGAAGTGAGAACCCTGTAGATAAACATGTTAAGCATCAAAGGTTACAACTGAATAATTAAACTCAAGTCTTAGGTGATTGGATTCTCCTTCCATAAACAATTTCTAGGGGAGGGAATTTACCTGGCAGCTTGGATCTTCCCCTATGTTCGCTTTACAAAGATTTATTAAAATCCCCAACCCTAAACTCCTTTCCATTTGTAATCCCATGAAAAACTCTTATGGTTATGTTGTTCTTGAAAATATAGGGCACTACTATATTAGTGGTAATACTAATATTTTCATTTCCAAAACACTATGGGGTTTTCTCATTCTCCTTTTACTAGTGTTTCAACTTTAAACATTGATGATCAGATACTTACTTGAATGGATTAATTTAAAAATGTCCATATATACTACTCCTTAATTAATAATAATAACAGATACTAAAAAAGATGAAGGATTCTATATAATTTTAAGCATAAAATCCATAGAATCTAATATACTTGGATAATTCTTAGAGATTTTAATAGTATTTTATGCCCTACTAAAAATATTAGTGTTTCATTCTCTAATATTAATATTAGGGGGTTTAATTCCTGCATTGAAGGTAAAAAACTAATTGAGATTAACTTATTCAAAGCTAAATACTTTTGGTATATAAAACATTATTAAAAAATTGTTGCTAGTAAGCTAGAACAAGCATTATCTAATGAAAAATACCTTGTCAAGTGTGTTTATATTTCTAGCACTACTCTTATAAGGATAAACTCTTATCACCATTTTATTTTTCTCTACATTTTTACCTAAAATTTCAAACCCACACTAACATTCAGATTTAATAATGCATGGAACTCTCATCTTGACTGTTTTAATCTTATCCAGGAAATTTGAAATTATGTTAATTGTGGTAATGATTCTTTTGCATGTATCATGAAACTGAAACATTTGAAAAAAACTAAAGGGTTAGTGAAAATATACCTACAAAAATATGGACAATTAAATTTATTCTATTGAAGTTAATCTTAATAAGATACAAGAAGCTTCCACCAATTCGGATTTTGTGACTGGTTTTTAGTAGAAAATTGATCTCACCACTAAGTTTAACTCTCTTTTCTCCATCAAGGATAAAATTAAAAATGAGGTTTTAAATGATAAGTTGCGTAAGGATGTATATAGAATTAAGAAATTATATAATTCTATACAAAGAGATAGGAATTTTTGTTGACCTATCACCTTGTTCAAGAATGGAGATAATATCATTAATAATTAAGGATTCCCTACAAATTATATTGTCTCTAATTTTACCAACATCTTCAATGGTTCGGATCTTAATAAATTGTTATCCCCTAATATTATTCCTACCATAGTTATCATTGAAGAAAATAATCAACTTACCAGTTTTTCACTTTATTTTGAGATAAAGGAATAAATTTTTTAGTCTAAATCATGATAGTCCCTCAAACCCTAAAGGTTTTAACAATTCTTTTTTTTAGTATGTTTGAGATGTTATTCATCTGTATGTGGGCATATTGGTTAAATCCTTTTTCTCCGATGGAACTCTCCAGCATGGTATTAATGTCCAATTCCATACCTTGATTTCGAAATTATAAAATTACTCTAAGATACATATTTTATAACTATATCCCTCATCAACACCATCAACAAGGTTATCACTAAGATTATTTCTAATATTCTTACAACTATTTCTAATAAAGTTGTCTCTTGAAATTGGTTTGGATTTATTAAGGGTAGAACAAAACAAAAATTCAATTTTTGGCCTCTGTGTGTACCAATCTACTTAGAAAATAAAATAAAGGTGGTATCACTACTCTTAAACATAATATCAGAAAGTCCTTTGATATAATTGATTGGAGATTCAACTATACAGTTCTCCAAATCCATGGCTTTAGTTATACTTTTGTTAACTAAGTTAAATCTCTATTTGTCTCTACTAACATCTTATGTCTCATTAATATCTCTTCTAAGGAATACTTTAAATACTCAAAAGGGGTTAGACAATGAGACACCATTTCTGATATCCTCTTCTCTATTGTTGAATATAGTTTAAGAAGGGTCCTCACTAATTTGGTGGGACAAGGAAAGATCCTGACTATATTTTCTGCAAGGAATATTGTCACCACTTCACATCTCCTCTATGTGGAAGGCATTATTATCTTTTTACAAGGAGGAAAAAGAAATGTACAAAATATTAATGAAACCCTCTCAGACTGTGAATATCTTTTAAGTCAAACCATAAATTGGAATAAATAATTCATATACTTTGGGAAAATATTTCTGATGGAAAGAAAAATATTCATCAATAATCTCTCCATCAAAGAAGGGTATTTCCCCATCACCTACCATTTTGTCCCATTATTTTGGGGAAGACCTAAAATCAATTATTTTTTCAAGATTTTTGATAAGATCAAGAATCATATCTTTTCTTTGAAATAGAAATCCCTCTCTATGAATGGAATAATATTACATGTCAAATATAAAATTGTTTCAAAACTTTTATATTCCTTTATGGTCTATAAATGGCCACTTCAGCTTCTTAAAAGCCTCAACATTTTAATTAAAAACTTTTTTTGGAGTGGTATTATACATAAAAGAAAATTAGTCACCATTACCTGCCTAAATGATGTAAAAAAATTGTTTGTCGAGGTTTTGGAATCAATAATATCAATTTTATTAATGATGATATATAGGATAATTTTACGTGGAACCTTATGAACAATGATTCCATGGACCTCAGTTTTCTTAGAGCCAGACTACTTAACAAAAAGTGGAGTGGAAATTTAAACAATATTAATTCTTTTATTTAGTCAGTAATCAAGTCCTATTTCTCCAACAACATCTCTCACTCTAGATAGATTGAAAACAAGGTTCCCTCTCTTTAATTTTGGTTTGGTAACAGGAATGTTACCCCTCTTATCTTTATTGTGGAACCTCAGCAATTCCCTATTGATACCCACATCTCTATTAATGATTTTTTTACCACACCTAACCTGGGTTTTCTAGAAAACAATACCATCCAAGTTGAAAATTACTCTTTTTCTCTTAGAGATGATTTTTTGATTTAGGAACCAGCCTAGAGTGGTATTTTAGACTCTAAAGTTCATTATCAAGACACTTTTATGAGCTCCAAACATGAACTCACATGGATGATATGTTTTGAAAATCCATGGATTAGACCATATTGATTTACTACTATCTAGAGACTTTATAATAATAGGTTTCATACTTATGACCTCTTTAAAGACTTTGGTATCCATTTCTTCTCCAAATTTGGTCTTTGTAATCAACATAATGAAGATTCTGATCATGTATTCTTTTTTTAGCCACTTTTAATACCTTTTGGAAGGATATATATGATTTTTTTTTTTAAAACTCAAGTTTCCAGAGCCTACTCTTATATATTCCCAACTCAGGACCTATACATAAGATTCACTTTCACCTCCACTAAAAATCATGTTTCTTGTTGAAGCATCCAAACTCCTACACTCAATATGGTAAGTCTACAACTCTTATATTCATAACCATAAATCTTTCAATCTACATGTAGCAATTTTCAAAATCACTACTACTATTAAGGAACCTATCACACTGTATCGAGTCCATAGCCATAATTTGATTCACGATGTGTCTGTACAGAGGCATCTTGGAATACCTATTAATTAATAGTCACCCGCTGGAACCTTCTAAGTCCTTAGGCGAGCTCTACTTTCGGTATGGATTGAGATTAATTTTTATGGGGATTAAAAAGGTAATTTAGTCCCTTTGGTTTGTGGGTCCATTTATCATGATCATATGGGACATATTATTAGATTCTTATTTGGAACATGTGAAATAGCTTCATCTCTAGAGGCTGAAATTATTAGTTTCGTCAATGTATACTCCTTTTCAAGAAAAAATGTATGGAATTATTTTTGGCTTAAAAGTGACTCTACAAACATTGTTCAAGCTGTTTGTAATGGTGTAGTACATCTATCAAGGAATCTCATAGCTAAATGGATGGAATGATTGATATTTATTTATAGCTCCAAATTCATCAATATCAAGGCTTTCCGAGAGACTAACTCAGTGGTGAATGGGCTTACCAACAAAGAAGTCAATAGCGAAATTAACTGGTTGGATGAGCTTACCTCTAATTTATTTCTTCAATTTGAAAAATATTATAAGAAAATTCCCTCTTCTAGACTCATATAATTTTTTATTTCAATAAAGAAGCCTTGGATTTTTTTTCCAAGCAATCAACATTTTTAAAAAAAACATAATATTAATATAAAATAAACCATTTTATTTATAATCCACAAATTTTTCCATATAGATTTATTTAAAGTTATTTCAAATAATAACTTTTAATATTTAAGGAATATTTAATAATAAATATTTTATAAACATTAATTAACTAATTAAAACTCCATTATCAATAATAAATTAATAAATTGTTTATTAATTAATAAATATCCTCAAAATATATTTTATCATTATTTGAAACAATTTATAAATTATTAGCAAACATAAAAAAATATAATGTTTTTTAGTATTTCCTTACCCTTAAATGGGAGGGGTCAGCTGTGTGAAGGTGAAAGCCTTTACTTTTATATAGGGAACCTGCATAAAGGTAACCTAGTGGTTACCATTTTGAAATCTGGATGTATAAAGTTAATGCATCTATTACCTTAATGAAACTCAACTACATTAAGGTAGAAGTCACTGTTTCTATTAAGACCATGGCTACCTCCACGACAAGGTGGAATTAGATTTCCAATTTGACATGTGTTAACACTTAATATAATGGAATGAAATAATTTTCACCATGCTATAAGACTCAGTGAGTTGATTCCAAAATTATCACCCCTTATGAACCATGGTATTGAGACATGTCATTTTGGTTCTATGATGGAACCATATGGTTTTGTGAAAACATGGATTCGACATGGTGATGAAAAAAACCATGCTCTATTTTTTCAATTCTTCATTCCCACACATAATTTCATAAAACAAAAATCATTTTAATGCTCTGATACTATTAAATGGGTTTATTGGGGTCTAATAAAAAAAATTAGATATAGTGTAAGGGATCAAATCCAGTTTCCAAATATCTTCATACAATAAATATTAAACCATGTTAAACTAGGAATGAAGAGTATTATAAAACAGATGATTCCTTTATAACCGATGATTCCACTATAAACTTTTAATCTTCATCTGATATGCTTGATAAGGATCACAGGAGTGTAAGTGAAAGGACATCTCACCTTTAGTAGTATCCACAAGTTCCATATAAGTCATTCATCGTATAATGTGGTCTCTCCTTCACCCATAGTGTGTTATCACCTCAATGTGTTAATGATAAAGAAGAAGAGATCTGCGAATTTTATGGAGTCTCAACCATGTATAAAGAATAAAAAATACACTTTCATGACATAGAAGTGGATTTTTATTTCCCTTAGTACACTCCTTGATGTTAATGAATTTACTCATGCATTGCAGCACATGAGTAAATGTCATGGATAGTTCAGGTATCTCATATATGAATTCAAATTCCTATTTAATTCTTCTTATGAAATGTTTCCTTAAAGAGTGGCCAACATGGGAGAGATCAACTAGCAATATCATTTAAGGTAGTGGCATAATATTCCAAGCAATACAATATATTTGTGCATCCCATAAAAGTTTCTTCTCATATGACCCACCCATTTGTATCATGCAAAAAATAGGATTTGAGTCATATATCTATTTAAGATTATTCCAGTTTATCATCCATATAGTGAATGATAGTTCATCAGTTCTATTCAAGTAGATGAGATAACACCACCAATTAGATCTAGGTGGACTAATCACCACTAAAATACCATCAAAATTAATGATTTTCCATATGTAATTGTAATAAAAAAATTAAAAATAATTTAAAACATAAATGGTTATACTTTAAAGATATAAACCCACTCAAATTCAAGTTACTATGATAAATTATCATTATCCTAGCTCATTCTCAAGAAATTCCATATCAAGAATTTTACATTGATACTACACTAGGATCTTAGGGTTTGTTTTGAATCATATGCACTATTCTTTGGTCTAGAGTCATTGTTTCAAACTCCAGTTCATATTTAAAATGGTCATCAATGACCAAAGGTGTCAAACAAAACATCTAAAATACTACACATAACCTTTTTGGGCTCTACTCATACCATAGGGAATTAATAAAACTGAATTATTTTATTTATAGGATATAAAAAATAATTTTTAATTTCCCACATTTCATAAAATGAATGCATCACATGTAAAAACATAGAGGGAAGTAATAGAGCATCTACCTGGGTCTTCAAGGTTCATAATCATTGAAAACCCCCAATTGGTATAGAATCAAATAGTTTAAATCATAAGACTTAAAAATATTCTAAAATTAGGGCTCTAAAAATTTCATAAAAAATATGGAAAACTAAAGGATATAGAATAAGAGTATTAAAATTACTTATAAAATACCCTTCAAATAGATTCCACTCTGATCAAAGACTTAATGATAAATATTGGGTCCTAAGGGAGGACGGAGAATATAGGGATAGGGGTATCATAATTTTCTAGGGTGAAAATCGGATTGAAACCCTGTTTTATAAAATTGTAAACATATTTAATATAAAAAAATTAAAATTTATGAAAAATTAGAACTATGCTAACCAAAACTCTATTGGGAATCAACTGAAACTCTGGTTTCCCCCTAGGGTTTCATTGTACCCCTACGTAGTTCCATTATCCACTACCTCCCCCACTAAAATTCTAGTGTACCAAACTAGAATTTTGGTGGGAAATCAACAACTTTATAGAATTCAATCGCCCACTTGTTTCCTCAAAACATAAGACCAAGACTCCTCCAAGCCCTCGAATACCCAAAATAGAACAAAATACAAGAGGTGCAGTATAAAATAAATCATTTTCATACCTCAAAAACATTATAGTGTTACAATAATTACGGAAATGGTCTACACAGACTATGGACATAAGCTATACATATTTCTAGGGTCTACATAGATTATGGCCATGTGTAGTCATAAATTCACTTATGGCTATGATCCATATAGGATATGTCCATAGGATAAACTTATTTTTTTGATAAATGTAGACCATGGGAATAGGATACACATATAGAAATGGTCTGTGTGGATCGCTTCCGTAGGTGATGTTTGAAACACATATGCTCACAATCCACGTAGACCATGTCCATAGGTCCAAAAATAACTCTACATATATAAACATTTACATATATATATATATAAACATATAGTTCATTATAGGTGTTGGGAAAAAATCCCTCAAGGTATCATTAAAGCATTTTTTAGGTGATTGTGTTTGTTGACAAAGTGGGCCTCTGTGTTGTGTTTGTTGACAAAGAAAACTGTGACATACAAATTTGTTGAAAAGGGAGTTTTTATGGTGGCATGTAGAGTTCAAGGTATTTTTTTAATTATACATGATTTATTCAAGAACTTCGACAAAGGAATGGTCGATCTGGAGGCGGTTCAAAAAGAGCAGATACAAGGTGGTGTTGTTTTCCAGTGTTTGCCAAATTTTTGGACCTCAAAATTGACAAATGGAGAAAAGTGTTTTTAGATAATGGACTTGTGAACCGGTGTCTTGGAGGCTTGGAAACGTGCGCACCATTTTTTTTCAAGATCAGAGCATCAAAATATAGAAAAGGAAAAAGGGGTGCCCAAGTTTTAGGTTTGGTTGCGCAAGTGACTAGGGCGATAGAGACTAGGGCGGCTGGACTTGCGCACTGAGAGGAAACTTGTGTGTCATCGCTCAGAGTTTCCAAATTCCTATAAATAGAGTTCGACCCCTCCTCATTAGGTAGATAGTTTAACACTTAGAGAAAATCAGAGCTCTCATCACACAGGTGTTGTGTCCATGCAAGTGGTTGTGTGGTCGCACAAGTATAACGATATTCAAAAGTTGTACGCCAGTTGATAGTTGCATGCCCAAAGTGGTTTGGGTGAGAAAGGGTGTGTGTCGCCCAAGTTTAGAGTTAAAGAATGGGGTGTCGCATAGGTGCTTTGGTGACACTTTCGCACCAGGATTTGAATAAGTGTGACAGTTGATAGTTACATGCCAAAATTGGTTTGGGCGTAAAAGGGTGTGAGTCACGCAAGTTTGGAGTTGAAGAAGCGAGTGTCGCACAAGTGGTTGTGGTGAAATTGAGTGTCAGATTGAACTTGCACGCCGGAACTTGTGTGCTGGCTTGAAGAAGCGTTCCAGGTATGGAAGAAGTACGCCAGTCATTTTAGGGCTATGCAAAAGCTGTAAGATTTCCTGATACCTTCGGTGCAAAGTGAGATTCATCTACAGGTGAAAGTTGGACTTCAACAGAGCATCCACATACAACATAGGATGTATTCATTAGTTATAATGAAGAGACCTACAGATCTATAAACTGTGATTGGATACTTTCTATAGTAGTTAGCAAAGGAATAGGAAGAAGGTGATCCTCTCCACTGGCAGTGAGCTAGAGAGAGAAACAGGGAGTGACACTTGGGAAAGCAGTGAGCTGAAACTAAACATTATAAAGGCAATGGGCTTGGGAATAGAAGTGATATATCCCGAACATCGTAAACAGTAGTGTGCTTTTATTGGATTTGGTACATCGGCACATCACCGGTGTATGCTCCTAGGACGTAGCCCAGTGAGGGTGAACCAAGTAAAAATTTTTGTGTCATGTGCATGCTTTAGTTTTTGTTTATACTTTTCTATAGGAAAGAGAGAGAAGAGATTCTTGCTTAACATCGATAAAAGATCAATAGGGGCAGTTGTTTTAATCTTTCATACCCTGATTCACCCCCCCCCCCCCTCTTAGGGTATCTAACCTAGTGGACCTAACAATAGGAATGTGGTATAAGGACTTTGAATATATATATATGAGTTAGTGATTTTGAACCTCTCTAGCTATATTTTTATGAAAAATTATATGGGCTATAGTTATAGTCAGCGGCCATGGTCATAGGCCAATTTCTTTTCTATGTCCACATGGAAATAATCCTATGGAAAAGGTTATAAATCATGAAATAAAATACCCTATTCCCATAGTCCAACTCCAATTGTTTCCATATGAAATTCAAATAGAAATAGAAACCATAAGCCACTATATAGTGTCCATAGGCTATAACCATGGTCCAAGATCCTCTTTATGTGGTTATGGATTATAAAAATAGGACAATTTTATAGTATTTTTTGCCTATGATTACGTATCCTTTTATAACTATATGCATACTCTCCTTAGAACTCCAAAAATTTATCTATGCAATTAAATTATTCAAACATTGTATCTTATTAAAACTTATAATTCAATCAAACTATTTATAGTTTAAAATTTAATTAATAAATATAGATGTTCAAACTCTTGAATTATCATCACATGATGATTTGATATAACATGATAGCATAAGTATGATATAACTAGAAAATTCTGGCATTATATTATAATACATGTATTTTTATTCATTAAATTATGTTATTGTGACCTTCAATACATTGTGGTTTATACCATACCAAACATTAACCAAGTTTACACTAAAACATCAGGGTTTATGCTCCAGTATATATTCATAAAAAACTACTTATTTCAATAAATCCTCATCAAATTAGTGTATTTCACCATATATTACATCATTTCTAACAATAATTAAATACATATCCAAAACACATTTTTGATATCTTAAAAAATTCCTTTAAAAGAATTTATCTTTTCTCATTTTTCTATATGTTACCTCATATTTAGACACTTCTAAAAATCCATCAAAAACTTCTTTAGTATATCATAAAAAAATATTTTGGTCTATCTCTTAAGGTTTTGTACAAATAAATTGTATCAAAACATACTCCTTGTTAAAAAAAACACAAAGTGTGACCCCTTAGGAATTTTAAACATTGACAACAATTATGAATTCCCCAATATATAATTGGTAGCAAAGAGTAACACCTAGAAAATTATTAGTATACTCATGTTACAATTTAAACTATTATTTTCTACATTAAAGACATATTTCTATATATGTAAGGACTCATTTATATTGAGGTATATATTTGTTTTATTTTTAGAAATTCCATTTTATTTTACTATATTTTGACTACAAAAGTGGTTGGTAAAGGTCGAGATACAAAATTGGATAAAATAAAGTTTTTCATAGAACTAATATAAAAAAAATACTCCATGAAGTATGTTGTGGTTTGGTATTGGGTACCCGATGAAATGGTAGAAGGGGAAATTAGGTCCAAGTGGTTTATAAGATATCTAGAAACCCCAAGTTGGGTAGCCAGTGGACACTGGGTACATGGTGGGGGTACACTCGGTACCCAGTGACCCCTAAATTGATTTTTATTCTTAATTAAACTAATTTTATAGTTATAAATTTTATAAACACATTTTCATTAAACATGTAATCAGTATAAAGTGGACCTATTCTTCATTTTTCTCCCTTCCAAGAGTGGAAATCCATCCATATAAACTTAGAATAAAGTGTAATTTGACACATATGATTACTTTCAGGGTTAGTGTCCTGAGAACCAACTGTTTTATACTTTGATTACATGAATGTTCACTTATTATATATTGTTCATTGTTCTGCATGAGTATAATATAATAATGTCCTAGAATATTTGTTGCATTTATAAGGTCATGGAATATCCCCGCTATGATGAGAACCTTGAAATTCTATAACAATATTCTTAAATAAAGTTCTACGGTTGGATGAAATACTATGATAAGACACATAGTATACAGACTGTCATGTGTGAGAACTCGTAAGAAGACGAGACTCTCTCTCATGGAGTTCTCACTTGGTAATCTCCAAGTTGGGATATTATGAGAACAGGCATGCCAGTAGTAATTATGAATGTTTTTGTGTCATCATACATTACTATATACGATCATGTGTAATGGTCCTTAGACTGAAATATTATCATTAACTCATGTCATGACTCACGCACTTAGATTTGTGGATGAAAACTGTCATGAAGACAGTTGGCAGGAAGTAGGGTACGTTGGGTGCGTCACGAATGACATGTTGTTAATGGATAAGTCGATGAAGGATTTATCCCTTACATATTTATGTAAGTAGATATATCGGGCCCTTTGATTGAAATAGAACTGTCGAACAAATTCTTTGTCCATGGTGACACGACGAGTTTATTTCTAGAAGTCAAAGAATGATAGATAAAGCATATAGGTTTATGACACTACCACGAAACCTGCTTGATGAGATATTGATAAAAAGGGATTAAATTACACTGTAATAATTCGTATGAGGTGACACATCAATGAGACTTCAACTTTTATCTCTTGGGTTCCTTGACCCATTGCTAGACAGTAATCTTGGACTTTAGGCAAGCTCGCCTAATGCCAACGATAAAGAGGCCTAGAGGGTCACACAGTAAGTGTATCCAAGTATCTCAAGTAGAATAAAGATTATTCTCGTACGTGGTTTAATAATTATTCAAGGAATTATAAATCATTTTAATGATGGAGGAAGAAGGAAATGAAAAACAAGATATACACACCGTGTATTAATAATTACACATCGTTTAGTTTTTCATGGAAAACAAGTGCATTCCACGTATTAATGATTACATGCCGTGTAGTTTTCATTTTGGAAAGGAAATTAAAAACAAGTACATGTCATGTATTAATGATTACACTCCATGTAGTTTTATGGAAAACAAGTACATGACGTGTATTAATGATTACACGCCTTGTAGTTTTCCAGTTGGTATTTTGGGGATATAATATTGTTTTATTAAATGATATTTATTATAATCAGTTTGGGAGCATGTCAAGGAATTAATTATTCGACATGGGGGTTTTCAATAAGAGTTAATGAAAGAAATAAAATGCATAACACGTTTATATATTGTCATAACTCTACAACCTCAAACCCGATTATAAATATCCTCACAACCCCAACTCTTTTCCTAACAAGAGAATCGTTGTGCACAACAATTCTGGAGAATTATTTCAAGGCCGAAAGAACCTCTTCCTCCAAGAATTCTCTCAATACCGAGAGAGATCCTCTCTCATCGGATCAAGACGATCTAAGGTGGACAATGAAAGAAATGGTTTCTCCACGCTAGCACCCAGAGACTCCTTTGGCGACGTACAGAGATACGAGGTTCACGTGTGGATCACTTCTAGAGGAAGTCTACACTTGGATTCTACGACGCAACGATTAATCACATCGGAACGTGATCAAGAATATCAATGAAGAAATAACACCCAAAAGTTACTTCTTTTAAATTAATTATATTAATTATAATCAAACTGTGACGATCCAATTTTGTGGTTCTGGGAACTTTCTTCTTCTTTTTCTATTTTTGTGAATCGATCCGTGGAGACTGGCATTTATCGTCGTATTGATCCCGGATTGATCATTGCTAATGAAAAAAGGCCAAGTGGTAATATCCACCAATGAGCTGTGCTGCGCCCAGAACCTTCAATTGGTATCACAGGGAGGTTACAGCGTTGATTATAGTTATTTAATTTTCATTGATAATTTACGCATTTATATTCAATTCAATTCAAGATAAATAGTTCTATAAAACTGAATGAACAAGATATGTTCTTCCTCATTCATTTCTCGATTCACATCACAGAAATGAACTTTTAATTTTAATTTTGATTAAATTAAAAATGAGGATCTCATCTGGAGGAGCTTCTCTTTATGTCCATAAAACACAAGAATACATGGCGTGTAGTGAAAACTACACGCCGTTTACTTAGGTTCAACGAACCAGTACTGGTCTTCCAAACCACGTCGTGTGAATTGATTATACCTAAGTATTTATTACCCCGTGTTGACCAGAAATGAACGGTGCGTGGGAACAGGAATACACGGTGTGTATGTTGAATCAACACGTCGTGTAGTCCGATTCGGTCCAAGTGAAACCGTGTACAAGGAGAAGCTGTGTTCCGTGTACATGGGATTGACAGGCTGATAAACCATGTAATAAGGAATTACACGTCATCTTAGATTAATCTACACACCGTGTACTCTATAATTTCCAAAGAAGAAAAAACACACCAAAGCCCCCAGCGTGTACTTTGGATAAAGGGTGAAAATAAATACGCACCGTGTAAATATAAACTACATGTTTTGTACTTTCTAGAAATGGAATTTCACCAAGTTTCCTCCAAAAGTACAAAGACCTATACAAGGAATATGGATGAGAATAATCTCAAGGAAATTCAGAAAGGAATTTAAGATAGATAATTGATTAATTATAAGATCATAATTAGTTAATTTCAAGCGCGACTTATCTTAAATAATAGAACGATTAAAATAATTTGAATTCTAAATATGCATAAATGTCATTTCATGCTATGGATGATCATGAGCTAGGCCAAAGACCCATTTGTATGTGTGTTTTGTTTCATTTAAATTTTTTTAATTTAAATTTGTTGTCCTGCGAGCCTTCTTCCAATAAAATGTGGGGCCTGCATGCCCATGGTTTCTTTAATTTAAACCCCATGTAATGGAGGATCTCCAAATCTGGAGGAGATGGTTCGAAACCTGAAGCCGAGGTGAAACCAACCCAAGAAGATATAAAGGTGGACAAGTCGGAGCTGTAAAACACCAACCATCAGTTCAAGGTGCTTTTCCCTAGGTCAGGGTTAGCTTATCAAACTGCTAGATAAGCTAACCAATAAAAGCTCATGATCATGCCATCTTATTTTATTTCTATCTGATTGCATGGTTTATTTATTCTGTATGATTTTTCATGATCACATAGTTAATGAACAAGCATGAAAAGATGGAATAAAATAAAAACCGGACTATGCATAAACATTATCAGAAAATGGTTAATCACTTAAGTAAGCATCACTTAATATTAACAAGAATGTGATAATGCGAAACTACACATAATGAATTAAAATCCCTCAATGCCATATTAAGTCAAACCAAGCCTTCCTTTACTTGATTAAGGGCAAGACTCATTAAAACTATGTGTTTGACCAACCCTTGTTGGGACACTTACTTTTATAAAGGAAGCCATTATGAAAGGTTCAGGTTAAATTAACCATATTACATCAAGAGGAGTATCTCTTGCTAGACTTGATGTAATATTGGAGGTAAGAGTTGAGGAAATCCAAGTCAGGATTTCAGGATTGGGGAGTCCACTCAACAGATCAAGGAACTGTAAGCTCACAGTTGGCAAAGTCATGTCTATCTAAATACCTTCAAATAGCTTGACCAACCCTTATTGGGGTTATGTGAAGGGTAATATGGAACATTTACACTAGAATGTTAAAGAAACTAGACATTATGAGTTCAATGGTGAGGGCCATTGGGACTTGATAAAATAGTGGGAGACTTAATAAAATTTATTATTTCTCATAACATGTAATAAAGAAAGTACTGATAAATCTTCTCTTTTAATTTGTAGAAAATGAAAAACTCGTCAACCACATTTTCTTTGCGATCAATTATGAATAAAGACAACATCCTCACCTGCAGTAACTTTCAAGAATTTTTTAGGCGCCTTCGGGTTATCCTATGCCATGAACGAAAGTTTTACATGAAGGAGTCCTCATTTCCTGATTCATCTTCCCCAGGGGCGAGTGATAAAGATATACTGGTCTCTGATCAACATTTGAGTGATGCTCTCGACGTTCAATGTTTGATGTTGTCATCTATGTATAGTGATCTCATGAAGTCTCATGAAGACATGGATGCCTATATCATGCTCAAGCACCTCCATGGTCTATACCAGGAGAGAGAAAGACAGGAAAGTTTTGAGATCATCAAGTCTCTATTTCAGAGCAATCTTAGAGAAGTTTCCCCATCTGGGCCTCATGTAGTCAAGCTCATTAGCTACATTGAGCACTTGGAGGTTCTGGGGTTTAAACTCCCCGAAGAACTGGGTACCGATCTCATTCTTGCATCACTCCCCTAGAGCTTCTCCAACTTTGTTGTAAATTTCAACATGAACAACATTGAGAAGTCTCTATCTGATCTTCTTATCCTCATTTTTCATGTGGACAATGATATGAAGGGTGAAAAAGCCTTCTGTCTTCATGGTGAATAAAAGGAAAGGGAAGGAAAAGAGCTTTAATCCCAAAGCATCTTCACGGCCTTCCAAGAAAAGTAAGATCAAAGGGGAGGCAAGGGAACAAGATGTTGTTTTTTTCACATGTGGCAAGAAGGGACACTGGAAGAAAAACTACACCCATCCAAGGAATCAATGGGAAGCTTCAAGTGCATTTGTCATCGAATGCAATCTATATGTTTCTACAAATTGGGTATTAGATAAAGCTTTTGGTTCTCACATATGTATCCAAATACAGGAACCAAGTAGATTCAGGAAGATTGATCGAGGGGAGGTATATCTAAGAGCATCCAATAGAGCCAGACTTGTTGTTGTAGCTGTCGAGGACTACCACCTCACATTTCCTACTGGGATGGTCTTGGTTTTAAAAGGATGTTATTATGTACCCTCTATAACCAAAAAAAATTATTTCAGTATCTAGATTAGATATTGATGGATTAATCTTCATGTTTGGAAATTAATGTTTCTACTTTTATAAAGATATCATTTTTTTTGGTAGGGCACATTTATATAATGGGCTTTATGTGTTATATAACACAAACCAAGTAATGGAAATTGATGACAAAGTAAATTCACATGACTCATACCACACCCAACTTTGGAATCCCCGGCTAGGTCATGTAAATGAGAAATTTTTGACAAAATTACATCAAGATGGGTATTAAATTCTTTCGAACTAAAACCACTTGGTGTATGTCATGTGTGTATACAAGGAAAAATGACCAAAGCACCATTTAGTGGGAAAGGTGAAAGTGCTAAAGAGCTTCTAGAATTAGTTCACATAGATTTGTGTGGACCATTTCCAGTTGAAGCAAGGGGTGGGTTCTCATACTTCATAACTTTTACTGATTATTTTAGTAGATATGGATATATTTACTTAATGAGGTATAAGTCATATTCTTTTGATCGGTTCAAAGAATACAAGAATGAAGTTGAGAACCAGCTTGGTAAGAAGATTAAGAAACTCCACTCAGAAAGAGGAGGAGAATATCTTAATCTGGACTTCATTAATTTTTTACGGGAGTTTGGGATTCTATCTCAACTCACTCCTCCTTACACACCTCAGTGGAATGGTGTAAGTGAAAGGAGGAACCGCACCCAGTTGGATATGGTGAGATCAATGATGAGTCATGTGAATCTTCCATTATCCTTTTGGGGATAAGCATTACAAACAGCATCACACATACTAAACCAAGTATCAACTAAATTGATAAATGGTATTCCATACAAGTTATGGAGTGGATGCAAATCCATGTTATTGAATTTACATGTGTGGGGTAGCGAAGCATTTTTTAAGGCCTCTTCAGGTGACAAACTTTCACCCCGAGGCACAAAGTGTATCTTTATAGGATATCCCAAGGAAACAAGGGGATATTACCTATAAAACCCCTCATACAAAAAAGGATTTAGTGGAAAAACACATCATATTCCTTGAGAGGGAGCACATCTCCAAAAGAGATAGTGGGAGAGAGATATACTTCAATGAAGTTGAGAATCAGGATACACAGGAGTTGGTACAAGAACAGATTCCACAAATCCCTATGGAAGAACAATTTGTTCCAGAGACACAAGAACTGTGTAGGAGCATGAGAGAGGTGAGAGAACTAGAAAGATATGTTTTTATTGTCACTGAGGATGGTGACTTAGTATTGGTTGACAATGATTATCCTCTTACCTAAAAGGAAGTAGTTGAAGGCACAGACGTTGCCAAGTGGCAAGAAGCCATGAATTCTGAAATGGATTCCATATGCCAAAACCAAGTCTAGATTTTGGTAGATCCTCCAGTTGATGTAAAGCCTATTGGTAATAAATGGGTATTCAAGAAGAAACTGGACATATAGGGGCAAGTCAGCACCTATAAGGCACAACTAGTTACCAAAGGTTTTAGACAGTGTCAAGGATTTGACTATGATGAAACCTTTTCACCGGTTGTGATACTGAAGTCCATCAGAATCCTATTGGACTTTTCCGCTTACCATGACTATGAAATTTGGAAAATGGATGTCAAAACAACATTCCTTAACAGGAACCACAAGGAAGATGTCTACATGACGCAACCTGAAGGGTTTGTGACTCTAAAGGATGCCAACAAGGTATGCAAGTTGCAAAAATCCATTTATGGATTAAAAAAACATCAAGGTCATGGAACATTCATTTTTATGAAGATGTAATAGAATTTGGATTTGTTAATAATGAATGTGATCCTTGTGTCTACAAGAGGTTTAGTGGAAGTGCAGTATTTTTCATAATAGTATATGTTGATGACATATTACTAATTAGAAATGAATTACCTATCTTATAGTCAGTTAAGGCATGGTTAGATAAATGCTTCTCCATGAAAGACTTGGGCAAGTAATCATATATTATTGGGATCAAGATCCATTGTGATAGATCCAAGAGAATGCTGGGCCTGAGTCAAAGTACATACATTGACAAGATACAGAAGAGATTCAGTATGGAACAATCCAATAGGGGATTATTTCCAGTGTCACATGGCATTCATCTTTCCAAGAAAATATGTCCTTAGATACATGAGGAAAGAAAGAAAATGTCAAGGATCCCTTATGCATCTGTGATTGGCTCAGTCATATATGTTATGCTATATACAAGGCCAGATGTTTCTTACGCATTAAGTGAAGTAGGAAGATATCAAGCTAATACAGGAGACCACCATTGGATGTCAGTCAAGACTATCCTTAAGTATCTAAGGAGTAATAAGGATATGTTCCTGGTTTTTGGAGGAGATGAGGAACTAGTCATTAGAGGACATGTAGATTCTAGTTTCCAGACTGATCAAGATGACATGAAGTCACAGACAGGTTACATATTCAGTTTGAATGGAGGTGCAGTGAGCTGGAAGAGCTCAAAGAAAAGTGTGGTGGTATATTCTATAGCAGAGTCTGAGTATATCGCAGCTTATGAGGAAGCTAAAGAAGCAGTATGGATGCAAAGATTCATCTAAGAGATCGATGTATTACCTAGTAGTAAAGATCCTATCACACTCTATTGTGATAACACTGCAGCAGTGGAACTTGAAAAAGAGCCAAGGTCACATCAGCGGACAAAGCACATACTTCAGAAGTATCATCTCTTAAGGGATTTTTCTCAGAAAGGTGAAGTTGCAGTGAGTGGTATTTCCACGGAAGACAACGTGGCAGACCCCTTGAATAAAGCCTTGACTCAGCAGAAACATGATCATAATGTGAGGTCTAGCGGACTAAAATTCATAGGCAGTTGGCTCTAGTCCAAGTGGGAGTTTGTTAGGGTTGGTGTCCTGAGAACCAACTTTTTTATACACTGATTACATGAATGTTCACTTATTATATATTGTTCATTATTCTGCATGACTATAATATAATAATGTCCTGGAATATTTGTTGCATTGATAAGGTCATGGAAGATCTCCTCTATGATGAGAACCTTGAAATTCTATAACAATATTCTTAAATAAAGTTCTACGGTTGGATGACATACTATGATAGGACACATAGTATGCATACCGTCATGTGCGAGCACTCATAAGAAGATGAGACTCTCTCTCATGAAGTTCGCACTTGGTAATCTCCAAGATGGGAGATTATGAGAACAGACCTTCCAGTAGTAATTCCGCATGTTTTGGTGTCATCTAAAATTACTATCTATGAGTGTGTGTAATGTTCCTTAGACTGTAATATTATCATTAACTCATGTCATGACTCACGCACTTAGATTTTCTGATGAAAACCGTCATGAAGACAGTTGGCGGGAAGTAGGGTATGTTCAGAGCATCATGAATGACATGTTGTTAATGGATAAGTCGAGGAAGGATTTGTCCCTTCTGTATTTATGGAATTAGATATCTTGGGCCCTTTGATTGAAATAGAACTATTGAACAAATTCCATGGCCATGGTGACACGACAGGTTTATTTCTAGAAGTCAAAGAATGACAGATCAAGCATATAGGTTTATGACACTACCATGAAACCTGCTTGATGAGATATTGAGAAAAAGGGATTAAATTACACAGTAAGCATTCGTATGAGGTGACACATCAATTCGGCATCAACTTCTTTCTCTTGGGGTGCCTTGACCCGTTTTTAGATAGTAATCTTGGACTTTAGGCAAGCCCGCCTAATGCCAACGAGAAAGAGGCCTAGGGGGTCACACACTAAGTGTATCTAAGTATCTCAAGTAGAATAAAGATTATTCCCATACATGGTTTAATAATTATTCAAGGAAGCCTAAATCGTTTTAATGATGGAGGAAGAAGGAAATGAAAAAAAAGATATACATGTCATTTATTAATGATTACACACCGTGTAGTTTTTCATGGAAAATAAGTGCATGCTATGTATTAATGATTACATGCCGTGTAGTTTTCATTTTGGAAAGGAAATGAAAAACAAGTACATGTCGTGTATTAATGATTACACGCCTTGTAGTTTTATGGAAAACACGTATATGCCATGTATTAATGATTACACACCATGTAGTTTTCCAGTTGTGATTTTGAGGATATAATATTGTTTTATTAAATGATATTTATTATAATCAGTGTGGGTGCATGTCAAGGAATTAATTATTCGACATGGTGGTTTTAAATAGGATCCAATGAAATAAATAAAATGTGTAACGCGTTTATTTATTTTAATAACTCTAAAACCTCAAACCCAATTATAAATATCCTCAAAACCCCAAATCTTTTCCTAATAAGAGAATCATTGTGTACAACAATTCTGGAGAATTCATTCAAGGCCAAAAGAACCTCTTCCTCCAAGAATGCTCTCAAGACCGAGAGAGATCCTCTTCCATCAGATCAAGACGATCTAAGGTGGACAAAGTAAGAAAAGGTTTCTCCACGCTAGCACCCAAAGACTCCTTTGGTGACGTCCAGAGATACGAGGTGCATGTGTGGATCATTTCTAGAGGAATTATACACTTGGCTTCTATGACAAAACGATGAATCACATCGTAACGTGATCAAGAATATAAATGAAGAAAGAACACCCAAAAGGTACTACTTGTCAATTAATTAAATTAATTATAATCAACTTATGATATCCACTTTTGTAGTTTCAGGACCTTTCTTCTTCTTTGTCTATTTCTGTGAATCGATCCGTGGAGACTGGCGTTTATCGTCGTATTGATCCCGGATTGATCATTACTAATGAAAAAAAGCCAAGTGGGCACATCCATCCACGAGCTTCTGCTATGCCCGGAACCTTTAATTACTACCAATAATTCCATCCTTACTTTTCCTTATATTAAGGTTTTATCTCATTGTTACCATTTTCTTAATTTGAAATCCCCAATTTGAGGGTTTATGTTAGGTTTATTGATTTCTTCCTATTGAGGTGGAATATCTCAATGTTTTCTGATGAGAAGGATCCTACTAGTATGGGGTTGGTAGTTACTAAATTTTTTCCTTATGTTATATGATTTATATACATTATTAGATATATAATTCTTATAAAGTGATTGTAAATGGAATGGAAGGAAATAAAATTAGTTTCCCTAAATGTTGAGTGGTGTGTAAGGACTGTCTAACCCAAGATAGGTTCTCCAAAAATAACCTTGAAATTTAAAACTATAAGGGGTGTGGTTAGTTTAATTTTTTTTATTTTTATATTTTATTTTAGTATTAAATTGTTTGATTTTATAGTACAAATAGTTGGGATATAATAGTTTATATATTTATAGAAACTTTGGGAATAAGCGTTAAATATTTAACATGCATGATGTGAAATTCATTCACTCAAATTACAAATTGAAACATGATATATATGGAGAAATATAAAAATATTTTCAATGATTTTTCATGTAGGGATTATGGTTATATAAGATTAAAGGAATTAATGTTGGGTCTATGTTGTAATTTACTAAACCACCAAGATAGTGATAGCATCATGATGTTGTCCACATCATTGTTTAAACTTCATAAATCTAATGTTAATTTTCTATTTCATGTTTCAAAAAGACATTATTAGAATGCCAATGTTGTATTAATCATGGCACCAATTTGTTCTAAAATTCTAAAGAAGTTTCCATCAGACCCCAAGGTAATTCCGTAGGCTAACACTACCATAAAATCTATCCCAATTCTATGAAAGATCTATAACACTACACAAATTTATTTATCAATGGAGCAATGATTCTTATATTCTTTGTGTATAATAATACCCAGACATTTTTAATCATCAAATATATATTCTAGTGATTTTTAGGAGAGAGTAAGAAAATAATGTCAATTTCATTTAATTGGAAGGAATCTAAATAATAAGTGACCAAAAAACATTATAATAATTTACCCTTAATGCAAAGAATCTATTTTAATATTGTTATTATTGATTCTCAAGAAAATAAAATAATGAGACTATAAGTGGTTTTTTAGTCCACTATTTTGTAAGAAGCTAAATGTTCAAGTGCTCAACCTAGTGAAACCAGTCTAACATTTGAATGACATGATCCAATATAGTTAAATAAGAGGACTTTTTTTATGAACAATATAGTAATAAAAACCCCTAAAACTCACAATTATCAACAATGTAGAGAGAGAAATTGATCCAACTTTATATATACATACATTCTCAATACAAAATATTACATCCAATGTCATATTCATCTATAATGTAGAAAAAATGGTCATCCCACATAAACTAGAGTTTATAATTAAAAAAGTTTAAAATAGTTTTTTTACAACATGATTGAACGATTCAGATGGAGTCTTTAATAATTTAAGAAAATTCCAGAAGATCTTGAATGATTAATATGTAAGGAATAATGGATTTACTCACTATGGGATCCATTAATGAATTTTCACAGAAACATGTAATATAAGAAAAACCCAATTGAACTATAGAAATTAAAATACATAGTCGTCTAACTAAATTTGGAAATCCCATAGGAATATATCTAGGTGGAAACTAATACTAAAGAGATAGAGCATGGGTAAATGAGTAACATTAGTGGACCTAAAAATTTAAGGTAGAAGTTGTAATTTGAGATTATATTTATGGTTTTTACACATGAAATGATCTCAACTTACATTTCCCATGTGGAGTAGTCATAGACTATGGGAGTGGAAAATGTACATAGGATATAATAGAAAAACATAAATGAAAGGATAAATTGATTAGAAACGTAATCTCAAAAAGATGAATGAGAATGAGAATAAACCTAAGTAGGATTAAGATCTAATAATAATATAGAAGTCACTTAACTAATTATTTTTAATTTTTTGTGTAATTATAATCTTGAGTGACTTTTTAATTAGTGGAATTCAAGTGATATGGATTTGTTAAACATTATTGATGCTTGAATGAATAGATAACTGGATACTTTTATCTTTTGTTCTTAATTATTTACTAGATTTATCATCAATTATATGATCATAGAATATGGTTGATGTAATAAAATTTGAATTCCATCATGTACACTATAGTAGAGGACATGAGATCCTAAATGTTCACACACTCCTAATACCTAAAGGCAAATTTAGATCGTAGAAATACAAAATTGAATTCCATTAATATAGATATAAAAAATAACATATAGGGACCTAGAGTTATACTAAGGATTTGGATTGTGTTTTTATGCAACACTTGAAGGAATGAGGGATTATACTAGTATAAACTCAAGGAAATCGAGTAAAACAGTGTGATTAAATAAAACTAACCAAAGAACCATTGTTGTATCCTCATTTATTCTATAATAATTTATCTATTTATATTATGCATATACACACACATTTTCTTCTTTGTTTCTTATTTTTTATTTTTTTATATTAAATATAATACCAATTATATATATTATTCAGTCATTATTTAACATTATTTCAATATAAGTGGATTGGATTTTTGAATTTATCAAACCCATTCCTACATATATAACTAGAGAGACTCACATTTAATGTGTTACAGATATCTTGTTCACTTTTAGTGGTTGGGTAAAATCATCTACATAGATATACCAAGCATGTTTGGTGCTGTTTCTAGGGATATCAATATCATTTACCAATTTTTGTTTATATTTTATCAAGAAAATACAAAAACCAAAAAATAGTTAACATATATTGTAAACAATTTCATAGATTCATCATTATTGTTAAATTTATAATACATTAATTAGGTTGATAGTCATATGTTCACATGGAGATCCTTGAGTGTTGATCTATTACCATTGATACCATATATAGAGATATTTTTTCACATAATCATGACTAATAAAATAGAATACATGTAAGGAAATAATCCAATTATGATTCCAAAATATATGAGATATGATCAATTTCTATATTTTATTATACAAAATGAGAAAATTTCACTAATATTGTGGTACTTACAAGTACCTAAAAAAATTTGGAATCTGTCCTATATTAAACATACATTAAATGAAAGAATTAATGAGTTATATCATAATCAACTACAATAATTGCATATATTTATTGGGATTCCATTATAGGATGATCATGACTTCATCATGGAATTTTCTAAAACTATGTATATGTGACACTGAATGAATTATTAGAGGATGAATTAATATTAAGATGGTTAACATAATATATTAATAGATAGGACGGAAATTATATTTTTTAAGAAGAGGAAAATTCCTTAATAAATTGATAAAACATTTATAATGATTTCATCATAATATTTTACCCCACCCAAAGAACTATAGACTTGAGGACCAGGATATCACTTTTTTATAGAATTAAAAATAATTATTCCATTAGTTATGGGAGAGATTCAAGTATTAGTAAAAAAATTACACACTAGCAATTTCCAATTTCATTACTGTTGAAATTATTTTATGAATAATTAAATTATAATGGACCATACCCTTCAAGAAAGTTAATTTATTATTTTTTTCATAAATAAGGTTTAATGAGATGGGTGGATTAGGAAAGGTATATTTGTAGGTAATTTTTTAGTTCAGAGGAGTGTGTCACATCGTAGCGTTGGGTGTTGAAGCATTAAGGGTTGGCTAGAAGAAAGCAGTGACGTTTAGTCTATTAAGAAATGTTGAGTAAGATTGTGACACTATGTTGGGTATTGTGAATCATAAGGGGATAATTAATGGTTTTCTATTGTAGGCCATGAGAATTAGGTATCACACTATTTAAAGGACGATGTTGGATTGTGGTGTATGAGGTATTCATAGCAGTGTGAAGTCTTTCATAGAGGAATTTAAAGTGTAAAACCATACATTTCTATAACTATTCCTATGTATAGGAATTTTATTAATATATTTTACCTTTTCATTTTTATACTCATGGAATGAATACCCAGATGGTTAGTTTTGATGTTCTACCTCTTCGGGTTTCATCATAGCATAGTGCATCAGTTTTATCGTAGCTAGTTTTAGTGGATCGCGTACATGTTGGGAAAAAAATTTCATGGGGTTTCCTTTCCTTAGTTATATAAGAATAAATAATTGAACAAGATTTAAATAAGTGAATATGGAGTATATCATGGAATATATTTCATGGATTCATTTGATATGGCTTGTCCATGGTGTAACCATGACTTATCACACCATGATGTTGTAAAGTTTTGGTGCCTATTAAATTCAAAGGCACATTTAAATTATCATAGACTCCCATTTTTCTCATGATCCTTAGGAAGATATAGGTGATTCATTGGATATTTTTTATCCCTCTTTAATATCTTTTGATTCTTATTTTTATGAGATCAAGAATCATTCATCTGATGTGATTTTTTGCTTCCTTCTATTAGCTACCATCCCTATCTTTCTTCTTGGAGAGGTTTTGGTAATAGGTTTTTTTGGGGTTTTACTTGATTTATGGTCTTAATGTAGGTTTTTTTAATATAGTTTTTTGGGGTTTACCTCAAGTTATTTTTGAATTTTGATCATCTCATTCCTCTAGTTTTTAGTACAATGATTGTTTGATCATCGGTTGAGGTAAATTATTCGAGTATTATCCTCTATTTTGTGTTAATTATGGAAGTTTCATTTATTTTAATTATTTTGTTAATTGGTAAGTATTAAATTAATATAGATAATAAATGGTCACAAGTAAATTGAAGTGGATTATAGTGATTCACATGTGCTTTATTTGATTTATTTGATTTATTTTATTACATAGAATTGATTGGTAATTATTGGGTCTATAGAGAGTTGTTTGTTGTTTTGATATATAAAGGTGATGTTTCTAAGATTATACTATTGGAATAACCTTTCATAAAAGTTTAAAAATTAAAATATTGTAATAAATTACTTTTTAAGTAATTTTTAATTTCAGTATTGATGTTCATGTTGTTCGTAATTAATTATTATGAAGGAATGTTTAAAAAGAGGTTGATTTATGTGATTGGTTATTAGTTTTTTGTGTTTTATGTATCATTTTATATGGTTTGTATAGTTTTGTTTTATAATATTATTGGATATATTGGTTATATTAGTATAAAGTTTATAGTTTTGAAATGGTTATTTTTTTAAGGTTATCTTAGGAAGTGGTGATTATTGTTATAGAAATGGTGGATGGACTGATTATGTGTAACGGAAATGGTGTAATATATGGTTATATAGAAACAAATGGTGTTGTGGTAAATTTCAGTGCTCTTGGTATGTGATCTGTGGTGGGTTTTATGGTTGTTGATTGATTATTGTGGGGATATATTATAGTTTCTTAGTGATATGGAAGTACTTTCTAATAATGAATATAGTAACGGCTGTGGGTTTGAACTAAATAGCCATTGGGTTATTAACGAATTTATAATACTTGAAATTAATGGGTAATGGATAAGATAAATCTAGTTAATTTCAAATGAATGGTTTTTTAATAAATATATAATTGAATATAATAATGAATATAAGGTGTCTAATTAATATTAAATCCCAAGTAGTTAAATTCTATGGTTAAATAGGAAATTATGAGTGTTATTGTTGAGGTTGTTTTTTGTTAAAGGTGGTGTTGGTTTTGTGGTAAAATTAGTAGGGGTTGTTATTCATGTAAATGGTCATACTATGATGGTGTTGAAAATTGATGTGTGGTTTGGTATGAACCCAATACAAGAAAAATGACCTATATCCATGGATCTCCAACCACAGTTTAATTGGTCCATGGATATCGGTTAATAAATTTCCAAAGTTATTAAAAAATGGTGGCATTAGCTGAAATATAGCCACAAAAATTACTCATCCCTCACAACCTTCCCCTCTCTCTCACTCAAACCCATTCTCTTCCCCACGTATTTTCTCTATCGCTTGGCCACTCACCCTCGAAACCCAAATCTTCCTTGTGGATTTCGTATGATCATTTACTAAATGACTTCATTCTTATTCATCCTTGTTGGGTTGGGTTCCACCATCCCTCACCACATTTCCTTCATTCACAGCGTAGATTCTCTATTCACGGCGCATCTTCTCCATTCGGGGTTCTTCCATCCCTTGCGTGTTACTCCCTTCCTCTATACCCTTCTTTAGGCATTCCTCCTCCATTCAGTGTGTCAGCCAAAGCGTTCCTCCCCTCCATACCCTTCTTTGGGCCTTCCTCCTCCATTCGGTGTGTTGGATGAACCATTTTAATTCATTTTGTTTTGTGGCTATTATTTGTAGTATTCCTTCTATTTGCAGTATTATTAACCTATTTTGTGTCTCCCTTATGTTTACAGGAAGAGTTTTTAGTATTCATTCTATATTCATTTGTAAGAGGAGTTGTGTTTCATGGCTCCTAGTTTTCATTATTCATTCTATTTGTGTTTTGGTGAATTTTCTATTTTGTGGCTCCTGTTTTGGTGTTTCTTTGAATATTTTTTGTATTATTCATTTTGTTTTAGGAGTTTACAGTTTGTAGGAGGAGTTCAAGTAGGAGTTTGTGTTTATTGTCAACTATTTTGTGGCTCCTTTTTGTTGACTGTAATTTTTTCAACTGTTATTCACTGGTATTTCATGGTTTATATTTCATTCTCATTCTAATAATTAATCTAGTATTATGGTATTCATGGTTTAATATGTTTACTATTCTGTTATATATTTACTATTCTATAATTATTAAGTTTCTATTTACTATTATATAATTATTAATCTATTTCTATGTGTTTTTTTAGTAGACATTGTATTTATGAAATTTATAGAATTCAGAAGTTTGATATTTTAGTCATAAATTCCAAAAAGTCAGGATTTTCACTATGTAAAGAACCTTACTTTTCTAGTTATTACCTTTTTATATCATCCATATTCATATAATGCCCTTTTATATTAAGTTATTAATTCAATATATCAATTATTTAATCTTACACAGTAACGATTTATTGTTATATATGATGGGAGCAGAAAATTTTACCTTTATGTAATAAGAAATTACCTTTACGTATTAAATAAAATTACTTTTATGTATTCTATTTTTTACTTTAATGTACTACATGGATTTTGGATATTACTTTTATATATTAACTCTTTCTAAGGAAACTACTCTTATTTCATTATTGGAAGTTATGATTTGAAGATAATAGAAGATATTAAAAAAATGTATTTCATGATATTAAAATAGTTAATATTGAATCTAGGATATGAAATTAATTTTCTAGGATATTTGGAAACATAAATCAGTTTATGTTGTGATTATACACACCTTGAAAATATATAGAAAAGAGTTACATCATGATAATATCACCAAGCCTTGGATAATTTTTTATCAGTGCAAGGAATATTATTTATCATTATTTATGATTTCTTGTCTATCATATGTTATGATTGAAAAAATATTTTAAAAAATTAAAAATTAATATATTGAGTTTTTTTAAGGATTTTTTTCACATGATTACATAAATTAATCAATGTTTTTAAATGTTGCTAATTATGGAGGACTTGAATGATGATCTGGGGGATAATTTTTAGAGATTATCATTTGCAACCAACTGATGATATTTTGGTAATATTTATGAAATTTTTGAGAGATTTATAGAGAACCTTATTATTATATTAAAATATTATTATATTATTATTCTAAAACATTCATATATAAATCTACACACATTCCTTTCTTGAGACAAAAGTACTACTAAAGTTTGAAATCCTTTGTTAACTCATTTCTCTTACAGGAATTCCCAAGAAAAATTGTTCTATATCTACTTTATAAAGGTCCAAATCTACTTATTCTATACTAGTAATAATTATCAACAACTTTGATTGATTTAACTATTCTATGTTCATTATGATGAATTTACTTGGTGGTGTAAAGTTTTATCAATTTATAATAACTCAACACACACAAGGTTGCACCTCCATTAAATGATAGTGTATTGGTTATGATAACCTAGGAAAAAATTAGTTCATAGGTTCTATCTTATCCCTAAAAAAATGTAGGTGTTTGGTTTGTTCCTTCAAGTGTGAAAAAGGTAGGTTGGTTTGGTTTGGTTATTGGGTATGATAAAAGAAGATTATAACGAGTTGCCAATATCCTTCACCATGATATGGTGTTATAATCCATGATTAAAAAGAAATAATGGAATGGATTCCTTCAACACACTATGGTATATGATATGGTTTATATTTTCAAAATGTCTCTAAATTTTAATAAATCTCTGTACAATTAATATAAAACATCACAACTCATTGTGAATCCATCCAAACACATCTGGGAATTTATTATTATTATCTATTAGATTTGATATAAACTTTTTTTACTATAATCAATCCTCATTATTGGAATTGATGTGTGACTAATAGTGATTTTTTATAATTTTTAACATTTATCAATTCCCTAAACCATAATTTTAAGATTTTTTTTATGATTTTTTTATGAACAAGTAATTGATTATTACTTATTATCTTATGAAACAATACATATCATGTTAATTTATTTTCTATATTATTTATTTAATGTGTGTTTATATGACCCAAAATGGATATATTTTGGAACTACAATGTTGATCAAATCATTGATGAGTTTCAGAAGGAGTTATTTTATTTTTTGAGTTTTTCCTTCACTAATGATTCATATGGAAGATTGATTTGATGCTCATGTGTTGATTGTGTTGGAAGACTATGGTTAAATAATGATAAAGTGAGTTACCATATCACTCAACATGTTTTCTAAAAAATATTATCATGTGTGGTATCACAGTGGAGAAAAGGCTCAATTGGATAATGACATCGATTCAGTGGAAAGGATTGGTATGAAAAATCTAATTTCTGGTCGGTTTCCTTTTTTTACTGAATCTATCTCCTCATCCAGACTGGTGCAAGAGGAAATGGATACTGGAACATATTTTTCATGTATTAATCAAGATTATGATGTTTAGAGTGTTAGAAAGGTGATATAAGATGCAAATACCCTAGTATATCAGTCATGAGGAAAAATAACCAAATACGAGTTTTTAATGTGATTATATCATGGGAAAAACAATGTATGGATTTAGTAATACTGAGTTTGACTATATACTTATATTTATTAAGGATTTACTACCTGATGATGCATGTATTCCAGAAAATGATTACATGGCATCAAAGTAGGTTGAAAATTTTGAATTTTCATCTATTAAGATTCATTATTTCCCCAAATATTGTTGTCTATTCTGGAAGAAAAATGAAAAGTTGAGTCAGTGAAAATAATGTGTCACATCAAGGTGGAAGACTAATAAAGACGTAACTCAATATATCATACCATAGAAAGTGATATGGAACTTACCTTTAATTCCTAGGCTTCAAGAAAAATTTGTCAGAACAAATGGAAATGAATATGACATGGTATGAATATTAAAGAAATAAGGATAATAATGAAATAGTGCATCTTGTATATGGGTTGTCTTGGAATAAATTTGATAGGTTACATCCTGATTTTGTAGCTAACCCATGAAATGTTAGATTGGGATTATCCTATGATGGTTTCAACCCATTTCTCCAAATGCATACTACATACAGTACTTGGCCTATTTTCATTCACATTTATAACATTTCTTCATGGATGTATATGAGGAAGTTATTTAATATCATGAGTATATTCATATCTAGACCTAGTGATCCTAGAAATGATATTGATATATACTTTCATCCATTAATAGAGGAGTTAAAGGAGCATTTTATTTTTGGTTCAAAAGCATATTATGCATTCAGAAAGGAGTACGTTATGTTTTGTCCAACTTTATTATGGACGATAAATGATTTCCATGCCTACAAAATGATATCTAGTTAGAGTAATAAAGGTAAATTATTCTGCCCTATTTGTATGAAATATACATGCTTCCAAAGATTAAATTTTCAATGAACATTTATCTTCATAGTGCATCGACGATTTCTACCAATGGATCATCCATACAAGAAAAATAGGAGATAGGTTGATAATGTCGTTGAGACAGATAAGAGACCTCAATGAATGTTAGGGAATGATATTGTTAAAGTACATGATGATTTGAATTATGTTATTGGAAAAAGTCAATAAAATATCAGTAAATGAAAGCATGTTAATTTGAATTCCAATAGAAATTGGATAAAGAAAAGAATATTCTTTGAGTTGTCATATTGGTCATTGAATTTATTGTGTCATTGTTTAGATGTAATGAATATTGAGAAAAAAATTGTGATATGTTTCTTGCTACTATTTTAAATTTCAAAGGAAAAAAGATGATTTGCAGTATCGTCATGATTTGATGGATTGGGGTATAAGAGAAATACTTCATGCAAAGTTAATTGGTCAAAATAAGTTGAAAGTCCATTTTTTCTATTATTCAATGAAAATGTGGTGAAGAAAAAAATCAGGTCTTAGAAAGTTTTGAGGTTCCATATGGTGATTCAAGTAATATTTCAAAAATGGTGAATACACAAGATGTGAAACTAAAATCTATTAAAACTATTAATTATCATGTCTTGTTACATGAGATGATTACCATTTCCATTCAGTATTTAATTTCACATAATTTTAAAGTTTTTGTGATTAATTTATATAATTTTTATTGAGACCTTTGTTCCAAAGGACTGATCAAAAAAGGTTTTTAGAAATTTTATAGAGATGCACCGATTATTCTTTGCAACTTAGAGAAAATTTTCCCAGTGTCATTTTTCACTTGTATGTTACATCTGACTGTGCATCTTTCTACAAAAGTTCTTTTTGGTGGTCCTGTTTTGAGTTGGTGGATGTATCCTACATAAAAATTGATGTTTACATTGAAATATTATGTGAGAAATAAATATCATCCTGAAGGCTCTGTTGTGAGATGCTATTTACCACAAGAATGCATGGATTTCCGTTCATCATACTTAGATAATGTCACTATGAGGTCTAATTAACTAATTATAACTGAAGATGAGCATTATGATACCATTGAGCCTATATTTCCTTCACTTCCCCAAATAGGGTGGATATCTGGATTGTACTCATTATGTACTTTAAGTAAGGAAGAGTGGGAAATGGATCATCATACAGTATCATTCAACTATGGTGTGATTGATGATTATATAAAGTAATTAAACTAATAAATATGCATTTTTAATGTGTAATTTCTTCAAATATTCTGACATTGTAAATCTTTCATATTTGTAGATAACATTTATAAATTATAAAAAAGTTACATTTCTCTCTATCTATTAAGAGGAATGAGTTGTTTCATAGAAAATAATTTGTTTCTTGGTTAAAGTCAAAGGTAACAGATATATTTATTTATTCTAATAAAAATATCACATGTCTCTATTTAATATTCAATGTTGGAATCTTTTAGGTTTTAACTCTAACAATGATTAAAGTATCATATGAAGTAAGAGCATTGTCCTTTAGTCCAAAATATGTGGTACATGATGTAAGGAAATGGTTATCAATGGATTTAAATTTTTTATAAATAGTTGTCCCAAAAAATGGAAACATGGCATGATGGTGTCACAATAAGTTCCCCAACAGATTTTTATGTTAGTACATTGGATAGAAAACCTCAATCAGAAAAAATATCATATTATGGTGTTGTTGAAAGAATTATTTTATTATATTACTATTCATATGGTTGTGTTGTAATGATGAAAAGAAAGTGGTTTTATTTAATGACACAACAAGGAATGCATATTGATAACTATGGATTTAGAGTAATTGATATGAACCACTAGCTTCATACTGATGAACCTTATATTCTTGTGTCACAAGCTAGATATGTATTTTATGTATTCAACCTGTTACAACAATAATTTTGTGTTATTGTTGATGCCATTCGTAGACACATTTTTGACAAAGAAATGGATGAAAATGAGGTTGTGGATGAACCTATTGGTATTTATTCAAATGTTTCATTTGATGAAATATATGATTAAATTGTTAAAATTGATTGTGAACCATAAATTTTCATAGAGTACACATAGCATTGACATATTTGAAAGTATTTACCTGATATTATCACAATATTGTATGTGTTTATTTAACTTTCATACATGATATCAAACTAACTAGTATATTTTATACCATTTTCGAATATAAAACTATTAATAGCCTAACCAATTTTTGTTTAAGCACAACTCTAGTAATTCTTGAACATATAAAAGTCTTGATATTTTATCAATGTAAATATCACACAAAAAATGTATCTCATTGTTTTATGATACATTTGTATTATTTAACATTTTTGATTATTTCTATTTATTTGAGAATATTATTTTAAATTTCTAGGTCAAAATGTATGATTATGATGATACTAGAAGAAGTAGAAGAATATAGAGAAATGAACAACGTATATCTCATTTAGGAAACACTATAAGTACAATTTATGTTTAAATATTAAGGTCTTTCATATTAATTATCGTATTATCGTTCTTTTTATTTTATCATCTATGTTATTTTAGACTACATCATCAAGAATATGGTTGGATTATGACACTAAGGATGATAGTATAGTGGGAGGTATTGATTCTACAGTTCATCCTATTACTATGTCAGTTGAGTCACTAGGAGTTCATCCTCCCATTATGCCACCTCCATGTTATCCATACCCACCTTTTCCATATCCCTTTCTTCACACACCCACATCATATGGTAGTTATCAGACTCTCATCCCTCATTTTCCATTCTCACTATCCACTATACAGGGAACTCTTCCCCTATATATCCCATCTCCATATCTATATCCATATCCACCCTCATTTGTATAGGGTCATACATCATATTTTCTCCCTCCATTAGTACACTTATCATCATCTACTATACAGAGTACTCCTATTGTATATATCCCACCTACCACAGAGGTGACTCCCCCTCTAGACGCAGTACTTCAGGGGTAAGCAGATCCCCCATCTACGAGTATGTGATTAAACATTACTGTTAGTGATTAATGATAAATTCGTATATATTATTTTCCTTTGTTATTTTTTCATGATTAGCTCCAGACTCTACCATATGATAAGGACACATAAAAATTCAAGAGTTTTGGAATCGACACATGCATATTCTGGTTGAATACAATGAGGACAGTGCTATAATTAAAAAAATGGTATGGAATGTAAAAGATTTATGGGAACACTTGTTATACACAGCAATATCATTATGTTTCAACCAATAAGTTATAGGGAAGTTGGATAGAAAATAAAGGAGAATTCTTGGGCCGAGATCTGGGCAAGTAATGTTAATCACCTTTTTCATATATATTAATTTATAATATTTTTTTAACAAATATTTTTTCTATTGTAGCTTCGATATAATTTTCCTAATGTAAAAAATGATAAGGCTTCAAGGTTAATGTATTTGGGTGAAATGTTGTGAGCATACAATTATAACTTATATCTTGGTTGTAAAAAGAAAGTTAGTATAGAGCTTGAAGAAGTACCGGTGATTCATGATTGCCCAATATCACAATACAAATAGATGATCAGCTATTGGAAGATTCCAGGGATTAAAGTATTTGTTGAATTTATATATATATATTCATTTATTTATTTGAAAATAATTTTTAAAGTATAAATTACTTGTTTTATTAATGTCAATGAAATTATATAATTATTTTTTTTATAGGATAAATCAGATAGAAATAAAATAAATAAGAGTGGCATGAAACACATTTATACTCATGGACACACTTCACTCCCAGATCATGAGAAAGTGTAGCAAATTTAACATTTAAAATATTCATCTTGGTTTAGTGTAATTTTTTGAGTTCTAATTTTTTTTAAAGGCATTGAATATCAAGGGTCACGTTCCTCTCTCTACTTTGTTTTGTACAAGAAGAAAAATGAAAGATGGTATTGTGACAAATACTGACACCGAGAAGGTGATTGTAAGTATATTTAAATTTATTTATTTTGACTGAATTTAAATCCTTATATTATTTTATCATTTTAATTTATGTTATATATCAATAAAAAGAATGATTTGGAGGCATTAGTAGAATAATAACCAGACAATTTGAGCCTGAATAATCATCTACATCAGGTATTCAGATATGAACATTAGGTAAGAGTTCATTGTCGAACTAGGAAGAAGATTTTACCATCTTGATACTGTTCTTTAGACAACATTTCCTTGGTACTGGTTATAGTTTAGTCACAGTGGAACAAATGAATTCCATAATCAAAGAAGAAACTCAAAAATCAGAAAAGGGGATAGCTGAAAATATGATGAAAGTTATGTTTTCCCTTTATTCTACACTACCACCAGAAGTAGTTGTAGTGGTTGATGCTTGTTTGATGTTGATGTGTTCGTATTATGTAAATTCTTCTTCCGGAGCTAGAGTCAGAGCCGGAGCTGGACCCAGACCCAGCGTCGGTGTCGATTCCACTACCAATGTTGATGTCGATGTTGATGATGATGTTGGTAGTGTGAGAAATTTGTAAAAATTGAGTCCTCTATGATCATTATTTATTTCTTTGTTTACTTGTTTTACTTTTTTAGTTGTGTTTAATCACTAATCTAACATCAATATTTTCAAAAATAACTTTTATCATGACTTTTAAATTAATATTTTTACTAGTAATTGTACCTTTTAATTATAGATATGCCTGGAGGCTAATCAAGAATGGGTGGAGGATCCAAAAAATAAAATCCCATTGTTTTCAAGCAATATAATTTAAATGTCTCTAAGAACATATTCCATCTTATAAGTTATGTTGATCTCATAACCTTTTTTTGTTTCCTAGTTTGGAGATTTAATTCCATGTGTTGTCCATTACCGAGAGATGACTAATGTGAGTTCTTTCAATTTTCCTATACATTCTAGGTGGAAAATGTTGTTGGGATTTATTTTTTTGCATATTTCTTGACATACATAGATGACTAGTTTCTAAAATATTTGGTTTCCATGATGAATATGATTTATTTTTTACTTCACTATTGTTTTGTTGTGGCTACCTATTTAGTTCTGGTTTCTAGGATTGGATTTGGACGGTCAGTGAAGTGAGATAAAATAGTTAAGCCTTATATGGATATAATAGTAATAAGATCTCCTTTAGCTGTCATATAAAATGGTTTACTAAATAGTGAATCATATCTGTATGTCCTATATTTTCTCATTTCATTCCAGTTTTTGTTTTTTGTGTTGAGGTTTTGTTCTTGTTTATTCCTTTTTTTTCCTATTATGATGAATCATGTTTTTTAAATTTGATTCATTATGGTGTATAATTGGTGTTGATGACATTTTATTTTTTTAACATTTCATTTTTTCCTTGCATTTTTTGTTTTGCTATGTTTTGAAGATGTAGCGAGCTGCATATTTGTGCATTTTTTGTTAGCTCGCTGCATTTTTTCTTTGCATCTTCTTTGTGAATTTTTGGTTCTCTTTTTTCTTTAATAGTTCATTTTCTGCAATTTTTAATAGCGAATTTGTTTCATTTGCTGTTATGTTTTGAAGATGCAGCAAACTACTAGGGAGGATTTGAAGATACATCTGGGGAGGATTTTAAGATGTGTCTAGGGAGGATTTGTTTTCCTGTAGTTTTTTTATATAATTTGTTTGATATTTTCATGTTTTGGAACCGTGGAAATGGGGTTATAACCATGGTTAGGAAATGCATTTTGTCAATACATGTTTTATGCTTCATGGTCGCAAACATCAAAAAATATTTGTGAATTAAGTTGGAAATGTGATAAAAGATCATAAATAGAAATTTCATCTATAGCCACGATTCAAAACCATGGCTATAGAGGTCAAAACTGTTCCTATAAGTTATATCCACGGC
Organism: Viscum album; assembly: GCA_963277665.1. Lineage (NCBI taxonomy): Eukaryota > Viridiplantae > Streptophyta > Magnoliopsida > Santalales > Viscaceae > Viscum > Viscum album. The sequence continues at coordinate 1,884,640,677 of OY728121.1, forward strand.
TTTACTGGTCATAGAACCTATTAGCTGGGCTATAGAAAAAATTTATAGGCATGGTTTTTAGAGGTTATAGCAATGGTTTAAACTGTGGCTATAGGGTCTATTTACACTCTTTTGGAAATTATAGAAATAGATCACACAGTTGTCCACCATAGCTATAGCCCATGTAAACTATGGAAATAGATTTAAAATAAATAGCGCCCAGCCAGATTCAATCTCTTTACCTCTGCTATCTGAACATGTCACCTTACCACTACACCATGGATGCCTTTATGTGTGTGTGTGTGTTTCTATATATATATATATATATATATATTTTTATATATATATTATTAAGAACTATGGATATAGCATGTAGACCATGGCTATAGACCTTTCCGCCATTATTTTTATAGTTAATTCTATTCCTGTGAAAGGGAGGGAGATCTATAGCCATGGTTTTGATGAACCGTGGATATAGAAAATAAAAAACTTTATACCCATGGTTTAAACCATTTCTCTAGGGTCTATTTCCACAATTTTGGAAACCATGTCTATAGGTTATATTGACACAGTGGAAAACCATGGCTATAGCCCATGAATAACATGTCTATATCCTTGGTATAAATACCTATAGCCAAAGTTTTTGGAAAACCGTGGCTATAGTTCTGTGGTAATAGCCCAATTTTCTAGTAGTGTATGGGATAAGTTATTATTTTTATTTACAAGATCATGTTGAGATCTATATAAGTTTTTTATGGGAAGTCTCAAGAAATGAATAAGGAGATCCTCATTTTAATATTTTGTTATATTTTTATTCAACATATGAAGAGTGTTTTATGTGAAGCTATTATGGATTTATTTTGGGAAGAAAAGAAAACTCAAGCCTACTGTAGGGTAGGATGTGTAGGGCTGGATAATTCAAGGGGAGTGGGAGGGGTGTAGGGGGATACTTTAGGGGGGGTTCATGGGGTGGGTGAGGGGGTGTTCTATTGTAGGGGAGGGGGTGTTCTACTATAGGGGGAGGCATTGTGCAGGGGGGTTACTGTAGAGGGAGTAGAAGGGCTATAAAGGGGGGAGGGGTGTTGTGAATGGGGGTGGTGGGAGGGGGCTATGCAGGGTACATCATAGGTATGAGACAACAACACATAGTATTCTTACAAGGTTCTCCCCCCATTTGAGTTACTATTCTACACATTGAATTCTTCCTCCTTATTTGACCCTTAAAATATTAAACCACAATAGTTACTTCCTTTTATGGGGAATAACCAATGAATTGATGTGAAAAATGTATTTTTATGATGGAATACTAGTAAAAGAGGATGGATGAGAATCTAAAAATGGAATTCATAATATTTTGGGTTCCCTTGATGGAAATGACCAAGATTATGAGGGAAACTGAAAAAATGAATTTTCATTACATTATAAATTAAAGAAGGATTTCTCAACTCAGATGATGAGGTAATTTGAACAAAAAGCCTTTATTAATGATGATGTTATTTAGTATTGTGATTTACATATCAATTTGAATATTATATTTTAATTATTGGTTATGGATTCATGTATTGTATATCATGTACAATTTACACCCTGATCACATATATATAAATCGTTATATATCATTTCTTTTCCTGCTATTTCATTATAGGTGGTTTCTTATGATGAGGCCAGTTCTATCCACCACCATCGAAAATAGTGAGTTCAATATCATATTTGGTTCAGATTAATTCCATTTTTATTCTTTGTCCAAATTTTAATTAGGTATTTTGTGATTTCGGCATTCCTTATATTTTTTATAGTGTATTTTGGATCACGTTGATATGGATTCGAGTCATCTTTGATGAAGGATTGCATATGTATGCATAGGTAAGAATATACATGTATAGGTTCCCCCTTTATATATATTCACTGAAGGAAGTATGAATATATATATATTGGGGCTAGGTGTGCTTCTATATAGATATGAAAAATGCATACATGTGTAAGTGTAAAGGGGTATATGTAAGTATAAAGATATATCTTAGGACCCCCTTGTGCATATTTGGCCATGTAAATATGTAAATAAGGGATAGGTTTCCTTATATACATGCGAGGGAGGGGACAGGGGAAGGGGGTGTGGTGGGGGTTGGGGGAGGGGTGTTCATTGGGTTCTAATGCAAGGATAAGGGGGTGGTGTAGGGGGTAAGGGGTGTGCAGGGGGTGTGCAGGGGAGGGGCAGGGGGAGGGGGAGGGGTGTGTTGGTTTTGTTTGTAAGGGGAATGGGGAGGGTGAAAGGGTTTTGTAGTGGGTTCATGGTTGTGTTTCCCTATAAAGGATCTAGTATCACCAAAACTAGAATCATTCACAATATCTCCAACACCCTAAAAAGGGATCAAACTTCAACTCTAGTATAGTTCTCACATCATGATCTTGGGTAAAGAAAACATCTACTAAAATATCATTATACCAAATAGAAAACTAAATGTAGGAGTCATCATCTGGTATGTGGGTGACCTAACCCGATGGAAAACATAAGTCTCAAACACTATTTAATCCTAAAATACCTGATGGCCAGGATCACCTCGAATCCTATGAAGTTTTTTTCTAACACACATGCAACATAGTCAACTTATGGAGTTTAATCAGTGATAGTTACCATCCTCTCCACATGAAGAAAAAATAAATCAGAAAATAATATGGAATCAACCCTCAATATTTGAGTCATGGATACCACCTAAAAAAACCTTGAATTGAAGCCTTATTGATCTTCTCATTAATATAAATAATATCAAATACTAGAATTGTCATTTCAATACCCTACCTATATATCTTGGATAGATGTATATGTAAATATTTCTTTTTTGATAAGATAAATGCATGATTACGGGAGAAAATTTGGGTGAGCTAACATAGGAAGGGCATGATAACCGAACCTAACCATTATATGATGCATTTACTATCCTAATTATACCTTTTAACCAGTGTTATAGGGTTTTGATTGATCAATATATTATCATAGTTTTTATAAATGGATACATTGGCCATCAAACCATTATTATGTCCTCTAGCCTGATAAACGAATAATTAACCCCATAACACTATTACCATCAGTTTCCCAAACCAATCCTAATACAAACATAAACTCTAAAATACATACCTCGTAGTCAAACTACATTGATAACATTATAACATGACCCAAACCACTGGGACCCAACTTTGAAAGGTGATGAGTTGGGTGTTCCACCCCGAGACTTCCTCTCATTTCTATTGGAACTATATTTTTTTATGGTAGGGGAGTATTTGAAGATGTAGGAGACCTATTTTTTCTGGAATTCATAGCCTATTTTCATGGTTCTAAACCATGGATATAGGGATTTAATGACTTAGATTTCTTCCATGTTTAAAACCATGGCTATAGGCATGTTACCATATATCCAATCCATGGATATAGGTTTTTCTCTATAGCCACACCAATACCAGCCATAGTTTTTAGGCCTATAGCCACACTTTCAAACTTTGGATATAGCCTTATTTTGTAGTAGTGGCCCTTTAGGTTGATTTTTTGTCACTATGATATGTTATATTTTCTATTTCATTTCCTATACTACCCAAAATAGTCAGATAACCCTACTGACGCCCAAATATTTTGAGTTCCTGGTGTTTTCCAAAAGCATGTAGGTTGGTGAAGGAATTGATGGGTAACTACTCCCTCTTCCCTATTCTCCCGTACAGATATAGTATCGGTCTTGAGGGTATGAGTTTATGATTCATGGGATATAATGGATAGAATATTGAGTGTGAATGATGTGATGTAGTAATGATATGATATAATATGATGATATTGTGATAGTCTGTGAGATACATGGTAGTGGTTATGTGTGGTGGGAGGAAGGAATGGGGTTGATTTCCTTCATGTTAATGATTCACTACTGTGATGGATTGTGATATAATGGTGGGATTTATAAATGTTTCATGTGGTTTTGATGGATATTTGGTATGTGGTTGTGGATATGTGTTTATGGTTATGAAGATATATAAGAGGTGGGAGTGCTAATATTTTTTTATTTGGTGTGTAAGAGTGAAAAATCAATGGGGAAGTGGTCGTGGGGTACCTTATTACAATATTATTTTGATATTATGTTATTATAATTTGATTTGTTATAGGTTGAGAAGTCCCTTTTGAGGTGGGATGATTGTTGACCCTGTTATGTGCAAATTGGTTTTATTGTTAATTCAAGGAGGAATTAGTATAATTCTTCTATATTTTCATGGGAGGTATTAAGGAGTACCCTAATTAGTATACATATATGATCACTCCCATATATAAAAATCTATTTTTCAAGTTTCATGGAGATATTTGAAATAAATATAGATATTAATAGCCTGTGTCTTGAAGTTGTGGTTAGATTTTTTATCGTAGGAATTTCATTTTGGTGTCTCATTTTGGAGACATGTATTTGTAAGATATTTTATATGTCATGGGATCTATTTTTTATGATATATTATGGTATTAATTGGTGTTTTTATTCATATATTTTAGATATTTGATTAAAATTCCTCCCATTTCATGATTTATACCCTAGGTGCCACTCAAAAACACATGTCTTATTGAATGTAAGTTTTGGAGGTCACTATCATCATCATTAAAAGTTTGAGAGGGGATACTAGAGGGATTTGGTCATGACAAAGTTGTATCAAAGTTATGGATAAGAATTAAAATGGAGATTAGGGTTAGGAACTAGTAATTACTACATGGGTTGGTTGGGAAATAGTGGTAGTCAAATCTAGTGTGTGATGTAGAAAAGGAGACTGGAAATAATATAAGCGATTAGGGCCCCTTGTGATCTGATACAAGGACCTTATTCTTGTTTAACACCCAAGGAGAATTAATATTGATTATGGTGTATATTACTATGATAGGTATATGGATTATTATTTTTGGTTCTTATGAATGAATTGGGTGAATATGGGATGATAAAATGAATCTAAATTAAATGAACCTTAATGAATTCCATGTTTTGGGTCACAGGGATTTTCTATCCATTTTCATAGATGGCTCCAAGTTATCATCCCCATGTGGATTAGGATATTAAGGTTTGACATGATAATTTGTTTGACCATAAGAGGATAGACCTAGTTTGGCTGGGTGATTCATGGTGGAGGATATTATGTGAATTATAGTATCATGGATTGGAAATGTATTTTTGGAGATTATCTAATTTTAATACATGGCACTGCTTAAAGGATATAGAAATCTCTTTAAAGTTTATTCATACTAGGATGAAGTATTAGTTTCAACTATATTTTATCCAAATGACAAGGTAATTTATCTAGTGGTATATATTGTGTTGGGGTGTCTAATTTTTTATTAGGTGAAGGCATATCATCATGTTCCTGGTGGTCTATTATAGTTATTTGATGTACCTCAAAAAAACTAGGAGTGTATTTCAAGGGATTTTGTCATACATTTTCCATAATACCAATGAGGGTATGTTTTTATTTTGGTGATTTTGGATCAATTAATGGAGTTGGTTCATTTCTTGTAAATCAAGTAATTGAGTTTCATGGAAGTAATGGAAAGGTGGTATGTGTTTTCTATAATGAGGATTCACGAGGTGACAAAGACAAACATCTCTGATCGGGATCCCCATTTTACATTGTGTCTCTTTGGAGGTCTTCAGAAATTAGAGGATATGTTTCACACCAATGTTTTATATTTTGGTGGATCATGGAAGAATCCCCTACATATTTCCTTTTATATTTTCTAGTTACATTGTAAGGGTGTATATATTTGAATGAAGACTTATATGTTTAGCTTTTAGGTTTTTCCACTTGGGGTGTCTTCATGGCTTAGTGCCTCTATCGCACCATGGTTGGTTTTGAAGGATTATATACAAAGTGTGACCATGTTGGAATTAGAATAACCATTCTTCAATTATATCAAAATAAAGAGTTTAGTGAAATTTAAATGAGATAAGTTTAAATATATTAGGTCATGTATTTCATGGGTTCGTTTTATTTTTTCCTATCATGATGTGATCATGACTTGTTACGCTATGACATAGTATGTTTCTAGCACCTATATAAATTTACAATCCCATCTTAATTCTCTTTGATTACCTTATTTATCTCATGTCTTTGTACACAATATGAGATTATTTAGAGACCCTTCACCTATCTTTATCATCTTCTTATTCTTGGTTTCATGATATCCATAATCCTCTATTTTAGGTGAGTTTAATTTCCCTTCTCTTAGGTCCTCTCCCTATCCTTTTTTTTAGAATCTATAATAGTTGTTTAGTTTGAGTTTTTTTCCTTAGGTCATGGTATTAATAGAGTATTTTTTAACTAGGTTTTTGGGGTTTCCCTCTACGATTTTGGATTTAAGAACATCTCCTTCCTAATATTTTTAGTGAAATTATTGTTGAACCATCAATTGTGGTAGTGGATTCAAGTATTTTACTTTATTTTTTTTGTAAATTATAGAATTTTAATATATATATATATTTTTGTATAGATGGATAGGATTAAATTAATGAAGATAATAAATAGGATAAGGAAAATTTAAGGGGAGTGGGGTATTTTAAAAGTGCTTGATATATTTTTATGTTATTAAATATAATTGATTTTTAATTTTTTTTTATATTGATAGTTGTGTTATATTATGATATATATATAAGTTATGTTGTTGTTTTTATATTGTTGGAATCAAATTTAATAAATGGTTTACCATTTAAAGATGGTATTGAAATAGTTTCTAGGTATTTTTGGAATTTTAATATTGAAAATCATGTCTTCCATAATTAACTCTTATGAAATAATGACTAAAAAAGGTCAACTGATATGATTGTTTAATAGTTTTATTTTTGTTTTTCATTGTGTTTTGTGCTAAATTTTTTAAGTTGAGATGGTATAGGTTGGGAATTTTTTGGGTGGATTCAGAATTTCTATATGGGGAGAAAAGGGGGTGCAGTGTTTGGTTTTCTAGGGTTGGCATGGGAAGTTGTGGTTTTTTTGTGGTAGCAGTGAATGTGACGATTGTGTAGTATGAAAATCGTTCATGGTTAGTTATAAGGTAAAGTAATGGTGTTGTGATAATTTTGGGGGATATTGAAATGTGATGTGTTATTGGTTGTGTGGTGGTTGGTAGATTATTGTGGTGATGTGTTATATTTTCTCGGTGTTATGGATGTTGTTGGTAATAACAAAGATGGTAGTGGGTGTGAGACAGAACTGAATAAGTCATGGATATTAATTAAATTTTAATTCATTAAATTAATTATTATTTTATGGGATAAATTCTGTTAATGGATTACATAGGGTTTGTCATTAAATTTGTAATATAATGGAATAATGATGTAATGTGGCTAGTAAATGGTAAATTTAAAATGGTCAAATGGTATGATTAAATATGAAAATGTGGATTTTTTTGTGGTGGATGTTTTTGGTGAATTATAGGTTTAGTTTCATAGTAAAATTGGTATCATTTATTATTTTTGGTGATAGTCATGCAGTGTTTATGCTGGTTATGGTTGGGATTTTCAGTATGAACCCCTTAGGTTGGGTTATGTGTGACTATGATAAATGTTGTATTTTCCCTGTGATTTCATATGTACCCCCACCTAAGTAAGATAACCTTATGGATTCCAAAATTGTTTAGGTTTTTGGTGTTTTCCTAAAACATCCAAGTTGGTGAGGGAATAGATGGTTTATTGATCCATCTTCCCTAATCTCTCATTTAGTTGAAGTATTGACTGTAATATCCTAAGTTTATGTTGCATGGAATGTGTTTTATAAAATTTAGAGTGTGAAGGATTTGATATTTAAATGATGTGATATAATTTTATGATGATGTGACATGGGAAGGGATATATGGTGGGGGTGATTCATAGTGGGAGGAGGGAATGAGTTTGATTTCCTTCATGTTTATGATACCCTACTATAATGGAATGTGATATGTGGTTCGGATACATAAACATGTTATGTTGTTATTATGGTTATGTAGTACATTGTTTTAGATATGTGGTTATGGTTGTGATCATATAGAGGGATGGGTGCACCATGACATTTTCTATTAGTGCATCAGTGCAATAAAGAAATGGGGAAGTGTTTATGGGATACATTCTTGAAATATTATTTTGATATTACAAAATTATAATTGGATTTTTTTTTTTGTAAAATCCTTGGTGAGGTTGGGTGATAGTTAACCTTGTTAAGTGTGTGTTAGTTTTATTGTTTATTCACTGAGGTATTAGTATAATTCTTCCACATTTTTATGATAGGTCTTGAGGAGGATCACATAGAGTATACATGTATTCAAACCTTTGAATATATAGATTTTTTTTCAAGTTTATATTATTTTTTTAATGATTGATATGAAAATTTTTAGCTCATGTCTTAGAGTTGTGGTTGGAGTTATTTACATTGAAAATTCCTTTTGGTATTTCAATTTAAATACATATATTTGTAGAAAATGTCATATATCATGGTATCTTGGTTTTTATCTTAAATTATGGTGTTTAATGGTGGTTCTCATTATATAATGTTGGTATTATGAGGTTAATTCCTCCCATTATGTGATTTATACCCTTAATTCAAGCCACCAACTGATTTCCTATTAGAGGCGGGATTTGGGGGTCCTCATCATTGCATGCCCATAAGGGGTTACCTATGGGGGAAGGTTGTGAAAAAATGTAATGGGGAAGTCTCATTTTTATTTTTGGAGAGATGGAAATGATATAAAAATGGTAGTGTAATTTCTCAATAACATCTATAATATACATTCCCTGAATTCAAACCAAAAATATATTAGATAATGGAGAGTTTTTCTTAATAAAGTAATAGGGACAGGTGAAGTTAATACAAAAAATAACAGACCTTCAAAATTGAAAAGAAATAATTTGTATAAAACATAATGAAATAAAAATTTATGAAATTATAATGGTATAGTAGGTAATAGATCCATAAATTACATGAAATATGATATTTCAAAGTCAAATCAATCATCAGATTATGTTGGGGAAGTGAGAAATGTAAGAACTATGAAAGATAACCAGTAAGGAATGATCGTTCTTCAAATACTAATAATCCAACCTAGAAGAATTATATCAATAATTATTAGAATAATCAGGGAAATTTCATAAAATATTAAGCATCAAAATTTAATGAATAATATTTAAACTATAACATATGTGAATAAAGATTCAATTTTAAATTAAATGTATAAAGGGTGGTATTCTAAAGGAATTAATGATGATCAAGAATCATCATATAAGGATGAATGATTTTTTTATATGAACCAATTGCATATCCTTAAGGATTGAATGGATAATTCAAGGAAATCATGATATCATTCATAATCAAGAAATACATGTTAGATTCCTTGAAAAAAATAGTATAAGAGACCAAGAGAATATTTCAAGTACCAGTAAGACCATTAAAATGTAAGGATGCGTGAAAATTAAAACTAGAGGAGGTAAAATGGTAAAAAAATAGATGAAGGGGAGATTTAAAATGAGAATTTATAGGATAATAAAAATGAAGAGAATTATTTTCAATAAAAGGGAGATGAAAGTAATCTAGAAGAGAATCAACATACCACTGAAAAATTTATTAAAAAGAAAAAAAGGGGATGAAATAATATTTGTAAGATCTAATTTGAAGCTATCTAACAGTGATTTGAAAGCATATGTTCCACCTACACCATTTTTAGAAGGATACAGAGAACTTAATAAACCTAGAGACAAATGTTTCAGAAGATTTTTCAGAATGGTTTAGAATATTATATTGTGAATTCTAGTTTTAGAGGAATTATAAAAGGTGCCTTTATAAAAAAATATAATAATTTCAAATAAGTATAGCCTTTAAGAATATTCCATGGTAAAATTTATTTATGAATTTAGTCTATAAATTTAAAATAATATTTTATAAAAGTTAAAGGGTATGTGGTGTATTTAAATTCCTTTTTAAATTGGGGGAAAAATAATTTTACTTATTTGGTTTATTTGGGAACCAACCTCAAACTTAATTATTTGATAGTTTATATGAAATTTTAATATGGAGAGGAAAAACCAAAGACAGTATCCCTTAATAATGATTGAAAATCAATTATTTATTTAACTTTCATTATTAAATAACTATTTCTAATAATTGTAAAGTTTATTTTACTTATATACATCCTAGTGATTGATATACAAATAAAAAATAAAGTAAATATCCTCCTCATAAGATAATTATTAGCTCAATGAGGATATCTCATTGATGTAAAAAATGGGAAATTTACATTATATGTGGGAATGTTCAAGTTTATACTCAATTAATTTCAATCTATGAAACACCCACATATTTCTCTATTTACAATGTTAATAAAGAGGTGGAATGAACATTATAGAGTTAGTTGAGCAGCGAACAGATTATGTTTGATGAAACAACTGATATAGAAGAACAAAAATGATATTAGAAGAGAAATATATTCAATATCAAGATTAATTATAGAGAAATGAATATAGGTAACTGAGGGAAATGATAGTTTAATACAAACAGGAAATGAAATCATATAAGAAAAAAACACCAAGTCTCTAGTGGAAGAAATTAAATCCAAAACTAAAACATATATATATATATGAGACAAAATGATTTTATATTAATTGCGTTAGGTGATTAATAATTGGAAAAAATAATATAAATTACTTGATGTGTTGAGAAATCACAATACTACCATATCTTAGGAAAATTTATATATCAATTGTATAAGTCCATCAATCTGCATATATAATAACCATATAGAAAATGTAGTCTAACCAATTATGGACTGACAAATAAGGTTAATATAATTTCCTAAATCTCTTACACAAAATATTACATCAATATTAACATAATTATCCATAAATAACTTCCCTAAATCTAGAGGTAGAACACCTTTGGGAAATTGAGCACATAATAAAACATATCTAATAAAATAACAAAGTATTATATTTCTATCATTAAAATTTTATCTTAAAGCTCACTATAATCTTATTTCTAAATCAGATAACCTAGGTAAATAAATAAATGAAATGGTGAATTATAAATCCTATTAAGGTTGTAAAATAGGATATACAAGGAGTGAGATAGTAAGAGAGTCAAAAATCATAACATATAATAAATAAAGGGAAGGGTCATAAAAAATTACATATAAACATGGAATAAAATATAAGATGTTGTAGGAGAATGGTAATATTGAGAATCATGATAATTTTTCATAAAAACAAATCATGCCATAAGTCGAGTCTCACTACCAATATTTCATAACATAAAGTGCCAGTTTCACTACCCATGAATCATGCATAGTATCTCATGAGATAATAAATTACCTAATAGATTAGGGTATTTGTAATTTTGGTCCCACCTATTATCATAATACATCATTCATATTTTATCTAAATTTAATTAAAACATATATAAATCATAAACTTGAAATAAACCCATTATAAAGAAATGAGAATAATTAATCATTAAACAAAGAGGTATCATGTAGGATCCCATGAAAATAAAGGATTAAAAAATTTTATAAATTCATAATTAAAAAAAGGATCATCATTCATAAAAATATAAATCAAAGTGCATTAAAAATAATAAGAAAATTGGGTGATTAAATAATGAAAACTAACTCTTGTATTGAACATTTAAGAAAATAGAAAATAGTTTTTAAAATGTATATGATTATAGAGTTCCCATAAAATAATAAATAAATATATTTTTTATTAAAATAGTTATGGTTTTATTTGGAAATTAGGTATATAAAATAACCTTTATAAGAATGGAATAACATAAGAATAATTTTGGGAAAAGAGAGGGAACTTGTAAAAGATTATCTTATAAGATTTATAAGTTTTGACTTATAGAAAAAGTAAAAATGGAAATATAAAAGCATGAATTTACCTAAAAATAATGATAAATATTACAGAGTATAATGTAAGATTATTATAAATGTAAAAATAGGGAGATATATAGATGAAGAGTGGTAATGATCATATTATCCAAAACTATAAAGATTGAGAAAAATGTAAAAGGATCCCTTACCTCTAATCTTGAATTACTTCAGATACTCTCCTAACTAAATTAATATTATAGTTTCATTCAATAATTACTTGATTTATAACATTTTTAATATTTATTTAATATCATATAATACATTTTTATCATGTTTTATTCATTTATTAAATTTATATTGTCCTTGTCAAGTATTTAAATGTTGTTTGGTTCATAGTTTCCAAACTATTGTGATATAGTGGTAATTGTATAAGGTCATTATCCAATGATTCAATATGATCCATTAGAGTCATGGAATATTTTTCTTATTACTCTAAAAGTGAAAGAACTTTATATATTACTATATTTTTAAAATTTATAGAATCTACCATTCTAATATATATTTTTAATGTTAAAAATGACTAGTATTGTTTACATTTAATTTAATTCTCACCATGACTATTTTATCATTATATAATCACAGAAATAATTTTATTTGATTATTATGTTATCTTAATTTATAAAATAAATTTTCATAAATATATATTAAATGATTAAGTGAAAAAAAAATATAATCATTCACTTAGGTAGTGTAAAAATTTCATGGGTGAAACAATGTTTTTAAGAGGGATTGAAAAATAAAAGGTAAACTAGTTGACCTTAAAGTTTTATAAAAATATTAAATTATATTAAATAATCTAATTAAATTTTACTTTAATTGGTAAAATTTTATTAACAACCCATGTAATGAGAGAATAATTCATTTTCATATTTATTAATATTAATTAGATAGTTATATTCATTATAAAAATATTGAGAAATTTTTAAATAAAAAAGGATATGGTTTTAGCTAAAATATTTTTTTATAAGGTTTTATTTAAAAGTTTAATTTAAAAATTTTATATTTTTAATTCTAAAATATGAATATAATTTTTTAAATAATAATATCGAATTTTACTTATAGTGAAAATTTGGTATTTTTGGGAAAATATTTATTCTTTAGTGAATAGTGAAAAACATAGATTTTTTTAAAACAAATTCATTTATTTTCAATAATTTAAGTATTTTAAAAGTTACAATATGTTTTAAATATTAATTAAAGTAAAAAAAGTATTATTTAGTTATTTTTAATCAACTTAACTAATCTTTAATCAACTTTACATTCTTTTTTAGTATAATTATGTTTTTTGGGTTTAAAATAGGATTTTTGTAAAAAAAATTAAAAATGAGTAGTGTTTCTACATCTTAATTATTTAAAATAATCCCTAATGATAAAATTTTTAAATTAAATTAGTAAATTATATATCAATATATATTGATTTTTATTCATAAAATCGTTATTATTAGTCATACAGTTAATATGAAATCATGTTTGGCTTGAAAAATACACTTCTTGAAAACACACTTTTTCATCAATTTTGTGAGTTTTGTTTTAAATTTAGTTTTGAAACTTATATGAATTTAATTTGGTAAAATATATTATAAATTTATAATCATAATAAATTATATTTCTTAAAAATTTCAACTTAATTTTTTACCATGATGAATAGTGAAAATAGTAAAAATTAATTATTGTGGTTAATGTAACTATGGGTTTATCGGGCGTTAAACTAAGAAGATAAGGGTTAAAATGACCTAAAAACTTGTCTAAAATCTATTTTATGGAAATATTTAAATATTAATATGTATAATTATTAATAATAATCCTTTTTACACTTTTTTTATGTAAAAAATGTGGTTCAACCTTTTTATTTCTAAAAAATACATGTGTTCCCCTCACTTTATTTATAAAAGATCACCCATATCCTCTTCGATTCAAAGATTAATAACCCTTTTTTTGAAAAATAACTACCTAAATAACTTTACTTATTCACTCCTCTCATCTTATTATCCTTGTTTTGTTCAAAAACCCAACCTAAGAAGCCTTTTGGTGTAAAAAAAATAAGTTACCTGAATAAGACTTAATTTTCTTCAACGAGAGTCTTTATTTAATTTATTCCTTCATACCATTAAATTATTATTAAAACATTATTATATAATAACATCAATATATTAAATATACTTAGATATTACTATGTTAATTTCATAACATAAATTCATCTCCTCTTCAATCAAATGTTTTACAAAATCATCATTTTTGTGTACGGTGGATTATCACCTCACGAGATAATGTCATCCGTTTTTTCATTACAACCTCTCATAGTTGGGTATGAGATGGATATAACGTGTATATATATGTTATATTTATAAAATAATTATACCTCTTTATTCATTATATCATATATATACCTTTTTAATTTCCATTTTGTAGGGTATATGATAGTGTTGCTCGTGTGTACGGTAGACTACCCTCTCGCAAAGCGATGTGATTCATTTTCACTAACGCTTTACATGGAAAGTAATAAGTTTAAATAAAATTAATATATGTGATATAAATGAACAAATTGTGATATTCATGACATATTTATCATTCTAAAAATATAATATATCATTTCCTTTCTTAAATTTTCACTCATTGAAAAATGATAACGTCACTCGTTTTCATGTGGACTATCACATTCACGATGCGATGTAACTCTATTTTCATCACCACACCACACAGATGATATATATATGTATATTTAAATAATTAATATTGGATATAATATATTATTATAATTCTAAAAATATAAAATATTACTTACCACCTTTCCATAATGATCATTGAAAAATGGAAACATTACCCAAACGTACATACGGCCTACTGTCTCTATATTCGTAACATAGATCACTTTCCATAACCATATTTCATGATTGGTCATAAAATTATAATTTATATTTAAATACGATAATAATTTCATTACTATTATTCTTGTGATATTTAAATAATGATATCTTTAACCATAGTCATCATACAAAAGTCATTTTTGACATATAAGCCAAATGTCATTAAAATAGGTTATTTAAACTTAATTGATTAAGGAATGATATATAACATGATAATAAGTGAAATAAAAGTAATAATAAACTTTAAAAAGTTTCATAATCAAGTAAATAATTAACATATTTTTAATATTTAGGAAGATAATGAACACATGTGATGATTCGAACTCATCATAAGGGACTTCATCTCAATTTCCTTTCTTTGAGGCATATTTTGATGTTATGAACCTATTTCCTTTTACGAGGTGTATATAAGTCCCCTTTTAAATATTATATCATGAATTTATTTTTTATCATGGTATTTAATTTTTTAAAAATTTTATTATTTCATTGAGATTATGTTTTAAATATTTCCAAAGTGATTAGAGACTTTTATTTAAAAAATATATCTTCTAAAGTTTTCCTTAAACGTTTTCTCTTATATGTACTTGGTTTTAAAATGATTTTATGAAAGTTAATATATGGATATAAAATACTTATAAAATAATTTTTATTCCTATTTTTACTTTATTTTCAAATATTTTGAAAATTAATATTTTTACATGTTTTATATCGAACATTTTAAAAAACAACCAAAGAAATGTTCTATTTTTAACATACACAATGATAATGACTTTTCTTATACCATGATTGTTTATTTATTTTTAGATTCATTAGATAGATTTCATGTTTTCTTAAATGTTAAAATATATTTTCATTTTTTTAAAGTATTTTGGAATTTAAAATGGGTTTTCAAATGAAAATTTTTCTATTATATTCAAAAGTGATTTTAATGAGAGTTTAAAATATTTTTTCAAATGTTTTCTGATGAAAAGGTGAAAGCATCAAATGTTTTATTCATGTTGTGGTCATTAAAAATTATAAATAATGGTTACACCTAGATAGCACTGTGGGGGTCATTTATAGATTATACGATGCGTGCACCTAGATATCACTCCAATGCATTGGGGAAGGATTATGCTCTCCGGAAAATTATATTACAAGTTTCTCATATAGTTATTCCAATTTGTAATGGTTTTAAAGGGGTTCTATAAGGGTTCGATGAGGTTATTACCCAAGGTATCGATATGAATTTTCTATCCCTAGTAATGATTTTTCATGTAAGTACTTTTTTTCAAAATTTAAAATAAATCATCTTTTTAAAGTAATGATAATTGTATTTTTTGGTAAAAAGTTATGTTTTTAAGAAAAAAACTTCATGGTTTTTCATATTTTTCACTAAACTAATAGTTTTATTCGTTTTATATCCCTTACTAAAATTTTTTTTCTCATACCATATTTTTTTTAAAAAATCATTAGATTTAAGGATGGGTAAGGTAAAGGAATAGGTCGAGTTTAAATCCATGAATAATTTTCATGAAAATAAATAATGTTTTCTTTTAAAAGTTATGTATGGTAGGAAAAAATGGATACTAAATAGAAGAGTATAATTTTTATTATATGGTTTTATTATGTATAAGTTATGACATAATTCTCTAAAACTATAATCTTGAAAATATTATTAAATTTAAGAGAATGAATAATTTTAAATGATATATAATTTTAATATTACCATGATGCTTCATCTAAATTAAGTCTGTTTAGTATTGTTTTCCATATAAGAAATAGGAAAGATATACTAGGAAGCCACCAAGAGGAAAATATTCTTCTAAATTAGTATCCCAACAAGGTTGGAATTGGAATATAATAGTTTGTTATAGTTATGTATTAGTTGAAACAAGCTATAAATTCAGGTGGTATCAATGCTAGAGAAGAATGTGTTCTACCATGAACGAACATGTCTATTGTGGAGCATTTCATGAGGAAAACTTCCCCCATCATTCAGTGTATCATCTAAACCTATGTTAGATGAAGGATGGATCAATTCTCTAGAGAATATATTTTAAGTCATGGGATGTTTAGAACATCAAAAGGTTACATTAATTATTTTGAAGGTGAAGTTAATTGATGGTGGTTTTTGGTTAAGAATACCAGAGATAATGGTGATCTTGATTCCATGTAGTGGGAAATATTTAAGGATTTTTAGTTCCTTGAGAAGTATTTCCCTAAGTTTGTTTGACTATTGATGGAAAAAAATTCCTACAATTGAGGGAAAAATTTAAGATTATGTGGCCACATATGAAGACAATTTTACAAAACTGACTAGGTACATACTATATTTTTTTACCAATTTTTTTTAGATTGAAACCATGCCTATAAATATCTTTGGACACATGAGAATTGAAAATATATGAGGAAAAAAATTTGTATCAAAAAAATTGAGATGGGGTTTTCTGATACTTATATGCCTCACGATGATGAAAGTAAGAAGCAATTTGGATGGCAGTCAAAAGGGAAACATACAACAAAGAATCTTGAGGTAAGAAAATGAAGTTCCCATATTGTGGTAATTGTGGTAAAAAGAAAAATGGATAATGTATTATGAAATCTAATAGGTGTTACCATAGTGGAAAGTTTGACCATATGGCATGTGATTGTAAGGAAAATAATTTTAAAGAGTAAAATAATGGAGTAACGGATATCCATCCAACAAAGAAGTCTTTTAGTTGCAATGAGTTGGTTAATTATGATAATGTGTTCCCAAATATAGTAACACAAGTTCTAAATCATCAAGATTATAGGAAAAAAGGGTTTGGTATAAAATCAACTACTACAGTCAATGTTGGGTCGTTAAATGAATTAGTGAAAGGTATGTCACTTATGTATTCAAATTATTCCAATACCTTGTTTGACTCTGGATCTTCAAATTATTTCATTTCTAGTAAATTTTAATATAATTTTATAATATAACCTTTTGAAAGTATGATATATTTTTTGGTGAAAAAATTGGGTGGAAATATTAATGAAAAAAAGATTTATAGTACTATTCTTTTTTTTATCAGTGGGATGGTCTTTCTTACAAATATTGTTGAATTGTACATAGTATAGTTTGATATAATTTTGGTTATGGATTGTATTTTAGTTTATAATTATAAGATATATTTTAGATTTAATAAAGTTTTATTCGATGATTTAATGTCATCGATAACATACCAAGAAGGTGACAGATTGATTAGAGATGGTAGTAAAAGGAACCTAGATCATATTTTTTAAAAAGAAAGAAACTATTAAAACTAGGGATTTTCCTCTAGTGAATGAATACATAGATGTTTTATGTATGGTTTTCCTAGTTTTATTCCTAACCATGAGGTTGAGTTTACTTTTGAAATAGTGTTTGATGATAAGTCAATTTCTAAACCCCTTTATCAAATAGATTAATTAAAAGTTTTATAATTAAAAAATAAATTGTATGAATTGTTAGATAAAGGTTTTATTTGACCTAGAACTCCACCATGGGGTTCCCTTGTTTTGTTTTTTAAAAATAAAGATAGTTCAATGAGACTTTTCATTGACAATAGATCTTTGAATAACATCACTATAAATAACAAGTATCATTTTCCTCATATTGATGATTAGTTTGATCATATCAAGGGAGAACATTATGTTTCAAAAGTCTACATGAGGTCCAGGTACCATCACCTAAAGAGGAAGCAGGATGACCTTGAAAATACTACATTTTGGAATAGATATGGGTATAACGAGTTTGTAGTTATTCCTTTGGGTTTTTTCAATTCACTATCTGTATTTATAGACCTTATGAATAAGATTTCTCATGAGTTCTTAGAAAAGTTAGTGGATGTGTTTATTGATGACATATTGGTATATTCTAAAAGTTAGAAGGAACATTAAAAACTCATAACGATCATTTTTAAAACCTTAAAAGAAAATAAAATATACATGAAATTTAGTAAGTGTGAATTTTAGTTCCAAAAAATTTCTTTCCTTATGCATATTGTTTCTAAATATATCCTAACTACTGACCCTATCAAACAAAAGTTATTAAAGAATTGTAAAGGAACACAAATATCATATATATTTATAGTTTTCCTAGATTATAAGGTTTCTACTAATAGTTTTTTGAAAAACAATTCATGGTTTTCAAGACCACTAACTAAGTTAACTCAAAAAAGAGTTAATTTCATCTGGACAGAATAATGTGATGATTGTTTTCATGAACTAAAAATAAGATTGGTGAATGCTCCAGTTTTGGACATGAATTCTAGAAATGGATAATTTTTCATCTACAATTATTCTTATTTGAAAGGACTTGGTTTTTTTCTAATGTATAATGATTAGGTAAGTTCTTATACTTCACGTTAGTTGAAACCTAACAAGTTAAATTACCCTAACCATGATCTATAATTATCTATATTGGTTTTTTCTTTAAAAATATAAGGCATCATATGTACAAAGTAAAGTGTGAAATATATACTGATCCTAAAATTTTGAATTATATATTAACTCATAAATAATTAAACATGATACAAAGAAGATAGATATAATTGATCAATGATTATGATTTCTTGATTCATTACCATCTTGGAAAAGGAAAAAATGTGTTTGATGATTTTAGTTGAACAAATAATGCAACATTAATAATGATATGTTTGTAATGTGGTCCTTTAGATAATTTTTTGATAATTTTTTTCTTAAAAGTTGTTAATATATGGACATACTTTCTTTTTTTAGGTTTTAGTGAAGTTGAATTTGTCAAAAAGAATTAAGAAATCTCAAAAGGAGGATCAATCTTTGCAGGAAAAGGTACAATCCATTAAGAAGAGTATGTTTCCATATTTTTAATATTTATGAAGAAGTTGTTTTATGATTTGTAAAATGATTATGCATGCCTTTTGATTCCCAATTAAAGAAAGAGTTATTGAGTAAATATCATAGTTCTCTTCTTTAAATTCATCTAGGAAGAAGTATGATATATAGAGACCTTCAGGAGTATTATTGGTGGGATGGAATGAAAAGAGATATTGTTAACTTCACCATGAAGTGTTTGACTTATAATCAGGATAAAGTAGAATAAAAGGTTCTGAATGGAATACTCCAACATTTTACAGAAATAGAATTGAAATGGGAATAAAAATCAATGGATTTCATCATAGGATTTGGAAATAATTCATTAGGTAATAATGTGATTTGGGATATTGTTAATTGATTAAATAAATGTGTACATGTCCTTCCCATTCCAGATATAATGTCTTTAGGTCAATTTTATTAACTATATCTAAAGGATATCATCAGGTCACATGGACTTCCTCTCTCTATTGTTTCATACTGTGATCCCTGGTTCACATATAAGTTTTTGAAATTACTTTTGAAGTTGTTGGGTACTGAATTAAATTTTAGTACAGCTTTTCATCCTCAATCTGATGGATAGTCTAAGTGGAAAATTAAAACCATAGAATATATGCTTCATTCTTGTTCAATGGATTACCAGGGAAGTTAGGATCAACATTTTTCTTGGGTTCAGTTTTCTTATTATAGTAGTTTCCATTACAGTATATATGTAGAAACATTTGAGGAATTATATGGAAAGTGGTGTATGATTACACCTTTTTGGGATGATATAGGAGAAATGAAGTTTATAGGACCAAATTTGGTAGAGGAAATGGATGATATGGTGCAATTTATTCTGCAACATAAGAGGATGACCTGGAGTAGGAAAAAAATTATGTAGATAATCATAGGAAAGATCATTCTTTTAAAGTAGGTGATCATGTGTTTCTCAAAGAATCTCCATGGAAAAGTTTAATTCATTTTTTTAAAGGTAAAGCAAAGTCTATGGTTAATTGAAAAATATGAAATCCTAGATCAATTTGGATAAATTTCTTACCGAGTGACTTTTCCTCTGAGTTTATCTCAGGTACACAATGTATTTCATGTTTCGATGTCAAGAAAATATGCACCAACAACATACTCATCTCATGTTTTTATCCCATAAGTAGTTCAGTTGGAAAATAAAATTTCTTATAAGGAATATATAGTTTAGATTCTTAACGATAGAGATAAATTGTTGTAAAATAAGGTGATTCACTAGGTTATGGTTTTATGGAAAATCCATATGGTTGAAGAGGCAACATGGTAATCTGATAATGTTATGATGTAAAGATATCCCAACTAATTTAATAAGTGAATAAAATTGTGGGAGGAAGTTTATAAAAGGGGGAATAATGTAAAAAACTATGTAATGATAGAATAAATCATTATTAGGTTTATTAATATGAATTATATTGTTATATCCAATATAAAGATATTAATTAATTTTTAAAACAAAAAGGATATGGTTTTAACTGAACTCTTTTCTTATACAATGTTATTTAAAGGTTGAATTTATAAATTTTAGAATTTTAATTTGATATTATGAATATAAATTTTCAAATTATAATATAAAAATTTAAAAATGGTGATATTTTGGTATTTTTTAGAAAATATTGATTTTTTAGTAAATAGTGAAAATACTGATTTTTGAAAAAAAAATGTCATTTTTCTATAATTTAAGTACTTTAAAAGTACCATATTTTTCTAATATGATTTAAAGAAACATAAGTATTATTTATTTATATTTAATTCACTTAATTACTTTTTAATCTAATTTATATTGGTTTTTAGTTTAAGTTTTTTGGGTTTTAAAATGGGATTTTTCTAAAAAAAATGTTTTAAAATGAATGGTGTTTCTACATTTAAATAAATTAACATAATCCCTAATGAGAAATTTTATAAATGAAACTTTTATATTATATATCAATAAATATTAATTGGGATTCATAAAATGAATATTATTTTTCATAGAGTTAATATTAAATCATCTTTTTCTTGAAAAATATACCTCTTGAAAACCCACTTTTTCATCATGTTAATGGGTTTTGTTTTAAATTTAATTTTTCCACTTATGTGAATTGAATTTGGTAAAATGGATTATTTATTTCATTATTTTAAATTGAATCAATATTGACTCACCTATATCAATAGTTTTCAAAAAACATTGGTATAGGGGGTCTTATTCCAAAGGTTCATAAAAACCATTGGGATAGGCCATTTTAATGAAGTCTATCCCAATAGTTTTAAAAAATCATTGGTGTAGAGTTTCCATAAATACAACACATGTATAGGAACTCCTCATTTTTGAATTGATCCACATTTTCCCTAATAAGCTCCCCATATTCTTCCCTAGTCGACAATCTATCCTCAATTTCATTTATACAGATTCTTCAACATCAAATTAGTGAGTTTGAAATGGGTCATATATTTTTTCAAGAATCATTGTACTTTTTTATATAATTATAAAACACTGACCTAATTCATTCAATTTCATTCCCCATCTGTATAAATCTCTCATACCTTAATGTTTTCATTTGATTATTCTTTAATTTTAAATTGGTAAGTTCCAAATACTTCATATCTTCTATTAAACATTATTTTTGTTTATTTTAAAGGTCTAAAAGAATAAGCAAGATACTTTTTATTAGATTCCTAATTCATTGAAGGAAGGTTAGTTTTAATTATATTTTTTATTAAATTTTCAAATAAATATGATTGTGTGTGATGTATTTTTTAATTTAGTTTCTCTCTACTTCTATATAAATATAATATGAGTATATTATTTTAATGATCTTTATATAATAATTTTTAGTGTATTTAATGATTTATACATGGTATATGATTATTTGAATAAATATTTAATATGTTTGGTTATATAATACATGATAAATCTTGATAATATTATTTTTTATACATGTTATTACATTTTGGGTTTTATTGTGAAATGATTGAGAAAAATATATTGTTAATAGCAGATGTTTTATAGATAGGATCTAAGGATATCATCCACTAATATGTTGTTTTGTCTTAATTCTCTGACCATTCGAGACACTATACACATCAACCTCATCTATACAGGCTTCATAAATATTTTATTTAATATTTAAAAATTAAAAATAACTTGATGTGGTGATGGAAAATTATTTTATATACTTATAATTTTAAATAAAAGTACCTTTTGTGATAAAAAATAATTATATATCAATAGGGTAAATCATGATAGCATATTTAATAATCCTTTTCTATTATAAAAATCCATTTTAAGGGGTATTCTATTGTGTATAGTACAAGCCTCAATTATTGGAGTGTGTATTAAGAGGGAAATTTCTTGAATAGGATTAACTATTTGAGTGTATAACAATATGGGATTCCCACTCACATTATTGGATAATCCTTAATACTAAATGAATATCCATATAAGGTTAATACTATCACAACCTATAAGATATCCTATATTGTCATAAAACTCATCTATAGAGGAATTCAAACTCAAATAGAAGTTTAAATAAAACCATATGAGTCCCATGAAAGTCATTAAAAATAAATGGAATAAAAATGATAAATAAAAATAAGCAAAAAATGACTTTTTCTATGATGACTAACTTAAAAAAACACAGCCTATAAAAAATATCATCTTCAATAGTGTATAAACTATTTAACATACACACCTTATTGTGATAATATGTTTATCATCAAAATATCCTACTATAAAATCATTGATCACCAATACTAAAATTTTTATTCCATATACTAAACAAATATACTTACCTAAGGATCACCATTGGTTAGAAATTTCATTAATTATGCAATACAATGGTCTCTATAAATTTAGACATAATCATAATAGTTTCTAATAATTATCCTTGAGATATCTTTCTTTATACACAAATTTATATCATATCCACTATGTTTCACATAATCTCCCAATTTATTCCTTATTATGATGACCCATTAAAGTTTTCTGTTATCATCAGTCTATAAAAACTAATTTTCTAGGATCCCGTAAAGGTATTATATTCAGAAAAACAGTTCAAGTAACCTAATTCAAATGCATACCCCTTAAAGTTATTTTATTAATTTCAATCATGTTTTGATTACTTTGTTCACTTGATCACAATTGTATCACATACACTCATTGTTCAAACTTTCTCATTTCTTCTCACAATTTGTGTCACAAACATTTTTAATTTAGTCTTTTAATTTTTTTATACTTTTTCTCTATTTTATCACATCAATCTCTTGTTCACTCATCATCGCACACACTTAAAAAGTTAATTGAATATGTGAAAAAAAAATATCAATTATAAACACAATTTTTTATCATATTATGTATATTTATTACTCATTTGTATAATTTAATATAATATCATGGTTTTATATTTATAGAATTTTGATATATATATATATATATTATTTTATTGTCTTTTATATTATTATTCTCATATAGAGTAGTCTATCAGTTATTATTTCATATAAAGTGAACAATTCTCATTTCCTTAAATATATTTTCGATTTAAATTTATTCTTATTTCATTGATTTTATGACATGAGATATAAATTTTTTTAGAGAATGGATAGAAGTTGGATGTATGAAACTGGTTATATCTCAAGAAATTTTCAAAGTAAGTTGGAGATTTAGATTTTTCATTTAATAATGATTCAGATAGTGGTCATGTACACTTCCTATGTTATAATTTTTTTGGAAGACCTTGGTTAATTCATGATGAAATTAGAAAACATATAACCAAATATGGTTTTCACTAAAACTAATATGTGTGTTATCACAATGGTAAGGAAATGAAATATCAAAATGTTCCTGATCCAAAATAGAAGATATGATTAGAGAATTTATTGGATGATTGGTTTCTACTTATTCGTCATCATGAGAAGGATTATGACCCAAGAAAAATTTGATAGGAGCACACATGATGTGTGTAACAAAAATTATGATGTTGATAGGGTCAAAAAATTGAATGATGCTGCCATGACTCTAGTATATCAACAATGTGGTAAAATGAAAAGGCTATAATTTTAAATTCAATTGTTTCATCAGAAAACCATGTATGGGATTTATAATACAGTCATCAATAACATTTTTATCTTTTTTAAGTACTTACTTCTAGATGATGTAGATATTTCATCAAATCATTATATATAATATAAAGTAGTTGAGGAACCTAGATTTTCTAAAAAAATTCATGATTTTCGGAAATATTGCAGCTTATTCTGGGTGGAAACTTTTGAATGAAATGATTGTATAAAATTTGGCATATCCTGATGCAAGCCATGTGCTGATGGAACACCATCCCATGTTCCATAGAAATTATTGTTGTGCTTTCTATTTATTCCCTGACTCCAAAATATTTTCATGTTTGACAAAATATCAATGAAAATGTGAAGGTATGATACTAAGAGAAAGAAGGATAATGATGATTTCATTCATCCTATAGATAGATTTCCATTGTATAAATTTAATACTCAATATCCTTATTTCACAAATGGTGTGCATAATGTGAGGTTGGATCTTTTATGTGAAAGTTTTAATCTTTTTGGGAAGATTATTACTTTGCACAGTACATGGCCAGTTTTCATACACATATATAACCTTCCTCCATGGATATGTATGAAAAAACCTTTCACTTTCATGAGTATACTCATATCTAGACCTTATGATCCTCATAATGATATATATGTATACATTCAACATTTAATAAAATATTTGAAATATATTTAGAATGTTTGTGTGTACACATATGATGCGTGTTCAAAAGACATATATCATATGTGTATTGCACTTATGTGGATGATAAATTATTTTCCCTCTTATGTAATGATGTATGGATGGATCATGAAGGTAAAACTATCATTCCCCATTTTTATAAATAATACATTATCCAAAATACTTAAATATCACCTTAGTTTTAGTTTTATAGGACATTGAAAATTCTTTCTAATGGATCACCCATATAGGAATAATAGTTGAAGGTTTGAAAATACCATGGAGACTGACAATACACCTCAATGTATGTCTCGAACTGATGTGCTTATTGAATTTCAATATTTCATTTTTTTATTTGGGAAAGATCATATGAAATCTAGAAAGAGGAAGAATGTTTCCCCTAAAATAAATTACAATTGGAAGAATAAAATTATCTTCATTGAGTTTTTCTATTGGTCAACCAATTTGTTACATAGTTTCTTGGATGTAATGCACATTGAAAAAAAAATATGTGAAATATTTATTTCAATTATTCTAAATATTAAAATAAATACAAAAGATTATTTACAACCACTGCGTTACTTGTTGGATTGGGGCATCTGAATAGAATTATATCATGTGTGTATCAATGAAAATAAATTGAAAGTTCCGTGTACTTCTTATGTGATGACACCTTCAGAAAAAAAATCTCTATAAGTACTAGAAATTATTAAAGTTCCAAATGGTTATTTAGTAAATATATCAAGATGCATTAACATAAGATAGTTAATACTAAAATATTTTAAGAATCATGATTATCACATCCTTCTTCATGTGTTGATTTCAATAGAAATCTATCATCCAATGTCCAGTAATGTAAGGGTGTCCTTTATTTGATTGTTTAATTTTTGTAGAGATCTTTGTGATAAGAATTTATCCACTTCTTTCTCGCAAAAAGTAATGGCAGAGGCACCATTAATTTTGTGTGAATTAGATAAAAATATCTCCTCCATCATTTTTCACACGCAAGCTACATCTAACTGTAGATATTAAAACAAAAATACTTCTTAGAGGACTTGTTTCTTTTCATTGGATGTATCCCACTAAAATAAATATGTAAAAATTGATGGCTTATGTTTATAATAGGAATCATCCTGAAGGTTCTTTCATGAAAGGTTACTTAGCTCAAGAATGTATTATTTCCATGCAATGTATTTGTATGATGTGACTACAGGATGGAATGGATCAATGAAAAATAAAAAAGAATAGGATAAGAAAATTGAACCCAATATTCCATCACTTACCCAAAAGGGGGGAATTCCTGAATCATATACATTGACCATATTAAGCCTTGAATTTTAGGATATGGTACATTGCACAGTTTTGTTTAACAGTGATTTATTTGATGAATACATCATGTTAGTAAATTAAACTTGTATATCTTATCTCATATCATGTAATTATACATATCTATTAAACTATTTATATTTTTTTATTAGGGAATATCAGAAAATGATAAATAGAGATCATCATTCATTATCTTTGAGAAGGAGAGAGACATTGAATTGAAAAGAGATATATTCTTGGTTGAAATTTAAGGTATAAGTGTTATTATGAGAAATTAATAAAATGAATACTTAATTAATTTTAATATTCATTTATATCTTAGGTATTGAGTTTTTCTATTGACTCTATCTCTGAGGAAATAAGATCTTTGGATTTTGGTCTTAATTTTGTGGTTTATGAATGAAAATCAATAATGATCAATGGGTACAGATTTATTATCATTAAATGAGAAATGAACATGAGAACACAACATAATGGTGTTATGGTAACTTCCATAACAAACTGTTATACTAGTGCATCAGATATTATACCATGATTTTAAAATGTATCTTACTATTGTGTCATTGAGAAAATACTAATATTGGTTTATTACTCTCATGGTTGATTCACTATGATTCAATGAAAGTGGTTTGATTTGATGACGTGGCGTGGAACATTTATTGATGATTATGGATTTCGAGTTATTGGAATGACTCTCGTGCTTACTACCAATGAGCCATATATATTGGCATCAATGGTGAAACAACTTTTTTATGTGTAAGATCATCTGAGGCCTGAATTTAGTGTCATTATTGAAGTAATTCAAAGACAAATTTTGGATAATGGTGATGATGGAATTGATACCATCCATGATCCCACTAGCCCTAATCAATTTATTACTTATGATGAATTTAATAGTTCAATTATCAGAGTTGATTGTGAAATTTAATTTGTGGTGGGAAATATATATAATCATCTATTTATGTTCTCTATTCTTTTATTTTAGCTTGACATGGGTGGTTAAGGTTGGTACTATTCAATTTTATTTACTATTGATTATAAATATTTTTTATCCAACTTGACCATCATGTTTATTTTCATTATATATTGGTTTCATTTTTCATTGAGTTTCATTTTATAATTTTGAATTGAACTATATTAAAACATACCAAACCATACTAAACTAAAACCATTAAATTGGAACAAAAAACAAGATGAATTTAATTAAAAATATTATAATAATTAATATGTAATTAAAAACCAATTAAAATAATGAACTAACAAAAAAAAGGAAAATGACCTAACCCAAAATATGACCAAATGACCTAAGACAAATAAAAAATGTAAAAATGGCCTAATCAATTGAACAAAATGAACCAAATGACCTAAGATAAATAAAAATGGAAAAGTGGCTTAATCAATTGACTAAAATGTACCAAATGACCTAGCCAAAATTTAATTGGATCGAATTAAAAATATAAGAAAACTATATCATACCCATGATAAACATTCTAATTTTAATTTATTGATTTTTCTATAACATGTATTTTATGTTTTGATATTCTTCCCACTAAATATAAAATTCTTTTCTTATTTCACTATGTATCCTTTTATTTAGTTTTACAATTGGTATTCCTTAATAAATTCATGTCTCATCTTATTTTTTTATGGCTTTCACATTAGTTAGGGATTTCTAATTAATTCCATATTTGTTTTCAAATATAGGAAATGAAATACATTGAATATATATAAAGGAAAAGGATGACAGAAAATAATCACTAAATTAGAGAGATTGTTTTCCCTCCTTTGGTTCATGTTGTGAGTATTTTATTTCAAATATATATATATAAATAACATATAATGTTATATGATCAATTTTGTTCTTAAATTTTAATCAGGATCCAATACCTAGGTGACAGTTATTCTCTAACCATCCTAGTGGTACTAGTGCTTATCCAGACAATATTAGGGTTAATAGAGATACTTTATCCACTCAGCATACTCGATCGCACTATATCCCTTACTCTAACATACCATCTAGCACACCTTCTAATGCCACAGTGTCGTTAGAGTCACATGGGATATTTATTCTGCCTATGTTTTCACCACCATTTTCATCTGAGCCTCCTCTCATATCTTTCACTTATCTAATGATGGATCCAACTCCCCATCCATTTTATGCATTTCCATAGACATCTATGTAATCTTATTTTCCTTCTACTTCATTTTCCCTAGTATTCTACATTAATTCTCCATCTACTTATACTTTGACAAATTTTGAGGCTCTAGAGTATACATTGGCTCTCACTCCATCTATAAATATTGACATTCCTTTAAAACCTAGGGATCCAGTGGAACCCACTAATTTGGATACCTCTGGTATATTTATAAAACCCCAGTAAATTTTTTGAACATAAATAATTTTCAATATAAGATGTTTTTATATAATATTTGTTTTTTCTTTAACAGTTTTATTTTCTACTAGGCATCATGGGCATACATGCATTAGTGTGGTGTGGAACCACCATACACAGATGATGGTGGAGTAAACAAGAATAATCAACTGATTCGAAAAATAGGGAAAGAATGTATGATTTTCATGGTGATTCTTTCCAAATACTCTGACATCATTCTCGTTAGGCCACTCTCCTAAAGACACCTTCCAAATGAAGTAAAGGATAATTATTGGGAATAAATATGGGTAAGAAAATTAATTAGATTTCATGTTATACTATTATATATATATATATGAATTAATATTTTGGTGTTAACATTGTTTTAATTTTCCAAATGGTGTGGCTTTGAGGATAAAATGTTTCAATGAATTAGCTGAGATATGGAGAGAATATAAGGATAATTTGTATAGTGGATAGAATTATAGTGTTGGTATGGATTTAGATATCATACCTATCATGAATGAGTGTCGGGTAGCATGTTATTAGGAAATGATTTCTTATTGGATGAGTATGGAATTCAAGGTATTAATAAATTTTGTGGTTTATAATGAAAATTACCATGATTTTCATTAATACTTATTTTTTTTAATTATTGAAAATTATTTTTTAAGAATCCTCGTAAAAGATAAAAAATAAGGATACTGTGAAATACCTTCACACTTTAGGGAAGACTATGGCACCAGAATATGAGAGGAAGTATGTGCGACACTCATTTATAATTTTTCTATTTAAATAAATTATTGAACATAAATTTCTTCAATTGTAAATTATATGGACTCATTAGATAATTATTAAAAGTTTTTAGTGAGTAATGAAATTTTAGTATTGGTATTTTTAGGTTTTTGAGCATGTCATGAAATTTATTATTTCATTTGATTATTATGTATCAACATAAACCATTAAAGTAAGACTTATAACATCTTTATACCCCATCAATGGCCAGTGAAACATCCAACATGTTCATTTCTCCCCATACCCCTGTTTACCATAGGTTGTACCCCTTAGGTGTTATGCTGATCAAAACACCCAACATGAGTATCTCTCTATATCCATTTTTGACATGAATAAACCTCAGGTTTCATTCCCTTCCTATAAATCATACCCCCATAAGAGGAATTTTACCTTCCACTATGGGGTCTACTGTGGAATATTCCACCCTGTGGTGGTGCACCTGTAGTGAAATTTCATTCCAAGTCCAGCCAACATTCCTCTAATGTGTACTTGAGCCCGCAAAACACTATATTGGCTTGTTATCAAACCATAAAATTCATTCATGGTGTGAATGACTCATTCAAGTCAATAATGGAATGTATATACTATTTTCATATAGAACCAAAATTCATTAAATGCTCAAAAATTATTATAGATTAAAAAAATATCATTAATCATGTTAGTTTTTAGATTTTGAATTCAAGATCACTACCACCATCAACTCAATAATCCAAAAATTTCAAAACTTTCTAATAAATATTAAGTTAAATAAAAAAAACACACACACAAATGTAATTTAGGAGCAAGAATTTTTCCCTTCCCACACAAAGGTGTTCTACCCTTATAAGAACTCAATAGTGACTTTAGCAGTTTTCACATTTTATGAACAATGTATTAGTAGAGTAATATAGTGGCTAACTGTAATTTGATTATTAGGATGGAAGCTTTCAGTTAAACCTTATTATTCCCATACCTACTTCCCTCTATGAAAAAACTATAAGTAAAACAATCATAATTAGAAATTTTTTTGAATAAACCAAAACAAAGAAAATAAAAAGAAGGGAATGGAAACTTAGTTTGACCTCCAGGTGGGTACTATATATTTTAATTCTACTTGTTGGAAGTAACATCCTGAAATTTTATAAAATATATTCTTTAAAATAAATTTAAA
This sequence comes from Viscum album, assembly GCA_963277665.1. Classification (NCBI taxonomy): domain Eukaryota; kingdom Viridiplantae; phylum Streptophyta; class Magnoliopsida; order Santalales; family Viscaceae; genus Viscum; species Viscum album. The sequence continues at coordinate 1,884,671,632 of OY728121.1, forward strand.
TTATTTAATATATTTCATTACACACAATACATAGTTTAGATTATATCACACTCAACACTAAGTTTATCTTTCATTGCATGCAACATTGAGTCCCTTTGATGACTTATGTTACATGAAAGGTTGTGTCTTACCAAACAACAATATACTATTAATATAATAGTTATAACCTAGTTGTTGGAATGGAGGAAATGAATATAATTAGATAAATTGTGAAATAATAGTTTAAACATGTTTATAATGAATTCATTGGTTGCCAATTAATTTATAAATAAAAATAAGGACAAATTGAATATAAAGGATGTGTTTTTATTAAAACTATTTTTATGACCAGAATGGAGTTTTATATTAATAAATTAAATTATTCACTATTAGTGATATATATTAAAGAAATTTATATATTATATATTAAATAAACTCTTTTAAATTCATCCAATAAGTTTGATAGTGTTAATATAATAATAAATCCAATTTTAATCATAAAAGCTTATATATTTTTAAAGGGTATTTTTACTACCTTTTAATGGTGCACCTATTTAATATATAATTTTTGGAACATTAATAATTTTTATTTTAAAAAATAAACATTATTTTTGAAATAGAAATGTTAAATTTTACTTTGGTTGAAATTTTGGTATTTTCTGAGAACTTTCATATTTTGGTTAATAGTGAATGACACCGAATTTTAATCGAAAACTATTTTTTCTTCTGAATGATTTATGGTGTTAAATTATATTTTTAATTGAATTTAAAGTATAATTATATCAATTTTATATCATTTAAACTAATTAAGGTAATTTTAATCTTTTTCATAGTTTTTTTAGATATAAAAACATAGCAAACTTTGAAAAACTTTCACATTAAAAACGTGCTTTGTTGTCCTGTCTATAGGATTAATTTTTAAATTAAATTCTACCAAGTCTATTATTGGAAATTGTAAAAATAGATTCTATATTTTTACTAAAAATAATTTATAGTTTCTAATAATTTTAAATTATTTTTTTACCAAAAATATTTGTGAAATTAGTTAAAATTAATTACAGTGATTAAGGTAAAAATAAGTTACTGAGTGGTTAAAATTTAATCATAATGGGCCAAATTACCTAGGAACATCTCCAAAACCTAGTATCCAAACATAATTAGACCATATAACCACATTTATTAGATTGGGATCATTATTTTATTCACATGATGTAAGGGAGTCCTCTCAATAGTGTTTACATTTTTATATTTACAAAAATATCACTCCCCCTCCACTATAAAAAAGAACTCACCCTACCCCGTTTCTCCACACATATAAATCCATTTTACTCATCTAAACCCTACCCAAATAATCTCCCAAAACCCCTACCCTCACCCAAGAGTTCTCACTGTGGGAAGAAATACAACCAAGGAATCCCTTTGGTGCCAACCAAAAGGAGTTACCTAAAAAAGTGGTATCATTATTCAATGTGTATTTATGTTTTATTTATTTATACACACATTAAATTATTATTATTAAATTATTATATGATAATAAAAATATCCTAAATATACTGAGATGATTTTATGTTAAGTTTTAGACCTACACCTACACACACATCCATCAAATAGGTAACGAACTTACCGTTCATGTATATGGTCGATTACCGCTTTGCGAAATGATTTCATTAGTTTTTCCTTTACCACCAATAATGGTTGGTAATTATGATGGAAACACTATTTTATATTATATATATGATATTAGTTTTTCTTCATTATTATGTAATTGTTATATAACACGTGCTTTCCATTTTTTGTAAATACAAATAACATTATTTGTGGACGTGTGAACTACCACATCCTCAAAGCGATGTGATACGTTCACGGATTACATGTAATTTATTATGAATGGTGTTAATAAAAATATTTGTTATAAATGAAATATGTATGATATTCGGGTCATAATTACCTTTCTGTAAGTATAATCTATTTTTTATTTATTAACCTTTTCACACACTAAAAATTTGATAATGTCATTTATAGGCGTGTGGAATACTGCCTCCCTGACGCGAAGTGATTCCTTTTACATAAAAATAATTTTATTTATAAGAATATATGATTAAATAACATGGAATTTATGATATAATTATCATTCTATAAAGTTACATATTATTTACCTTCTTTCCATAATGATCAATGAAAAATGAGAATGCTCCCCAAGTGTACGTACGGACTACCATATCCATGATTGTATTGTTGGTTCATTTTTCATAAAAATAATTCATGATTGGTTTTAAAAGTATAATTTATGTTCAAATATTATAATTATATGATGGTTATTATTCTGGAGATTTTTAAATAATTACATCATTGACCATATTTGACCTATCAATGTTTTTCTTGACATATAAGACAGATATAGTCAAAACATTCAACTTAAAAATTATTTATTAAGTAATTGTATATAACTAGAAATTAAATAATTAAAATAAGTTTATTATTCAGGGAGACAGAGGAAAATCATGAAAAAATGGGCTTAAGGTAAGGGGTTTCTTCATAATTTACATTCCTTTGAGACTTAATTGTTATTATGTACCTAGTTACTTTTGTATGGTGTATATACTAACCTATGAATTTTTATATAATGAGTTTCATTTATTTTATTATATTAAATGTTTCAATTGATTATATTCTTTCATGTATCGCATGATTCAAATGTTTCTCAAGTAATAAGGGACTTCGTCTCAATCTCCTTTCATTTAGCCATATCTCGATGTTACGTACCTTTATTCTTTTATAAGGTGTATGTTCTGACCATTGAAATGTTATATCATAGATATTCTTATTTATCGTGATATTTTAAGTTTCATTTAATGATTATTTTTTCATGGGGTTTATGGTTTCAATATTTACAAAGTGGTAATGGATTGTGGTCACAATTTACCTTCCTTATGACATTTGTTATGTAATACACTTATCTCTTTTATAAGGTGTATATATTTCATATTTGAAATGTTATATCATTAACTTTTTTATTTATCATGATATTATAGGTTTCATTAAATGATTATTATTTCAAGGTTTTATGGTTTCAAAGTTACTAAAGCGGTAATGGATTGTTATCACAATTTTCCTTATTTGGGACATTTGTTATGTTAAAAACTTATCTTTTTTTAGAAGGTATATATACTAAAACATTGACATGTTATATCATTAGTATTCTTATTCTCATTATATTATAATTTTCATTTAATTTTATTTCCTTAATTGGGTTAATGATTGAAATGTTTCAAAGTGGTATGGGATGCTTTGGAATTTTTAATGATTGTTTTCCACAAGAATGTTTTTAATGATATTTTAAGGTCATTTCCATTCATTAAATTCCAAACCATTATTGTTACTTATCCTACACTAGGGATACTTTTTATTGATACCATCCTCTTTCATTATTTGTATGGATTATGTTTTTTTCAAATATATTATTGTGAGACACGTTTCTTTTCCACAATTGATTATGTCTAAAAGATATTGTTGTAAAATTAGTTTCCTTTCCACGAGTTTATTATATTATAAAGAGATTTTTTTGAAACCCATTTATTTTCCATGGGTTGATTATGTCCTAAAAATATTGTAGTGAAATATTTTTCTTTTCCATAGGTTTATTATGTCCTAAAGAGATTGTTGTGAAAACTATTTCTTTCCATTGACTGATTATGTCCTAAAGAGATTGTTGTGAAAACCATTTATTTTCCATTGGTTAAATATATCCTAAAAATATTGTTATTTAATCCATTTCATTTATATGGTTTACTCATGCATCCAATAGATCTTTATTTAACCCATTTCTTTTCCATGGGTTACTCATGTTTCAAAGAGAGTGTTATATATCCCATTTCTTTTCCATGGGTTAATCAGGTTTAAAAGAGATTATAGTGAAACTTGTTTCCTTTATATGGGTTAATCATGTTCTGAAAATAATAAAAAAAAATGAATTATTTTTAATGAATTGTCTTTATCTTCAATTCTTGGACATTGTAAATAATGGGTGTGCCCAAATATCGTTGGGTGAGCCTAATATATCTTATATGATGGGTGTGCCTAGATAGTACTCTGATGAATTGGTTAATGATTATCTTCTATGAAGAGTTATATTGGAAGTCGGTTGTATAGTTATTCTAATTTATAAGGGTTCTATAAGGGTTTTGTAAGGGTTAAAGGAAATTATTTTCCAAGATACCAATATGTTTTCCATATGCATGATATGGATCTATAATGTTTCTAATGATTGATATTGATATCACATGGCTCTTGAGTATTGGTTCTAATGATTATTTCATTTTCCATTTTTTCATATTCTATAATCTAGGATTTGATGGGTATGAGTTACTATATGTTTTTCTCATGCACTTTGATTATGTAATTATAACATTATGCACTCTTATGATCATTCATGAAATTTAATTATTAATTCTTATGTTTTCCCTTTTTGAGAATTTGATATCACCCTTATTATGATTCATTTTTCCCAGGTTTTAATGAATTATTTTGAATGATTTATGTCTATAAAGGATTTTACATGTATGTTGTTGATTGCATAATGTGAAATAATAAAAGACATGTATAATGGGATATGATGTTCAACCTTATAAACCAGCTTTTATGAGTCTAAGTTGATGTGAATTTTTTAGGTTGGATTTTTTCCTAATTCTATAAAACTATAAACCTAAAAGGCCCTCTATAATTTAAGTGATCAAAGCTATCCATCTGATGTTAAAAGGTTTTTATGGAAAAAAATGGGTCACAATTATCATCTTCATAGCTGGAAATGTAAATTTAGAGATTTCAGCACAGGATCAATGAGTGTGAATTCTAGAATATTATATTGGATGTTGTAGTGGATAATCCTTCATCAGTCTAGATTTGGTAGATAGTAGGTGTAATCCACCTCTTTTTCCACAACTCCAATGGGACACAACTCTATCTCTGCCATTTCCTTTTCTTCTTTATACCCTTCACATGTGGAATCAATATTCTCATCATTGCCTCAGGTATCTAGGTTTAGTTCTAATAGCTCTATATAAAAATTAAAATAATAAGTAGAGTTAATAAAAAACTTAATTTGAGTGATATTAAAAAATGATAAATTTAAAATTGATATTCACCCTCTTATATATAGAATATTATATTTTGAATTATCATGAAGCACTTCTAGACATTTTTCTTTAATTTTTTCACCCTTGTATAGTCTATTGAGTATGCATGGATTGCTCTAAGGAGTATCCTATAATTTGGATTTTTTAGCATATTTTTAATTATGAAAGAAAATGTATATTCCAATAACCTCCTTTATATTAGAAGGTAACCAGAGTTATTATCCCATTACTTTATCAGAATACACCACCTCTCCCATGGATTCTTCTCTAAAATCCTCTTATGAATTCACTATTGATAATGGTTCTATAATTATAGTATAGTAAATTATAGTTTTCAATTTAATTTAAATTAAATATTAATAAAATAAATCTACAGATAGTGTATCTCCCTCATCTATACCTAGATAAAGTTTTTTTAATATTTAGTGCATCTAGGAATCTGTATGTGTGAGTGGAAAGAAACCATTCCAAATTTTACACAAAACTTATTACCTTTTTTTCAAGGCATCACTGTCAACCTCCTCTAAGGCCACCAAATCAATGCTAATTTTTTAGTTACAATAAAGGAATAATGATTTGTAAATTTAGTTTTAATAAATTTATAATAAAATAAATTCAATTATAGAATCTCCCCATTAAATGGATTTCCTATCATGACTACTTCTAAAAGATCCTTTGTTCAGTGGTTGATGAAACTAAACCAAATTAATTAGAAGTGAAACCAACATGAAAAGAAAAATCCTAAATTTACCAGTTTGAACATGTCCCAAAAAAGTGAATCAAAATGAAATAAATCACACTAAATAAAATAAAATTGAATTGAATTGAATTGAAATAAATCAAATGAAATCTAACTTAACTAAATGAATATACAGTAACATATACCAAACTGAATCATAAGAGGGATGAAAAAACTAATTCAATTTGAAATTAAAAGTTATAAAAAAATATAGGTGAATCAAAATAAATAAATCTGATCCAAAATAAACCAAACTGAATTAGGATGAAAAAAATAATCCAAACATAATGAAATCGTGTGTCATTAATATATATTGAATATAATTAAACCAAACTTAATTGAATTGAGCCAAACATAACCAAATTGGATTAAGAAGAACTAAATAAAATTATACCATGTAAAACTGAATATTAACAATAAGTATCAAAACTTATATGGCATTACATACTCTCATACTAACTAAACATAAAAATTATTTGTCCAAATAATCAATAAATCATATTTTATCATGTGTATTTTCAACAAAATCAAACACCTATGTTGACTAAACACTATCATAAATTTCAATCAATCAAAAATTTACCTTGATTTCCCATATTTAACCCCTTTAAAATTAAATCATAGAATCATAGAAAACCAAATATGAACACTTATAGCATACATTTTACCTTTCCATTTTAGCATTTTATACATCTATTTCATCTTGATTAGTTTTTATCAATAAATACATTCCATTTACATTATTCTATGATTATATTTCCCTTTTATTCATGGAAATAATATATAAAAACAATAATAATTAAATTAAACATTTTTTTAATTTATAAAATCATTATTTAATCATATTCTTTATTCCTCCAATTTATTTTATAAAATTTCTTTTGTTAACTAACTCATATCATGCTATCAGAATGTAATCAATCATTATAGAAAATAATATTTTCTTATATAGTATATCCATTTTATTTTAGATATGAAATTAATTATTAATAACCTAAATTTTATTATTCTTTTATACATTCAATTTCATTGTAGATAGAGGTTTTAAATATTGAAAGATGTGGGCCTCGAGTAAATTTTTTTCTCTAGCAGAAAGAAGATAGATGGAAGCATGGTAAATTAATTGATACAGTAGAATATTGTAAGTTTTACTTTTTTGATTTTAAATTTTAATATTTTTTATGTCACAAAATATTCCATTTATATTTATAATAGTGTTCTTTGGAGGCCCTTGATGAGTAGAAAGTTGAAAACTTTGGGCCAAATGATCACTGACATCACGATTTGAGAGATGATAACCATGGAAGAGTATGATGTCGTATAAGGAAGAGTATTGTCTTGAATTGATATTAGATCATTATAGGTTCCAATTCTAGTAGCATTGAGTTGAAAAAAGCTAATTTATGGCTAGAAAAGGATCATGCCCTGGCAGAAGAGGCCTAAAAATGGTCATACGTGAGTGTGAATGGAGTCAAAGGTCCAATGATGAATTTATGAAATGTATGGAATTATAATGTATGTCACTTACACAAGATACATTTTTTTAATGTGATGCATATATGTAAACAATGTTTATTTTATACAGTTCATCAGGTAGTGGTCCTAGTGGTGGTCAGTACGATGACATTCCTTGCAATGGAGATAGAGATGTTGATGGAGAGGATGATGGTGAGGATGATGGTGAGGATCACGGTGAGGATGAGGGTGAGTATGATGGAGAGTATGAAGTTTAATATAGTTACGGTGATGAGGGATAGATTGATACTTTACATTTTTTACTAATCTTTATGAAATTTGATGTTTTATGATTAGTTATAAATGAATATATGTGATGTTTTAAATGTGTTTTATCACTGGTTGAATGAATTAATTGGTTTATTGTGTTATCATTATTGTTATATTGGTTGGTGATGTTTTTTTGCAGGTAATTGACCAAGTTGGGGTGATTGTGTGGATTTTTGTGTCTATTTGAGTAGGTTCTGGTGGTTGTTGCAGGTTCTGTGAGCAGGGTGGGGGTGTTGCAGGTGTGCGAACTAGGGGGTCTATACCAACGGCTTACATGGAACTATTAATATAAACCTATACCAATGTTTTATAACCATTTTTATTGACTTATACAAAAGTTTCAAACTGATGTTATAGGTCTATAAAAATATTTCCAAGTAAACCATTGGTTAAACCAAAATTTTATTAACCATATACCAACGGTTCACTAAAACCATTGAAATAGGTCTTTCCCAACAACCATATACCCAACGGTTCTCTGGCCTATACCAATGATTTTGAACCATTGGTATAGTAAAGATTTATTGAAGTGTTTGTAATCATAATAATTTATAATTTATAATAAGGATAACAGAATTTTTTACCATAATGAATACTGAAAATAGTAAAATTTAATTTTCACGGTAAAGGTAAAAGGGGTTTACCTAGGGTTAAAATAAAAAGATAAGGGTGAAAATGACATAATAACATGTATAAAATATATTTTATGGAAATATTTAGAGCTTATCATTTATAACTATATATAATACTCCATTTTTTATCATTTATAGAATGTGAAAAAATATGGGTACACCTTTTTATTTTAAAAAATTATAGGTGTGTCACGCACCTCACTTATAAAAGGCCACCCCCTATCCTCTCCTATTCACACCTTAAAACCCCTTTAGTTTGGAAAATACCTACCAAAATAACTTCCCAAATTCCCTAATCTCATTTTATAATAATTAATGTTGTCAAAAATACAACATAAGTAGCCTTTTAGTGAAAATGAAAATAAGTTACCCAAAGAAAAGGTGATGTTCTTCAACGAGTGTTTTCATTTTATTTCATCAAAAACCCCCTTAAATTCTAATTAAAACATGACTATAAAATAACATGAGTATATTATATATACAAATATTTTATTATGTTAATTTCATAACCTAAATCATTCTCTTATTACATTAAATTGGTTACGAAATAGTCATTCATGTGTATGGTGGACTACTATCTCGTGAATCGATGTCGTTCATTTTTTCCATTACCACCTCTCATGGTTGGGTATTATAATGGATATAAATAATATATTTTATATTTTAAATATAATTATACCTATGGATTAATTATATAATATATACCTTCTTATATTCTATTCTTTATGGGATACAGTAACGTCGCTCGTGTGTACAGCGAACCACCGCCTCGCGAAGCAATGAGATTCATTTTCACTAATGCTTTACATGGAAGGTAATAAGGGTAAATATAAGAAATATATGTGATATAAATGAAATAATTAGGATATTAATTATAAATTTATCATTTTTAAAATATAATATATCATATTCTTTCTTACCTTTTCACTCACTGAAAAATGATAACGTCATTCGTGAATGTGTGGACTGCTGCCTTCACAAAGTGATGTCACTCTATTTTACTCACCACACCACATGGATGATATATATATATAAGTATATTTAAATAAATAATATGGTATATATTATATTATTATCATTATTGAAAGATAAAATGTTACTTACCTCCTTTCCATAATGATTGTTGAAAAATGGAAACATTACTCATGTGTATGTACGACCTGCCGTCTCTATGATCGTAACATAGTTCATTCTTCATATCCATATTTCATGATGTGTATTAAAAGTATAATTTGTGTATAAATATTATAATTATTTCAAGATTACTATTCTACATTTTTTTAAATAATGATCTCTTTGACCATATTCAACCAACCAAAGTCATTTTTGAAACAAAAGTAAAACATCATCGAAACGTCAGACATAAACTTAATTGATTAAGTAATCATATATAACATAGTAATAAGTAAAATAAAAGGAATAATAAAGTTTTAGAAATGTTCTTAAGTAAGTAAATAATTAATATAATTTTATTATTCAGGAAGATAAAGAACATTTGTGATGAGTTGGACTCAAGGTAAGGGACTTCATCTCAATTTCATTTCATTAAGGGATATTTTGATGTTATGCACCTATTTTCTTTTACAAGGTGTATATAAAAATCCTTTGAGATAATATATAATAAATTTATCTATTATTGTGGTATTTAATTTTTTTTAATTTTATTATTTCATGGATCTTATTCTTTAAATATTTTCAAAAGTGATAAGGGAATTTTCTTTAAAAAAATCAGTTTTAAAGTTTTCCTTTAACTCCTTCTCTTACATGTCCATGTTTTTAAAATGATTTTTTGAAAGTTTTTATGAAAACACAAAAGATTTATAAATTAAATTTTATACCAATTTTTTTCCTTTATTTTCAATTTTTTTCAGAAGGAATTTTTTTACATGTCTAATATGAAACGTTTTTTGAAAAATAACAAAAGGACTGTTCTATTTTTAAACTATAGTGAGACAATGGATTTTCCACTACCGTGACCATTATTATACTTCTAGATACCATTAAAATATTTCATGTTTTCTTCAATTAAAATAACTCTTTACGTTTTTTGGGTATTTTGGTATTGAAAATGGGACTTTAAATAAAAATTGTATTGCGATATATGAAAGTGATTTACATGAAAGTTTAAAATATTTTTTCAAACATTTTTGGATGAAAAGGAGAAATCATAAAATGTTTTATTCATATTGTGGTTATTAGAAATTATGTATGACAGTTAAACCCATATAGCACCAAGTGATCCCATTATATCTTATACAAAGGGTGTTCCTAGATATTCCTCCAATGCATTGGCTAATGATTATGTTCTCTAGATAATTATATTGGAAGTTGGGTGTATAGTAATTAAAATTTGTAAGGATTTTTTAAGGGTTCTATAAGTGTTCTATGAGTTTATTTCCTAAGATTCCTGCATGAAATTTCTAGGATTTTCAAAGAGAATAAAGGGGTGGATAATATGTGTTTATATAGTTAGGGGTATTTTAAAAAAGTATTGATTATTTTATTGTTGACAAAGATTGTGTATAGTGTTGATTCTGATGACTTTTATTGGTTTATTATCTAAAAATAGAGGTTTATTTGGAATTAAAACTCTTCTAAAACCAAATGGTATCTTGGTAACATAAAATTAAATGTGAAGAATCAAAAATAGTATTTTATTATAAAAAATAATTTAGGATTTAAAATTTAAAATATTGGTGTATAAATTCAATTAATTACTTTTGAACAAATTTTATTTCCTAAAAAAAATTATAAAATTTTTAGTCATGTCTATATCACGATGATGTCATAAATATTATGGTATTCGTAAAATATTTAATTTTCGCTATTCACCAAAAAATCAACCTTTTTAGAAAAATCCTAAAAATTCACCATATGATAATTTACGCATTATTATTTCAAAATAAATTTATGTTTATAAATTATAAATATTATAAATTTAATTTTAAAATTAAATCATATAATAAATAGAAAATTATGTTATCTTGAATAATTTTTTTCCATGAAAGATTTCATCTTTTTTCTAATTTTTAATTATCATATAATTTATAGTTAATTTATATATTCATTTTAGAAATATATTTTTAAAAACTATATAATTTAATTTTCACATAATAATTAATATGTTTCTAAATAATTTTAAACATGCACTATTAAAATTTAAAAATATTTTTTCTTTTATATTATATGATTTTATCGTTATTATAATAAAATTATAATATATATTTATATTTACTACTTTTTACTCATTGTAAATACTATTTTTTTGTAATTTTACAATTCTCATTGATCTGATTTTTATTTCAACAGTCGGTTATTATTCCCAATGGTCATATATTATTCTGATGGTCATATAACTACTTCAATTCCTATAAAAACTTTTTATTTACTTCATTATTCATTCACTCATTCTTCTATCTGAGTTTTTTATATTTCATTTTAAAATTCCAGTCATATTTCTAATAATTTGTTTTTTATAGTATTTTTCACATCCCAATTAATTTTAGAGGACTATGACATACTGAAATATCAAGTTCTAGTTTTATTATTTACTTGTGTTTATTACCCCAGTATTCTATATTCAATTCTATGAATTTTATTCATACTTCATATATAATGTTTTATATTTTGTAGTAACATGATATTTTTTATGTGTATGATTTATGCTATACATTATATTAAACATATATTAGAGAGGAAAATTTTTCATATATAAAAATTTTGGGTTGTTATATTCTTCCCACCTTCATAAATTTCTTCCTCAAAATTTCTACTCAAATCATAAGATGTAAATAGATGAGGGTACTTTTGTTTCATTAAATCCTCAGGTTCCCATGTTTCTTCTTCATAATTATGATTTCTCCATGGTAATTTGAAAATATGAGTGGTATTGTTTCATAGTATTCTATCTCTATGATCCATGATTGCCACCGATTACTCCTTATAGAAGACATCATGCTCCAACTATACCACCTTTGGATTCAGAACATATTAGGGATCTATTATGTACTTCATTATGAGAGGAATGTGGAAAATTATGTGTACTTGAGACAAGTTTTGTGGAATGTAAAGTAGATAGTTCATGGCCCCAACATGATCAAGAATCTCAAAGAGGATAATATACCTAGTACCTAGCTTTCCCATATTCCTAAACCTCATAAATCTCTCTTCCGTATAAATATTATAAGTTATAATTTATCATAAATCTCAAACACCAAGTATCATCAATGATTTTAAAAATATATCTTCTACTAACTTTGAGCTACTCTGATGTATTTCTAAATGGAATTGATCTTCTCTATCATATCTTCCTCTGATTTTAATCCCTATAGTTTAATTTCTCTAACTTCATCCCAAAATGTTAGGGTTTTAAATTTCTTCCCAAATACGAATTAATACATTCCCATTTTAAATATTTAGTGAAATATATTATTATATTAGAACTCACTCAAAGGACAGTGTTGATCCCTACCTCCTTTAAAGTTTATAGGGAAATCTCTTAAGATGTTCTACAGAGTTTGAATAGTTTTTTTTGATTAACTATCTATCTAAGTATGAAATGTTTTACTAAAGTTAAAATATATGTTTAATTCATTTTATAGGATCCACTATAACATTGAGATGATCCTTGGATCTCAATATGATAATATTTATAGCGGTTCTCCATTCCACCACACCACTTCTCTGAAATATATCATGGAAAATTGATTGAACAATAAGTCTTCCTAAATGGTAAAGATGTTGGAAATAATTTTAACATTCTCCATAATAACCCATATAGAATTTTTCCTTTATATATATTTAAAAGTCCTATAAAAAAGTACATTGTGATATTATTCCATTTCCATGTTGGTATGGGTATGGTTGTGTGATCTTCTTGGAATTTTTTTCATATTTCCTTAAATTCCTATCATACCTAACAATTAGATGTATATTTAATAGTCTTGTTTTTTATATTATCTCACCATATGTTCTCTCAAATATCTTACATATATGAAAATTATTTATGAGTTTTATCATTATTTTAAGCTAATTTTAGTGTATTCTATTTGAAAATTTAATGCATACATAGAGATTTACACATTTTTGGGTTTTAAATATTGAATTTTGGAAACAAATACTTAATGACTAATTCAAGTCATTTTAGCACATATTTAAAATACTATTCATGAACATATTGAATTCCATACATGAATATTTTGATTGATGTTTTTTATCATGTATTATATGTATCTTAATCTAATTCATTTATTTATTCACTTAATTATTTTATTATTTTATTTATAAATATTTATGTATTAAAAAAATTAATTCTGTAATTATATGGTTGAGGTTACATCAGGGAACCAACATAGTCTCATGGAATTACATAACACTATTCTCCATGGATAATGTAATATAATGTTAAAAGTTGAGGAGGAATCACCACACCAGCATATCCTAGTGGAGACCAGCAATAATGTTTAAAAGAAATAATTTCACCCCACATCAAAACTTAACATGATTTATATGCATCAATGCTACCATATAGAGCTTCCTAGAATTATGTTGATGACTCAACATGGCCCTATAGAGAAACCTCACACTATATTTACATTATATAATATCCTAGTGACCCAACACAATATATGAAGTCCCTATAACATATCTAACATTATGATACTCTATGTTTGGGTATTATTTTATATCAAAGAAACATAGTCTATGGAGAAATAATGTAGTCTTAAGATTGACCCCTATGTTATGTTCATCTCTAATACATCCTCATGGCCTAATAAAGTGTCCCTTATCAAGCCCAAACTACCTCACGTTAATTCCTTATACATCTTCATCCACCCAACATAGTGTTGCAGCCAGGCTCTAGAATATTTTTTCTAATCATCATATCCTTCAATGATCAACAAACTATAAAAAATTACATAACTTTATATCTTAGATATATAAAACATTTTTGATCAGAATGATATTATAGAAATGTAGATATGATAAAAATAATAGGAATAATATCACTATCCATTGATAAATATCTCTTTACACATGGATTACATACATACAAACTAGGGACCAATAACATATTATTTTTATATTATCTAACCAAATAAGTTAAAAATCCCAACAATATGGATTTGTGTCAACTGATCCAAAAAAATATGAGAAACCAAGAGATACTAGAGCTAGAGACTAAATTCAATGATGGGTGAAGTTTATTTTCCATATGGACTCATTTAATTCAACTCTATTCCATTTTTAAGTGATCTAGAAACCTAAATAGTAACATCTAATTAAGTTATTTATATAAAGAAGAATACCTAAGGGAAAGGATCCCTGGTTTTTTATTGTAAGAGACCCCTGGTAGTAGTATACGGGATAAAGGGTTATTTTATCCACACCAAAGGATATATATAATTGAAATCTAAATATAGATAAGTTCATCAATAGTTGGGGGAGATGGTCAAAGTCTTCACATGAATAATGATCTTTTATATTCCTTATTCTTCATTTCAATATTTGATTTTATTTTTCTTGGGAAGTTTTTAATGAATATTTAAGATTTTTTTAATTAGTTGTCCTTTTTTTTAATATATTGTGAATGCTTTGTTTAGGATCATTCACTAATTTTATTAATCATTCTTAGATGGATCTTCTATTCGTACCTTGTGACTATGAGTAAAGTAGCGAGAGTAGAAACTCACTATATCACTTGAGTATCTATACATATACTTCTAAGTAGATTTCTATGATGTTATGTTAATATGATATTTGGACCCATGATTAGAACATTAGGAATAAGGTTGTTGATATTAGTTAGGTTATTGTGTGGAGTGACATTTTCACACAAGTTATTGATAATCATGCCCTTAAAGTCCTACCAAAAATAGGTTGAATATTTTTACACTTATATCATTTCCTATTCCCTTCAACACTTTATAGTTATATGCCCATATTTCCCACACTTGAAGAATTTATTTATTCCCTTGATGTGGTTTACATGGTTTTTATTCTCAAAATTTTTACATATGGAAAATTGAATATTCTTCCCTTTATGGGGATTATTATATGATACATAAAAGTTAATATCCATATATATATTCTTATCTATAGCCCTATAATACCATTGGGATTCCCCAATCCTCGTATCCATATAAAGGGAATATTAGTCTATATCCTTATAGATATCAAAGTATCAAATCTACAAATTATTTCAAAGACATGGTTTTAGAGAGATAAAGATGTTATCAACCTTTATTTCAGAGTTAAATACAAAGCGTAAGGCATACCCTACAATCCTTGTGAAGTTTTCTTTATAAAACCTAATAGACTTTTATTTTTATGTATCCATCCTAGTAAACTCTCTCTACACTTTATCATGGTGAGTTTAAGGATAATATTTAACAAAAAATATTGTATTACATTTTTTCCATTCCATTTAGTTGATATCATCCTTGGGATCGTTGTTCTTGATTAGTATCCACCACTATTAATATTATCCATATATGTGTTAAATAGATAGGATCATTTTCTCTTTCTCTAATCACTGGAGTATAAAAAATATTTTCCTAATATATTTTATCCATTGCTTCGTTATTAAAGGATTAAAGGATCCACCAAAAGAGGGTGTTTGTTGATTTATAAAGGACTCAGTCTTAACTTGATCCTTCTTTAGATGAGTTGGAATCTCTACATGGTTTATGTTATTTTCTATAACTTCATTCAATTGAGTAAGTACCACCATGATGCTTTTGAATTTTAATCCTATCATATTAGGTTCCTCATTAAGGTTGTCATTGCATTACCCATCATATTGGTTATTCACATGATTAATATTATTTCTAGTTATTTAATAAAAAAAGGATAGTTAGGGGTGAGAATGATTTATTTAATAATCATATAATTGAAAAACTGTGAACATAGATATAATAACACTTAAATAACATGAAAATATAAACTTATGACAAATTAATTCTCAATCTATATTATTTATGGTGTATTTCCAATTAAGTTCTATAAACAATTATTGAAAAATAAATAGACCGAGATGTGATACCAAACATAATGACCCACATCTATTTCATGTAATATTAAATTATTCTTAATATAATTATCTATAAAAGACTCTTAAAAATGTATAGGTCCATAATTATAGGGAAATTGGGTACATCATAAAACATATTTAAAAAACATATCCTTTAATTTATATATTCCAAATATTATTCAAGAGCTCATTGTGCTCTTATTACTATATGGGATAACCTTGGTATATACATAAAATAAATGGTGATCCATAAATCCTAGAAACGATGTAAAAGTGGACATACATGGGGTGAGATAGCAAAAGAGACAATAATCATGAAATAGAATCAATAAAGGTAAGGATCATAAACCATAATATTGAAATATAGAATAAAAATAAATATTTTATAAGATCATGGTATTCATGATAATCATAAGAATATGGAACAAACATAAATTATGTCATAATTATAGGCTCACTACTAAAACAACATAACATAAATTGTTAGGCTCATTACCCATGCATCACACATAGTATCTTAAGAGATAAAATAATAACCCAAAATATTGGAGATTTATATAATTCTAGGTATACTTTTCATCATAATTCATCATGTAAATTTATGTGGCATATAAATCAAACATACATTAATCATAAACATGAAAAAAACCATGAACAATAAATAGGTAACATAAAAGGTCCATAAACATTTAAAAATAGAGGCAACATATAGGATCCAATGAAAATAATGTACAAATTAATATTGGACATTAATTATTAAAAAATATACTTTTTCATCAAAACAGATCTCAATGTGAAGGGAAAATTAAAATATGAGATGAATAAAAATTCATAAAATCAAACTCGTTTACTGAACATTTAAGAAAAGGATAGAATTGTGTTTAAATGGGGTAAAAGAATATAGTTTCCATAAAATTATAAATAAAAATAACATATTTTATGATTAAACATGGAATTTTTATTTAGAAATAATATATATCAAATTAAATTTATAAGGTGGAATGAAAAAAGAAGAATTTGGGAAAAGGAGAGAGAAACTGGAAAATATTCTCCTACAAACTTTATAAGTCTTGGCTTAAGGAAATAATAAAAAAGGAAACATATTGGAATGAATATACCTAGAAAAAAGAAGAAATATGAATCATAAATTAAATAAAGTAAGAATATTATAAATTAATAAAGAGGAAGATTGATATATTTATAGTGGTATAGAACATATCATCTAAAACAAGAAAGTGTGGAAACTAACTAGAAAAGAACCCCCACCTTGATTCATAGATCTCTTTGGATACTCTACTAAATTACATAATAGTAAAGTTTCATTAATTAATTACTTTATTATGAGAATTTCTATATTTATTTCATCTCTCATAATATATTTTTATAATATTTTATTCATATACTAAATTTATATTGTTTATGTTGATCGTTTCATTGTTATTCGGTTCACAGTACCAAAACCGCTTGAATGTAGTAGTACATGTAAAATATCACTGTATAATTGTTCCATAAGCTCTAAAATAGTCATATAATATTGTTCATATCATTATAAAAATGATGAAATTGAATAGATAAATATATGTTTACAATTCAGGGAATCATCCCCAGTAAGCTTATTTGTGGTGGTCAAAATGAAAATAATTTTTTACATTTAATTTCATTATTACTGTGAATTTTTTATCAAAAAAGAATAATATAAATGTTTATATTTTATTATAACTTTATATTAAATCATAAATCAATTTTTTAGTATAATTAATTAATAGAACGAGTGAAAAATAAAATATCATAATTCACTTAGGTAGCATAAAACTACCACGAGTGAAATTGTGTTTTTAGGAAGGTTTTAAAAAGAAAAGGCAAAATAATTGATCTTGTAGTTTTATAAAAATATTAAATAATATTAAATAATATTTCTAAAGTTAATTTTATTGATAAATTAATTTTATATAATATGTAAGAAAATAATTAAAAATGAAACATTGGTTTTGAAGCACTTAACTAGGACCTTGAGTTTATTTATTTGGATTGAACCTAAAGCCTTTATAGGAAGGACTTTTCATCAAAGTGGGGATTGGATAAGTGTTTAGGGGAGTCTAGAGAGGTATTTGGGGAGATATTTGTAAAATTAATTACTTTTTCAATAGAGTAGAAAGGGGTGGATTATGGGTGTTTATATAGATAATGGGGAGGGGTATTTTAGAATAAAGTATTGATTATTTTATTATTTAGGCTAAGAATATAAATAGTGTTTATTACTATGACTTTTATTGGTTTATTTGACATTAAAATATAGCTAAAACTGAATTGAATGTTGAAAATACTTAATTTAATGTAAATAATCAAAAATAGTTTTTTAATGGAATAAAATATAATTTAGGATTTAAATTTTTAAAAATAGGTTTATAAATTATATTTATTCCATTAAAATGAATTATTTTCTTCTTTAAATACATTTTTTATCATTAGAAATGTTTTATATATGTTTTATACATATTTAAATCATCATGATTTTATAACTCTTATAGTATTTGTAAAAAAATGTGTTTTTACTCTTCATAAAAAAATCCAATTTTTCAAAAAATCTCAAAAATTTACCATAAGATAATTTTGACCTGATGATTTAAAAAATGAACAATATTTTATAAAATTTAAATTATAAATATTAGAAATTAAATGGTTTCCAAAAAAAGCATATAATAATTGGAAAAAAACAATTTTATCATGAATAAATAATTTTTTTCAAGAGTAATTTAATTTTTATTTATTGTAATTCTTAATTTTTATAAGATTTATAGTTAATTAATATATGTATTTAAAAAATAAGTTCTGAAATTAAATAATTAAATTTTAACATAATAATTAATATTTTACTAAATAAGTTAATGTATACATTATAAAATATTAAACATATTCTTATTGTAAGTTATACGATTCGATAATTATTTTTATATAATTATAATATTAATATTTAATTATATTTACTCATTGCGAATGCTAATTTTTTAGGCATTTTACTATTCTCATCAGCCCGGTTACCATTTCAATGGTTATTTGTTATTATTAAGGTAAATATATTATTCTAACATTTATATAATAACTACACTTTATATAAATACTTCTTATCTACTTCATTATTTTTTTACTCATTTTTCTATCAAAATTATTTATATTTAGTTTTAAAATTAAAATCTTTATTGTAATAGTTTATTTTATTTTTATAGTTTTGTTCTCATCTGAGATAATTTTAGGGGACCATGACATACCAAAATATAAAATTCTTGTTTTATTAAATACTTGTGTTTATTGCCCCATAATACTATTTTCAATTATATAGATTATATTCTTAATTTGTATGAAATGTTTTATATTAATGTAATAAAATTATATTTTTCATGTGTATGATTTATAATATACATTATACCACACATATATTGAAGAGGATATTTTTTAATATTTGAAAATTATAGGTTGTTATAGTTAATCCCAAATATGAAGAATATTTTTAAGGTTGAAATCATAAAAATATTTGATGATGGGATAATATATCCTATTTTAGATACTTCATGGGTAAGTGATGTGGACTTTAATTCTTGTATTTTTCCACATCATTCTTATTGTATTATCTATATTTTTAAGATTAAAATAGACTTCTAGAGTTTAATTATAGTTTAGTGGTTATTTTATATTAAAATTAGTAATTATTAATAAATATGATAGTTATGTTTGTTTTTCTGTTTAAATTATCCTTGGATTATACTTTAAATTTTTTATTGTTTTTAATTTATTTCTGGATTTTATTTTAAAATTTTAATTCCGAGTGTTGTTGGTTAATTTTGGTATTCTTTTATTTAAATATTCTTTTCTATAATTTTCTGAATAATTTATTAATTAATTAATAATGGTTTAATTTATTTTTTATTATTATATTTTAAAAGATTTAAATAATTTAAATTTTAATTTATCATTTAAAAATTTGTAATTTTTACTATTTATTTATTTTTATTAATTAATTAATTAATAAGTCAATTATTTTAATAATTTTGAATTTAAATTTTTTAATCTTTAATTTTTTTTCATTTATCTATTTTATAATTTTTAATTTATAGTGAGAGTTTTGTTAATGTATTCATGATTAGTTTTAAATATTTTAATTTTAAGTGATATAATATATTTAAAAATTAATTTAACTTGTTTATGTTTAATTTTTTGTTACGGTTTACCTTTTGGTCACAAATTTGCACAGTCGATCAGTGTGTGATATTTTGAAAAGGGATAAATCAATCGCAAGACATAATGTCATGTAAAAGAAATTGGCAAAGTCCCAGATCGACCGTGCCTTTTATAATCGACCACACCTTGTATAATGCATTGACCGCATGGCCAAACAAATTTATGTGTCAAGTTTTGTAAATGAAACCATTATTGATGGGTTTTTGGGGTTGAATGTGTGATGATATTAAAATCAATAATTACCTTGAAATATATCAACCATGAAGTATATTCCATGAATATTATCTACAACACGAAGAGGGCAAAGTAACCCAAGAACACACCCCTACTATTTATCACGATGAAGAGAAATCGAGTCAAAGATTTCAGGGTGTTTGGATTTGAAAAGGGGGAAATTGGATCTTCTCAAGTTCTTCTTGCCTTGGTTCATGTGACACTACTAAAGGCCTCATATTCAAATAATCATATTGATAATGGTAAAAATCAAAATGAACAAGGTTGTGAGTGAAGAAGATGATGAATATGTGATCTACCTATATGTATTAAGAAACTCGATATTGTGGATGATGGTTTTTCCAATACTTGGCTGAATTTGAATATAACTATTTGAAGGTTGGCTGACTTCCATTGACTAATATGATGTTGAGCTGAAAATTTCTTGAGTTCAGATGAGGAAGACCCATCTTTGTTAAAATCTAACCCATAATTAATATTGATTTTTATAAACTATGCAACATAGACAGTGAGCTAAGGCACGTCAAGATCGATTTTTATCTGAATTTGAGACTCATCAAGATCATATTTCATTTGAAGCATGATGAATATTATATCAGCTACTGGACTAAATTTAAGGACTATGGAGGTTGGACTAAATTCAAGCTTGGTCCCCTATTTCTGAATTTGAAGGTATTATGAGGTTGAATCATGAATTCAAAGAAAATTTGAAGATGAAAATCGAAGGAAGATAACCATTCAATTACTGAATCATTTTTATTAATTATTAAATTGATGATCTTACCCATTAGATTTGGGTTTTATTTAAGTTTCATGAAAGAGATGGAATATTTTTGTCTCAGATGTTGTGGATTTTATGATGAATCCTTTTTTACAAAAAAAAATGTTTTTTGATTTTACAAAATTCTGTTTGGGGATTTTTGATCAAAACCAATAATTTGGTATTGAGTAATGTAAGAAGTTGATTCCAACATATTAGTACCGAAAATTCAAGATTTTTTATACCATTGAAGCACATAGAATTATTATTGATAATTTCAAATTGTTTCAATTATAAGTCAAACATGAATTCTTTAAGTCACATATTGGAAAAGAATCTTGAGGAAATTTTATAGAGACGGTTAAAACGGTGAACCAACATGGAGTCATGTCTAGATTCATTTTTCAATTAGATGAATCAAATTTCATGCAATTTGTTAAATTCAGTTTCAAAAGGAATGTTTAAGTCATATGCTGGTGAATAAATTCCATGAAAACTTCCAAGTGATTGGTGAATAAGTGTATATTGAGTTATGTCAGTGCATGAGGTATATGATGATGGAATAAATGAATAAATATAGTAAAGTGGAAATTTTTTTATCAGATACTTTCATCAAATAATTTCTAGAATAGAGATCTTGGAGAAGATCAAGGTGTAATTGAGTTTGGCTATACTCATTCATGATCAAGATCATAGGGGATATTTTTACTTCCCCTTTCATGATCATAGGGGATATTTCTACTTCCCCTTTTACTTTCATTCATCTCTATTTTAGTAGAAATTGAAATTATTATAATTTTTTTTAATAAAATGATTCTTGACTAAATTTTATGGTTGGTAAATCCAATATGTTGTTGAAAATTTTTCATTTCATTATTTATTAAAACCTTTAATCTAGGTCATCTATGTCCTTTTAATTCAAGATAATTCATTGAGAGGGGGTGAATCTTGAATCTAATCATGAAATAATTTATCAAGTTTTTCTCAAAATCAATTAAGAGTTATCGCTCACATAATTCCTTTAGAGATTTAGCAATTGAGGAATTGTTTTATTCTAATATTCTACTTCTAGAGAGTGAAAATGGGAAAAAAATAAGGTTTGATGATCCAATGTAGTTATTTTAATGAACAAAAATATATCTTTAGTCTCCCAATCAAAGTTTTTCCAATCTGTGCATGTTTTATTATCTCTAGATCTCTATTATTCCCCATTATCTTCAATTTCTTCATCCAAATAGTAATATTGTGTGTTTGTTCATATTATTAGTAAGATATATTTTTATTTTATTTTGATTATTTAATTTATATGCATATAAACTTCTTCAATCACTGTGGGATCAAAACCCTACTCACCACTACACTAGAATTTTGTAGGAACTCATAAATAGAAAAACATATTCCTTAAATAATGAGGCATCAAGTTTTTTTGAGCTATTTTTTGGGAAGTTCTTTATGCAACCATAATTAAAAACTAAAAATTTAAAATAAAATATAAAAAAACAAAAAATCTACTCTTGAAAAATTTTCTAAAAAATATTTATTTTCTATTCTGAAATTATATCATCGAAGCTTTTTTTTCGATTTTGTTGTACATAAACTAGATCATATTATAATAGGATAGATCCTTTCATCCCTGGAATAAAAAGATATATTATTGTTTTAAAAAATAAAAACAAATAAAAAAATATAAGATAATAAGGAGGTTTTTAATAATCTAGAAAAAACTATTCCACCTCCACTCAGAGAACCTGAGGGTCAAATACATATCCTTATAGATTTTCAATTAACAACTATCTCTAGAAACCCTTCATGCATTAGGCTATCACATATCTTAAAAACTATGAAATAAAATATTACTTATTTTCTATAATACCATACTTTAATTTTATTCATTTTTTATATTCTTTGGTCTTCATTTTATACATTTATAGTGTGGTACAGTGAAAACCAATTAGAGGTTTGAGTGAGGAAGAACTAAAGCTGGGCATTTTTTTCATATTTTTTAAGGGAATGTATATGTCTTGTTTCAATAGTTAGTGGGTGAAATTATTAATACAAGGGATCATGTATTTATTGATTTTATCCTAAAACAATATCCCAAGAGAAATCACATAGATATTATGCACAAAATTACTTTTTTTGTTCAAGAAAGGGGTAAATTATTCCATGAGATTTGGGAAAAGTTAAGGATTTTCCATAAAAAGTGTTTGATCCACTAGTTTTATCCACATTTGTTAATGTATATATTTTATAATATATGTACCCATTATAAACAAACTCTTTTTTATTAATCTTCTAGTGAGGATTTCTCAGAAAAAAATTACTGAATAACTTAATAAAATATTTAATACAGTTTCCAAAAATTCTCAATATAATTGTTTTATAAGTAGGAAAATTATTATAAAATAACTAAATTATGTTTCTTATAATTCTATAATTTATAATAAAAACTCACTTATGGAGTATGGTCGATACTATGGTATATTTTGTTATTCTAGTTTATGTGGTCCTAAGTTTGAATTATTTTCCCATCCTATTGTGGATGTTAACTTTTTTGTAATGGTCCTAGGTTTTAGGAAAGAGATGATCCATTTTCAAATATTTATAATCAAGGATATAGGAGGAATCCCCACCTATCTTGGAAGTATAAAGGTTTCTTTAGACCACCTACTACTCTAGTTTTTTCATAACTAACTATGACATATTTCCAAAAATAAAAAAAAGGGGTGATTCTTAAAACTATCAAGGGAATCTTGAGGGATTAATGTGAAAAATGTTTTCTAGAATGCATCCTCGTGATTCTAGGAAATAATGTGACATGGAATCATATAAATCTTCATCTAAAAATATTCTTAATAACCTTCAAATGAAAATTAGTCAAATGGATAGGGAATTATGGGGTAGAGAAAAAATAAAAGTACCAAGATAAACAGAGGTTAATCCTAGGGATAATTTCATAGATTTTGTTACAAGAAGTGGTGTAAAAACTCAAAATAAATCTATAAATAACCATAGTGTAGATAAAACTATAAGAATATGTGAATCTGGAAGTCAAAAACTACAGAAATGGAATCTAGAAATGACATAATCCACATTGAAAATGAATTAAATCTCACTATTCCACTTTAAAGAAAAGATAAGAATTTGAAAAATAAGAAAAAGGAAAGGAAATTATTTATGAATAAAGAGGTGAAATACATTTTGTTTTAATTAAATATTCTCCACCCATCCCTTTCTCATAAAAATTTAAACCTAGAAATAATAAAATATAATTTTCTAGTTCCTTTGTATTTTAACAATCTCCAGGTCAATATTCCTTTCATCCAAGGTTTTATTCAAATCTCATCATACTTGAAATATATTAAGATTATTTTTAAAAAAATATCAATTTTGGGGAATTTTTAACTTACTACTTTACTAAATAGTGAGATATTGTCCTTCAAAAGAAAATCCCACCAAAACATAAAGTTCTAGAGGGTCTTTTTATTCCATGTACCTTAGAGAATAGTGTCAAGCCCAAATGTCTCTGTGATCTTGGTGATAGTATCAACATAATCCATTTACCACTCTTTAATTATCTAATATTGGGTGAGTTTCAACCCACTACTATTATTTTATATTTTCCTGACATATTTTTCACACATCCTATAGGGAGAGATGATGACTTTCTTGTTAGAGTAGGTAAGTTGTTTTTGTATACTAACATTCTTGTTTTGGATATGGAGTGTGAAAAATAAATATTTATTATTATTGGTAGGACCATAAAATCCATCATAGGTGTAGTTATCAATATAATAAAGTTTGGTCTGATTTTTTATGTTTAGTGATCAAGAAGATGAGTTTCATGTGTTTAAAAATTTGGAAGAACCTATTTTTTGTGGTAATTTTTCAAGAGGGGATTTGATAGAATTTGAGAAATCATTAAATAATTTATAAGAGTTTTAAAAAACATCATTGGTAGAATAAATTACTATATCAATTGAAAATTATGTTTCTCACATTGTTGAGTTTTCTCAAAATGAGAATCTATAAAACATCCTATATTTGAACAAAAATTATTTTCCTAATGTGAAGTGTATTGTTGAGGATGAATTTTATATGCCTGAACATAAGGAATATTTAAGATATCTTGAGGCTAATTTCCCTTATTCAAATAAGAATGAAACGTTTAATAAGGTTGAGGGAGAGTTTTTAAAACAACTAAATAAATTTTCACTGAAAAACATTCTTAAATATGATTTGGAAACTCATCAGAGTGGGTTGTTCACTTTGAAAAGTAGTGAAGAAAAATATAAAAACTTATTAAAAATTGAAAATATTTCCTATTTTAAAACTCAATTTATGAAACAAATTGAATATCTTGTACCTCCTCCTACTAATATTCTTCTTTCTAGTGAACAAGTACCCACATTGATGATAAAACCACTATATACACATTTCAAATACTCATTTTTTAGTGAAAACTCAACACATCCAGTTATTATCTCTTATAAACTCAATGAAAATCAAGTATAAAATTTATTGGTGATATAATAAATTTAAAAACTATAGTTTTTTATCCATATATAACAAAAAAGGATTTGTCCCTTCATTCCACATGCATAGTAATCTTATAGAACCAGACCAAAATCTTAGAGTTGATGGTTAAAGAAGATTGAATCCAAATATGAAAGAGTTTTTCAGAGAATATTTTATCATGTTTCTTGATATATGATTAATATACCCCATTTTTTATAGTTATTGGTTCATTATATTCAAAGTAGTTCCAAAGAAAATAGGATTAACTATTTTAATCAATGGAAAAAATGAGAAAATTCAAGTTAAGTAAGAAACCAAATGGGGAGTATGTATTGATTATAGAAAGATTAACTCAATCAGTAGAAATGACTATTTAACTATTATATTCCTATATAAAATTATTGAGAGGATTTCTAATAATGAGTTATTTGTTATCTATATAGTCATTCTAGTTACAACTAGATCACTTTATCCCTATAATACAAAGAAAAAACTGCTTTCACATTCCCATTTGGGATATTTTTTCTATCAACGAATACCCTATCACTTGTGTGCTTCCCTAGTCACATTTCAAAGGTGCATTATGGATATATTTTTAGAAATAATGGATAACATTATTAAGTTATTTATGGATGATTTATCCATTATTCGAAGAAATTTTTAGATCTTTATATAGAATCTATAACTAGTTTTATAGAGGTGTTGAGAGACCAACTTAGTTCTTAATTTGGAGAAATTTCAGTTTATGGATATATAAGGAATTTTTTTAGGACATAAAGTATCTCATAGGGTAATTGAGGTTAAAAATGATAAAATATAAGTGATTTATAAATTTATCCTCCATTAAATGTCAAGGGTGTTATGATTTTTTTAGGGCATGATGATTTTTACCAAAGGTTTGTTAAATACATTCCAAAAATCATAAATCCTTTTTGTTCACGTTAGGTTAAAGATACACCCTTTTAGTTTAATGAAAATGGTTTTCAAATGTTTAAATTTTATTAAAAAATCACTTCATCACCTAAAATCACTAAAATTGATTAAAATTACCTTTTTAAATTATGTATGATATTAGTGATGTGGTTGTTGGAGTTGTTTTAGGCTATAGAAAATATAGGAGATTACAAGAGTTATATTATGCTACTAGACTTATAGATTATTATCAAAGGAACTAAACCACTACTAAGAATGAGTTTTTGGTTTTTGTATTTTCTCTAGATAAGTTCAGGAAGTACCTATTTGGTTCCAAAGTTATATAAATTACATACCATGTTACCTTTAATTATTTTTTTCCTAAGAAAGAGGACAAACCTAGACTCATTGGGTGGATACATTTTTTATAGTAGTTTTATTTGTAGATTAGAGATAAAGTTAGTTCTAAAAAAATTGTATATCACCTATCTAGGTTTTTTAGTACTCGGTGTGAATATCCTAGAGAAATTAATTCTTCCTTTCCTAATAAAAAGTTACTTATTTTTTCAGTTAAGAAATATGCTTGTTATGAAAAACTTTCTAATTTCTTAGATTTAGGATTTATTCCCAAATATTTCTCACATAATTAAATGAATTGGTTGATTTATAAACTTAATAATTTTATGTGGGATGGTCCTTTTCTTCTTAAGAGGTGTACTGATGGAATTTTAAGGAGGTTTGTTCCAAAGGAAGAGATGTTTCCTATTATAGAGGGTTTTCATTCCTCATCAAGGGGAGGTTATCATGGAGGAGAAATTATTTCCCATAAAGTCATTAAAGTTATAATTTATTAGATTTTTTTTATGATTATATGAGTTTAGTTTTGGGTTGTGATAAGTGTTAGAGTTCAGTAAATGTGGGAATAAACTAAGAGATACCTCCAAAATGAATTATAGAAGTTGATAATTTTTATGTTTTTGGCATAGAATTTATTGGAATATTTCTATCTTCACATGGAAATTATTAAATTTTAGTAGTAGTTTCATTTGTTTCCAAATGCATTGAGGTAGTGGAACTTCCAAAAAAATCAAGAAAAAATGTTACTAAATTCATTAAAAATAACAATTTCTCAAGATTTGAGGTTCCTTAAGATATCACAATATAGAATAGAACCCATTTCAAAAATTAAAATTTAAATAATTGATGGAGAAGTATGGGTCTTCCCATATAGAGGTAACTACATAACATCCTTAATCCAATGGACAAGTGGTAATTTTAATTAGGTAGGTCAAACAGATTTTAGATAAAATTGTCTCTAATTTTAGGAGGGGTTGATCCTTAAAACTAGAAGAAGCATTATGGGCCTGAAGAACTTAATTCAAAACTATTATAGGTATATCTCCATATAGGTTGGTTTTTTGGAAAATCTTGTCATTTACCTATAAATTTGAAATACATTTCATACTGGGTTGAGAAGGATTTGATATTTTATTTTAATACTAATAGAGAGAGGATTTTTCATGATTTGAGAGAACTAGATGAGATTAGGATAGATTCCTATGATAATTTTAGAATTTATAAAGAAAGGACTAAATATTTTAATGATTCTATTATCCAAAATTAGAAATTAAGGTAGGAAAAGGGTCTCATCTATTCAATTCCAAACATAAAAATTTTTCCTTGGAAGCTTAAATCTGAAGGTTCTTGACATTTAATTATCCTTAAAGTCCTTTTCAATGGATATGTTGAGATTATGGAAGAAGATAAGATATAATTTATGGATAATGGAAATAGGATTAAGAGATATTTTTAAGTGAAGTCGATAGGGTGGGATGCAATATTTATATAAAATCAGTTTTCTTCTGAATTCTAACTGAAGACTATAAATTCAGTGATTTATGGGAGTCAATACATGGTCATTATTGTGTATTTTATTCAATTTTTGTTAAGAATAAAGTACTAATTTGATCTATATACTACTATTTTTTTCTACATGAATTTAACTCTTGTTCTCCTCTCTTTTTCATAAATAAGTTTGTTGGTGTGGTGAAAAAATCATAGGTGTGTCCTAATTTCCATTTAATCAAAGAGAAGTAACATGTGGGAGCCTCACCGGAAAAACTTCCTTAAACTATTAAATTGGTTAATTTTATATTAGATATTAATTATTGAAATCAGATTCTTATCTATTGAACTTCTAGGTAATGAAAGCTGAACAACTAGAGGATAGTTCACTCAATGTTAAGAGCTAAGTCTTTTTTACATGAACTCAAAAAATAAAGATTCTTAAATTAGGGGAGTTATTATTTTAATTTATATATTTTTACTTTACTTGTTTTTATTATTATGGGTATTGTTTAAATATTTTTGCGTTGATTAAAAATTGAAATTCAATGGTTTTATATCTTCTTAGAATATTAAATTAAATATTGGAGGATTATACCCCTTGTGTTTTTGTTTAAGTGGAACTTTGTCTATTTGGTCAGTTTTTAGCATTATATTTTATATGGTGATGAAAATTCAATTGAAAAAACTTTTAAACATGCTGTAACTCTATGAAATTCCTTGGGTTCATGTTTTTTCTTGATGTTCACTCCATGATTATCATGCTAGTATCTTGAAATTTATTAGAAATATTTGTATTGTGATTTAAAGATAATGCATGTATTTTTTTAAATCTTATCGTAAGGAACTAGTTTCTGGAAAACATCTTATTTAAAATATCTTTTGATACTTAAATATTCTTTAAACTTCTAAATGGAAATCAATTTTAAACCGAACTTCTTAAATTATTTCTCACACTTCAAAACTCAACAATGTGGATATTTTTTGATTTTAAGTGATGGGTGTCTAATTTGTGCTAAAGTATGTTTTAATGTAGTAAACATAAAATATTCCTAAAAAATTAAAAAATTGTTTTATTTTTAATCTTAAACAATTTGATTCAATGTAATATAATTTTTCTAAATTTTGAGATTTGTTTTCCCACCTTGAAGAGGATGAATTTTTTAGTTTTCTCATGGATTGAATTAGGTTCACTAATTTTCTTCTCTTTTTATTTTTTTTGTCAAAGTTTGGGAGTATTATTTATAATCACAATTGGTGTTAAACATTTTGACTACGTTTCATACTTCAATTCTATGAATTTAATGAGTTATGAAATGAAAATCATAATATAGGCTAACCCTCTATTATTTCATTCTTTCATTATTTTATTCTTTAAGATGATCAATGAGTTATTTATTCTACCTTTATATTATTAAATTTTCTCATCCAAATAGAGTATCTAATTATTATTCCTTCTAATTATGTGTGATTGTTATCATAGAGGTAAAGAGAAGTTTGAAAGTCTTAGTTAAATGAAAATTAATGTTTGTTTAAAACAAAAAATTTTACCAAACCACTTATTTCTAAGTGAGAAATCACATTTTTCTTGAAATAATTGGGGGGGAATAATATTTTTGAAAACTGATTCTTTGTGAAAACACACTTTTTTACACTGAGGATTATTTCATGCCAATGAATTTTTTAGAGATGTTTTCTTTATGAAAAGTAACAACTTATTTATGGGGTAATTTTATGTGTCCCTCACCTATTATATTTTTTCACATAATTTTCATTTAATTATCAATATATTATAATAATAAATTAGACTTTAAATGGTTAATTAAATTTTATTGGTTATTTTGTAGTGAAATTAGTAATTATTGGTAAATATAATAGTTATGTTTGTATTTATGTTAAATTTATATTTTAATTATACTTTGGGTTGTTTATTTATTTATTTCATTTCTAATTTTTTTTAGAAATTAATTCTTAGTGTTATTGGTTAATTTTTTCATTCTCTGAATTAAATATCCATTTTTTGAAATTTTACTATTAATATATTAATTAATTAGTTATAGTTTAAAATAATTTTGTATCTCATGTTTTAAATGATTTAATTAATTTTAATTTTAATTTACTATTTAATAATTTTTAATGTTTATTATTTATTTATTTTTATTAATTAATTAGTTTCTCAAATATTTTAATCATTTTAAATTTAAATTTTTTAATCTTTAATTTTATCATTTTATAATTTTTATTCATAATGTGTGTTTTTTAATGGGGTCTTAATTAGTTTTAAATATTTTAATTTTAAATGATTTAATGTTTTCAAAATTTTACTATAACTTGTTTAAGTTTAATTTATTATTATGGTTTACCTTTTTATCACATAGTTGCATGATTAAATAGTGTGTGATATTTTGAAAAGTTCAATATTGAATACAAGATAAGATACCTCTAAAAGGAAATTGGTGTAGTCCCAGATTGATCGTGCCTTCTACAATCAACCATGACTTGTATAATGCATTGACTGCATGACCAAACAAACTTGGGTGTCAAAATCTAGTTAAGGAAACCATCAACCAGGGGTATTAGGGATAAACCATGTGATGAAATTGCAATCTACCATGTCCTTGAAATCCACCGACCATGCAGCACATCCAATCGACCATGAAGGAGATGGCATGAATATTATCTACCACACAAATAGGTTGAACCAACATGAGAACACATGAATCCCATTTATAATGATGAAGGGGAATTTATTCAAAGCTTTTAGGGTGTTCATATTTGAAAAGTGGAGACTTAATGTACTCAATTTTTTCTTTCCTTGATCCACACAACCATGATTAAGTCCTCATATTCAATTGGTCTTGTTGATAATAGTGAACATTTATATGAATAAGAACACATACGAAGATAATTGTGAATTGTTTATCTACATACATGAAAAAAGAAACTCAATGCCATGTATGAGGGTTTCACTGATTCTTCAATGAATTCTAATATAACTACTGAAAGGTTGACCAATTTTCATTGATGAGGATGACATCATGCAGATGATTTCTTGAGTTGAGATAATGAAGTCCTATTGCTATTGAGGATAAACCCACCATTGATACTAAGATGTATGAACTCTAAAACATGGATGATGAGTTGAGACTCATTAAGATTTAATTTTATATAAATCATGATGAATATGGGCTTGACTACCAAATCAAATTTAAGGATTGTCAAGGTCGGACATAATGCATGTCTGAAGCCCTAATTTCTGAATTTGAAGGGATTTATGGATGAATTATGATTTCAAGAAAATATTTAAGATGAATATAGAAGGAACCTGATTGGGAAATAACCAAAACATTTTTATCGATTAAGAAATTGATCATCCTTATTGCCATATTTATGTTGTTTCAGGTTTAATAAAGGGTATGGAAGAGCTGGGCCTCAGATATTGTGTCTTTTGTGATGAATCCTTTATCATTCCTATTATTAGATGATTTTCCAAGATTTTGATTGGGGGTTTTTGATCGAATATTAGAATTTGGTTATGATTAAGGGAGGAAGTTGAGTACAACATATTAGTATTGAAGATCTATGTTTTCTTGAACCATTGAAGCCCACAAAAATCTTATTGATACTTTCTAAGTGTTGTAGTTGGTGATGACATGTGACACCTTTAAGTCATTTGTCAGAAACAGAATCTTGATGAAATTTATAGAGATGGTTAAAAAGTTGAACCAAGATGGAGGCATTTCCTGATTCATTTTGACTACTATAGAATCCAATTTCATGTTATTAGTTAAATTTAGTTTTAATAGGAATGTTTAGGTCATGTAATAATGAAAAAATACCATAAACATTACACATGGTTATTTAATAGGTGAATATTGAGTTAAGTCGGTATATGTGGTGTGTGGTAAATGGAAAAATAATAAAAATAAAAATTAATTGAGATAGGGAAGCAAGCACTTTTTAATCAAAAACATTCATCAGGTTTTGGACTGGAGATCTTGTAGAAGATAAATGAGTAATATATTTTGGTAGTGCTCATTCAAAATCAATAATGGAGGGGAGAATTACTCTTTTAATTTTATGTTATTTCATTATTATAGTAATATAAATTAAAATTATTTTAATTTTTCTATGAATAAAATGATTCTTGTCTAATTTTCATGGTTGGAAAATCCAAGATTGAGCTGAAACTTTTTCCTTTATTCATTCATGAAAACTTTTAAACTAGGTAAATGATTTCATTTTAATTCAATAAAATTAACTAATAAAGGATGAATCTTGATTATAATCATGTAAAAAAATTCAATTTAATCTCAAAATCAATTAAAGGTCATATCTCACATATTTCCTTTGGGGATTCAGAAATTGAGGAATTATTGGATTCTAACCTTCCACTTCTCAAGAGAGACAGTAAGAAAAACATTCAAGGTGTAATGATCCAAATTAATTATTTTAATGAATAATATTCCCTCTTCATTTAATAAATAAATTTTTTCCCAACCTATTCAAGTTTTTTTCTTCAGATTTCTATTTTCTCCCTTTATATTCAGTTTTTTCATACAAACATTGAGTTATTTTTCTTACAGTTAGAAGTCTCTATTTTCATTTGATTTTGAGCCTTTAATTTCTATTTAGTATAAATTCTTCCTTCTCTATGGGTATGACACCCTATTCATCACTACACTATTAGTTTATAGGAATTAATAAGTAGAAAATTTTGGTATATAAATAATGAGGCATTAGTGAGTCTAATTCATATTTAACCTAAGATAGGTGGAATGATAATGGTGAGTAATGAGATGAATAAATAGATATTAACAAGAACTATCATGGGTTGGAGAGAATTTTTTAATTATAGGAAACATAATGAATAAATAAGAAAGTATCATTTTCTTATTCATTTTATTGATATTGTATTGGAAATAATTGCAGGTCATTTACACTTTTGTTTACTTAGTGGTTACTAAAGGTATATTTTGGTTCCTATTGATCTTTTAAACCAACATAATTTTACATTTACATGTTAATATGGTAAATTTTCCTATAGAAAGATATATTTAGGATTATGTACTTCTCTTTTCACATTCTAAAGGTACATTATTGTCATTTACTATGATATGTTGGAAATAAAAAATGAAGCATTCATGGATGAATTCTTAGTTTTTATAATGAAATTTAAAAGAAAAATTTAAAAATATATTTAAAGTTATTACAAGATGTGATGAGACCAATATTATGATGAAATGAGAAAATAGAATATTATGGTGCAGTAAGGAATTGTGTTTGGATATAAAATATTAAAGGATATATTTTAAGCTGAAAGGGCTAAGTTGGATTTGATATAAATAATTCCAGAAATAAACTCAATGAAGTAAAATAGATGATTTTTGGGATATGTAGGATTTTATAGAAGATTAATCAATGATTTTTCAAACATTTCAATACAATTGTGTTCATTTTTTGTGAAATATAGAAAATTCAAGTTTGATAACGACCATGTGGAAGTATTTTAAAGACTGGATGATTTAATCTCAACTCTAATAATTACTATACCAAATTTGAGTTTGGGTTTAGAAATCATGTGTGAAGAATGTGATTTTGTATTAGGATTTGTTCATAATAAGATAAAAAAGAATAAATATCATGTTAACTTTTATGCTAAAAAAATATTCAATAGTTCCCAACTGAATTATTCCACAAAAGAAAAGGAATTTCTTATAGTAGTGAATTACATGGATAAAATCAGACCATATCGAATTTGAAATAATATGATAGTCTATAAATTTCACTTTAAATTGAAGTATCTACTCCCAAAAAGTGATTAAAACTAATACTAATCATATGGGTACTTGTTTCGAAGAGTTTCATTTTGAGATCAATGAGAAAATTGAATTGAAAGTAATTGGAACCAAGGTGATGTAAGATGGTGATTGATGTTGTGTTTGTTGTAAATAAGTTATAATACATAAGGTTATAGTGATCGATTCATATGTGAAAAACTAATGTTGAAAAGTAAGCCTTGAAGAATTCAATAATTCTATAGGATCTAGATATTTTGAAGTGAAGGGAGAATCATTGAAAAATTTTAGAAGATTGTAAGTTGAAAGATGATCAAAATTGATTCTGATGAAAGGGATATATTTTCATGCAAGTGGAAACTATTTGACACTATTTTAGGTTATTTTTTATTATTGGTAATAACATTATTTAGGGTTTATGTGTTGGATAGTTTTTTCTCTAATTAAGTGGTTGTGTGACATTTAATTTCTTTATAATAGGGAGATTGGTACAAGTAAGGCATTATAGAAGTGGATTTGTGTGAATGATGACCTGCATAATTCAGAAGTGTGAAGGTACAGGGTTTCCCTAAAAATATTGGATAATTACATAATTAATAAGAAGAATCAATATTTTGAGAAGGTTTAAAGGATATCTATTTATATAAAACTCACTTTAGTAAATATACTTATGTGAACTATACTTTAGAAAATATATCTTGGTGAAGACATATACATTAAGATAATTCTAAGAGAAATACTTGATAAAAATTAACTAATTGAAAGGAGTTGTGTGATGTAATTTTAGTGATAATAGACTAGTAAATTTTAGTTTAATAAATATAGATTTGTGAACAGGGTAGATCAAAGGTAGTTTCACAAATGATACTTGAGTGAGAAAACTTTAGAAGAGTAGGTTTCATGAAGGGACTTTTGAAAACATACTTGAGATAAATTTTATTAGTGAACACTAAGTGAAGGCACTTGGGTGAAAGGTACTATTGGAGTAGAGTATTACTAGTGGTTTTTCATTAGACTTTGGATTAAATTAGGGAATCATACTCTGGTCTTTATATTAAAAATCAGTCACACTTTCTTGATTATATGGTAATGAACTTTATATCAATAAACTAAAGAGACCTATTTCCTGACTTTTTCACAAAGGAGGAGATAATAGAAGTGGTCTATGGGAGTAATTTCACTTTTCCCAAAAACACTTTTATAA
The DNA here is from genome assembly GCA_963277665.1 of Viscum album. Lineage (NCBI taxonomy): Eukaryota > Viridiplantae > Streptophyta > Magnoliopsida > Santalales > Viscaceae > Viscum > Viscum album. The sequence continues at coordinate 1,884,707,435 of OY728121.1, forward strand.
AAAAGTGATCCAAACATGGAATGGCAGTGGGTGAAACATTATATCCACTAAACTAGTTGGTCTTAGTGGATTCTAGTACACCAGAACATTTTTGTTTTTATTCTCCTTAAACTAGCCCTAACTAGTGCACCAAGAAAAATCATCACGCCTTGTTTTATTTTATGACTTGTTTTTTTGTTTAATTTTCAACTAACTATGATTATTTTAACTACTTCCTACCCTCATGGGAAAAATATCAGAATAATACAAGAAATAGTTCACACCCATGTTCACCCCTACTCTCTTAGGGTGTCTTAGGTTGAAACAAGTGGTATCATAGTTGAGGTTATAGGAATTGAATATATCATTAGTAGTTATGTAAAACATAGCTAATGAAAAGGAAATTTATCTATTTGATCAAATAAACTATCATATTTTGGAGGAATAGAATGAGATAGAACTTACGATCTATTGAGATGGATGTTTTCTCTACTACTATATAAGGGATACAAGTTAGTGATTCATAAAACCTATCCTTGACTAATGTATATTATAAAATTATACATATTGATGGCAAGGATCAAAATTACTTATATATATATCTATTAAACCATATTTAAATTAAGGAGATGAGCTACCATAGCACCAAATCTGTGTGGGAAAAACCTACTAATTTATATGAATGTTATAGCAAGTTGAATTTAGAAAAGCTCCAACTAAATCATAATAAGTTGCATTACTTGAAAATGATCCCAAAAGAAAATTTTGATGGGTTATTTAAATGAATCATTATGGTTGTTAGGGTAATTTTAAGACTTTGTGAATAAATTAAAGATATTGATATTGTTAAGAAGATCATTTGAAGACTACAACATCATTATAATCTAGAGGTTTTAAATATGGAAGAAAGGAACCTGTAAAAAACATTCATTTGATTATATGTAAAGAATTATTATTTTATATAAAATTCATGTTAAGAAAGAAAAATCATCAATCCAATCAAATAAGGATTTGGATTTCAAATATATGGATAGACTTTACATTTATAAAGCTAGTAATGATTAAGAAGACATTGATGATGAATTTTATTCACTTGTAGCCAAAAAAATCAAAAAAGGGATGGTTAGGTTCAAAGGCAAGCAACCCTTAGCATGATTTTGATGTTATAAATTTGGTAATATTGTATAAAGGTATCCAAGAAGATTTGATGATGATGAAAGTGATGTAGAATTCATGACGAATCCCTAAAGGAAATTCCCTCTCAAAATAGAATTCAAACCAAGAAATTCAATATGAAGGAAGGCTAAGGGGAATAGTTTATGAGAAAAGAATATGATGATAATTAAGATTAAATGGAGGAAGTTGAAACTTAATTTAACTAGGATTTAGAGGATTCTATGATGGATATACTTGAAAAGGAAGAATCAAAAACGGATGAATACAATCAACTAGAAATTTTATTCAACATCAATGTGGAACATAATAGATATATCAAATATATACATCTTTAATTAAAGAAAAATCATAATATTGGTGAATTACTTAAAGAAAATTTTGAATATGTGGATCATCTTGAAGATTAAATCGACCAGCTATTGTAAGAATTAGTAAATAAATCATTTAGGATGGTGAACTTGGGACATATAATGAACTTTAAGTTAAATATTTAAGAAAAATATAAGGTGATTTATGACCTTAATACTTTTGTAATTTAGCAAAAAAAGAGCAAAAAAAGAGGGTTAAAACACTTAAAGAATTGGTTTTTACCTTGATAAATAAATTTAAATATAAAATAAAACCAAGATATTTATAAAATAATATTCACTTTAAAATTTTCTTAAATAGATAACTATAAGAAATGGCCAAGAAAGGATCATAATGTGTAGAGAAAATAAATAGTGAATAAAGACCAAATTTCATGGCTAAAAGTGGAGTCGTTTATGATTTAAAGACATAAATTTTAGGAATGGTAATATACTAAAACATAGGGAGGTTGAAGGTGGTTCATTTTGATGTTAACACTAAGAAACTATAAACACATACAAATATATATCTATAAATATAAGTTGGATAATTTTAAATAATCCTCAATCCTTTAGGGATAATAAATAACAATGTATTTATTTAAAGGTTGGATACTTGTAGAGGAATAAAAGTGAGAATATATTTTCTCTTATGAAATGTTTTATGGAAATCATGGCTACACCATGTCTTATTATAAAGAGAGAAAGAGTTATTTGAATGGAGAAACAAATGGAAGTTGAAAGAGAATAATAATAACACATCCTTATCTTATATATAAAATTATTTATATAGATATTATTTTCACTATTTAATTTTGGTTATAAGGTTTTTGATTTTAGGAAAAGAAAAAATATTTATTACCACTGTGGAAGTCAAAAAAAATTGGATACAAATAAATCTAAAAAATTTATTGAAAATTTATAATCCTAGTATGAGGAAAAGGATGATTATAGTCATATGACCTATAATAAAGAGAAATATGAGAGGATATTTTATTCCTAAGCTCAACCAAGTGTCTTATGGATGGAAAATATGAAGATATAAGTCAATTGGGCTAATATCACTCTCAAGGATATGAAAAAAAGTATCAATTGGATACTTGATAGTGGTTTTTCATTCCACATGATAAGAAATATGAATTTTCTAAAAAATATAAAGCTAAGAGTTTTAGAAAGAGTTCATTTTGGAAACAATATATCTTTGAAGATCAAAGTAACTAGAAATGCATGATTAACATGTGATAAGCTAAAGAAGAAATAATTTCTCTTTATGGATGGATTATAGAACAAACTTTTAAGTGTGATTCAACTATATGGCTCTAAACATGAGGTAACATTTAATCAAAATGCACTCTTAACCAAAGGAAAGGTTAGAAACTAACTCAAGAGATGTTAGAGGAAAGATAGTAATCTATGCTAGGTGGATAGTAAAGAAAATATTAATCTTATAATATTTTAAGAGGATAACAACTTGTGGGATCAAAGGTTAGTTCCCAATCACAAATAGATCAAGGGGAAATTATTAAAGCTAAATTATATAATGGATATTCTAAATCTAAAATTATACTATGAAAATAAGTGTGATACATGTACATGGGGAGAGACGGTCTGAAGTATTTATTAACCAAAAAATAAAAATATATCCAATATAATTTATTTAGTTTACACTGATGTTTGTGGAATAATGAATCAATTGGGCACACATGAAGAGAATTATTCCATTCTATTTTTTTATGATTATTGTATAATATCAAGTATTTTGTTTATGTAGATAAAAAGAGAATCCATTGATTGAAATAAGACGTGTCGATGGAGATTCATAAATGAGACTAGGTGAATTATGAATATCATTTAATATATCAATGGAATATAATAAACATCCATTGATATGGAAAACTACCTCAAGAAACATGACATTAAGAATGAAGTCTCTTTAGTAAGAACTTCACATAAAATTGGAGTTGTTGAATAAAGAAATTGACTAGTGAAAAATATGACTAAAATTTTTCTCATCAAGAGTGCCTTATTACTCCACTAATGGAAGGAGGTAGTTCAAGTAGTAATTTATACTCAAAACTAGGTGGTTCTAGGCTTATGGGAGGTGAGTATACCCTATTAACTATGGAATTGAGGTAAGCTTTCTCTAGGCCATTTTCAAATCTATGGAATAAAATATTATATATATAATAAATAGGCTAATAATGTAATTAATGGAGATGTAGTTGATTAAGGAGCATTTTTATAGAGTAATGATTTCAAATTCATTGAAGAGAAACATGTAAAGAAACCTCAAAGTTCATACTTCAATGATTTATATGAAGAAGATAATTAACTTTAAAAAAATACTATGGTTGTACAAATTTTAAAAATGATGAATATTTTGAGGATAAATCAGAAGAGGATATGATTTTATAATAAAATAATCTTATGCCTCGACGGATAAACAATATATTGGAAGTTGAACCATCCAACATAATCAGACATAGAACAACTCTTACAGAGAAATGAATAATGAATAAGTTCAATCATACTAATATACTTTAAATGGTGAAAGAAACGTAAATTGAAGAATAAATAATGAATAAATTATGGGATAGATCCGTGAATGAAAAAATGCATCAAATTAAAAAAAATGGGAATTTTTAAAGAGGCACAAACATCATAATGTGATTATAATGAGTGTTTCTTTAAGAATAAATCTAAAAAACATGTAAATGTGATATGAAATCAAGAATTTCCAATTTATAAAGTCTATACATATATTTAAAAAGTTTTTTTTGAAGAAAATATTTCACTATTGGATCAAATTGTGTTGATCCAACTCTTATTGGCTATAGAAATTCAAATAGGATTCAAGATATATCATATGGATGTTATAAAATATTTTTTTAATGGTTCTATCTAAAAGGAGGTTTATATTAAACATCTAATGTGGTTCTTGATTTGAAATAATTAAACCAAGCATGGTATGTTTTTTTATACTCGTACTTGAATAAGTTCAAATTCAAAAGAGGCATTATTGATCACAACCTCTATGTGAAGAAATCAGAAAAAAAATAGTTTATAGTGATGGTTTATGTGGGTGAGATAATTTTTTTGTGGAAGAAAAAATAATTTTAAGCAGGAATTTTTAAATATGATGAGTTTAGAATTTTAAATGTCCATGATTTTTAATCTCAAATACTTTCTAGGTCTGTTAGTGGTTCAAAAGGATAGATACACCTTTATCTCTAAAGAAAAGTATGCAATAAATCTATGAAATAAATTTTTATATACATGATTCAAAACCATTTTCAACTCTAATTGTAGTTGGAACCAATCTTGGGAATTATGAGTATTGGAAATTTTAGGATTCTACCTTGTATAGGAGGATACTTTGAAGTTTTATATATTTAAATGTAACCTGAATGGATGTATTTTTTTTAACATGTTTGGTGGCCCATTTCCAAAGTTATTTTAAGGAATAGAATATTGATAGATTTAAAAAATAATGTGGTGCATATTAATTACACTCAATTTTTTCTTGATCTTTGATACAATAAAATATCATGAGTTATTTTAATTTTATAATGTGGCTAGGACGGTAATATAGTAGAATGAATATATACAAGTGGTGCTTCCTTTTTAATTAGAAATAATTGTGTATGATAGTTGAGAAAAAATTAGTAATGTACTTTGATGATAACGGAAGAGGAATAATAAATTTCAATAACCAAAGTGATCACTAAGTTTCTATAGATGAAGTTATAGTTAGAAGATAATTTTGAAGAAGTGAAATAGTCTATGGTGATCATCTATGATAAAAATATTTTAGTTGATATCACAAAAAATATTGTATATCACACTCATACCAAGAATGTTGAGACCATGTATCACTTTATTAATGAATAGGTAGAGAAATTAATGTTCACAATATTGAATATTGGAACTAATAAAAAAGTGGAAAATATCATTACTAAACTGTTAGGCACTCCATAATTTGAGACCATGTATCACTTTACTGCATGGTGTGGTTTAGAAATTTTTACTTTCTTCATTTTAATATAATTATTTATATGTTTATTTATTATTTGGAAAGTTACCTTTAGGTTTATTTTCAAAGGGGTGGAATGACTATGTTTCTAGTGAAACTAAATGGAGAATAAGGGATACTAGCTATATTTCCTAAGACTAACTATGTATCCTAACCAAAGGTGTTAGTGTTGAGATTCTATTATCAAGGGGGTATATGGTATGAAAGTAATAGGGAGATTTGATCCCTAAATAATGGAGTTTGATCGATCTTTAAGATAGGGGAGATCAAGAATGTGGAATTAAATGAGGCATGTAATTATATCTTAATATCTTTTTTTCTACACTAATAAATGATCATATAGATTTAGAGTGATGGATCAGATATTATTTTTTCATATAGAAGTAGTAAAGTGTGTGAAAAACTTAACTTCTCTTTGGATTTCCAAAAAACCTAAAGAGGGAGATTGTTGGAACCAAGGTGATCCAAGCTAGAGATTGATGTTGTTCTTTTTTAAATATGGTTTTATTATATAATGTTGTAGTTATTAAGTCTTATGTGGAAAAATACTATTCAAAAAAGTCTTATAGAAGTTAATAACTCTTCAATCCCTTGTAGTTTCAAAGAAAAGGGAGCGTCATGGTGAATATTTATAAGTCCATAAGATATATGGAAGAAGATAATAGTTGATTATTATAAAAAGTATGTACTTTAATTCTATTAAAATCTATATCAATCTTGATAAGAAGTTTCATGATAGTCAATCATCATACTAGTTAGGGGTATTGTGATAATTAGATAGTTTCACACGAGTCAGTTTTAAACTATCTAGAAGATTCAATCTAGTAAGGCATTTTCAAAGTGGAGTTGTGAGAATGATGCATCATGCAATCTGAAAGCATGAATTTTTGGGGTTTTCCTATAAATACTAGTTATTCCCATCATAAAGAAGAATAATTAATATGTATAAATGGGTTTAAGACTCTCTCTTCATGTAATTATCACTTTAAAAATATATTTAGATGAAATGTACATGAGAAAATATATTTTTGGTAAAGTATTTATATAAATATAATTATATAGGAAATACTTGAGAAAACGTACCAAAGTGATGGGAGATTCATGAAGGAAGTTTAGTGAGAAGTGGTTGAGTGATGGTAGTTTCATGAATAGAGTTGTGTGAACATAGTAGAGAAAATGGTTTTTTTAATGAAAATTGATCAAGCATGCCTAGGAAAAGGAGGTTTCATGAAGGGACATAAGTGAAAAAAATATGAGAAAAATTTTCTTATTAAACCCTGAGAAAAGTAATGTAGTTGAATGGTAGAAATTAATAAGAGTATTACTGGTGGATGTTCTTGAGACTACGGATTACATTATAGTATCATACTATGGTCTTCATGGTGAAAATCAAAGCACACTTTCATGATAATATTTTGTGAAATTAATTTTGGTAAACTAAGGATATATTCATCCTAATTATTTTATAAAGGAAGATTCGATGGAAGTGTTCTGAGGGTGATATTACACTTTACCCTACATTAATTTATAAAGGAAATGAGCCTGGAATAGAGTGACTATGGATGAAACATTTTATCCACCGGAATAGTGAATATTACTAGATTAAAGTACATAAACACATTATAATGGGTAAGCTCATTGGATAAGACCTTAGTGGTGAACTAAATAAAATCATTATGCATTATTTTATTTTATACACTTTTTTGTGATGAATGTGAAACTAACTATAAATGGATTAATGATTTTGCATCAATATGGGAATAATATCCCAATAATGTGAGAAACTTTTCATGCCCTAATTTACACCTCCCCTCTTAGGGTGTCCCAGGTTACAATAAAAGTCATATTCTATATTGTTTATCCAAATTGAATTATTAAAAGGAAGAATATTATAATTCAATTAATGGTGAATTTATTGATGGGAAGTTGTTCACGATAAAGATAACAGAAATTTCTTAGTACTCTAAAATTAAAAAAAAATTGTTACAGGAATAATACAATAAGTAATGTCATGGAATGAAAAGAATTAGTTCATAATAGATGTAATGTATTTACTTTAGAAGGATTCATTCTTATAAAAATAATGATATAAGGGGACTATTAAAAGATATATTCCATAAATAAATTTTACTTTAATTTTAAATCATTATCATTCATTTCCATGGGGAGGAAATTATGGGAGTATGACGACAATAGAATAAGTATTGTAGTGTGTCTTTACTGGATAACAAATTTTTAAGATTCCAAATAATGTTTCAAAAACTATAAGATATTCCAAATAAATGGTAACATGGGAAGAATTCAAGAAATTTCACAATCAATGATAATTTAAGTTAATATCATTGATGTCTAGGGACTATATTCCATTGGTATAATTACAAGGTATCATAGAAATGAGTATATATTAGTTATAGTGGACTATGTATAAAAATGAGTATAGGTTTTGGCATTATCTAAAATCATGGTTTCATTAGTTATAAATTTTTTGAATAAATACATCTTCTACAGATATTGATTGAAAAAATATTTAATTGGTGATAATGATTTTCACCTTTAAAATACTTAATTCAGATCATTGATGGAGAAATATTGTTTCAAACACAATACATGAACAACATATCATCCAAAAGAAGTGGAAAAAGGTATCAAACCAATAATTGAGTTATAGTTTTTAGAATGTAGTGTGTGAATTATGTAAATAATATACACTCAAGATTTATAGAGTAATATGGTATTAAAAAATAATAATTGTACCGTTTTCATATAGATTTTTGTTTAGAAAGGTATACCACTAACCAGTTGAAATTTATTGCAAGTAATTTTAGGATAGTATGGTAGAAAATCATCATTACAAGGTAATGGATGATAAGAAGAATGATTTGAAGGATATGGAAGAAATTTAAATATACTCATATGAAAATTTAAGGATTTTCAAGGATAAATTCAAACTATTTCATGAAATAATGACTCAATAAAAAGTATTCAAGGAGGTATAAAAAGTACTTTTACTCAATAAAAGACTTAATTTGTTTCCATGGAAACTTAAATCTAGAATATATTGATTAAAAAAGGTTCTACATGTCAATCCAAATGGAGTTTTTTAGATTACTAGAGAAAAAGGAGACCCATTCATAGTGAATCTGTAGAGATTGAAATCATACTTTGAAGGATAAAGGTGGAGAAATATACCATTATGAGGATAAAATATTATAAAAATAATGAATTTGGGTTGATGAATTTAAAAAAGTCAACCTTGGGAGGTAACCTAAGAATATAATTTTTCATTTATTTTTGTTAGTTTTTTTAATAAGTATCAATTCACTCTACTAAGTATATTGCTTTAAATTCTCAGAATGGTTATAGAATAATGAATTATATAAGATATGAGACAAAAACTTCATTAGGGGTCCCAAAAAGGAAGGTTTGTATTTTAATATTACTATAATACCCCATGCCCAGATGAGTAATGAGATTCTTTGTGAATTTCAATTTTTGTTTTTGGTGGATGGATTTTTTTGAGAATGGAGACTTTTAATGGGATTATTAGAGTTTAGATGTCTTAAATAAATTATGTTGGTCATGTTTGGATATTTTTTGGTGGGGATGAGTTTTTAGAAAGATGTTGAATAATGGAAAGTTGGTTGGGCTACTGTAAATCTACAATAATAGCATATTCACAGTATGACATAGAAGTCATGTTATGAAAGGCTCAAGGGTGTTCATGTCATAAACATCTATTCAAATCATGAAACCAATATATGGTGATTTTTTAAAATAAATAAAATGGTGGCTTAGCCCCACTTTGTTTTGGATGAACATGCATGCATGGGGAGTTTCATTTGGTCAGTTCCTCCCCCTCTCTTAAATACTCCTCCTTGAGAGGGGATGATTCTTAGTGTGATTTCATGGAAATAGTTGTAAGATTATTCCTCCTCTTCTCTACAATCTTGGTTCCTCTTTATTTTATCCTTATTTTCTTATCTATTTTATGGTTTCAATGTTTATTCTGCTAGATCATGGTAAAATTGGATGATTTTAATGGGGATTTTTCTTATCTTGTATAGAGGAGGATCCAATAGGGTGTCTGCAAGTCATTACTTACTGTTTCGGTGAAGGTTTATGGCCCCATGAATTTATTTTGGGTTTTCCTTAAATTAAATTAACTTTTATATTAAATTGGTATTTCATGTTATGAATTTTATTTGGGATAATTTCACAAATGATTTGTAAACATTTTGTATGGGTTTCATCATTGTTTCGGTGTGATGAGGAGGCTCTATGAGTTATCTGGCCTTTAAGTATAATAAATTTAATTTTAATTGGTTTTTAAATTAATTATGAAATTATTTTTTATTGTTTAATTAATTATTATTTTATTATAATTAATTAATTTAGATGTTTTTGGCATGATTTAGGGCCTCATGATGATGGGTGATGTCCAGTTGGACTTATATGAGCTCGAGCGAGAGGTTTTGGGAAATTTTAAAATGGAAATAACTTTTTTATTGAGGTAGGTGGTCCCTTTCACATGCACTATGGTATTATGATTACCTTTTATAGAATATGATATGTATTCTCACCACTGAGGGTGACTAACCATTGTTAAAAAAATAGTCTTATTGAAATAAAATGTATGTATTTAAAAAGGTTCCAAGGGCCATGATGGAACCTTACACACTGACTTGATTACCTTAGAGCCTAATGGTTAGGGACTTTATTATAATTGTTTCCTTGAGTCACTTGGAATATGATGGGTGTTAATTAAATCCAATGAACAAAATATAGTTTCTCCAGTGTAGGAGCCCTTAGAGACCTCCAGGTAGAGGTTAGTAACATGTAGAAATGGATGTCATTTGGATTGTCCATGTGAGTCCATTAAGATACCTTAAAGCCAATGAACTATTTTATATGACCATAGTATAGTGTTACATCCCAATAGAAACATTATTACCTTTTTGGGTAGACTCTGAGGAGACGGGTGCATAGGTTGGGTGTGAGGACCGACCTAGGGTGACTAGGGAAGGGAATGAACTTGAGGCCATTTCCACTGTGAGACAATCATATGAGGCCAATGAGGCATCAAGGATACCTTGATGATTTCAAGGGATGTTAAGCACTCAAAGTTATAGGCATAAAACTGAGAGATGGATTTTAGATAAGGGAACACATAAAGGGTTTTGTACTGTAATGTGACCTGGGTGAACCTAGTGGATTCCCTATTATTATGTTGACCCTAATGAGGGTGAATGTGGAAAATGGATATTAATCATTGTGAGTGTCACCTTTAAACCTAAATTGATGATTTATTCCTTTTATGAATGTAATGATTTAGGTTTGTACACTATAGAGACTGAATTCAATTTGTTGGATGAATTCATGAAAATTTACAACCCATAGTGATGATATTAATAGTGTTATTGGGGTGGTATGAACTACCTATAATGATATATTTGAGATACATGGGATGCTTAGGATATGACAATATGATTCAGTTATTGTTCATGATTCTGACCCATAGCTTGGGATTCCTCACACAAGGTCCTTGGATCCGAATGGTGGGTTATATAGCCCACTGATATACCAAGATTTGGGCTACCATGGATTAGATTAAGGATACCATGATTTGGGATACTATGGATTTAGAGGGTAGGGTATCACGATTTGGGCTAACATGGATTTGAGTCAGGAGTACCCGAATTTTGGCTACCTTAGGTTTTATCCTTAGAGTCGAGATGATGTACAATGATATGGTTTGTCGTGTATTTGGAGCCAAGAGTGCCATGATTTTGGTTGCCTTGGATTTTATCCTCAAAGTTGAGATAATATACCATGATTTGGGCTACCATGGATTTAGAGTGGGGAGTACCAAGATTTGGGATACCTCGGATTCAATCCTTAGAATCGAGAGGATACACTAGTTTTAGTGTTATATGTAGATTCCCCTTGAAGGAAGGGTCTTCTTAGACGGGTTCCTTGGGACTAGGATAATAATGGGTAGGAATGGTTATGAAACATGATCAAAGACACCTAACATTGTATGAAGCAGGTTTGGTTTAATTCCAGACTCAATGGTAGAACCTGAGGATCGATAGTGCTTATTTATTTTTACTTACATGATTATATATTTATTTAGTTGAGTGTATCACATATGAACACCTATATTTACTAGTTATATATGATACTAAATTATTGGTTCCCTACTAATTTGTACTCACACCCTTCTTAGAAGGCCATATAAATTGGGTATCTGAGAAGACCTCACAGATTACAAGTTCAATCTTGGTAGAGGATCATAGTTTCTTAATCAAACAGGATAGCTCGAATGGCTTTGGATACATGGATAGGGTATATCTCAAGGATGGAAGTAGATTCATAGTGTTTTTTATTCTTTCATTTTTTTTATATGTGGTTTTTCAAATGGGAATATCATTTTTGTATGAATATACACTACTAAATTCATATTATTATAATTAATTATCATGATTTTTTCTTCTTCATACTCTAATGGTTCTTGTATTAGATGATGTTTGTTTTATTTTTCCTATTATTGTATGATCTGATATGAGGTTATAGTCTCTCCATGGTACTACCCTATACCCTCACTATTGGTTAGCATCCTCTACAATATGAGTAGGTTCACCTAAGGTCCAGTGGAAACTCCCATGATTTATGAACCTCTTAGTGGTTGTAGATTGGGGTGAGAGTTTATAAAGTGGTATGAGTGTTACTACATGGCTGATTCATAGGTTTGTAATATAATTTCTTTATCTTACTATTTGGGGATATGGAAGATAGGTGGCATAATAATGTGTAGGAATTTTTGATGGATATTGAAATGGTGTGTTGTGAACACCTTTTTGGGATAGAAGTCTAGGTTACCAGGGCATGGGAATGTTGTTCTTATATTTTTATCTGACTTTTATATGATTTTACCAAGTGTGACACACATGGGTTTTTGAGATTTATGATTTATTGTATTTTTTGATATTATCCTGATCTAAAGAGGCCAGTGTCCATTAATCATGTTCCGAATATAGTATTTACATGACATTCAAATTCCTGTGTGTGATCGATAACACTGATGAAAGGTTTTAGCTATCTAAAGTGTCATTAAAAACTTATATGGTGTTTTATTATATAACATGGAATATAATTATACTCAACTAAAACATGAAATAATTTATTCTAATGATAGTTCACATGGATATATGGAGATACTCCTAATGATTATGGCTATGTGGTTCCTATCATATAGGATTCATAGTGACCCTTAGTAGGTCGGTATAGGAATGAGATGCCTTAAGTGGTAGACCCCTTGTGGGTTGTTATGATAATAGTTTAGAAACAAAATAGGGTCAGTTATTTAAAGTTTCAATAAAAACCTATATTGTGTTTTCCCATATAGATTCTTATTTTCATTCTACTTAATAAAACCATGATGTTATCAGATACACAATGCAGATCATGGTGGGGATATATTGTTATATGTATTTTCTAATACCTAAATGGGGTAACTATTTTATATATAGGCATAGTAAGGATCAATCTAAGATTATTATTCTCTAGGGTTAATCTCATATTTTATTTCTTGGTGACAATTGGTGCCCTGGTAGGTGAAAATTTTCTTGTGATGCCTAAGATATGTGAAACCTTGGGGTGGGTGTGTTGGAATGTGGGTTATCATGTGATGTTTGAGATGGGAATAAAGAGGTGTTTACCATGAGTTGTAACCAATGTGATATATGACTTATGGGTTAGGAAATAGGGCCTAGTATAATTGAGATATATCTCATGATAGGTGAGTTCTGTGTTATGAGAGACATAAATTGTGATACAAGACGGTAACCCATGAGAGGGGTTATCCTAGGCTTTTGAGTTCCTTATAGATAAGAAGCATGGGTATATGATTTAGGTTGTGATATAGGTTCCTATAAGGTGTTAGATGGTAGATCCTATAGGCATGGAGATTACTAGGTCATTTGGGACATAAATCCCTTGAGGTGATTCTAGGATTGAGGATGATTTTTTTAGGGTAAGATCAATTGAGTACCTAGCCCTGGTGATTTTGGATGCACCTTTGAGACTTTTGTAAGAGTGTGTGTATATGTTTTTGGTTTTGTAACAATACTTATTTGTGTATGATAATGTTATATAATTAGGTATGGTTAAATTCTTTAATTTTAAAGAGGAGTGTTAAGGGTGCTTCAAGATGGATGAGTTTAACATTCCATGGAGCAAAGTCAAGTGGTTAGACATGTGAGCCTAGGTTTGAAGGAAATAAACTCATGAGATAAAGTTTTAGGTTTTTATTTTTAGTAGTACTAAATAATATTACTTTTGGGTTTAGATGAGATAGATATAGTGATCGTTTTTTACACAAAATGTCATTTAAGTTATAGATTGGTGAGAAGTCATGTGTGAGTCAAGGACGGATGAAATAATTAAATTGGTTGTGGGATTGGTTTTACAAGGGTTTTATTAAATGAGTAATGTCCCTTATAGTGAGTTAATTATTTGATAAATGGATTAATTGTGGTGGTATGGTCGATCCAGGAATTAATCATGCACAAATGTTACCTAGGATGAGATGAGTCTTTCTTAGGATGAGAAACACACGTTTTATAATTAAACTGATTGAGTTCACACTTTAAGCATGGTTTAAGGTAAGTCGTGTGGTGGGGAGTGAACCATGGAATATTAGAGGGAATGAACCTCATTACATATTGTAATTTAGTGAATATTGAGGATAAAGGTATTGTGATTTTTGAATAGTTAGAGACCAATGGTTTCATTGTCACTCAGGTATGAAAAGGACGATTGTGTCCTATCATTATATGTGGTAATTGATGGAACATGGGTCATAGAGATATGACCCTATGTGGGTAGGGTTTTGGGAATGATAATACTAGTTTTTGGACAATCGATATATAATTTGGAGTTTAGTGATTAGGTGAATATGATTTTATCTAGTCCCATGATGAATACAAAAATTGAGGTTTAGATGAGGTATTGGTCAGAGTTGATGCATTAGAATCAGAATCGATGAGGTTTTAGTGTGATATTATGGTGAAGCATGGGGTGAAACATAATTTGGGACTTGTTTCATGATTTGAACCACGGTTCTTCATGTGATTTAATGGGTGAACCATGATTCATTACATGGGTTAGGGGCTGAACAGCAATTCATGGTATAATTTAGGGGTGAACCACGATTTGTGAAATGATTCTGGGGTGAATCATATGGTAAAACATGATGATGGTGTTTTTGAACTATATTGGATGTGTTGGATTGGGGAATACATCAAGTACGTTATATTGTATTATGGGTGCATTTTTAGGTTTGGTTGGGACTTTTCAGGAAAAGGATAACATATGCAGATCCTATTCAAGGGTGATAGATTGTCATATGATTCTATTTGGAATAAAAAATGAGGAGTATTACCATATTTTGACTATTTATTTCTTATATATTTGGTTGTGGTGAGATGGAAATCACACCAAGAATGTTATTTGACCACTGATAATAGGTTTTTACAAGAAATTATGATGGTGGGGAGTACTGTGGATCAGAATTAGAACTTGTGATCTAAATATTTTGTTGGGGAGACCCATAATACTATGAATAAATTTAGTGACAAAAATCTAGTGTATTATGTTAGATGGACGTGATTAAGCAATGTCTTGGTGTTTCAGTGATAGTGACGAGTGCTGATTCAGCTTTTGAATAATAGTGTTCCTAATGTTTGGAGATGCAAAAGGGAATCATGTTTAAATTTTTATTAAGAACACGGTGTTATGAACATGAATTTATGACTAATATGGGTTAGGATTGATGGATGAAATATTAATGATACCTATTAAGGATGATAAGTTCTGTGGTGGGGAGATTGTAATGCCCCATGTCTGGATGGGTTATAAAATTCCAAGGAAATTTGAATGTTTGAGTTTGGTGGATGGATTATTTTGATAATCAAGACAAAGAATGGGATCTAAGATTTTATAAGTATTGAATAAATTTTTTTGAGAGTCTGGGTATTTTGAAAATTTTCTGAGCAGGGTTGAGTGGTCATGTTACTAAAATGATACAGCAGCATCCCTTTCATGTTGTGACATAGTAGTCACATAGTGAAAGGATCATGGGTGTTTGTGGATTGAACATCTATTCATGTCATGAAACCAGTCTCTGGGGTTTTTTTAAAATAAATAAAAAAGGGGATTGTCCAGCCTTTATTTTGGATGAATAAGGATGCATGAGGATATTTTTTCATCTAGTGCCTCCCCCTCACTTACATCACACCTTGATAGGGGATGATTCTTGGTGTGATTATATGGTTTTGAATGTAATATTCTTCCTCCACTTTTCTTTTCTCTAAGTTCCTCTTGATTTTATCCTTATTTGGTTTCTCTAATTTAGGGTTTTAGTGATGATTCCACCAAAGCATGGTGAAATCGGCTTATTTTGATGGTAATTTTTCTCATATTGTATAAATGAGGACCCAAGATTGAGTTTTCATGTCGTTGTTCTCCATTTAATAGAATTTATGTCGCCGTATAAATTTATATAGGTTTTTTTCATAAATTAAATTATTTTGGTTTTTGAATTAGCATCGTATGTTAGTGATTTTTCATGGGATGATGTTGGGAGTGTGTTGTGGACCTTGTGCATGGGTTTGGACACTTTTACGGTTTGACGAGGTGGCCCTGTGAGTTATCCAACTTTTATAACTAATTAATTTAAATTTAATTACATTGTAGATTAATTCTGAAATTAATTAAAATTGTTTAATTATTTATAATTTGATTATAATTAATTAATTTTGATGTTTTGACATGATTTAGAGCCTCATGATGATGGTTGATGGCTATTTGGCCTTGGAAAATCTCAAGAAAGAGCTATCAAGCATTTTTTTCAAAAGGTAATGACTCCATTATTGAGGTAGGTGGTGCCTTGTACATGCCCAATGCTAATATGTTTCCCATTTATAGCATGTGATATGTGGTCTCACACCTAAGAAGACTAATCATTATTAAATAAATTTCTTTATTAAAACAAAATTCCTAGGATGAATTAAGTATCAAGGGTCATGATGGACCCTTGTACATTGACCTAATTTCCTCGACCATTAATGGTCCAGGCCTTAGTTATAATTATTTCTTTCAGAAAAGTTTACCCTGAGGTTGCAGCGAACCAACCCCAGAAGGCCAGATCTTGTGTCTTATATCGATTACATTGGAATGATTACAAGGAATAAAGCCCCAAAGGACCAAGAGTTTAGTGGTCTTAGTAAACCATATACATAAATGAGTCTTTTATTAAAAATGAATATACTTATTGCAATATATATTTTTTTCTAAAAAACAAAGAGGATAACTTTATTCCATCTAGTATATCCCTGCATATCTTTTATTGTATGATTTTTGGATTCCTGTGGAAAGGAAACATAATAAGGGTGAGCTCAAATTCTTAGTAATGTTAAAGTATAGAGGAAACAACAATGAATCAATGAGAATAATAGTTATGGCATGGTAAATAATAGAATAAACATACCATATAATCAATAAACTGATAAGGAAGTTTATAAACAATATGGAAATGTAATAAATGGAAACACATGCCATTCAAATAACTATATAAGGAAAAATAAATATATAAATGTAAGAAACTAAAATATATTCTATTTAATCAATAAATTGATAATGAAATACATACATAGATTTTATCATATGAAAACTTCATGGATAATAACAATGATAAAAAAAATTATATGAAGGAAATGTTTAATTATTATTCCTCATGTCTAAAGAAAATGAGGACATATACTATCAAGATCCATCCTCTTGATATTTTAAAACTACAGATAGAAACTAGTTTAATTTTTCTAACTTATTTGTATCATGAGAACTTGTCGATGCATTGAGGAACTATATAAAGTTTGGGCTTCACCAGTCATTGCACACCCAAAGCATTCTTCATATCGAGTAATCTATTTAATTAATAAACGATATGCCTTATCATATATTCATATTGAATAAATAATATGTATTTATCAATATTCCCCCAAATAATCAAACAACTGTCGAAGTAGATATTGTATGTAAATAGGTATGTGGTTTAGGAAATATTAATATCTATGATAAATTAAATGGATAATTTGGGGGGAATTCAATGTTTAATGATCATAAGAGATTGAATATTTCAAGGGGAAAAACAAATGAGCCAAGGAAGTGAATGTTAAAACTATCCTAGGCCAAATAAATCAAAAACCATCCAGAGGAAGAAATAGGATACTATCAATACAACATATCCCAAGTGGAGTAAAAATAAGGGTCTTTGTATTTGATAAATAGAAACACTATAAAATGATCATTTAAAAAATTCTTGAGGAAAATATCCATTTATTGTGAAAAACCTTTTTAAAACCCTTTCATTGAAAATCACTTTTGAAAATATTTTCACTAAAAAGAAAACATTTAAACATGAAAAGGATGGTTCAAATAAATGGTGGTAGGTAAATCTGTATATGTCATACGAGGTAAAAAGAACATTCCTTTTTCTTAATTAAAGTATAGAAAATACCTTTTTTAGAAAGAGACAAGAAGATTCCTTTGAAAAAAATGGTAAAATAAACAAAGGGTAAAAATGTCTTTACCAAATCATTTTGAAACCATTTTTGAAAACATTTTAATAAATCATGGTTTTTAGAAGAAAATGGGTTCCCTAAATAAAGAGAGAAATAAAGTTGGGTTTTCTAAAAAACATTTTATAAAACATTTTGAGTACCAAAGAGTTTAAAATGGTACTATCACTTAATAAAGGTAATTAATAACCATAAGAGAATAAAATTAAACGGTTCAATAGATAGTGATAAAATTATTTTTTATAATGGAAATTTATGTGTAAACAATCCCAAACAAAATTATATTTTAAAGTAAACCCTTGAAAATATTATAATGTTGGAATGAGAATCAATAAATGAGTAGACTATGTGTATCAATTATAAATCCACATAAAGAAGATGAAATACATCAATAGATATTCAAAGTCATTATACACATAATCAGATAATATTAATGACAATAAGGAAGTAATATAACCCAATGAAAAGAAATTGGGTTATGAAATTATTTTTCACTTGGTAACTTTTAACTCAACTTCCCTAAGATGAAATAATTCATAATAAAAATAAAAATATCATCACGAATGGTTTAATCATGATATTATATGAAAAAGTGGTAGCATTTACCCCATATATATTAAATTATCTTCACAAAAATAAATTGATTGTTTCATGATAAAGTTAACAATCACAAAATAAAGTGATATTTCCAGGATAATCATTAAGAATATTCTGTAGAAGAATAGTCTTTAAAAATTCCAAAGTGTCCCATTCAAATTGAAACATTTAAATCATAATCCCCATGAAGGAATAATATTAAATAAAACATATAATATCATTAAAGTAAGGATATTTATGATATAACATGTAAAAATTCATTATATTATCCAAATAAAATTTAATTTGTGCATAATAGAAAATAATCCTCAATGGAATGTAAATTGAGATGAAATTACCTTACCTTAATATTCATTTTGTTGTGTGGACTTTATCCTCTTGTATAGTGGTTTAAAATATGTTACTAAATTATACTAGAACCATAATCCTATACATAATATCATATATTAACTTCTTATAATATCTTATTACTTGTTGGTTAACAATATTTCATTATTTTTACTATTTCGGGTGTTAATTTCCTAGCTTTCTCAAATAAGTTTTGACTTGTTTTTTGTTGTTATTATTAATTAGATTATGGTTTAATAGTATCAAAAATTTAAAACATGATGTAATTTTCATATAAATTTAGTGCATATGTATTTAGAATAATTTATAAAGTTTGGATATAATAAATGAAATGCACTGCTCATGGTGATGGTAGGTCGTACGTACGCATGAACGCTACTTTCATTTCATTATTGTATTAAAAGAATGAAATGTAAATGATACATATGTATATTATAATTCTAGACTCATATCTATGTCAAATATTTTATATATATTTATTAAAATTATCCTCAATATTTTACATGTATATTGTGAATGAATCACATCGCTTTGAGGAGGTTATAGTCCACACTTCCACAAATGATGTTATCGTATTTACACAAAATGGAATGTATAGAGGTATGTTTAATAAAAGGATTAAATAAGTGTAAATAAATTATAAATATAATATATATCATATATAAATATAGTTTCCATTATAATTTCCACCATGGGAGGTGGTAAAAGAAAAAAATAACAATTATCATTTCGTGAGGCAGTAGTTCACCGTACACAAAAACAGTATGTTCGTTACCAATTAGATGGAGGTGTTTGTAAGTGTAGGTAAAAACCATAGAATAAAAATATATCAGTATATTCAAGATAATTTTTTTGTCACATGATAAAGTAATAAGGATATTTTATGGGGTGGATAATGGAAATAAAACTAATGATCTTGAGAGAAGACATTACCTCTTAATCGGGTAACTTTTTTTGGTTTGTACTAAAAGGCTTACTTGGATGGATTTATGCCCAATGGTAGGATTATAGTATTAGGGAAGGTATTTTTAGGATTTATTTTGGAAGATAATGTTCAAACCAAAGTGTCTTGAGAGGTGTGAATAAGTGGGAGGAGAGGAGGCTTTTCATAGTGGAGGAGGAGTGGCACTCTTGTAATATTTTGAAAAAGGAATTCCATGAACATTTTTCATGATAAAAGTGGATAAAATAATTGTAAAATTTCTATAAAATAGAGTATAGGGTCTATATATGTCCATACAATATCTCTTTTACCAGTGTATAGGTTGTTTCAGACCTTATGGTTAAGGTTTAGTCCCTTATTAAGCTTAATTTAACTCAAATCATTGTAATTAATTTTAATTACATTCACTAATATTTTTGGTTAAAAACTAAGTTGGTATTATTAGAAATTATAAATTATTCTTATTCCTAAAATAGGATCCATTTTTCCAAATTATAATCACAAAAGTGGCATAAATTAATTCAAAATTCATCTTGCAGGCAGGACGACAATTCGGGTTTTTAAAGTCAAAAAGTCAAAAAGTTTGCTTTGTTTTTATAGTCAATTTCAAGGTGAAATTGATTCCAATGACCTAAATTTAATTAATTGATAAAAAATATTATCTAATTAAAATTTAAAACCAATTAAAAATATAATTTTACCTTATAAACAAATTAGATGAAAAAGAAGTTTTGAACTAAATTCTGTATTTTTAACTATTCATTAAAAAATGATATGTTTCCAAAAAATATCAAAATATCACCCTGACCTAATTTTCATGTTTTTATTTATAATATGAAGTTTATTTTGACATATAAAATCAATTAAAGTTTCAAAATTCATATTTAAAATGGGTTTTCCATTAAAAGGTCGTAAAATTGCCTTTATAAAAATATGTGTTTTATGTGTGAAATTGGGTTTGTTCTTATCCCATTCCTATCAAACCTAATGAATAAACATAAAAAATATTTTATTGAATATATAAAAAATATATTTCGTTGAAATAATTAAAAATTTGTAATTAATTATGTTTATTAATACAAAACTTCTTTATAAGCATAAAAATAATAATATTTCTTTTTATATCCAATCGGTTATTATTTTCGTTTCTCATTAATTAGTAAGAAATGAATTCATTTTATATTTATATAAACCATAAATTTTCATAAGTTAGTTAATATTATTCACAACTGTTAACATAACAGCATGCTTATATCATATTATATAAAATAATAATATTTTAATAATATATTATTGTTTTGTGAAACTTGGTATTGCGTGTAACGCATGCTATTTAGGAAAGTTTCTCTTATGTGTGATGCAAGATAACTCAGTGTTTCAATAATTATAAGATATATCATGTATTGAATTTATTTCAAAGAGTAAGTATGTAGTATAGTATTGGGATATTATATTCCCTTACGTGTTTGGTGATGCATGTCATACACACTGTTGAATACAAAGTTCTACTTTAGAATTTTGTGGTGTTATAGAGGGGTATTAATTAAATTAAATGAACATGGTGTATTGGACCTAGTATTGTATCCCCTAGAGATCTCTAGGTAGAATTTAGTGATGAGTTGAGATGGATTTCCTAGGGATTATCCATGTGAGACCCTTGATATGTCTTAGAGCCTTTGGGCTAGTTGAGATAAATGTGTGGATAGTGTTCCTCCTCCACTAAGAAGTGATTACTTTGGTGGGTAGACCCTAAGGAGATTAGTGGATATTTTGGGTGTTAGGAATGACCTTGGGTGACCTATAAAGTGAATAGTCTTTATTTTATTTCCCTTGTGAGACTTTCCTAGGAGGCCAATGAGATCTTGAGGATAGATTGATGATATCAAGGGATAGTGTGCCCTCCATGTAATAGGAGTAAACCAAAGAGATGTATTTGTGATAAGGGAACCCATGAATATTTTATGTGTTGTAATATGACCTAGGGGTGCTCGGTGTGTTCCCCAATGATATGTTTACCCTAGTGAGGTTACATATGGGCAATGGACAGTTATGATTGTGGGTGTCACCTTAGAACATAAATTGATGATTCGGTCCTATTTAGTCTATGAAGATAGTTGTTCATGATATATTGAGGATGAACTTAGTTTTTATGAAGGTCTTGGAAAGATGGAAACCCCATCAATATGATATTGATACTATGTTTATGGTGGTACTCACATCCCATTATGAGATACATGGGACACCTAGGAGATGCTACTAGGATTTGGTTGTTGATCCTGATTATGGACCATGGTTTGGGATGCCTCATACTAGGTACTTGGATCCATATAATGGGGTGTACAATC
Source organism: Viscum album (assembly GCA_963277665.1). Classification (NCBI taxonomy): domain Eukaryota; kingdom Viridiplantae; phylum Streptophyta; class Magnoliopsida; order Santalales; family Viscaceae; genus Viscum; species Viscum album. The sequence goes on from OY728121.1 coordinate 1,884,729,841, forward strand.
CACCAAGATACTATTGTTTTGGCTACCAAGGATTTGATTTGGGATTCCATGATTTCAGATACAATAGATTTAGAGTCAGGATACCATGATTTGGGTTTCCATGGATTGGATTCGGGAGTACCATGATTTGGGATTCCTTTGATTTGATCCTCAGAGTAGAGATGATATACCATGAATTGGGATACCTTGGATTTGTATTTGGGAGTTATGTGATTTGGGATGCCTTGGATTTTAAACTCTAAGTTGAGATGACATTCCATGATTTGGTTTTCCAGGTATTTGGATCCAAGAGTACCACAATTATGGATACCTTGAATTCAATCCTTGGATTTAAGAGGACACACAAGTTCCAAAGTTATAAGTAGATCCCCCCATATGTTTGGGTATCCTTGTGGGTTGTAACAGTTATGTGATACACTTAGAGACCCTCAAAATTGGTCAAATCAGGTTTGGGTCGATCCCTGGTTCAACAGTAGAACCTGATGATCGTCATGGGTCATTTATTTATGCTTATACACTTATTTATTTATTCAGATGAGTATATCACGTTTTTGCACCTTCATTTACTGGTTATGTATGGGATCACATTAGTGGGTCCCTAATGAGTTTTACTCACACCCTTCTCAGGCAGTCATAGATCTTGGGTAACTAACCATACCTCACTAATTCTAGGTTCTTATTTGGCAGAGGCCTAGAGTTACTTGATCAATAAGGATAAATCATATGAGTCTAGAGACAAGGATGGGGGATGTCTTGTGGATTTTGTTAGAGTCATAGTGTCTTTTATTATTTAGTTTTTTTGTTTATGTTGCCATCCTATTAGGTGACCCATGTTTCTTTATGATTGTATACTTCTTCATTCATATTATTGTTATTAATGATCATGTTTATTTCTTCTTCATACTATAATGGTTATTTTATTGGATTATGTTTGGTTTATTTTTCCATTATTGTGCACTAAAATATGGGGGTATAGTATCCCCAATACACTACCCTATACCCACACTACTAGTTAGAAACCTTTGGAGTATGGGGAGGTGCACCTCAGGTCAAGTGGTGACTACCCCATTTCAGGAACCACTTAGTGTCCATTGAGTGAGGTAAGTATATTAAAATTACCTAAAATTTACCATTTCATTCATTCTAAATTTCATTGCATCTCCCTATATGTTTTTAATTTACCATAAATTAATAATCATGCTTATAGAAAAGAGAGTGTTTAAAGGAATGTGTGTTTGGAACATGTGAGTAGATTTTTCCATCAAACTCTTGAATACAAAAAATAAATTTGAGAAAATAAAATTCCTTATGTGTAGAACCTATTAATTTATGTTGAATTGAAATGGTTTTAGGATATTCAAATTTTATCATGTATTCAGTGTATTATTGAACTTAATCATTGGTAAAAAAAATTAAAAATAGTAATACCTCTGTAATTTTTTCTAAAAAATAATTTGATAATTAATTTGAACTATAGTGAAATGGGTATTTGGGAGCCAAAATATAAGTTTCCTAAGATAGGTTTTAACCTAGTGCGTGATTGAAAAAGAAAAAAAAATTAAGATTTTATAGAAATCTAATATTTGACTATTGAACAAGGATTTGATTCCTTGGTTATTCTAATTAAATATAGGTAATTATTTATACTTAAAATAGATTATTTCCAGATTACTTATACCCATTTAATAGGTGAAATGAAGAAGAAATGGATTAAGAAAAATATGGTATAGTGTATTCCATGTTATTAATATAGATTTATAAAATAGATATTTTAAACTAAAATAAATAAGGTAAAGATGATGTATTTGGAGAATCAAGAATGTATGAAATTTAATAGTCAAATGAGGATATTAATATAGAGGTTTTTAAGATGGTAATGTTTATTAGAATAATTATTTAACTAATATATATTCATTTAACATTAATAACCTTGATATTTAACTAGAAATGAAGTGGAATGTTTTTTAAAACATTAATGGGAGTAATTACTTAAGGATAAATATTCACTAAAGTTTGGGGAATAGGATTAGTATAAAAATCTCTTTATTTTTATATAGAATTTTAGTATTAAACTGTGTGATTTTATGGTAAAAGTATTATTAATTTAGTATTTTATAGTTTTTTTAAAATTTGGGGGATAAAATTTAGATATTAAACATTCATGATGTGATATTCATTCATTCAATTAATATTTTGAAATGTGATACAAATGAAGAATCCATTGAAGATTTGTAATGATTTTTATTATAGGAAAGTTGGGACATGTAAGATTAGATGAAGGAAATATGGGGTTAAATATGAATTTATTAAGACACATTGACAATGATGTAATTATAACACTATCTACATCATTATCCAATCAACAAAAATCAAATTTTCACTTTCTTTGTTACATTTTTAGAAGGAGTTGGAAAGCCATTGATGTTTAAATCAATGATCATGGAAGTTTCATAGATCCAATATAGTTTTCATTATACACTAAGGGAGTGATAGAATCTAACACTTCCATTAAATCCATCCCAATTCTATAAAAACACTTTAGTGATTCCTAGAATTATTTCTAAACAAAGAGATGATTTAATGATATAATGTGTGATGGATTTCTAGGATAGTACCAAACATCAGTGTTATATAGAAATGATAATCAAGAGATAATTATAAAATGACTCTAAGTGAATTTGAATGGAATTAATCCAAAATACCTTATGACTAATCCATGCTATAATAATTTCCACTTAAGGTAGAAAATCTATTTTAATACTTTGAGCATAGATTCTCAAGACAGTGAAGGATGGAGATCATAATTAGATTTATGTTCCCTTATTTTTCAATAATTTTTTATCTAAAGTTCACATCACATAGAAACCACCCCAACATTGTTATTACATGTTCCAATATAGTGAAATAAGAGTATATTTTATATGCTAATAATATATATAGAAACAACATTGAAACACACAAGCACTGGTTATAGATATACCAAAATAGATCCAATGTTTTATTTATTTTCATTATCATTATAGTTCCATATATCCAAGTCCATTTGTATCCATAATGCATAATATTTTCTATTCAAAAAAATCTTGAAACATGTAATTGAAAAAATTATAATATTTTGATCTGAAAAATTCTTAAATTATTTAGATTAAGTCTCTTGGAATTTATGAATGTGTTAAAGGATATTAAATTCTTAAAATGTAATTAATGGGGGAGGATCAAGACATGGGAGTTTTTAATAAAGTTTTAAGGAAATTTTTAATACATGTAAGGTGTTTAGGGATCAAAGGAACCTCTATACATACCAATATAAATAAATAAAGTAATCCCATAACAATATATCTAGGTGAAAAATGATCCTGAAGAAAGAGAATATGGGAATGGAAATAATTTTAGTGGTTCTAAAACATGAAGGGCGAAGAAGGATGCTGAGTTATTTGTTTGATAGATTATACACATGGAATGATCTCAGCTTACTTTTACTATTATAGTAATCAAACACTCTAGGATAGGTAGGAGAAATAACAAAAAGAGGATAACAACATAGAAGAGATAATTGATCAATCATTTACTATATATCAAAAATGTGAAGGAGAATATGCTTTAACTCAAGGGGTAGATCCAATAATAATATTTAATCCACTTAGTTCACTATTTTTATTTATTTATTATATTATAGTCATTAGTGTCTATTTCATTAGGGGTTCGGGTGATGTATATTTGAAAAACACTGTTGTTTCTTGAATGATTTACTAGATTGATCAAACATTAGATGATATTTGATATAGGAGAAGTAATGAGAGTTCAATTTCATCTTATGAACTATAGAGTAAGACTTGAGAGTATGAATAACAATAGTCTTGTGAGACATCAAGACTCGTTTATATTACAGAGTTAAAAAATTTAATTCCCTTAGTGTATCTTATATAGGTAACCTTATATGGACTTATGGTTTTACTCAGTATCTTGAAGTGTGTCTAAGGAGCACATAAAGGAATGAATAATAAAGATAATATAGACTCGTTGAGTTCATGTAAAAAATAATATGGCTTAATAAAAATAAATCCAACAACCCCATTGTTTCCTCATTGATTATGTAAAACCTTATCTATGTATCTTGGTCACATCTAGGAATAATGTATTCTTTTTTATCTTTTATTTTTTATCTTAAATATAATATCAACTAAATATACCATTTTATCAATATTTATAATTTTAAAAATATAATAGGTCTAGTGTTATGAATTTCTAAAATTTATCCTAATATATATAACCTAGCAGACACATAGTTAATGTGATGAAGACATATTGTTCACTTATAGGGGTTTGGTAGAATCCACTACATAATTCAACAAATTAGGATGTCCTTACATAATCCATGATCATTAAAAGATGATGAGAAGGTTGTATAGTGATAGTATAGGGGTGATATAGCCTCCTTGTGTGTATTTGGTATAGTGAGTGGCTATTGTGGATTCAACATTTATAAGAGGGATGCTTATTTGGTATTTTGATTCACTCCAAGGATGTTTGAGTGTGGGGTATGTGAATCTTGGCATGTGTAACCTAGTAGATAGGTTGGGTATAATGTGGAAAATATGAGGCCTAAGTAACCAATTTCATTATTGTTTAGTGATAATCCATTCGCCCTTTTCTTTATTTATAATAATAACTATTTCACCCATGTTTATTATTATGAGAGGTGATAAAATATTCTCTTATATGGTTATTTATGGTGTTAAACCTTTCACCCATGTTTATTATTATTAAATGTTATAACTCATTCACCAATGTTGTTTTTTTATAGTTATAATCCTTTCACTCATGTTTATTATTATAAGATGTGATAACACATTCACCCTTATTTACATTTATTGTGATAACCCTCCCATCCAATTCTATTATTATGATAGGTTATAACTTGGTCACTTATACCCAATATTTATGAGTAGTGATGGTATTTTTACCCATACTCATATTACTAGTGGGGATAACCTATTCACCTGTGTTTAATATAACTAGTAGTGATGACTTATTCACCCAAGCTTATTATTATGAGTGGTGATATCCAATTCACCTTCCTATTATGATCAAAAAATGGGAGTATACTCCCATATCAACACTAAATAAAGTAGGTAATTTCATTCGTTCAGATGGATTATTATCATTTAATGATTTAATGATGGTTATGTTTCTATTTATTTTTATGTTTGATTTTCTTCTATATCATATTATACATTCACTATATTTATACTATATTATTTGAAATACATCATTAGTGGTGGCCTAATAAGAATATTTATCAAACCTAGTATGTGCACCTTAGTGGTCATTAAAACTTAATGATCTTTGATATAGGTAATGGAAAGGCCCCATTATCTGAGGATTGATTTAGTGGTAGTTAGCAATGATTGGGAGATGGGACCAAGTGAACTTGGACATAAATTTTTTTCTCAATTATTTTATTTATTTTTTATTATATATTTTATATGATCAAACCATTATGAGAATCATCATTAGATGTATGAATTTTATGAAATCTATGTGAGTTCATATTTTTTTATAGCATGTGATGTGTTTTTATGGTTGAACCAAAACAAAAAAATATATATTATATTTTTATATAGTGATTGATGATTTATTATAAATTTTCCATCATTTATGGTTATATCATAGAGGTAACAGTCTCCCTATGGTATTTATAGACCCTATCCACCAATTTAAAGCCTTTAAAATAAGGGGAGATGCACCTAAGAACAAATAAGAGCATCATCTTGACCTTATTTCGGTTGAAAAAGGTGAGGATGATACAAAGTGTTATCAGAGCCTTGTTTTCACTTTTTTTAATATTTATGATACTGTTTTTGGAGATAAGGAAGGTAGGAACATTTTAAAGACCTTTTAGTTGTGTTATTAATACACCTATATAGGTAAAGTCCAAGTTACTAGGGTGTGGAATTGTGACTCATGGATTTTCAGTATTATGGTCTTATGATTTCAATGAATATTGTTTGTGATTTTTTATTTATTGTTTAAATATTAGGTAGTGTGTACAAATAGCATGTGTTCATGCACCATATGTAGTACTTAGGTTCAATTGACATTCATATAATTTTATGTGATTGATAAAAAATTTCTAAACAAATGTTTGGTTATATAAAGAATTGATGATAAGTTATATAGTGTTTTCCTGTATATGTTATTGGTGAATCCTTAGTTGAATAAACCTATAGAATATGATTTATTCTATTATTACTATCTAGTTACAAATTATATGAATTATATGTTTGTTTTAAGTCAAACCCTATGAGTGGGTATATTTGGTATGGGAATACATAGGTTGTATGAAACCTATATGTGAGTTGGGTGTTTATAGAGTAATAGGATATATTTCTTATTAAAAATTTTCCTAATATGTGATATCAAGAAATGTGATAGAAATATATTGATCCTTGTGTTTTTTATTTCAATTATATTCCATGAATATGATCTCTAATTGAGTGGTATAGGTTGAATATGATCATACTCCACTATTTTATAGCACTAGAAACTTTGATAGACAAGCATCTCCAAGTGATAATTATCTAAGTTATATAATATATAGATTATGGGGATTTTAGGGTTGATATATCCATGTTTAATATTAATATTGAGTTCTAGATGCATCACTTACCATTCATATATGGTGATGGAAATTTATAGGGTGTGAAGTTCTATATTAAGTCTCTTTAGAATATCTTTGACCAAATTAAAACCCCTCTTAATTATAGGATGAATCCAGTGAAATATTTGATATGTATAAAATCCAAGGACTAGTGGAATATATATTTCTAGACAAAATAGCATAAGGGGATATCATGGAAAGTATTTCAGACCAGGTTCTTTGAGTAGTATTTTTCCTAATACCCTAAATAGGGTGAAAGATCAGGAGTTTAGGCATATAAGTTAATAATATATGTAATTTATAGAATACACAAAATTTTTAATAGAATCACTTTGTTTTTCATTGATATTGGAATGTTATGAGACTACCAAGGTTATCTATTTTAAGGATGGATTGAGGCACCATATATAATTTTAGATGAATATATTCTTCCTACCTTATTTCTCTAACGTGGTAAACCAAGAACTAATCTTTTAGAGGAACCTATAAGAGTTTGGTGTACTAAGTATATTTATTTTTATATTTCCTATAGTATATTTTCCCATAGTAAGAAGTAGATATTCAATTTTTCTATCAGTGGAAGTAATAGTTAAAGTAATCATGACCAATGATCATCTCTCCCCTTCAAAGGAGAACTACTCTTGAGTGATTTTAGCGAAATTAGTTAGGGGATGTCTTACCTTACTATGATAGTAGTTTAAAAAATTATCATTCCGATGGTCATATATGAAATTTTTAAATATTTTTTAAGAGTTAACCTTAGATAGGTGATGGGTAAGTTTTAGGAAAAAAATCATGGATCTCAATCATGGTAAAGGTCATCGCTATAGAATGGTATTCATATGTCTATGGATTTAGGTGGATGATTTGGTTCATAGGGTTATCCATAGTAATAATGTGGTGTGTAATGTGCTAGATATATATCAAAAGGTTAGGATAAGGGTTCAATTTTAGGCCAACTTTTTTTAATTAAGTAAAATCCACCTAAAAACAAAGATCATCTATCAAAAGTTTAAGGTATAATTTTAGTCGTATCTACCTTGAAATAATTTTTATTTGATTCAACTGTGACATACTCTTTTCATTTGGATTATTTATTTAATTATCTAGGTTTATAATTGTAGTATCTGATGGGGATTTTAACCCTCAATTCACCCTTGGGGGGATATCTAAATGTATTCATATATGTCTTATTTGTATCATAGTATTGACTGGGTACGAGCATCCATAGAATGTTCTTGTGATTGAAATTGATAAATTTTATGTGATCTTTTGAATGGTATGGTTGACTCATTATAGATAACATATATATTGTTATTAGTGATGAGTATATTTCACTTCCCTTATAGTTGATTGTTATAATTTTTTGGGGAGTGGGATCTATAGAAATAATTTTTTGAGTCTAACCATTGGAAGCTAGGTATGATCATATCCTCATTTTCAAGTGTCGTTTAATGGGATGAGTTGGATATGGGATAATTGGTCTTTCCTTCTATAATATATTTGAATTAAGATAAATTTTTGGAGGACTTATTGGGATTGATTCCTGGTAGATGAGTCTAGTTTATGATCAAACCAATTCCAAACACTAATACTATATCAATTACACAATATAGGATGGCATTGGCTATGTTAAGAGTGTTGAAGGTTCATCTGGAAGACATGGACTCAAAGTAATTTATATACCTAGGCTCTTCATTTTAGGGTGATACTATTATATACATTAATATGGTTGATGGTGGTTTATATTTGTTAAATGATTATTATAGGTTGAACATGGTGAGGATCAAGAATTGTTATTTTCATTCTCATATTAATGTCAAATTAGATTATATAAGGGGAGCTAAGTGGTTTTCACTAATCAATATTTTGTTAGGTTATCACCATGTTTGGGTGAATATAGTGGATATCCCATTTACTAATTTCAAGACTATTTATTGGTTGTATGTGCTTCTTATAATCTCATTATGTACAATGAATTCACTGTTAGTATGTATTACCAAAATGAATAGAATCTTCTACCCTTATCATAATTACTTTCTAGTTTTTTTGTTGATTATATCCCAATATACTCCTAGACATAATAGGAACATTGTCAGTATCTCGAGATTGGGATGATTACCTTGAGAGAGAATCAAATTTATACTAAGATCTTAAAGTGCCACGTATAGGTATAAAAAATATACTTTTTAGAGCATTTTATATCTAAGGTATTGATATAATTATACCCAAGTAAGGTTGATTTTATGTTTTCATGGGATTATCCCAATATTGTATTCAAGATCTGTAGCTTCTCTAGGTTTGAAAGCTATTATATGGGGTTTATTTGAGTGGTCTGATCAGTGTGAGATGTCCTTATATGATCTAATGTGTAGATTCATGAAATATATGATATTAAACTTACATTAGTTGGGAAAATATCATATTATTTACTATAATTCAATAGGTGATAGGCTTGGTGCAGTGAAGATACTTGATGGTCAGGCAGTTGCTTATGGGTCATGATAGTTAAGGTCATATTAGAAAAAATATCCAACGCATTATCTATAGTTACTTATTATGATTCATGTGATAAAGTTTTGGTGTTATTATCTTCATGGTGAGAAATTTATGGCTTACAACAACCAATGAATCATTAAATATATATTTTAATAACACAATATGAACCTATGATAGGGAAGGAGGTTTGAATGATAACATTCATTTTGATTTGAGATAGTATTCACCTCTAGGAAGAGGAATATAATGGAAGACATAGTGAATAGGAAAGAACTGGAGTGGGTGGTATGTGTGGATAAAAACAATTGGTGGTTTACAAGTTTTTTCACTAAGCTACATTTATATATTAAGGGGTACCAAGGGATGTATACACATATTACTATAAGAATCAGTGCATCATATCTATATATATTGAAGGAGGTTCATTTTTCAAACTCATATTTCTAGGTGATTAGGGATAACATATATGGTGGGGGGATACCCCAAGTTTTTACTCATATTGATGATGGTGTCTTATATGTTAGTGATATGGTGGTGGTTATGATAAGTATACTAGAGGAACAAATATGGGATTCCCAAACCAAAAAATATGAGGTTTACCTTGGGTTGACCAAGATATACCTTGATGTTTAATGATAGTTTTAGTGTCCTAGGATGAATAGGGATATGAAGATATTTTTATCATGATGCCTCACCTATCAACAGTTGAAGACTGATCACTAAAGGCTTGTTGGTCTTCTTCAATCACCACCCATTCTGATATGAAAATAGGATGAGGTGACTATGTACTTTGTGATGGAATTTTCAAGGTAAACTCAAGAAAAAGACATAGTGTGGTTCATTTTTGTTCTTTTGACCAATCCAACACCCTTTTTGGGAACTATGGATACCTAGTTGGTTTATGGGATTAAATATTGTATATATGGGAAATAGTATTACTTTTTAGAGTCCTGATGAGTATCTTATCATATCATGTTATAAGGCTTAACTTCCAATTCTAGTAGGGGATACAATGAGCATTGGTAATTTAGGTGAAAGCCATTATAGTGTATTATCCTTACACAGAAAAATAGTATTATCAGATGATTTGGATTTTAGCGGATATGATTTGAGTGTGTGTCTTGTATTTTGGTGGGACATGGGAGTTTCATCTTTCACTAATATAGTTCTCCTACAAAAAAATTATTGGGAATCGATTTAGATGAAACCCTTTATATGCTTGTATAGTAGGATTTTTTTTATGATCCCCACTATACTGGATAGAGGAGAGAGGGTCATTTTTTATTAGGTTATGTCTTATAAAGGATGCCTCAAAAAATATCAAGGTGATTCCAAAGTAGTTGGTGACCACATATATCCTAAAATGTAGTGGCATAGATTAATGATTCCAATATATAGATATTAGGGTAGGTGATCATGTATTTTTTGAGAGTTTAAACTTAGTTAGTACACCAATGTTTATAGAGAGGGGAAGTTGTCTCCTCATTCTATGGGACCATTTGATATTATCGATAGGATCGGTACCATATCTTACCAAATGGATCTTCCTTAGAGATAAAGTTTTAGGTGAAATGTATTTTATATATCTCATCTTTGTAAATATATCTCAGGCCCCTCCCATGTGATCACCGTCAATGATTTTATGTTTGAGGCTAACACATCATTTAAGGAGAATCATGAATGCATTGGGTACTAGAGTGAGGAGATTCTATGTGGGAAGGCGTACCCATGGGTCATGTGTAGTGGAAAATGTATATAGCTAATAGGAGACTTGGTAGCAGGAGGTGGATATGCAACCTTAGTGGTTGTAACTTACTCCAATGAGTCTTGGTGAGACATATCAATAATGATAAGTGGTATAGTGGGTAATTTTTAATGACTCTTATATACTAAGGATTGATTTTTTTTATTTTATCAGTCATTACATGTGTATTTTAGTGTATTCTAGCTAGAGGAGTACACTTTAGGGCTCAAGAACTGAAATTGGAGAAATTGGATTTGATGGTAGAATTGTTTTAAAATATAGTATATACCACTGGGAACCAATTAGTTTGGTATGAAGAAGGGGTAAGTGTGCCTATGTGGTCCACTAGATGATTGGTGGCCTCTAATTGGGTATTTTATGTCCACTGGATACCCAGTGACCTCTTATTTTTTAAAATTCTTAATTAAAAATAAATTTTAAAATACAAATATTAGAAATAAATTTTCCGCATCACTTGAAATTTTCACTAATTAGGCCTCTTTTTTTCTCAATTTTTTTTACCTTACAAGGATGTAATCACCTATGTTCTAACTTGTAATAAAGTTTCATCTATCATGTTAGATTAATAAAGTTAATCCTAACATTTTTATACCTTTTATTAGGGTTTTCTATAATACTTCTTCCATTATTCATATAAAATGTATATTTTAGTGATTTAGGCAAGGTTCTATTATTCCTTTCAATTTATGATTAATTACTCAATATTTTCATATAAAAGGGTGTTATGATTATGAGGTAGTGGTCCCAATAATTTCCCCTTGTTTTATATAAGTTTCCAATATTGTTTGATATACAAGGATTGATTATCAAGGGAGAATGACCCAGAATAAAAATGAAATTTTTTTATTTTCTTATTATGTAGTGACCATGGGCTATTTAACTTGCGAAAAGTATTATAAGTATAAACATAAAATTTAAACCCATTTGGGATGTCTTTCCATATTTCATGAGTTAATGGTCCTTAAAAGGTTTCATTAGGAATTCCACAATGATAGGAAGCTTGTATAAGGAAAGGATATAGGAGATATATCCTCGTTGTGTGGTTTTAGTGTAGTTAGTATCCATTATGACTTGACCACTTATGATAGGGATGTTTCTATGGGATCTTGAGCTATGAAAAGGATGTTCAGGTTTAGTCTAAGTGCGTCTAAGTTCATGAATCTTGGAATGGACAGCCTAGTGCATAGGTTGGGTATAATAAGTCCATTATATAGATTAATTAGACCCTATTATTACTGTTTGGTGATAAACCATTAACCCCTTATTTTTTATTTATAGTGATAACTAATTTTCCCATGTTTTTTATTATGAGAGGTGATAATCCATTCACCCTTTTTTTATTTATGGTGATAATCAGTTCAAACATGTTTATTATTACAAGAGGCTATAACTCATTCACCCTTGTTTTTTTATGGGGATAACACATTCATCAATTTTTATTATTATAAAATGTGATAACCCATTCATATATGTTTATACAATCATTTACCCATGTTTATTATTATGATTTTTGGTAGATCATTCACCCCATTATTGTAATCAGAACATGGGAGTACCTTTATCATATCATCACAAACTGAAGATAGTTGGGTCACTTTTTTGGAGGCGTATTAGCACTCGATGATACAATGATAGTTATGTTTTTATTTTATTAACTAAATATCATGTTATACATGCACCACATATATATTTTATTTATTTGGGGATAATGTTGGTGGTGTCTTATAGAGTTTATTTCTCAAACATTTTATGTAAACTTTGTTGGTCTTACAGGCTTCATGATCTATATTTAAGGAAATGGAAAGGCATTGTTTTTTTAGGGGTGAGATAGTGATGGTTGGAAGGTATTGGGAGACAGAACTTGGAAATTCCTTGGACCTAGATTTTTTATGTCTCTATTATTTTATTTATTTTGGATTATATCTATTATATGGTTAACCCATTGGGAAACTCTATAATAATTATATAACTTTTATTACATTTACATGGATTTTTATTTTATTTTAGAATATGATATGTTATTAAGGTTGTACCATTTTTATAAACTTCATATTATGTTTTTATATTATAGATGTTTATTTTTTATTATTTTTCAGAATTTATGGTTGTCTAATAAAGGGTATAATCTCGTCATGGTATCAATAGACCCACACCACTAGTCAGTAAGATCTAACATGCGGGGAGACATGTCTGAGGTCATATATTCTTAAATCGTTGAGTATAAACTGAATGGATAAATACATCACATGTAATTCACCCAAATGGATGATCACATCACATTACCCTCACCCAAATATATAAGAATATCACATGTCACTTATCTAGGTATGGTCTAAAACTTCCTTAGTTTATCTCAATCAAAGGAATAAATGTCATACTCATCATATGAGTGGAAAAATATCATCCTGGATAAACCTCAATTGATAATATGATCATCAACAAACCCAACCAAATCATAATTAAATAATCATTTAATTTAATATAATAAAGGTATAAAAGTATAAATCTTCTCATGTTAGGTATCTTTTCATCCATAGGTATGGGGATTCTATATGAAACAACCACCCATTGTATACAAAATATAGAGTACATAACACTCAATGTGATATACTTATTGGGGCATCTAGCACATAAAAATCCATTTTTACCTCATGAGAAATTTCTATATCATTATAAAAAAACCAATCAATGTTAATCTTAATATTTTATCACAATATATAATACTCCATGATGACCATCGATCAAGGATAACTCAAGGTTATACTTTAATATGTCAATTATAATTACAATTAATGTGATATATGTAGTAAATATAAAATAATGATATAGTATATAGTGTCTTATATATTACATGATACATTTTATATTCTTAAAATCCTTTAAGAATATTAAAAAAACTATACATAAGATCCAGAATTATCATATCCCTTATTATTGACCACTAGAGAGGCCTTATGGTTTGTTCATTTTTAATGATTTTTTAAACTCATTACAATACTATGTAATACCTACCACATCTCTATGTGATAATATAATAAATCCTCTCACAAAACTCCTTTAATAGGTAGAATATATAAAGAAATATATTTTTAATAACTATAATAACCTAACTTTCCTTACATGACTATTACATCACTTTTGAGATAAACAACATTATAATGATACAATTAAGGATCTAAAGGTTTAGTATCTTGTGAAAATTAGGACTGTACAACATAACTATACATAAAACTTTAAAAATTATTTAATTTATTTATCACATTCATCCTATTTTCTTCTAAACTATTCTTAGTATGTGTGATAACCAGAGGAAATAAATTAAATAAAGGGTGATTGAAAAGCCTAGTAAGTGGGAGGAATAAAAGAGAACAAACATGAGACATTAAATATTTTTGAACATGAGTGAGAATAATTGTCATCATTGTATCAAAAATAAGGATCATAAAAAATCATGAGGGATTCATTTTCAAAAAGGGTGAGGGATGTGTAATATTCATAATAATGAAACATTATAATATAGTGGTCAAATACAACACATAGTTGTGAACAAAGATATAACAATGTTCATGTATAACATATGTGAATAAATCATAACATCAAAGTTATGAAAAAAGCTAGCATCATATTCACACATAATATACATAGACTCATGAGACATATCACATTACCCAATTCATTGGAGGGATATATAATTATCACATCACAAATGATAATAATCATGCATTCCACATGGAAATAAATCTTATAACAATTATTGATATAAAATAAACCCATGGAAAATAATGAGTATCATAAAGGGAATAGTAAAGAATATTTCATATAATAAACTTTATGATTTGGAAAATAATATGGAAATAACATATATTTTTACATAAAATCATTTAAAAAGTTTTACACGTCATTTTCAGAATAGGTAAAAAATTTAGAGGAATCATTGAGATGATTTTGAGAATAAAATCATTTTTTATATTCTTAAAATCACCTCGATGAAACAAAAACATGCATATCACCAAGAATAGAAAAATATAAATAATAATGAAATGATATTTAGAGTATATTTGGAATTAATACATACTCAAAATGAAGATAAATGGGTGGTAAACCCAAAAAAAAGTAGTGTTTGAGAATCCTCTAACCTTAAATCTCGTTATGTTTCGTCTCGTTTACACCTCATGTATAATAAAATTATGATTATTTTTTGAAGAATTAATAAAATTATGTTTATTAAAACATGAATATATAATTGAATTAAATTCTTTTTTTCACTATTAATCAAAAAATAATTTTTAGATTGTATTTTCTATTACACTTTGTTAAATGTGAATTTTTTTTGATGTCATGTTTTAATTAAATTATCATGTCTTGTTTCAATTTCATTATTTTTGTTCAAGGTAATTTATAAATATGTAAAATCAATCCCATAAGCTTAAAATAAATTTAATTACATATTTATATATTATATATAATTCATACTAACCATCTATGAATGTGGTGATAATCAAAGAGTTAAAAATGTCCTCATGGAAGGTTAACCGACCATTAACGAGACACTATCAAAATAGGAGGAAAGAGAAGTATGGATTATGAATATTTCATAAATATAATAATTATATTTGGTTAAATTAGAAATATAATTTTAAATTACAAATTAATTAAGTTTATAAGGTTTGGGTATAAATGGAATAGAGAAAATGTGGAAGAGAAGAGGAAAATGAGAAGAAAATATTGTAAAATGTTACCCTATTCTTAGTATTTCTTCTTTTCTGTGGAACTAAAATCCTTTAATTCTTAGATTTGAGTGAATATAATATGAAACTAAGGATTATAATGGTATTAATAGAGATAATTTGGTAATATTTTTATCTTTTTTAAGTAAGGGAGAAGTGGTTTTACAAGGGGAGGGAGAGGGAGGTTTTATACATGAGGATTGGGTTATTTTAAGTTAAAATATTTAATAGAATATAATTTCCTTGGTAAACATTATAATAGTGATATTATTTACATTTTAAGTGACATTTTTATAAAATAAAATGATTTTATGACTTTAAAAGATTTCCAAAACCTAATTCATTAGTTTATTAGAAACGAAAGTTGAAAAATGACAAATTGTTATATTGATGGAATACATTATCATTTTAGAATTTTGAAAACACTTTTTAGGTTTTTAATTTATGTTTATTGTTTTTAAATGACTCATTTATCTTATTAAATTATATTTTGGTTGATCCAAAACTTTTATAATTTATTATGTCATTATTACCTCATGGATGATGTAATTAAAAATATATTAGTTATGTAAAAACTATATTTTTAATATTCACTTAAAAAATAATGTATTTTATAAATTTACCCAATAATTAACTTAGATAATTTTAAATTTTTGATTTAAAAAATGATGATTATTTTATGAAAATAATTTTTAAATGTGGTTAATTATGAATTTTTAATATAAAATTTTGGTTTCAACAAAATATACTTTAGAAAAATATCAAGACACTTTATTTTTTATATCTATTTTTTCACACTATAATATTAATATTCACTTAATTTATTAAGGTAAAATTAATTTACATGAAACTTCACTATTTTATTGGTTAAATTAATATTTAAAAGGTTAGATTACTATACCAAAGGATCGTGTTACAATTCCAACGGTTAAGTTACTATTCATAATGGTTAGGTTACTATTCCAATGATCATATTACTTCCTATAAATAAATAATCATTCCTTTATATATCATTCACTAAAATTCATCACAAGTTTCTATATTTTTATTTTCTAAAATGTCTATTGGTTTAATGATTTTTTTTCAATAATGTTGTTCATGGGAGCGATATTTCTTACATATTGGGATGATATAAATTTTCTCATTCTAGTTTTTCTATTTTCAATTTTTTATCCCATTGAAATATTGTGAATTTTAATAGGTTTAATTTTTGACTAATATAATGATATCCATTAATTAAAAATGTGGTCTTGGTTTTTTCTATGTGTTTTACGGGTATATTATTATAAAATAGAATATAACACACATTTACTTAGAAAGTAATTTTCATTTATAAAGTATAGGTTGTTACATTATTCCCCCATTAGAGATTTCATCCTTGGAATTTCAAGTTATATTCTTAGTTGAGAATATATGATGGTACTTTCTTTAATTTTTTCTATGGGTTCCCATGTTTTATCATCATATGTATGGTTCCAACACAGTACTTTGACAAGGTGTATTGTCTATTTTTTTAGAAAATTTTCTCTATAGTCCAAGATCGTCATTGTTTTATCCTTATAGGAGATGTCATGTTCTAATTGTACCACCTTTGATTTTAGTACATGTGATAGATTAGGTTTGTACTTACTTAGGAGAGTTACATGGAACACATCATGAACATGATCTAGTTTGTTGGAAGTGTTAATCGATAGTACATATCTCATATATAGTCAAAAATATTAAAGGGGTCAATATACGTAGGGCTAAAATTTATCTTCTTTCCAAAAAACATGACTCTATTCCTTGGTGATATTCAAAGGAACATTTTTTCTAAAACTTCAAACTCTAAGTTACTTCGATGGTTGTCAGCATAGTTATTATACCAACTCTGAGAAACTTTTATATGATACTAGATGGTTTGAACCTTCTCTATCATATCTTACAAAATATCTGGTCCAATGATATTTTTTCACCAGATTCATCCCAACATGTTCGTGTTCTACATTGCTTCCCATATAGAGCTTCATATGGATCCATTTGAATACTTTAATGGAAGATATTTTTGTATGAGAACTCAACTAATGTGAAATTTTGGTCTTGGAATCTTTGAATTCAATCTATAAAGATTTCAATATATCTTCAAGATGCTAAATATCCCTTTCATATTACCATTATTTTTTGGGTGATAGGTTATTCTAAAGTTAAAATCCGTATTCAGGGAATGTTGAAGATTATTCTAAAATTTAGATGTAAACCTTGGATTGTGATAATATATGATTGAAAGTGTCACCACATATATCCTTGCCACGTCCTTAATTTATATATTAGAAATTTGATAACTAGATAGATCTTCTAAAATAGTGATAAAATGGTATTCTGTGGTGAGTTTATCTACCACAACCCATTTCACATCATTTTCTTTGGATGTATTCAAAAGACCCATGACAAATTTCATAGTTATGTTCTCCCATTTTCTTATTGGTATGGGTAATGGTTGGAACTTACCCATATAATTTTTCTTTTTTTCCTTCTCTTTTTGACATACAAGACACTTTGGGGTGTATTCGATAATCACCTTCTTTATGATGTCCCTCGAGAAGTGTTGTCAGAGATCTCAGTACATCTTGGTACTTCCATGATAGATAGAGAAAGATGATATATTAGAATTATCCAATAGCTCTTTCTTTTTCATAGGTGGTGAAGGCTCACAAGGTCTGGTTCAAAAATAAAATGACACCATCTTTGTCGATGTGAGATTCATGAAGGTTCCATTTATTTACAATTTTCACCTTCATTTGAAGCTCCAAATCATCCCTTTGTGCCTCCTTGATATTTTATTGGATAGATGGTTGGAGAATAATTTGGGATAGGTGGGATTTATTCCCTACTATTATGATTTCCATATCCATACTTTTCATAACCATAATTATAGGGTCTTTCTCAATCCACATCATAGATAGAGTGGAAGGTACTTTTCTGCTAATAGAATCATCAACCATGTTTTCTTTTCTAGGATGGTAGTTAATAAACAAATCATATTCCTTGATTAACACTCACTATCATCATTGATTCATGTTTAATTAATTCTATGTGAATATATACTTTATAATATTGTGATAGGTGTATATATCACACTTCACAACATATAGGTCATTCCATCAAATATTCAGAGTTAAGATAATAGCTGCTAACTCAAGATCATGCATTGGGTAGTTTTACTCATGAATCTTTAGTTTCCATGAGGCATATTCTATCACTTTTCATTCTGCATGAGCACACAAACCAAGCCTTTCTTTAAATAATCCTTGTATTTCATAAATCCCTATCTACTTGAGGGTTTTGTGAGTACATGTGTGTGATTAGCCTTTTTTTATATCCTTAAATATTTACTCACATTATTCTATCCATACATACTCTACCCCTTTCCATGTTAACATAGTTTGTGGGATATATAATAATGATAATTTTTTTAAAAATCAATAGTAGTACCCAACTAATCCAAGAAAACTATGGATTTCTTTGAAACATGAGTGTATTGTCCATTCCTAAATTTCCTCTTTATTTGAGGGGTCCACACAAAATACATTACTTGTGATCATGTTCCCAAAGAATGTTATTTTTTCTTCCAAAATTTACACTTTATAAACATATTATACATCTTATCCTTTATTAATGTTTCATACAAAATCCTTTTATTCTCTTCATATTCCTCCATTCTATTAGATTATAGGAAAATTTTATCAATAAAAACTACAAAAAATTTGAAGATCTAGTCTCTAAATACTTTATTCGTCAATTCTATGATGATTACATGAGCATTATTAAGAATTAATTGAATTATAATGAACTCGTAGTTTCCATATCTCATATGGAAGGTTGTATTTAGAATATATTCCCTCTCCATCATTATCTAGTAGTATCTTGAATGAAGATTCACCTTTGATAATTACTGAGCTCCTCAAAGATGATTAAACAAGTCATCGATAATTGGAAGGGGGTACTTTTTTATTTATGGTGATATTGTTGATCTCTCTATAATCAATGTATAGCCACAGTGATATATCCTTCTTCATGAAAAAGAGCACTAGAATACCACAAGGTGATGAACTAGGTCATATGAATCCTTTTTCCAAATTATCTTTCAACTACTTCTTTAACTCCTCTAGTTCATTCGGGGATATCATATAGGGTCATTTAGAGATAGGATTGGTTAAGGGTATAAGTTCTGTTGGATCGGATTATACTAAATATACATAAGAGGGGGGTGAATTGTGTCTTTTCAAAAATCTTCGCGAGATCATGTTCTGACCTTTAACTTTAATTAGATGAATTAATGCAGTGGAAATTTAAATAGTAGAGACACAAGATATATAGTGGTTCAAGAAACAGAAGTCCCCTAGTCCACTCCACCAACACTCTACTTCACGAGCTTGGTGATTTTCACTATTTGGTACTCGTTTCCACAAACTGTTTCACAACTGAGTATAGGCAGTTGACACCTTTACAAACTAAGGAAAAACAAAGCCTTCTAGTTCACTCACAGAACCTACACATCTTAGTACGAGAATCCAGTCACTTAATAATAGAAAATAAAGGTATTTGTATTTTTTAAAATACTTTCCAGTTGTTCTTCACAATTGCAACAGAATGCAATTGACAGTATATGTATCGTTGCCTTCAGAAATAATGATCTTCAAATAAGAGTCCTTCTATGTAGATCCTGTTGTATTAGATATAGAAATATAATTCACAACTTTAGTAGTAGCAGATTCACAAATGATCTTCGATGTAGAACAATTGAATCTTCTATCGTGATTCTTCTTCTTCAATAAATAGAGATTTTTCATTCTTTTGAATTAGAAGATCTGTGTTTTTGATAGTCTCTATTTTTCTTCCTTTTTATTAAAATGATCGATTGATTCCATTTGAAAAATATCACATCTATATAATAACGTCGAGCACTTCTCCTGTAAATTTAAATCCAAAAAAGTTGCCTTTTGACTTGTGATATTCAAACATTTGAATTTATAGATTAATCGTAACTTCCCTTGAAATTCGCCATGAAAAGATCCTTTTAATTCGATCCTTAAATGGCTCTGAATTCTTCAAGGACACGTTTTAAAATCAGCTTTAAATCTGGCTTGAAATCATCCTAATAAACAGTTTGCTGGCCATTGCATAATAATATCGAATTTAAACTCTCTAACAACAAATGTAAGTTTGAGTTGTATAGTATTCATCCGATGAATGTAACGTAGATAATAAATATAAGATTGATGATTTAGCCTTCAAACATAAGGTTGTCAATGTATGGTTGATTAAAAACGTAGGGTTGGCAATGTATGGTTGATCAAAAACGTAGGGTTGGAAACGTATGGTTGATCACAAATGTAGGGTTGGTAATGTATGGTTGATCACAAACGTAGGGTTTTCCATCCATACTTTTTCTCTTCAACTTTCAAATGTATGATGAAAGATCCATACTTCTATAAGCTTTAAAACGAAAGGTACTTGATCCATACTTTTCTAAGAACGTACGGTTGTTTACAAAAGTAAGGTTAATGAACCATACTTTTGAGAAATAAATGTAACATTTAAAACTTATGTATGGTTCTTCTTCCACACTTTTTCAATAACCCAAATGTAGGGTTCCTTCCTAACATAGGGTTACTCTTCCATAATTTTCTGATAACACATAAAGTATACATTGAATTTCATCCTTACTCTAAGTTTGTCCATGTAGGGTATAAATAGTGTTTCCAGAACACACTTAAGTAGATCCCGAATATGTAGAGAATGAATAGTGTTTCCAGAACACACTTATGCAGATACTTTAGTAATTAATCCTTGTTATTAAATAACTTAAATATTTCGTCCAGAAATAAAAACATAATGAATAATAAATTCCTACAATACACTTAACAAATAAAATCATTACAAAATAATTAAGGGTATTTGTGAGCATCAAAATTATCATAAAGAGATAGAGTATTGTTCTCAAAAAGCTCCCCTTTTAAATAAAAACATTGTGTATTGTTGAAAACAGCACTTGCTCAACAATCTCCCCCTTTTTGATGATCACAAAACCCATAAAATAACCAATGGAATTAACTTGAAAAATTAATTACATATAGTTTTGAATGTTGCAAAGATAAATATAATATTATATTTAACTTAATTTCTCCCTCTAATTTCTCCCACAAGAGAAAAGAAAAAAAAAATTAAAGTATATAATATGAAACAATTAAAATAAAATGTTGTGTTTATCCAAATTTCTCCCCCTTTTGTGATATCAAAAAGACTCATAGAATATGGAATAGAACACATTTAATGTAGCACTGAACTTAAGTAAATTCTATATTATTAACCATTTATCAATAATTAAATCTGGATTACTGGCATATCGAAATAAGGATAGGAAAACAAATAATAATAAATAATAGGAATCCAAATTTTCATTAAGTACATGGAATAGGTATAATCATGATGAACACATCAATCAAGGTTTGGTAAGGGGATAAGATAGGGTCTATCTCCTCTGAACTACGAACTTGATTTCGGTCAACTGCTCCCTCAGCCTTTTCACCATTCCATCACCAAACCTAACAATAAGATCACTGGTCTCTTGAGTCATATGAATATCTTCTATGATTTTTACTCTGAAAAACTCATGAAGTCTTTCTTCCTTTTCCATAAACAAGGACAGATTTTTTGTGAACTAAGTCAGCACATGTCTAATATTTGGTTCACTTGATGTCAACTGATCAACCAAAAATTTTTGATTATCTAACAACACTGGTAAAGGAGAATTGTTACATTGAAGATCTTGCAATCTGTCATTCATATTTCTCATGGCAGCTGTGATAGCTTGAAACATTCTAATTAAATCAGGTGAAGTACCTGGCCCACTAGCAGCACTAGTCCCAACGGATGCAAATTGTGTCTCCAGAAATTCTTTAAATTCTAACAGATCTGACTTCTTTACCATTTCTGATTTCATCTTGTATACCTCTGTCAACATCTCTTGCTTAAAATTTTCAACTTCTTGTTTTGAAACTGTACTTCCCTTAAATCTCTGAAATTTCAACTGTTCTATTTCTAAGGCTCTCCACAGAGTAACATTTTCATATTCCAAATGAGACAAATTTCTGTATAGCTCTTGAACTTCTTTATTTACTAAATTAGAGGCACCCTGTGCTTGATTCTCATTCTCAGTTTTATTGTGATGCAGCAATACTAAAGGCAGCGAATCTGCATCAGATTTTTCTTTTTCCTTCTTATGAGCTAGTTGATCCACAGATTTCTCCTCAGAGTCATTTTCAGACTCTTCCATTGAAAAATCCTCATAAATTACTTCAGTTTGAACTTTAGAAACATTCTCATCATGAACATTATCAATTTGTTCTTCCATTGGATTTTCGAAAATAATATCTTCTAGAGTTTCTTGAGGACTGGCCACTTCATCACTAGGCTCTGCCTCCTGATCCTATTGAAGTGAAACTTCAGCGTCAGCTACAACTTGAGGTTCAATTTCAGTTTGGACTTGTGGAGTCACTGTAATTTGAGCAGTATACACTTCTTGTGGCTTCTCAACAAATTTTTCTCTGAAAAAACTGTAAGAGAGTAAATCTATTGTTGTCATTACAGGGGAAACAAGTTCCTCATTAACAGTTCTTTTTCTTTGAGTCTGAAGTTCCTCCGGACTACTCTCTTCTTGAGTGTCTTCAGTTTCAAATCTTATTCTTCTTGCAACAGTGCTTACTTGTGATTTAGCATTTCCGTCTTTGGACTTAGAAAACTGAGCTTGAGCACTCTCTGCTTCTTCCTCAGCTCCTACTGGCAAAAGTTTCCCTTTTAAAGTGCTCCAAAAATAGCCAATTTTTCTCAGGGTCCCAGAACCAAAGGTGTTACTGTGATGGCATCTAACTCTGGATTCCACTAGCCTTACCATATCATTTTTGAATAGAATTTTTGAGATGAATCTACCAAACAGATAAAAATTCATCCTAACTTCACTTTGACAGTAGTAATGAAGATACCTTATCATGTACCTAGGAAAGTTAAGACTTATATCACTCATTAACAGAAACATTATATACATATTTGGATACAACATTTTCTCCAACTCAAACATCCTCAGTGAAATCCCTGTTTGCACAAATTTTATAAGAATTTTCTGATCTGGATCTAGGTCTTTAATGAAAATCTTCTTTATATGAGTAGAACCAAAAAGAAAAGACATGATATCTTCAGAATTATGCATGGAATATCCTGTATTTTTCAAATCAAAATGAAAAACTTTCTCATAAGGGTAGTTCAGAATCTAACTAATCTCCACATAGGATATCAAGACATCTCGATCTTCTATATTAGCTACCATGGTATCCTCATAATCTCCCAGACTAAAATGTACATACTTAAAGAAATATCGTAGTTCTACTTCATACAAAAACTCAGACTTCTCACTATTGAAGGTCTGCTCTATATTTTGAAAAGAGAGAGCTTGTTTCAACAGAAGATTCATCTAATATAGCCATTACAGGTTTATGACCTTTCCTTACAAAAATTTTATTCCTTTGGAGCACTGTTTATTTATGGTTCTGGTCTCAGCTTCATCAGTTCTCTTGGTTTTGGCCATTTCTGTGAGAAATCTCTAAAGGTTCGAAAGAGGATTAGGGTTTCGAAGGTTTTTAGGTTCGAATGGAAAAAGATCGGTAAAGTGCCGCGAGTGCGAAAGGGTTTTTGGTAGAAATGAAATGATTCAGAATTTGAAAGGTTTCTAACAGCCTTGATTCTCGTGTCATCAATAATTATTACTTAGGTTTTAAAAACGAATAAAATTAATTGCACGGGGAAAAAACTTATTTTGTTTGAAAAACAAATAACTAATTTATTTTAAAATAGTATTAAGATAGAGAAACAACATAATAAAATAAAACTTTATTTAAAATTAAATAAACCTAGTTCTCCCTTAATAAAATCAAACCTTGAAGTGGGAAGTGGTTTAGTAAAAATATCAGCAAATTGAATTTCAGTACTTACAAATTCCAAAGATATATCATTTTTAAGAACATGATCTCTTAGAAAATGATATTTGATATCAATATGCTTAGTCCTAGAATGATTAATAGTATTTTTTAAAATATTAATTGCACTAGTATTATCACATAAAAAGGCGTATTATTAAAATTTAGTCCAAAGTCCATAAGAGTGTTTTTCATCCACAACACTTGTGCACAGCAACTGCTAGCAGAAACATATTATGCCTCATCTATTGACAGGGAAACTGAATGTTGTTTCTTATTTGACCATGACACTAAGGATTCCCTAAAAAGTGACAAGTTCCTAAAGCTCTTTTTATATCTAATCTACAACTTCTAAAGTCAGCATCTGAATAAGAAGTTAAATTAAAATCAGACATTTTGGGATAAATAAGAGATTGAAAAACAGTTCCCTTTAAATATCTAAAAATTCTTTTAACAGCAGTTAAATGGGATTCTTCAGGATTTGATTGAAATATTGCACAAAGACATACTGAATACATTATATCTGGTCTGCTATTAGTAAGATATAATAAACTAACAATCATACCTCTATATAACTTGTTGTTAACCGATTTTCCAGTTTCATCCAAATCAAGTCTTATATTAGTACATATATGAGTTGTATATGTCTTGCTGTTTTCAAGTCCAAATTTCTTCAGTAAATTAGTAATGTATTTGATTTGATTTAAAACATTTCCAAAATCTTTTTGATAAATTTGAAGTCCTAAAAAGAAATTTAATTCTCCCATCATACTCATTTCAAATTCCTTCTGTATTAGATTTGAAAACTCATGATAAATGGATTTATTAGTTGATCTAAAAATTACATCATCAATATAAATTTGAACCAATAAAATATTAGAATTTACAGTTTTCTTAAAAAGTGTTAGATCTGTCATTCCAATAGTAAAATCATTTTTCAATAGAAAAGAGCTTAATCTTTCATACCAAGCTCTAGGTGCTTGTTTAAGGACATAAAGAGATTTAGTATGTTTAAAAACAGAATCTGATTTTTGTGAATTTTCAAAACCAGGAGGTCACTCAATATAAACTTCCTCCACTAAATAACCATTTAAAAAGGTAGACTTAACATCCATATGAAATAATTTAAATTTCATATGAGATGCATAAGCTAAAAGGATTATAATGGCTTCTAATCTAGCTACAGGTGAAAAGGTCTCATCATAATCTATACCTTCTTCCTGATTATATCCTTTAGCTACAAGTCTAGCTTTATTTCTAGTTATTATTCCTTGATCATCTTGTTTATTTCTAAAGACCCATTTGGTTCCTATCACTGGATAATTCTGTGGTCTTTCAACTAATTCCTAGAATTTATTTCTTTTGAATTGATTTAATTCTTCTTGCATTGCTATGATCCATATTTCATCATCTAAAGCTTATTCTATAGACTTGGGTTCTAATTGGGATAGAAAGGAATAAAATTCTACAAGATTTCCTATATTTCTTCTAGTTTGTATTTATGTGTCTAAGTCACCTATTATAGTTTCTAAAGGGTGATTCTTTAGGGTTCTAGTCTATCTAGGCAGTACACTTATAGGTTCTTTAGTATCATGTTCTTCTGAACTGGACTGAATTTCATTTATATCTTTTTCAAAATCATTTTTCAAGTTCTCAAGTCTCATGTTATTATTATAGTCAGATTCATCCATTTAATCTTTCCTTTTCTCAAAGGGATTAGATTCATCAAATTTCACATGAACTGATTCTTCAACAATCGTTGAATTCTTATTATAGACTTTATAAGCTTTGGATGTAGTAGAATATCCTAAGAAAATGCCTTCATCATATTTTAGATCAAACTTACCAAGATTTTATTTGGTGTTTAAGGTGTAAAACTTGCATCCAAAAACATTAAAGTAATTTACTTTAGGTTTTCTGTTATTCCAGAGTTCATAGGGTGTCTTTTTCAGAATTGGTCTAATTTAAACTCTATTCATTATATACCAGGTTGTGCTTATAGCTTCTACCCAAAAATAGGTAGGAAGACTATATTCATTTAGCATACTCCTATCCATTTCTTGAATAGTACTATTTCTTCTTTCAATAATTCCATTTTGTTGAGGCGTTCTTGGTGCAAATAAGGTGTGTTTAATACCCATATTTGAGAAAAAGGAATTAAATTCCAGATTCTAAAATTCTCCACCATTATCACTTCTTAATGAAATTATTCTAAAACCTTTTTCATTATTAACAGCTTTACAAAAACATTCAAATAAATTAAAAGCTTCATTTTTAAATTTTAAAAAGAAAATCCATATAAATATAGAATAGTCATCAACTAAAACATATACATATAATTTACTAGCCAAGATTTCTACTCTTGAAGGACCAAACAAATCCATATGGATAAGTTCTAGAGGTTTAGATGTAGCAATTTTGTTAACAGATTTGAAGTATGATTTGTGTTGTTTTCCAAGTTGACATGCATCACAGAATCTGTCACTTTCAAATCTGAGACTAGGAAAATCAGAAACTAATTGTTTCTTAAATAATTTATGTAAAACATATACATTAAAATGACCAAGTCTTCTATTCCAGATCCAGGATTCATTTATTTTAGCAGTTAGGCAGTTTACTTGTTGTTTACACAAAAAATTTAAATCCAGGGTATACACATTGTCAGTTCTAGATGCTCTAAATTTAAGCATTTTATTTTTTAAAATAGAACAAAAATTTTTAGAAAAATAAACAGCATAACCATCATCACATAGTTGAGAGATACTTATCAGATTGTGTTTCAATCCTTATACATAAAGTACTTTGTTGATTGATATAGCTTCTAAATCTCCAACTGTTCCAATACCAATGATTTTACCTTTGGCATTGTCACCAAAAGTGACAAGTCCACTATCTTTTTGAGTGAGTGTAGAGAAATTCGATGAGTTTCCACTCATATGCCTTGAGCAGCCACTATCCATATACCATGTGTCTTTTTTGATTTTGTGACCTTCTCCTTACAAAGGTATTTACACAATTTTCATTGGTACCCATATTCTGTTGGGTCCAGGGGTGTTAGCCAGCAAAGATCTAGGAATCCAGACTTGCTTTGATTTTATAATTACAGAAGAGTAAAATAAATTATTTGTTACAAAATCTTTCTTAATACCACTTATTTTGGGTTGTCTTATGAAATAGTTTTTATAAATATGTCCTCTTGTCCCATAGTAATTATAATTTAATATTTTTTTACTTAGAATAAAATAATTCTTGTACAGCTTAGGTTTTTCACATTTACTGCCAATTCTAAATCTTCTCTTTTTAAAGAAATTTTTTCCAAGAATTTCATTTAAAGTATTTTATCTTTTAGTAAAAACAAGGGCTTCATTTTTATAAGTTTCCACTTCAGTTTGTAGTATTTTTATATTTGATTCATAATCTGTATTGTTAGTGTTAATTGAGTTCAACTCTTTAGTTAACTCTTTATGTTGTTTCAGAATTGTATATATTTCATCAGAAATAGTCTTATGAATATTATTTAAAGAATTATACTTCTTAAATAGAGAATCATATTGTTCTTCAAGCATATTGAAGTAGGCTGAAATTTTTTCATTAGAGTAACTAGATTCAGAACTAGAGTTAGAAGAGTAGTAAGATTGTACCTCATCTGTTTCTACCATAAAACACATTTTAGATTTCAGATTTTCTTCTTCCTTCTCTGAGTCTGATTCAGAAGTGCTACTAGAGTCTTCAGATACACTCCATGTAGCTTTCATTGCTTTCTTGTCCTTATGCTCATAATCATTTCTTTTGAAGACTTTTTTTTCTTGTCTTCTTTTAGCTGAGGACAATCAGGTCTGATGTGCCCCATTTTCTTGTACTCATAACATCTGACTTCCTTGTCATAATTTTTGAATGATTTTTTAAATCCCTTCTTCTTTCTATAGAATTTAGTGAATTTTTTGGCTAGTTGAGCTAGTTCCACATCAGAATTTGATAAATCAGAACTTTCTGATTTCACTTTTACACTTTTCTTTATCTTTATGTTTATGCTCTATGATGACACTTTCAAGGCAGTGTCATCTCTCTTGATAAACACTTTATGATCATTTGCTTCATCTTGCATCTCAGTTTCATACATAATTATTGTTCCAATCAGTTCTATCATGGTTAACTCTTTGACAGGTGTCAACTGTATGATTGCAATAGAGATTCCATTCCATCTTGTAGGCAGTACTCTTAGTACTTTTAAATCTTGATCAGCTTGTTTGATGGGATCTCCCAAGGCGGTTATGTTATTTACAATCTCTGTCAATCTTTCATTTATTTTAGTAATACTTTCACCTTCAACCATTCTGAATGTATCAAATTTAAGCTTAGCAGTAGCATATCTTATTTCCCTGATATTGTTAGTTCCTTTATAAGCAACAGTAATAGTTTTCCATATTTCATATGATATCGGGAATTGAGATACTCTGTTAAATTCATCAGGTCCTAGACCAAATATAATTTCATTCATTGCCTTCGAGTTCATATAATATTCTACTTCAGTAGTTTCACTCCATGTTTCAGGTTTTTATGGTATTTCATATGGAGTCAAAATCTTATAATATACTCTGTATCCAAGGTTATTCAGATATATAATCATTCGCGACTTTCAGGATCCATAGTTTTCTCCATTGAAGTACGGTGCTCTGACCATAGACATTCCCTCTCTTGTATCATTCATCTTTCTCTGTTTATAATCACTTTCAGCTTGTTAAGACTTTATCAGAAAGCTCAACCTCTGATACCAATTGTTGGATCGGATTATACTAAATATACACAAGAGGGGGTGAATTGTGTCTTTTCAAAAATCTTCGCAAGATCATGTTCTGGCCTTTAACTTTAATTAGATGAATTAATGCAGTAGAAATTTAAATAGCAAAGACACAAGATATATAGTGGTTCGGGGAACAGAAGTCCCCTAGTCCACTCCACCAATACTCTACTCCACAAGCTTGGTGATTTTCACTATCTGGTCCTCGTTTCCACAGACCGTTTCACAACTGAGTACAGGAAGTTGACACCTTTACAAACTAAGGCAAAACAAAGCCTTCTGGTTCACACACAAAACCAACACAGTTTAGTACGAGAAGATGGTCACTCAAGAATAGAAAAGAAAGGTATCTGTATTTTTGAAAATACTTTCCAATTGTTCTTTACAATTGAAACAGAATGAAATTGACAGCAGATGGATCGTCGCCTTCAGAAATAATGATCTTCAAATAAGAGTCGTTCTGAGTAGATCTTGTTTTTGTAGATATAGAAATATAATTCACAACTTTAGCAGTAGTATATTCACAAATGATCTTCGATGTAGAGCGAGTGAATATTCTATTGTGATTCTTCTTCTTCAATAAAGAGATCTTTGTCGTTATTTTGAATCAGCAGATCTGTGTTTTTGATAGTCTCTATTTTTCTTCCTTTTTATTAAAATGATCGATTGATGCCGTTTGAAAAATATCACATCTACATAATAACGTCGAGCACTTCTCCTTAAATTTAGATCCACAAAAGTTTCCTTCTGACTTGTGATATTCAAACATTTGAATTTACAGATTAATCGTAACTTCCCTTGAAATTTTCCAAGAAAAAATCATTTTAATTCGATCCTTAAATGGCTCTAAACTCTTCAAAGACACATTTTAAAATCAGCTTTAAATATGGCTTGAAATCAGTCTAATAAACAGCTTGCTGACCGTTGCATAATAATATCGACTTTAAACTCTCTGACGCCAAACATAATGCTGAGTTGTACAGTATGAATCCTCTGAATGTAACATAGATAATAAACGTAAGATTGATGATGTAGCCTTCAAACTTAAGGTTGTCAATGTATGGTTGATCACAAACGTAGGGTTATCCATCCATACTTTTTCTCTTCAACTTTCAAACGTATGATGAAAGATCCATACTTTTATAATATTTCAAATGAAATGTACTTGATCCATACTTTTCTAAGAATGTATGGTTGTTTACAAAAGTAAGGTTGATGAACCATACTTTTGAGAAACAAATGTAACATTTAAAACCTACGTACGGTTCTTCCACACTTTTTCAATAACCTAAACATAGGGTTCCTTCCTAACGTAGGGTTCCACTTCCATACTTTTCTGATAACACATAAAGTATACACTGTGTTTCATCCTTACACTACGTTTCTCCACATAGGGTATGAACAGTGTTTCCAGAACATGCTTAAGCAGATCCCGAATATGTAGAGCATGAATAGTGTTTCCAGAACATGCTTATGCGAATACTTTAGTAATTAATCCTTGTTATTAAAGAACTTAAATATTTCGTCTAGAAATAAAATTGTAATGAATTATAAATTCCTGCAATACACTTAACAAATAAAATAATTAGAAAATAATTAATGGTATTTATGAGAATCAAAATTATCATAAAGAGATAGATTATTGTTTTCAACAAACTCCCCCTTTAAATAAAAACATTATGTATTGTTGAAAACAACACTTTCTCAACAAGTTCAATTGATAAATCTACCTCGTGATATGAGGGAATAATGGGAAACTCTTTAGGAAATATATAACTATATTCCCTTCTCATGGGAATATCGTCATGGTTGATACTTTCCTTCAACTCAGCCATTTGGTAATGATATGTTTCTTCACAGGGTATCATCACCCACACCATTGAGTGATTCTCTATGGGGGATTCATGATCATCCTTTCCTTTGTACAATAGCATGGGATAGTTTAGAAATTGGAAATAGATTTCCATCCCCTAACAGTTGATGTGAGATAAAAATAATTATAGTCAACCCATGCCCAGTATAGTATCAAATTCAACCAAGGAAAGAATTACTAGATTGTTTGGAAGAATCTTCTCATAGACAATTACATGAGAAGAGTCCAATACTTTGTTTGAAATTATCTCACCACTAGGTTTTTTAACTGATATATCTAATTCAAGGTATTAGGGAAGTGATTTAATAGTTATATAAAACATGAAAGATATAGAGTAATTTGTAGAACTAGAATCACATAAAAAATCTATTCTTGAGTGAATAGAAATTTTAACTAGTAAGAATTCATTTTCATGATCCACCTTAGTTTTGGAGATAGAATATTATTTCCCTTACCCCCTTGACATTGGTGGTTTCTATAATTGATTAAATTCAAACACCCTTTGGTTTAGTGCATTGTATTTCATATTGTTGTTTCTATTTATAGTTGATGCATTGAACCATCAGTGGTTCATTGGGTGGTTCTTTCATTTCCTCCAACACGTTAGCCGGTATCTTTATGTATCTTCGACATTAATGATCTTAGTGTACTTATTTAATACACTTAAATCATTTTATCATCCATTTGAGTAAATTTCCACAGATACTTATTTCCACATCTTTGTCATATAGGGGTTGGATCATCTTTCCAATTTTTTTATTTGATCGCCCATCTTGAAATTCCATTCTTATCTTCTTATCTCCATATATTTAGGACCACTCTCCAAACTCCATATATTCTTTGATATAACAATGAACTACTTATATGTTACTCCCAAAATCTTATATAACTAGATATTTTTGTATATATTTTTTTAAACCACTAAAGAAAATATCTATTTTGATATCATTGTTGATAACAAACCCCAAGGTGTAACATTAAATCCTCATGACATTTTTCTTGTAATATATAAAAAATTAACTCTCCTTTTTCTTAATCTCTAGAAATTAACTCTCTATATTTTCTCAAATATCTCAGGGGAAATACTTGTTAACAAATATCTTATTAAATACTTCCCAGTCTATTTATTGAATTTTAAATTTCGAATTTGTATTCTAGATCATTGACCGCCATTTATTAGCTTATCCATATAGATAATATATTGAAAAAGTAACTTTCTCCTTCTTAGTATAGTGGAGAAAATTTTATATTTCTACCATTGAGTTAACCAACTATTTTGTGATATGTGTATCAGAAGATCTGCTAAATGTCAGTGGTAGTTATTACATAAAGGACTTGATTTCTAGTTGTTCCTTATTGGGTGAAGGTTGATGTCCCACATGGTTTATGTTATTTTCCATATCCTAAGATAGATTGGTAATAATGTATGTGAATTTTTGAACTCCTCCTCTTATTTAAATTGGAATATCATTTGGAAAATCATTTCATTATCCCTCACATGGGTTGTTGGTTTGGTTTCTCTAGGTTCCCACCATTTTCTAAAATAAAAAATGTTTATACAAGACATAAGTTAATAAATAATGAATAAATAATTTATTATCAACTGAAAATCAATTCAAAATTCATATTTTATTAGATTCATATGTTTATCCTGCTTCCAAAACAATGCTTCTGGATCACATACTTTAATCTATTTCAAACATTAAGAGGAATAATTACTTTAGTTATATATCCTTAATAATGGTCTTTAAAGAGAATAAGAATATACCAAAGAATGTCCCCTTAGAGTGTCAAACCAGGTGTGTGGTAAGGCCCATTACTCATGCCCAAGGTGAAGATTAGGTTAATACCCAATCATAAATTTTTAGGATAATTACCCCTAGGTTCATATCTTCCAGATCCACATCCACTTATAGTATCTATATAGGGATTTCATTTCTTGGAGACTGCACACTCATTTACCAAAATTTAGGACGTATTACTTTACTTAGACATATCCCCATGGTTTTTGTAATTTTATCTAGTCCTAATTCCAAAAATAATTAAAAAATTCCTTTTATACCAACTATAGAAACCCTAATTTTCTTACATGACTATTAAAATATTTTTAATATGAAAAACATAATAATAATAATAATACAATCTGGGGTCTAAAGGTTTGGTATCTTGGGAAAATTATGACTGTATAATATATTTATATATAAAACATTAAAAATTATTTAATTTATTTAGTACAGTTATCCTATTTTGTTTCAAATTATTATTAGTACATGTAATTAGCTGAGGACATATATCAAATAAAGGGTGAGATAAAAGCTTTATAAGGGGAGTAATAAAAGATAATGAACATCTGACATGAAATAGTTAGAACATGGGTAATCATAATAATCATCATCATATCATAAGAAAGTATAATCATAAAAATCATGAGGGATTCATTTGAAAAAAGGTAATGTAATGTGTAATATGAATAATAATGAATCATTATAATATAGTTGTTAAATACGACATGTCGTTTTGAACAAATTTGGCATCATGTTCACACATAACATATTTTTATAAATCATAACATTATAATTGTGAACAAAGATAGTATCATGTTCATGCATAATCTATATAATCTCATGATATATGTCACATTAATAAATGTATTATATGGATATATAATTCTAGGCCCACCTTTCATATCATAAATGATCATAATCATGCATGTCACATAAAAAACAATCTTATAAAAATCGTAGAAATGAAATAAACCCATGGAAAGGAATTCATTTCATAAAGGGTATAGTAAAGAATATTTTATACAATTAAAATTAACATTTCCAAAACATTAATGTAAAAACATATCTTTATACATTAAAATCTTTCATAAAGTTTCATAGGTAATTTTGAGAATAGGGAACAATTTAAGAGGAATCATTGAGATGTTTTTTAGAATAAATTTTTTTTCTTCAAATCACCCCCAATGAAATAGAAACATGAATATATCCAGGAATAAAAAATGTAAAGAATATTTAAGTAATATTTAGAGGCTTTTTGGAATGAATCCATACTCAAAATAGAGATAAATAGGTGGAAACCTCAAAACAAAATGGTAGGGTTTGAGAATCCCCTTACCTTAAATCACATTATGTTTCATCTTGTTTACACCTCCTATATAAAAAACTTATGTTTGTTAACACATGAAAATAGAATAAAATTATATTCATTTCTTTCACTATTATTCCATTATAATTATTATATTATATTTTATATTACTCTTTATTAAACATGAATTATTTTAATGTCATGTTTTCATTAAATTGTCTTATCTTGTTTCAATTTCATTATTTTTTTTCAAGGTCATTTATAAATAAGTAAAATTAATTCCATAAGATTAAAACACATGTAATTAAATATTTATATATTATATATAATTTATAATAACCATCCATTAAGGTTATGATAAGAAGAGAGTTGGAAGTGTCCTTCTATGCAGTTAACTAACCATTAATGAGAAACTGTCAAAAGAGGTGGAAAGAGAAGTATGGTATATAAATATGTCATAAATATAATCATTAAAATATTTTAACATAATTAATATAATTTTAAAATAATACTTTGTTAATTTTATAAGTTTTGGGTTAGAAAATAATAGAGAAAATAAGGAAGAGAGTAGGAAAATGAGAAGAAAATTTGATGAAACCTTGCCCTCTTCTCAGTGTTTCTTCTTTTCAATGACACTAAACTACTTGAATACTTGGATTTGAGTGACTCTAAAATTTCTATAAGGATGTTAAGGTTCGTAATATTTGTAATTTGGGTAGAGTTTTGGAATTTTTTAGTGGGTTAGAGATATTTTTCCAAGTGGAGGGAGAGGGGGTATTAATAATTGAGTAGAGAGGTGTTTTTAAGTTAAAATATTAAATAAAATATAATTTCCATGTTAAAAAATTTAATAGTGATATTATTGATATTTTATTTCATAATTAAAAAAATGATTTTTGGACTTTTAAAATCATTCCAAAACTAAATTCATTACTTTATTAGTAAGGAATGTGGAAAAATCACAAATTATTATTTTAATGGAATGCTTTATCATTTTATACATTGGAAAAAAAATAGTTTTGGAATTTAATTTTATTCTTTTTAAATGATTCATTTATCTTATGAAATTATTTTTTGGTTATCCAAAAGTTTTAGAATTTATTATGATTTTATTACCTATTGGATGATGTAATTAAAATACGTCAGTTATTTCCACCCATGCTTGGTTGGGGTGGTAAGGGTGGGGAGGGGTTTGGGGCATGGTTTCGGGGTCAAGTCCCGATACCAATGGTTTACTATATTTACTTTTTTTTATCATGTTCCACTTTCATAGTTGCACCCAAATTTTAAAAACTATATTTTTGTTGTACACAAAAAATTAAAGTATTTCAAAAAATTACCAAAAATCACCTTTAGAAAATTTCACTATACCAATTTTAAAAAAATGAAGTTAATTTTATGAAAATAATTATCTAACATAATTAATTTTAATTTTTAATATGAAATTGTGGCTTTGATAAAATATACTTTAGAAAAATACCCTAACACTTACATTAATTTTTATATTTATTATGAGTCACCCTAATATTAATATTCAATTAATTTATTGAGTTAAACATTATTTACATGACACTAAACTATGTTATTGGTAAAATTGTTATTCTAATGGTCAAATTACTATTCCTACTGGTCAAGTTACTATTCCAACGGTCATGTTACTATTCCAACAATAATATTACTTCCTATAAATACTTATCCGCAGTGGTTGACAACCGCGAACTTCCTTCGAGGTAGGGGTTATCTTCGTTCAAGTTTATTTATCGATCTTCGTTGCCTAATGTTTGGCCGCTTGTTATCGTCATAACGGGAGGAGATCGGACCGCGCAAACACGGCCGATCCTCCTCCTATTTTTATTATTGATCATCAATGATGTTCAAGGCGAAGGCGGCACGGTGTCGTTGCACCGCGCGGGGACGAAAAGGACCGCGGCCGGAGCGGGCCGCGGTGGTGGTGCGTGGCACCGTCGCGCCGCGCTGGTGAGACCAAAGGAGGCCGCGGCCAGGAGCGGGCCACGGCGGTGGTGCGCGGTGCTATTGCGCTGCGCTGGAGAGGCCGAAGGGACCGCAGCCGGAGTGGGCCGCGGCGGAGGGGCGCGGCGCCGATGCGTCGTGCCGGTTAGACAAGAGTCGCAGCCTAAGGCCGCGGCGGACACCCAAGGGGAAGTCGGCTGTGCCGGCCGCCAGTGCCACCTAGAGACGGGACCCAAGGGGGTCCTTCGGTTACACCGAGGCCGACCATTACAGCCGGCCATTTCGAAAACAAGGGGACGGCACCCCCTTTGCGCCCCGATCAGCCAGCGCCGAGCCGCGGCCGGCCTCCGAGCCGGGCCGCAGGCCACGAGAACCGGGCCAGCCGTAGGCCACGTGGGTAGGGTCGTCCGTGCCCTGCCGAGCCGGGCCCAAACCCGGTTCGGGCTGACCCAGGGTGTATTGGGCCGGGTCGGACCGGGCCCAGACCCCCTATTTTCGGACCAGGTTCGTTCAAACGCCCATATCTTGGGCTACGGACCTTCGATCAACACACCGTCAGTTGCGTAGGGATACTTGGATCGAGATGGTCATTTCGGTATATTACACTTGAGGTTTCAACGAATTTTGGGTATGGTCGGGTTGGTTCGAACCCGAAACCAACTGGGCCCTTGGAGCAGAAACGCTTATAACTTAACGACCGGACGTCCGAATGACATGACGTCAATTACGTTGAATTCCTCTTAGTGAGATGGTTCTTTTGGCTTACTCCACTTGAGGTTTGGATGCATATGGAGTACGGTCGGGTTGGTTTTAGCTTAAAAACCAACCGGGCCCCTGGGATGGAAAAGCCAATATCTCTCAGACCGGGCGTCCGATTGACGCGTCGTCTGTCGCATTGAGTTCCTATTGACGAGATGGAACTTCGGGATACATCAACTCTGGACTTTGTGACAGTTGATGTATCGACCCCCCTTTGTCTCATGGAGCGGACCCTCCCAGAATCGAGCATGCTGTGTGCGGGAACCCTAGAGCTGGTTGCGACCGCGACGACGATGACGACTGTACTTGGATCCTACGTGGGTTTGGCAGCGATGACGACTATACTTGGATCCTACGTGGGTTCGGCAGTGAGGATGAATGTACTTGGATCCTCCGTGGGTTCAGCAGCGATGACGACTGTACTTGGATCCTACGTGGGTTCGGCAGCGATGGTTATTGTACTTGGATCATACGTGGGTTCAGCAGTGACGACTTCTATACTTGGATCCTACGTGGGTTCGGTAGAGTTGATGATTCAGAGATTACATCTAATCATCTCCACCCCTCTTCGTGAGTATTATATCTATGTGATCTGAGTCTTGACTTACAATCAATATCATCGATATGATTGTCTTGCTTTCCTGTGTGGATTGGGTTGTGTTTTCCTGTGTGGACTGGGTTGTACTTGGGCTCGTGAGTTGGAGTCGAACTGGAATTTATGACTAAGGTATATGTATGGGCATATACCTAAGTAGAGTTGGTTGATACCTCGTTTTTGTATCTTTCCTTTTTGTTTTATCCTTTGTGGATTCTGGGAGACCTTCGGGGGTCTTGGGGTCCCTACTGAGTATCGTATACTCACCCCTGCACAGGTTATGCCCGCACTACGTGGTGTTGGTTGTAGATGATGGACAACGCTGATCGTGGTTGAGGCCTGAGGAGTGGGACAGTATCTAGAGGTGGACTATCAGGTGGGACATACACAGAACAGACGTCTGGACCCGAGGAGCTGAGGAGACCATCTGTACCCACCCTTCAGGTGGGATAGCCGGAGGACGACTCGGTGGTTGCTGATTTACTTTACTGCTGTTGTTCTTTTTTTTCAGTTGTACTATACTTTCAGTTGGGTTTGTATTCTGGCCCATTTACTTTTTAGCACTTAATTTTGTACTCAGTTTACTTAGTGTTTACTTCATCTTGTGTACTCTGTTTTGTTTGTTTACTTATATAAAGGCAATGCCTTCCCTTTATTCGGGATTTATGCCTTTGGTTCTAGTCGTCAGCCCCTGACCTATGGAAAGCGGGCTTTGGGTAGTCACGGCACGGTCCCTGAGGACGAGTCAATATCCAATGTTATATTGTAAATAAATTATTTTTTATTAGAACTATTTCTATGTTAATCATCATCATCAATGGTACTTTTTCATACAAACTTTTCCTTGAGATCATTTGATGATAAATTTAAATATAACTATTTACATTAAGAACATTCAGTACCAACAAACCGAAAAAACTTTTAAGATATAAAGTGACTTTTACTTTTATTATACTAATTTAATATTTTATTTATTACATTTTGAACATTTCTAAGACCATAAACACTCCCAATAGACTCTTAGAAACTACAATTTCTTTAAAATATATTTCTAAGAAACAAACTCATTAATGTTAAAAAATAAAACTTGTCTCCTTTAGTGATATTATTTTACAAATAATCTATCATAAAACATATAATATATGGTATATATGTGTTTGAATAAATACTCTAAAAAGAATATTTTATTCTTTAAAAAACACCATAGTTATGTAGTGGAACTCTTTCTCTTATATTTTAATAAGCATCTTTTATAAACTATTTTATCCTTGATAAATCTTATTTTACCCCTATTTAATTTTTAAAAAATGTTATAGAATTGGATGAAACATAAATATATATATCATAAAGATAGTATTTATTATTCATAACAAAAATTATTTATAAGTAACTTATTTTATTACATGAGAGAAAAAGAAAAAAAAATATAAAATCTTTATTTATATTCACTAGAGAAGTAAAGTAATACATTATATCAAAATTATCAATGTATAAACCCCTTAATTCGTCACTTAAATGCATTCATAAATAAATAACCAACAATCCTTCTATCATTTTGAACTTTTATATATATTCACATTAATTGTGTAATATATAGATTGTAACATATACCTTTAAAATATAAGAATTAATTCTTATAACATTAATTACTAAAATGGACTCTCCATATAATTTCTTGCACCACATCAATTATTCTATACTATTTTTATAACACCCTGAGATTTTGTGAATTTTTTTTGAATTAATTTAGAATTTTTGATATTTTTTTTATTTCATAAAACACTAAAGATAGTTCATTTTATATTAAATTACTATGTTAGGATTTGTTATATGCAAAATCAAGTTAATCATTCCCTACACGCAACATAAACATTTGACTGATCTATACAAAACATCGAGGTTTGCTTCCGTTATACATAGCAATGACTTTCCTCGATGACTTGCGTAACATGAAAGACTTAGATTTACCATACAATAATATAATATTAAAATTTTATTATTTAATATAATAAGATAAAATATTAACATTAATTTATAATTTTTGAATAGTATTAACTAATTTAATAAAATATATGGTTTATACAATATAATATGAATTCATAGGTTACCAATTAATTATAAATGAATATGAAAACTAATTGAATATAAAAGGAAATGTAATTATGGTCACAAATATTTTTTACCCTAACAAATTAAATATTAATTTATATATTAAAATATTATAATTCAAACATTCCTTTCACACGAAACATTGACTTGGCATACGTTACATGCAATACTGAGTTTCTACAAAACATCATTTTTTGTTATAATTATTTGAATGAGTTTGTTATAAACTAGCCATTAAAACTTAGTAATATGACTAGTAATAACTACTTCTCAAATATTTTTATAATTATTTTGTATAAATAAAAAATATTTATAATGAAAAATATAATTTTTAGTAAAGAATTTATATGTTTAAAAAATACTATTTTCTCAAATGAACTACTTTTCATGTCCATCTGTGAAAAATAATAAAATTAATTTTGTACACTTATAGAAATTAAATTTCATAAAATAAACTTCATTTTTTAATTCATAAGGTAAAAATTATACTAGGATAAATATTTGGTATTTTTCTAAGAAACTTTATTTTTTGTTGACTAGTGAAAACAACTGCATTTTAGTTAAAAACTATCTTTTTTTTAAATAATTATTAATATTAAATTGTACTTTAAATCTGTTTTAAGGTCACATTAGATCAATTTTAAATCTATTAATATAATTAGTTCATTACAAACAATTCTAATTTAAAATTTAATATAAAAAACTTAAAAAAAAAATTGAACATTTTGCTACTTTAAATACCCGTAATTTCGTCTCGTCTACGAGATTAGTATTAATCGTAATTTTCTCAATACTATGAATTGAATTTTGAAAAACTGAAATAAACCATTTTAATCAGTATAATATTTATATTCTAATAATATCAACTTAATTTTTTACGAAAAAATATTAGTAAAAGTGATTAAAATTAATCACAGTCATTAAGGTCAAATTAAGCTTAATTATGGACTAAACATTAAAATTAAGGACCCAAATGACCTAGACACTTTTCCAACACCAATTTTATATCCATAGTTCTGAAACAAACCTTATATTATTTATTTAGTTTGTTTTTTATGACTTTTTTTTAGGTTATTACATGTGTACACCAAACTTGTTTTAAAAATTCCAAGTGAGTCCTTTTCCTTCCCAATAAAAGGCTCCCACCTCTACCTCTTCTTCAATCCTATAAAACATCTTAATTTAGGCCAATACCTGACCAATAAAATTTATATAAATCCTATATTCTTCCTAGAATCCTTACTTTCATCATAATTCAATCCAATAAATCCTTTTGGCATAAATAAAAAGGAGTTACCCGATTAAGAGGTAACGTCTTCTCTCAAGTCATTTCTTTTATTTTCCATCTCCACCCATGAAACTCTCTTTATTCAATTATTATATAACAAAACCAGTATCCACAATATACTAGGATGTTTTTATGTAAATTTTTTAACCTAAAATTACATACACCTCCATTTAATGGGTAACGAACATACTGTTTCTATGTACAGTAAACTACTGCTTCATGGAACGATGATTATTCATCTTTCCATTACCACCTACCATGGTGGAAATTAGGATGGAAACTATTTTTATATATGTAATATATTAAATTTATTATGTATTTAATCTTATTTATTCCTTTTTACAACACATATATTTTTTACTTTCCATTTTGTTTTAACAAGATAATTTCGTTTGAGAAAGTGTGGACTATCGCCCCCTCAAAACGATATGATTCGTTCATACACCACATGGATTGTATTAAGGATGATTTTAGTGAATATATAAGATATATATGATATAATAAATCTAATTTAATAATTATATATATACATACATATATATACATATATGTCTTTTACTTTCATTCTATCAACACAATAATTAAACAGAAATAGTGTCCATGCGTACATACGACCTACCGTCTCCGTGAATGGTGTATTCCATTTCATACATATATATTCTATAGATTATTATAATAAACATATACTATATATAAATTATATTTATATCATGGTTTAGATTATATAAATCATGATATAAATTATAAATACCAAAGATATAAAAAATTAAGACAAATTTGAATAATAAAGCTAATATTACCCAAAGTGAAACATTAATATAGGATTGTTAAAAAGTGGGTAAAATAAGGTCATATTCAAACCATATATGGTATTAGATATAAAAATATGGTTGTTTAAAAGATTTATAATAAATTTATATTTATTATACAAATGGTTTGAATGCGTATAATGAGAGTCAAGACAAAAGGTAAGGGGATTTCATCTCACTTTTTATTCCTATGAGATACATGTTGTGTTCGTCACTCTTTCCTTTTGTATGGTATAAGTACTGCCCATGATTTTATTCTATGTATCCTATACCTAAATTTATGGTTATTAACATATACTTTTTATTAACTTTCATTCATGGGGTTTAAGTTTCAAAAGTTACCAAATCGATAAAAATATTTTCTCTCAATTTTCCTTCTTTGAGACTTATGTTTTGTTATGCACCAAAACTACTTTTCGAGGTGTATATACTTCCATTATTCATGTTATATCATGAATATACTTATTTTAATGATATTTAAATCTTAATTTAATTTCTTTTTCTTATGTGGAGAGTATGATCTCAAGTTATCAAGTTATAAGAATTTATTGAGACAATCTCATCGATTTTCAAGATTGTTTACATTTATGCTTCCTTTGATGAATTATTATATTTCATCTCTCAATAAAATCATGAATTTTATTATCCTATATTTATTCATGATATATTCATGTAGTGGTACCATTTTTTAATCTTTGGTACATAAGGTAGTTAAGAATTTTTTAAATAAAGCTCGATTTTACCCTCTCCTCTATCGAAAATCTATGTTATTTCAAAACCATGTTTTCTAAAAAGGGTTTCTAAGAATATTATACTAATATACTATAATCATTAAAATAAATTTTTACCCTTTTTGTATTTTACCAATTTTTTCAAAAGAATATTCTTATCACTTTACGAACAAGGCAATTTTATATCCTTTTTATCATGCAAAAGGAATGTTCTTTTTACCTCATACGATATGTACGGATTTATCTGTTCTCAATCCTTTGAAGATTTATTTTCATGTTTAAATGTTATTTTTTTAAGAAAAAATATTTTAAAAGATAGGAAAATGGGTTTCAAAATTTTTTCAAATATATTTTATAATTTTTCAAGAAAAATGGTTTTCAAAATGTTTTCAAGATTTATTTATAAATTTTCAAAGTATTTTCAAGGAAAATAGTTTTCAAAAAAATTTCAGGAACTATATATAAGTTTTCAAAGTATTTTCAAAGAATTGATTTTCCAAACTTTTTCAAGCTTTATTTATAATTTTTCAAAGTTTTAAGAAGTGAACCTATGCTACTATGATCTCCATGGGAGTGAACCATGGATAACAAGATGATATGAGGAGTGAAATCATACTACTAAGATGTCCATGGGAGTGAACCATGACTACCAAGATGGTATGGGAAGTGAAATAATACTACCAATATTTTCTTGGAAACAATGCCTTGGATAATATAGAAATCATATTATATGCTTATGTGTTTTCCATAATCCCATGTTTTATTTCTATGTTATGCTTTCATGGATTATGTTCTTTATTTACTTATGATTTATGTCTTATGAACTTCCATGCTTTATGCCATGATTCATGTATATGATCTTTGATATGCAGGGTATGATATTATATTTTCATAATCATGTTCTCATACCCTTATGCTCATAGTTCTTCTTACATATCTCACTTATTTACTATTCTTGATCATTTGATATCACCCCTTTCTTATGTTTCCTTTCCCCAAGTTATGAAGAATGGTTTTATATAGGTGTAATAAAGGTGGAAATATTTAAGGGAGATGTTGAATATCTTTCACCAGGATATAATATTTTGTTTCCAAGTTTCCAAAGACACTAAACTATTATGGTCCTCATTCATTTATTTTTTTAATTTTTAGAATATTCATCTAAAATGATGTAATATCCATGTATGTTAAGACAGGGTCACTATAGTTGGTATTAAAGGAAAGGTTTAGTCAACCATTGGAAACTAGGATGAGAAAACAT
The DNA here is from genome assembly GCA_963277665.1 of Viscum album. NCBI lineage: Eukaryota > Viridiplantae > Streptophyta > Magnoliopsida > Santalales > Viscaceae > Viscum > Viscum album. Next base: position 1,884,773,785 of record OY728121.1, read on the forward strand.
TAGTGATATCCCTAGGTATATTTCTAAGGATATGTCAATGGATGTCTCCAAGGAAAAGTATAAGGATGATTCAACGTTTAGGAAAATGGCCTATAATTTTGGTAAAGGGTAGAGTGAGTATTTTCCTTTAAATAAATACATGTCTAGATATAATAAGTGGATGTGGATCTAAAATAGATGTACCTAGGGGTAACAACTCTGAAAATATGTTTTAGTCATGAATAGAGGTTATCTAGTACATGACAATGAACATTGTTGCACACCTAGTTTGACACTCCCAAGGGATATGCTTTGGAAATTCATAAACTCTTCACAAACCATCATGAATGATTTAGATATAAGTATGATATGAATAACCTAGGATAAACCTAGGGTGTCATAGATTAAGGAAGGTGACATGATTTAGATATCCTATAAGTAAATACTTTCATGATTGTATGGTTTTATACTATGATAAGTAATGCTCACACTATGCTTCTGGTTTTAGTTAATGGTGGGAACCAGAAGAAAATAGATTAATGTTGAATGTGATAGATGATTTTCTTATGAGCGGTTAAGTGGGATGATCATAGGAGTGAAATATTTTATGATCATTCCTAATCAGTTTTTAAGGAACATGAATAACAACGTGTACCTTAACCAACTCTCGGACTCACCAAGGAAGATAAATAAGGAGTTCACTGAGAGTTTAAGTAATGGAGACCATGCAGAAAAGAATATTCAGTTTCCTTTATGTCAATAATTTGGAAATAATCACCTAAGTAGATTTATTATAGGAACAAAAATATGTTTTGACTATGGAAAATAAAGACACAATACAAGTTACTACAAGGGAAAAATAAAGAGTTTGGTTAACGAAATATATGATAACATTGGCCTCACTAAGACATCATTGAAGGTTAAGTGTTTTAAATGAGAAATAAATGGCCAATATTCAAATTAATGTCCCAAGAAGAAATATATTCAAGAGGATCAGCAAGGTGGTGCAAGTAAGGGTTATATTTTTTATAATGAAGATACTACATATGAAATTTAAAAGGAAATAGGTATTATGTAAGAGGATGAGTTGGCCTTGTTAATGGCATAAGGATGAAGTGGAATGATCAAAGTTTATATATATTTGGATTCAAAAATTTATTTTTATGAATGATAAAATATACAAGGGTTATTATACTTATTTTTTTTCTTAGTATTTACAATTTTATATTTAATGTTCCTGATGGACCAGTGGAGTGATTTAATGATAAATTGATGTTTTGACTAAGGGAAGGTAACCCTTAATATGTTCTTTATGTTAAGATAATTCTGCTGTGAATAAGTAAATTGGACAGTACTAATTACCATGGAACTAATTAAGGACTTATTAATAGGTGGGTTATTCTATCATTGATTAAGTTTACAGGATTTTTGGATTTAAGGAATATATCTAGTATACCTTGTAATAAGGAAGAATGTATGTCTTCCAAAAGGATTTATGGTAATGGAGGTTATTATGATGTTTCAATGAAATATACAATAAGGGTATTTACATGTTTGGAATGTGACAAAAAAGATGTACTTTATGATATATAGGGGATCAATATTAAGATGATTTCATGAATTTATTTCTAAATCTTTGGATTTTCATCTTTTGAATGGGTTATAAGATTAACAATTCATGAAAAAATTATGTTAAACTTCAGAGGAGGTATTATCTATTGAGTTTATATTAAAAACCTTGGATAAAATGTTATTCAGTGATTAACCTTATTTCAAGTATGTCCATCATATTTATTTGGGAAATTATATTAGTGTGGTGGAAATCAATCAAGTCCTCAAAGGGTGTAGGTCTTGAACCCATATCTAAATGATGATAAGCGTTTCACACCTACCAATGGCCTACACGATGTCCAGGTTAATGTATAATTATTTTTTATGACTAAATATTAATGACGAATCTGCAGTGTTACTTTTTATGTTTATTTATTAATGTATATTGATTTTGAAGAGACAAATAGTTAGAATTTTTATTCTTTTATGGGCCTTAATATCCATTAAAAGTGTATTTTAGTGATTTATGCATCAAAGTTAATTTCTTTAAATTTATTCCTTGAGGTAATTAATGTATTATAAATTTATCAAAGCATAACCAAATAATGAAATTTTTTTATTTAAATATATCAAGAATTAGTCAATGTTCTGAAATTGATAAAAAAAAAATGTTGTCCTAATACCTTAAATTTTGTTGAACTGATAGCATTTAAAATCATCATAGATTTATAACTTTGAGGGCCTAAAATTTTATTTTATCATTCACTTTTTTGTGATTGATAACCTTAATCACTCCTTATAAATATTTATGATTTTTTTCCTTGTCTAATCTCCACTCCCAACTTATCTTCTCCAATGTGGAAACCTAGCTATGTGTTAATTTGGGTAACTATTATGGTTCCAATTTTCCCTTTTTAAGTGAAGTTTTAGTATTAATTTTTACAATGTGGGTTTCTATGAATGAAAATTTCAATTATTAAACCTTTGACAACCCAGATTAATTTTTAGGGAAAAATTCATGTTAAGGGGGGTAGAATGTAACACCCTGGTATTTTGTGATTTTTTTTTAATTAATTTGACCTTTTTGATATTTTTCATTTCATACAATACTTATGATAGTTTATTTTATATTAAATCACTTTTTTGGATTATGTTATAAGCAACACCAATATAATCATGCACTACATGCAACATAAACTTTGGCCTACTCTACACATAACACTCAGGTTCACTTGCATTATATGCAACAATGACTTTCCTCGATGTCTTGTGTAACATGCAAGACCGAGGTTTACCAAACAATAATATATTATTAAAATATGATTATTTAATATAATAAGATAAAACCTTGATGTTAAATTAGAGTTTATGAATAGTATTAACTAATTTATGAAAATATATGGTTTATATAATATAATATGAATTCCTAGGTTACAAATTAATTATAAATGAATATTAAACCCGACTGAATATAAAAGGAAATATTATTATGGTCCCAAATTTGTTTTACCCTAATAAATTAAATTTTAATTTATGTATTTCAATTTAGTAAGTCAAACATTCCTTTCATATGGAACATCAAACTTGGCGTATGTTACACGCAATACTGAGTTTCTACGAAACATCATTTTATTGTTATAATTATTTAAATGAGTTGGTTATAACCTAGCCATTAAAACATAGTAATATGAATAGTAATAAATACTTATAAAAAAATTTATAATGTTTTTATATAAATAAAACATATTTATAATGAAAAATATAATTTTTAGTAAAGCCTTTATATGTTTAAAAAATATTATTTACTCAAATGAACTACTTTTTATATCCATCTGTGAAAAAAATAAAATTAATTTTAGACAATTTTATAAATTAAATTTGATAAAATAAATTTCATTTTTGAATTCATAATATTGAAATTATCCTAGGATAAATTTTCGGGATTTTTATGAGAAACTTCGTTTTTTGATGAATAGTTGTGTTTTAGTTAAAAACTGCTTTTTTGTTTAAATAATTATTAATGTTAAATTATACTATAAATTTGATTTAAGGTCACATTATATAAATTATAAATCTATTAATACAATTTAGGTTATTATAAACAATTTCATTTTGAAATTTAATATAAAAAACTTAACAAACTTTTGAACATTTACTACTTTAAAAACTCATAATTTTGCCTCGTCTGCAGGATTAGCTAATCTTAATTTTCCCGCTACTATGAATTTAATTTAAAAAAAATAACATAAACCATTATAATAAGTATAATATTTAGATTATAATAATATTGACTTAATTTTTGACCAAAAATATTAGAAAAAGTGATTAAAATTAATCATAGTGATTAAGGTCAAATTAGGCTTGATTAGGGACTAAACATTAAAATTAAGGGCCCAAATGACCTATCCACTTTCCTAGAACCCATTTACTATCCATATTTTGGAGACACACCTTCAATTATTTATTAATGTTGTTTTGGTATGACTTTTTTTAGGTAAGTACATGTGTACACCTAACTTGTTTTCAAAAATTCTAAGTGAGTCCTTTTCCTTCCCTATAAAAATTCACCACCTCTCCCTCTTCCTAACAGCTCTCAAACCTCTTAATTTAAACCAATACATCACCAATAAACTTACTATAAATCCTCCCTTACTCTTGTAATTCTTCCCTTTGGCAGAAGAAAATCCAAGGAATCCTTTTGGCACAAACCAAAAGGAGTTACCCGATTAAGAGGTAATGTATTCTCTCATGTCCTTTATTTTATTTTCCTTCTCCACCCCCTAAAACAATATTTATTATATAATTATATAATGACACAAAGATACCCAATATTCTATTATATTTTTATGTAAATTTTTCTACCAACACTTATACACACCTCCGTCTAATGGGTAACAAACATACTGTTTCTTTATACGGAGAACTACTACCTCACGAAACGATGATTGTTTATTTTTCCATTACCACCTACCATGGTGGCCATTATGAGGGAAAATATATTTATATATGTCATATATATAATTTATTATGTCTTTAAACTTATTTATTAATTTTTAAAACACATATCTTTTTACTTTTCATTTTGTATTAATATGATAATTTTGTTTGAAGAAGTGTGGACTACTACCCCCTCAAAGGGATATGATTTGTTCATACACCACATAGATTGTATTAAGGATGGATTTAGTGAATATATAAGATATATATGATATAATAAATATAATTTAATAATTATATATATATAAATATATAAATATATATACATATATATCTTTTACTTTCATTCTATCAACATGACAATTAAATGGAAATAGCATTCATGCGTACGTAGGGCCTACCATCTCCATGAATAGTGTATTCCATTTCATAATTATATATTCTATAGATTATGATAATACAAATATAATATATATACATGATATTTATATCATTTTTTAAATTCTATAAATCATGATATAAAGTACAAATACCAAAGATATAACAAATTAATACACATGCGAATAATAAAGAAAATATTACCCGAAGTGAAACCTTAACATAGGATTGTTAAAAAAAAGGTAATATAAGGTTGTAATAAAACCATATATGGTATTATATATAATAATATGGTTATTTAAAATATTTATAATAAATTTATATTTATTATATAGGTGGTTTTAATGCATACGACGAGATTCAAGACACAAGATAAGGGGATTTTATCTCACTTTATATTCCCGTGAGATACATGTTATGTTCTCTAAAATTTCCTTTTTGTGATGTAAGTACTACCCATGATGGTATTATATATATATATTATACATAAATTTAGGTTTATTAACATATCCTTTTTATGAACTTTCAATCATGGGGTTTAAGTTTCAAAAGTTACCAAATCAGTAAAACTGTTTTGTCTCAATTTTCCTTCTTTGAGACTCATGTTTTGTTATGCACCTAAACTATTTTTTGAGGTGTATATATGATGCACTTATATAATGGGGAATATAAAAAAATAATTTATATTACCTAAGTATATTCTAGTGGTTAACCATAGGTAGTCTCTCGTAGAGGAGTGCACACAAAATAATTTGTCACTTTTTATTTAGAGTAAAAACATAGTGTTTTTTAGAATTCATTGGTTTAAAATAAAAGAAATAAATAATAAAATGATTGAAATTAAATTTGAAATTAAATTTATAGATAAAAGTTATATTATAAGGGTGATTAGTTCTGGGTTAGTTTTCCAATTACAATGTTATCCTTGTTCTATTTTATTCAATCTTTTTCTGTTAAGTTGCTTAAAGTGAGATTCCATGATCGTTTACTCTCACTCCATTGGTCAAATGGTGATGGTGAGAGAAAACCTTAACAATATCTTAGTTTTTTCTATTATACTTCCATGTGAAAAATAGTTTCAATGAATATCATCAAATGAATTAGTCAATAACCAATCAGGTCTTGTTTATCTCAAACAATCAAGAACATCCACTACCCCTTTCATAGGTATTGATGATCATCGAGTACATCACCACTAATACCTATTATATTCCATATTATATAAACCATAAACTAGTATAGGTTGATAATGATCATTTACAAAATAAAAAATCAATAACATAATCAAAAAAACCAAATATGGTCGCAGTTGATAACAAAAACTGCTATATGAAATTGAAAATAACTTTTAGGAAGAGAGAAAGAGATTTCATTAAATTATGTCCAAGAACACAAAAATTACAAAATATAAAACCAAACCTTACCCAATCACTAAACTTTTTACCCCACCATGTAAATTTTATTCTATATTAATGAGGAATAATAAGGCATTACAAAACTATTAAAAATAAAAAAAATAAAAAAAAGGTAGAAAAGTTGTCCAGTAAATTCTATCATATGAAAGTTTGATCCTATTTGGAACACTATATGTTCAAATAACCCAATGTTACCTGATTATAATATGCTAAAAATTTAATTTCTTATGTGACCTCCAAATTAAACAATAATTTAACACACCTAGAGGAAGTTGTGGAATTTATATTGACTATGACTTTTTCTAGATGACAAATCCAAGAAGATTCCTTCAATATATATCATTAAATTTCAACTTTAATGGTTTAATAAATCCATGTAATTTATTAGACTAACACAAATATGATTCCACTTTTATATCTAGGTATAATCACCAAAATTTAATGTATTTATATCGAGTTAAGATTCAGTTACGGAGGTGGGGTCCACATTGTCCACCTGGAAGGTTTTCCAAATTCAATGATTTTTTGGGGCCTCTATATTTTCAAATAATCTCTTGTACCAGAAGAAAAAGATTAATAAAATAAATAAATTAATCCTACAAAAAAATAATTACATCAATTGGATCGATATTATAAAATTTATTCCCAAAATACCATTGTGACAAAAATTTGTCAAAATTCTAGAATTAACCAATTTTTACATTTTATCTCAAAACACACCATTAATCAAAAATGGATTCAAATAAGCTAAAATTGATAAATTAAGAGGATTTAAATAATTTAAATAAATATAAAAATGATGAAAATATTGGCTCTATCAATTCCCCCACACTTAAACCATAATTTTCCTTAGGCATAGGATCTCAAAATGGAATTCATAGGACACCAATGTTACAAATATTCAAATTCCAAAGTAATAAAATCAAACAATTTTCAATATTAAATAAAACATTAAAACATCCACATAAAATACCAATTTAATTTCTAATTTTTAAAAGGAAAAATAAATTCATTTATTTTATTTTTTTTCTTTAAAAATGATGGATCTTATCCTTTTATTCATTCAAGATTCTCAATTTATTATTGTTAAACATGCCACATCATTATTTACCTCACCATTTAATATTTTCTCTCATCTCTTATGATATAATTCAGGTGGAGTTAGGTTAATATCATGAAAACATGTTCCTTATCCATAAGCTTGTAAATGAACTACTTTATCCACTTTTTAAAGACAAAAGACACATAAAATCTTGAGAACTTTAAATAAAGGTTCAAATGACTCTAAGGCTTAAGGTTGGTAGGATTTGATGTATTAAAAATTAACGCTCAAGGAAGACGTTTATCTCTTAAGTACAATGCATGATATAAAAAATAAATATGTAATGAAATTATCCCATTCAAAGTAGCAACTCCCACTCCCCCAAACTCAAAGTAAGGACATGATAAAAGTAAATCATAATGAATGATTTCTACACCCTCTTAAATTTTTTTTACTTTTATACTTTTTTTCTTTTTCTATAAATTTTTTCAACAAAAATCTTTTTTGAAATTTATTCTTTATAATAAACCTCACATCCACCACCTAACCATGTATGATAAAAATCATACGTCTGGTAAAGGTGATTTTTGATTTTCCCAAATCACAACACATTTTTATCTTTTTTTTGTTCTTTTGTCTTTTTCATTTTCTTATTCAAGAGGGCCAAAATAATAGAGTACAATTAAGGATTCTACAGCCTTTTACAATTCCCAAAAAAAGAACCCCCACACTTCTTCCTTACATTGTAAATCATTCCATTTACCATGATTCCCTTTACCCCCATACACCAACCTTAAAATATCATGAAAATACCAAGAGTATTGTAGGAATGGATAAAAATGTATTGAAACATGGATTATCCCTATAAAGGTCATCATGGTCTCTATGGGCTAAATAAATGTTGATGTAAAGGTGGAATTTTATGGATAAGTGGTTTATCAAAAGATACCTCAATCATTTTAAAGGTGTTTCTGCACAGTCATAACTTTGACAAGTTCAAATATAAGTCCTGTTTGGTGACATGTCCCAAGATCACTCAAGAAATATGCTCAAGATAAAAAAGGAATTATTAGGTCTAAAAATCCTCTCGATAATGAGACATGTGATTTGGAAAATTACCCAAGGAATGATTAAAAATAATAAACCAATTCACATGAATTTCATAAACTCAAATCATGAAAAATGTTTTGGGAGTTTCATTTAAAATATTAATCAATTCCCTCAAGTCATGAGTCATCATATCAATATCCATGCTTCACTTTAAACATTCAATTATCCATTTAATCATTCAATATCATTAAAATTTTAATATAAAACACATAATCATAGGATTAATAAGAAACTCATGTCTCCTAGATAATTTAAGTAAAGCATAATTCATATGTGGGAATGAAATTTCCAGTTTAATGCTCAAATAATAATCTTAGACAAAATGTAAGGAGTTTTAAAAGATAAAAAATAAAATTTAACTCCCTTTTGAAATGAATCTTTTGTTCTCATCCTCCACTTTTTGGGGTTTCCTTGTGCCATCATGAACCTAAAAAATACTCAATTAAGCACATGGATCATGTCATTAAAGATCAAAAAGATAAGAGGGAGTTGGATACATGCTGGAATAATCCTAAAAATGAAATTGAAATCTATATTCCAAAGATTTAAATTGAAAGTACTAGAAATAATTAAAAGGATAAATCTTAGTATGATCCCCCTATTGGGCCCTAGGTTTTGACTACCCCCACATGGGTAGTTAAATTTGGTTATCTCCAATATGATAGTGGGTTAAGTTTCTTGATCAAGAACCAATAAAATTCTTCTGTATAGCATGCACTTCTTCCTTTTTTTGAGGACTCCATAGATATAGTATGCTAAATACACACCCATGGGAATGAAATAAAACTTTCATAGTGGAGGTAGGATAATGAATGTGTCCTACTCTTTCTTATTTTTCACTTGCACAATTTCTTCTTCATTCACTAATTCTTTCTCAAGGTATGTTGCATAAATGGAATAATAAAAGGGAATGTCAGAGTTTAATTTTATTTGAAAAAAAATAAAGCATGAAGAATCAATAGAAAATTATTCCCTTTTAATTTGAGCATCATTAATCTCTTTTTCCTCAGGAAAAACCACTTTTTTCTCCTCTTGAACTCCCTCCAATAAGTTTTCAATGAGTTCAGGTAGCTCTGAGTTTTCTTCATCACGTGTATATTCTTTTTCTTCCTCATCCACAAAGTTAATAGATGTGTTGATCGAATCTGAAAATTTAAAACAATTCAAGGTGGTACTCAATTAATTTTCTATAAAATTTAAAGATAATTAGTTCTTGAAAAGATCAACTCCCTGAGTTTTTTTGGAATCAGTATCTTATTTAGTGGAAAGAACCTCTTCTTATTGAGTAATAGTAATTATAGTTAGGTAGTAAATCTCCTCCATTTCTTGGATATCCTTATAAAAATATAAGAAGACTAAAGGGGGATATTCTTGGACCTTTTAAAATCATAAAATTCTAGAAAATAATGGGAGAACTGAGTTATCTCTCGGGCCATCACTTCAAAAAAATTTGTGTTCATTTACTCACTCAGGCTATCTATGAATTCTTTTAATGCTTCCTCTATATTATTTGATTTCCAATATAACCTCACATATCTAACAACAGAAAAAACTCCATACTTCATGGAAAATGGTGGTTTAATAATTGTTTCCTTCGTCGGTGGGTAATTTTTCTATGAATTTAATAAATAATCATTTGAAAAAAGCATAGAAAAAGAGGTTTTTTAATTTTTTTAATTTTTTAAATTTTGAAAAGAGACAAATATTTACAATTAAATTGTGGAACTGTCTCCCCTAAAACAACGCCAAGTTTGAAACATGTATTTCATGGTATGTGGTAAAATAATATTTTATATTACCTAAGTATAGTTTAGTGGTTAACCCTAGGTAGTCTCATGAAGATGAGTGCACACAAAACAATTTGTAAATTTTTATTTAGAGTAAAAACATAGTGTTTTTGGAATTTTTTGGTTTTGAATAAAATAATTCAATAATAAAATGATTGAAATGAAATTTGAAATTAAATTTATTAAGAAAAATGATATTATAAGTTTGATTAATTCAGGGTCATTTTTTCGATTGTAATTATATCCTTGTTCTATTTTATTCAATCTTTTTCTATTAAGTTGCTTAAATTGGGATTCCATGATCGTTTCCTCTCACTCCCTTGGTCAAATGGTGATGGTGAGAGAAAACCTTAGTAAGATATTATTTTTTTATAATATTCTTCTATGTGAAAAAGAGTTGTAATGAATATCCTAAAATGACTTGGCAATACCCATTCGGATCTTGTTTATCCCAAACAATCAAGAACATCCACTACTCCTTTCACACATACTAATGATCGTTGATTACTTCACCACTAAGTCCTGGTCTATTCCATCTTATATAACTAGAACCTAGTAGAGGGAGATAATGATCATTTAACAAGGAAAAAATCAATAAAGGAATAAAAAACAAATACGATTGCACTTGATAATAAAAACCTCTATGTGAAATTGAAAGCAACTTTTAAGAAGAGAGAAAGAGATTTCATTCAACTATGTCCAAGAACTCAAGCATTACAAAATAGAAAACCAACCCTTCCTCAATCACTCAAATTTTTACCCCAACATGGTAAGGGTAATCGGGATGAATGGGAAAGAAGAAGACATTACAAAACTATGAAAAAGGAAAGAAATAAAAGAAAGACTGAAGATTTGTCCAAAAGATTATGTCCTCCAAAAGTTTTCACATATTTGGAACACCATATGTTCGAATCACCCAAAGTTACCCTCTTATAAGATGCTAAAATTTTAATTTCCTATATGGAATATAGATTAAACATTAATTATATGTTCCTAAATGAGGTTGTGGAATTTATATTTACTATTACTTTTATGGATGACAAATCTAGGAAGCTTTCTTTAATGTATATCATTAAATTTCTACCTTAATGGTTGAATAACTCCATAGAATTTATTTTTCTAATGAACATGTGATTCCCCTTTAATATACAGGTGGAGTCACCTAAATTGGATGTGTGTAGAATGATTTATGATTCAGTTACATAGTTTGGATCCATGTTATCCACCCAGAAGGCTTTTCAACTTCAATGATTTTTTTTGAGCCTCTAGATTTTTGAATCATATCTTTTATGAGAAAAAAAATATGAATAAAATAAATCAAGTAATCCCAAAAAAATAATCACATAAATTGTTAGATATTATAAAAATTATGCCCAAAATACCATTGTGATAAAAATCTGTCAAAATTCCAAAATTAACCAATTTTTACATTTTAGCTCAAAATAAAACATTATTCAAAAATCGATGAAAATAAGCTCAAAATGATAGATTATGAAGATTTAAATAATTTAAATACATATAAAAATGAGTAAAATATTGGATATATTAATATACTTCAATTTTTCATGTTCTATCATAAATCTCCTTCTTTTCATGATATTTTAAGATTCATGTAATTTATATTTATTGGATGGAGAGTATGATACCACGTTACCAAGTTATAAGAGTTTATTGAGGCAATCTCATCTCTTTTAAAGATTTTTTACATTTATGTTACCTTTTATGAATTCTTGTGTTCCATATCTCAATAAATTCTTGAATTTTATTCTCCTTTTCTTATTTATGCTATATTCATGTAGTGGTACCATTTTTTCCTCTTTGGCACATAAGATAGTTAAGAAAGTGTTTTTAATAAATCATTATGTTACCCTCTCTTTGGTCTGAAATCCATGTTCCTTAAAAACCATATTTTCTAAAAAGGGTTTCTAAGAATATTATACTAATATCCTATGATCATTAAAAGACATTTTTACCCCTTTTACGTTTTACTAATGTTTTCAAAGGAATATTATTCACTTTACAAACAAGATAATTTTCTATATTTTTTACCGTGTAAAAGGAATGTTCTTTTTACCTCATACGAAATGTATGGATTTATCCACCGTCAATCCTTTGAATCTTTCTTTTCATGTCTAAATATTATTTTTTAAGAAAAATGTTTTAAAAGATATTTTCAAGGAAAATGGTTTTCAAAATGTTTTCAAACTTATTTTATAAGTTTTAAAATTATTTTAAAGGAAAATAGTTTTCAAAACATTTTCAATCACTATTTAAAAGTTTTCATAGTATTTTCAATGAAATTATTTTCAAAACGTTTTCAAGATTTCTTTATAAGTTTTCAAAGTGTTTTTTAAGAAAAAGGTTTTTAAATTGTTTTGAATATTATTTTATAAGTTTTCAAGGAAAAAGGTTTTAAATTGATTTCAAGTATTCTTTATAAGTTTTAAAGGTATTTTCTATGAAAATGAATATAAAATGGTTTTATGTATTTAAAAACTTTTTCAAAGAAGAAAGGATATTTTCCTCAAGAAATATTTTTGAAAGATATTTCAGAATTATTTTCCATCTAAGATGATATATTTTGATGTTACTCATGTCATTCTAGGAAATAATCTAAAGGTTCTATTCATATCCTTTCTATGAATGGGTTATGCTTAATATTATGTTCTTTATGAAACTCATTTCTCTTTCATGGGTTTTATGTTTATGAAATCCATTTCTCTTTCACGGGTTTTATGTTTATGAAATCCCTTTATATTTCACGAGTTATATTTTTATGAAATCTATTTCTTTTTAACAAGTTATTCTTTTTATAACATGATTATGAAATATATACCTTTTCTACAGGTTATGATATGTTTACATGGTTATGATACCAATTTAATTTCATTGGTTAAGATATGATTGTTTATTATTTTGTGGCACGTTTATGTATGATTTCACTATGAGATGGGTGGGACCTATATCTCCCTCCAATGCATTGGGTAAATAGTTATATCACATGAGATAGACTAATATGGAATTAGGAGTAAACCTTGTCTACTAAGATGTCCATGTGAATGAACCATGACTACCAAGATGGTATTAGGAGTGAAATCATGCTACTCAGATGGTCATGGGAGTGAAATATGACTACTAAGATGGTATGAGGAGTGAACTCATGATACTAAGATGGGCATGGGAGTGAACCATGACTATCAATATGGTATGAGGAGTGAACTCATACTACTAATATGGCCATGGGAGTGAACCATGACTACCAAGATGGTATGGGGAGTGAACCTATACTACCAAGATGATCTTGGAAACAATGCCTTAGCTACTATGGAAATCATATTATATTCTTATGTGTCAACCACAATCACATGTTTTATTCCTATTTTATGCTATCATGGCTTATGTTAGTTATTTCCTTATGATTCATGTCTTATGAACTACCATGATTTATGCCATGATTCATGTATATGATCTTTGATATGTAGGGTATGATATTCTATTTTCATGATCATGTTCTTATACCCTTATGCTCATAATTATTCTTATATATCTCCCTTATTTACCCTTACTGGGAATTTGAAATCACCCCTTTCTTATGTTTCCTTTCCCGAGGTTATGAAGAATGGTTTTGTGTAGGATTACTAAATATGGAGATCTTTATAGGAGATGTTTAAGATCTTTTACTATGATAGAATATTTTGTTTCCAAGTTTCCAAAGACACTAAACTATTATGGTCCTCAAGCATGTATTTTTTTAATGTGTAGAATATTTATCTAAAATGATGTAATATCCATGTATGTTAATCCTGGGTCACTATATTTTTGTCTCTAATTTTTAAGGTTTTCATATTGGCAACATTATTCTTCCTTAAAAGCTAATTTCTTCAATTTAAAATAAGTTGCTTTGGACTCTCCATTACCTCTATTCTTTTCTTTATTTCCAAAATGTTAAACCTTTCCTTTTATAACATCATAAAGAAACATAATCTTGGAAATCATAAGTATTTATCAATAATACCTCAATATATATAAGAAATTGGGTATTTTGAACTCATTCATTTTATAATTCACAATAAATTTTCAAAACCATTCCCTTAGTGATTTTAGAATTATTTCCATGGATAGATTGTGCCCTAGCAGTGGTTCCAATATATCTAATTCATTTATATATCCAATAATTTCGAGTACATGAGTTAAGAATAATTCACCATCACTACTAGAAAAATAGCTTATTGTGATGGGTTCCCGTCGCAAAATGGTCTTTTACGACGGGGTCTCGTCGCAAATGACCCATTATGAAAAATGGAATCACAAATATTAATTTTTATGATGGTCCATCGTAAAAAGTTATTATTTGTGATGAGTAGTAGCACCGTCGCAAAAAAAAATCGGTGAATTTTTAAAAAAACTTTATTGCGACGGGTCGGCCACCCATCGTAAATAGTTTTCTTTTTTTTTAACTTTTTACGACAGACCATCTCAATTAGTAGTTGTGATTAACTATTGCAACCACTACAAAAAATATAAAAAAATAATCCCTTTTGTGACAAACCGTCACAATTAGTATTTGTGACGGGCCCGTCGCAAATAGTTGAAAAAATAAAAAATAAAAAATAATATAATATTAATAATAATATAATATTAATATAAATAAATTCATAATATTAATGTTAATACAATAAAATTAGTTATAAAATAACAATATAATATTAATATAAATAATAATATTAATATTAATATTCATAAAATAAAATTAATTATAAAATAATTAAATAACATAATAACATTACTATTAATATTAGTGAAATAATAATATTAATATTAGTAATATAATAAAAACCTTAGTATTTGAAAAAATATAAAAATATATTAATTTATAAAATAATAAATATAATAAAAAATTTAAATAAATAATAAAAAAAATTGTAATATTCGAGACAATATAAAAACACACTATTTAAAACTTTAAATGGTTAATATTACAAAAAAAATACATCCAAAATTTTAATTTTAAAATAAAAATACATCACTGAGGGGGAGGGTCGTCTAGGGGAGCTGGAGAAGATGGTGGAGTGAAATCCATCCCTAAATTGTGAGTCAGACGTCACATGTACTCCATATTCTCCTACTCCTATTGTTACCGTCATCGACACATCTCATCTTACATCTCCTACTGCTGTTGTTGCTGCTTCTGTCGGAGGAAATTTTCCTGCTGTTGCTACCGCTACTGACGCATCTCCTTCTGTTCCCTACACATAGTCTATATAAGCTCACTCTGAGCTCGCAACTACTCCTAATATAGTTCATGAGATGATGATGAATCTTCATTAGATCCTCTCAAGCTGGATGCCGACATCAGAGAGGTTCCATAAAAACCCCCAGGGGTTAATTGAGAGCTGATACCAATAACTCGACCTTTATGGAAGGCATATTGGGTTTCATACATCCATGATGCTTCATCAAATCAGGGGACACTGGTATGATCATCAGTCTCGGCCTGACTCTCAACATGTGTCTGAGATGTCGCAACCTCATATAACTCCTTTAATTTCAATTTAAAATTAAAATATTTAAAATATTATTTGTAGTTAAATTTAAAACTCAAAAATAATTTATACTAACCACAATATGACACTAAAGAGAACCTCTAATCTCTTCAGTGGCTAGATCACTGTATATCCTCCTATAAACGTCATACTCTATAATGTCAGGTTGTGCGACTGTCTATATGAATATAAAATAAACTTTTTAAAATTAAATTTATATACAATATTTAAAAAAATGTACTTACCATATGCTCCCTATGCATACATAATGTATGACTACAAACTCTATGTGTCACCTCTTATCTCCCCTGATTTTTCCGACCTACTAATGATCTAATATGAAACCACCTAATCAACCATTGTGTACATAATCCATACCAAACCTAAGATGAAATATAATTAGGCCAGTGTACATGACATGTCTCATTAAACTCCTTCACTCCTACTTTCTCTATTGCTTTCCTTTTCAAATTGTGAAAAAACTGAGTGCAACACAGATGCATAGCTCCCAGCCATGCCTTCCAGATAGCCTCACACATTCTATCATCAAGGGGATACCATAAAACCTAAAAATATTTTATTATATCAAGTTATTAATTAAATTAATTTAAAAATAGATATTATTTATTTAGGTATCATCCAATGTTTGAACATACACTTCTGAACATCAACATAAATCTAATCCCATGACACCCATGCATCAAAAAAATAATTATGTAATATAGTGCTCCCATGTCCAATAGCTATATAGGTAAATCTATGAAAAAACAATGAATCAAACAATTAGAATATAAATAAAATAATGAAAAATAACTAAAATACACAGGTAAACATACCTCTGCATGCGTGGATCAAATCCAAGATGTATATGTCGCTCGGGGATAGGGTCCGGAATCATTAGTTGGGAAAGACCATGCCCCTTTGAGTTCCCCCTAAACCGCCAATAGTCTAATGGTTGGTTGATCCGACCTCATGCTCATCCAAAGGTAGATCAGCCTCATGTAACAAATGATACAGATCCTCATCCATCTGAAACAAGAAATGTTTTTTGTTAGAAAATAGTTGAAAACAACTATTATATATAGATATATATCATATATGATTATAACTAGCATTTAACTATGTCAACTTCAATCTTCATCCTCATCTTCATAGATATCGATGTCAATGTCTTCATCTTCCTCCTCAGCATTATCAATTTCCATATTAGTTTCAGTTTCATCATCTCTTGTCATTACAAATTCAGTTCTAACATCATTAACATCATCGTCATTATTGGACCTTAACTATGGGGTTTCATCAATGATATTCATGTCTCTTTGTGTAAAATATGGATTCGAAGTAGTTTCTTGAAAAATTTAAATTCCTTGCACTTCATCATAACCACATTCACATTTTGTAAAATGATTCTCTCAAGATTTAATTTTTATTATGCTCCACCAATCACCCAACTCCCTTGAAGTAGCACAGTAATTTGAATAATAAATTTTATGTGCCTAATGAGACAATAAAAATGATTTATTTACTGAAAGAATAGTTTTATATTTAATATCAATGATTTCATGGATCAGATGAACATGAAAGCCTCTCTAAGTATCCAACCACTGATATTTAAACATCATTATGTAATATTGTCCCAGATAACACAGTTCAATGATTTATTCTAGGATGCCATAAAATTAAACTTCAATTTCTCTATGATGAGATCCTCTTAAGAAAACACCACTATTAATTGTTTTTTTTATTCCCCATATGCACATGTATGAAATATAAAAACATTCAACACATATACATTATAAGATTTAACCATTTTTTATGGTGGGTTACTCAATATATACAATCAATTATCAATTTTATCAGCATGTTAAGATACCTATAAATTTGTAAAACAATTATCACTATAAGTATTAAATTTATTTTTTATATGAAATGAAAAATAATTTATGTTACTAGTTTTTGAAACCAGAAGGAAAAAAATTGATGACATTCTTCAAGAGAAACTGCTGTAATTTGTGGAAACTGTTTCTTGATATGACTATCATATAACCTATAAATAAAATAATATTAATGTACTATTATAAAAATTATATAATATGTGATAGTAACACTCACAGTAAAAATGGTGTAACATCTTCATAGTTGAGTAGAATATATGTATGAGCTCTATAATGTTCATCATCTGAAATTCATCATTCATGAACTCCACCAAAGCCAAGTTCAGGCTGATTGAAAACTGATAATTCATTTATCATGTTATCATCAACATTTCCCTCTTTACGGACCATACGGTTGCGTTTTAAGGGATATTCATATTGAAATTAATGAGAGGAGAAAAAAAATAAATTTTCTCTTGCAAATAAGCTTCTACAATTAACCCTTCAACTGATGCTTAGTTACATACTTTTTTTTAATTTCTACATACATATCTCAAATGGGTACATCCATCAAAACTGTACTGGACCTCTACATTTTTTTTCATGTGGAAAATGTAATATCAAATGTTACATTGAGTCAAAAGGATGATTGGTTGAAAGAAATTTGTGATAAAAGTTTAAAAAACAAGGTTTTTTTTCATTGATGAGAAAAAACGCTTTGATATCTCTCATACAGTACGGACATCATTTTGGACATGTGTACTCTAGCCAAATAACACGTCATATGCTGGGAAGTCACTAATTTTCCACATCAATGCATCTTTCAGTATGAATTTTTTTTTCGAATCAACATCATATGTATTAACACCATTACTCCACAGTGAATTCAACTCATCAATCAATGGTTTCAAATAAACATTGATATTCCTTTTCAAATGACCTAGAATTAATAAGGTCAAAAAGATATATGGCTCCTTCATCAATATTCATGGAGGTAAATTATACGGATTTATAAAGATAGGAAAACATGAATACTAACCACCATAAGAATCAAATGGAAAAAAACCATCAGTAGAAAGACTCAATCTCACGTTTCAGGCTTCTAAAGAAAAATACAAATGTACTTGGTCAAAATGTTTCAATGAATCACCATCAGAGGGATGATTTAAGATTTTACTAGTTGAAATGTTGGTTTTATTCCATGAAATCAATGATGTTGTGTTTTGAGACATAAATAAATACTGCAATCTGGGTGTGAGTCGGAAATATCTCAATTGTTTTATAGGAAAATATTCACACTTCTCTGGTTGAGATCTTTATACCTTGATTGTCCACATGTAGGACAACCATAAAATGACTCATTTTCTCCATAATATAAGATACAGTCATTTGAACATTCATGAATCTTCTGATAACCAAGACCCAAATTATGAAACATCCTCTTTCTCTCATAGAAATTTGTAGGTAATACATTTCCTTCAGGTATTAGTGTTTTTAACAAAGAGAATATCTGATCAAAAAAACTATTTGACATTCCATTATATGATTTAATATCCATAAATTTGGAAACTACTTCAAAATTTCTTATCTTGCAATAAGGATATAAGGCATCCTTAGCGGACCTCAACAAATCATATAAATGAGATGGTTCCAACTCAGAAGTTAAATCAATATAATCCTGAATTTTAATGTTTTTTGAAAATATGGACCTGGCACATCATGTACTAAATTTTGAAATCATGCTAGTTCCAGAACCAAATTATTAGTATCTTATCTAGAATTGTGTTCACCATGTTGATACTAAAAAACATAATCTATTTGAAAACCAAAATGATATAAATGACCGCCAATGTTGTAAAATTTGTTATACGTCCTCAGAGCACCCTTTTTACAAGGATACTTAATTGTCCCTTCTGAAACAAATTTTGGTTGTGATGGTGCAAATGATAAGAAATCTTGAACACCCTCAATATATATAGGATTTAAACCATAACTGTTTAGATTCTTACGCTAATTTATCCTAGCATGATCATCTAATAATGACTATTATTGACTTTTGTGTTCCATATTTTTCTAAAAAATATGAAATAATTAGTTATTTTGTATAATTAGATATAACATAAACATTATCCAAAAAATATAAGACAATTAAATTCTATTTTCTAGAAATTTATAATAATTTCTATTATTTTATAGTTATTTATACTATTTTTTAATCTTTTATACTAATCTACACTCGTTTATAAAAATTTATACTAATTACCACTAATTATTATTAATTACAGGTATTTTGTACTAATTATTATTAATTATCAATGGAAAAAATTCCAATGAATTATCGGAAGCTATTTTTCCCAATGACTCATCCCCTTGCAACTTTTTAAGACTCAAATAACTGTGAAAAGTCTACTCTAACATATGAATATCCATTTTCATATGCATGAGGATGGAGAGCAGGAAGTCCTTGCTGCAATACTCTCCATCATTATGCATATGAAAATTGATATTCATACGTCATAGCATATATTTCATAGTGATTTCAGTTAGAGAAGTTCTAAGGAGATGAGTATTCGATCAAAAGAGTCTCTTTTGACTGATGGCTCACCTCCTTGCAACTTTCTCCGACTTAAATCACTATGAAAAATATGTTCTGACTTATGTTCGATTAGATTCTTCATACTGATTTCAGTGGGAGAAAAATTCAAGAAGCTCAAGCGATGATCAAAATGAATGTTGCCAATCCATTGGAAATTGTTCCAGATTATCAATGTACTTGAATTTATTCCAATTTATTACTAATTAATCCTAATTATTACTAATTAATCATAATTATTACTAATTAATCCTAATTGTTACTAATTGTTACTAATTCTTACTAATTACTATGAAAAAATTTAGAAGAAAATTTTTCAAAAGCGATAGAGAGAGAAGTTGAGAAAGAAGTAGAATGAGAGGAAAAACATATTGAGGTATATATAGGTTAGATTATTTGCGATGGGAATATTTGTGACGGTCTTACCATCACAAATGACTCCCTACCGATACACTATTTTCAACGGGATACTTTTCCCACTGAAAATAGTAAAAACCACCGTTGGGAATTTGCAACGGGAATAGGGAACCCGTCGCAAATGCCCTACCCATGCTTTGGCGTGCATTTTCTGCCAACCCTTTTGTGACAGGTCTTTACCCACATGTTGTAAATACTTATTATTTGCGACGAGACAATGGGTCTATCTAAAATAACCACTTTCGATGGGTTATTTACGACGGGCCCCTGACCCGTCACAAATGGTCATTTTTACCGTAGTGCATCATATATTTTACATAGAAAGAGTGCTTTTAAAATTTCATATCTCTCATTATTATAGTTTTCTTGATAGATGCTTTTCATATTTTCTATAAACACAAAAGCATTTATACTCTCATTTTTTTAATTATTTAGATCTATAAAAATAAGAATCATTGTAATGAATTAAATAAAATAATTACTATTCTTGTTGTAGGCATATTTCATTACATAGATAGCTTCATTGATAGAATATTTCTAAAGAATTTTCTTCTTTAGCACATAAAACATTCCTTATTTTTTATGAACAATTATTAAATTCCTACACCATTCTAGAAATTTACTTCTATTAATCTTTTATTTATTTGAAATTGATCTCAATGTAAATTTTGATGATGATTATTCCATTTTTATAAATAATAGAATCTCTTATTATGTGTGTTTCACGTTTTAAACTCATTTAATAAGGACTTTTATTAAATTTTATCCAACTAAAATGATGAACCCAATTAAATTTACATAATATCTATTTGTGGGATAAGATCTATATTTCAATAATCTTTGAGTCCACTTTAATGTTCCTCTAAAAATATATCTATATTGGTTAATAATTGTGACGTCCCGGACCCGGCTGCCCCTCAACCCAAGCCCCAAGCCCGGTTGGCCACATGACCCAAGGCTCATCTCCCCATAGGCCAGGGCCTATCGACTAGCAGCGGGGGTGTGATGGTAAGTGGGTGGGGAGACTGTACCCCCATGTCAGAGTACACAGCGGTATAGCAAAAAGGTAGTAAAAATAGAAGAAGCACAACTAATGGATAAACATGAGAAAAAAGGGAAGCATACAACTAAACAAAAGAAGTAAGGAAAACCCTAATAGATATACAAAATCCACATAGGCAGTGTCTGATACAAAATGGATGCATGGCATGCTAGTACAATGAAAATAGAAGACAATCATGCTATACAATAATACAAAAATAACAAAAGTAGTCCACGAGCATCTCTATCCAAGATCGATCCTTTTCTCTGGATATCTAGCTAGAACATACATGTATCAACAACCTGAAGCTGGGCCTTTGCCCCTACTAGTACCTGCAGCAATGAAGTCTACATGAGTGCCCAAAGGGCCACCCAGGTAGGGTGTGAGACAAGTCTCAGTAGGCCACCACCAATGATGTTTACTTGAAATCCAAATAGGTGTTCACAAGAAAAGTGAGTGATGGACTGCAAGTAAGTAAAGAAAAGTAAATAAACAACCCTCCCGCTCAGGTTTCGGAAGGACACCTGGCGGGTCTACCTGCTTCAGTTCACGACTGGTAAACTGAACGATCACTAGAGGTATAAGTACATAGATATAGGTTATCACTGGAATGAGGTAAACATGCCTCTCATCCATACTTCTCACATCTGTAATAATTATTTCTGGCCCGAGGTATGAATGCCTCTCATCCAAAAGCATTGTAATCGGCGTGGGGTAGAAATGCCTCCCACCCCCAAAGGTTATATGGGAACGAGGTATAAATGCCTCTCGTCCTCAATAACTATAGCTAGTGTGGGGTAGAAATGCCTCCCACCCATAAAGGTTATATGGGCATGAGGTATAAATGCCTCTCATCCTCAATCACTGAGATTTATCTAGCACGGGGTAAGAATGTATCCTTCCCAACACACGAAAATTGATCTGGCACGGGTAAGAATGCATCCGCCCACACATGGGTTATCACAATAATGTCAACACAGAAAAGGATAACCATTAACATCACATTATATAAGGAAAACCATCTTATATCATATCACATTAGCAATGCAACGCATATCCATCTTATAATATCACATAAGCAAAGAAATGGCATACATACATTTCAATTCATTAAAGGGGGTTCAGGTTTTCTCATCCTAACCAACCTCTAACCAAGTCATCTCATTTTCCTAACATGGAAAATGTCCTTTCAAGACATTTCATTAAGGTTCAAAGGTGAAAAGGGTCCAATTCTTGAGGCATAACACCTATGGTTGACCAATCTCAGTCTATAACAAATCCAAACATCCTAACAAGGTTGGATTCATCACTCTTATACCACACGAGTCATTTAGATATGAAGCAGTCATTATAAATACGGGGTTTGGAAAAATACAAACCATCGCATGACAACAATAACTCAATAAGGTGAAAACCCAAAATAGAAGCCACGTGACCACCTACCTTAGAACTGTAGGCGTAGGCTCGCTTGATATCAACCTCAAATTCACATTAGATTGGAAGAGATCTGAGTTCCAGTCCAAAGCCCTAGAAATAGGGCATATGAGCCTGCATCAAAATAACAAAAAGGAAGGCAAGATTTGTCGAGGAGAATGGGTTGTGTGAGGTAAGCCTTACCTTGGCCCTTCCAATGCTTCCATCGAATCAAGGAGCAGACACCGGGGGAAGAAACCACAAGAGATTGAGTGAGAAGAGGGTTTGGGAGCTCAAAGAGGCTTCCCCTTTGGTTCTGTCCGTAGGAGGAAGAAAGAAACAGGTTTATACTTAAATAGAATTTAGGGTAAAATGGTAATTTTTTCCAGGACTATTCGCACGGTTTAGGCACACGGTTTACCAAACCGTTTGCAAACCGTGCGCACTTCTCTGCCTCCAGAAAAAGGTTTTCACGACTCAGGCGCACGGTTTACCCAAACCGTGTGCACCTCCCTGTTTCCATACCAAAGGCCACACGGTTTACCCAAACCGTGCGCAAGCCATGTGCAGGTCGTGCTCCCTTGTCTGCAAGTTCATTTCTCAAACTCTCGGCTCTGAACAAACCCCGGACACTCCCCGGACCTTCCTTAGAACATAACACACATTAAACAAGCTTAAAGGAAATGTTCAAAAGAAAAACTAACAATCTTTACATTTTCCAAAGATTCGGGTCGTTACAATAATCATGTCAATCATTATTAGATGTGCACTAAAATATGTATGTGAATGAATTAAATTATGATGCATGAATCTTACCATGTGGTTTCGTTGGTTCTACTCCATTATGAATAGATTAAATATTTTTCATTCATTGAAGGAATTCAATAAATAATTCCAATGGGAATTAATATATATATAGATATATTGAATATGGTCGATGTGTCTTATTAAATGAAACATGTCAGGCATGGTTATATAAAGGAATGAGATCCATACTATTAGGTTAGGACAATTGTATGCAAACCTCTAGATTCTCTCGTCCTCTTGAAATATAGTTTATCACTAGGTGAAGGTGCTAGTACCCCTTCTGCATTTTTTGGATCCTCAAGAAACATTATGGGATTGTTTGCCAATGTATTTTCTTAGAAGAAGGAAGATTTCATTTGCTTCTTTCATGATCTTTATCAAACATGAATCTAATAATAAAAGATGGATTCATCTCCTCAAGTACGCATGTTATTTTATTTATTTAAATTATACATGTTGATTCTATTAAGGATAGATCACACAAATATCAGTTTACTTCATCTTACAAGTTCATATAATGAACCCCTAAAAACTATCACTGGTATTACAGTTAGCTTCCTCATTGAATCAATATGTTTCTTATACTATTAAATGAAGAATGCATTTTATGAAATTGTAATTGGTTTTTCCCATATTGACGTTACGGTATATGTGTGATACTCTTCCGAAGCACAACAATATGAGATAATGTAATGCCAATTGGTCATAAAAATTTAAAATTAATTAAATTTAATATTTAGTTAATTGATATTATAATTTATGAATTTATTATTAATTATGAGTATTAAAAATTTTAAAATATGATTTTTTTAGTCTAAATTAAAAATAAAAATGTCCATATTTGTTTCTGATGATTTTTATAAATAAATGAATTTTTTGTTTACTAATAAAATTAAATGAATAATTGAATTAAATTATTTATAGTTTTTTATAAATAATGTAAAAATAATTGGGTGAAGGTTAATATAGAATTACTATATCGGTATAGTAGCAGAATTGTAGTGGTGGTGGAAAGGTAGAACCGGAGACATTGTAGCAGTGGTAGGGACTATAACAGGGACTGTAGCGGTTAAAATACTATAGTAGGGACTATAGCAGCTTAGGTATTATAGAATTACTATTCACTAAAGGGCCTTTGGGGGAAAATATGGGCCTTCAAGGTCATGTAATGGGATTTAATACCCACCGGGCCTACGGGCCATGTAATGGGTTTCCTCTGCCCAAAAAAAGATGTCATTTCCTTTGTTTCAATATTAAAGAGGCATCAACCCCAACTTTTAAAAAAAATCCATTAATATTAGATAGTTAATATTAAAAATATCTTTTTCTAATTTATATGGTTTATAATAAATGATAAATCATTGAAAAACATATTTTGGGAATATTGTAATTTATAAAGAGTTTATAAATTAATTCATTATAAATAGTTTATAATTAATTATATAAATTTTTATGAAACATTTATTCATAAAATATTCAAAATATTAAAATTTAATATTTATAATACATTTTACCAAATTATATGTCATGTCTTGGCATCTTGAAAGAAAAAAATTATTTATAGATCATTAGTTAAATTTATAAAGAGTCTATAAATTACATAAATAAGGCCAGAATATAAAAGAGTTTATATTTATAATTATAAATTTTTCATAATTAAATAATTTTAATTTTTTAACAAAAAAAATAATCCTTATTTAAGATATTATTTAGACCACATCAAAAGAATGTTTTAAAAATTTATTTAATTAAAGGTTTAAGTTATGTAAAGTATATGATATTTATATTATGTAAAATATTAACATAATAGAAATTGAATTATAAATATGTTTATAATTCATAAAATATCATTGAAATTCCATATAATATATAATTTTAAAGAGTTTTTATATAAAGAGGATATAAATTATTTATATTAATGATTATGTAATGTCTATAAGATTGGCTAAATTATAAAAAGTTTATAATTATCTTTCAATTATGAATTGTTCATAAATAGTTATCTTATGTTTAAATATTATAAATGTAAATTTATTATATGTTATTCCTTTTTTATTCATGTAAATTTTATTATAGAATGTGAATAATTTGTATGATTTATTTATGTGATAAATTTCTTCTAAGAGATAGAGTCATGCATTGCCTTCTAGTTGTAACTCTATAAAATTTAGTTTTTCATCTACCTTGTCCTTGGTTTATTTTTATATTCATGAGCTTAAGAATCATTATTGAATTTAGTTTTTTCATATTAGGTTTTAGATTTTTCATTAATTGGATTCTCTTTTGAGTAAAGTTTGTCTAAGGATAGGAACTTAGGGTTAGATGAACCCATCAGTTTAGAGGTTTATTCCTTGTTTTAGAAAGGTGAGGAATTAGTTATTTTTCACTTCAGGATTACTCATGTAGAAATTTTCAATCTCATATAGTTCTAAACCTTAGCATGAAGATTATATATACTGTATTTATATGTTGTATTCAAATATGTTTGAATTTTTTTTATTCTATTTTTGGGAGAGTGACACAAACTGTGAGTTATGTAAATGGTTACACATTAATATGTTGTGAACACATTAATTTGGTAAATGGAATAGAGATTCTAAAACTAAATTAATTAATTAATTATTACACAAAGGAATAAAAAATGAGAAGAAAAAGGATTGAATAATATGAAATAGTTATGAATTTAATATACATATTATGTATATTAAATTTGTGAGATTAAGAAAACCTCCTAAATACTAAGTGTAAGATTCCTTCCAAAGAACTTTTCAAGACATCAATCATACAACCAGGTAGGTTCTACTAAATTAGGGTGCCTCTAGATTATCTTGTTTAAGGAAAGAATGTATTGGGTGATAATGGATTATACTTGGGTAGGTTTTTTCAAAGAAGAGTTCCCCTAGATTTTTATTTATTTACTTATTCTTGGCATTTTCTTTAGGTGACATGTAGCTAGGAAACCTTTAGGAAGGATACTTAAGGGATAAAGTTAATTACATCCATATGATGGATCTAGGAAAAGAGTTATCTAATAAACTATCCCAAAATCATAACTGTTTTGATTGGGATGATTCCCTACCTAAATAAATATGTGGTGAGAGGAATTCCAATTTAGACTAATTGATTAGTGAAATATGGATCTTGTCTCAATAAATGGGTATGATGTATAAGCTCATCAATTTTAGTGGGGGTAATATCAGTTAATGTACTTTATGAAAATATATAAAACATGACACCCATCCACATATATTTCTTTACTGTATATTATGGAACTCTTTATGAAAATCATATAGAGATATTTAATATGCATGGCCTATAAAATAGTTAAAAATTGATATATGGGGTTTAAAAGTGTTATCAAAGAGAATAATTCAAATCCCCTAGATGTGAATGTTATATAGATTAATTTGACTAACTTTGATTCGTGTGTATTAGATAATGGATATGTGTTACACATTTGTTCTAACAAACATATACTTATAATAATAAAGGGAATTTATAAAGGGTGAAGTAGATCTTTGTGTCGGTAATGAAGTAAGAGCTACTTCATTAGAAGTTGGAACTTATGATCTCACTATACCAAGTAGATTAGTCCTAGAATTAGAGAATTGATATTATGTTCCCTCCATAAATAGGAATTTGAATTATTTACCTTGTTTTTAAAATATGGGATTTCCATTCTATATTAAGAACAACAGTTGTTATATACATATGAATTAAATGTTTTATGAAATTTGGAATATGTAAAATAGTTTGAAAATTATAAATATGGATAATCCTATTTATAAAAATTATGATAGGAAGGTTAGGGTTTGTTCTAATCCCACCAATATTTTTCATTGTTTCCTTGGACATATGAATGAGAAACAAATTCAAAGACTTCATAAACATGGTTAACTGGACTCATTTAATTATGAATATTTTTATAATTCTTAACCTTGTGTAATGGGGAAAATGAAAAATAAACCTTTTGGGAGAAAAGAAGAAAGGACTAGTTTATTTTTGAAACTCATACATAATTATGTATGTGGACCAATGAGAACATAAGAAACTCGTGGTTTTAGGTACTTCATTACCTTTACCGATGACTTTAGTCGGTACAGTTATGTGTTTCTGATGAAAAAAAAGTATGAAACTTTTTAAAAGTTTAAATAGTTTCAAAATAAATTATAGAATCAACTAGGAAAGATTATTAAGAGCCTCTAAACATATCAAAGGTGAATACTTAATCCATGAATTCATTGATCATCTAAGTAATTGTGGAATTATTTCACAACTCACCCCTCCTGTAACACCACAATGTAATGATGTGTCTTAAAAGATGAATCATAACTTTATATGGTTTGATCAGTGATGAGTTAATGTGACCTTCCTAATTATTTTTTGGGTTATTCCAGAGATACT
This sequence comes from Viscum album, assembly GCA_963277665.1. Taxonomy (NCBI): domain Eukaryota; kingdom Viridiplantae; phylum Streptophyta; class Magnoliopsida; order Santalales; family Viscaceae; genus Viscum; species Viscum album. The sequence goes on from OY728121.1 coordinate 1,884,802,077, forward strand.
TCTACTTTTCTACGAAATTGCATTCCATCTAAAGTGATCATAAAGACACCATATGAGATATGGACTGGGAAACATCATGTTATTTATTTAATGAGGATTTGGGGTTGTGAATAATATATATGAAATTTTACTTCTAATAAACTTGACCCTAAGTTTGAAAAATTATTATTATTTAGTTATATCTAGTAAAGTAAGGGATATTATTTCTATAACCCTACAGAGTAAAAGTGTTTCTATCCTGATTAGCTATATTCCTTGAAAATGAATTTATCAATCAAGTAATGGGTTCTATGAATGTTGAATTTGGATAATTTCAAGATAAAAAATAATAAATTTTCCTTATATGGTGGTTCAGTCGGTACCTTAATAGTTGTGTAAGAATAACTGAATCTAGCTATATAATAACCTCGAAGGTCTATTAGGATTCATTGGGAACCCAAGAGATATGAATTTCTTATGGATAATGATGATTAATCAACATTCATAGGGGATGAGGCTACTTATAAGGCCCCAGCCTTAAACCTTACTTAATCTTGAGTTAATACAAGATTACACATTGAGGATCTTTTCAGGTTTAGAGTTTTAGAGAATTAGATCATAAAACTTGCATTACATTACACATTTAAACAAAGTGGTTACATAAATATAGTATTATTTTTTTCCCATCAACGAAAACATATTTAAAATAAAACATGGATTCTTTCTTGACACTTCCTTAACATTATCATCATATCATGTACCTTTCCCTTGACCTGTTAAAAACATTTCAAAAAAACTTGGGATGAGCATAAAAACCTCAGTAAGGGATATAAAAATATGGAAAGGAAACATGAGTACATGTACACATAAGAATCAATGAAATCATACTTTACTCATAAAACATAATCACTTTAACATAACTCATCAAATCATGAATAAATCATAGAAATCATAAGACATAAAAGGTAACTTGAGGCATTCATAACATTCTTACGTAGGGAGTAATCCTCTTGGTTACGTTTGGAATACCCACCACAATATATTCCCTAAATCTCTTCGTAGAAACCTTAATGTTTCACTCCTTCACGTTACCCAATGCATTGGAGAGCTATATAGGTCTCACCCTCCCTTAGTTTATCACAGAACCACCCGTCTTCATAACAATTCCCAAGAACCATAACATAATCTTACCACATAATACATGCATAAAGGAAACATAACATTTCCACATTTCAATCACAAGATATCAATAAAACACATTGATATAAAAAACCTTATGAAAACCATTTTCAATACCAAAATAAAAGAAAAGTAAAACATGGTATTTATTTTTCTTTTAAAAATAAGGTATGGCTTGTAGAGGAAGCCGAAACTCAAATAATGGTCACGGCGGCGGAGAAGTCGTTGTCGCCGCATACGTATGACAAAAACATTCCCTTTTTTTATTTTGTAAAACGCTTCGTATAAAAAAGATTCCTTTTTGGATAAACATAAAAGTCAAAGGGGTTTATACACCGTATAAAATAAGGTTGTGTATAAAACAAAATATGTCTCAATGAATGGAGATTGAGACGAAGTCCCTTACAAAGACGGTATCCTTGGTTTAAGGATAAATCAATTACATAATTATGTGTGAAAAACGAATACACCAAATATAAGTGGATATTAAGTGTAAAACAATCAGAGGTTATTCACACATATTCATAGAATTACATATTAAAGGAGTACAATTTTATCCCAAAGAATCAAATTTGGGTTAAGAAGTTCCCTTGAAAAAATTTGACAGCCTAACGGCGTCACTACAAAATTCAGAAAATAAGTTGATGAGAGATAAAAAGGGTATCTCATTACATGGAAATAAAATTTAAATCAATAAGGATATATAATAACATATCCCAACATAATAGTATGTGAATTAAAAGACATAACAAAAGAAGTCTTTTAAAAAGAGGAGGGTGAAAGGTTCCCTTACCGACATGGGTATCTTTCGAGACATGCACCCTGTGAAAGAAGGACAATACAACATTGATGTAAATACTCATAAATGAAATTATATTACACAATGAGTAAAATAATGGGAAGTACATACACCACTCAAAGGAAATTGTGGAAAATGTAGCATAAATCTCACGAGAATAAAAGTGATATGAAAAATCCCTTATGAAAACTCGGCAGCCTAACGGCGCCACTTAAAACTTCCAAAAATGGATTGATGAGATAAAATAGGGTATCTAATCATATTAACATAAAGTTTACAGAAATAGTAATATAAAATAACATCCCCCAAAATAACAAATAGGAGATTAAAATAAGTGACATTAAGGAGAGTACTTAAAAAGAAAGAGAGAGGATATATCTCTTACGAAAATTCGGCAGCCTAACGACGTCACTCAAAACTTCCAAAATGGATTGATGAGAGAGAATAGGGTATCTCATCATATGAACATAAAAATTACAGTAAGATTAATATAAAATAACATCCTAATAACAAGAAATATTAGCTTTAAAAGGAATGACATAAAAGAGTGTACTTAAAAAGAAAGAGAGGAGTAGGATCCCTTACCTCAAGTCCAACTTGTCTTGTTCGTTTCTTTATATTCCTGAATAATAAACTTTGGTAAATTTATAATTTCCTAAGGACCTAATTTATATATTATTATTCAGTTCATATCACATATTATAATGTTATAATAATTGTTTAGTAATGTTATTTCATATCAGATGTTTTTGCCGATGTTTGGTACATGAGTCAAAAATGAACTTGTTTGAAAAATGATTTCCCATGTAGTTATAAGTAAATAATTTCCAGAATAGTATTAATGATTAAAATATCATATATATCCAGTAAATATTCATTTTATACTATTCCATATCATTTGGAGATAAAAACAAAAAGCACCGTTCATGGAGACGGTAGGCCGTACGTACGCATGAACGCTACTTTCATTTTTTTTGTCATATTAATGGAATTAAAAATAAATGATATATATATAAATATATATTATAATTACAGTATAATATATGTGTTATATAGGTCACATATGTTCATTAATTTCATTCTTTATACATTCCATGTATTGCATGTACGAGTCACATCACTTGAGGGGGCGGTAGTCCACACTTCCTCATATGAAATTATCGCATTTACACAACATGAAAAGAAAAAAGGTATGATTTAAATATAAAATACATAAGCATATAGTAAATATATATACCATATATATCATATATAAAATACATTGACAACATAATGGCCACCTTTAAAGGTGTTAAAAGAATATTGAACAATCATCGTTTCGTGAGGCAGAAAATCGTCAACCACAGAAACAGTATGTTCTTTAACCATTAGACGAAGGTGTGTGTAATTGTAGCTAGAATAATTCTTATAAAAACATCCTAGTATATTGAAGATACTGGATTTGTTACAAAATAAATGAATAAAAAGATTTTAGGGGGTTGGAGAAGCAAAATAAAACAAAATGACACAAGTGAAGACATTACCTTAAAATCGAGTAACTCCCTTTGGTTTGAGCTCAAAGGCTTCCTTGGGAAGACTTATGACAAAAGTGAGGCTTCAAGGAGTTATAGAGGGATGTGGAGAGACAAAATGGGTAGGTTTTGGCCGAGCCAAAGGCTTTGGAAGTGTGTGTAAGGAGGTAGAGGTGGGGGCCTTTTATAAGAGGAGGGGAGGGGCACTCTTGGAAAGTAAAGAAATGTTACTTTATTTTAGAATTAGTTTCGGATTTTAATGGTCTCACATTGATGTGTTTAGAGGTTAAGGTGATAAGGGTTCTAAATCCATCCATCCAATAGGTTTTGGACATGTTTAGGTCTTATATTTTACATTATCTTTCCATTTTATTTAAATCGTTAAATAATGAGGTCATCGTTGCATCATCATGATGTCATAAATAATTTAATTTATTTAATGTATAAAAAATTATAAAAAAATACTATTATGTAGGAAATATTTGTATCTTTCCAATTATTATTTATAGTCAAAAATCTGACTTGTATAACCCAATGTAAAAATTGTATTAGTAAAACATCTCATGTTTGTGTCATTTTTACTTTAACATTAAATAAAAAGGTATTTATGTCATTTTCCAACCAAAGTGGCTCCATGGGGTCCCCAAGTTGACCCATGGATTTTCTTGGTCGTCCATAAAAAATCCAATGAGGTTATGACATGTTTCTAGGTCATTTCATTTTATTAAAACATTATTCTTACCTTAAACTACACTAATTACCTCTAATCGCGATTAAAAACATAAAAGTTACTATTCACCAAAAAATTATTTTAATCCCATTGAACCACATGTTACTTCTTAATGACAACCATGTATGTCGGATTTTTGAAATTCAAAACACAAAGATGGAAAAATTTCATTTAAACGGAAATTCAGTTTTTATAAGTACCACTTAGTGGTTTCACTATTCATCAAAAATTGAAGTTTTTCAGAAAATTACCAAAAATTCACCCTATGCTATATTTGATATTCCGAACTCAAAAATGATATCTATTATAAAAAATTCAAAACATATAAGTTGCATTGATTAATTTAATAATTAATTCCCGTTGTCAAAACAAATAGCGTGTTTTTATGAAACAAAATTTATCAAAAGATTGGCACTAGTTTAAGTCCGATTTCAAAGTGAAATTAATTCCAATGACCACTATTGGATTAAATGGTAAAAATATATTCTAATTTCACTTTAAAACCAATTCAAAATATAATCTAATCATATAAATAAAATAGATTAAAAAGAGGTTTTGAATTAAAATACAACATTTTTCACTATTCATTAAAATTGAACTTTTTCGGAAAAATACCAAAAATTTACACAAAGTAAATTTTGATGTCCCGATTCTAAAGAAGAATTTTATTTTGTCAAATATAACACATAAAATTGTCAAAAAGTGGATTTAAAAGTGGTTCGCCTTCAAAAGGCGGTTAATCGACCTTTTAAAGAATATTAGAATGTCTACGCTTAAAATTGGATTCATTCGCATTTTTAATCCTCTAACATATATAATCATTTTTTAGTTAGTTCTATTCATTCCCACCATTACAACGGCTAGGCGTTAAATACTATTTAAAATAATATTATTTTATTATTAGAGTGCAACGTAAGATTCCCAAGAAACTCGTTGTTGCGTATTGGGTACGCCATCGAGCATAGCATCCCCTTTAAAGTAATATTAATATTTTATTCACAAATATGGATAAATATAAAAGGTCATATTCTTTATTTACCTGGGGTGTTACATCCTTCCCCCCTTTTGGGAATTGCGTCCTCGCAATTTTAAAATTGAGCTTGGAAACATCCTTGAAAGTCCCACATCGGAACAAGAGTCGGTAAAACAATCACTTTAAAATAAAGGAAGATAAGTACAGAGGTCACCCAATTTAACCCATACTAGGATTCCATGTAGGAAAACATGGACATGGAGGAGAAAACATAGGTTCATGTTCTGATGGATAGTGATAGAAAACATGTTTAGGAGAAAGTTAACCATAAGAAAATCAAAAACTTGTGATGGGTTAAACGGTATTCGATTCCCCAGTAGGAAAATTTAATAGACAACATTTTTGTTTTAAGTTACTTTTTATTGAGGAATTTATTCATAAGGAAACATAATCACTTATCATGTTGACTTTCAAATTTTATTAGATTCCTTACACAAACTCATATTTTCTCCAAAAGACGAGTATTTAGGAAGACTTGTTCACATTAAGAGTACTATAATCAACTTCTAGAGAATCACCTAATCCACAAAAGAGAACTATATACTTCCCATGTCTTTAGACTTTAACCAAAACCAAAACCAAAATGGTTAGTACAAGATCAGATAATCCAGAAAAGGATAACCCTTTATAAAAAGAAAATTTATTCTTAATCTCCATAATTTGTCCAACAAAACCCAATGTTCAACGAGGACCATCCGATAAAAAATTTGTCCATAAAATTATTCAAAGTAAACCAAACTAAGATTGAAACCCAAATATTTGAAAGATTTAGTCACATAGTCTTCCAAGTTAAATCGTAACATTTATCTCCAAACAACATCAGTTTCTCTTAATGTCTCGTATTGAAAAGTAATTAACCTAATCACATATCCTCCATGATAGGTTAATAAATTTCCATAGATAACCCAAAATCAACTTACTCTTAATTCATAAAATCATCTAACTAAAAAGAATCAGTCAAACTAACCAGGGACTTCACGTAGTCCAGTGGTAGGTGATAAATACTGGTCGCACTTTGGTTGTGGGTTCGATTCCCGCAGCTTTGTCCGACGTGACGGGTTGTCACACGGTCTGTGTGTTGTCCTTTTTATAAAAATAAAAAAATAACCCTAATATGTTTTAACCTCAATTATTTCCTTATACCTCTCATTTTCATCCAAATTATTTACGATCTCAACATCTTAATTCTTGAAGTCTTATTTCACCACCATAAGATAAAATAAAATGATTCCCAAAATGAATAACAACATACCTTTATCATGGAGTCCACTCGGTTTCATCGTAATCTTGTTCACATAGGTAGACGTCCCATGCATTACAACAATGATTTAGAGATCCTTCAAAATCATTTTCTTCCTCCATCCAAATACACCTTGTACAACATGGGTCATATGGGTGTTCACAGAAAAACAGTTTTGGAAAATAATCATGTATGACATATAATTCCAAAACATCTGATAAAACATGATTTCTATAAAATAGTTGGACAGAATTTGAGTTGAAACTTTCTATTATTGTTCCTTTTAAAATACCATAAGTATGTGCTGAGAGACTATATTTTAAAAGAAAATATAAATAGGTTGCACAAGGGTCTCCTTCCTCAGCACCATTTTTAAAATCATAATATGCTTCAAATTCTTGAGATAAGGTAAAATATTTGAAAATACCTTGATAATATTTACCTTTCTTGAAAATATGAGAATATTGTGAAAATAGTATTTGTCTAAAAACAACCCATGATCCACGATGATAACGAGGTATAGTGGAGGTGTTTGATATCTCAAACAACTGCTTGCAAGTGAGTTGTATGCTAGAAAAAGTTTCACAATCATCCGAACATGACTTTGCAATAATTATTGCAAGCATGCCATCAGGAAGAGATAGGAATTTCATTTGAGATCCTTCTCCTTCCATTCGTAACCGACTTTACTTGACCTGAAAAAAGTTATAAAACAAGGATTTAACTGAAATAATAGATATAGGGACTAATCATGTGTCTAACAAAAACTCATAATCCCTAAAGTTGTCTAAACCGACCTCTGATACCAACTATAAGGCCCCATCCTTAAATATTACTTAATATTGAGTTAATAAAAGATTACACATTGAGGATCTTTTCAGGTTTAGAGTTTTAGAGAATTAGATCATAAAACTTGCATTACATTCCACATTTAAAAAAAGTGGTTACATAAAGATAGTATTCTTTTTTCCCATCAACGGAAACATATTTTAAAATAAAACATGGATTCTTTCTTGACACTTCCTTGACACTATAATCATATCATGTACCTTTCCCTTGACCTGTGAAAAACATTTCAAAAAAACTTGGGATGAGCATAAAAAGCTCAGTAAGGGATATAAAAATATGGAAAGGAAACATGAGTACATGTACACATAAGAATCAATGAAATCATACTTTACTCATAAAACATAAGCACTTTAACATACCTCATCAAATCATGAATAAATCATATAAATCATAAGACATAAAAGGTAACTTGAGGAATTCATAACATTCTTACGTAGGGATTAACCCTCTTGGTTACGTTTAGAATACCCACCACAATATATTCCCTAAATCTCTTCGGAGAAACCTTAACGTTTCACTCCTTCGCATTGCCCAATGCATTGGAGAGCTATATCGGGCTCACCCGCCCTTAGTTTATCACGGAACCACTCGTCTTCATAACAATGCCCAAGAACCATAACATAATCGTACCACATAATACATGCATAAAGGAAACATAAAATTTCCACATTTCAATCACAATATATCAATAAAACACATTGATATAAAAAACCTTATGAAAACCATTTTCAATACCAAAATAAAAGAAAAGTAAAACATGGTATTTATTTTTCTTTTAAAAATAAGTTATGGCTTGTAGAGGAAGCCGAAACTCAAATAATGGTCACGGTAGCGGAGAAGTCGTTGTCGCCGCATACGTATGACAAAAACATTCCCTTTTATTGTTTTGTAAAACGCTTTGTATAAAAAAGATTCTTTTTTGGATAAACGTAAAAGTCAAAGGGGTTTATACACCATATAAAAGAAGTTTGTGTATAAAACAAAATATTCCTCAATGAATGGAGATTGAGACGAAGTCCCTTACAAAGACGGTATCCTTGGTTTAAGGATAAATCAATTACATAATTATGTGTGACAAACGAATACACCAAATATAAGTGGATATTATGTGTAAAACAATCATAGTTTATTCACACATATTCATATAACGACATATTCAAGGAGTACAATTTTATCCCAAAGAATCAAATTTGGGTTAAGAAGTTCCCTTGCAAAAATTTGACAGCCTAACGACGTCACTACAAAATTCAGAAAATAAGTTGATGAGAGATAAAAAGGTTATCTCATCACATGGAAATAAAATTTAAATCAATAAGGATATATAAGAACATATCCCAACATAATATTATGTGAATTAAAATACATAACAAAATAATTCTTTTAAAAAGAGGAGGGTGAAAGGTTCCCCTACCGACATGGGTATCTTTCGAGACATGCACCCCGTGAAAGAAGGACAATACAACATTGATGTAAATACTCATAAATGAAAGTATATTACACAATGAGTAAAATAATGGGAAGTGCATACACCACTCAAAGAAAATTGTGGCAAATGTAGCATAAATCTCACGGGAATAAAAGTGAGATGAAAAATCCCTTACGAAAACTCGGCAGCCTAACGGTGCCACTTAAAAATTCCAAAAATGGATTTATGAGATCAAATAGGGTCTCTAATCATATTAACATAAAGTTTAAAAAAATAGTAATATAAAATAACATCCCCCAAAATAACAAATAGGAGCTTAAAAGAAGTGATATTAAGGAGAGTACTTAAAACGAAAGAGAGAGGATAGATCTCTTACAAAAATTCGGCAGCCTAACGGCGCCACTCAAAACTTCCAAAATAGATTGATGAGAGAGAATAGGGTCTCTCATCATATGAACATAAAAATTACAGTAAGATTAATATAAAATAACATCCCAATAACAAGAAATATTAGATTTAAAAGGAATGACATAAAAGAGTGTACTTAAAAATAAAAGAGAGGAGTAGGATCTCTTACCTCAAGTCCGACTTGTCTTGTTCGTTTCTTTATATTCTTGAATAATAAACTTTGGTCAATTTATAATTTCCTAAGGACCTCCTTTATATATTATTATTCAGTTCATATAACATATTATAATGTTATAATAATTGTTTAGTAATGTTAGTTCATATCAGATGTTTTTGCTGATGTTTGGTACATGAGTCAAAAATGAACTTGTTTGAAAAATGATTGCCCATGTAGTTATAAGTAAATAATTTCCAGAATAGTATTAATGATTAAAATATCATATATATTCAGTACATATTAATTTTATACTATTCCATATCATTTGGAGATAAAAACGAAAAGCACCGTTCATGGAGACGGTAGGCCGTACGTACGCATGAACGCTACTTTCATTTTTTTTGTCATATTAATGGAATTAAAAATAAATGATATATATATATATATTATAATTACAGTATAATATATATGTTATATAGGTCACATATGTTCATTAATTTTATTCTTTATACATTCCATGTATTGCATGTACGAGTCACATCACTTGAGGGGGCGGTAGTCCACACTTCCTCATATGAAATTATCGCATTTACACAACATGAAAAGAATAAAGGTATGCTTTAAATATAAAATACATAAGCATATAGTAAACATATATACCATATATATCATATATAAAATATAGTGACATCATAATGGCCACCTTTAAAGGTGTTAAAAGAATATTGAACAATCATCGTTTCGTGAGGCAGAAAATCGCCAACCACAGAAACAGTATGTTCTTTAACCATTAGATGAAGTTGTGTGTAAGTTTAGCTCAAATCCTTATTATAACAAAATCCTATTATATTTAAGATACTGTATTTGTTACAAAATAAATTAATAAAAAGAGTTTAGGGGGTTGGAGAAGCAAAATAAAACAAAAGGACACAAGTGAAGACATTACCTTAAAATCGGGTAACTCCCTTTGGTTTGAGCTGAAAGTCTTCCTTGGGAAGACTTCTGCCCAAAGTGAGGCTTCAAGGAGTTATAGAGGGATGTGGAGAGAAAAAATGGGCAGGGTTTGGCCGATCCAAAGGCTTTGGAAGTGTGGGTAAGGAGGTAGAGGTGGGGGCCTTTTATAAGAGGAGGGGAGGGGCACTCTTGGAAAGTAAAGAAATGTTACTTTATTTTAGACTGAGTTTCGGATTTTAATGGTCCCACATTGATTTTTTTCGAGGTTAAGGTCATAATGGTTCTAAATCCACCCATACAATAGGTTTTTTACATATTTAGGTCTTAGATTTTACATTATATTTCCATTTTATTTAAATCGTTAAATAATGAGGTCATCGCTGCATCATCATGATGTCATAAATAATTTAATTTATTTAATGTATAAAAAATTATAAAAAATAATATGATGTAGGAAATCTTTTTATCTTTCCAATTATTATTTATAGTCAAAAATATGACTTGTATAACCCCATGTAAAAATTGTATTAGTAAAACATCTCATGTTTGTGTCATTTTTACTTTAACATTAAATAAAAAGGTATTTATGTCATTTTCCAACCAAAGTGGCTCCATGGGGTCCCCAAGTTGACCCATGGATTGTATTTGTCTTCCATGACACATCCAATGAGGTTAGGACATGTTTCTAGGTCATTTTATTTTATTAAAACATTATTTTTACTTTAAACTACACTAATTACCTCTAATCGCGATTAAAAACATAAAAGTTACTATTCACCAAAAAATTATTTTAATCCCATTGAACCACATTTTACTTCTTAATGACAACCATGTATGTCAGATTTTTGAAATTAAAAACACGAAAGATGGAAAATTTTCATTTAAACAGAAAATCAGTTTTTATAAGTACCACTTAGTGGTTTCACTATTCATCAAAAATTGAAGTTTTTCAGAAAATTACCAAAAATTCACCCTATGATATATTTGATATTCCAAACTCAAAAATTATATCTATTTTACAAAATTCAAAACATATAAGTTTCATTAATTAATTTAATAATTAATTCCCGCTGTCAAAACAAATAGCGTGTTTTTATGAAACAAAATGTATCAAAAGATTGACACTAGTTTAAGTCCGATTTCAAAGTGAAATTCATTCCAACGACCACTATTGGATTAAATGGTAAAAATATATTCTAATTTCACTTTAAAACAAATTCAAAATATAATCTAATCATATAAATAAAATAGATTAAAAATTTGTTTTGAATTAAAATACAACATTTTTCACTATTCATTAAAAATTGAACTTTTTCGGAAAAATACCAAAAATTTACACAAAGTAAATTTTGATGTCCTGATTCTAAAGAATAATTTTATTTTTTCAAATATAACACATAAAATTGTCAAAAAGTGGATTTAAAAGTGGTTCACCTTCAAAAGGCGGTTAATCGACCTTTTAAAGAATATTAGAATGTCTACGCTTAAAATTGGATTCATTCGCATTTTTAATCCTCTAACATATATAATCATTTTGTAGTTATTTTTGTTCATTCCCTCCATTACAACGTCTAGGCGTTAACTACTATTTAAAATAATATTATTTTATTATTAGAGTGCAACGTAAGATTCCCAAGAAACTCGTTGTTGCGTATTGGGTACGCCATCGAGCATAGCATCCCATTTAAAGTAATATTAATATTTTATTCACAAATATGGATAAATATAAAAGGTAATATTCTTTATTTACCTGGGGTGTTACACTACTACCTTCTATGAGGCCATTGAGAGTTATAATTATAATAAATAGTTAAATTTCATTGAATTGGAAATTGACTCCATGTACACTAACCATGTTTGTAAAATGGTAGATGCACCAGAAAGGGTGATACCCATAGGGTAAAAGTGGATTTTCTATAACAAAAATGACATGGATGGTAAATTTTCTACATATAAATCATTCCTATTTTCAAAATTTTACAACAAAATTCATTTTATTGACTATAAAGAAACCTTTTAAACAGTTACAATGATAAATTCCATTAAAGTTTTTCTTATTATAACATCTCACTGTGATTATGAGATATATTATATGTATATCAAAACTTATTTCTTTAATGGTAATTAAATTGAGGAAGTTTATATGATATAGTATGAATGTTCTTGTGGTTAAAAATGAGACTGATAAGGTATGAAAGTTACAATGATACATTTATGGATTGAAGTAAGATTCTAAGAGTTGGAATATTTTGTTTAATAATACAATAAAATAGTTTTATTTCATCAAAAATAAAAAATATTCTTGTGTATATAAGTGTATTAGTGGTGTAACATCCTAGGTTTGTAAATGGGATGAATTTTCAAAAAAAATGAATTTTTAAGTTTGGTGGAAGGGATAACTTTCAAATTGGGATTTGAAGTGTAATTTGGAGATTTAAAATTCAAAAATATATTGTTTCTAGATGGGTTTTAAGTCCTATTTAATTCCTTGGGGATCAGATGAGTTTCGAGAGTGTTAGGCCCTAAATTTGAAACTGTTTGGCCAATATTTGAACTAGAGAACAGTTAGAAAACCTATGTGAGGTGGGGTTCACGACCATGTGAGATGTCTATGGTTTTTAATATAGGGTTTTCATGGGCTTCACATGGTTTGAAAAAATATAAGTACTAGCCCACATTCTGAGTTCCACTTAGTTAGTCAGTGTATACAGTTGGCGCACAGTCTGGCCAAACAGTGCGGCCAAATCGTGTGACCTATTTTAAAGGGGGTCCCTTCAGATAGTGGCACCACATGATTGGCACATGGTTATCCAAAATTTATGACCTAACCTTTCAATTCATTTAAATTTTTGAATTTTAAAACTACCCCATCCTACATATTTTTTTTCTCCCTTATTTTTTACTCAGTCACCCACACATCAGGGGGAAGATCTCTATTTTATTCCCCTTCTAGGATTTGGCTTCCTTCCTTCATATGGGATACGATTTAAGTTATTTTGGTGGAATTAGATAGATATCGATAAGACTATCAATCTTATTGATTCTATTCTTCTTTTATTTCACCGTTTGTAATGTTATTTCTATAAGAGATCAGATTCCCTATTTCTATGGTGTTTTCTAGATAATTTATTTTCTTTCGATACAGCTCAAATTAAGGTTTTTTTCAATGATTGAACACCTATGAGTATAAGGTAGGTGGTTCCTATATTTCTCCTAAAATATATGTTCATTTTGGGGTATGCTCTTAAATATGCATGTGTGGGTTATCTGGGTAAAACCCTTAACAAACTAATAATTTTAAAAAAAATATTATAAATGTTGAGAGATATACATGGGCATGATTTTGATTCTTTAAATGCGTTTATTCAGGTATGGGGATTTTAGTTGATTGGGAAGGTTATGTTGGTTGTTCAAATACAATTAATTATACTATATATTACTAAATGTATTTCATGGGAACAAATTAGGAATGTTCTAGATTACATGGGGTGATGTTGATCATAAGGATTGAGATGGTGAGGTTTTTCAGGATGAGGGAATGCCCTGAGATATGTGGGACGTTTTTGACCATCAGACTTGAGTCAATGTGATCACCATGTTTAGTCAGATGGTGATGACCATGCCACGGATGGGATACAAGGTTCTCACATGGAAATGATGTTGTTGGTTAGTTTGAATTACATATTTTTGGTGATTTCCTATCATTTATGTTAGTTGATGTTTCTGTTAGAGTTATGTGCACACCTATAAGACTTAGTTGAGGTGGTTTTGACCACTCATTGTGGGTGGAGGCCTCTATAGATTTAAAGTCTTAAGTGGTAGTGTTGACCATCAGTTTTGGAGTAGGTGATAATCGTAGAAAGGCATGGTTGATTGTGTGTGAGACCATTATTAGGGGGATGAGGCTTTTCATGTGTGTTGGAGCCAATGGGCCAAGATTATTGAAGGAAAAATATCATCGTGCCTTAGGATGTCATGAAATTGAGCCGATGGTGAATTATAATTATAGAAGGATGTAATTCATCATTCCTTGGACATCAAGCAATCTATATGAAACTAATTTATTATATATGGGAGGATAGATATCACCGTACCTCAATATATCAAGCTATTGAGATGATGGTCACTTTTTTAATGGAGGTATAAGGGACTTGGGATGTATTTATGGGCATGATGATGGGATGTCGGTTACTTTATTGGTGGAACATGAGGTGTCGAATGGCATTAGGTACTGGTGATATGTTTATGGGAGGAGCTTGAGGGTTCTACAGGTATCTTTATATGGATTCTTGGTCCATAATCCACAGGTCCTATCTAGTGTAGATGTATCTTTGTATACATTTAATGTATGAAAATATATATTTGATGGCATGTATTCATAGATGTACTAGATTTGGTCAAAGATGGTAAATGCTAAATTGTGGTTAATGAACATAATAGGATAGAGTTATTTATTTGTATGTGTGTGTTTCTGCTATTTATTTACATATTAATAAACTATATAATTAAGGATGTAAGATAGGAACATATTGGTGGTGGCATATTGATTTCATACTCACACCCTATATGGGAACCTTGGGATGTGGGCAGACTTTGTAACGACCATGACCCAAGTAGCTCAGAGTTGCTGCCTTACTTTATTAAATCGGTATATATACAAAAATCAAATATAAAATTACCAATTAGTTTAGTAATATTAGAATCCATGTTATATACATTAGACTTACATTATAATTTAAAATGTAAAATACAATATAGAAAATCCTTTGAGAATGTCATTATTATCCTAGATTAACCCTATATATCATTCATAATACACATCTTGGAATCTTGGGAAAAATAAAACATAAGAAAGGGGTGATCTCAGATAGTCAATAAGGGTAATCATACATCATAAGCTATTATGAATAATAATCATAAACATTAAGGCAAGGTGTATAACTAAAACACAATACATTTAAACATAGTCATGAGCATAATATGGAAAGAATAATTAATACCATATAAAATAATTACATGAGCAAGAAAACATAACCATGGATATTCTACTAGTTGAATAATCACATGAAATATCATTGACTAATATCATAATGAGGTAATTCATAATTTCATGCATCATAAACATATCATCAAGGCTTCGGCCAAGACATCGTACATTAATGGGTAAGAAATCAACCAATACCCAAATTAGTTTGTCTTCTAAGACCTATAGATGCATCAAGGGGCTATAGAGGGCTCCGCTCGTCACTTACTAATTACAATTAATTCCTCATATTAAAGGGGTGATGAAACGTAATCAACATAAACATTTTTATTAAAACTAGCATACGAAATGTGAATACTTAAACCATAAACCATGAGTGGTATCAAAATAGAACATCCACAGTCAAAATAAATCATAAACTATTCAATGAAATATGGTAAATAATATCATAAGATATCAACCTAAATCAATAATAATATTAAACAAAGGATGTTGTCATATATGAAAATACTCTAACAAAATCATTAAAAATATCTTGAGAGAAATACCCCTTTTTACTTTGAAATAATTTATTTAAAAGATTTTAAATTGTAAAAGAAAACATTTCATTTAAAAATAATCTTGTAATATTTTGTGGGAATCTTCAAAATGTTAAGGCATCATGTAGGCATAAAAATCCACTCACGTAACATATGTTAAAAAAACATTCCTTCCATTGAAAAATCCATAAATTACCTCGTTTAGAAAATGAAAAAAAGATTTTTTTTAAACTAATTTATAAAAAGTAAATATTGGGTCAATGACTTTAAAAAAAATTAGGATAATAGTAAAAATATTTTGGAAATAATTTTTAAGAAACATGGACATGGATGATAAATATTCCTCATTAGATACTTGTGTATAAACAATCTTGAATAATAATGAGATTCTGAAATAACCCTTACCTTGTACTTTCCTTAATTTTAATGTGCTTTAACCTCATGTATAATGGTTTAAATAATGTTATAAAATTATACCAGAATCATGTAAAAATTTATGGTATCATATATGATCTTCTTCTGTCATTTTGTTGATAATATTTCATTATTACCCTTATTTTGGGTGTTAACTGCTTCATTTTCTAATGCATGTTTTGTATTGTAAGTCCTATTTCTTATGAATAGGATATATATATATATATATATCATTTACAGAGTGATATTAAGTTCATAGATATTATATTTACTCATTATATACATTTTTATAATCATTCTTAAGTGGTTAACATGGAAAATGAATCTCATTGTGTCGTGCAGATGGTAGGTCATACATACGCACGAGCGAAGATATCATTCCCTTAATGGTGAAAAGGTAAAAAACAATATCATTTAATAAGTAATATATATATACAACATTTCCATAATTATACCCATCCAAGTAAAGTGGTGATGATAAACAAATTACACCACGGTGTGGAGAAGGTAAGTCATACGTACGCACGAATGGTGATTTCTTTTTTTGTAGGATGGATAAATGGTAGGATATGGTTGTCCCATAATCATATTAAAATAATATCATATATAGGATATTAGATTTATTACTTTATAATAGAAAAAACACATAATTAGGAAGTATAAGAATAAATAATCTTAAAGGAGTTGGTAAAGACGGTGACCTCTTCTTTAGCAAACCTCCTTTGGATTTACTCTTAGGGACATTATGGTTGGTCTTTTCAGAATACCAGCACCAATATGATGTGTATAGAGAAGTTTATAATATAAATAGTCATGGTTTAGTCGATCTAGAAGGCTCAAAGTGATGAAATTAGATGAAGGATGAGGTGACTTTTTATAATTGAGGTAAGGGGCTCTTTTGGAATTTCAAAAATATTAATTTATAATAAATTCAATATCAATAAAAATAACAAAAATAATAATTTATTCAAATATAAGATGTTATAAGGTTGTAATATCATAAATAAATATATTGTAGATAATTTTTGGTATTTTTTTAAACCTTATCATTTGATTCACCCTTAGTTAACCTAATTTAATTTTAACTAAGGTGACAAATTTTTCAATATTAAAATATTGTAATTTTTACTTATTTGATGTCAATTAGACTATAAATGAATAATTTATAATATTTTAGGCCACATAATAAATATTTTTGTATTTTTAAATATGTTTTAAAAATTTTAAATAATTTAATAAAATATTATTTTAATAAAATCATCCATAAAATTTCAAAGTCATCCATAAAATTTTTTTAGGATATTAATTATATCAAATTATATTTATTTTAATATTTTTAATATCATTTTTTTGATATTTCCATTAATTAGACAATTACTACATCATAATTGTATAAGACTTTAAGGTAATTATTTATTTTTTAAAAATTATAGATAAATTACCATGACAAAGAAAAATATTTTAACTTTAAAATTAATATTTATATTTCAATTTATCTTTTGTATAACCCCATATTAAAATTGGTATAGTTATTAAAATACGAGTATGTTATCTTTAACTCTTCTTTAAATAAAATATAATAAATGTCATATTATCTAATTTACCCTTAACTGTGATAATTAAAATATTACTAAATTTACTATTCATATGACCCAAAACAAAACAAAACTATTTAAATAATTTGGACCCCCTTATTCTAAATATGGAATCCATTTTTCAATTTTCAAAAAACATAAGTTTCAGTAATTAATTTAAAATCAATCCCATTGACGGGGTGAGAAAACAGGTTATTAAAGTTTAAACATACAAAATATTAAAACATTTTTATATCTAAATTCAATATGAAATTTATTCCAATGACCTGAATTAAATTAAATAATAAAAAATAATCTATTTATACATTAAAACCATTCAATAATATAATTTAATACTATAAATTATTTTGATAAAAAAAGTTTTTTTCTATTAAAATTTAGTATTTTTCATTATTCATGATAACATGAAACTTATCAGAAAAATACCAAAAAATTTAACCAAAGTAAATTTTTATATTATACTTTAAAATAAGAAGTTTTTTTTCAAATAGAATATATAAAAGTGTCAAAAATTGTATTATAAATAGGATCACCATTAAAAGATTGTAAAACTGTTTTTATAAAAAATATAGGTTTTTATGTGTAATATTGGGTTTTTTCTTATCTTGTACCTATAAAATATATTATATGAATATAAAAAATATTTTATTGAATATATAACATATATATTTCATTAATATCATTATATAATAGTAATTAATTTAATTTATTATGATAAAATGACTTTGTGAGCATAAAAATAGTTCTTTATAAAAACATTTCCTATATATTCAATTGGTTCCAATATTCATTTATAATTAATTTTTAACCAATTAATTCAAACATATATTTTAATAAGTTACTTAATACTATTCATAACTGCTGATATAACTGCTAGTTTATATCTTATTATATTAAACAATAATATTTTAATAATATATTTTTGTTCGGTAAAAATCAACCTTGCATGTAACTCAAGCCAACTCATTATTGTGTGTAGAGTAAGCTTATAATGATATTGTGTACAACATAATCTATTGAATAAATTGAATTTATTTAAGAAGAGACATACTATAAAATCTTGGGGTGTTGTATAATTTATGTCTTTTAGATCAGGTATGGGACTAAGCTCATAGTTATGAGCTTGGTGAGAAGTTACTTAGGTTGAATAATAGTGGACCAGGTGGTTTTGTTGCATCAAGTGGGATTTCCCCTTTTTTGGATTTTTTTCATGATTATTATACATACCTATATGGTTGGTAGGGGGTGATCTTTCCTATTGTCTTCTTTGACTATCATGACATCACTACTACAAATACGCCCTTTATTAGCACTAAAAAGGTCCTTTAACAGCGCTAGGAAAAGCGCTGTTAAAGCCAGTGAAGATAAAGGGGGGGTCCCCTTTATCAGTGCTCAAAAAAAGCACTGATAAAAGGGGTCTTTTATCAGCGCTTTCGTTTTAGCGCTGATAAAGGACCCATTTATCAGCGCTTTTAAAAAAGCACTGATAAAAGTTTAAAAAATTAAAAAAAATTACAAAAAATTACAAAAATTACAAAAAATTACAAAAAATTAAAAATATTATGCCAATCATGGGGGGATTTTATATCACTTGATCCCCCCTTTTAACAGCACTTTTTATCCCCTCCAGCGCCCGCACGCACCCTCTCCACCCTTTATCAGCGCTAGCCCCCAACATCCACCCTCATGCGCACGCCTCTGCCTCCAGTAGGTTTTGAACTTGAGACCTCCCCCCTGCACGCCTAAGCCCTTACCACTACTCTATTTTGATTTGTTTTCTATTTCATGATATCTCTATATATATATATAGTTATATTTATTCATATAGTAATATATATTTATATTAATATATATATATATAGTTATATTAATATATATATAGTTATATTAATATATATATATAGTTATATTAATATATATATAGTTATATTAATATATATATAGTTATATTAATATATATATAGTTATATTAATATATATATAGTGATATTAATATATATATATATATATAGTTATATTAATATATATCTCTATTTACAAATATATATTGTTATATTTATTCGTATAGTAATATATATTTATATTAATATATATATATATAGTTATATTAATATATCTATATATAGTTATATTAATATATATATATATCTATTTATATATATATATATATATATTTAGTTATATTTATTCGTATAGTAATATATATTTATATTAATATACATATATATATATAGTTATATGAATATATATATTTATAGTGATATTAATATATAAATTTATAGTGATATTAATATATATATATATATAGTAATATTAATATATATGTATTTATATTAATATATATATATATATATAGCTAGAATAATATATATATATATATATATATAGTTATATTAATATATAGTAGTTATATAAATATTCATATATTGGTATTTTAAATAAAATGGATATTATTTATTATTTATATAGAGCTAATATGTTTTATATGTAAATATGTTTAATTATTTATTTTAAAATTTTAATTTTTAGGTGTGAATATATAAAAAATATGTACATATAGTTATATATTTGATTATAAATAGGAGTTCATTATAAAAAACTATAAAATTTCAAAGTCATAATATCAATATGAATGTAATACCTTGGAATAAATTCAGTCCCCACCAAAAAAGCCAATAATACCCCCTCAAATGAGGTTGAAAACCCACAAAATGTTAAAAAATCTGGGTACCCCGACTAAAAACTCGGTTTTTGAGGCCTTCTGAGCCTCTTTTGGCCTCGAAAAACACTTGACCAGGGTCCCCCCAAATCATAGCAACGTAGAGCTCGTTGCAGGCTTCGATTTGATATGATGTAGATCTCAAACGGACACCCGGATCAAAAGTTATGGCCGTTTGAAGTTTGAGTTGCGTTTTCAACTTATTTTGGATCTTTTTTTAATTTTTTTAATTTTTTTAGTCTTCAAATTGTTATTAAATGACTACTACATAATAATTATCAAATTATTAATTAAAAATATTTTTTTAATTTTTTAAGAATCCATTTTCACTAAATATCTTATATATTAAGTATATTAAGTGTTAATATACATTTATACTTATCTAAAATATATTTAAAAATTATATATTATATCTATATCAATATAACTATATTTATATATTAATTTATTAATTTATTTTTTTTATTTTTTATTTTTTTTGAATTCGACCCTTTATCAGCACTTTTAAAAAAAGCACTGATAAAGCCCCCCCCCCCTTATCAGCGCTACTAAACAAGCATTGATAAAGGGGGTCCCTTTATCAGTCCTAAAAAAAGCGCTGATAAAGGGGTACTTTTATCAGCGCTTTTTTAGCGCTGATAAAGGCACCCTTTATCAGCGCTTTTTTTGTAGGACCCCGGGACACCCTGAGAGGGGAGGGGTGAATCAGGGTGGCAACTTTTTCTTCTTAAAGTTGTGGATCTTGTTCCCACGTTGGTAGGAACTACTTAGATCTGTATGATGGATATGATCAGCAATTAAACATTCACATGCAGAGACAGATGACACAGCTATTTTTACTTGGTTCACCACTGAGGGCTACGTCCAAGGAGTATACGCCGACAGGTTGCCGGTCGTACCTAAATCCACTATGCTTCACTAGCTGCGGATACAAATGTTCGGGTACAGACACTATGTCCCAGGCTCACAGCCTTTACAATTGTTCAGGGATAGCTCACTGCGTCCCTCGGGTCACTCCCGTTGACTCCCCCTGGCTCACTGCCGTTGGTGAAGTCTCACTCAGTTTATAGACGTGAAGGTCTCTTCAATAGATATGCATTGAAGTCTTTGTCTCCTGTTCAGCATGAGACTTTGCTTGCATCAAAGTCCTGAGTTGATGCTCTTTTGAAATCAATATTCTACTTCAGTGCAATACCTGAATGCACTAAATCTCCTTCTCTTCCTTCAATTCCCAGTTCTGACACCTGAGTGTATCGATATATTTCTCTCTCTGTGCAGATCAGATTTTGGTTGCACGATCGTTCTTCTTCTCTTCACAAAGCAGATTTGAGAGTGCTAAGCACCTGTCAAAAGGCCTGCGGGACCCCCAAATTTTCCGCGCACCCTTCCCGGGGGCTTGCGCGTAAAATTCAAACCTTGCGCGTAAAAATAACTTTTGTCGCGTAAAAGTCTTTTCGCGCTACTCTTCTTTTTCGCGCAAAACTTCCCTTTTTCGCGCAACGCCTTCTTTTTCGCGCAACCCTCTGTACCTTAATTTTTCCGCGCGCCGGAGCTCAGGATTTGTCTAAGTGTCGAGCCTCTCTTAATGAGAGGGGTTCACCTCATATTTATAGACGTTTTTGATCATGTGCATAAAACCCCCTTCTTGCGCGTAAAACTGTCTCCCAGTTCTGTGAATTACGCGCATCTTCCTTTTAATCTCGCGCAACACCTGTGTTTTTCGCGCATCTTATTACTTCTCTATTTATCATCATTTAGAACATGAATCCTCTCGTGCGCGTAAAACTTCAAACCCACATTTCGCGCACAACCAACTTTACGCGCAGCAGTTCGTTTTTTTCGCGCACATGGTGCGAACATCTCTGATTTTTCGCGCGCCTCTTGCCTTTGCCGATTTTCTGTATTTCCGATTCGATACGCTGATTGCGTGAAAAATTCACCCAGCTATTCTGCGCACAACATTTTTCGCGCACATTCCCATTTTTTCCGCGCACAGCTCTAGTTTTTCGCGCAGCCCATGCCTTTACCATTTTTCAACGTTCTGATTCTGAAACATCATTTGCGCGAAAAACTATTTCGCGCATCCCGCTGTTTTCCGCGCCCAACTTAAGTATTTCGCACACATCCCTGATTTTCCGCGCAGCCCATGCCTTTGCCATTTTTCACCTCTCTGATTTCGAAACACTGTTTGCGCGAAAAACTATTTCGCGCATCCCGCTGTTTTTCGCGCCTAACTTAAGTATTTCGCACAAGCCTCTTATATTTCGCGCACCACTTCCTTCTTGTGCGAACCTCCTTTTGCAGACAATCCATGTCTTCATTTTCTGATTTTGAGGCCCAAAAATTTGGCAAACACTGGAAAACGGCGCCACCTTGTATCTGCTCTTTTAGTCCGCCTCCAGATCATCCATTCCTTTGTCGACGTTCCTTGAATAAAAACATGGAACATTATTCCACAGTCCTCGAACTCGACCTGCCTCCATAGAAACTCTTTTGCCAACAAATTTGTATGTCGTTTGTTTGCTTTGTCGACAAGGATGATCACCTTCACAGCGCTTCATCTTGGTGATCTGTATACTTCAACAACTCTTCTACTTTTATCACAACCTCCACTATTGTGATATGTAGTCTTTGAAGGAACAGCTTTAGCATCATCATCTTCTATGACAATGTGATGTTCATGACTATCTCAGACGTCCAATCATTGCACATTGTCTTCTTCATCAACCGGTATGATGTACTTCATGCAAACCGATTCAATTCGTCAGGAAGTCTCTTGCATGGTTCTCATGCAATCATGAGTAATTGCATGGACTTCATCCAAAAACCTCATTCTGCTTTGATCATCCTTGGATGGATTATACCTTGGATGGATTATACCTCACATTCTGCATTGTTGTAAACAATGTATCACCTTTGACACATGTTCTTTGAACTTCCGATCAGTACAACAATCGTCTGAATCACCACTCCTCTACTTCATCGGAGTATTTCATGATCACCTTCATTTTGATCTGCATTGACAACTATTGACAACAAATACAACCTTATACACAGAGTGGTTCCAACAATCTCCCCCTTTGTATTTTGTTGTCAATACCTTAAACATCTTCTGAAATGAATCCGTCAATGTCAAAATGAGAATCTTCTGCATTTCACTTTCTCTCCCCCTTATTGACAAGAAATACAAAGCGCATGGTAGGGAGGGTATCAATCCTCACTTAAGAAAAGTTTCATTAATCATTTCACTCTAAGTCTACTTGAGCAATGCTCGATGTAGAAAACAAGAGGATTTGATTAAGTCAACAATGCTGTCCATTATTCACAGATCATGATACCAACATGAGATGAGAACTCATGTATCTTGTCTTCAAGTGTTTACCACTTCTATTTCAGGTAGAGGAAGATCAACTATGATAGATAATAATCAACCTGAAACTCATGCACTCACTTCAGCAAAGAGATCAAAAACATTCAAGTGCAATTGGCAGGATAAGTGACCTTGGGGCACTTCCATTCTCTTTATGTCACTTCTCCATTGGCGTGTTCTTCAAGAAATTCACAGGGTAACTACTTTTGAGTCCAGCTGGAGTTGATATTGATTGAAACAGTGATTATGGAAGCTTCTTCATTCTTATCCCCCGCAAGGGAAACACTCCTCATCATCTTCATCAAGAGTGATCCTTCATCATCATAACATTTGAATATCAATTGAAGAATCTACGAAGGATGGAAACTTCTTCAGCTTGGCTATCAAGAGTTGACAGCATTCACTACTTCTCAGGTTCTCCCCCTGAGAGCATGCTTCACCTTCAATTCCCTGAATTATTAGCACAAATACAATACACAAATGATTATGGGAATAAGGTGGTTCATTCTTGATTCATCACGAAGACTTTCTTGGTTGAGGTTCTTTTCTCAACCAAGTTCCTTTGTTCACTCCAGTCTTCATGCCTGCTCCTCTGAACATATGTTCTGACATCAGTTGGTGTGGCATGGATCTCTTCACATTCTCTTCTACTTTGTGTGAGGAATTGTACTGCTTAGCAGCTAACATGTAAGATAACTTCTTACTCCTCTTAATGACTGCTTCTTGCTCTGGTATTAAGGTTAGGCAACCTTTTGCAATATGACCAGATTTATTGCATCTCTCACACAAAACTTCTTTGACACGTGCATTTCTCTTTGTTTTCAATCTCTCCTGCACTGTGCCTTCATCATGTGAAAGTTTCCCTTTTCCTTTGTCACCAGCCTTGGACTTTTCAGCTTCAAGTTTCCTCATTCTACTTAAATCTTCTGGCCAGATGACCAACATGTCATTGGGAACTTTTGCAGCTGGTTTGGGTCTTCCACATGGGTTCTTCTGAGTTTCATCCCACTTAGTGTCTTGTTTGGATGAATGACCCTTAAATTGCATGGATCTAAAATCCTGGGTCTTCTCAGCTTCCCTACTTGAGATCTTCTTGGGGAAATGTGTGTTCACAACATTCTTCTGATTTCTCCCCAAGGTAGCTGCTTCATTCTTTGACGGCATCAGAGGTCTTCTTTTCTTTTCAACAGTGAAAGCATGTTGATATGGACATGTGTCTGCATTGTGAACGCTGTCGTTGCATACATCACAGATGTTATCAAGAATTCCAAATCTGTTTGCAGTAAAAAGATGCTTTTGGACCTGCTGATGTTGCTTCTTTTTCTCTGGCTTCCTTCTCTTTGATAGAGGCATTCTCTGTGCTTTTCCATGTAAGGGATTATAAAGACAATCTAATGCACAGTGCCCAAATCTGTTGCAGCACCAACATTGACCCACAAATCTTTTCTTCTTTGTGTCTTCTGTATTAAGTTGTTGGGCCATCTGCTTAATCTTTGGTCCTCTATTTGAGGAACCCACTTCCTCCTTTTTCTTCCCATCCACCCTAGCCATGGTGGTAGGTTTCTTCTTCTCACCTTTCCTCATCCATACTTGTTTAGAACTTTTCTTCCCACCTGCACTGATTGTAGGAGTGTATTTAGAAATATGAGTGCAAGATGGTTTGGATGGTACCTTCACTTTCTCAGTTGCCTGTGATAGATCAATGAGCGAAGTCATGATCTTCTTATCACATGTTGGAGGTCTTTTGACAATAGAATCCTCCATTGAGCATTGAGTACCGGCAGCAACTGATTCTTGATGTGGATAATCAAGAGTTGTCATAATCTTCTTGTCACATGTTGGAGGCATTTCAGCTTTAGATTCCTCCAAAAAACATTGAGTGCAAGCATCACTCATTTCATTCTTTTGTGAAGTCTCAATATGTGTGTTCTCAATCTTGGTCAATTGAGCTTCCAATTTTTGACCCACAATATTGAGGATGATCTTCTGATCTTCAATCGTGATCATCTTCTCTTCACAAGTCTTCTTCAACCTTTCAACCTCATCTTCATGCATCTTAACTTTGTTTTGTAACAAAGAGTCAAGTTCCCTGAATTTAATGGAAGTTTCTTCCAAACAAAAATTCTTGACTTCATTGCTCTTCTTCAGCTCAACTTCAAGTGCATGGACCCTTTCTTTTAGAGTCTTATTGACTGCCTCGTTTTCTTCAAAGACTTTCACCTGTTTGGTGAGCTTCATGTTTTCCATAACTTTTCTTTCCAACCCCTCTTCCATATTGTCAGCTTCCCTTTCTAATCTAGTGATCTCAACCTGCATAGATTGAAATAGGCTATAGATAATAACAACCCTTTCTTCTGGAATATCATGCAGATATGTTCTGAGTTTTTCCTGAAAGCCCGAATTAGGGGTATCATCCTTTCCTCTGGATGAGTTCTGAGCCACCTTCTTGATACTTTCCAAGCCTAATGTTTCTTCATTATTGGAATGGCATGGAGAATAAGACACTACATCTTCTTTGGATGTGGGGGACTTCTTCATCATCTTCTTCTCTTTCTTTTTCCTATTTGTCAAAGTCTTGGTGGATATAGATTTCTGCTCAGAAATGACTGCGTCATTATCAAGACTGCTCTTCATTGTTGACTCTAGGAAAGAAACTCAAATCCTCTTCTCAATAGAATTACTG
This sequence comes from Viscum album, assembly GCA_963277665.1. NCBI lineage: Eukaryota > Viridiplantae > Streptophyta > Magnoliopsida > Santalales > Viscaceae > Viscum > Viscum album. Next base: position 1,884,828,646 of record OY728121.1, read on the forward strand.
GAGAATATCCAACATACGTTAACCTTTCCCTCTGATACCACTTGTAGGACCCCGGGACACCCTGAGAGGGGAGGGGTGAATCAGGGTGTCAACTTTTTCTTCTTAAAGTTGTGGATCTTGTTCCCACGTTGGTAGGAACTACTTAGATCTGTATGATGGATATGATCAGCAATTAAACATTCACATGCAGAGACAGATGACACAGCTATTTTTACTTGGTTCACCACTGAGGGCTACGTCCAAGGAGTATACGCCGACAGGTTGCCGGTCGTACCTAAATCCACTATGCTTCACTAGCTGCGGATACAAATGTTTGGGTACAGACACTCTGTCCCAGGCTCACAGCCTTTACAATTGTTCAGGGATAGCTCACTGCATCCCTCGGGTCACTCCCGTTGACTCCCCCTGGCTCACTGCCGTTGGTGAAGTCTCACTCAGTTTATAGACGTGAAGGTCTCTTCAATAGATATGCATTGAAGTCTTTGTCTCCTGTTCAGCATGAGACTTTGCTTGCATCAAAGTCCTGAGTTGATGCTCTTTTGAAATCAATATTCTACTTCAGTGCAATACCTGAATGCACTAAATCTCCTTCTCTTCCTTCAATTCCCAGTTCTGACACCTGAGTGTATCGATATATTTCTCTCTCTGTGCAGATCAGATTTTGGTTGCACGATCGTTCTTCTTCTCTTCACAAAGCAGATTTGAGAGTGCTAAGCACCTGTCAAAAGGCCTGCGGGACCCCCAAATTTTCCGCGCACCCTTCCTGGGGGCTTGCGTGTAAAATTCAAACCTTGCGCGTAAAAATAACTTTTGTCGCGTAAAAGTCTTTTCGCGCTACTCTTCTTTTTCGCGCAAAACTTCCCTTTTTCGCGCAACGCCTTCTTTTTCGCGCAACCCTCTGTACCTTAATTTTTCCGCGCGCCGGAGCTCAGGATTTGTCTAAGTGTCGAGCCTCTCTTAATGAGAGGGGTTCACCTCATATTTATAGACGTTTTTGATCCTGCGCATAAAACCCCCTTCTTGCGCGTAAAACTGTCTCCCAGTTCTGTGAATTACGTGCATCTTCCTTTTAATCTCGCGCAACACCTGTGTTTTTCGCGCATCTTATTACTTCTCTATTTATCATCATTTAGAACATGAATCCTCTCGTGCACATAAAACTTCAAACCCACATTTCGCGCACAACCAACTTTACGCGCAGCAGTTCGTTTTTTTCGCGCACATGGTGGGAACATCTCTGATTTTTCGCGCGCCTCTTGCCTTTGCCGATTTTATGTATTTCCGATTCGATATGCTGATTGCGCGAAAAATTCACCCAGCTATTCTGCGCACAACATTTTTCGCGCACATTCCCATTTTTCCGCGCATAGCTCTAGTTTTTCGCGCAGCCCATGCCTTTACCATTTTTCAACGTTCTGATTCTGAAACATCATTTGCGCGAAAAACTATTTCGCGCATCCCGCTGTTTTCCGCGCCCAACTTAAGTATTTCGCGCACATCCCTGATTTTCCGCGCAGCCCATGCCTTTTCCATTTTTCACCTCTCTGATTTCGAAACACTGTTTGCGCGAAAAACTATTTCGCGCATCCCGCTGTTTTTCGCGCCTAACTTAAGTATTTCGCGCAAGCCTCTTATATTTCGCGCACCACTTCCTTCTTGTGCGAACCTCCTTTTGCAGACAATCCATGTCTTCATTTTCTGATTTTGAGGCCCAAAAATTTGGCAAACACTGGAAAACGGCGCCACCTTGTATCTGCTCTTTTAGTCCGCCTCCAGATCATCCATTCCTTTGTCGACGTTCCTTGAATAAAAACATGGAACATTATTCCAGAGTCCTCGAACTCGACCTGCCTCCATAGAAACTCTTTTGCCAACAAATTTGTATGTCGTTTGTTTGCTTTGTCGACAAGGACGATCACCTTCACAGCGCTTCATCTTGGTGATCTGTATACTTCAACAACTCTTCTGCTTTTATCACAACCTCCACTATTGTGATATGTAGTCTTTGAAGGAACAGCTTTAGCATCATCATCTTCTATGACAATGTGATGTTCATGACTATCTCAGACGTCCAATCATTGCACATTGTCTTCTTCATCAACCGGTATGATGTACTTCATGCAAACCGATTCAATTCGTCAGGAAGTCTCTTGCATGGTTCTCATGCAATCATGAGTAATTGCATGGACTTCATCCAAAAACCTCATTCTGCTTTGATCATCCTTGGATGGATTATACCTTGGATGGATTATACCTCACATTCTGCATTGTTGTAAACAATGTATCACCTTTGACACATGTTCTTTGAACTTCCGATCAGTACAACAATCGTCTGAATCACCACTCCTCTACTTCATCGGAGTATTTCATGATCACCTTCATTTTGATCTGCATTGACAACTATTGACAACAAATACAACCTTATACACAGAGTGGTTCCAACATTTTTGAGCACTGATAAAGCCCCCCCCCCACCTTTATCAGTGCTTTTTCGTTAGCACTGATAAAGGGGGGGTGCTGAGAAAAACTATTTTTGTGGTAGTGCATGTATTCCAATTTACAAATGGCATAATTCTTAGGTATTTTTTTTATCACTAATATTTAATTATTCTTATAAAGAGTTTTTTTCTATTGTTTCTATTATTTATGGTCGTTATTCCACTATATTATATCCATTTATACTTATACCACTATTAATATCATCACCATAGGGTATAGTCTCCCCAATATCACCTAATTAGACTCTCGCTTCTAGTTGGAAGCCTTTTGAATATGAGGAGGCACACCTAAGGCCCAGTGGCCTCTGGCCCAAAGCATGGGTTTTTATGTGTCTCTCAG